>OZ014531.1:135005048-136357499 GCA_963966105.1 Volucella zonaria
ACTTTTTTTTTTTCCTTTTTTTCTCCCCGAAAAAAGCCGAAACACGTTTTTTCTCCACGGCGGTCTGTGAACGACTGAACTAGGCGTCTGCGGGGGTCATATTATGCACCAGAAAAAAGAAAATTCAAAATCTTAAAATGGCTATAACTCCTAAACTAGGCGTCTGCGGGGGTCATATTATGCACCAGAAAAAAGAAAATTCAAAATCTTAAAATGGCTATAACTCCTAAACTAGGCGTCTGCGGGGGTTATATTATGCACCAAAAAAAAACAATCAAAATCTTAAAATGGCTATAACTCCTAAACTAGGCGTCTGCGGGGGTCATATTATGCACCAGAAAAAAGAAAATTCAAAATCTTAAAATGGCTATAACTCTTAAACTAGGCGTCTGCGGGGGTCATATTATGCACCAGAAAAAAGAAAATTCAAAATCTTAAAATGGCTATAACTCCTAAACTAGGCGTCTGCGGGGGTCATATTATGCAATAGAAAAAAGAAAATTCAAAATCTTAAAATGGCTATAACTCCTAAACTAGGCGTCTGCGGGGGTCATATTATGCACCAGAAAAAACAAAATTCAAAATCTTAAAATGGCTATAACTCTTAAACTAGGCGTCTGCGGGGGTCATATTATGCACCAGAAAAAAGAAAATTCAAAATCTTAAAATGGCTATAACTCCTAAACTAGGCGTCTGCGGGGGTCATATTATGCACCAGAAAAAAAAATGCAAAATCTTAAAATGGCTATAACTCCTAAACTAGGCGTCTGCGGGGGTCATATTATGCACCAGAAAAAAAAAATGCAAAATCTTAAAATGGCTATAACTCCTAAACTAGGCGTCTGCGGGGCTCATATTATGCACCAGACACAAGAAAATTCAAAATCTTAAAATGGCTATAACTCCTAAACTAGGCGTCTGCGGGGCTCATATTATGCACCAGACAAAAGAAAATTCAAAATCTTAAAATGGCTATAACTCCTAAACTAAGCGTCTGCGGGGGTCATATTATGCACCAGAAAAAAGAAAATTCAAAATCTTAAAATGGCTATAACTCCTAAACTAGGCGTCTGCGGGGGTCATATTATGCACCAAAAAAAAAAACTTCAAAATCTTCAAATGGCTATAACTCCTAAACTAGGCGTCTGCGGGGGTCATATTATGCACCAGAAAAAAGAAAATTCAAAATCTTAAAACGGCTATAACTCCTAAACTAGGCGTCTGCGGGGGTCATATTATGCACCAGAAAAAAAAATGCAAATTCTTAAAATGGCTATAACTCCTAAACTAGGCGTCTGCGGGGGTCATATTATGCACCAGAAAAAAGAAAATTCAAAATCTTAAAATGGCTATAACTCCTAAACTAGGCGTCTGCGGGGCTCATATTATGCACCAGACAAAAGAAAATTCAAAATCTTAAAATGGCTATAACTCCTAAACTAAGCGTCTGCGGGGGTCATATTATGCACCAGAAAAAAGAAAATTCAAAATCTTAAAATGGCTATAACTCCTAAACTAGGCGTCTGCGGGGCTCATATTATGCACCAGACAAAAGAAAATTCAAAATCTTAAAATGGCTATAACTCCTAAACTAGGCGTCTGCGGGGGTCATATTATGCACCAAAAAAAAAAACTTCAAAATCTTCAAATGGCTATAACTCCTAAACTAGGCGTCTGCGGGGGTCATATTATGCACCAGAAAAAAGAAAATTCAAAATCTTAAAACGGCTATAACTCCTAAACTAGGCGTCTGCGGGGGTCATATTATGCACCAGAAAAAAAAATGCAAATTCTTAAAATGGCTATAACTCCTAAACTAGGCGTCTGCGGGGGTCATATTATGCACCAGAAAAAAGAAAATTCAAAATCTTCAAATGGCTATAACTCCTAAACTAGGCGTCTGCGGGGGTCATATTATGCACCAGAAAAAAGAAAATTCAAAATCTTAAAATGGCTATAACTCCTAAACTAGGCGTCTGCGGGGGTCATATTATGCACCAGAAAAAAAAATGCAAAATCTTAAAATGGCTATAACTCCTAAACTAGGCGTCTGCGGGGGTCATATTATGCACCAGAAAAAAGAAAATTCAAAATCTTAAAATGGCTATAACTCCTAAACTAGGCGTCTGCGGGGGTCATATTATGCACCAGAAAAAAGAAAATTCAAAATCTTAAAATGGCTATAACTCCTAAACTAGGCGTCTGCGGGGGTCATATTATGCACCAGAAAAAAGAAAATTCAAAATCTTAAAATGGCTATAACTCCTAAACTAGGCGTCTGCGGGGGTCATACTATGCACCAGAAAAAAGAAAATTCAAAATCTTAAAATGGCTATAACTCCTAAACTAGGCGTCTGCGGGGCTCATATTATGCACCAGACACAAGAAAATTCAAAATCTTAAAATGGCTATAACTCCTAAACTAGGCGTCTGCGGGGCTCATATTATGCACCAGACAAAAGAAAATTCAAAATCTTAAAATGGCTATAACTCCTAAACTAAGCGTCTGCGGGGGTCATATTATGCACCAGAAAAAAGAAAATTCAAAATCTTAAAATGGCTATAACTCCTAAACTAGGCGTCTGCGGGGGTCATATTATGCACCAAAAAAAAAAACTTCAAAATCTTCAAATGGCTATAACTCCTAAACTAGGCGTCTGCGGGGGTCATATTATGCACCAGAAAAAAGAAAATTCAAAATCTTAAAACGGCTATAACTCCTAAACTAGGCGTCTGCGGGGGTCATATTATGCACCAGAAAAAAAAATGCAAATTCTTAAAATGGCTATAACTCCTAAACTAGGCGTCTGCGGGGGTCATACTATGCACCAGAAAAAAGAAAATTCAAAATCTTAAAATGGCTATAACTCCTAAACTAGGCGTCTGCGGGGCTCATATTATGCACCAGACAAAAGAAAATTCAAAATCTTAAAATGGCTATAACTCCTAAACTAAGCGTCTGCGGGGGTCATATTATGCACCAGAAAAAAGAAAATTCAAAATCTTAAAATGGCTATAACTCCTAAACTAGGCGTCTGCGGGGGTCATATTATGCACCAAAAAAAAAAACTTCAAAATCTTCAAATGGCTATAACTCCTAAACTAGGCGTCTGCGGGGGTCATATTATGCACCAGAAAAAAGAAAATTCAAAATCTTAAAACGGCTATAACTCCTAAACTAGGCGTCTGCGGGGGTCATATTATGCACCAGAAAAAAAAATGCAAATTCTTAAAATGGCTATAACTCCTAAACTAGGCGTCTGCGGGGGTCATATTATGCACCAGAAAAAAGAAAATTCAAAATCTTCAAATGGCTATAACTCCTAAACTAGGCGTCTGCGGGGGTCATATTATGCACCAGAAAAAAGAAAATTCAAAATCTTAAAATGGCTATAACTCCTAAACTAGGCGTCTGCGGGGGTCATATTATGCACCAGAAAAAAAAAATGCAAAATCTTAAAATGGCTATAACTCCTAAACTAGGCGTCTGCGGGGGTCATATTATGCACCAGAAAAAAGAAAATTCAAAATCTTAAAATGGCTATAACTCCTAAACTAGGCGTCTGCGGGGGTCATATTATGCACCAGAAAAAAGAAAATTCAAAATCTTAAAATGGCTATAACTCCTAAACTAGGCGTCTGCGGGGGTCATATTATGCACCAGAAAAAAGAAAATTCAAAATCTTAAAATGGCTATAACTCCTAAACTAGGCGTCTGCGGGGGTCATACTATGCACCAGAAAAAAGAAAATTCAAAATCTTAAAATGGCTATAACTCTTAAACTAGACGTCTGCGGGGGTCATATTATGCACCAGAAAAAAAATGCAAAATCTTAAAATGGCTATAACTCCTAAACTAGGCGTCTGCGGGGGTCATATTATGCACCAGAAAAAAGAAAATTCAAAATCTTAAAATGGCTATAACTCCTAAACTAGGCGTCTGCGGGGGTCATATTATGCACCAAAAAAAAAAAATTCAAAATCTTAAAATGGCTATAACTCCTAAACTAGGCGTCTGCGGGGGTCATATTATGCACCAGAAAAAAGAAAATTCAAAATCTTAAAACGGCTATAACTCCTAAACTAGGCGTCTGCGGGGGTCATATTATGCACCAGAAAAAAGAAAATTCAAAATCTTAAAATGGCTATAACTCCTAAACTAGGCGTCTGCGGGGGTCATATTATGCACCAGAAAAAAGAAAATTCAAAATCTTAAAATGGCTATAACTCCTAAACTAGGCGTCTGCGGGGGTCATATTATGCACCAGAAAAAAGAAAATTCAAAATCTTAAAATGGCTATAACTCCTAAACTAGGCGTCTGCGGGGGTCATACTATGCACCAGAAAAAAGAAAATTCAAAATCTTAAAATGGCTATAACTCTTAAACTAGACGTCTGCGGGGGTCATATTATGCACCAGAAAAAAAATGCAAAATCTTAAAATGGCTATAACTCCTAAACTAGGCGTCTGCGGGGGTCATATTATGCACCAGAAAAAAGAAAATTCAAAATCTTAAAATGGCTATAACTCCTAAACTAGGCGTCTGCGGGGGTTATATTATGCACCAAAAAAAAACAATCAAAATCTTAAAATGGCTATAACTCCTAAACTAGGCGTCTGCGGGGGTCATATTATGCACCAGAAAAAAGAAAATTCAAAATCTTAAAATGGCTATAACTCTTAAACTAGGCGTCTGCGGGGGTCATATTATGCACCAGAAAAAAGAAAATTCAAAATCTTAAAATGGCTATAACTCCTAAACTAGGCGTCTGCGGGGGTCATATTATGCAATAGAAAAAAGAAAATTCAAAATCTTAAAATGGCTATAACTCCTAAACTAGGCGTCTGCGGGGGTCATATTATGCACCAGAAAAAACAAAATTCAAAATCTTAAAATGGCTATAACTCTTAAACTAGGCGTCTGCGGGGGTCATATTATGCACCAGAAAAAAGAAAATTCAAAATCTTAAAATGGCTATAACTCCTAAACTAGGCGTCTGCGGGGGTCATATTATGCACCAGAAAAAAGAAAATTCAAAATCTTAAAATGGCTATAACTCCTAAACTAGGCGTCTGCGGGGGTTATATTATGCACCAAAAAAAAACAATCAAAATCTTAAAATGGCTATAACTCCTAAACTAGGCGTCTGCGGGGGTCATATTATGCACCAGAAAAAAGAAAATTCAAAATCTTAAAATGGCTATAACTCTTAAACTAGGCGTCTGCGGGGGTCATATTATGCACCAGAAAAAAGAAAATTCAAAATCTTAAAATGGCTATAACTCCTAAACTAGGCGTCTGCGGGGGTCATATTATGCAATAGAAAAAAGAAAATTCAAAATCTTAAAATGGCTATAACTCCTAAACTAGGCGTCTGCGGGGGTCATATTATGCACCAGAAAAAACAAAATTCAAAATCTTAAAATGGCTATAACTCTTAAACTAGGCGTCTGCGGGGGTCATATTATGCACCAGAAAAAAGAAAATTCAAAATCTTAAAATGGCTATAACTCCTAAACTAGGCGTCTGCGGGGGTCATATTATGCACCAGAAAAAAAAATGCAAAGTCTTAAAATGGCTATAACTCCTAAACTAGGCGTCTGCGGGGGTCATATTATGCACCAGAAAAAAAAAATGCAAAATCTTAAAATGGCTATAACTCCTAAACTAGGCGTCTGCGGGGCTCATATTATGCACCAGACACAAGAAAATTCAAAATCTTAAAATGGCTATAACTCCTAAACTAGGCGTCTGCGGGGCTCATATTATGCACCAGACAAAAGAAAATTCAAAATCTTAAAATGGCTATAACTCCTAAACTAAGCGTCTGCGGGGGTCATATTATGCACCAGAAAAAAGAAAATTCAAAATCTTAAAATGGCTATAACTCCTAAACTAGGCGTCTGCGGGGGTCATATTATGCACCAAAAAAAAAAACTTCAAAATCTTCAAATGGCTATAACTCCTAAACTAGGCGTCTGCGGGGGTCATATTATGCACCAGAAAAAAGAAAATTCAAAATCTTAAAACGGCTATAACTCCTAAACTAGGCGTCTGCGGGGGTCATATTATGCACCAGAAAAAAAAATGCAAATTCTTAAAATGGCTATAACTCCTAAACTAGGCGTCTGCGGGGGTCATATTATGCACCAGAAAAAAGAAAATTCAAAATCTTAAAATGGCTATAACTCCTAAACTAGGCGTCTGCGGGGCTCATATTATGCACCAGACAAAAGAAAATTCAAAATCTTAAAATGGCTATAACTCCTAAACTAAGCGTCTGCGGGGGTCATATTATGCACCAGAAAAAAGAAAATTCAAAATCTTAAAATGGCTATAACTCCTAAACTAGGCGTCTGCGGGGCTCATATTATGCACCAGACAAAAGAAAATTCAAAATCTTAAAATGGCTATAACTCCTAAACTAGGCGTCTGCGGGGGTCATATTATGCACCAAAAAAAAAAACTTCAAAATCTTCAAATGGCTATAACTCCTAAACTAGGCGTCTGCGGGGGTCATATTATGCACCAGAAAAAAGAAAATTCAAAATCTTAAAACGGCTATAACTCCTAAACTAGGCGTCTGCGGGGGTCATATTATGCACCAGAAAAAAAAATGCAAATTCTTAAAATGGCTATAACTCCTAAACTAGGCGTCTGCGGGGGTCATATTATGCACCAGAAAAAAGAAAATTCAAAATCTTCAAATGGCTATAACTCCTAAACTAGGCGTCTGCGGGGGTCATATTATGCACCAGAAAAAAGAAAATTCAAAATCTTAAAATGGCTATAACTCCTAAACTAGGCGTCTGCGGGGGTCATATTATGCACCAGAAAAAAAAATGCAAAATCTTAAAATGGCTATAACTCCTAAACTAGGCGTCTGCGGGGGTCATATTATGCACCAGAAAAAAGAAAATTCAAAATCTTAAAATGGCTATAACTCCTAAACTAGGCGTCTGCGGGGGTCATATTATGCACCAGAAAAAAGAAAATTCAAAATCTTAAAATGGCTATAACTCCTAAACTAGGCGTCTGCGGGGGTCATATTATGCACCAGAAAAAAGAAAATTCAAAATCTTAAAATGGCTATAACTCCTAAACTAGGCGTCTGCGGGGGTCATACTATGCACCAGAAAAAAGAAAATTCAAAATCTTAAAATGGCTATAACTCCTAAACTAGGCGTCTGCGGGGCTCATATTATGCACCAGACACAAGAAAATTCAAAATCTTAAAATGGCTATAACTCCTAAACTAGGCGTCTGCGGGGCTCATATTATGCACCAGACAAAAGAAAATTCAAAATCTTAAAATGGCTATAACTCCTAAACTAAGCGTCTGCGGGGGTCATATTATGCACCAGAAAAAAGAAAATTCAAAATCTTAAAATGGCTATAACTCCTAAACTAGGCGTCTGCGGGGGTCATATTATGCACCAAAAAAAAAAACTTCAAAATCTTCAAATGGCTATAACTCCTAAACTAGGCGTCTGCGGGGGTCATATTATGCACCAGAAAAAAGAAAATTCAAAATCTTAAAACGGCTATAACTCCTAAACTAGGCGTCTGCGGGGGTCATATTATGCACCAGAAAAAAAAATGCAAATTCTTAAAATGGCTATAACTCCTAAACTAGGCGTCTGCGGGGGTCATACTATGCACCAGAAAAAAGAAAATTCAAAATCTTAAAATGGCTATAACTCCTAAACTAGGCGTCTGCGGGGCTCATATTATGCACCAGACAAAAGAAAATTCAAAATCTTAAAATGGCTATAACTCCTAAACTAAGCGTCTGCGGGGGTCATATTATGCACCAGAAAAAAGAAAATTCAAAATCTTAAAATGGCTATAACTCCTAAACTAGGCGTCTGCGGGGGTCATATTATGCACCAAAAAAAAAAACTTCAAAATCTTCAAATGGCTATAACTCCTAAACTAGGCGTCTGCGGGGGTCATATTATGCACCAGAAAAAAGAAAATTCAAAATCTTAAAACGGCTATAACTCCTAAACTAGGCGTCTGCGGGGGTCATATTATGCACCAGAAAAAAAAATGCAAATTCTTAAAATGGCTATAACTCCTAAACTAGGCGTCTGCGGGGGTCATATTATGCACCAGAAAAAAGAAAATTCAAAATCTTCAAATGGCTATAACTCCTAAACTAGGCGTCTGCGGGGGTCATATTATGCACCAGAAAAAAGAAAATTCAAAATCTTAAAATGGCTATAACTCCTAAACTAGGCGTCTGCGGGGGTCATATTATGCACCAGAAAAAAAAAATGCAAAATCTTAAAATGGCTATAACTCCTAAACTAGGCGTCTGCGGGGGTCATATTATGCACCAGAAAAAAGAAAATTCAAAATCTTAAAATGGCTATAACTCCTAAACTAGGCGTCTGCGGGGGTCATATTATGCACCAGAAAAAAGAAAATTCAAAATCTTAAAATGGCTATAACTCCTAAACTAGGCGTCTGCGGGGGTCATATTATGCACCAGAAAAAAGAAAATTCAAAATCTTAAAATGGCTATAACTCCTAAACTAGGCGTCTGCGGGGGTCATACTATGCACCAGAAAAAAGAAAATTCAAAATCTTAAAATGGCTATAACTCTTAAACTAGACGTCTGCGGGGGTCATATTATGCACCAGAAAAAAAATGCAAAATCTTAAAATGGCTATAACTCCTAAACTAGGCGTCTGCGGGGGTCATATTATGCACCAGAAAAAAGAAAATTCAAAATCTTAAAATGGCTATAACTCCTAAACTAGGCGTCTGCGGGGGTCATATTATGCACCAAAAAAAAAAAATTCAAAATCTTAAAATGGCTATAACTCCTAAACTAGGCGTCTGCGGGGGTCATATTATGCACCAGAAAAAAGAAAATTCAAAATCTTAAAACGGCTATAACTCCTAAACTAGGCGTCTGCGGGGGTCATATTATGCACCAGAAAAAAGAAAATTCAAAATCTTAAAATGGCTATAACTCCTAAACTAGGCGTCTGCGGGGGTCATATTATGCACCAGAAAAAAGAAAATTCAAAATCTTAAAATGGCTATAACTCCTAAACTAGGCGTCTGCGGGGGTCATATTATGCACCAGAAAAAAGAAAATTCAAAATCTTAAAATGGCTATAACTCCTAAACTAGGCGTCTGCGGGGGTCATACTATGCACCAGAAAAAAGAAAATTCAAAATCTTAAAATGGCTATAACTCTTAAACTAGACGTCTGCGGGGGTCATATTATGCACCAGAAAAAAAATGCAAAATCTTAAAATGGCTATAACTCCTAAACTAGGCGTCTGCGGGGGTCATATTATGCACCAGAAAAAAGAAAATTCAAAATCTTAAAATGGCTATAACTCCTAAACTAGGCGTCTGCGGGGGTCATATTATGCACCAAAAAAAAAAAATTCAAAATCTTAAAATGGCTATAACTCCTAAACTAGGCGTCTGCGGGGGTCATATTATGCACCAGAAAAAAGAAAATTCAAAATCTTAAAACGGCTATAACTCCTAAACTAGGCGTCTGCGGGGGTCATATTATGCACCAGAAAAAAGAAAATTCAAAATCTTAAAATGGCTATAACTCCTAAACTAGGCGTCTGCGGGGGTCATATTATGCACCAGAAAAAAAAATTCCAAAATCTTAAAATGGCTATAACTCCTAAACTAGGCGTCTGCGGGGGTCATATTATGCACCAGAAAAAAAAAATTTCAAAATCTTAAAATGGCCATAACTCCTAAACTAGGCGTCTGCGCGGGTCATATTATGCACCAGAAAAAAGAAAATTCAAAATCTTAAAATGGCTATAACTCCTAAACTAGGCGTCTGCGGGGGTCATATTATGCACCAGAAAAAAAAAATGCAAAATCTTAAAATGGCTATAACTCCTAAACTAGGCGTCTGCGGGTGTCATATTATGCACCAAAAAAAAAAAATTCAAAATCTTAAAATGGCTATAACTCCTAAACTAGGCGTCTGCGGGGGTCATATTATGCACCAAAAAAAAAAAATTCAAAATCTTAAAATGGCTATAACTCCTAAACTAGGCGTCTGCGGGGGTCATATTATGCACCAGAAAAAAAAAATGCAAAATCTTAAAATGGCTATAACTCCTAAACTAGGCGTCTGCGGGGGTCATATTATGCACCAGAAAAAAGAAAATTCAAAATCCTAAAATGGCTATAACTCCTAAACTAGGCGTCTGCGGGGGTCATATTATGCACCAGAAAAAAGAAAATTCAAAATCTTCAAATGGCTATAACTCCTAAACTAGGCGTCTGCGGGGGTCATATTATGCACCAGAAAAAAGTAAATTCAAAATCTTCAAATGGCTATAACTCCTAAACTAGGCGTCTGCGGGGGTCATATTATGCACCAGAAAAAAGAAAATTCAAAATCTTAAAATGGCTATAACTCCTAAACTAGGCGTCTGCGGGGGTCATATTATGCACCAAAAAAAAAATTGCAAAATCTTAAAATGGCTATAACTCCTAAACTAGGCGTCTGCGGGGGTCATATTATGCACCAGAAAAATGAAAATTCAAAATCTTCAAATGGCTATAACTCCTAAACTAGGCGTCTGCGGGGGTCATATTATGCACCAGAAAAAAGAAAATTCAAAATCTTCAAATGGCTATAACTCCTAAACTAGGCGTCTGCGGGGGTCATATTATGCACCAGAAAAAAGAAAATTCAAAATCTTCAAATGGCTATAACTCCTAAACTAGGCGTCTGCGGGGGTCATATTATGCACCAAAAAAAAAATTGCAAAATCTTAAAATGGCTATAACTCCTAAACTAGGCGTCTGCGGGGGTCATATTATGCACCAGAAAAAAGAAAATTCAAAATCTTAAAATTGCTATAACTCCTAAACTAGGCGTCTGCGGGGGTCATATTATGCACCAGAAAAAAGAAAATTCAAAATCTTAAAATGGCTATAACTCCTAAACTAGGCGTCTGCGGGGGTCATATTATGCACCAGAAAAAAAAAATGCAAAATCTTAAAATGGCTATAACTCCTAAACTAGGCGTCTACGGGGGTCATATTATGCACCAGAAAAAAGAAAATTCAAAATCCTAAAATGGCTATAACTCCTAAACTAGGCGTCTGCGGGGGTCATATTATGCACCAGAAAAAAGAAAATTCAAAATCTTCAAATGGCTATAACTCCTAAACTAGGCGTCTGCGGGGGTCATATTATGCACCAGAAAAAAGTAAATTCAAAATCTTCAAATGGCTATAACTCCTAAACTAGGCGTCTGCGGGGGTCACATTATGCACCAGAAAAAAGAAAATTCAAAATCTTAAAATGGCTATAACTCCTAAACTAGGCGTCTGCGGGGGTCATATTATGCACCAAAAAAAAAATTGCAAAATCTTAAAATGGCTATAACTCCTAAACTAGGCGTCTGCGGGGGTCATATTATGCACCAGAAAAATGAAAATTCAAAATCTTCAAATGGCTATAACTCCTAAACTAGGCGTCTGCGGGGGTCATATTATGCACCAGAAAAAAGAAAATTCAAAATCTTCAAATGGCTATAACTCCTAAACTAGGCGTCTGCGGGGGTCATATTATGCACCAGAAAAAAGAAAATTCAAAATCTTCAAATGGCTATAACTCCTAAACTAGGCGTCTGCGGGGGTCATATTATGCACCAAAAAAAAAATTGCAAAATCTTAAAATGGCTATAACTCCTAAACTAGGCGTCTGCGGGGGTCATATTATGCACCAGAAAAAAGAAAATTCAAAATCTTAAAATGGCTATAACTCCTAAACTAGGCGTCTGCGGGGGTTATATTATGCACCAAAAAAAAAAAATTCTAAATCTTAAAATGGCTATAACTCCTAAACTAGGCGTCTGCGGGGGTCATATTATGCACCAAAAAAAAACAATCAAAATCTTAAAATGGCTATAACTCCTAAACTAGGCGTCTGCGGGGGTCATATTATGCACCAGAAAAAAAAATTTCAAAATCTTAAAATGGCTATAACTCTTAAACTAGGCGTCTGCGGGGGTCATATTATGCACCAGAAAAAAGAAAATTCAAAATCTTAAAATGGCTATAACTCCTAAACTAGGCGTCTGCGGGGGTCATATTATGCACCAGAAAAAAGAAAATTCAAAATCTTAAAATGGCTATAACTCCTAAACTAGGCGTCTGCGGGGGTCATATTACGCACCAGAAAAAAGAAAATGCAAAATCTTAAAATGGCTATAACTCCTAAACTAGGCGTCTGCGGGGGTCATATTATGCACCAGAAAAAAAAAATGCAAAATCTTAAAATGGCTATAACTCCTAAACTAGGCGTCTGCGGGGCTCATATTATGCACCAGACACAAGAAAATTCAAAATCTTAAAATGGCTATAACTCCTAAACTAGGCGTCTGCGGGGGTCATATTATGCACCAGAAAAAAAAAATTCAAAATCTTAAAATGGCTATAACTCCTAAACTAGGCGTCTGCGGGGGTCATATTATGCACCAGAAAAAAAAATGCAAAATCTTAAAATGGCTATAACTCCTAAACTAGGCGTCTGCGGGGGTCATATTATGCACCAGAAAAAAGAAAATTCAAAATCCTAAAATGGCTATAACTCCTAAACAAGGCGTCTGCGGGGGTCATATTATGCAAAAGAAAAAAGAAAATTCAAAATCTTCAAATGGCTATAACTCCTAAACTAGGCGTCTGCGGGGGTCATATTATGCACCAGAAAAAAGTAAATTCAAAATCTTCAAATGGCTATAACTCCTAAACTAGGCGTCTGCGGGGGTCATATTATGCACCAGAAAAAAGAAAATTCAAAATCTTAAAATGGCTATAACTCCTAAACTAGGCGTCTGAGGGGGTCATATTATGCACCAAAAAAAAAATTGCAAAATCTTAAAATGGCTATAACTCCTAAACTAGGCGTCTGCGGGGGTCATATTATGCACCAGAAAAATGAAAATTCAAAATCTTCAAATGGCTATAACTCCTAAACTAGGCGTCTGCGGGGGTCATATTATGCACCAGAAAAAAGAAAATTCAAAATCTTCAAATGGCTATAACTCCTAAACTAGGCGTCTGCGGGGGTCATATTATGCACCAGAAAAAAGAAAATTCAAAATCTTCAAATGGCTATAACTCCTAAACTAGGCGTCTGCGGGGGTCATATTATGCACCAAAAAAAAAATTGCAAAATCTTAAAATGGCTATAACTCCTAAACTAGGCGTCTGCGGGGGTCATATTATGCACCAGAAAAAAGAAAATTCAAAATCTTAAAATGGCTATAACTCCTAAACTAGGCGTCTGCGGGGGTTATATTATGCACCAAAAAAAAAAAATTCAAAATCTTAAAATGGCTATAACTCCTAAACTAGGCGTCTGCGGGGGTCATATTATGCACCAGAAAAAAGAAAATTCAAAATCCTAAAATGGCTATAACTCCTAAACTAGGCGTCTGCGGGGGTCATATTATGCACCAGAAAAAAGAAAATTCAAAATCTTAAAATGGCTATAACTCCTAAACTAGGCGTCTGCGGGGGTCATATTATGCACCAAAAAAAAAATTGCAAAATCTTAAAATGGCTATAACTCCTAAACTAGGCGTCTGCGGGGGTCATATTATGCACCAGAAAAAAGAAAATTCAAAATCTTAAAATGGCTATAACTCCTAAACTAGGCGTCTGCGGGGGTTATATTATGCACCAAAAAAAAACAATCAAAATCTTAAAATGGCTATAACTCCTAAACTAGGCGTCTGCGGGGGTCATATTATGCACCAGAAAAAAAAATTTCAAAATCTTAAAATGGCTATAACTCTTAAACTAGGCGTCTGCGGGGGTCATATTATGCACCAGAAAAAAGAAAATTCAAAATCTTAAAATGGCTATAACTCCTAAACTAGGCGTCTGCGGGGCTCATATTATGCACCAAAAAAAATAAATTCAAAATCTTAAAATGGCTATAACTCCTAAACTAGGCGTCTGCGGGGGTCATATTATGCACCAGAAAAAAGAAAATTCAAAATCTTAAAGTGGCTATAACTCCTAAACTAGGCGTCTGCGGGGGTTATATTATGCACCAAAAAAAAAAAATTCAAAATCTTAAAATGGCTATAACTCCTAAACTAGGCGTCTGCGGGGGTCATATTATGCACCAGAAAAAAGAAAATTCAAAATCTTAAAATGGCTATAACTCCTAAACTAGGCGTCTGCGGGGGTTATATTATGCACCAAAAAAAAACAATCAAAATCTTAAAATGGCTATAACTCCTAAACTAGGCGTCTGCGGGGGTCATATTATGCACCAGAAAAAAGAAAATTCAAAATCTTAAAATGGCTATAACTCTTAAACTAGGCGTCTGCGGGGGTCATATTATGCACCAGAAAAAAAAATGCAAAATCTTAAAATGGCTATAACTCCTAAACTAGGCGTCTGCGGGGGTCATATTATACACCAGAAAAAAAAATTTCAAAATCTTAAAATGGCTATAACTCTTAAACTAGGCGTCTGCGGGGGTCATATTATGCACCAGAAAAAAGAAAATTCAAAATCTTAAAATGGCTATAACTCCTAAACTAGGCGTCTGCGGGGGTCATATTATGCAATAGAAAAAAGAAAATTCAAAATCTTAAAATGGCTATAACTCCTAAACTAGGCGTCTGCGGGGGTCATATTATGCACCAGAAAAAACAAAATTCAAAATCTTAAAATGGCTATAACTCTTAAACTAGGCGTCTGCGGGGGTCATATTATGCACCAGAAAAAAAATGCAAAATCTTAAAATGGCTATAACTCCTAAACTAGTCGTCTGCGGGGGTCATATTATGCACCAGAAAAAAAAATTTCAAAATCTTAAAATGGCTATAACTCTTAAACTAGGCGTCTGCGGGGGTCATATTATGCACCAGAAAAAAGAAAATTCAAAATGCTAAAATGGCTATAACTCCTAAACTAGGCGTCTGCGGGGGTCATATTATGCACCAGAAAAAAGAAAATTCAAAATCTTAAAATGGCTATAACTCCTAAACTAGGCGTCTGCGGGGGTCATATTACGCACCAGAAAAAAGAAAATTCAAAATCTTAAAATGGCTATAACTCCTAAACTAGGCGTCTGCGGGGGTCATATTATGCACCAGAAAAAAAAATGCAAAATCTTAAAATGGCTATAACTCCTAAACTAGGCGTCTGCGGGGGTCATATTATGCACCAGAAAAAAAAAATGCAAAATCTTAAAATGGCTATAACTCCTAAACTAGGCGTCTGCGGGGCTCATATTATGCACCAGACACAAGAAAATTCAAAATCTTAAAATGGCTATAACTCCTAAACTAGGCGTCTGCGGGGGTCATATTATGCACCAGAAAAAAGAAAATTCAAAATCTTAAAATGGCTATAACTCCTAAACTAGGCGTCTGCGCGGGTCATATTATGCACCAGAAAAAAGAAAATTCAAAATCTTAAAATGGCTATAACTCCTAAACTAGGCGTCTGCGGGGGTCATATTATGCACCAGAAAAAAAAATGCAAAATCTTAAAATGGCTATAACTCCTAAACTAGTCGTCTGCGGGGGTCATATTATGCACCAGAAAAAAAAATTTCAAAATCTTAAAATGGCTATAACTCTTAAACTAGGCGTCTGCGGGGGTCATATTATGCACCAGAAAAAAGAAAATTCAAAATCTTAAAATGGCTATAACTCCTAAACTAAGCGTCTGCTTGGGTCATATTATGCACCAGAAAAAAGAAAATTCAAAATCTTAAAATGGCTATAACTCCTAAACTAGGCGTCTGCGGGGGTCATATTATGCACCAGAAAAAAGAAAATTCAAAATCCTAAAATGGCTATAACTCCTAAACTAGGCGTCTGCGGGGGTCATATTATGCACCAGAAAAAAAAAATTCAAAATCTTAAAATGGCTATAACTCCTAAACTAGGCGTCTGCGGGGGTCATATTATGCACCAGAAAAAAAAAATGCAAAATCTTAAAATGGCTATAACTCCTAAACTAGGCGTCTGCGGGGGTCATATTATGCACCAGAAAAAAGAAAATTCAAAATCCTAAAATGGCTATAACTCCTAAACTAGGCGTCTGCGGGGGTCATATTATGCAAAAGAAAAAAGAAAATTCAAAATCTTCAAATGGCTATAACTCCTAAACTAGGCGTCTGCGGGGGTCATATTATGCACCAGAAAAAAGTAAATTCAAAATCTTCAAATGGCTATAACTCCTAAACTAGGCGTCTGCGGGGGTCATATTATGCACCAGAAAAAAGAAAATTCAAAATCTTCAAATGGCTATAACTCCTAAACTAGGCGTCTGCGGGGGTCATATTATGCACCAGAAAAAAGAAAATTCAAAATCTTCAAATGGCTATAACTCCTAAACTAGGCGTCTGCGGGGGTCATATTATGCACCAAAAAAAAAATTGCAAAATCTTAAAATGGCTATAACTCCTAAACTAGGCGTCTGCGGGGGTCATATTATGCACCAGAAAAAAGAAAATTCAAAATCTTAAAATGGCTATAACTCCTAAACTAGGCGTCTGCGGGGGTTATATTATGCACCAAAAAAAAAAATTCAAAATCTTAAAATGGCTATAACTCCTAAACTAGGCGTCTGCGGGGGTCATATTATGCACCAGAAAAAAGAAAATTCAAAATCCTAAAATGGCTATAACTCCTAAACTAGGCGTCTGCGGGGGTCATATTATGCACCAGAAAAAAGAAAATTCAAAATCTTAAAATGGCTATAACTCCTAAACTAGGCGTCTGCGGGGGTCATATTATGCACCAAAAAAAAAATTGCAAAATCTTAAAATGGCTATAACTCCTAAACTAGGCGTCTGCGGGGGTCATATTATGCACCAGAAAAAAGAAAATTCAAAATCTTAAAATGGCTATAACTCCTAAACTAGGCGTCTGCGGGGGTTATATTATGCACAAAAAAAAAACAATCAAAATCTTAAAATGGCTATAACTCCTAAACTAGGCGTCTGCGTGGGTCATATTATGCACCAGAAAAAAAAATTTCAAAATCTTAAAATGGCTATAACTCCTAAACTAGGCGTCTGCGGGGGTCATATTATGCACCAGAAAAAAGAAAATTCAAAATCTTAAAATGGCTATAACTCCTAAACTAGGCGTCTGCGGGGGTCATATTACGCACCAGAAAAAAGAAAATGCAAAATCTTAAAATGGCTATAACTCCTAAACTAGGCGTCTGCGGGGGTCATATTATGCACCAGAAAAAAAAAATGCAAAATCTTAAAATGGCTATAACTCCTAAACTAGGCGTCTGCGGGGGTCATATTATGCACCAGAAAAAAGAAAATTCAAAATCTTAAAATGGCTATAACTCCTAAACTAGGCGTCTGCGGGGGTCATATTACGCACCAGAAAAAAGAAAATGCAAAATCTTAAAATGGCTATAACTCCTAAACTAGGCGTCTGCGGGGGTCATATTATGCACCAGAAAAAAAAAATGCAAAATCTTAAAATGGCTATAACTCCTAAACTAGGCGTCTGCGGGGCTCATATTATGCACCAAAAAAAATAAATTCAAAATCTTAAAATGGCTATAACTCCTAAACTAGGCGTCTGCGGGGGTCATATTATGCACCAGAAAAAAGAAAATTCAAAATCTTAAAATGGCTATAACTCCTAAACTAGGCGTCTGCGCGGGTCATATTATGCACCAGAAAAAAGAAAATTCAAAATCTTAAAGTGGCTATAACTCCTAAACTAGGCGTCTGCGGGGGTTATATTATGCACCAAAAAAAAAAAATTCAAAATCTTAAAATGGCTATAACTCCTAAACTAGGCGTCTGCGGGGGTCATATTATGCACCAGAAAAAAGAAAATTCAAAATCTTAAAATGGCTATAACTCCTAAACTAGGCGTCTGCGGGGGTTATATTATGCACCAAAAAAAAACAATCAAAATCTTAAAATGGCTATAACTCCTAAACTAGGCGTCTGCGGGGGTCATATTATGCACCAGAAAAAAGAAAATTCAAAATCTTAAAATGGCTATAACTCTTAAACTAGGCGTCTGCGGGGGTCATATTATGCACCAGAAAAAAAAATGCAAAATCTTAAAATGGCTATAACTCCTAAACTAGGCGTCTGCGGGGGTCATATTATACACCAGAAAAAAAAATTTCAAAATCTTAAAATGGCTATAACTCTTAAACTAGGCGTCTGCGGGGGTCATATTATGCACCAGAAAAAAGAAAATTCAAAATCTTAAAATGGCTATAACTCCTAAACTAGGCGTCTGCGGGGGTCATATTATGCAATAGAAAAAAGAAAATTCAAAATCTTAAAATGGCTATAACTCCTAAACTAGGCGTCTGCGGGGGTCATATTATGCACCAGAAAAAACAAAATTCAAAATCTTAAAATGGCTATAACTCTTAAACTAGGCGTCTGCGGGGGTCATATTATGCACCAGAAAAAAAATGCAAAATCTTAAAATGGCTATAACTCCTAAACTAGTCGTCTGCGGGGGTCATATTATGCACCAGAAAAAAAAATTTCAAAATCTTAAAATGGCTATAACTCTTAAACTAGGCGTCTGCGGGGGTCATATTATGCACCAGAAAAAAGAAAATTCAAAATCTTAAAATGGCTATAACTCCTAAACTAGGCGTCTGCGGGGGTCATATTGTGCACCAGAAAAAAGAAAATTCAAAATCCTAAAATGGCTATAACTCCTAAACTAGGCGTCTGCGGGGGTCATATTACGCACCAGAAAAAAGAAAATTCAAAATCTTAAAATGGCTATAACTCCTAAACTAGGCGTCTGCGGGGGTCATATTATGCACCAGAAAAAAAAATGCAAAATCTTAAAATGGCTATAACTCCTAAACTAGGCGTCTGCGGGGGTCATATTATGCACCAGAAAAAAAAAATGCAAAATCTTAAAATGGCTATAACTCCTAAACTAGGCGTCTGCGGGGCTCATATTATGCACCAGACACAAGAAAATTCAAAATCTTAAAATGGCTATAACTCCTAAACTAGGCGTCTGCGGGGGTCATATTATGCACCAGAAAAAAGAAAATTCAAAATCTTAAAATGGCTATAACTCCTAAACTAGGCGTCTGCGCGGGTCATATTATGCACCAGAAAAAAGAAAATTCAAAATCTTAAAATGGCTATAACTCCTAAA
Source organism: Volucella zonaria (assembly GCA_963966105.1). Lineage (NCBI taxonomy): Eukaryota > Metazoa > Arthropoda > Insecta > Diptera > Syrphidae > Volucella > Volucella zonaria. The sequence continues at coordinate 135,024,223 of OZ014531.1, forward strand.
CTAGGCGTCTGCGGGGGTCATATTATGCACCAGAAAAAAAAATGCAAAATCTTAAAATGGCTATAACTCCTAAACTAGTCGTCTGCGGGGGTCATATTATGCACCAGAAAAAAAAATTTCAAAATCTTAAAATGGCTATAACTCTTAAACTAGGCGTCTGCGGGGGTCATATTATGCACCAGAAAAAAGAAAATTCAAAATCTTAAAATGGCTATAACTCCTAAACTAAGCGTCTGCTTGGGTCATATTATGCACCAGAAAAAAGAAAATTCAAAATCTTAAAATGGCTATAACTCCTAAACTAGGCGTCTGCGGGGGTCATATTATGCACCAGAAAAAAGAAAATTCAAAATCTTAAAACGGCTATAACTCCTAAACTAGGCGTCTGCGGGGGTCATATTATGCACCAGAAAAAAGAAAATTCAAAATCTTTAAATGGCTATAACTCCTAAACTAGGCGTCTGCGGGGGTCATATTATGCACCAGAAAAAAGAAAATTCAAAATCTTAAAATGGCTATAACTCCTAAACTAGGCGTCTGCGGGGGTCATATTATGCACCAGAAAAAAGAAAATTCAAAATCTTCAAATGGCTATAACTCCTCAACTAGGCGTCTGCGGGGGTCATGCTATGCACCAGAAAAAAAAAATGCAAAATCTTCAAATGGCTATAATTCCTAAACTAGGCGTCTGCGGGGGTCATATTATGCACCAGAAAAAAGAAAATTCAAAATCTTAAAGTGGCTATAACTCCTAAACTAGGCGTCTGCGGGGGTTATATTATGCACCAAAAAAAAAAAATTCAAAATCTTAAAATGGCTATAACTCCTAAACTAGGCGTCTGCGGGGGTCATATTATGCACCAGAAAAAAGAAAATTCAAAATCTTAAAATGGCTATAACTCCTAAACTAGGCGTCTGCGGGGGTTATATTATGCACCAAAAAAAAACAATCAAAATCTTAAAATGGCTATAACTCCTAAACTAGGCGTCTGCGGGGGTCATATTATGCACCAGAAAAAAGAAAATTCAAAATCTTAAAATGGCTATAACTCTTAAACTAGGCGTCTGCGGGGGTCATATTATGCACCAAAAAAAAAATTGCAAAATCTTAAAATGGCTATAACTCCTAAACTAGGCGTCTGCGGGGGTCATATTATGCACCAGAAAAAAGAAAATTCAAAATCTTAAAATGGCTATAACTCCTAAACTAGGCGTCTGCGGGGGTTATATTATGCACCAAAAAAAAAAAATTCTAAATCTTAAAATGGCTATAACTCCTAAACTAGGCGTCTGCGGGGGTCATATTATGCACCAAAAAAAAACAATCAAAATCTTAAAATGGCTATAACTCCTAAACTAGGCGTCTGCGGGGGTCATATTATGCACCAGAAAAAAAAATTTCAAAATCTTAAAATGGCTATAACTCTTAAACTAGGCGTCTGCGGGGGTCATATTATGCACCAGAAAAAAAATGCAAAATCTTAAAATGGCTATAACTCCTAAACTAGTCGTCTGCGGGGGTCATATTATGCACCAGAAAAAAAAATTTCAAAATCTTAAAATGGCTATAACTCTTAAACTAGGCGTCTGCGGGGGTCATATTATGCACCAGAAAAAAAATGCAAAATCTTAAAATGGCTATAACTCCTAAACTAGTCGTCTGCGGGGGTCATATTATGCACCAGAAAAAAAAATTTCAAAATCTTAAAATGGCTATAACTCTTAAACTAGGCGTCTGCGGGGGTCATATTATGCACCAGAAAAAAGAAAATTCAAAATCTTAAAATGGCTATAACTCCTAAACTAGGCGTCTGCGGGGGTCATATTATGCACCAGAAAAAACAAAATTCAAAATCTTAAAATGGCTATAACTCCTAAACTAGGCGTCTGCGGGGGTCATATTGTGCACCAGAAAAAAGAAAATTCAAATTCCTAAAATGGCTATAACTCCTAAACTAGGCGTCTGCGGGGGTCATATTACGCACCAGAAAAAAGAAAATTCAAAATCTTAAAATGGCTATAACTCCTAAACTAGGCGTCTGCGGGGGTCATATTATGCACCAGAAAAAAAAATGCAAAATCTTAAAATGGCTATAACTCCTAAACTAGGCGTCTGCGGGGGTCATATTATGCACCAGAAAAAAAAAATGCAAAATCTTAAAATGGCTATAACTCCTAAACTAGGCGTCTGCGGGGCTCATATTATGCACCAGACACAAGAAAATTCAAAATCTTAAAATGGCTATAACTCCTAAACTAGGCGTCTGCGGGGGTCATATTATGCACCAGAAAAAAAAATGCAAAATCTTAAAATGGCTATAACTCCTAAACTAGGCGTCTGCGGGGGTCATATTATGCACCAGAAAAAAGAAAATTCAAAATCTTAAAATGGCTATAACTCTTAAACTAGGCGTCTGCGGGGGTCATATTATGCACCAGAAAAAAAATGCAAAATCTTAAAATGGCTATAACTCCTAAACTAGTCGTCTGCGGGGGTCATATTATGCACCAGAAAAAAAAATTTCAAAATCTTAAAATGGCTATAACTCTTAAACTAGGCGTCTGCGGGGGTCATATTATGCACCAGAAAAAAGAAAATTCAAAATCTTAAAATGGCTATAACTCCTAAACTAGGCGTCTGCGGGGGTCATATTGTGCACCAGAAAAAAGAAAATTCAAAATCCTAAAATGGCTATAACTCCTAAACTAGGCGTCTGCGGGGGTCATATTACGCACCAGAAAAAAGAAAATTCAAAATCTTAAAATGGCTATAACTCCTAAACTAGGCGTCTGCGGGGGTCATATTATGCACCAGAAAAAAAAATGCAAAATCTTAAAATGGCTATAACTCCTAAACTAGGCGTCTGCGGGGGTCATATTATGCACCAGAAAAAAAAAATGCAAAATCTTAAAATGGCTATAACTCCTAAACTAGGCGTCTGCGGGGCTCATATTATGCACCAGACACAAGAAAATTCAAAATCTTAAAATGGCTATAACTCCTAAACTAGGCGTCTGCGGGGGTCATATTATGCACCAGAAAAAAGAAAATTCAAAATCTTAAAATGGCTATAACTCCTAAACTAGGCGTCTGCGCGGGTCATATTATGCACCAGAAAAAAGAAAATTCAAAATCTTAAAATGGCTATAACTCCTAAACTAGGCGTCTGCGGGGGTCATATTATGCACCAGAAAAAAAAATGCAAAATCTTAAAATGGCTATAACTCCTAAACTAGTCGTCTGCGGGGGTCATATTATGCACCAGAAAAAAAAATTTCAAAATCTTAAAATGGCTATAACTCTTAAACTAGGCGTCTGCGGGGGTCATATTATGCACCAGAAAAAAGAAAATTCAAAATCTTAAAATGGCTATAACTCCTAAACTAAGCGTCTGCTTGGGTCATATTATGCACCAGAAAAAAGAAAATTCAAAATCTTAAAATGGCTATAACTCCTAAACTAGGCGTCTGCGGGGGTCATATTATGCACCAGAAAAAAGAAAATTCAAAATCTTAAAACGGCTATAACTCCTAAACTAGGCGTCTGCGGGGGTCATATTATGCACCAGAAAAAAGAAAATTCAAAATCTTTAAATGGCTATAACTCCTAAACTAGGCGTCTGCGGGGGTCATATTATGCACCAGAAAAAAGAAAATTCAAAATCTTAAAATGGCTATAACTCCTAAACTAGGCGTCTGCGGGGGTCATATTATGCACCAGAAAAAAGAAAATTCAAAATCTTCAAATGGCTATAACTCCTCAACTAGGCGTCTGCGGGGGTCATGCTATGCACCAGAAAAAAAAAATGCAAAATCTTCAAATGGCTATAATTCCTAAACTAGGCGTCTGCGGGGGTCATATTATGCACCAGAAAAAAGAAAATTCAAAATCTTAAAACGGATATAACTCCTAAACTAGGCGTCTGCGGGGGTCATATTATGCACCAGAAAAAAGAAAATTCAAAATCTTAAAATGGCTATAACTCCTAAACTAGGCGTCTGCGCGGGTCATATTATGCACCAGAAAAAAGAAAATTCAAAATCTTAAAGTGGCTATAACTCCTAAACTAGGCGTCTGCGGGGGTTATATTATGCACCAAAAAAAAAAAATTCAAAATCTTGAAATGGCTATAACTCCTAAACTAGGCGTCTGCGGGGGTCATATTATGCACCAGAAAAAAGAAAATTCAAAATCTTAAAATGGCTATAACTCCTAAACTAGGCGTCTGCGGGGGTTATATTATGCACCAAAAAAAAACAATCAAAATCTTAAAATGGCTATAACTCCTAAACTAGGCGTCTGCGGGGGTCATATTATGCACCAGAAAAAAGAAAATTCAGAATCTTAAAATGGCTATAACTCTTAAACTAGGCGTCTGCGGGGGTCATATTATGCACCAAAAAAAAAATTGCAAAATCTTAAAATGGCTATAACTCCTAAACTAGGCGTCTGCGGGGGTCATATTATGCACCAGAAAAAAGAAAATTCAAAATCTTAAAATGGCTATAACTCCTAAACTAGGCGTCTGCGGGGGTTATATTATGCACCAAAAAAAAAAAATTCTAAATCTTAAAATGGCTATAACTCCTAAACTAGGCGTCTGCGGGGGTCATATTATGCACCAAAAAAAAACAATCAAAATCTTAAAATGGCTATAACTCCTAAACTAGGCGTCTGCGGGGGTCATATTATGCACCAGAAAAAAAAATTTCAAAATCTTAAAATGGCTATAACTCTTAAACTAGGCGTCTGCGGGGGTCATATTATGCACCAGAAAAAAAATGCAAAATCTTAAAATGGCTATAACTCCTAAACTAGTCGTCTGCGGGGGTCATATTATGCACCAGAAAAAAAAATTTCAAAATCTTAAAATGGCTATAACTCCTAAACTAGGCGTCTGCGGGGGTCATATTATGCACCAGAAAAAAGAAAATTCAAAATCTTAAAACGGCTATAACTCCTAAACTAGGCGTCTGCGGGGGTCATATTATGCACCAAAAAAAAACAATCAAAATCTTAAAATGGCTATAACTCCTAAACTAGGCGTCTGCGGGGGTCATATTATGCACCAGAAAAAAAAATTTCAAAATCTTAAAATGGCTATAACTCCTAAACTAGGCGTCTGCGGGGGTCATATAGTGCACCAGAAAAAAGAAAATTCAAAATCTTAAAACGGCTATAACTCCTAAACTAGGCGTCTGCGGGGGTCATATTATGCACCAGAAAAAAGAAAATTCAAAATCTTTAAATGGCTATAACTCCTAAACTAGGCGTCTGCGGGGGTCATATTATGCACCAGAAAAAAGAAAATTCAAAATCTTAAAATGGCTATAACTCCTAAACTAGGCGTCTGCGGGGGTCATATTATGCACCAGAAAAAAGAAAATTCAAAATCTTCAAATGGCTATAACTCCTCAACTAGGCGTCTGCGGGGGTCATGCTATGCACCAGAAAAAAAAAATGCAAAATCTTCAAATGGCTATAATTCCTAAACTAGGCGTCTGCGGGGGTCATATTATGCACCAGAAAAAAGAAAATTCAAAATCTTAAAACGGATATAACTCCTAAACTAGGCGTCTGCGGGGGTCATATTATGCACCAGAAAAAAAAATGCAAATTCTTAAAATGGCTATAACTCCTAAACTAGGCGTCTGCGGGGGTCATATTATGCACCAGAAAAAAGAAAATTCAAAATCTTCAAATGGCTATAACTCCTAAACTAGGCGTCTGCGGGGGTCATATTATGCACCAGAAAAAAGAAAATTCAAAATCTTAAAATGGCTATAACTCCTAAACTAGGCGTCTGCGGGGGTCATATTATGCACCAGAAAAAAAAAATGCAAAATCTTAAAATGGCTATAACTCCTTAACTAGGCGTCTGCGGGGGTCATATTATGCACCAGAAAAAAGTAAATTCAAAATCTTAAAATGGCTATAACTCCTAAACTAGGCGTCTGCGGGGGTCATATTATGCACCAGAAAAAAGAAAATTCAAAATCTTAAAATGGCTATAACTCCTAAACTAGGCGTCTGCGGGGGTCATATTATGCACCAGAAAAAAGAAAATTCAAAATCTCAAAATGGCTATAACTCCTAAACTAGGCGTCTGCGGGGGTCATATTATGCACCAGAAAAAAGAAAATTCAAAATCTTCAATTGGCTATAACTCCTAAACTAGGCGTCTGCGGGGGTCATATTATGCACCAGAAAAAAGAAAATGCAAAATCTTAAAATGGCTATAACTCCTAAACTAGGCGTCTGCGGGGGTCATATTATGCACCAGAAAAAAAGAAAATTCAAAATCTTAAAATGGCTATAACTCCTAAACTAGGCGTCTGCGGGGGTCATATTATGCACCAGAAAAAAGAAAATTCAAAATCTTAAAATGGCTATAACTCCTAAACTATGCGTCTGCGGGGGTCATATTATGCACCAGAAAAAAGAAAATTCAAAATCTTAAAATGGCTATAACTCCTAAACTAGGCGTCTGCGGGGGTCATATTATGCACCAGAAAAAAGAAAATTCAAAATCTTAAAATGGCTATAACTCCTAAACTAGGCGTCTGCGGGGGTCATATTATGCACCAGAAAAAAAAATGCAAAATCTTAAAATGGCTATAACTCCTAAACTAGTCGTCTGCGGGGGTCATATTATGCACCAGAAAAAAAAATTTCAAAATCTTAAAATGGCTATAACTCCTAAACTAGGCGTCTGCGGGGGTCATATTATGCACCAGAAAAAAGAAAATTCAAAATCTTAAAACGGCTATAACTCCTAAACTAGGCGTCTGCGGGGGTCATATTATGCACCAGAAAAAAGAAAATTCAAAATCTTTAAATGGCTATAACTCCTAAACTAGGCGTCTGCGGGGGTCATATTATGCACCAGAAAAAAGAAAATTCAAAATCTTAAAATGGCTATAACTCCTAAACTAGGCGTCTGCGGGGGTCATATTATGCACCAGAAAAAAGAAAATTCAAAATCTTCAAATGGCTATAACTCCTCAACTAGGCGTCTGCGGGGGTCATGCTATGCACCAGAAAAAAAAAATGCAAAATCTTCAAATGGCTATAATTCCTAAACTAGGCGTCTGCGGGGGTCATATTATGCACCAGAAAAAAGAAAATTCAAAATCTTAAAATGGCTATAACTCCTAAACTAGGCGTCTGCGGGGGTCATATTATGCACCAGAAAAAAAAAATGCAAAATCTTAAAATGGCTATAACTCCTTAACTAGGCGTCTGCGGGGGTCATATTATGCACCAGAAAAAAGTAAATTCAAAATCTTAAAATGGCTATAACTCCTAAACTAGGCGTCTGCGGGGGTCATATTATGCACCAGAAAAAAGAAAATTCAAAATCTTAAAATGGCTATAACTCCTAAACTAGGCGTCTGCGGGGGTCATATTATGCACCAGAAAAAAGAAAATTCAAAATCTCAAAATGGCTATAACTCCTAAACTAGGCGTCTGCGGGGGTCATATTATGCACCAGAAAAAAGAAAATTCAAAATCTTCAATTGGCTATAACTCCTAAACTAGGCGTCTGCGGGGGTCATATTATGCACCAGAAAAAAGAAAATGCAAAATCTTAAAATGGCTATAACTCCTAAACTAGGCGTCTGCGGGGGTCATATTATGCACCAGAAAAAAAGAAAATTCAAAATCTTAAAATGGCTATAACTCCTAAACTAGGCGTCTGCGGGGGTCATATTATGCACCAGAAAAAAGAAAATTCAAAATCTTAAAATGGCTATAACTCCTAAACTATGCGTCTGCGGGGGTCATATTATGCACCAGAAAAAAGAAAATTCAAAATCTTAAAATGGCTATAACTCCTAAACTAGGCGTCTGCGGGGGTCATATTATGCACCAGAAAAAAGAAAATTCAAAATCTTAAAATGGCTATAACTCCTAAACTAGGCGTCTGCGGGGGTCATATTATGCACCAGAAAAAAGAAAATGCAAAATCTTAAAATGGCTATAACTCCTAAACTAGGCGTCTGCGGGGGTCATATTATGCACCAGAAAAAAAGAAAATTCAAAATCTTAAAATGGCTATAACTCCTAAACTAGGCGTCTGCGGGGGTCATATTATGCACCAGAAAAAAGAAAATTCAAAATCTTAAAATGGCTATAACTCCTAAACTAGGCGTCTGCGGGGGTCATATTATGCACCAGAAAAAAGAAAATTCAAAATCTTAAAATGGCTATAACTCCTAAACTAGGCGTCTGCGGGGGTCATATTATGCACCAGAAAAAAGAAAATTCAAAATCTTAAAATGGCTATAACTCCTAAACTAGGCGTCTGCGGGGGTCATATTATGCACCAGAAAAAAAAATTCAAAATCTTAAAATGACTATAACTCCTAAACTAGGCGTCTGCGGGGGTTATATTATGCACCAGAAAAAAGAAAATTCAAAATCTTAAAATGGCTATAACTCCTAAACTAGGCGTCTGCGGAGGTCATATTATGCACCAGAAAAAAAAATGCAAAATCTTAAAATGGCTATAACTCCTAAACTAGGCGTCTGCGGGAGTCATATTATGCACCAGAAAAAAGAAAATTCAAAATCTTAAAATGGCTATAACTCCTAAACTAGGCGTCTGCGGGGGTCATATTATGCACCAGAAAAAAGAAAATTCAAAATCTTAAAATGGCTATAACTCCTAAACTAGGCGTCTGCGGGGGTCATATTATGCGCCAGAAAAAAAAATGCAAAATCTTAAAATGGCTATAACTCCTAAACTAGGCGTCTGCGGGGGTCATATTATGCACCAGAAAAAAGAAAATTCAAAATCTTAAAATGGCTATAACTCCTAAACTAGGCGTCTGCGGGGGTCATATTATGCACCAGAAAAAAGAAAATTCAAAATCTTAAAATGGCTATAACTCCTAAACTAGGCGTCTGCGGGGGTCATATTATGCACCAGAAAAAAAAATTTCAAAATCTTAAAATGGCTATAACTCCTAAACTAGGCGTCTGCGGGGGTCATATTATGCACCAGAAAAAAAAAATTTCAAAATCTTAAAATGGCTATAACTCCTAAACTAGGCGTCTGCGCGGGTCATATTATGCACCAGAAAAAAGAAAATTCAAAATCTTAAAATGGCTATAACTCCTAAACTAGGCGTCTGCGGGGGTCATATTATGCACCAGAAAAAAGAAAATTCAAAATCTTAAAATGGCTATAACTCCTAAACTAGGCGTCTGCGGGGGTCATATTATGCACCAGAAAAAAGAAAATTCAAAATCTTAAAATGGCTATAACTCCTAAACTAGGCGTCTGCGGGGGTCATATTATGCACCAGAAAAAAAAATTTCAAAATCTTAAAATGGCTATAACTCCTAAACTAGGCGTCTGCGGGGGTCATATTATGCACCAGAAAAAAAAAATTTCAAAATCTTAAAATGGCTATAACTCCTAAACTAGGCGTCTGCGCGGGTCATATTATGCACCAGAAAAAAGAAAATTCAAAATCTTAAAATGGCTATAACTCCTAAACTAGGCGTCTGCGGGGGTCATATTATGCACCAGAAAAAAAAAATGCAAAATCTTAAAATGGCTATAACTCCTAAACTAGGCGTCTGCGGGGGTCATATTATGCACCAGAAAAAAGAAAATTCAAAATCCTAAAATGGCTATAACTCCTAAACTAGGCGTCTGCGGGGGTCATATTATGCACCAGAAAAAAGAAAATTCAAAATCTTCAAATGGCTATAACTCCTAAACTAGGCGTCTGCGGGGGTCATATTATGCACCAGAAAAAAGTAAATTCAAAATCTTCAAATGGCTATAACTCCTAAACTAGGCGTCTGCGGGGGTCATATTATGCACCAGAAAAAAGAAAATTCAAAATCTTAAAATAGCTATAACTCCTAAACTAGGCGTCTGCGGAGGTCATATTATGCACCAAAAAAAAAAATGCAAAATCTTAAAATGGGTATAACTCCTAAACTAGGCGTCTGCGGGGGTCATATTATGCACCAGAAAAATGAAAATTCAAAATCTTCAAATGGCTATAACTCCTAAACTAGGCGTCTGCGGGGGTCATATTATGCACCAGAAAAAAGAAAATTCAAAATCTTCAAATGGCTATAACTCCTAAACTAGGCGTCTGCGGGGGTCATATTATGCACCAGAAAAAAGAAAATTCAAAATCTTAAAATGGCTATAACTCCTAAACTAGGCGTCTGCGGGGGTCATATTATGCACCAGAAAAAAAAATGCAAAATCTTAAAATGGCTATAACTCCTAAACTAGGCGTCTGCGGGGGTCATATTATGCACCAGAAAAAAGAAAATTCAAAATCTCAAAATGGCTATAACTCCTAAACTAGGCGTCTGCGGGGGTCATATTATGCACCAGAAAAAAGAAAATTCAAAATCTTCAAATGGCTATAACTCCTAAACTAGGCGTCTGCGGGGGTCATATTATGCACCAGAAAAAAGAAAATTCAAAATCTTAAAATGGCTATAACTCCTAAACTAGGCGTCTGCGGGGGTCATATTATGCACCAGAAAAAAAAAATGCAAAATCTTAAAATGGCTATAACTCTTAAACTAGGCGTCTGCGGGGGTCATATTATGCACCAGAAAAAAGCTAATTCAAAATCTTAAAATGGCTATAACTCCTAAACTAGGCGTCTGCGGGGGTCATATTATGGACCAGAAAAAAGAAAATTCAAAATCTTAAAATGGCTATAACTCCTAAACTAGGCGTCTGCGGGGGTCATTTTATGCACCAGAAAAAAGAAAATTCAAAATCTTAAAATGGCTATAACTCCTAAACTAGGCGTCTGCGGGGGTCATATTATGCACCAGAAAAAAGAAAATTCGAAATCTTAAAATGGCTATAACTCCTAAACTAGGCGTCTGCGGGGGTCATATTATGCACCAAAAAAAAAAAATTCAAAATCTTAAAATGGCTATAACTCCTAAACTAGGCGTCTGCGGGGGTCATATTATGCACCAGAAAAAAGAAAATTCAAAATCTTAAAATGGCTATAACTCCTAAACTAGGCATCTGCGGGGGTCATATTATGCACCAGAAAAAAGCTAATTCAAAATCTTAAAATGGCTATAACTCCTAAACTAGGCGTCTGCGGGGGTCATATTATGGACCAGAAAAAAGAAAATTCAAAATCTTAAAATGGCTATAACTCCTAAACTAGGCGTCTGCGGGGGTCATTTTATGCACCAGAAAAAAGAAAATTCAAAATCTTAAAATTTCTATAACTCCTAAACTAGGCGTCTGCGGGGGTCATATTATGCACCAGAAAAAAGAAAATTCGAAATCTTAAAATGGCTATAACTCCTAAACTAGGCGTCTGCGGGGGTCATATTATGCACCAAAAAAAAAAAATTCAAAATCTTAAAATGGCTATAACTCCTAAACTAGGCGTCTGCGGGGGTCATATTATGCACCAGAAAAAAGAAAATTCGAAATCTTAAAATGGCTATAACTCCTAAACTAGGCGTCTGCGGGGGTCATATTATGCACCAAAAAAAAAAAATTCAAAATCTTAAAATGGCTATAACTCCTAAACTAGCCATCTGCGGGGGTCATCAGAAAAAAGAAAATTCAAAATCTTAAAATGGCTATAACTCCTAAACTAGGCGTCTGCGGGGGTCATATTATGCACCAGAAAAAAGAAAATTCAAAATCTTAAAATGGTTATAACTCCTAAACTAGGCGTCTGCGGGGGTCATGTTATGCACCAGAAAAAGGAAAATTCAAAATCTTAAAATGGCTATAACTCCTAAACTAGGCGTCTGCGGGGGTCATTTTATGCACCAGAAAAAAGAAAATTCAAAATCTTAAAATGGCTATAACTCCTAAACTAGGCGTCTGCGGGGGTCATATTATGCACCAAAAAAAAGAAAATTCAAAATCTTAAAATGGCTATAACTCCTAAACTAGGCGTCTGCGGGGGTCATATTATGCACCAGAAAAAAGAAAATTCAAAATCTTAAAATGGCTATAACTCCTAAACTAGGCGTCTGCGGGGGTCATATTATGCACCAGAAAAAAGAAAATTCAAAATCTTCAAATGGCTATAACTCCTCAACTAGGCGTCTGCGGGGGTCATGCTATGCACCAGAAAAAAAAAATGCAAAATCTTCAAATGGCTATAATTCCTAAACTAGGCGTCTGCGGGGGTCATATTATGCACCAGAAAAAAGAAAATTCAAAATCTTAAAACGGATATAACTCCTAAACTAGGCGTCTGCGGGGGTCATATTATGCACCAGAAAAAAAAATGCAAATTCTTAAAATGGCTATAACTCCTAAACTAGGCGTCTGCGGGGGTCATATTATGCACCAGAAAAAAGAAAATTCAAAATCTTCAAATGGCTATAACTCCTAAACTAGGCGTCTGCGGGGGTCATATTATGCACCAGAAAAAAGAAAATTCAAAATCTTAAAATGGCTATAACTCCTAAACTAGGCGTCTGCGGGGGTCATATTATGCACCAGAAAAAAAAAATGCAAAATCTTAAAATGGCTATAACTCCTTAACTAGGCGTCTGCGGGGGTCATATTATGCACCAGAAAAAAGTAAATTCAAAATCTTAAAATGGCTATAACTCCTAAACTAGGCGTCTGCGGGGGTCATATTATGCACCAGAAAAAAGAAAATTCAAAATCTTAAAATGGCTATAACTCCTAAACTAGGCGTCTGCGGGGGTCATATTATGCACCAGAAAAAAGAAAATTCAAAATCTCAAAATGGCTATAACTCCTAAACTAGGCGTCTGCGGGGGTCATATTATGCACCAGAAAAAAGAAAATTCAAAATCTTCAATTGGCTATAACTCCTAAACTAGGCGTCTGCGGGGGTCATATTATGCACCAGAAAAAAGAAAATGCAAAATCTTAAAATGGCTATAACTCCTAAACTAGGCGTCTGCGGGGGTCATATTATGCACCAGAAAAAAAGAAAATTCAAAATCTTAAAATGGCTATAACTCCTAAACTAGGCGTCTGCGGGGGTCATATTATGCACCAGAAAAAAGAAAATTCAAAATCTTAAAATGGCTATAACTCCTAAACTATGCGTCTGCGGGGGTCATATTATGCACCAGAAAAAAGAAAATTCAAAATCTTAAAATGGCTATAACTCCTAAACTAGGCGTCTGCGGGGGTCATATTATGCACCAGAAAAAAGAAAATTCAAAATCTTAAAATGGCTATAACTCCTAAACTAGGCGTCTGCGGGGGTCATATTATGCACCAGAAAAAAGAAAATGCAAAATCTTAAAATGGCTATAACTCCTAAACTAGGCGTCTGCGGGGGTCATATTATGCACCAGAAAAAAAGAAAATTCAAAATCTTAAAATGGCTATAACTCCTAAACTAGGCGTCTGCGGGGGTCATATTATGCACCAGAAAAAAGAAAATTCAAAATCTTAAAATGGCTATAACTCCTAAACTAGGCGTCTGCGGGGGTCATATTATGCACCAGAAAAAAGAAAATTCAAAATCTTAAAATGGCTATAACTCCTAAACTAGGCGTCTGCGGGGGTCATATTATGCACCAGAAAAAAGAAAATTCAAAATCTTAAAATGGCTATAACTCCTAAACTAGGCGTCTGCGGGGGTCATATTATGCACCAGAAAAAAAAAATTCAAAATCTTAAAATGACTATAACTCCTAAACTAGGCGTCTGCGGGGGTTATATTATGCACCAGAAAAAAGAAAATTCAAAATCTTAAAATGGCTATAACTCCTAAACTAGGCGTCTGCGGAGGTCATATTATGCACCAGAAAAAAAAATGCAAAATCTTAAAATGGCTATAACTCCTAAACTAGGCGTCTGCGGGAGTCATATTATGCACCAGAAAAAAAAAATTCAAAATCTTAAAATGACTATAACTCCTAAACTAGGCGTCTGCGGGGGTTATATTATGCACCAGAAAAAAGAAAATTCAAAATCTTAAAATGGCTATAACTCCTAAACTAGGCGTCTGCGGGGGTCATATTATGCACCAGAAAAAAGAAAATTCAAAATCTTAAAATGGCTATAACTCCTAAACTAGGCGTCTGCGGGGGTCATATTATGCACCAGAAAAAAAAATGCAAAATCTTAAAATGGCTATAACTCCTAAACTAGGCGTCTGCGGGGGTCATATTATGCACCAGAAAAAAAAAATTTCAAAATCTTAAAATGGCTATAACTCCTAAACTAGGCGTCTGCGGGGGTCATATTATGCACCAGAAAAAAAAAATTTCAAAATCTTAAAATGGCTATAACTCCTAAACTAGGCGTCTGCGCGGGTCATATTATGCACCAGAAAAAAGAAAATTCAAAATCTTAAAATGGCTATAACTCCTAAACTAGGCGTCTGCGGGGGTCATATTATGCACCAGAAAAAAAAAATGCAAAATCTTAAAATGGCTATAACTCCTAAACTAGGCGTCTGCGGGGGTCATATTATGCACCAGAAAAAAGAAAATTCAAAATCCTAAAATGGCTATAACTCCTAAACTAGGCGTCTGCGGGGGTCATATTATGCACCAGAAAAAAGAAAATTCAAAATCTTCAAATGGCTATAACTCCTAAACTAGGCGTCTGCGGGGGTCATATTATGCACCAGAAAAAAGTAAATTCAAAATCTTCAAATGGCTATAACTCCTAAACTAGGCGTCTGCGGGGGTCATATTATGCACCAGAAAAAAGAAAATTCAAAATCTTAAAATAGCTATAACTCCTAAACTAGGCGTCTGCGGAGGTCATATTATGCACCAAAAAAAAAAATGCAAAATCTTAAAATGGGTATAACTCCTAAACTAGGCGTCTGCGGGGGTCATATTATGCACCAGAAAAATGAAAATTCAAAATCTTCAAATGGCTATAACTCCTAAACTAGGCGTCTGCGGGGGTCATATTATGCACCAGAAAAAAGAAAATTCAAAATCTTCAAATGGCTATAACTCCTAAACTAGGCGTCTGCGGGGGTCATATTATGCACCAGAAAAAAGAAAATTCAAAATCTTAAAATGGCTATAACTCCTAAACTAGGCGTCTGCGGGGGTCATATTATGCACCAGAAAAAAAAATGCAAAATCTTAAAATGGCTATAACTCCTAAACTAGGCGTCTGCGGGGGTCATATTATGCACCAGAAAAAAGAAAATTCAAAATCTCAAAATGGCTATAACTCCTAAACTAGGCGTCTGCGGGGGTCATATTATGCACCAGAAAAAAGAAAATTCAAAATCTTCAAATGGCTATAACTCCTAAACTAGGCGTCTGCGGGGGTCATATTATGCACCAGAAAAAAGAAAATTCAAAATCTTAAAATGGCTATAACTCCTAAACTAGGCGTCTGCGGGGGTCATATTATGCACCAGAAAAAAAAAATTTCAAAATCTTAAAATGGCTATAACTCCTAAACTAGGCGTCTGCGGGGGTCATATTATGCACCAGAAAAAAAAAATTTCAAAATCTTAAAATGGCTATAACTCCTAAACTAGGCGTCTGCGCGGGTCATATTATGCACCAGAAAAAAGAAAATTCAAAATCTTAAAATGGCTATAACTCCTAAACTAGGCGTCTGCGGGGGTCATATTATGCACCAGAAAAAAAAAATGCAAAATCTTAAAATGGCTATAACTCCTAAACTAGGCGTCTGCGGGGGTCATATTATGCACCAGAAAAAAGAAAATTCAAAATCCTAAAATGGCTATAACTCCTAAACTAGGCGTCTGCGGGGGTCATATTATGCACCAGAAAAAAGAAAATTCAAAATCTTCAAATGGCTATAACTCCTAAACTAGGCGTCTGCGGGGGTCATATTATGCACCAGAAAAAAGTAAATTCAAAATCTTCAAATGGCTATAACTCCTAAACTAGGCGTCTGCGGGGGTCATATTATGCACCAGAAAAAAGAAAATTCAAAATCTTAAAATAGCTATAACTCCTAAACTAGGCGTCTGCGGAGGTCATATTATGCACCAAAAAAAAAAATGCAAAATCTTAAAATGGGTATAACTCCTAAACTAGGCGTCTGCGGGGGTCATATTATGCACCAGAAAAATGAAAATTCAAAATCTTCAAATGGCTATAACTCCTAAACTAGGCGTCTGCGGGGGTCATATTATGCACCAGAAAAAAGAAAATTCAAAATCTTCAAATGGCTATAACTCCTAAACTAGGCGTCTGCGGGGGTCATATTATGCACCAGAAAAAAGAAAATTCAAAATCTTAAAATGGCTATAACTCCTAAACTAGGCGTCTGCGGGGGTCATATTATGCACCAGAAAAAAAAATGCAAAATCTTAAAATGGCTATAACTCCTAAACTAGGCGTCTGCGGGGGTCATATTATGCACCAGAAAAAAGAAAATTCAAAATCTCAAAATGGCTATAACTCCTAAACTAGGCGTCTGCGGGGGTCATATTATGCACCAGAAAAAAGAAAATTCAAAATCTTCAAATGGCTATAACTCCTAAACTAGGCGTCTGCGGGGGTCATATTATGCACCAGAAAAAAGAAAATTCAAAATCTTAAAATGGCTATAACTCCTAAACTAGGCGTCTGCGGGGGTCATATTATGCACCAGAAAAAAAAAATGCAAAATCTTAAAATGGCTATAACTCTTAAACTAGGCGTCTGCGGGGGTCATATTATGCACCAGAAAAAAGCTAATTCAAAATCTTAAAATGGCTATAACTCCTAAACTAGGCGTCTGCGCGGGTCATATTATGGACCAGAAAAAAGAAAATTCAAAATCTTAAAATGGCTATAACTCCTAAACTAGGCGTCTGCGGGGGTCATATTATGCACCAGAAAAAAAAAATTTCAAAATCTTAAAATGGCTATAACTCCTAAACTAGGCGTCTGCGCGGGTCATATTATGCACCAGAAAAAAGAAAATTCAAAATCTTAAAATGGCTATAACTCCTAAACTAGGCGTCTGCGGGGGTCATTTTATGCACCAGAAAAAAGAAAATTCAAAAT
The DNA here is from genome assembly GCA_963966105.1 of Volucella zonaria. NCBI lineage: Eukaryota > Metazoa > Arthropoda > Insecta > Diptera > Syrphidae > Volucella > Volucella zonaria. The sequence continues at coordinate 135,041,195 of OZ014531.1, forward strand.
CTTAAAATGGCTATAACTCCTAAACTAGGCGTCTGCGGGGGTCATATTATGCACCAGAAAAAAGAAAATTCGAAATCTTAAAATGGCTATAACTCCTAAACTAGGCGTCTGCGGGGGTCATATTATGCACCAGAAAAAAGAAAATTCAAAATCTTAAAATGGCTATAACTCCTAAACTAGGCGTCTGCGGGGGTCATATTATGCACCAAAAAAAAAAAATTCAAAATCTTAAAATGGCTATAACTCCTAAACTAGGCATCTGCGGGGGTCATCAGAAAAAAGAAAATTCAAAATCTTAAAATGGCTATAACTCCTAAACTAGGCGTCTGCGGGGGTCATATTATGCACCAGAAAAAAGAAAATTCAAAATCTTAAAATGGTTATAACTCCTAAACTAGGCGTCTGCGGGGGTCATGTTATGCACCAGAAAAAGGAAAATTCAAAATCTTAAAATGGCTATAACTCCTAAACTAGGCGTCTGCGGGGGTCATATTATGCACCAAAAAAAAAAAATTCAAAATCTTAAAATGGCTATAACTCCTAAACTAGGCATCTGCGGGGGTCATCAGAAAAAAGAAAATTCAAAATCTTAAAATGGCTATAACTCCTAAACTAGGCGTCTGCGGGGGTCATATTATGCACCAGAAAAAAGAAAATTCAAAATCTTAAAATGGTTATAACTCCTAAACTAGGCGTCTGCGGGGGTCATGTTATGCACCAGAAAAAGGAAAATTCAAAATCTTAAAATGGCTATAACTCCTAAACTAGGCGTCTGCGGGGGTCATTTTATGCACCAAAAAAAAGAAAATTCAAAATCTTAAAATGGCTATAACTCCTAAACTAGGCGTCTGCGGGGGTCATATTATGCACCAGAAAAAAGAAAATTCAAAATGGCTATAACTCCTAAACTAGGCGTCTGCGGGGGTCATATTATGCACCAGAAAAAAGCTAATTCAAAATCTTAAAATGGCTATAACTCCTAAACTAGGCGTCTGCGGGGGTCATATTATGCACCAGAAAAAAGAAAATTCAAAATCTTAAAATGGCTATAACTGCTAAACTAGGCGTCTGCGGGGGTCATATTATGCACCAAAAAAAAAAAATTCAAAATCTTAAAATGGCTATAACTCCTAAACTAGGCATCTGCGGGGGTCATCAGAAAAAAGAAAATTCAAAATCTTAAAATGGTTATAACTCCTAAACTAGGCGTCTGCGGTGGTCATATTATGCACCAGAAAAAAGAAAATTCGAAATCTTAAAATTTCTATAACTCCTAAACTAGGCGTCTGCGGGGGTCATATTATGCACCAAAAAAAAAAAAATTCAAAATCTTAAAATGGCTATAACTCCTAAACTAGGCGTCTGCGGGGGTCAAATTATGCACCAGAAAAAAGAAAATTCAAAATCTTAAAATGGCTATAACTCCTAAACTAGGCGTCTGCGGGGGTCATATTATGCACCAGAAAAAAGAAAATTCAAAATCTTAAAATGGCTATAACTCCTAAACTAGGCGTCTGCGGGGGTCATATTATGCACCAGAAAAAAGAAAATTCAAAATCTTAAAATGGTTATAACTCCTAAACTAGGCGTCTGCGGGGGTCATATTATGCACCAGAAAAAAGAAAATTCAAAATCTTAAAATGGCTATAACTCCTAAACTAGGCGTCTGCGGGGGTCATATTATGCACCAGAAAAAAGAAAATTCAAAATCTTAAAATGGTTATAACTCCTAAACTAGGCGTCTGCGGGGGTCATATTATGCACCAGAAAAAAGAAAATTCAAAATCTTAAAATGGCTATAACTCCTAAACTAGGCGTCTGCGGGGGTCATATTATGCACCAGAAAAAAGAAAATTCAAAACCTTAAAATGGCTATAACTCCTAAACTAAGCGTCTCCGGGGGTCATATTATGCACCAGAAAAAAGAAAATTCAAAATCTTAAAATGGTTATAACTCCTAAACTAGGCGTCTGCGCGGGTCATATTATGCACCAGAAAAAAGAAAATTCAAAATCTTAAAATGGCTATAACTCCTAAACTAGGCGTCTGCGGGGGTCATATTATGCACCAGAAAAAAGAAAATTCAAAATCTTAAAATGGCTATAACTCCTAAACTAGGCGTCTGCGGGGGTCAAATTATGCACCAGAAAAAAGAAAATTCAAAATCTTAAAATGGCTATAACTCCTAAACTAGGCGTCTGCGGGGGTCATATTATGCACCAGAAAAAAGAAAATTCAAAATCTTAAAATGGCTATAACTCTTAAACTAGGCGTCTGCGGGGGTCATATTATGCACCAGAAAAAAAAAAATTCAAAATCTTAAAATGGCTATAACTCCTAAACTAGGCGTCTGCGGGGGTCAAATTATGCACCAGAAAAAAGAAAATTCAAAATCTTAAAATGGCTATAACTCCTAAACTAGGCGTCTGCGGGGGTCATATTATGCACCAGAAAAAAGAAAATTCAAAATCTTCAAATGGCTATAACTCCTAAACTAGGCGTCTGCGGGGGTCATATTATGCACCAGAAAAAAGAAAATTCAAAATCTTCAAATGGCTATAACTCCTAAACTAGGCGTCTGCGGGGGTCATATTATGCACCAGAAAAAAGAAAATTCAAAATCTTCAAATGGCTATAACTCCTAAACTAGGCGTCTGCGGGGGTCATATTATGCACCAGAAAAAAGAAAATTCAAAATCTTAAAATGGTTATAACTCCTAAACTAGGCGTCTGCGGGGGTCATATTATGCACCAGAAAAAAGAAAATTCAAAATCTTAAAATGGCTATAACTCCTAAACTAAGCGTCTGCGGGGGACATAATTTGCACCAAAAAAAAAATTCAAAATCTTAAAATGGCTATAACTCCTAAACTAGGCGTCTGCGGGGGTCATATTATGCACCAGAAAAAAGAAAATTCAAAATCTTCAAATGGCTATAACTCCTAAACTAGGCGTCTGCGGGGGTCATATTATGCACCAGAAAAAAAAAATGGAAAATCTTAAAATGGCTATAACTCTTAAACTAGGCGTCTGCGGGGGTCATATTATGCACCAGAAAAAAGAAAATTCAAAATCTTCAAATGGCTATAACTCCTAAACTAGGCGTCTGCGGGGGTCATATTATGCACCAGAAAAAAGAAAATTCAAAATCTTCAAATGGCTATAACTCCTAAACTAGGCGTCTGCGGGGCTCATATTATGCACCAGAAAAAAGAAAATTCAAAATCTTCAAATGGCTATAACTCCTAAACTAGGCGTCATATTATGCACCAGAAAAAAGAAAATTCAAAATCCTAAAATGGCTATAACTCCTAAACTAGGCGTCTGCGGGGGTCATATTATGCACCAGAAAAAAGAAAATTCAAAATCTTAAAATGGCTATAACTCCTAAACTAGGCGTCTGCGGGGGTCATATTATGCACCAGAAAAAAGAAAATTCAAAATCTTCAAATGGCAATAACTCCTAAACTAGGCGTCTGCGGGGGTCATATTATGCACCAGAAAAAAAAAATGCAAAATCTTAAAATGGCTATAACTCTTAAACTAGGCGTCTGCGGGGGTCATATTATGCACCAGAAAAAAGAAAATTCAAAATCTTAAAATGGCTATAACTCCTAAACTAAGCGTCTGCGGGGGACATAATTTGCACCAAAAAAAAAATTCAAAATCTTAAAATGGCTATAACTCCTAAACTAGGCGTCTGCGGGGGTCATATTATGCCCCAAAAAAAAAAAATTCAAAATCTTAAAATGGCTATAATTCCTAAACTAGGCGACTGCGGGGGTCATATTATGCACCAGAAAAAAGAAAATTCAAAATCTTAAAATGGCTATAGCTCCTAAACTAGGAGTCTGCGGGGGTCACATTATGCACCAGAAAAAAGAAAATTCAAAATCTTAAAATGGCTATAACTCCTAAACTAGGCGTCTGCGGGGGTCATATTATGCACCAGAAAAAAAAAATACAAAATCTTAAAATGGCTATAACTCCTAAACTAGGCGTCTGCGGGGGTCACATTATGCACCAGAAAAAAGAAAATTCAAAATCTTAAAATGGCTATAACTCCTAAACTAGGCGTCTGCGGGGGTCATATTATGCACCAGAAAAAAGAAAATTCAAAATCTTAAAATGGCTATAACTCCTAAACTAGGCGTCTGCGGGGGTCATATTATGCCCCAAAAAAAAAAAATTCAAAATCTTAAAATGGCTATAACTCCTAAACTAGGCGTCTGCGGGGGTCATATTATGCACCAGAAAAAAGAAAATTCAATATCTTAAAATGGCTATAACTCCTAAACTAGGCGTCTGCGGGGGTCATATTATGCCCCAAAAAAAAAAAATTCAAAATCTTAAAATGGCTATAATTCCTAAACTAGGCGACTGCGGGGGTCATATTATGCACCAGAAAAAAGAAAATTCAAAATCTTAAAATGGCTATAGCTCCTAAACTAGGAGTCTGCGGGGGTCACATTATGCACCAGAAAAAAGAAAATTCAAAATCTTAAAATGGCTATAACTCCTAAACTAGGCGTCTGCGGGGGTCATATTATGCACCAGAAAAAAAAAATACAAAATCTTAAAATGGCTATAACTCCTAAACTAGGCGTCTGCGGGGGTCACATTATGCACCAGAAAAAAGAAAATTCAAAATCTTAAAATGGCTATAACTCCTAAACTAGGCGTCTGCGGGGGTCATATTATGCACCAGAAAAAAGAAAATTCAAAATCTTAAAATGGCTATAACTCCTAAACTAGGCGTCTGCGGGGGTCATATTATGCACCAGAAAAAAAAAATGCAAAATCTTAAAATGGCTATAACTCCTAAACTAGGCGTCTGCGGGGGTCACATTATGCACCAGAAAAAAGAAAATTCAAAATCTTAAAATGGCTATAACTCCTAAACTAGGCGTCTGCGGGGGTCATATTATGCACCAGAAAAAAGAAAATTCAAAATCTTAAAATGGCTATAACTCCTAAACTAGGCGTCTGCGGGGGTCATATTATGCACCAGAAAAAAAAAATGCAAAATCTTAAAATGGCTATAACTCCTAAACTAGGCGTCTGCGGGGGTCATATTATGCACCAGAAAAAAGAAAATTCAAAATCTTAAAATGGCTATAACTCCTAAACTAGGCGTCTGCGGGGGTCATATTATGCACCAGAAAAAAGAAAATTCAAAATCTTAAAATGGCTATAACTCCTAAACTAGGAGTCTGCGGGGGTCATATTATGCACCAGAAGAAAGAAAATTCAAAATCTTAAAATGGCTATAACTCCTAAACTAGGCGTCTGCGGGGGTCATATTATGCACCAAAAAAAAAAAATTCAAAATCTTAAAATGGCTATAACTCCTAAACTAGGCGTCTGCGGGGGTCATATTATGCACCAGAAAAAAAAAATGCAAAATCTTAAAATGGCTATAACTCCTAAACTAGGCGTCTGCGGGGGTCATATTATGCACCAGAAAAAAGAAAATTCAAAATCTTAAAATGGCTATAACTCCTAAACTAGGCGTCTGCGGGGGTCATATTATGCACCAGAAAAAAAAAATGCAAAATCTTAAAATGGCTATAACTCCTAAACTAGGCGTCTGCGGGGGTCATATTATGCACCAGAAAAAAGAAAATTCAAAATCTTAAAATGGCTATAACTCCTAAACTAGGCGTCTGCGGGGGTCATATTATGCACCAGAAAAAAGAAAATTCAAAATCTTAAAATGGCTATAACTCCTAAACTAGGAGTCTGCGGGGGTCATATTATGCACCAGAAGAAAGAAAATTCAAAATCTTAAAATGGCTATAACTCCTAAACTAGGCGTCTGCGGGGGTCATATTATGCACCAAAAAAAAAAAATTCAAAATCTTAAAATGGCTATAACTCCTAAACTAGGCGTCTGCGGGGGTCATATTATGCACCAGAAAAAAAAAATGCAAAATCTTAAAATGGCTATAACTCCTAAACTAGGCGTCTGCGGGGGTCATATTATGCACCAGAAAAAAAAAATACAAAATCTTAAAATGGCTATAACTCCTAAACTAGGCGTCTGCGGGGGTCATATTATGCACCAGAAAAAAGAAAATTCAAAATCTTAAAATGGCTATAACTCCTAAACTAGGCGTCTGCGGGGGTTATATTATGCACCAAAAAAAAAAAATTCAAAATCTTAAAATGGCTATAACTCCTAAACTAGGCGTCTGCGGGGGTCATATTATGCACCAGAAAAAAGAAAATTCAAAATCTTAAAATGGCTATAACTCCTAAACTAGGCGTCTGCGGGGGTCACATTATGCACCAGAAAAAAGAAAATTCAAAATCTTAAAATGGCTATAACTCCTAAACTAGGCGTCTGCGGGGGTCATATTATGCACCAGAAAAAAGAAAATTCAAAATCTTAAAATGGCTATAACTCCTAAACTAGGCGTCTGCGGGGGTCATATTATGCACCAGAAAAAAGAAAATTCAAAATCTTAAAATGGCTATAACTCCTAAACTAGGCGTCTGCGGGTGTCACATTATGCACCAGAAAAAAGAAAATTCAAAATCTTCAAATGGCTATAACTCCTAAACTAGGCGTCTGCGGGGGTCATATTATGCACCAGAAAAAAAAAATGCAAAATCTTAAAATGGCTATAACTCCTAAACTAGGCGTCTGCGGGGGTCATATTATGCACCAGAAAAAAGAAAATTCAAAATCTTCAAATGGCTATAACTCCTAAACTAGGCGTCTGCGGGGGTCATATTATGCACCAGAAAAAAAAAATGCAAAATCTTAAAATGGCTATAACTCCTAAACTAGGCGTCTGCGGGGGTCATATTATGCACCAGAAAAAAGAAAATTCAAAATCTTAAAATGGCTATAACTCCTAAACTAGGCGTCTGCGGGTGTCACATTATGCACCAGAAAAAAGAAAATTCAAAATCTTCAAATGGCTATAACTCCTAAACTAGGCGTCTGCGGGGGTCATATTATGCACCAGAAAAAAAAAATGCAAAATCTTAAAATGGCTATAACTCCTAAACTAGGCGTCTGCGGGGCTCATATTATGCTCCAGAAAAAAGAAAATTCAAAATCTTCAAATGGCTATAACTCCTAAACTAGGCGTCTGCGGGGGTCATATTATGCACCAGAAAAAAGAAAATTCAAAATCTTCAAATGGCTATAACTCCTAAACTAGGCGTCTGCGGGGGTCATATTATGCACCAGAAAAAAAAAATGCAAAATCTTAAAATGGCTATAACTCCTAAACTAGGCGTCTGCGGGGCTCATATTATGCTCCAGAAAAAAGAAAATTCAAAATCTTCAAATGGCTATAACTCCTAAACTAGGCGTCTGCGGGGGTCATATTATGCACCAGAAAAAAAAAATGCAAAATCTTAAAATGGCTATAACTCCTAAACTAGGCGTCTGCGGGGCTCATATTATGCTCCAGAAAAAAGAAAATTCAAAATCTTCAAATGGCTATAACTCCTAAACTAGGCGTCTGCGGGGGTCATATTATGCACCAGAAAAAAGAAAATTCAAAATCTTCAAATGGCTATAACTCCTAAACTAGGCGTCTGCGGGGGTCATATTATGCACCAGAAAAAAGAAAATTCAAAATCTTAAAATGGCTATAACTCCTAAACTAGGCGTCTGCGGGTGTCACATTATGCACCAGAAAAAAGAAAATTCAAAATCTTCAAATGGCTATAACTCCTAAACTAGGCGTCTGCGGGGGTCATATTATGCACCAGAAAAAAAAAATGCAAAATCTTAAAATGGCTATAACTCCTAAACTAGGCGTCTGCGGGGCTCATATTATGCTCCAGAAAAAAGAAAATTCAAAATCTTCAAATGGCTATAACTCCTAAACTAGGCGTCTGCGGGGGTCATATTATGCACCAGAAAAAAGAAAATTCAAAATCTTCAAATGGCTATAACTCCTAAACTAGGCGTCTGCGGGGGTCATATTATGCACCAGAAAAAAAAAATGCAAAATCTTAAAATGGCTATAACTCCTAAACTAGGCGTCTGCGGGGCTCATATTATGCTCCAGAAAAAAGAAAATTCAAAATCTTCAAATGGCTATAACTCCTAAACTAGGCGTCTGCGGGGGTCATATTATGCACCAGAAAAAAAAAATGCAAAATCTTAAAATGGCTATAACTCCTAAACTAGGCGTCTGCGGGGGTCATATTATGCACCAGAAAAAAGAAAATTCAAAATCTTAAAATGGCTATAACTCCTAAACTAGGCGTCTGCGGGTGTCACATTATGCACCAGAAAAAAGAAAATTCAAAATCTTAAAATGGCTATAACTCCTAAACTAGGCGTCTGCGGGTGTCACATTATGCACCAGAAAAAAGAAAATTCAAAATCTTCAAATGGCTATAACTCCTAAACTAGGCGTCTGCGGGGGTCATATTATGCACCAGAAAAAAAAAATGCAAAATCTTAAAATGGCTATAACTCCTAAACTAGGCGTCTGCGGGGCTCATATTATGCTCCAGAAAAAAGAAAATTCAAAATCTTCAAATGGCTATAACTCCTAAACTAGGCGTCTGCGGGGGTCATATTATGCACCAGAAAAAAGAAAATTCAAAATCTTAAAATGGCTATAACTCCTAAACTAGGCGTCTGCGGGGCTCATATTATGCTCCAGAAAAAAGAAAATTCAAAATCTTCAAATGGCTATAACTCCTAAACTAGGCGTCTGCGGGGCTCATATTATGCTCCAGAAAAAAGAAAATTCAAAATCTTAAAATGGCTATAACTCCTAAACTAGGCGTCTGCGGGGGTTATATTATGCACCAAAAAAAAAAAATTCAAAATCTTAAAATGGCTATAACTCCTAAACTAGGCGTCTGCGGGGGTCATATTATGCACCAGAAAAAAGAAAATTCAAAATCTTAAAATGGCTATAACTCCTAAACTAGGCGTCTGCGGGGGTCACATTATGCACCAGAAAAAAGAAAATTCAAAATCTTAAAATGGCTATAACTCCTAAACTAGGCGTCTGCGGGGGTCATATTATGCACCAGAAAAAAGAAAATTCAAAATCTTAAAATGGCTATAACTCCTAAACTAGGCGTCTGCGGGGGTCATATTATGCACCAGAAAAAAGAAAATTCAAAATCTTAAAATGGCTATAACTCCTAAACTAGGCGTCTGCGGGTGTCACATTATGCACCAGAAAAAAGAAAATTCAAAATCTTCAAATGGCTATAACTCCTAAACTAGGCGTCTGCGGGGGTCATATTATGCACCAGAAAAAAAAAATGCAAAATCTTAAAATGGCTATAACTCCTAAACTAGGCGTCTGCGGGGCTCATATTATGCTCCAGAAAAAAGAAAATTCAAAATCTTCAAATGGCTATAACTCCTAAACTAGGCGTCTGCGGGGGTCATATTATGCACCAGAAAAAAGAAAATTCAAAATCTTAAAATGGTTATAACTCCTAAACTAGGCGTCTGCGGGGGTCATATTATACACCAGAAAAAAGAAAATTCAAAATCTTAAAATGGCTATAACTCCTAAACTAGGCGTCTGCGGGGGTCATATTATGCACCAGAAAAAAGAAAATTCAAAACCTTAAAATGGCTATAACTCCTTAACTAGGCGTCTGCGGGGGTCATATTATGCACCAGAAAAAAGAAAATTCAAAATCTTAAAATGGTTATAACTCCTGAACTAGGCGTCTGCGCGGGTCATATTATGCACCAGAAAAAAGAAAATTCAAAATCTTAAAATGGCTATAACTCCTAAACTAGGCGTCTGCGGGGGTCATATTATGCACCAGAAAAAAAAAAATGCAAAATCTTAAAATGGCTATAACTCCTAAACTAGGCGTCTGCGGGGGTCATATTATGCACCAGAAAAAAGAAAATTCAAAATCTTAAAATGGCTATAACTCCTAAACTAGGCGTCTGCGGGGGTCATATTATGCACCAGAAAAAAAAAAATGCCAAATCTTAAAATGGCTATAACTCCTAAACTAGGCGTCTGCGGGGGTCATATTATGCACCAGAAAAAAGAAAATTCAAAATCTTAAAATGGCTATAACTCCTAAACTAGGCGTCTGCGGGGGTCATATTATGCACCAGAAAAAAGAAAATTCAAAATCTTAAAATGGTTATAACTCCTAAACTAGGCGTCTGCGGGGCTCATATTATGCACCAGAAAAAAGAAAATTCAAAATCTTAAAATGGCTATAACTCCTAAACTAGGCGTCTGCGGGGCTCATATTATGCACCAGAAAAAAGAAAATTCAAAATCTTAAAATGGCTATAACTCCTAAACTAGGCGTCTGCGCGGGTCATATTATGCACCAGAAAAAAGAAAATTCAAAACCTTAAAATGGCTATAACTCCTAAACTAGGCGTCTGCGGGGGTCATATTATGCACCAGAAAAAAGAAAATACAAAATCTTAAAATGGTTATAACTCCTAAACTAGGCGTCTGCGGGGCTCATATTATGCACCAGAAAAAAGAAAATTGAAAATCTTAAAATGGCTATAACTCCTAAACTAGGCGTCTGCGCGGGTCATATTATGCACCAGAAAAAAGAAAATTCAAAATCTTAAAATGGCTATAACTCCTAAACTAGGCGTCTGCGGGGGTCATATTATGCACCAGAAAAAAGAAAATTCAAAATCTTAAAATGGTTATAACTCCTAAACTAGGCGTCTGCGGGGGTCATATTATGCACCAGAAAAAAGAAAATTCAAAATCTTAAAATGGCTATAACTCCTAAACTAGGCGTCTGCGGGGGTCATATTATGCACCAGAAAAAAGAAAATTCAAAACCTTAAAATGGCTATAACTCCTAAACTAAGCGTCTCCGGGGGTCATATTATGCACCAGAAAAAAGAAAATTCAAAATCTTAAAATGGTTATAACTCCTAAACTAGGCGTCTGCGCGGGTCATATTATGCACCAGAAAAAAGAAAATTCAAAATCTTAAAATGGCTATAACTCCTAAACTAGGCGTCTGCGGGGGTCATATTATGCACCAGAAAAAAGAAAATTCAAAATCTTAAAATGGTTATAACTCCTAAACTAGGCGTCTGCGGGGGTCATATTATGCACCAGAAAAAAGAAAATTCAAAATCTTAAAATGGCTATAACTCCTAAACTAGGCGTCTGCGCGGGTCATATTATGCACCAGAAAAAAGAAAATTCAAAATCTTAAAATGGCTATAACTCCTAAACTAGGCGTCTGCGGGGGTCATATTATGCACCAGAAAAAAGAAAATTCAAAACCTTAAAATGGCTATAACTCCTAAACTAGGCGTCTGCGGGGGTCATATTATGCACCAGAAAAAAGAAAATTCAAAATCTTAAAATGGCTATAACTCCTAAACTAGGCGTCTGCGGGGGTCATATTATGCACCAGAAAAAAGAAAATTCAAAATCTTAAAATGGCTATAACTCCTAAACTAGGCGTCTGCGGGGGTCACATTATGCACCAGAAAAAAGAAAATTCAAAATCTTAAAATGGTTATAACTCCTAAACTAGGCGTCTGCGGGGGTCATATTATGCACCAGAAAAAAGAAAATTCAAAATCTTAAAATGGCTATAACTCCTAAACTAGGCGTCTGCGCGGGTCATATTATGCACCAGAAAAAAGAAAATTCAAAATCTTAAAATGGCTATAACTCCTAAACTAGGCGTCTGCGGGGGTCATATTATGCACCAGAAAAAAGAAAATTCAAAACCTTAAAATGGCTATAACTCCTAAACTAGGCGTCTCCGGGGGTCATATTATGCACCAGAAAAAAGAAAATTCAAAATCTTAAAATGGTTATAACTCCTAAACTAGGCGTCTGCGCGGGTCATATTATGCACCAGAAAAAAGAAAATTCAAAATCTTAAAATGGCTATAACTCCTAAACTAGGCGTCTGCGGGGCTCATATTATGCACCAGAAAAAAGAAAATTCAAAATCTTAAAATGGCTATAACTCCTAAACTAGGCGTCTGCGGGGGTCATATTATGCACCAGAAAAAAGAAAATTCAAAATCTTAAAATGGCTATAACTCCTAAACTAGGCGTCTGCGGGGGTCATATTATGCACCAGAAAAAAGAAAATTCAAAATCTTAAAATGGCTATAACTCCTAAACTAGGCGTCTGCGGGGGTCATATTATGCACCAGAAAAAAAAAAATGCAAAATCTTAAAATGGCTATAACTCCTAAACTAGGCGTCTGCGGGGGTCATATTATGCACCAGAAAAAAGAAAATTCAAAACCTTAAAATGGCTATAACTCCTAAACTAGGCGTCTGCGGGGGTCATATTATGCACCAGAAAAAAGAAAATTCAAAATCTTAAAATGGTTATAACTCCTAAACTAGGCGTCTGCGGGGCTCATATTATGCACCAGAAAAAAGAAAATTGAAAATCTTAAAATGGCTATAACTCCTAAACTAGGCGTCTGCGCGGGTCATATTATGCACCAGAAAAAAGAAAATTCAAAATCTTAAAATGGCTATAACTCCTAAACTAGGCGTCTGCGGGGGTCATATTATGCACCAGAAAAAAGAAAATTCAAAATCTTAAAATGGCTATAACTCCTAAACTAGGCGTCTGCGGGGGTCATATTATGCACCAGAAAAAAGAAAATTCAAAATCTTAAAATGGCTATAACTCCTAAACTAGGCGTCTGCGGGGGTCATATTATGCACCAGAAAAAAGAAAATTGAAAATCTTAAAATGGCAATAACTCCTAAACTAGGCGTCTGCGCGGGTCATATTATGCACCAGAAAAAAGAAAATTCAAAATCTTAAAATGGCTATAACTCCTAAACTAGGCGTCTGCGGGGGTCATATTATGCACCAGAAAAAAGAAAATTCAAAATCTTAAAATGGCTATAACTCCTAAACTAGGCGTCTGCGGGGGTCATATTATGCACCAGAAAAAAAAAAATTGAAAATCTTAAAATGGCTATAACTCCTAAACTAGGCGTCTGCGCGGGTCATATTATGCACCAGAAAAAAGAAAATTCAAAATCTTAAAATGGCTATAACTCCTAAACTAGGCGTCTGCGGGGGTCGTATTATGCACCAGAAAAAAGAAAATTCAAAATCTTAAAATGGCTATAACTCCTAAACTAGGCGTCTGCGGGGGTCACATTATGCACCAGAAAAAAGAAAATTCAAAATCTTAAAATGGTTATAACTCCTAAACTAGGCGTCTGCGGGGGTCATATTATGCACCAGAAAAAAGAAAATTCAAAATCTTAAAATGGCTATAACTCCTAAACTAGGCGTCTGCGCGGGTCATATTATGCACCAGAAAAAAGAAAATTCAAAATCTTAAAATGGCTATAACTCCTAAACTAGGCGTCTGCGGGGCTCATATTATGCACCAGAAAAAAGAAAATTCAAAATCTTAAAATGGCTATAACTCCTAAACTAGGCGTCTGCGGGGCTCATATTATGCACCAGAAAAAAGAAAATTCAAAATCTTAAAATGGCTATAACTCCTAAACTAGGCGTCTGCGCGGGTCATATTATGCACCAGAAAAAAGAAAATTCAAAACCTTAAAATGGCTATAACTCCTAAACTAGGCGTCTGCGGGGGTCATATTATGCACCAGAAAAAAGAAAATACAAAATCTTAAAATGGTTATAACTCCTAAACTAGGCGTCTGCGGGGCTCATATTATGCACCAGAAAAAAGAAAATTGAAAATCTTAAAATGGCTATAACTCCTAAACTAGGCGTCTGCGCGGGTCATATTATGCACCAGAAAAAAGAAAATTCAAAATCTTAAAATGGCTATAACTCCTAAACTAGGCGTCTGCGGGGGTCATATTATGCACCAGAAAAAAGAAAATTCAAAATCTTAAAATGGTTATAACTCCTAAACTAGGCGTCTGCGGGGGTCATATTATGCACCAGAAAAAAGAAAATTCAAAATCTTAAAATGGCTATAACTCCTAAACTAGGCGTCTGCGGGGGTCATATTATGCACCAGAAAAAAGAAAATTCAAAACCTTAAAATGGCTATAACTCCTAAACTAGGCGTCTCCGGGGGTCATATTATGCACCAGAAAAAAGAAAATTCAAAATCTTAAAATGGTTATAACTCCTAAACTAGGCGTCTGCGCGGGTCATATTATGCACCAGAAAAAAGAAAATTCAAAATCTTAAAATGGCTATAACTCCTAAACTAGGCGTCTGCGGGGGTCATATTATGCACCAGAAAAAAGAAAATTCAAAATCTTAAAATGGTTATAACTCCTAAACTAGGCGTCTGCGGGGGTCATATTATGCACCAGAAAAAAGAAAATTCAAAATCTTAAAATGGCTATAACTCCTAAACTAGGCGTCTGCGCGGGTCATATTATGCACCAGAAAAAAGAAAATTCAAAATCTTAAAATGGCTATAACTCCTAAACTAGGCGTCTGCGGGGGTCATATTATGCACCAGAAAAAAGAAAATTCAAAACCTTAAAATGGCTATAACTCCTAAACTAGGCGTCTGCGGGGGTCATATTATGCACCAGAAAAAAGAAAATTCAAAATCTTAAAATGGCTATAACTCCTAAACTAGGCGTCTGCGGGGGTCATATTATGCACCAGAAAAAAGAAAATTCAAAATCTTAAAATGGCTATAACTCCTAAACTAGGCGTCTGCGGGGGTCACATTATGCACCAGAAAAAAGAAAATTCAAAATCTTAAAATGGTTATAACTCCTAAACTAGGCGTCTGCGGGGGTCATATTATGCACCAGAAAAAAGAAAATTCAAAATCTTAAAATGGCTATAACTCCTAAACTAGGCGTCTGCGGGGGTCATATTATGCACCAGAAAAAAGAAAATTCAAAATCTTAAAATGGCTATAACTCCTAAACTAGGCGTCTGCGGGGGTCATATTATGCACCAGAAAAAAGAAAATTCAAAACCTTAAAATGGCTATAACTCCTAAACTAGGCGTCTCCGGGGGTCATATTATGCACCAGAAAAAAGAAAATTCAAAATCTTAAAATGGTTATAACTCCTAAACTAGGCGTCTGCGCGGGTCATATTATGCACCAGAAAAAAGAAAATTCAAAATCTTAAAATGGCTATAACTCCTAAACTAGGCGTCTGCGGGGCTCATATTATGCACCAGAAAAAAGAAAATTCAAAATCTTAAAATGGCTATAACTCCTAAACTAGGCGTCTGCGGGGGTCATATTATGCACCAGAAAAAAGAAAATTCAAAATCTTAAAATGGCTATAACTCCTAAACTAGGCGTCTGCGGGGGTCATATTATGCACCAGAAAAAAGAAAATTCAAAATCTTAAAATGGCTATAACTCCTAAACTAGGCGTCTGCGGGGGTCATATTATGCACCAGAAAAAAAAAAATGCAAAATCTTAAAATGGCTATAACTCCTAAACTAGGCGTCTGCGGGGGTCATATTATGCACCAGAAAAAAGAAAATTCAAAACCTTAAAATGGCTATAACTCCTAAACTAGGCGTCTGCGGGGGTCATATTATGCACCAGAAAAAAGAAAATTCAAAATCTTAAAATGGTTATAACTCCTAAACTAGGCGTCTGCGGGGCTCATATTATGCACCAGAAAAAAGAAAATTGAAAATCTTAAAATGGCTATAACTCCTAAACTAGGCGTCTGCGCGGGTCATATTATGCACCAGAAAAAAAAAAATTGAAAATCTTAAAATGGCTATAACTCCTAAACTAGGCGTCTGCGCGGGTCATATTATGCACCAGAAAAAAGAAAATTCAAAATCTTAAAATGGCTATAACTCCTAAACTAGGCGTCTGCGGGGGTCATATTATGCACCAGAAAAAAGAAAATTCAAAATCTTAAAATGGCTATAACTCCTAAACTAGGCGTCTGCGGGGGTCATATTATGCACCAGAAAAAAGAAAATTCAAAATCTTAAAATGGCTATAACTCCTAAACTAGGCGTCTGCGGGGGTCATATTATGCACCAGAAAAAAGAAAATTCAAAATCTTAAAATGGCTATAACTCCTAAACTAGGCGTCTGCGGGGGTCATATTATGCACCAGAAAAAAGAAAATTGAAAATCTTAAAATGGCAATAACTCCTAAACTAGGCGTCTGCGCGGGTCATATTATGCACCAGAAAAAAGAAAATTCAAAATCTTAAAATGGCTATAACTCCTAAACTAGGCGTCTGCGGGGGTCATATTATGCACCAGAAAAAAGAAAATTCAAAATCTTAAAATGGCTATAACTCCTAAACTAGGCGTCTGCGGGGGTCATATTATGCACCAGAAAAAAAAAAATTGAAAATCTTAAAATGGCTATAACTCCTAAACTAGGCGTCTGCGCGGGTCATATTATGCACCAGAAAAAAGAAAATTCAAAATCTTAAAATGGCTATAACTCCTAAACTAGGCGTCTGCGGGGGTCATATTATGCACCAGAAAAAAGAAAATTCAAAATCTTAAAATGGCTATAACTCCTAAACTAGGCGTCTGCGGGGCTCATATTATGCACCAGAAAAAAGAAAATTGAAAATCTTAAAATGGCTATAACTCCTAAACTAGGCGTCTGCGCGGGTCATATTATGCACCAGAAAAAAGAAAATTCAAAATCTTAAAATGGTTATAACTCCTAAACTAGGCGTCTGCGGGGCTCATATTATGCACCAGAAAAAAGAAAATTGAAAATCTTAAAATGGCTATAACTCCTAAACTAGGCGTCTGCGCGGGTCATATTATGCACCAGAAAAAAGAAAATTCAAAATCTTAAAATGGCTATAACTCCTAAACTAGGCGTCTGCGGGGGTCATATTATGCACCAGAAAAAAGAAAATTCAAAATCTTAAAATGGCTATAACTCCTAAACTAGGCGTCTGCGCGGGTCATATTATGCACCAGAAAAAAGAAAATTCAAAATCTTAAAATGGCTATAACTCCTAAACTAGGCGTCTGCGGGGGTCATATTATGCACCAGAAAAAAGAAAATTCAAAATCTTAAAATGGCTATAACTCCTAAACTAGGCGTCTGCGGGGGTCATATTATGCACCAGAAAAAAGAAAATTCAAAATCTTAAAATGGCTATAACTCCTAAACTAGGCGTCTGCGGGGGTCATATTATACACCAGAAAAAAGAAAATTCAAAATCTTAAAATGGCTATAACTCCTAAACTAGGCGTCTGCGGGGGTCATATTATGCACCAGAAAAAAGAAAATTCAAAATCTTAAAATGGCTATAATTCCTAAACTAGGCGTCTGCGGGGGTCATATTATGCACCAGAAAAAAAAAATTCAAAATCTTAAAATGGCTATAACTCCTAAACTAGGCGTCTGCGGGGGTCATATTATGCACAAAAAAAAAAAAAATTCAAAATCTTAAAATGGCTATAACTCCTAAACTAGGCGTCTGCGGGGGTCATATTATGCACCAGAAAAAAGAAAATTCAAAATCTTAAAATGGCTATAACTCTTAAACTAGGCGTCTGCGGGGGTTATATTATGCACCAGAAAAAAGAAAATTCAAAATCTTAAAATGGCTATAACTCCTAAACTAGGCGTCTGCGGGGGTCATATTATGCACCAGAAAAAAGAAAATTCAAAATCTTAAAATGGCTATAACTCCTAAACTAGGCGTCTGCGGGGCTCATATTATGCACCAGAAAAAAGAAAATTGAAAATCTTAAAATGGCTATAACTCCTAAACTAGGCGTCTGCGCGGGTCATATTATGCACCAGAAAAAAGAAAATTCAAAATCTTAAAATGGTTATAACTCCTAAACTAGGCGTCTGCGGGGCTCATATTATGCACCAGAAAAAAGAAAATTGAAAATCTTAAAATGGCTATAACTCCTAAACTAGGCGTCTGCGCGGGTCATATTATGCACCAGAAAAAAGAAAATTCAAAATCTTAAAATGGCTATAACTCCTAAACTAGGCGTCTGCGGGGGTCATATTATGCACCAGAAAAAAGAAAATTCAAAATCTTAAAATGGCTATAACTCCTAAACTAGGCGTCTGCGCGGGTCATATTATGCACCAGAAAAAAGAAAATTCAAAATCTTAAAATGGCTATAATTCCTAAACTAGGCGTCTGCGGGGGTCATATTATGCACCAGAAAAAAAAAATTCAAAATCTTAAAATGGCTATAACTCCTAAACTAGGCGTCTGCGGGGGTCATATTATGCACAAAAAAAAAAAAAATTCAAAATCTTAAAATGGCTATAACTCCTAAACTAGGCGTCTGCGGGGGTCATATTATGCACCAGAAAAAAGAAAATTCAAAATCTTAAAATGGCTATAACTCTTAAACTAGGCGTCTGCGGGGGTTATATTATGCACCAGAAAAAAGAAAATTCAAAATCTTAAAATGGCTATAACTCCTAAACTAGGCGTCTGCGGGGGTCATATTATGCACCAGAAAAAAGAAAATTCAAAATCTTAAAATGGCTATAACTCTTAAACTAGGCGTCTGCGGGGGTCATATTATGCACCAGAAAAAAGAAAATTCAAAATCTCAAAATGGCTATAACTCCTAAACTAGGCGTCTGCGGGGGTCATATTATGCACCAGAAAAAAAAAATTCAAAATCTTAAAATGGCTATAACTCCTAAACTAGGCGTCTGCGGGGGTCATATTATGCACCAGAAAAAAGAAAATTCAAAATCTCAAAATGGCTATAACTCCTAAACTAGGCGTCTGCGGGGGTCATATCATGCACCAGAAAAAAGAAAATTCAAAATCTTAAAATGGCTATAACTCTTAAACTAGGCGTCTGCGGGGGTCATATTATGCACCAGAAAAAAAAATGCAAAATCTTAAAATGGCTATAACTCCTAAACTAGGCGTCTGCGGGGGTCATATTATGCACCAGAAAAAAGAAAATTCAAAATCTTAAAATGGCTATAACTCCTAAACTAGGCGTCTGCGGGGGTCATATCATGCACCAGAAAAAAGAAAATTCAAAATCTTAAAATGGCTATAACTCTTAAACTAGGCGTCTGCGGGGGTCATATTATGCACCAGAAAAAAAAATTCAAAATCTTAAAATGGCTATAACTCCTAAACTAGGCGTCTGCGGGGGTCATATTATGCACCAGAAAAAAGAAAATTCAAAATCTTAAAATGGCTATAACTCCTAAACTAGGCGTCTGCGGGGGTCATATCATGCACCAGAAAAAAGAAAATTCAAAATCTTAAAATGGCTATAACTCCTAAACTAGGCGTCTGCGGGGGTTATATTATGCACCAGAAAAAAAAATGCAAAATCTTAAAATGGCTATAACTCCTAAACTAGGCGTCTGCGGGGGTCAAATTATGCACCAGAAAAAAGAAAATTCAAAATCTTAAAATGGCTATAACTCCTAAACTAGGCGTCTGCGGGGGTCATATTATGCACCAAAAAAAAAAAAATTCAAAATCTTAAAATGGCTATAACTCCTAAACTAGGCGTCTGCGGGGGTCATATTATGCACCAGAAAAAAGAAAATTCAAAATCTTAAAATGGCTATAACTCCTAAACTAGGCGTCTGCGGGGGTCATTTTATGCACCAGAAAAAGAAAATTCAAAATCTTAAAATGGCTATAACTCCTAAACTAGGCGTCTGCGCGGGTCATATTATGCACCAGAAAAAAGAAAATTCAAAATCTTAAAATGGCTATAACTCCTAAACTAGGCGTCTGCGGGGGTCATATTATGCACCAGAAAAAAGAAAATTCAAAATCTTAAAATGGCTATAACTCCTAAACTAGGCGTCTGCGCGGGTCATATTATGCACCAGAAAAAAGAAAATTCAAAATCTTAAAATGGCTATAACTCCTAAACTAGGCGTCTGCGGGGCTCATATTATGCACCAGAAAAAAGAAAATTCAAAATCTTAAAATGGCTATAACTCCTAAACTAGGCGTCTGCGGGGGTCATATTATGCACCAGAAAAAAGAAAATTCAAAATCTTAAAATGGCTATAACTCCTAAACTAGGCGTCTGCGGGGGTCATATTATGCACCAGAAAAAAGAAAATTCAAAATCTTAAAATGGCTATAACTCCTAAACTAGGCGTCTGCGGGGGTCATATTATGCACCAGAAAAAAAAAAATGCAAAATCTTAAAATGGCTATAACTCCTAAACTAGGCGTCTGCGGGGGTCATATTATGCACCAGAAAAAAGAAAATTCAAAATCTTAAAATGGCTATAACTCCTAAACTAGGCGTCTGCGGGGGTCATATTATGCACCAGAAAAAAGAAAATTCAAAATCTTAAAATGGTTATAACTCCTAAACTAGGCGTCTGCGGGGCTCATATTATGCACCAGAAAAAAGAAAATTGAAAATCTTAAAATGGCTATAACTCCTAAACTAGGCGTCTGCGCGGGTCATATTATGCACCAGAAAAAAGAAAATTCAAAATCTTAAAATGGCTATAACTCCTAAACTAGGCGTCTGCGGGGGTCATATTATGCACCAGAAAAAAGAAAATTCAAAATCTTAAAATGGCTATAACTCCTAAACTAGGCGTCTGCGCGGGTCATATTATGCACCAGAAAAAAGAAAATTCAAAATCTTAAAATGGCTATAACTCCTAAACTAGGCGTCTGCGGGGGTCATATTGTGCACCAGAAAAAAGAAAATTCAAAATCTTAAAATGGCTATAACTCCTAAACTAGGCGTCTGCGGGGGTCATATTATGCACCAGAAAAAAGAAAATTCAAAATCTTAAAATGGCTATAACTCCTAAACTAGGCGTCTGCGGGGGTCATATTATACACCAGAAAAAAGAAAATTCAAAATCTTAAAATGGCTATAACTCCTAAACTAGGCGTCTGCGGGGGTCATATTATGCACCAGAAAAAAGAAAATTCAAAATCTTAAAATGGCTATAACTCCTAAACTAGGCGTCTGCGGGGGTCATATTATGCACCAGAAAAAAAAATTCAAAATCTTAAAATGGCTATAACTCCTAAACTAGGCGTCTGCGGGGGTCATATTATGCACAAAAAAAAAAAAAATTCAAAATCTTAAAATGGCTATAACTCCTAAACTAGGCGTCTGCGGGGGTCATATTATGCACCAGAAAAAAGAAAATTCAAAATCTTAAAATGGCTATAACTCTTAAACTAGGCGTCTGCGGGGGTTATATTATGCACCAGAAAAAAGAAAATTCAAAATCTTAAAATGGCTATAACTCCTAAACTAGGCGTCTGCGGGGGTCATATTATGCACCAGAAAAAAGAAAATTCAAAATCTTAAAATGGCTATAACTCCTAAACTAGGCGTCTGCGGGGGTCATTTTATGCACCAGAAAAAGAAAATTCAAAATCTTGAAATGGCTATAACTCCTAAACTAGGCGTCTGCGGGGGTCATATTATGCACCAGAAAAAAGAAAATTCAAAATCTTAAAATGGCTATAATTCCTAAACTAGGCGTCTGCGGGGGTCATATTATGCACCAGAAAAAAAAAATTCAAAATCTTAAAATGGCTATAACTCCTAAACTAGGCGTCTGCGGGGGTCATATTATGCACCAGAAAAAAGAAAATTCAAAATCTTAAAATGGCTATAACTCTTAAACTAGGCGTCTGCGGGGGTCATATTATGCACCAGAAAAAAGAAAATTCAAAATCTCAAAATGGCTATAACTCCTAAACTAGGCGTCTGCGGGGGTCATATTCTGCACCAGAAAAAAGAAAATTCAAAATCTCAAAATGGCTATAACTCTTAAACTAGGCGTCTGCGGGGGTCATATTATGCACCAAAAAAAAAAATGCAAAATCTTAAAATGGCTATAACTCCTAAACTAGGCGTCTGCGGGGGTCAAATTATGCACCAGAAAAAAGAAAATTCAAAATCTTAAAATGGCTATAACTCCTAAACTAGGCGTCTGCGGGGGTCATATTATGCACCAGAAAATAGAAAATTCAAAACCTTAAAATAGCTATAACTCCTAAACTAAGCGTCTGCGGGGGACATAATTTGCACCAAAAAAAAATTTCAAAATCTTAAAATGGCTGTAACTCCTAAACTAGGCGTCTGCGGGGGTCATATTATGCACCAGAAAAAAGAAAATTCAAAATCTTAAAATGGCTATAACTCCTAAACTAGGCGTCTGCGGGGGTCATATTATGCACCAGAAAAAAGAAAATTCAAAATCTTAAAATGGCTATAACTCCTAAACTAGGCGTCTGCGGGGGTCATATTGTGCACCAGAAAAAAGAAAATTCAAAATCTTAAAATGGCTATAACTCCTAAACTAGGCGTCTGCGGGGGTCATATTATGCACCAGAAAAAAGAAAATTCAAAATCTTAAAATGGCTATAACTCCTAAACTAGGCGTCTGCGGGGGTCATATTATGCACCAGAAAAAAGAAAATTCAAAATCTTAAAATGGCTATAACTCCTAAACTAGGCGTCTGCGCGGGTCATATTATGCACCAGAAAAAAGAAAATTCAAAATCTTAAAATGGCTATAACTCCTAAACTAGGCGTCTGCGGGGGTCATATTGTGCACCAGAAAAAAGAAAATTCAAAATCTTAAAATGGCTATAACTCCTAAACTAGGCGTCTGCGGGGGTCATATTATGCACCAGAAAAAAGAAAATTCAAAATCTTAAAATGGTTATAACTCCTAAACTAGGCGTCTGCGGGGCTCATATTATGCACCAGAAAAAAGAAAATTGAAAATCTTAAAATGGCTATAACTCCTAAACTAGGCGTCTGCGCGGGTCATATTATGCACCAGAAAAAAGAAAATTCAAAATCTTAAAATGGCTATAACTCCTAAACTAGGCGTCTGCGGGGGTCATATTATGCACCAGAAAAAAAAAAATGCAAAATCTTAAAATGGCTATAACTCCTAAACTAGGCGTCTGCGGGGGTCATATTATGCACCAGAAAAAAGAAAATTCAAAATCTTAAAATGGCTATAACTCCTAAACTAGGCGTCTGCGGGGGTCATATTGTGCACCAGAAAAAAGAAAATTCAAAATCTTAAAATGGCTATAACTCCTAAACTAGGCGTCTGCGGGGGTCATATTATGCACCAGAAAAAAGAAAATTCAAAATCTTAAAATGGCTATAACTCCTAAACTAGGCGTCTGCGGGGGTCATATTATACACCAGAAAAAAGAAAATTCAAAATCTTAAAATGGCTATAACTCCTAAACTAGGCGTCTGCGGGGGTCATATTATGCACCAGAAAAAAGAAAATTCAAAATCTTAAAATGGCTATAACTCCTAAACTAGGCGTCTGCGGGGGTCATATTATGCACCAGAAAAAAGAAAATTCAAAATCTTAAAATGGCTATAATTCCTAAACTAGGCGTCTGCGGGGGTCATATTATGCACCAGAAAAAAAAATTCAAAATCTTAAAATGGCTATAACTCCTAAACTAGGCGTCTGCGGGGGTCATATTATGCACAAAAAAAAAAAAAATTCAAAATCTTAAAATGGCTATAACTCCTAAACTAGGCGTCTGCGGGGGTCATATTATGCACCAGAAAAAAGAAAATTCAAAATCTTAAAATGGCTATAACTCTTAAACTAGGCGTCTGCGGGGGTTATATTATGCACCAGAAAAAAGAAAATTCAAAATCTTAAAATGGCTATAACTCCTAAACTAGGCGTCTGCGGGGGTCATTTTATGCACCAGAAAAAGAAAATTCAAAATCTTGAAATGGCTATAACTCCTAAACTAGGCGTCTGCGGGGGTCATATTATGCACCAGAAAAAAGAAAATTCAAAATCTTAAAATGGCTATAATTCCTAAACTAGGCGTCTGCGGGGGTCATATTATGCACCAGAAAAAAAAAATTCAAAATCTTAAAATGGCTATAACTCCTAAACTAGGCGTCTGCGGGGGTCATATTATGCACCAGAAAAAAGAAAATTCAAAATCTTAAAATGGCTATAACTCTTAAACTAGGCGTCTGCGGGGGTCATATTATGCACCAGAAAAAAGAAAATTCAAAATCTCAAAATGGCTATAACTCCTAAACTAGGCGTCTGCGGGGGTCATATTCTGCACCAGAAAAAAGAAAATTCAAAATCTCAAAATGGCTATAACTCTTAAACTAGGCGTCTGCGGGGGTCATATTATGCACCAAAAAAAAAAATGCAAAATCTTAAAATGGCTATAACTCCTAAACTAGGCGTCTGCGGGGGTCAAATTATGCACCAGAAAAAAGAAAATTCAAAATCTTAAAATGGCTATAACTCCTAAACTAGGCGTCTGCGGGGGTCATATTATGCACCAGAAAATAGAAAATTCAAAACCTTAAAATAGCTATAACTCCTAAACTAAGCGTCTGCGGGGGACATAATTTGCACCAAAAAAAAATTTCAAAATCTTAAAATGGCTATAACTCCTAAACTAGGCGTCTGCGGGGGTCATATTATGCACCAGAAAAAAGAAAATTCAAAATCTTAAAATGGCTATAACTCCTAAACTAGGCGTCTGCGGGGGTCATATTATGCACCAGAAAAAAAAAATTCAAAATCTTAAAATGGCTATAACTCTTAAACTAGGCGTCTGCGGGGGTCATATTATGGACCAAAAAAAAAAAATTCAAAATCTTAAAATGGCTATAACTCCTAAACTAGGCGTCTGCGGGGGTCATATTATGCACCAGAGAAAAGAAAATTCAAAATCTTAAAATGGCTATAACTCTTAAACTAGGCGTCTGCGGGGGTCATATTATGCACCAGAAAAAAGAAAATTCAAAATCTTAAAATGGCTATAACTCCTAAACTAGGCGTCTGCGGGGGTCATATTATGCACCAGAAAAAAGAAAATTCAAAATCTTAAAATGGCTATAACTCCTAAACTAGGCGTCTGCGGGGTCATATTATGCACCAGAAAAAAGAAAATTCAAAATCTTAAAATGGCTATAACTCCTAAACTAGGCGTCTGCGGGGGTCATATTATGCACCAGAAAAAAGAAAATTCAAAATCTTAAAATGGCTATAACTCCTAAACTAGGCGTCTGCGGGGGTCATATCATGCACCAGAAAAAAGAAAATTCAAAATCTTAAAATGGCTATAACTCTTAAACTAGGCGTCTGCGGGGGTCATATTATGCACCAGAAAAAAAAATGCAAAATCTTAAAATGGCTATAACTCCTAAACTAGGCGTCTGCGGGGGTCAAATTATGCACCAGAAAAAAGAAAATTCAAAATCTTAAAATGGCTATAATTCCTAAACTAGGCGTCTGCGGGGGTCATATTATGCACCAGAAAAAAGAAAATTCAAAATCTTAAAATGGCTATAACTCCTAAACTAGGCGTCTGCGGGGGTCATTTTATGCACCAGAAAAAGAAAATTCAAAATCTTAAAATGGCTATAACTCCTAAACTAGGCGTATGCGGGGGTCATATTATGCACCAGAACAAAAAAATTCAAAATCTTAAAATGGCTATAATTCCTAAACTAGGCGTCTGCGGGGGTCATATTATGCACCAGAAAAAAGAAAATTCAAAATCTTAAAATGGCTATAACTCCTAAACTAGGCGTCTGCGGGGGTCATATCATGCACCAGAAAAAAGAAAATTCAAAATCTTAAAATGGCTATAACTCTTAAACTAGGCGTCTGCGGGGGTCATATTATGCACCAGAAAAAAAAATGCAAAATCTTAAAATGGCTATAACTCCTAAACTAGGCGTCTGCGGGGGTCAAATTATGCACCAGAAAAAAGAAAATTCAAAATCTTAAAATGGCTATAATTCCTAAACTAGGCGTCTGCGGGGGTCATATTATGCACCAGAAAAAAGAAAATTCAAAATCTTAAAATGGCTATAACTCCTAAACTAGGCGTCTGCGGGGGTCATTTTATGCACCAGAAAAAGAAAATTCAAAATCTTAAAATGGCTATAACTCCTAAACTAGGCGTCTGCGGGGGTCATATTATGCACCAGAAAAAAGAAAATTCAAAATCTTAAAATGGCTATAACTCCTAAACTAGGCGTCTGCGGGGGTCATATTATGCACCAGAAAAAAAAATGCAAAATCTTAAAATGGCTATAACTCCTAAACTAGGCGTCTGCGGGGGTCATATTATGCACCAGAAAAAAGAAAATTCAAAATCTTAAAATGGCTATAACTCCTAAACTAGGCGTCTGCGGGGGTCATTTTATGCACCAGAAAAAGAAAATTCAAAATCTTAAAATGGCTATAATTCCTAAACTAGGCGTCTGCGGGGGTCATATTATGCACCAGAAAAAAGAAAATTCAAAATCTTAAAATGGCTTAAACTCCTAAACTAGGCGTCTGCGGGGGTCATTTTATGCACCAGAAAAAGAAAATTCAAAATCTTAAAATGGCTATAACTCCTAAACTAGGCGTATGCGGGGGTCATATTATGCACCAGAAAAAAAAAATCCAAAATCTTAAAATGGCTATAACTCCTAAACTAAGCGTCTGCGGGGGTCATATCATGCACCAGAAAAAAGAAAATTCAAAATCTTAAAATGGCTATAACTCTTAAACTAGGCGTCTGCGGGGGTCATATTATGCACCAGAAAAAAAAATGCAAAATCTTAAAATGGCTATAACTCCTAAACTAGGCGTCTGCGGGGGTCATATTATGCACCAGAAAAAAGAAAATTCAAAATCTTAAAATGGCTATAACTCCTAAACTAGGCGTCTGCGGGGGTCATATTATGCACCAGAAAAAAAAATGCAAAATCTTAAAATGGCTATAACTCCTAAACTAGGCGTCTGCGGGGGTCAAATTATGCACCAGAAAAAAGAAAATTCAAAATCTTTAAATGGCTATAACTCCTAAACTAGGCGTCTGCGGGGGTCATATTATGCACCAGAAAAAAAAATGCAAAATCTTAAAATGGCTATAACTCCTAAACTAGGCGTCTGCGGGGGTCAAATTATGCACCAGAAAAAAGAAAATTCAAAATCTTAAAATGGCTATAATTCCTAAACTAGGCGTCTGCGGGGGTCATATTATGCACCAGAAAAAAGAAAATTCAAAATCTTAAAATGGCTATAACTCCTAAACTAGGCGTCTGCGGGGGTCATTTTATGCACCAGAAAAAGAAAATTCAAAATCTTAAAATGGCTATAACTCCTAAACTAGGCGTATGCGGGGGTCATATTATGCACCAGAAAAAAAAAATTCAAAATCTTAAAATGGCTATAATTCCTAAACTAGGCGTCTGCGGGGGTCATATTATGCACCAGAAAAAAAAAATCCAAAATCTTAAAATGGCTATAACTCCTAAACTAAGCGTCTGCGGGGGTCATATCATGCACCAGAAAAAAGAAAATTCAAAATCTTAAAATGGCTATAACTCTTAAACTAGGCGTCTGCGGGGGTCATATTATGCACCAGAAAAAAAAATGCAAAATCTTAAAATGGCTATAACTCCTAAACTAGGCGTCTGCGGGGGTCATATTATGCACCAGAAAAAAGAAAATTCAAAATCTTAAAATGGCTATAACTCCTAAACTAGGCGTCTGCGGGGGTCATATTATGCACCAGAAAAAAAAATGCAAAATCTTAAAATGGCTATAACTCCTAAACTAGGCGTCTGCGGGGGTCAAATTATGCACCAGAAAAAAGAAAATTCAAAATCTTAAAATGGCTATAACTCTTAAACTAGGCGTCTGCGGGGGTCATATTATGCACCAGAAAAAAGAAAATTCAAAATCTCAAAATGGCTATAACTCCTAAACTAGGCGTCTGCGGGGGTCATATTCTGCACCAGAAAAAAGAAAATTCAAAATCTTAAAATGGCTATAACTCCTAAACTAGGCGTCTGCGGGGGTCATATTATGCACCAGAAAAAAGAAAATTCAAAATCTTAAAATGGCTATAACTCTTAAACTAGGCGTCTGCGGGGGTCATATCATGCACCAGAAAAAAGAAAATTCAAAATCTCAAAATGGCTATAACTCCTAAACTAGGCGTCTGCGGGGGTCATATTCTGCACCAGAAAAAAGAAAATTCAAAATCTTAAAATGGCTATAATTCCTAAACTAGGCGTCTGCGGGGGTCATATTATGCACCAGAAAAAAGAAAATTCAAAATCTTAAAATGGCTATAACTCTTAAACTAGGCGTCTGCGGGGGTCATATTATGCACCAGAAAAAAGAAAATTCAAAATCTCAAAATGGCTATAACTCCTAAACTAGGCGTCTGCGGGGGTCATATTCTGCACCAGAAAAAAGAAAATTCAAAATCTTAAAATGGCTATAACTCCTAAACTAGGCGTCTGCGGGGGTCATATCATGCACCAGAAAAAAGAAAATTCAAAATCTTAAAATGGCTATAACTCTTAAACTAGGCGTCTGCGGGGGTCATATTATGCACCAGAAAAAAAAATGCAAAATCTTAAAATGGCTATAACTCCTAAACTAGGCGTCTGCGGGGGTCAAATTATGCACCAGAAAAAAGAAAATTCAAAATCTTAAAATGGCTATAATTCCTAAACTAGGCGTCTGCGGGGGTCATATTATGCACCAGAAAAAAAAAATTCAAAATCTTAAAATGGCTATAACTCCTAAACTAGGCGTCTGCGGGGGTCATTTTATGCACCAGAAAAAGAAAATTCAAAATCTTAAAATGGCTATAACTCCTAAACTAGGCGTCTGCGGGGGTCATATTATGCACCAGAAAAAAGAAAATTCAAAATCTTAAAATGGCTATAATTCCTAAACTAGGCGTCTGCGGGGGTCATATTATGCACCAGAAAAAAAAAATTCAAAATCTTAAAATGGCTATAACTCCTAAACTAGGCGTCTGCGGGGGTCATATTATGCACCAGAAAAAAGAAAATTCAAAATCTTAAAATGGCTATAACTCTTAAACTAGGCGTCTGCGGGGGTCATATTATGCACCAGAAAAAAGAAAATTCAAAATCTCAAAATGGCTATAACTCCTAAACTAGGCGTCTGCGGGGGTCATATTCTGCACCAGAAAAAAGAAAATTCAAAATCTTAAAATGGCTATAACTCCTAAACTAGGCGTCTGCGGGGGTCATATCATGCACCAGAAAAAAGAAAATTCAAAATCTTAAAATGGCTATAACTCTTAAACTAGGCGTCTGCGGGGGTCATATTATGCACCAGAAAAAAAAATGCAAAATCTTAAAATGGCTATAACTCCTAAACTAGGCGTCTGCGGGGGTCAAATTATGCACCAGAAAAAAGAAAATTCAAAATCTTAAAATGGCTATAACTCTTAAACTAGGCGTCTGCGGGGGTCATATTATGCACCAGAAAAAAAAATGCAAAACCTTAAAATGGCTATAACTCCTAAACTAGGCATCTGCGGGGGCCATATTATGCACCAGAAAAAGAAAATTCAAAATCCTAAAATGGCTATAACTCCTAAACTAGGCGTCTGCGGGGGTCATATTATGCACCAGAAAAAAGAAAATTCAAAATCTTAAAATGGCTATAACTCCTAAACTAGGCGTCTGCGGGGGTCATATTATGCACCTGAAAAAAGAAAATTCAAAATCTTAAAATGGCTATAACTCTTAAACTAGGCGTCTGCGGGGGTCATATTATGCACCAGAAAAAAGAAAATTCTAAATCTCAAAATGGCTATAACTCCTAAACTAGGCGTCTGCGGGGGTCATATTATGCACCAGAAAAAAGAAAATTCAAAATCTTCAAATGGCCATAACTCCTAAACTAGGCGTCTGCGGGGGTCATATTATGCACCAGAAAAAAGAAAATTCAAAATCTTAAAATGGCTATAACTCCTAAACTAGGCGTCTGCGGGGGTCATATTATGCACCAGAAAAAAGAAAATTCAAAATCTTAAAATGGCTATAACTCCTAAACTAGGCGTCTGCGGGGGTTATATTATGCACCAAAAAAAAAAAATTCAAAATCTTAAAATGGCTATAACTCCTAAACTAGGCGTCTGCGGGGGTCATATTATGCACCAGAAAAAAGAAAATTCAAAATCTTAAAATGGCTATAACTCCTAAACTAGGCGTCTGCGGGGGTCATATTATGCACCAGAAAAAAAAATTCAAAATCTTAAAATGGCTATAACTCCTAACCTAGGCGTCTGCGGGGGTCAAATTATGCACCAGAAAACAGAAAATTCAAAATCTTTAAATGGCTATAACTCCTACACTAGGCGTCTGCGGGGGTTATATTATGCACCAAAAAAAAAAAAAAAAAATCTTAAAATGGCTATAACTCCTAAACTAGGCGTCTGCGGGGGTCATATTATGCACCAGAAAATAGAAAATTCAAAACCTTAAAATGGCTATAACTCCTAAACTAGGCGTCTGCGGGGGTCAAATTATGCACCAGAAAACAGAAAATTCAAAATCTTAAAATGGCTATACCTCCTACACTAGGCGTCTGCGGGGGTCATATTATGCACCAGAAAAAAAAATTCAAAATCTTAAAATGGCTATAACTCCTAACCTAGGCGTCTGCGGGGGTCAAATTATGCACCAGAAAACAGAAAATTCAAAATCTTTAAATGGCTATAACTCCTACACTAGGCGTCTGCGGGGGTCATATTATGCACCTGAAAAAAGTAAATTCAAAATCTTCAAATGGCTATAACTCCTAAACTAGGCGTCTGCGGGGGTCATATTATGCACCAGAAAAAAGAAAATTCAAAATCCTAAAATGGCTATAACTCCTAAACTAGGCGTCTGCGGGGGTCATATTATGCACCAGAAAAAAGAAAATTCAAAATCTTCAAATGGCTATGACTCCTAAACTAGGCGTCTGCGGGGGTCATATTATGCACCAGAAAAAAGTAAATTCAAAATCTTCAAATGGCTATAACTCCTAAACTAGGCGTCTGCGGGGGTCATATTATGCACCAGAAAAAAGAAAATTCAAAATCTTCAAATGGCTATAACTCCTAAACTAGGCGTCTGCGGGGGTCATATTATGCACCAGAAAAAAGAAAATTCAAAATCCTAAAATGGCTATAACTCCTAAACTAGGCGTCTGCGGGGGTCATATTATGCACCAGAAAAAAGAAAATTCAAAATCTTAAAATGGCTATAACTCCTAAACTAGGCGTCTGCGGGGGTCATATTATGCACCAGAAAAAAGAAAATTCAAAATCTTAAAATGGCTATAACTCTTAAACTAGGCGTCTGCGGGGGTCATATTATGCACCAGAAAAAAGAAAATTCAAAATGGCTATAACTCCTAAACTAGGCGTCTGCGGGGGTCATATTATGCACCAGAAAAAAGAAAATTCAAAATCTTCAAATGGCCATAACTCCTAAACTAGGCGTCTGCGGGGGTCATATTATGCACCAGAAAAAAGAAAATTCAAAATCTTAAAATGGCTATAACTCCTAAACTAGTCGTCTGCGGGGGTCATATTATGCACCAAAAAAAAAAAATTCAAAATCTTAAAATGGCTATAACTCCTAAACTAGGCGTCTGCGGGGGTCAAATTATGCACCAGAAAAAAGAAAATTCAAAATCTTAAAATGGCTATAACTCCTAAACTTGGCGTCTGCGGGGGTCAAATTATGCACCAGAAAAAAGAAAATTCAAAATCTTAAAATGGCTATAACTCCTAAACTAGGCGTCTGCGGGGGTCATATTATGCACCAGAAAAAAGAAAATTCAAAATCTTAAAATGGCTATAACTCCTAAACTAGGCGTCTGCGGGGGTCATATTATGCACCAGAAAAAAGAAAATTCAAAATCTTAAAATGGCTATAACTCCTAAACTAGGCGTCTGCGGGGGTTATATTATGCACCAAAAAAAAAAAATTCAAAATCTTAAAATGGCTATAACTCCTAAACTAGGCGTCTGCGGGGGTCATATTATGCACCAGAAAAAAGAAAATTCAAAATCTTAAAATGGCTATAACTCCTAAACTATGCGTCTGCGGGGGTTATATTATGCACCAAAAAAAAAAAATTCAAAATCTTAAAATGGCTATAACTCCTAAACTAGGCGTCTGCGGGGGTCATATTATGCACCAGAAAAAAGAAAATTCAAAATCTTAAAATGGCTATAACTCCTAAACTAGGCGTCTGCGGGGGTCAAATTATGCACCAGAAAAAAGAAAATTCAAAATCTTAAAATGGCTATAACTCCTAAACTAGGCGTCTGCGGGGGTCATATTATGCACCAGAAAAAAGAAAATTCAAAATCTTAAAATGGCTATAACTCCTAAACTAGGCGTCTGCGGGGGTCAAATTATGCACCAGAAAAAAGAAAATTCAAAATCTTAAAATGGCTATAACTCCTAAACTAGGCGTCTGCGGGGGTTATATTATGCACCAAAAAAAAAAAATTCAAAATCTTAAAATGGCTATAACTCCTAAACTAGGCGTCTGCGGGGGTCATATTATGCACCAGAAAAAAGAAAATTCAAAATCTCAAAATGGCTATAACTCCTAAACTAGGCGTCTGCGGGGGTCACATTATGCACCAGAAAAAAGAAAATTCAAAATCTTAAAATGGCTATAACTCCTAAACTAGGCGTCTGCGGGGGTCATATTATGCACCAGAAAAAAGAAAATTCAAAATCTTAAAATGGCTATAACTCCTAAACTAGGCGTCTGCGGGGGTCATATTATGCACCAGAAAAAAGAAAATTCAAAATCTTAAAATGGCTATAACTCTTAAACTAGGCGTCTGCGGGGGTCATATTATGCACCAGAAAAAAGAAAATTCTAAATCTCAAAATGGCTATAACTCCTAAACTAGGCGTCTGCGGGGGTCATATTATGCACCAGAAAAAAGAAAATTCAAAATCTTCAAATGGCCATAACTCCTAAACTAGGCGTCTGCGGGGGTCATAATATGCACCAGAAAAAAGAAAATTCAAAATCTTAAAATGGCTATAACTCCTAAACTAGGCGTCTGCGGGGGTCATATTATGCACCAGAAAAAAGAAAATTCAAAATCTCAAAATGGCTATAACTCCTAAACTAGGCGTCTGCGGGGGTCATATTATGCACCAGAAAAAAAAAATGCAAAATCTTAAAATGGCTATAACTCCTAAACTAGTCGTCTGCGGGGGTCATATTATGCACCAGAAAAAAGAAAATTCAAAATCTTAAAATGGCTATAACTCCTAAACTAGGCGTCTGCGGGGGTCATATTATGCACCAGAAAAAAGAAAATTCAAAATCTTAAAATGGCTATAACTCCTAAACTAGGCGTCTGCGGGGGTCATATTATGCACCAGAAAAAAGAAAATTCAAAATTTTAAAATGGCTATAACTCCTAAACTAGGCGTCTGCGGGGGTCAGAAAAAAGAAAATTCAAAATCTTAAAATGGCTATAACTCTTAAACTAGGCGTCTGCGGGGGTCATATTATGCACCAAAAAAAAGAAAATTCAAAATCTTAAAATGGCTATAACTCCTAAACTAGGCGTCTGCGGGGGTCAAATTATGCACCAGAAAAAAGAAAATTCAAAATCTTAAAATGGCTATAACTCCTAAACTAGGCGTCTGCGGTGGTCATATTATGCACCAGAAAAAAGAAAATTCAAAATCTTAAAATGGCTATAACTCCTAAACTAGGCGTCTGCGGGGGTCACATTATGCACCAGAAAAAAGAAAATTCAAAATCTTAAAATGGCTATAACTCCTAAACTAGGCGTCTGCGGGGGTCATATTATGCACCAGAAAAAAGAAAATTCAAAATCTCAAAATGGCTATAACTCCTAAACTAGGCGTCTGCGGGGGTCATATTATGCACCAGAAAAAAGAAAATTCAAAATCTTCAAATGGCCATAACTACTAAACTAGGCGTCTGCGGGGGTCATATTATGCACCAGAAAAAAGAAAATTCAAAATCTTAAAATGGCTATAACTCCTAAACTAGGCGTCTGCGGGGGCCATATTATGCACCAGAAAAAAGAAAATTCAAAATCTTAAAATGGCTATAACTCCTAAACTAAGCGTCTGCGGGGGACATAATTTGCACCAAAAAAAAAAATTCTAAATCTTAAAATGGCTATAACTCCTAAACTAGGCGTCTGCGGGGGTCATATTATGCACCAGAAAAAAGAAAATTCAAAATCTTAAAATGGCTATAACTCCTAAACTAGGCGTCTGCGGGGGTCATATTATGCACCAGAAAAAAAAATTTCAAAATCTTAAAATGGGTATAACTCCTAAACTAGGCGTCTGCGGGGGTCATATTATGCACCAGAAAAAAGAAAATTCAAAATCTTAAAATGGCTATAACTCCTAAACTAGGCGTCTGCGGGGGTCATATTATGCACCAGAAAAAAGAAAATTCAAAATCTTAAAATGGGTATAACTCCTAAACTAGGCGTCTGCGGGGGTCATATTATGCACCAGAAAAAAGCTAATTCAAAATCTTAAAATGGCTATAACTCCTAAACTAGGCGTCTGCGGGGGTCAAATTATGCACCAGAAAAAAGAAAATTCAAAATCTTAAAATGGCTATAACTCCTAAACTAGGCGTCTGCGGGGGTCATATTATGCACCAGAAAAAAGAAAATTCAAAATCTTAAAATGGCTATAACTCCTAAACTAGGCGTCTGCGGGGGTCATATTATGCACCAGAAAAAAAAAATGCAAAATCTTAAAATGGCTATAACTCTTAAACTAGGCGTCTGCGGGGGTCATATTATGCACGAGAAAAAAAAAATTCAAAATCTCAAAATGGCTATAACTCCTAAACTAGGCGTCTGCGGGGGTCATATTATGCACCAGAAAAAAGAAAATTCAAAATCTTCAAATGGCCATAACTCCTAAACTAGGCGTCTGCGGGGGTCATATTATGCACCAGAAAAAAAAAATGCAAAATCTTAAAATGGCTATAACTCTTAAACTAGGCGTCTGCGGGGGTCATATTATGCACGAGAAAAAAAAAATTCAAAATCTCAAAATGGCTATAACTCCTAAACTAGGCGTCTGCGGGGGTCATATTATGCACCAGAAAACAGAAAATTCAAAATCTTAAAATGGCTATAATTCCTAAACTAGGCGTCTGCGGGGGTCATATTATGCACCAGAAAAAAAAAATTCAAAATCTTAAAATGGCTATAACTCCTAAACTAGGCGTCTGCGGGGGTCATATTATGCACCAGAAAAAAGAAAATTCAAAATCTTAAAATGGCTATAACTCTTAAACTAGGCGTCTGCGGGGGTCATATTATGCACCAGAAAAAAGAAAATTCAAAATCTCAAAATGGCTATAACTCCTAAACTAGGCGTCTGCGGGGGTCATATTCTGCACCAGAAAAAAGAAAATTCAAAATCTTAAAATGGCTATAACTCCTAAACTAGGCGTCTGCGGGGGTCATATCATGCACCAGAAAAAAGAAAATTCAAAATCTTAAAATGGCTATAACTCTTAAACTAGGCGTCTGCGGGGGTCATATTATGCACCAGAAAAAAAAATGCAAAATCTTAAAATGGCTATAACTCCTAAACTAGGCGTCTGCGGGGGTCAAATTATGCACCAGAAAAAAGAAAATTCAAAATCTTAAAATGGCTATAACTCTTAAACTAGGCGTCTGCGGGGGTCATATTATGCACCAGAAAAAAAAATGCAAAACCTTAAAATGGCTATAACTCCTAAACTAGGCATCTGCGGGGGCCATATTATGCACCAGAAAAAGAAAATTCAAAATCCTAAAATGGCTATAACTCCTAAACTAGGCGTCTGCGGGGGTCATATTATGCACCAGAAAAAAGAAAATTCAAAATCTTAAAATGGCTATAACTCCTAAACTAGGCGTCTGCGGGGGTCATATTATGCACCTGAAAAAAGAAAATTCAAAATCTTAAAATGGCTATAACTCTTAAACTAGGCGTCTGCGGGGGTCATATTATGCACCAGAAAAAAGAAAATTCTAAATCTCAAAATGGCTATAACTCCTAAACTAGGCGTCTGCGGGGGTCATATTATGCACCAGAAAAAAGAAAATTCAAAATCTTCAAATGGCCATAACTCCTAAACTAGGCGTCTGCGGGGGTCATATTATGCACCAGAAAAAAGAAAATTCAAAATCTTAAAATGGCTATAACTCCTAAACTAGGCGTCTGCGGGGGTCATATTATGCACCAGAAAAAAGAAAATTCAAAATCTTAAAATGGCTATAACTCCTAAACTAGGCGTCTGCGGGGGTTATATTATGCACCAAAAAAAAAAAATTCAAAATCTTAAAATGGCTATAACTCCTAAACTAGGCGTCTGCGGGGGTCATATTATGCACCAGAAAAAAGAAAATTCAAAATCTTAAAATGGCTATAACTCCTAAACTAGGCGTCTGCGGGGGTCATATTATGCACCAGAAAAAAAAATTCAAAATCTTAAAATGGCTATAACTCCTAACCTAGGCGTCTGCGGGGGTCAAATTATGCACCAGAAAACAGAAAATTCAAAATCTTTAAATGGCTATAACTCCTACACTAGGCGTCTGCGGGGGTTATATTATGCACCAAAAAAAAAAAAAAAAAATCTTAAAATGGCTATAACTCCTAAACTAGGCGTCTGCGGGGGTCATATTATGCACCAGAAAATAGAAAATTCAAAACCTTAAAATGGCTATAACTCCTAACCTAGGCGTCTGCGGGGGTCAAATTATGCACCAGAAAACAGAAAATTCAAAATCTTTAAATGGCTATAACTCCTACACTAGGCGTCTGCGGGGGTTATATTATGCACCAAAAAAAAAAAAAAAAAATCTTAAAATGGCTATAACTCCTAAACTAGGCGTCTGCGGGGGTCAAATTATGCACCAGAAAACAGAAAATTCAAAATCTTTAAATGGCTATACCTCCTACACTAGGCGTCTGCGGGGGTTATATTATGCACCAAAAAAAAAACAAAAAAATCTTAAAATGGCTATAACTCCTAAACTAGGCGTCTGCGGGGGTCATATTATGCACCAGAAAAAAAAATTCAAAATCTTAAAATGGCTATAACTCCTAACCTAGGCGTCTGCGGGGGTCAAATTATGCACCAGAAAACAGAAAATTCAAAATCTTTAAATGGCTATAACTCCTACACTAGGCGTCTGCGGGGGTCATATTATGCACCTGAAAAAAGTAAATTCAAAATCTTCAAATGGCTATAACTCCTAAACTAGGCGTCTGCGGGGGTCATATTATGCACCAGAAAAAAGAAAATTCAAAATCCTAAAATGGCTATAACTCCTAAACTAGGCGTCTGCGGGGGTCATATTATGCACCAGAAAAAAGAAAATTCAAAATCTTCAAATGGCTATGACTCCTAAACTAGGCGTCTGCGGGGGTCATATTATGCACCAGAAAAAAGTAAATTCAAAATCTTCAAATGGCTATAACTCCTAAACTAGGCGTCTGCGGGGGTCATATTATGCACCAGAAAAAAGAAAATTCAAAATCTTCAAATGGCTATAACTCCTAAACTAGGCGTCTGCGGGGGTCATATTATGCACCAGAAAAAAGAAAATTCAAAATCCTAAAATGGCTATAACTCCTAAACTAGGCGTCTGCGGGGGTCATATTATGCACCAGAAAAAAGAAAATTCAAAATCTTAAAATGGCTATAACTCCTAAACTAGGCGTCTGCGGGGGTCATATTATGCACCAGAAAAAAGAAAATTCAAAATCTTAAAATGGCTATAACTCTTAAACTAGGCGTCTGCGGGGGTCATATTATGCACCAGAAAAAAGAAAATTCAAAATGGCTATAACTCCTAAACTAGGCGTCTGCGGGGGTCATATTATGCACCAGAAAAAAGAAAATTCAAAATCTTCAAATGGCCATAACTCCTAAACTAGGCGTCTGCGGGGGTCATATTATGCACCAGAAAAAAGAAAATTCAAAATCTTAAAATGGCCATAACTCCTAAACTAGTCGTCTGCGGGGGTCATATTATGCACCAAAAAAAAAAAATTCAAAATCTTAAAATGGCTATAACTCCTAAACTAGGCGTCTGCGGGGGTCAAATTATGCACCAGAAAAAAGAAAATTCAAAATCTTAAAATGGCTATAACTCCTAAACTTGGCGTCTGCGGGGGTCAAATTATGCACCAGAAAAAAGAAAATTCAAAATCTTAAAATGGCTATAACTCCTAAACTAGGCGTCTGCGGGGGTCATATTATGCACCAGAAAAAAGAAAATTCAAAATCTTAAAATGGCTATAACTCCTAAACTAGGCGTCTGCGGGGGTCATATTATGCACCAGAAAAAAGAAAATTCAAAATCTTAAAATGGCTATAACTCCTAAACTAGGCGTCTGCGGGGGTTATATTATGCACCAAAAAAAAAAAATTCAAAATCTTAAAATGGCTATAACTCCTAAACTAGGCGTCTGCGGGGGTCATATTATGCACCAGAAAAAAGAAAATTCAAAATCTTAAAATGGCTATAACTCCTAAACTAGGCGTCTGCGGGGGTTATATTATGCACCAAAAAAAAAAAATTCAAAATCTTAAAATGGCTATAACTCCTAAACTAGGCGTCTGCGCGGGTCATATTATGCACCAGAAAAAAGAAAATTCAAAATCTTAAAATGGCTATAACTCCTAAACTAGGCGTCTCCGGGGGTCATATTATGCACCAGAAAAAAGAAAATTCAAAATCTTAAAATGGCTATAACTCCTAAACTAGGCGTCTGCGGGGGTCACATTATGCACCAGAAAAAAGAAAATTCAAAATCTTAAAATGGCTATAACTCCTAAACTAGACGTCTGCGCGGGTCATATTATGCACCAGAAAAAAGAAAATTCAAAATCTTAAAATGGCTATAACTCCTAAACTAGGCGTCTGCGGGGGTCATATTATGCACCAGAAAAAAGAAAATTCAAAATCTTAAAATGGCTATAACTCCTAAACTAGGCGTCTGCGGGGGTCATATTATGCACCAAAAAAAAAAAATTCAAAATCTTAAAATGGCTATAACTCCTAAACTAGGCGTCTGCGGGGGTCAAATTATGCACCAGAAAAAAGAAAATTCAAAATCTTAAAATGGCTATAACTCCTAAACTAGGCGTCTGCGGGGGTCATATTATGCACCAGAAAAAAGAAAATTCAAAATCTTAAAATGGCTATAACTCCTAAACTAGGCGTCTGCGGGGGTCAAATTATGCACCAGAAAAAAGAAAATTCAAAATCTTAAAATGGCTATAACTCCTAAACTAGGCGTCTGCGGGGGTCATATTATGCACCAGAAAAAAGAAAATTCAAAATCTTAAAATGGCTATAACTCCTAAACTAGGCGTCTGCGGGGGTCAAATTATGCACCAGAAAAAAGAAAATTCAAAATCTTAAAATGGCTATAACTCCTAAACTAGGCGTCTGCGGGGGTTATATTATGCACCAAAAAAAAAAAATTCAAAATCTTAAAATGGCTATAACTCCTAAACTAGGCGTCTGCGGGGGTCATTTTATGCACCAGAAAAAAGAAAATTCAAAATCTCAAAATGGCTATAACTCCTAAACTAGGCGTCTGCGGGGGTCACATTATGCACCAGAAAAAAGAAAATTCAAAATCTTAAAATGGCTATAACTCCTAAACTAGGCGTCTGCGGGGGTCATATTATGCACCAGAAAAAAGAAAATTCAAAATCTTAAAATGGCTATAACTCCTAAACTAGGCGTCTGCGGGGGTCATATTATGCACCAGAAAAAAGAAAATTCAAAATCTTAAAATGGCTATAACTCTTAAACTAGGCGTCTGCGGGGGTCATATTATGCACCAGAAAAAAGAAAATTCTAAATCTCAAAATGGCTATAACTCCTAAACTAGGCGTCTGCGGGGGTCATATTATGCACCAGAAAAAAGAAAATTCAAAATCTTCAAATGGCCATAACTCCTAAACTAGGCGTCTGCGGGGGTCATAATATGCACCAGAAAAAAGAAAATTCAAAATCTTAAAATGGCTATAACTCCTAAACTAGGCGTCTGCGGGGGTCATATTATGCACCAGAAAAAAGAAAATTCAAAATCTCAAAATGGCTATAACTCCTAAACTAGGCGTCTGCGGGGGTCATATTATGCACCAGAAAAAAAAAATGCAAAATCTTAAAATGGCTATAACTCCTAAACTAGTCGTCTGCGGGGGTCATATTATGCACCAGAAAAAAGAAAATTCAAAATCTTAAAATGGCTATAACTCCTAAACTAGGCGTCTGCGGGGGTCATATTATGCACCAGAAAAAAGAAAATTCAAAATCTTAAAATGGCTATAACTCCTAAACTAGGCGTCTGCGGGGGTCATATTATGCACCAGAAAAAAGAAAATTCAAAATTTTAAAATGGCTATAACTCCTAAACTAGGCGTCTGCGGGGGTCAGAAAAAAGAAAATTCAAAATCTTAAAATGGCTATAACTCTTAAACTAGGCGTCTGCGGGGGTCATATTATGCACCAAAAAAAAGAAAATTCAAAATCTTAAAATGGCTATAACTCCTAAACTAGGCGTCTGCGGGGGTCAAATTATGCACCAGAAAAAAGAAAATTCAAAATCTTAAAATGGCTATAACTCCTAAACTAGGCGTCTGCGGTGGTCATATTATGCACCAGAAAAAAGAAAATTCAAAATCTTAAAATGGCTATAACTCCTAAACTAGGCGTCTGCGGGGGTCACATTATGCACCAGAAAAAAGAAAATTCAAAATCTTAAAATGGCTATAACTCCTAAACTAGGCGTCTGCGGGGGTCATATTATGCACCAGAAAAAAGAAAATTCAAAATCTCAAAATGGCTATAACTCCTAAACTAGGCGTCTGCGGGGGTCATATTATGCACCAGAAAAAAGAAAATTCAAAATCTTCAAATGGCCATAACTACTAAACTAGGCGTCTGCGGGGGTCATATTATGCACCAGAAAAAAGAAAATTCAAAATCTTAAAATGGCTATAACTCCTAAACTAGGCGTCTGCGGGGGCCATATTATGCACCAGAAAAAAGAAAATTCAAAATCTTAAAATGGCTATAACTCCTAAACTAAGCGTCTGCGGGGGACATAATTTGCACCAAAAAAAAAAATTCTAAATCTTAAAATGGCTATAACTCCTAAACTAGGCGTCTGCGGGGGTCATATTATGCACCAGAAAAAAGAAAATTCAAAATCTTAAAATGGCTATAACTCCTAAACTAGGCGTCTGCGGGGGTCATATTATGCACCAGAAAAAAAAATTTCAAAATCTTAAAATGGGTATAACTCCTAAACTAGGCGTCTGCGGGGGTCATATTATGCACCAGAAAAAAGAAAATTCAAAATCTTAAAATGGCTATAACTCCTAAACTAGGCGTCTGCGGGGGTCATATTATGCACCAGAAAAAAGCTAATTCAAAATCTTAAAATGGCTATAACTCCTAAACTAGGCGTCTGCGGGGGTCAAATTATGCACCAGAAAAAAGAAAATTCAAAATCTTAAAATGGCTATAACTCCTAAACTAGGCGTCTGCGGGGGTCATATTATGCACCAGAAAAAAGAAAATTCAAAATCTTAAAATGGCTATAACTCCTAAACTAGGCGTCTGCGGGGGTCATATTATGCACCAGAAAAAAAAAATGCAAAATCTTAAAATGGCTATAACTCTTAAACTAGGCGTCTGCGGGGGTCATATTATGCACGAGAAAAAAAAAATTCAAAATCTCAAAATGGCTATAACTCCTAAACTAGGCGTCTGCGGGGGTCATATTATGCACCAGAAAAAAGAAAATTCAAAATCTTCAAATGGCCATAACTCCTAAACTAGGCGTCTGCGGGGGTCATATTATGCACCAGAAAAAAGAAAATTCAAAATCTTAAAATGGCTATAACTCCTAAACTAGGCGTCTGCGGGGGTTATATTATGCACCAAAAAAAAAAATTCAAAATCTTAAAATGGCTATAACTCCTAAACTAGGCGTCTGCGGGGGTCAAATTATTCACCAGAAAAAAGAAAATTCAAAATCTGAAAATGGCTATAACTCCTAAACTAGGCGTCTGCGGGGGTCATAGTATGCACCAGAAAAAAAAAATTCAAAATCTTAAAATGGCTATAACTCCTAAACTAGGCATTTGCGGGGTCTATTATGCACCAGAAAAAAAAAATTCAAAATCTTAAAATGGCTATAACTTCTAAACTAGGCGTCTGCGGGGGTCAAATTATGCACCAGAAAAAAGAAAATTCAAAATCTTAAAATGGCTATAACTCCTAAACTAGGCGTCTGCGGGGGTCATATTATGCACCAGAAAAAAAAAATGCAAAATCTTAAAATGGCTATAACTCCTAAACTAGGCGTCTGCGGGGGTCATATTATGCACCAGAAAAAAGAAAATTCAAAATCTTTAAATGGCTATAACTCCTAAACTAGGCGTCTGCGGGGGTCATATTATGCACCAGAAAAAAGAAAATTCAAAATCTCAAAATGGCTATAACTCCTAAACTAGGCGTCTGCGGGGGCCATATTATGCACCAGAAAAAAGAAAATTCAAAATCTTAAAATGGCTATAACTCCTAAACTAGGCGTCTGCGGGGGTCATATTATGCACCAGAAAAAAGAAAATTCAAAATCTCAAAATGGCTATAACTCCTAAACTAGGCGTCTGCGGGGGCCATATTATGCACCAGAAAAAAGAAAATTCAAAATCTTAAAATGGCTATAACTCCTAAACTAGGTGTCTGCGGGGGTCATATTATGCACCGGAAAAAAGAAAATTCAAAATCTTAAAATGGCTATAACTCCTAAACTAGGCGTCTGCGGGGGTCATATTATGCACCAGAAAAAAGAAAATTCAAAATCTCAAAATGGCTATAACTCCTAAACTAGGCGTCTGCGGGGGCCATATTATGCACCAGAAAAAAGAAAATTCAAAATCTTAAAATGGCTATAACTCCTAAACTAGGCGTCTGCGGGGGTCATATTATGCACCAGAAAAAAGAAAATTCAAAACCTTAAAATGGCTATAACTCCTAAACTAGGCGTCTGCGGGGGTCAAATTATGCACCAGAAAAAAGAAAATTCAAAATCTTAAAATGGCTATAACTCCTAAACTAGGCGTCTGCGGGGGCCATATTATGCACCAGAAAAAAGAAAATTCAAAATCTTAAAATGGCTATAACTCCTAAACTAGGCGTCTGCGGGGGTCAAATTATGCACCAGAAAAAAGAAAATTCAAAATCTTAAAATGGCTATAACTCCTAAACTAGGCGTCTGCGGGGGTCATATTATGCACCAGAAAAAAGAAAATTCAAAATCTTAAAATGGTTATAACTCCTAAACTAGGCGTCTCCGGGGGTCATATTATGCACCAGAAAAAAGCTAATTCAAAATCTTAAAATGGCTATAACTCCTAAACTAGGCGTCTGCGGGGGTCATATTATGCACCAGAAAAAAGAAAATTCAAAATCTTAAAATGGCTATAACTCCTAAACTAGGCGTCTGCGGGGGTCAAATTATGCACCAGAAAAAAGAAAATTCAAAATCTTAAAATGGCTATAACTCCTAAACTAGGCGTCTGCGGGGGTCAAATTATGCACCAGAAAAAAGAAAATTCAAAATCTTAAAATGGCTATAACTCCTAAACTAGGCGTCTGCGGGGGTCATATTATGCACCAGAAAAAAAAAATGCAAAATCTTAAAATGGCTATAACTCCTAAACTAGGCGTCTGCGGGGGTCATATTATGCACCAGAAAAAAGAAAATTCAAAATCTTTAAATGGCTATAACTCCTAAACTAGGCGTCTGCGGGGGTCATATTATGCACCGGAAAAAAGAAAATTCAAAATCTTAAAATGGCTATAACTCCTAAACTAGGCATCTGCGGGGGTCATATTATGCACCAGAAAAAAGAAAATTCAAAATCTTAAAATGGCTACAACTCCTAAACTAGGCGTCTCCGGGGGTCATATTATGCACCAGAAAAAAGAAAATTCAAAATCTTAAAATGGCTATAACTCCTAAACTAGGCGTCTGCGGGAGTCATATTATGCACCAAAAAAAAAAAATTCAAAATCTTAAAATGGCTATAACTCTTAAACTAGGCGTCTGCGGGGGTCATATTATGCACCAGAAAAAAAAAATTCAAAATCTTAAAATGGCTATAACTCCTAAACTAGGCGTCTGCGGGGGTCATATTATGCACCAGAAAAAAGAAAATTCAAAATCTTTAAATGGCTATAACTCCTAAACTAGGCGTCTGCGGGGGTTATATTATGCACCAAAAAAAAAAAATTCAAAATCTTAAAATGGCTACAACTCCTAAACTAGGCGTCTGCGGGAGTCATATTATGCACCAGAAAAAAGAAAATTCAAAATCTTAAAATGGCTATAACTCCTAAACTAGGCGTCTGCGGGGGTCATATTATGCACCAGAAAAAAGAAAATTCAAAATCTTAAAATGGCTATAACTCCTAAACTAGGAGTCTGCGGGGGCCATATTATGCACCAGAAAAAAGAAAATTCAAAATCTTAAAATGGCTATAACTCCTAAACTAGGCGTCTGCGGGGGTCATATTATGCACCAGAAAAAAAAAATTCAAAATCTTAAAATGGCTATAACTCCTAAACTAGGCGTCTGCGGGGGTCATATTATGCACCAGAAAAAAGAAAATTCAAAATCTTAAAATGGCTATAACTCCTAAACTAGGCATCTGCGGGGGTCATATTATGCACCAGAAAAAAGAAAATTCAAAATCTTAAAATGGCTACAACTCCTAAACTAGGCGTCTCCGGGGGTCATATTATGCACCAGAAAAAAGAAAATTCAAAATCTTAAAATGGCTATAACTCCTAAACTAGGCGTCTGCGGGAGTCATATTATGCACCAAAAAAAAAAAATTCAAAATCTTAAAATGGCTATAACTCTTAAACTAGGCGTCTGCGGGGGTCATATTATGCACCAGAAAAAAGAAAATTCAAAATCTTAAAATGGCTATAACTCCTAAACTAGGCGTCTGCGGGAGTCATATTATGCACCAGAAAAAAGAAAATTCAAAATCTTAAAATGGCTATAACTCCTAAACTAGGCGTCTGCGGGGGTCATATTATGCACCAGAAAAAAGAAAATTCAAAATCTTAAAATGGCTATAACTCCTAAACTAGGAGTCTGCGGGGGCCATATTATGCACCAGAAAAAAGAAAATTCAAAATC
Source organism: Volucella zonaria (assembly GCA_963966105.1). Classification (NCBI taxonomy): domain Eukaryota; kingdom Metazoa; phylum Arthropoda; class Insecta; order Diptera; family Syrphidae; genus Volucella; species Volucella zonaria. The sequence goes on from OZ014531.1 coordinate 135,086,169, forward strand.
TTAAAATGGCTATAACTCCTAAACTAGGCGTCTGCGGGGGTCATATTATGCACCAGAAAAAAGAAAATTCAAAATCTTAAAATGGCTACAACTCCTAAACTAGGCGTCTCCGGGGGTCATATTATGCACCAGAAAAAAGCTAATTCAAAATCTTAAAATGGCTATAACTCCTAAACTAGGCGTCTGCGGGGGTCAAATTATGCACCAGAAAAAAGAAAATTCAAAATCTTAAAATGGCTACAACTCCTAAACTAGGCGTCTCCGGGGGTCATATTATGCACCAGAAAAAAGCTAATTCAAAATCTTAAAATGGCTATAACTCCTAAACTAGGCGTCTGCGGGGGTCATATTATGCACCAGAAAAAAGAAAATTCAAAATCTTAAAATGGCTATAACTCCTAAACTAGGCGTCTGCGGGGGTCATATTATGCACCAAAAAAAAAAAATTCAAAATCTTAAAATGGCTATAACTCCTAAACTAGGCGTCTGCGGGGGTCAAATTATGCACCAGAAAAAAGAAAATTCAAAATCTTAAAATGGCTATAACTCCTAAACTAGGCGTCTGCGGGGGTCATATTATGCACCAGAAAAAAGAAAATTCAAAATCTTAAAATGGCTATAACTCCTAAACTAGGCGTCTGCGGGGGTTATATTATGCACCAAAAAAAAAAAATTCAAAATCTTAAAATGGCTATAACTCCTAAACTAGGCGTCTGCGGGGGTCAAATTATGCACCAGAAAAAAGAAAATTCAAAATCTTAAAATGGCTATAACTCCTAAACTAGGCGTCTGCGGGGGTCATATTATGCACCAGAAAAAAGAAAATTCAAAATCTTAAAATGGCTATAACTCCTAAACTAGGAGTCTGCGGGTGCCATATTATGCACCAGAAAAAAGAAAATTCAAAATCTTAAAATGGCTATAACTCCTAAACTAGGCGTCTGCGGGGGTCATATTATGAACCAGAAAAAAGAAAATTCAAAATCTTAAAATGGCTACAACTCCTAAACTAGGCGTCTCCGGGGGTCATATTATGCACCAGAAAAAAGCTAATTCAAAATCTTAAAATGGCTATAACTCCTAAACTAGGCGTCTGCGGGGGTCAAATTATGCACCAGAAAAAAGAAAATTCAAAATCTTAAAATGGCTATAACTCCTAAACTAGGCGTCTGCGGGGGTCATATTATGCACCAGAAAAAAGAAAATTCAAAATCTTAAAATGGCTATATCTCCTAAACTAGGCGTCTGCGGGGGTCATATTATGCACCAGAAAAAAGAAAATTCAAAATCTTAAAATGGCTATAACTCCTAAACTAGGCGTCTGCGGGGGTCATATTATGCACCAGAAAAAAAAAATGCAAAATCTTAAAATGGCTATAACTCCTAAACTAGGCGTCTGCGGGGGTCACATTATGCACCAGAAAAAAGAAAATTCAAAATCTTAAAATGGTTATAACTCCTAAACTAGGCGTCTGCGGGAGTCATATTATGCACCAGAAAAAAGAAAATGCAAAATCTTAAAATGGCTATAACTCCTAAACTAGGCGTCTGCGGGGGTCATATTATGCACCAGAAAAAAGAAAATTCAAAATCTTAAAATGGTTATAACTCCTAAACTAGGCGTCTGCGGGGGTCATATTATGCACCAGAAAAAAGAAAATTCAAAATCTTAAAATGGCTATAACTCCTAAACTAGGCGTCTGCGGGGGTCATATTATGCACCAGAAAAAAGAAAATTCAAAATCTTAAAATGGCTATAACTCCTAAACTAGGCGTCTGCGGGGGCCATATTATGCACCAGAAAAAAGAAAATTCAAAATCTTAAAATGGCTATAACTCCTAAACTAGGCGTCTGCGGGGGTCATATTATGCACCAGAAAAAAGAAAATTCAAAATCTTAAAATGGCTATAACTCCTAAACTAGGCGTCTGCGGGGGTTATAATATGCACCAGAAAAAAAAATTTCAAAATCTTAAAATGGCTATAACTCCTAAACTAGGCGTCTGCGGGGGTCATATTATGCACCAGAAAAAAAAAATTTCAAAATCTTAAAATGGCTATAACTCCTAAACTAGGCGTCTGCGAGGGTCATATTATGCACCAGAAAAAAGAAAATTCAAAATCTTAAAATATCTATAACTCCTAAACTAGGCGTCTGCGGGGGTCATATTATGCACCAGAAAAAAAAATTTCAAAATCTTAAAATGGCTATAACTCCTAAACTAGGCGTCTGTTATGCACCAGAAAAAAGAAAATTCAAAATCTTAAAGTGGCTATAACTCCTAAACTAGGCGTCTGCGGGGGTCATATTATGCACCAGAAAAAACAAAATTCAAAATCTTAAAATGGCTATAACTCCTAAACTAGGCGTCTGCGGGGGTCATATTATGCACCAGAAAAAATAAAATTCAAAATCATAAAATGGCTACAACTCCTAAACTAGGCGTCTGCGGGGGTCATATTATGCACCAAAAAACAAAAATTCAAAATCTTAAAATGGCTATAACTCCTAAACTAGGCGTCTGCGGGGGTTATAATATGCACCAGAAAAAAAAATTTCAAAATCTTAAAATGGCTATAACTCCTAAACTAGGCGTCTGTTATGCACCAGAAAAAAGAAAATTCAAAATCTTAAAGTGGCTATAACTCCTAAACTAGGCGTCTGCGGGGGTCATATTATGCACCAGAAAAAACAAAATTCAAAATCTTAAAATGGCTATAACTCCTAAACTAGGCGTCTGCGGGGGTCATATTATGCACCAGAAAAAAAAATTTCAAAATCTTAAAATGGCTATAACTCCTAAACTAGGCGTCTGCGGGGTTCATATTATGCACCAGAAAAAAGAAAATTCAAAATCTTAAAATATCTATAACTCCTAAACTAGGCGTCTGCGGGGGTCATATTATGCACCAGAAAAAAAAAATTTCAAAATCTTAAAATGGCTATAACTCCTAAACTAGGCGTCTGCGGGGTTCATATTATGCACCAGAAAAAAGAAAATTCAAAATCTTAAAATATCTATAACTCCTAAACTAGGCGTCTGCGGGGGTCATATTATGCACCAGAAAAAAAAATTTCAAAATCTTAAAATGGCTATAACTCCTAAACTAGGCGTCTGTTATGCACCAGAAAAAAGAAAATTCAAAATCTTAAAGTGGCTATAACTCCTAAACTAGGCGTCTGCGGGGGTCATATTATGCACCAGAAAAAACAAAATTCAAAATCTTAAAATGGCTATAACTCCTAAACTAGGCGTCTGCGGGGGTCATATTATGCACCAGAAAAAATAAAATTCAAAATCATAAAATGGCTACAACTCCTAAACTAGGCGTCTGCGGGGGTCATATTATGCACCAAAAAACAAAAATTCAAAATCTTAAAATGGCTATAACTCCTAAACTAGGCGTCTGCGGGGGTTATAATATGCACCAGAAAAAAAAATTTCAAAATCTTAAAATGGCTATAACTCCTAAACTAGGCGTCTGTTATGCACCAGAAAAAAGAAAATTCAAAATCTTAAAGTGGCTATAACTCCTAAACTAGGCGTCTGCGGGGGTCATATTATGCACCAGAAAAAACAAAATTCAAAATCTTAAAATGGCTATAACTCCTAAACTAGGCGTCTGCGGGGGTCATATTATGCACCAGAAAAAAAAATTTCAAAATCTTAAAATGGCTATAACTCCTAAACTAGGCGTCTGCGGGGGTCATATTATGCACCAGAAAAAAAAATTTCAAAATCTTAAAATGGCTATAACTCTTAAACTAGGCGTCTGCGGGGGACATATTATGCACCAGAAAAAAGAAAATTCAAAATCTTAAAATGGCTATAACTCCTAAACTAGGCGTCTGCGGGGGTCATATTATGCACCAGAAAAAATAAAATTCAAAATCATAAAATGGCTACAACTCCTAAACTAGGCGTCTGCGGGGGTCATATTATGCACCAAAAAACAAAAATTCAAAATCTTAAAATGGCTATAACTCCTAAACTAGGCGTCTGCGGGGGTTATAATATGCACCAGAAAAAAAAATTTCAAAATCTTAAAATGGCTATAACTCCTAAACTAGGCGTCTGTTATGCACCAGAAAAAAGAAAATTCAAAATCTTAAAGTGGCTATAACTCCTAAACTAGGCGTCTGCGGGGGTCATATTATGCACCAGAAAAAACAAAATTCAAAATCTTAAAATGGCTATAACTCCTAAACTAGGCGTCTGCGGGGGTCATATTATGCACCAGAAAAAAAAATGCAAAATCTTAAAATGGTTATAACTCCTAAACTAGGCGTCTGCGGGGGTTATAATATGCACCAGAAAAAAGAAAATTCAAAATCTTAAAATGGCTATAACTCCTAAACTAGGCGTCTGCGGGGGTCATATTATGCACCAGAAAAAAAAAATTTCAAAATCTTAAAATGGCTATAACTCCTAAACTAGGCGTCTGCGAGGGTCATATTATGCACCAGAAAAAAGAAAATTCAAAATCTTAAAATATCTATAACTCCTAAACTAGGCGTCTGCGGGGGTCATATTATGCACCAGAAAAAAAAATTTCAAAATCTTAAAATGGCTATAACTCTTAAACTAGGCGTCTGCGGGGGTCATGTTATGCACCAGAAAAAAGAAAATTCAAAATCTTAAAATGGCTATAACTCCTAAACTAGGCGTCTGCGGGGTTCATATTATGCACCAGAAAAAAGAAAAGTCAAAATCTTAAAATGGCTATAACTCCTAAACTAGGCGTCTGCGGGGGTCATATTATGCACCAGAAAAAAAAATTTCAAAATCTTAAAATGGCTATAACTCCTAAACTAGGCGTCTGCGGGGGTCATATTATGCACCAGAAAAAAAAATTTCAAAATCTTAAAATGGCTATAACTCCTAAACTAGTCGTCTGCGGGGGTTATAATATGCACCAGAAAAAAGAAAATTCAAAATCTTAAAATGGATATAACTCCTAAACTAAGCGTCTGCGGGGGTCATATTATGCACCAGAAAAAAAAATTTCAAAATCTTAAAATGGCTATAACTCCTAAACTAGGCGTCTGCGGGGTTCATATTATGCACCAGAAAAAAAAATTTCAAAATCTTAAAATGGCTATAACTCTTAAACTAGGCGTCTGCGGGGGTCATGTTATGCACCAGAAAAAAGAAAAGTCAAAATCTTAAAATGGCTATAACTCCTAAACTAGGCGTCTGCGGGGGTCATATTATGCACCAGAAAAAAAAATTTCAAAATCTTAAAATGGCTATAACTCCTAAACTAGGCGTCTGCGGGGGTCATATTATGCACCAGAAAAAAAAATTTCAAAATCTTAAAATGGCTATAACTCCTAAACTAGGCGTCTGCGGGGGTCATATTATGCACCAGAAAAAAGAAAAGTCAAAATCTTAAAATGGCTATAACTCCTAAACTAGGCGTCTGCGGGGGTCAAATTATGCACCAGAAAAAAGAAAATTCAAAATCTTAAAATGGCTATAACTCCTAAACTAGGCGTCTGCGGGGGCCATATTATGCACCAGAAAAAAAAAAATTCTAAATCTTAAAATGGCTATAGCTCCTGAACTAGAAGTCTGCGGGGGCATATTATGCAGCAGAAAAAAAAAATTCAAAATCTTAAAATGGCTATAACTCCTGAACTAGGGGTCTGCGGGGTCATATTATGCACCAAAAAAGGAAAATTCAAAACTTTAAAATCGCTATAACTCCTAAACTAGGCGCCTGCGGGGTTCATATTATGCACCAGAAAAAAGAAAATTCTAAATCTTAAAATGGCTATAACTCCTAACCTAGGCGTCTGCGGGGGTCAAATTATGCACCAGAAAAAAGAAAATTCAAAATCTTTAAATGGCTATAACTCCTACACTAGGCGTCTGCGGGGGTTATATTATGCACCACAAAAAAAAAATTCAAAATCTTAAAATGGCTATAACTCCTAAACTAGGCGTCTGCGGGGGTCAAATTATGCACCAGAAAAAAGAAAATTCAAAATCTTAAAATGGCTATAACTCCTAAACTAGGCGTCTGCGGGGGTCATATTATGCACCAGAAAATAGAAAATTCAAAACCTTAAAATGGCTATAACTCCTAAACTAGGCGTCTGCGGGGGTCATATTATGCACCAGAAAAAAGAAAATTCAAAATCTTAAAATGGCTATAACTCCTAAACTAGGCGTCTGCGGGGGTCATATTATGCACCAAAAAAAAAAAATTCAAAATCTTAAAATGGCTATAACTCCTAAACTAGGCGTCTGCGGGGGTCATATTATGCACCAGAAAAAAGAAAATTCAAAATCTTAAAATGGCTATAACTCCTAAACTAGGCATCTGCGTGGGCCATATTATGCACCAGAAAAAGAAAATTCAAAATCCTAAAATGGCTATAACTCCTAAACTAGGCGTCTGCGGGGGTCATATTATGCACCAGAAAAAAGAAAATTCAAAATCTTAAAATGGCTATAACTCCTAAACTAGGCGTCTGCGGGGGTCATATTATGCACCAGAAAAAAGAAAATTCAAAATCTTAAAATGGCTATAGCTCCTAAACCAGGCGTCTGCGGGGGTCACATTATGCACCAGAAAAAAGAAAATTCAAAATCTTAAAATGGCTATAGCTCCTAAACTAGGCGTCTGCGGGGGTCACATTATGCACCAGAAAAAAGAAAATTCAAAATCTTAAAATGGCTATAGCTCCTGAACTAGAAGTCTGCGGGGGCATATTATGCAGCAGAAAAAAAAAATTCAAAATCTTAAAATGGCTATAACTCCTGAACTAGGGGTCTGCGGGGTCATATTATGCACCAAAAAAGGAAAATTCAAAACTTTAAAATCGCTATAACTCCTAAACTAGGCGCCTGCGGGGTTCATATTATGCACCAGAAAAAACAAAATTCAAAATCTTAAAATGGCTATAACTCCTAAACTAGGCGTCTGCGGGGGTCATATTATGCACCAGAAAAAAAAATGCAAAATCTTAAAATGGTTATAACTCCTAAACTAGGCGTCTGCGGGGGTTATAATATGCACCAGAAAAAAGAAAATTCAAAATCTTAAAATGGCTATAACTCCTAAACTAGGCGTCTGCGGGGGTCATATTATGCACCAGAAAAAAAAAATTTCAAAATCTTAAAATGGCTATAACTCCTAAACTAGGCGTCTGCGAGGGTCATATTATGCACCAGAAAAAAGAAAATTCAAAATCTTAAAATATCTATAACTCCTAAACTAGGCGTCTGCGGGGGTCATATTATGCACCAGAAAAAAAAATTTCAAAATCTTAAAATGGCTATAACTCTTAAACTAGGCGTCTGCGGGGGTCATGTTATGCACCAGAAAAAAGAAAATTCAAAATCTTAAAATGGCTATAACTCCTAAACTAGGCGTCTGCGGGGTTCATATTATGCACCAGAAAAAAGAAAAGTCAAAATCTTAAAATGGCTATAACTCCTAAACTAGGCGTCTGCGGGGGTCATATTATGCACCAGAAAAAAAAATTTCAAAATCTTAAAATGGCTATAACTCCTAAACTAGGCGTCTGCGGGGGTCATATTATGCACCAGAAAAAAAAATTTCAAAATCTTAAAATGGCTATAACTCCTAAACTAGTCGTCTGCGGGGGTTATAATATGCACCAGAAAAAAGAAAATTCAAAATCTTAAAATGGATATAACTCCTAAACTAAGCGTCTGCGGGGGTCATATTATGCACCAGAAAAAAAAATTTCAAAATCTTAAAATGGCTATAACTCCTAAACTAGGCGTCTGCGGGGTTCATATTATGCACCAGAAAAAAAAATTTCAAAATCTTAAAATGGCTATAACTCTTAAACTAGGCGTCTGCGGGGGTCATGTTATGCACCAGAAAAAAGAAAAGTCAAAATCTTAAAATGGCTATAACTCCTAAACTAGGCGTCTGCGGGGGTCATATTATGCACCAGAAAAAAAAATTTCAAAATCTTAAAATGGCTATAACTCCTAAACTAGGCGTCTGCGGGGGTCATATTATGCACCAGAAAAAAAAATTTCAAAATCTTAAAATGGCTATAACTCCTAAACTAGGCGTCTGCGGGGGTCATATTATGCACCAGAAAAAAGAAAAGTCAAAATCTTAAAATGGCTATAACTCCTAAACTAGGCGTCTGCGGGGGTCAAATTATGCACCAGAAAAAAGAAAATTCAAAATCTTAAAATGGCTATAACTCCTAAACTAGGCGTCTGCGGGGGCCATATTATGCACCAGAAAAAAAAAAATTCTAAATCTTAAAATGGCTATAGCTCCTGAACTAGAAGTCTGCGGGGGCATATTATGCAGCAGAAAAAAAAAATTCAAAATCTTAAAATGGCTATAACTCCTGAACTAGGGGTCTGCGGGGTCATATTATGCACCAAAAAAGGAAAATTCAAAACTTTAAAATCGCTATAACTCCTAAACTAGGCGCCTGCGGGGTTCATATTATGCACCAGAAAAAAGAAAATTCAAAATCTTAAAATGGCTATAACTCCTAAACTAGGCGTCTGCGGGGGTCATATTATGCACCAGAAAAAAGAAAATTCAAAATCTTAAAATGGCTATAACTCCTAAACTAGGCGTCTGCGGGGGTCATATTATGCACCAGAAAAAAAAAATGCAAAATCTTAAAATGGCTATAACTCCTAAACCAGGCGTCTGCGGGGGTCATATTATGCACCAGAAAAAAGAAAATTCAAAACCTTAAAATGGCTATAACTCCTAAACTAGGCGTCTGCGGGGGTCATATTATGCACCAGAAAAAAGAAAATTCAAAATCTTAAAATGGCTATAACCCCTAAACTAGGCGTCTGCGGGGCTCATATTATGCACCAGAAAAAAAAGAAAATTCAAAACCTTAAAATGGCTATAACTCCTAAACTAGGCGTCTGCGGGGGTCATATTATGCACCAGAAAAAAGAAAATTCAAAATCTTAAAATGGCTATAACTCCTAAACTAGGCGTCTGCGGGGGTCATATTATGCACCAGAAAAAAAAAATGCAAAATCTTAAAATGGCTATAACTCCTAAACTAGGCGTCTGCGGGGGTCATATTATGCACCAGAAAAAAGAAATTTCAAAATCTTAAAATGGCTATAACTCCTAAACTAGGCGTCTGCGGGGGTCATATTATGCACCAGAAAAAAGAAAATTCAAAACTTTAAAATCGCTATAACTCCTAAACTAGGCGCCTGCGGGGTTCATATTATGCACCAGAAAAAAGAAAATTCTAAATCTTAAAATGGCTATAACTCCTAAACTAGGCGTCTGCGGGGGTCTATTATGCACCAGGAGAGAGAAAAAGATTCGCTTTTTTAGGGACAGGCTGGACAAATACTATTTTCCATCTGCTCGGAAAGAGTCCTAAAGAGTAGGATTGATGAAAAAGCTTACGCAATGGTTTTGCCAGAGTGGAAGAACACATCTTTAGAAGAAATGAAGATATACCATCTAGACCAGCAAATTTATGGATATTAGGATCTTTAAGAACTCTTGCTACTACACGAGCACGAAAGTGGATTCGTCCAATTGATGCACTCAAGTGTAGGCGGAGATAAGGCACAATCTGGAAGTGTTGTGCTGACAGCTGGAATGCGTTGGGATCGAGGATGAGGTAGAATATCTAATGTTTTTGACGAACGATTAAAAATTTTTTACTAACTTTGGGACATTGTATTTTGGTCGTATTGAAATTTCACAGGCTGCGTTGCAGTCATTTCAGGCTCGCTTGAACTTTGTTCCGTTTTTCTCTGTTGGGTTGTTCTTGTAGGACCGAAAAAACATTTCTCTAACCCTGACAGCCTACAGTTCGCAGTTCGAGTCGTACAATGCCTTTTCTTTTGGTGAGATACTCTTCATCCGATGAGGGATAAAGTTTCTCATTCCAAAAAGAATAGGGTCTGTGATAATATCAGCAGCGACATCCACGTCGTTATCGAGGAAACATAACAAGTTAAAATTCCTAAAGAAGGTGTTAAGACCGCTCCAATAGGGTTTCTCGTATTGTCATACGGTTCTTTTAGGAATCTTTTCTCTAACTGTGTGGTCGATGTACGAGAAATTAGCTGATATGACACAATGGTCCGGCGAGCTTAGAGGGGAGAGCACATCAACAGTGTACTTATCAAGGTGAGAAGTTAAATAAAAGTCCAGGGTGTTGGCGGTATGACTATCAATGTGTGGTATACGTGTGGGCTCATATACAAGCTGGGTAAAGTTGTTTTCCGCAGCGAAGATCTCAACATATCGTCCTTCGGTTGATCTCTGTCCAAAATTTCGAAGCCACCCAGAATTGTGTTAATTGAAGTCGCCGGTAATAACGATTTCAGTATAAGGATACAGGGATACAATTCTTTGTAGGGATACAATTCTTTGGAGGGATACAATTCTTGTATGGAACCCATCAAACTCGTGTTGAATTGCTGTCCAGTTTGGGGCTTCTGTAAATAAAGCAGTAGTGGATAATTCGCTTACGGAGATGGAATTTTAACCATAGGAAATTGAATTCCGGATTGAAACAGGGACTACATTGTGGCGGAGGTTGGTAAGCTACATCACTACGCGAGATCGCAGTGAAAAGAGATAGCCATATCTTAGCTTAAGTTCAACAAAGCTGCTGCGGCCTGAGTGCAGAGCTCTTCAATGCGACAGGCGTTGACTTGGTAAGGAGCATACATCAACTCAACTGTATATGTATTGTATATGGTCTGACGAAAGCATGACCGATGAATGGAACCTCAGCATTCTTAAGAAAGAAGACCCTCCGAACTGCACCAACCACAGAGGCATCAATCTTTTTAATATCGCCTATAAAATCCTATCTGCCATATTGTGTGAACACCTGCATTTGGTTATATACACACCACGCATTCATCGATTTTAATGGCCCCAGCCATTTTTTCAAATTTGGAAAAAGAAAATAATCCGTGGGGGCTAAATCTGGCGAATAGGGTGCACGAGGAAGTAATTCCAACTTTAACTCGTTAATTCTGACCCCCGCGGTGACGGATAAGTGAACTAGTGCATTGTCTTGACGAAACAAAACTTTTTTCTTCGCAAAATGCAGCCATTTTTCCTTGATTTCATCTTTCAAACGCTGCAATAAGTTCGCATAATACACGCCGTTGATTGTTTTTCCTTTCTGAAGATAATCAATGAAAATTATTCTACGTGCATCCCAAAAAACTGACGCCATGGCTTTGCCTGCAGATGGAATTGTCTTCGAACAAATTTTTCAGTCAACGTGCGATATACCACTTATACCACCTTGATCTAAAAGTTCTTGGCCACATCCACCATGTGGCGCTCCCATTGTTCCGATTTGAGTTCTGTTTTTTTTTTGTTAAATTGGTAAATCTGTTGTTGACAGTCCCTCTAAATCTTAGCATCATAGCTTGACATTTGCTAAAGTTACGTAGCCAAGAGTACATCTACCTCTGTGTATGCTGGCGATTTTTTACAATTTTAGAAATGGATTTAAATTTGCAACAAGGAACTTGTATTCAATTTTGCGTAAAAAACGGATTTAATGTTGCGCGAACGTTGGAAATGTTGGAAAAGTGTTTCGGCAACGATTCTCTAAAGAAAACAGTCGTTTACCAGTGGCACGAGCGGTTCAAAAGTCGTCGTGAGTCAATCGAAGATGATGAACGCAGTGGCAGACCATCTACATCGAAAACCGACGAAACATTGATGAAGTAAATGAAATGTTGGTCAATAACCGCAAATTAACCATCAGAGAGAGAGCGGAGGACTTGAACATTGCCTATGGATTCGTCCAAGACATTTTGGTTAATGATTTGGGTTTCCGTCGTGTAGCAGCAAAGTTGGTGCCAAAAGACCTCAATTTCATGCAAAAAAGAGACCGTGTTGACGTCACAAAAGAGATGATTTGCGAGGCTGAATCCGCTCCCACATTCATCAAATGTTCAAATGATCATTACTGGAGACGAGACGTGGGTTTATGAGTACGACATGCAATCCAGACATCAGGCGAGTGAATGGCGTTCACCAAATGAGCCGAGACCAAAACAACCACGTCGTTTTCAGTCAAAAAAAAGAGGCAATGCTCTCGGTTTTCATGGATTACAACGGTGTAGTGCATCATGAATTTTTGCCAGAAGGCCAGACAGTAAACAAAGAGTACGAGTATTATTTGGGCGTTATGAGACGTTTGCGTGAAGCAATTCGCCGAAAGAGACCAGAATTGTGGGCAGAAAACTCATGGATTTTGCACCATGATAACGCACCGTCGCACAGTGCCATCATTATTCGTAATTTTTTGACGAAAAATGCAACAAATACGAGTACCATCCAACAGCCACCGAATTCACCTGGTTTGGCTCCCTGTGATTTCTTTCTGTTCAATCGAGTTAAAAAACCACTACGGGGAACGCGTTTCAGCAGCCGAGAGGAAGTAATGGAAAAATCACAGGTAGCACTGATGGACATACCAAAAACCGAATATAAAAAATGTTTCGAGGATTGGATCAAGCACTGGTATAAGTGTGTTGCAGTCGATGGGGATTACTTTGAAGGGGACAATATAGGTTTAGATGAATAAACTTGTATTTTTAATTTTCTAAATAAATTCCGGATAATTTTTGATCAAGCTGGTACAACGCTTTTTGAAATGCCTACAATATGCGCTAGTTCACGCAGTTTCAATCGACGGTCATCCAATACCATTTTGTAGATTTTTTTCAACATTTCTGGTGAACTCTACTCATTTGGTCGACCGCTGCAATATTCGTCTTGGAATCTTGGAAACTCGTACGGCCTCGCTTAGACGCTGCCACCCAATATTTTTTTTGTTGTAAACGAAGGAGCAGACTCCCCCAGAGTAGAGTCCAGTCCAGTTTTGATGTTGGTTATATTGAGGACTTTCAAATGAAAATATTGTATCACATAACGATTACCAATATTGTTCCATATTTAAAAATTCATTGACAGCGTTCACTATTGACGGCTGCCGAACAAATACTAAATAACATAGCGTCATCAAACTTCAAATTTAAGCTTTATAAGGTTGCTACTGTCTACAATTGTCATTCCTTTTAAACAACAACCGCCATCCATACGTCAGGTTGGATACTTCTGGAACAACCATCGTATGTACTTAAGAGAACCTTCTCCCTAATGATGCTATTTGTTGTACAGGTAAACCGAGTGTTTCTGACCAGGATCTTTTTCCGATAATCACAGATACATCTTCCCACTCTTCCTTTCAAAATAAAACACAAATTTTTATTTGAATTTTTAGCATTTGTTTTTATTTATTTATTTTAGAATTTCGTTTTATATCTATATTTGTTTATTACGCTCACTATGGTGAACTATTTGTTTTTTGTTTTAACTTTTTACTTTTTACAATCAGCAATTTATATATATCTGTTTAAGTTGTTAAGTAGTTTAGTTTTTTATCTTATGTTTAAGTAAAGTCTACGCTAGAATACAAAATAATAACAAAATGCCAAAAATGAAACAAAATGTAAAAAAATAAAATAAAGGCAAATAAGTAATTCATTTCTTCATAACAACAATCTAAAGTTTAGAGCAGTAAGTAAAGTAAGGTTAAGTAAATAAAGTAGATCTCGAAAATTAAATTAAAAATAAAATATAATAATACTTTCATAAATCCACGTGTATATGCAAATATTATGATCACAATTTATAGTTTGTGAATAGTAAGGTAAAGAAAAGTTATTTAAAAAAAAAGAACAGGAGCAAATAAATGTGTTTTCTTCTCTACAAACAAATCAAATGATTATCGTCCTAACCTTTGAAACATGTCGTTGACCAAAATTGAAAAGTATGTTAGATACGAATTCTACAAAGGATTCTCTTTGTTTTTTTTTTTAAGATTAGATTTATTTTAATTTGAAAATGTTTTTGTTTTAATTTTAAATTTGTGCAATGGAATTTCTTTAATATATATATGTATGTTATTTGTTTTTCAAAAAAATTGATTTTTCGCCTTGAATATTAGTAAAAAACGGTGCTAAGTTAGAATTTACATTGAAATGATCATGCTTTTGTTGTAGTTTCGTTATCTTTTCAAATGATTGCATATCGGCTTTATTGTGATTTAATTCTTAATTTTACAAAAAAAAATTTTTATTTTATCTGCTTTTTTTTTTTTAGTAAAGTTACAATTTCAATTGAACTTTTAATAAAGTGAGCAATAATTTTTCTTTTAAAATGAGTTTTTATTTTTGTTGACTTTGTTTTTGTCCCGAAGGCAGTGATACACTGTCCAAAATTTGAATTTCATTTGTAAAGTTTTATTTTTATAAATTAAGGATTTATAAATTAAAAATAGTTTATTTAAAAAAAAAAAATTATTCAATTAATAAAGTTGCTTTATTTTATTTAAATTTGGACATACAAATACGAATATTCTTATCTTTTAAAGGAAATTATTAATGCGTATAAATGAATGAAAAAGCTCGCGGGTTTTTGTGCTTCTAAGAATCACTATCACTTTCTTTAAGACGTTTATCACGTCTCTCTAAGACTTCAATCAAATAGGCAAGAACTCCCGATATAGCTATGAAGAGTCCAGAGGCATAGAATGAATCATCCCATCTGGAAAGAAAAAATTCATGAAATTTTTATAGATACATGAGGCACCACTAAAAATAGTGGCAATTGTAAAGGTTTTATTTTTTTTAAAGAACTACAATACAAAAAAAACTTTTTAAAACAATAACGACAGGAGTTGGATTTGAATCAAAAATCTTACTTCAATATGCAGAATGGTTCAGGACATTATGTTTTGAACTCAACTTCAGGCATATGGGTTTCTTGGTTGTTTTTGACAAAACGCATCCGTATCGGTCAAATTTTAGGGCCACTCTTTATCCCACCAATAACTAGCTTGGGTTCAGAGTGCGGAATAATTTGCGGTTTAGCAGTATACAACAAAGCTTTTACTTAGCCTCATAAGAAGTAAACGAGTGGCCTTAAACCGCACGACCAGTTCACTGGTCCATTTCGTCCTGTATCGCTAGTGGGTTAATAAAATAGGTAACGTGTATTAAAAGTGTTTGGTGTTTTCTGATACAATGGAAAAGGGCAATGTCGAGGGGTAATTCGATTTTTATTTTTGAATATGGGACCCTTTGCCATCTCCGACATCCCTAAGATATTGGTTTAACGAATTTAAATGCGACCAAGCGACAAACAGAACAAAAGGTTTTTCCTAGCGCAGCCATTTCGGAGCAAACAAAGATGGTCCCACCGGCTGGAGAGGTCATTGCAAGGGTTTTTTTTTCAGATTCGAAGGGAATAATCCTCACGGACTTTTTGAAGAAAGACAGCACAATCACAGGGCAGTACTACAGTGAATTATTGGACAAATTAATAAGAAATTCACACCACCGCCTGAAGAAAAGTGACCTCAAAGTCTAAAATTAGCATGGGCAATGAAAATGGAAAAGGCTTAGAAATTGAATATCTAAAGACTCAAACAAGATATCAACTTTATTTAAACGCCGTTCTAAAGGCTGGTATTTCTTCTAAAAATAAAGTCATACAATAAAAAATAAAGTTCTACCATTCGTCCCAACAGAGCAACTTCCATTAACAAGGGTCAGGATACACCAAAGTAAGCCTTTTCTTAAATCCTCGATAAATGATGTCAACATTGAAGATAGACCCTTACTGTAGAACTTTTTTTTTCTTAGAATATACCCAAGGATCATATCCCAAATTATCGTTGACGAATTAGGGGACACTAGTTTACTAGTCTTAATGAATCTGATGTTCCGGCTACCTTATTCATTGACATAACCAAAGCATTTGACATAGTAGACCATAGCATTTTGCTCAGTAAGCTATTCAATGCTGGTTACCGAGGCTTTATATATGGTTGGTTTCCTTCTTATTTCAAAAATCGCTGCCAGAGAGTTAAGATTAGAAATATTTTGAGTCCTAAAAATTTCATTAACATAGGAGTTCCTCAACGCTCTGTTTTGGGACCAATCTTGTTTATAATTTTTGTGAACTCACTTTTCTTACAACCACTAAAAGGCAAAATAACAGCGTTTGCCGAATACACGGCCTTGACCTACAGTTGTAAAAGTTAATTGAATCTATCATTCGCCGTAAACCATGATTTAGAAATTCTGCGTTGTTGGTTTAAGCTGCACAAATTGGTTATAAGTGAAAAAACGAAGTTCATGATTTTTTATTGTATATGAAAGGTAAACTCTGTAATGATATGCCCCTATGCTACCATTCGCCCAACTGCAAGAAATTCAAGTTGTTGGAAACCTGTATTCCCGAAAATAAATCAATCTCATTTGATTCAAAAACATGTTGCACGGACCTGTCAGAATGATTGTAACGGATATAGATATTGCGACACGTAAGAATAATAACCCCATATGCACATTGCAACACCAGACGCCACTTCAGCAAGAAAATCAGTAGAAATTAATCGGAAAATGGAACAATGTGGAGTCAACAGTTTAACTCTATTTATGAGGGTGAAATCAACCATTGATTGGGATTGTTTGGAGAGTAAAATTGTTAAGACGCGTACACTACAATAATAACCTTTATTTCAATAAACCTAGTATGTATTAACTTGTGGTGTTTTGTTTTGAATAATTTGTGGTAAAGTTGTTTTCGTGAAGTTTCTAGTTCGTGAAGTTCTTTGGGATTTGAGCAAGCATTGTGATTATTGTTCTCTTCATCGTGGGATTTCTCATTATTTGAAGAAAAAGCCAGTGTCAACGAACCACGACATCACTGGCCTGACAGTATTCTTTTGGCAAATAAACAATTTTTTTTGTGTAAAACCCGAATTGAGGCATAACAATATATGTATGTGCATACATACAACCCACCTTGATCAAAATAGTTCCCGCACCACATTTGCGTAAAAAACGGATTTAATGGTGCGCGAACGTTGGAAAAGTGTTTCGGCAACAATTCTCTAACGAAAACGGTCGTTTACCAGTGGAACGAACGATTCAAAAGTGGTCGTGAGTCAATCGAAGATGATGAAAGCAGTGGCAGACCATCTACATCGAAAACCGACGAAACATTGATGAAGTAAATAAAATGTTGGTCAATAACCGCAAATTAACCATCAGGGAGATAGCGGAGGACTTGAACATTGCCTATGGATCCGTCCAAGACATTTTGGTTAATGATTAGCGTTTCCGTCGTGTAGCAGCAAAGTTGGTGCCAAAAGACCTCAATTTCATGCAAAAAAGAGACCGTGTTGACGTCGCAAAAGAGATGAGTTGGAGGCTGAATCCGATCCAACATTCATCAAAAGAATCATTACTGGAGACGAGACGTGGGTTTATGAGTGCCACACGCAATCCAGACATCAGGCAAGTGAATGGCGTTCACAAAATGAGCCGAGACCAAAAAAACCACGTCGTTTTCAATCAAAAAAGAAGGCAATGCTCTCGGTTTTCATGGATTACAACGGTGTAGTGCATCATGAATTTTTGCTAGAAGGCCAGACAGTAAACAAAGAGTATTACTTGGGCGTTATGAGACGTTTGCGTGAAGCAATTCGCCGAAAGAGACCAGAATTGTGGGCAGAAAACTCATGGATTTTGCACCATGATAACGCACCGTCGCACAGTGCCATCATTATTCATAATTTTTTGACAAAAAATGCAACAAATACGAGTACCTTCCAACAGCCACCGAATTCACCTGGTTTCTTTCTGTTCAATCGAGTTAAAAAACCACTACGGGGAACGCGTTTCAGCAGCCAAGAGGAAGTAATGGAAAAATCGAAGGAAGCACCGAAAACCGAATATAAAAAATGTTTCGAGGATTGGATCAAGCGCTGACATACTCGTAAGTGTGTTGCAGTCGATCGGGATTACTTTGAAGGGGACAATATAGATTTAGATGAATAAACTTGTCCGGGAATTTATTTATTTTTGATCAAGGTGATATGTGATGCGAAATTTATCCACAATCCGAGCTCAGTTGTTGGGATGGAAACAGATTAAAAGTCGTTCACATCAACAGTGTGAAATATTGAGAATTTCTTTTCACGAAAATATGACATTTGCCGGCAACTCAAGACTAAGTTACACTACTCTAATTTACAGTGTGTGGCGGTTGCTTTACAGAGCAATATGACCTGCTAGGTAATGCACAGAAGATAATTTCCCGGAACCTAGGATCTTCTTATGAGCAGAACTACAGATGACTCTTCAGGATGCCGGCAGGCGAAGCGAATACTTTCTGGCATCTGACTTTTTAGAGGGGTCGTAACGGGGCACTATGCTTTTGCTAAGCAATTGAAAAGGAAAACGCTCAGTGGCGTTTCGATGCAAAGATACCTAAAGATGCAATGTTAATATTTAACAATTTTATTTAGCCGCACTATGAACATTTGCATAGAAAAGACATGCAGATTAAAAATCATGTTTTGACGAGTTGAAGAGGTATATTAAACAAGGTGTAAAAATATACACACTAAACTTAGGGTCATGTTCCAATTAACAAATTCCAATTTAGTCAAACTAAAACCAAGTGCACAAAATGAATAAAGAGAAAAAGTTTTAAATATTACCTCAACGTTATATCGTAGATGACACCAGCTAATGGTGGACCAACAATCATTCCAAGTCCTTGCACCAATAGCACCAAGCCATAGGCACATGTAAAATCATCCAAGTCCACCAAACTCACTAGAATACTAGGCGTAAATGAGAACGAACTAGCAAAGGTGAGACCAAATAAAGTACACAGTCCAACAAGACTCATGTAACTATGAACGAAGAGTGGCATTAAGGCAACTGATAGGCCACACACTGAAAAATAAAACAAAAATTAATTAAAATCATCTCCCAAGTTCCTTTTAAAACATGAATTAATACTTACAAACCATACAGACTGAATAACAAACATTAACATTCAACCATGAACAATCACCGATAAAACCAAGTACAATCATGCCGATCGTATTAAAGATTCCGATTATCGAAATTAACTTAGCACTATCCTCCTCGGTGTAGTCATATTTTTTCAAGTGCTCCGGGATGTAGAAATATGGTATAATCAACCTGGAAAGATATTAAAATTAATAAATTGTTTCCCATTCAAATTAGATTTAAAATTAAAAGGCAATCTTTAAACAATCATGCTGTGGACACTAATCCAAGTAGGAGTGAAGTGATGCTTTTACCAACCTTACTAATCCGAATTTAAGAGTTTCTATGGCCCAATAACCAACAATTATTTCTATTCTCGAGTGTCAAATATTGTACCTCGGTGTGTTTGTAGTTCGAAAACTTAACTGAAAGCTTAATATAGGAAATGTAACGAGAAGAGCATGTTTCCTTTCTTTTCATGCATTGAAACTTTCGTTAAAAGTTAGCAACTTCGAGTTTGAATGCTGCATCGCTGCGGATTGCCCTATTATCAGCTATGGGTCACCCGTTTGGTGTCCTGCCTAAAGAAAACTCATCAAATTCACAGAACAGCTGCATAAAAATTATAAAAGGAGCGATGAGGTCAAAACCAACCGAAGTGTTTAATGTGCTCCTGCATATTCTACCTAATAACTCCTAAATTTGAAATGTCGCTTCTTGAAGGGTAGTAGGACACAAGGAATCTCTATGCTGGTTCACGAAACCGAATAAAATTCTGCAGTATACGAGCACTACACAATCTTAAAAGTTCACTTCAAATTGATTTATTGATTTTAATTTAATTTTGGTGGGCACTAAAGCCCACCGACTTAAAAGGATCGTCCCAGGGCATACCTCGAAAGGCAAATCGAAGAAAACGGCGATGGGTGTTTTCGATTCTCGAGATATGAGCACGATGAATTGGGGACCACACTTAACTGGCGTACTCTAGGAGGGAGTGAATAAAGGTAATATAGAGGGACCTGATAACGTATGGGTTGGTGAAATCTTTGGACCACGTTTTACACGTTTTACTCTATTACAGAGTTGGCTTTAAGAATTATCTCATCTATATGAAAACGGAAGCTGAGCTCCCTATCATACAAAATGTAGTGGTCGAGAGGAGACTGAACGGAGGAGATAGCTTGGTTGTGGAAAAGATACAATCGAGGAGGAGACTGGTGCCGCTTATGTGAAAAGTTGATGGATTGGTATTTGGCGATATTAAAATCCAAACAATTTTTGAGGCACCAGATCGAAAAACTATCAAGGACATGTTGAAGGAGGAAGGAGTCATGGGGAGAGGAAATGGTTTTGAAAAATTTGTTATCGTCGGCGTAAAGGGAGACAGACGAATGTTTGATGATCCTATCGAGATCATTTACGGTCTTTAGGACTCTTTCCGAGCAGACGGAAAACAGCATTTGCCAGCCCGTCCCTAAAATAGGCGAATCTTCTTCCCCCTCCTCCTGCAGTCCCATTGCACTTATGTCCCTTCTTTCCAAGGTCATGGAAACGCTGATAAATCGTCAGCTATTGAAAAATATCTTGAAACACGAAAACTTCTTAATGACCAGCCGTATGATTTTCGTAGCAACTGGTCCACTGGTGATTTGATGGCATGTCTCACCGAAAAGTGGAACCAAAGCATACATCAATCTGGCGAAAGCAAGATAATTGCACTTGATATTTCTATAGCATTTGACAGAGTTTGGCATCAGGCTCTTTTGTCGAAAATGCGTGCTTTTGGAATCGGAATTACCTTTCAGAACGTCTTGGATGGTTGCAAGTCTGATATTCACAAAATAAATAAGAGTGTACCCCTGGGATTCGTTCTGTCTCCGACACTCTTTTTAATTTTCATTAATGATCTCTTGTCTGCTACTTCTAATCCAATACATTCCTTTGCTGAAGGCAGTACTCTCTGGTTTTTATATTCATTCCCGGACACACGTCCCTGCTCTTCGGCTGTAGAATGGGAACGGCAGCGTATGTTAAGCTCATTAAATTCCGATATTAACAGCATAACCAATTGGGGAACTATCAACCGAATGGAATTTAATGCTTCCAAAACTCAATGCTGTCTGCTTTCATTAAAGCGAAATTCAAATACCCAGCCATTATCCATGAATGGCACTTGCATCGTCGAAACCGATAAACTTTCCATTCTCGGTATGTGTGTCAGTGACAACTTGCGTTGGAATGACCACATATTCGATGTCGTCAAAAATGCTGCGAAATGTCTACGTTTCCTCAAACGATGTAAGAAATATTTTACCCCCTCTGATGTGGCCACAATATATAAAGCATTCATCCGCCCAAAATTGGAGTGCAATGCCCACATCTGGTCAGGTGCTCCTAAAACATTTCTGCACCTGCTAGATAGGATCCAAAACCGTGCGATAAAACTCATAGGTGATACTAATATCACTCAAACAATGGACACCCTCGAATACCGACGTAATGTCTCGTGTCTCACTCTGTTTTAACGCTATTTCCACCAACGGTGCTCCGTAGAAATCGCCAGTAGCATTTCGCTCATTCAAACTTTTAACCGTAACGCCCGTCTCGCTATGAATGCTCATCAGTATACCCTCAAGCCCACTTTCGGACGTACTCTAAAATATCGTGATTCTTTCCTAAGCCGTACAAATCGCTTTTGGAATGCCCTGCCGATTTCTGTGTTTCCTGGTCGTTATAATTTACAAACATTTAAAAACAATGTACATCGGTACCTGTCCTTTCTTCCTCCCTAAATTTCCTTCACCCGCGTGGTGTACAAACATTTTAAGCGTACAAAAACCCCTTGAGCGCGCGATTATTATAAAAAAAAAAGCGCAATGGTATTTAAAAAACGTCCGCTGCGTTCTTTATTAATTGAAAGGACAGCTACTGTGTGCCTGTTTCTAAGGAAGGATACCGCATTTCTTCTGAATTGTATATTACCACTTCTAACAAAAAAGACTTTCAAACCTTTAAATTATACATAAATAAAAATATACCGAAGTGGTAGTAACTTTAGCGATTGGAACAGCGGCAGAGACGACTTAAATCTCTTACTATGTGTGATTAACCGTATTAACGTTTTCCGTGCTACTACAAAGTGTTTTAGGTTAGTAATGTACTCATATTTTATTTACTTAGTTATAAATCTGTTTTTTGACGGATATACGAGTAATATGTGCTTTTCAATCTTTTAGCTCGGTGGCCAACAACAGGCGGACCGCGGAAGGTTAGCCATTAGACCTTCAAATATTTTTAAATATGCCAACTATCTTTTCAAATCAATTATGTAAGTATGCATAAATATTTTTTTGTAACTAGCCTACCATTCATACATTCAACACCCATACCTGCACCAAACAATACAAAGCTTGTCTGCTTTTCGTCGTAAGCTGGATGTTTTTGAAAAAGATATTGCTAGACAAGAATTTATTAATTTCTCAACAATTTTTGAAGGTAAAACCGAGAACTCTGAAGAAGAAGACATTGCAGTATTTTCGAAGTTTCTATCCGATCTTAAAAACGAATTTGCTGTAAGATTCCAAGAATTTGCAGAGATTAGGAAGCTATCTCAATTTAACCTTATGAAGTCGCTGCAGTAGCAGAATGGACTGGTGTGGCTGCGGAGTTATTCGGTCTTTCAATCGCTTCACTGCAAATACTCGTAGAATTAATTGAGCTGCAAGAAGATATTTCCTTGCAAAAGAATAAAACTACATCCACTGAAGAATTTTGGGGCAAACATGTTTCAGAAAAATATTAAAATTGCAAAAAACCAGCTATCACCTTGGCTACTTTGTTTGGCTCAACATATACAGGGTGAATGACTCGAACTCCAACTTTTTAAAATGCTATAATTTTTTTTATTTTTTGATACAATAAATTTTATCGTGCCAAAGCAAAAAATATTGGAAAATGCATCCATTTTCAAATTGTATCAGTAGTTTTAAATATGTCCACCTTTGGCGTGAATAATGGCCTTGAGACAGCCGAAGAAAGCATCGCACGCTGCACGCAAGTGGCTCTGCGGTATTTTGGCCCATTCCCGGCGAAGTGCTTGTTTGAGGTGGTCCAAACTTTGGTATTTTTTAGTGCCAACCTTCGCCTTCAAAATACCACAGACAGAGAAATCCAACGGATTTGCATCCGGAGAATTTGCAATCCATTGCCGGTGCCAAGTCTTGTTGAAATGTCCACGGTCTCCGACCGAAATGATTGTTTGCCCAGGGCTTCAATACTGCCTCTAAGACAGTTTCACGGTATACGATCGCATTAATTTTGACGCCACGGTCCAAAAATACGAGCGGAGAGCGACCATCGGCGGTTATGGTGGCCCAAACCATCACCATCGGTGCTGCCTGTTTTCTGGTGGCTGTCCGAAGGTGTAAATTTTCTAAGGACCTCTCTGGCAAGTAAACTCGGTCATTTTG
The DNA here is from genome assembly GCA_963966105.1 of Volucella zonaria. Taxonomy (NCBI): domain Eukaryota; kingdom Metazoa; phylum Arthropoda; class Insecta; order Diptera; family Syrphidae; genus Volucella; species Volucella zonaria. The sequence goes on from OZ014531.1 coordinate 135,109,507, forward strand.
TTTGTTGAAATATTGCTCGATAACAAATGGCGACTCATCGGAAAAAACCAAATTCGGCAACTGACCACTTTCGTGCGAGCCTAGCAACTCCTTCGCTCTTTTGACTCTAACTTTTTTCTGTTGCGGTGTAAGATCGTGTGCTTTTTGGAACTTCAATGGCTTGAGCCCAAGCTTATTTTTCAGTATGTGTTGCATCCGTTCCAACGATATGTTGAGCTCACGAGCCATTTTTTTTTTCCGCTTCGGCGCGGATTTCGCTCAATTCGGGCCTTCACTTTCCGAACCATTTCTGACGATATTGCTGTTTTTTTATGACCACCTCCATGGCGTTTTGCAACGCTGCCAGTATCACGGTAACGAGCTATGGTTCGAGACACAAATGGTTTATTCACGTTGAGGTGCTGGAGGGCTCTAACGACAACTACTTGTGGTTTTCCAGCCAAATATAAAGCAATCACACTATCACGTTTGAATTCCATCGCGGATAAAAATTTTTCAACACAACTGAGACAAATCGTTTACAAGGCTTATAAATTATAAAATTATCTGTCAAGTGTCAAAATTTGAGCTCACTGTCATGAACGGTTTGGAAATTATAGCAGTCTGAAGCTGTTTGCAATTCGAGTCGGGCAAGGTGTACAGTGTTGGCCAAAACTAAACCATCTAAAATCACAAGTCACTTAACCCTAAAGTTAAAAAAAAAATTCCAACTAGCTTGAATTATTATTGATTAGTTTATAAAATCAACGAACAGTAATTTTACGATATTAAAAAACAAATACAAACATTCAATTGAATTCACTTTACTTTTCAGCTGGCCAAAGCAAAAGCAACTCAATTTGCTACGGGAGAAATAGAAAAACCATTACTTTGACTACAACTACTGATATCTGATTTGTCAATATTAAAAAAACAGATAATTGACTCATGCGCGTGTATCAGTCTGCTGCAGCAAGATCCTTAGAAGTGTCCTTTAAATTGTATCTAAAATCACCAGAAATAAGTAATCCGATGAGATTGAAGAAAAAATCATTGGCGAATATAAAAGTGCTAGTTCACGATCTGAACTATCCAAAAAGTATTCAATCCCGAAATCGGTGATAAGCCGTTCTATAAAATTTTACAATTCTGTCAGAACGATTCACCGAGGTGGCAGACTAAGAGTTACCACATACCCGGAAGACAAAGTGATCATTAGAACGATAAAGAGTAATCCCTTTATGTCATCTAGGGAATTACAAAGCTGGCACCAGGACATTTCGTCGATGAGCTGTTAAGGATGGTCTTTCATCATTCAGGATCGGAAAGACACCATTTATTTGAGCTAAAGACAGAAAAGCAAGACTGGAAGTAGCAAGTAACCATATTAAATATTTCGAAGTGGAAAATGGTACTTTTTTCCGACGAATCCAAGTTCGATTTGAACGGATGTTTTTTGCCGTTTGAATCCTCGATACTTAAAGGGCACTGTGAAGCATGGAGGTGGAAACATTATGGTTTGTAGATGTTATGGAATTGTTCCCATACATAAAATAGAAGTAATTATGAGCCGATTTATTTACAAAAGTGTGCTTGAAAACACTATGCTGCCACATGCTGAGGAGGAAGTGCTTCTGAAATAGATATTTCAGCAGGATAATCATCCGAAGCATGCTTCAGAAATAGTTCAAGAGTGGTTTCGGGATCAGAAAATCAATGTTATGAAATGGCCAGCCCAGTCCTCCGATCTCACCCCCCGATAGAAGATCTATGGGAGATTGTAGGTCGGGAAATAGTTCGGGAGCAGCGCAGGAATAGGGTCAGACTTTATATTCAAGTCCAGGGGGCGTTAAAAATCATCCCAAGCTCTAAAATTTCCAATCTGATCGAGAGTATGCAAAGAAGATGTAGTGCAGTAATCAAAAACAAATGTTCCGCCACAAAATATTGAGATTAAGTCGCGGTGATTATTAATAAATGTGAATTTACTATCAAGTTGCTTTAGTTTTGCCCTGTTTAAAATCGACATGGTTACAGTATTTTATTTTTTCTATTTTTTGTGCTTATGAAAAATTATTTTTGTTTGTTTTAATTTATTTTCGAATACATTTACTTGTTTTGTAAAGAAAAACATAATAAAATATATTGAAATTTAATCAGTTTTACCGCAGAGCCTTGTGCTTACGTAAAAGTTGCTTTAGCCCACACTGTATATGCGAATCGTCTTTCTCAAAAATGAATTTTTTGAAGACCATCGTTCGAGATTATCAGACGCCCATCTTGACGACACTCTTCGCATTTGGTATTCCCCGCGTTATTTGTGAACCAAATTCTAAAAAAAACTGGCTCAAGACCGTCGTTGCAATTTCTCTCATTAATTTTACCTATTGTGTTTTCTACAGTTACTTAAATGAAGCAAAATAAAAAAATAATACAAAACATTATGAATTTTTTTTTCTGGACCTCGACAAAAGTTTTCAACCATATCTGGACCCCACTTAAAATTACTTGCCGACCCCTATTTAGCTTTATTACTCTCAGATACTTAAACTTATTAACAAACTTTCAAAGAAAGAATTTCTCATCGAAACAGATTTCATCGCAACCAGTATGATGGCAAAAAATGTCTTCCATTATATGATTGAAGTTGGGTAATGAAAAACTTTTTGTCTTCGACTTAGTGCTTATCACCATTCGATGGTAATTGAACCAAATTCTTAGTTGACGCAGAAAATCTTTTATTTTTTGGTAAACCGTTTCAGTAGAGCAGTTCTCAGTCTGCATAACCAACTAAATGTCCATTGAGAGGCAAGCCAAGTATGGAGTTGACATATACAAGAAAGATGATTGGTCAAGGGATTGACCCTTGTGGCACACCAATATTGCAACTAAGTAATCTGTTTATTTTTAAGTGCTGCTTCCTGCAACGATCAACAAGGTTTCATGTACGGCTAGCAACTCTAGAAGATCTCAATGAAACGGAACGGGATAGTATATATGCGTAAGAATGAGGGTGACAATTCTATTAGTATAATATTACTTGTGCTGCTGATCTTGAGAAATTATGAATTCTGTTTATACTGTCCCCCATTTACCTAATACTGCGTGTTTTTATCCAGATGTGCCTTCTAACTCCAATATTTCCTTTTGCCTACACCAAAATATTCGAAGCATTAGAAAAAATTTTTCTTCACTCTTAGCTCATATCAATGCGCTCGAAGAGTTACCTGTTGTAATTATTTTAAGTGAAATTTGGATTTATGATGATGAACTGTCTTTATATAATATTCCAGGCTATTGGCCCCCCTTTGGAAATTGCAATGAGTCGTATCAGGCGGGGTGTACGTGAGGTGTGGTTGTACGAGTACATGCGACTCTTCTAAAATTAATACGAGTATTTCAAGTGCCGATGTTGTGAAGTTGTTCCTTTATTACAAGTGCGCAACTTATGTTATGCTATGCCTTTATAGACTTCAGGAAGTAAGTAAAGACATTTTTCTACATGATCTAGACGATCTATTAAGATAAAAATTTTATTGTTTCGGGTGATATCGATGTAAATATTTTAAATCACTCCGATAATTTGACAAAGAATTTACAGTATCGGACAAAACATTTCCAACTAGAAGTGAAACCAAACAATTTCTTCAAATTCATAAAAGTTTTATTAAAAAACATAACTTTCTTCATCAGTTATACAAAAATAAATAATTTTCAAAATCAAAAAAAAACATTTAATAATCTACGTTGAATTGTGTCGAGTAACTTGAAATAACTGCGCAACAAATCAATTGCAACTGATGTGACATCAACGCCTAACTGCAAATTAACCGTTACATTGCCGTAGTCTTCCATTATTTTTGAGTTGTATTGTATTGAGCATATGCCTGAAGCTCGTGATCTGAAGGCTCACTTGCGTAAATATTTTTACAGAGAGCAGATGTCCGGTGATATCAGTTACAAGAGAAAAAAAGTTAATAATGGCACCTAATAAATTTGGTGATGCGTTAAGACAGCGTATTGTAAAAGATTTTACTTCGGGCATTTCACAAAAAGATATTTCAAAAAAATATACGAGTAATACACATAAATCGTCGGTTTCGCGAATTATAGGTCAATATCGCAAGACAAAAGAAGTAGCTGTTGTACATCGCGGCGATCGACCAAGTAAAACAAACTCTCGAACGGACGGTATGCTGGTAAGAAAATTTAAAACGAATCCCTTTATAATTGCGCCGAAATTGGTTCAAGAGTTCCAACTCACAGTAAGTGCTAGAACTGTATCTCGTTGGCTGGCCGTTGCTGATTTGCGCAATTATCGCCCTCCTAAAAAGCCCTTAATTTCGATCCGAAACCAGAAAAAAACGAATACAGTTTGCAAAGGAATATCTTTCTTGGGACATACAGAAATGGAGTGGAGTCGTTTTTAGTGATGAATCGAAGTTTAATATCATCGGTAGTGATGGAATATTTTACGAGTACGTCAGAAGACCACTTGGCAAGCCACTTCAATCACGTTATTGTGTAAAAACTGTCAAGCAAGGCGGAGAGAATGTGATGGTGTGGGGTAGTTTTTCTGCTGCTGGTTTGGGGCCATTGCATCGCATTAATGGAATAATGGACCAATACGCATACAAAAGCATCTTAGAAGATATTATGTTGCCGTATGCGGAATGGGAAATGCCATTGCGTTGGGTCTTCCAGCAGGCCAATGACTCAAAGCACACGTCTAGGCTAGTCAAAACTTGGCTCATTAATCACAATGTTACGGTTATGGATTGGCCACCGCAGTCACCCGATTTGAAAACAATAGAAAATCTTTGGGAAATGTATTTTTAGAAGAATAGAGATGGCATGGAATGCAATTCCATTAAATATTATACAAAATTTAATTAAAACAATGCCACGTCGGTGCAAGGCAGTCATCCAAAACAATGGGTTTGCCACTAAATATTGATTATTTTTTAGTTTTTTTGTATTTGAACTGAAAGTTGCAATTGTTTTGTTGCGCAGTTATTTGAAGTTATTCGATACAATTCAACGTATTTTAAACGTTTTTTTTTTTGATTTTGAAAATTATTTATTTTTGTATAACTGATGAAGAAAGTTACTCGTATGTTTTTTAATAAAACTTTTATGAATTTGAAGAAATTGTTTGGTTTCACTTCTAGTTGGAAATGTTTTCTCCGATACTGTATGTTTCTTATGGCGTCAAATGAGCTGAAAAGTGTTGTTAATGATCGAACTCATGTTACTGATTCTTCTTCGAGTTGTATATGACCACATATACATATATTAGGGTACATAAAAATTCTACAAATATTTTCTATGGTGCAGTTTATGACTACAGAATTACTGACCATCATATGATTTTTCTCTGTGCGTTGGTATGAATTTAGGTGAAAATAACAATTTTCTAAGACATCCAAGAAAAAACAAATCATAGATTTCAGAATGTTGAAGGAAAGATTAACGTTTTAATTCTGGAAGTCAGTCTATTCAGAGAATGTTCCTTCTATTGCATTGCACATATTTTCATTAATCTAGCAAAAGCATATAAAAGCATGCTTTCTGCATATACATTTTGCTAATAAGAAAATGCTGTTAAAACAATGGATGACTAACTCTCTTCTTAAACAGGTAAAAAGAAAAAATCGTTACGCTGTAAAATCCGCAAAGCATCCAGCAGACAACAGAATATTGAAAAAGTATTATAACAAACTATGCAAAAAGGTTCATAAAAAGGTTACAGAAACGTGCGACATCTATTATTCGGAATTGCTCGAGCAAACGGTAATAGTAGAAAGGAATGGAAAGCTGTTGATATTATTTTAGGGAAAATTAGGCCGAATACTGAAACAAAACATATAGAAGTTGATGGAGTATATTTATCAAACCCCGAAAGTATCTCAAATAAGTTCAATGAATACTTTACTGAAATATCAGAACAATTAAAACCATGCTTTGAACTGAATACATCCTGCCACTGTTCTCTTCCACAACCTGTTTCTCCTGAAAACGTGCAAACAAATAGTTTTGTTTTCGATACCATTACTCCTGGAGAGCTTTATAAGCTTATAATGTCCCTAAAAAATAAACACTCGTACACAAGTGATGATATAACAAGCACTTTATTAAAAACTATTGCCTGGAAAATAGTTGATGTATTGTGTTACTTACTAGTGTATTTAATGGTTATTTTCCTCAATCTCTGAAATGTTCTGAAGTGATTCCATTTTTCAAAAAAGAAAGTAGAAGCAATGTAACTAACTATAGGCCAATTTCTATCTTGTTAGCTTTCATGAAGCTTTTTAAAAAGCTCCTTAAAGTCAGAATGTTAAAATTTTTGCAGCGCATTGCTTTCTTTCCCTCCTATCGGTTTGGTTTATCGACTGAGGACGCTATTTTAAGAGTTACACGAGGGTTTGAATAATAATCAAACGACCATGGCTTTAATTTTAGATATGACCAAAGCCTTTGACATGGTGGACATCAGATTTTACTTAACAAGTTGTACAACGCTGGATTTAGAGGAGCAATTTATAATTGGTTTAGAACTTACTTAAAAGATAGAACTCAAAAAGACTAAGTAAATGACACTTTTAGTAGGTCTCCTACGTTTAAAAATGGCATCCCAAAAGGTTCTGTACTTGGACCTCTTCTGTTTTTGATATATATCAATTATTTTTTTAACAGAAGTTAAATGAGCTAGTCCCTGCGTTCGCTGATTACATGATATTAATTTATGCATTTAAAAATTTATTTCAGTGTGTTGTTAAAATTAGTGAAGACTTAGAAAAGTTAAGGCTGTGGTTTGCCGCTCACCGGTTAATTGTTAGCGACAAAACAAAACTATTAATCTTTAAAATTTCAACTTTCAAGTTGTGTCGCATCCGATTTTAACCTTTGTTTCATGGCCATGACTGTAGTAGATACTTATCGTATAAATAATTTTCATTACAACAACATACATAGTATATATTTTACGGTACTGAGAGAATTTTTTGAACAAAGTGGTAACATTACAAGCAGAAACAATCAAATTTATGATTTACGAATAAATAATATGGCCCTTGTTAGATCTTAGATATATACGAGTACATACATTTATAAAAATTTGAATTTTATACCTGCACAATTGTAAGCTGTGGTTTTTGTTTTAAGAATACATTCTGGAATATTTATAATTATAACACCTTGAAGAAAACATAGAAATTTTGAATTTACCGCCAATCGCGGTCGCCACCATATTTGTTTTATTCGATGTTTAAATTATGTAGAGAAGACCGCTTACTTAGCATGCAACATTTCGTAATAAAGTTAGTTGCCTGAAGAATTCATTATTGAACAGATCGCCTTTCTGATACTCGTTTGGCTCGCTCTTTTCGTTCCACTCGCTATAGCCATTCTTCCCTAGTAAAGACTATATTCGATAGTCCAAACTATAATTACTTTAATTATATCGTGTCAACTAAGATTAATCTATCAATCAAAGATAAAAATCTTGAGTTGGCGTTGTGAAAACTCTCGCAGCGTACAGGCCTTGTCAACATAGCAGTCGCACATACTTCATTTTTCTCGCTTTTACACAGTTACAGCCCCAAAGTATTTTAATAAGGTGCCATACTCCGGACGTACTACTCAAAATTAGAATGTATACATGTGGGATTTTTATTTCAAACAAAATATAAATGTATTGTATTTTCAACAAAAATTATCTTCTAAGTTTGGCGACTTCATTGCTCGGCGGTCGTATTCAGACTGTGCCACAGATAAATTAACTAGATGTCAAACTCTACTAATACTTTTGCAAACCCTTAACTTTTGCACAGACACACTGTAAGTGAAAAGTTGCTAGAATGAGAGCGATTTGCACGAATGTGTGTAATGGAGACGACATTTTTTTGATAAAAATGGGCGTGGTTTGTATAAAAGAATGGGAAAATTGCCATTGATGACAATTTACACGTACTCACAGACATGATCACACGGATAGGGGCGATCAGTAGAAAACCGGTTTTGATTTTCCAATATCTGGAAAGTTTGCCATCTAGGTTAGTTTGTCTATGGACTGTGCTCATGTTTGATCGCTTGTCATGTACTCTTTGTCGTTCCCTAACCGTTTTTCGTCCCGTTGATGTAAAGCAGTATATGTAGTATATAATCTGTTTCTTGTCCCGTACTTCGTAACGTTGTGCTTTGGCGTATGTTTTATTAGGGTGCGTTAAAGAAATAAAAAGACGGTTATTTACTTTAGAATTAGCTAATGTTGAATCTTTATTAAGAATCTCATCTTAAAAATGTTTTAGTTCTTCTCATTTACTTGTCTAATATTAAAATTTGATTTTTGTGATTACATATAGCAGAAAATATCGCAACTTTTAGTTACTGGTTGTCACCCCATGTCACCCAAAACTTTTAAATGTATGTTATTAGTAGTCAAGTGTCGCTCGCCAATAATTTAGGAAAAATTGCTCCTCAAATTATAGAACGTCAACTAAGGACTGAAACGAATAAAATCTGTAAATTTTAATACAGGCTATACTTCCAATGCGTAAAAATTGCAATCCCATTTTGTACCCAAATTAGCCTGTATATTCTCTAATTTCAGTTTGTTATTGATTTTAGTTCAGTGCGGTTTAAAATATTTATAAAATATGAGTCAAGAGGAACGCCGTAAAAAGATCATCGACAAATGGCTCGAAAATACTTCGCGTCCAAACCATTTCATCGCAAAAAAATTAAACATAGCATGCAGTATAGTGGATTCTATTATTAAACGATATTTGGAGACGTTGACAGTTAAGTGAAAACAGAAAAGTTGAGCTATGTTAACAGTGGAGCACATGATACAAATTTGGACAGGAAAATAGTGGGTACCATCGTAAAAAAACCGAACTATGTCATCCAAAGATGTTGCTCGGAAATGTAATACCAACCAAACAAAGGTATTGTACAAAGATCTAAGACACGTAACGGTCTAAAAACATGAAAAAAACAAAAATGGGAATGGGAACCCAAACAATTTTTTTTATTTTTTGTAATTGTGAATGAATTTAATAAAAATAGAGTTCTAAAGCAAATAAAAAAAATTTACATGAATTATGAAAATATTTTTTTTTTTTTTACTTTGAAGTTTCCAAATTTTATTCGTTTCAGTCCATAGAATAAGTGGGCCACTGAATCAGTGGACTTGTTTAGGGTAAAGCATTTAGCTTTAGTCCACCTTGCCTACAAATTTCCACTTGAAAAGAACTAAGGATACATCCATACATTTGCATTATTGCAAATAAATTAACAAACAAATCTTCAAAATATGTGATTAGCTGAAATTTTGATCGCATGAATTAAATTCAAATAATACTGCAGACGTTTAACTACCAGTAAGCCGAGGATCAAATTGTCACTATAGCATTTTGTGAGCAGGAAGCATAAAGACAATATTTTAGGCACAAACATGCTTTTGTTTGTAAATAGGAAAAGCCAAACGAAGACGGTAATTATGAAATATTGAGGGAAAAGGAAATAAAGAAATATTCCGCAATGTAAAACATATATCTACCTATTCTATAATGCAGAGCTAGCCATCGAATGATTTCAAAAATAGGCAGACCTTCAAGCATACTCTGTCATAGAAAAATACATACAATTCTTCCATTTATTGCTAAATCAAAAATTTTGAAATCTCACAGAATCGAGTTGATGTGTTCATACTACTCATCGCATAGGGAGGGGTCCTTGACCTTTTCTAAGTACTAAACTATGTAAATATCTTTTGCTCAATATTAGCCATGTTCGGAAATGAAATGTGCCATCATGCTATACATACGTGTGCATAAGATTATATTTTCTATAAAGACTTGTGTAAGTTTCCTCTTTTCCCACATCATTAATAAGTTCTTGTATTTTTGTTTTCAAACAAAATACACAAATCGTCCGTAATATCCGTCGTGCGTAATCAACGCTAAACTGAAACATTTTTTGGCCTCTTTTCAAAATAGAAATATCATTAAATTTGTCAAAAATCCCATTCGCGTGTTCTTTTCAGTCTGCCTTGGGCAGTCAAAAATAATCATACCTACGTCTGGTGTCTAAATTTGTAGCATAAACATAAGAAAACACGTATTTAGCTCTGTCGGCGCGACAAACTTTGCAAGAACCATTTTTAATAATAAATCGAAGAACATTTAGAAATTCTTCCTAAAATACTCGTACGTTTGTGACTTATTGCGCAGTTAAATTCAAAGTGATCACTTCTTAGACTAGGTACGGATACTTACCAAATAAATAGCAGCAATGTTGACAAGTTGAATAACGAGAACTTCAAGTCGAGGAAAAGAGAAAAATCGAAAGCGGATTTCATAACATCAACAAAACTGTCATACCAGGTCTAAAAAGAAACAAGAAAACATAAAAATATTGACCAAGTCTTTGATTAGAATATACGAGTACTCGTAATACTATTTTAAAATAGAATATAATATGAGTCATAGTACAATACAACATAAACTCCAAGGCCCAGACGTCACAAGATCGTAAGAGTTCGCTTAAACTTGCAGCGGTCTCTGGAACAATTGAAAGGAGGTTGGAAACACATACAGCGTCAATTGATAGATAAAAACCATGTGTACCTTTGCAAATCTTGACTTATGATGTTCATCAAACAAAACTGGATGAATCCCTTTTATAGTCGAAACTAAAGTATCACACTGACTTTGTGCATCAACGGCTAGTTGATAATTTGATTTTTTTGCTGAGCTAAATACCCAAGTACGGTTATAAATAAAGAGCTTTACACGAAACTTAGAGGTTGTTTATGAATCGAATTCGACAAGCATTCCCGTGTTGGGGCAGCTTTCGATTTTGAAAACAAGAGTTGACGCCAAGAAGTTGTGTTCTTGCTGGGTCGAGTGAAGTAAGCGCTTGCAGTTGTATGAACAATTTATATTTTGCACTGGTACGAAAGGATCACCACCTGGTGTTTCCGTAGAAGCATATCTATCTCATGACCAACTTGACTAACTCCCTGTTAAAAAGTTGAAGTGAATATTGAACATTTGTAAGAATAATACAGATACCGATATACGTTGGTCTTAAATGTTTGCAAGTTACAATGACTAGGAAATAAAGAGCTCGTGCAAAGTTATACGCATTAGGAAAGAATCACGAAATTTCAGAGTACGGCCGAAAGTGGGTTTAGGCGTATATTGAAGAGCATTTATAGCAAGGCGGGTATTATGGTTGAAAGTTTGAAGGGGTGGAATGCTACTGGCAATATCGGTGGGACACTGGTAGTGATAGAACCAGGTGAGGCAAGAGACACTTCGTAGGTGTTCAAGCGACTGTGCAATATTTGCGGCATTTATCGCATGGTTATCAATCTTATCTACCGAGTGCAAAGAGGTTTGGGAGCACCTGCCCAGATGTGGGCATTATACTTGATAAATGCCTTATTTATACAATATATTGGGGCCATATCAGAAGGGGCAAAGTATATTGAGAAAACCTAGACATTTCGCAACAGTTTTGGCGACATCGAATATGTGGTCATTCCAACGTAGGTTGCCAATGACACACATAGCGCAAATGGAAAATTTTTCGATTTCGACGATGCTAAATGCCATTCATGGATAATGGCCGCGTATTTAAATTTCGCTTTAACGACAACAGACAACATTGTGTTTTGGAAACATTAAATTCCACTCGGTTGATAGTTCCCCAGTTAGTTATGCAGCTAATATCGGAATTCAATGAGCTTAACATACGTTGCCGTTCCCATTCTACAGCCGAAGAGCAGGGACATGTGTCCGAGAACGAATATGAAAACCAAAAAGTACTGTCGTCAGCAAAGGAATACGTTGGATTAGAAGTACTAGAAGAGGGATCATTGATGAAAAATAAAAAGGAGTGTCGGAGACAGAACGAAGCCCTGTGGTACGCTCTTATTTATGAACCACATTAAATCAATGAATTGAACGTTTTAAAAGGTAATTTCTAATCCATTGAAGGAAGGAGCCGTCGATTCCAAAAGCACGCATTTTCATAAAAATATCAAGTGCAACTATCTTGCTCTCGCCAGATTGATGTACGCTTTGGTTCCACTTTTGGAGATATGCCATCAGATCACTAGCACTGCACTGCCGGTCATTAAGAAGTTTTCGTGTTTCGAGATATTTCATGAGCTGACGGTTGATCAGCGTTTCCATTATCTTGGAAAGAAGGGACATAAGTATAATGGGTCTGTAGGAGGAGAGAGAAGAAGATTCGCCTTTTTAGGGACGGGCTGGACAATTATCTAAAAGAGTCCTAAAGAGTGGGATTGATGAAAAAGAGATATATACCATCTGGACCAGTAGATTTTTGTATGTTGAGATCTTTAAATACTCTTGCTACTACAGGAGTGCGAAAGTGCATTCGTCCCATTGAACATTTGACGCTCAAGTGTAGGCGAAGACAAAGCACAATCTGGAAGTGTTGAGCTGGCTGCAAAGTGTGCAGCAAGCAGATTGGCTTTGAAGAGTTGACAGTTGGAATGTTATTATAAATGAGCGTTGGGATGGAATTTCTGATGCTTTTGAAGGACGACTAAACATTTTTACTAACTTTGGGATATTGTCTAGGGTGACCAGAAAAGTCACCAACGACATCCAGCTGTTTTATATTCAGTAAGGTTTGCGCCATTTCATCATACATCGTTTAACGCTTGCCGAATATGCGAAAATTATTAAAAAATATTGTCGGAATTCCGGCTCAGTAGTAAATACGCAACATGAATTTCGGCGTGAGGTCGGTCGTCATCATGGGTTCAGTGTGCAGGCAATTCGGCACACACACCGTGGAAAACTTTGAGCGTGATTACACTCTTTTGGATCTTAAACCACTAACCAGACAAAGATTGATGCGAAATGAAGAAAATATAGCCCCCGCAGCGGCTAGTATTGAAGAAGACCCAGAAATGTCGACTCGGCGCCGATCAGCTGAATTGGGCATCGCCCGAGAGTTAACCCGGTTTATTTTCCTGTTGGATTTGAGCCTACATTCGTATAAGATTGTGCTAACGCAAGAATTGAAGCCGAGCGACCATAGACTATGCCGTGAGTTGGCCAATCGGGCGAGGCCAATTTTTGGCTCAACGGCTGTGTCAACCAGCAATATTTCCTTATTGGAGCGAACACAATCCACAAGTGTTCGGCCAAGCATCAGTGCATCCACAAAGATTGACTGTTTGGTGCGGTTTATGGCATGACGCCATCATCGGACCTTATTTCATTGGAAATGAGGAAGGAGACACCATTACCGCCATTGGTGTCAGATATAGAGCGATATTAACCGACTATCTGTGGTTAGAGCTCGACAACATCGATACATCCGAGCTGTGGTTCCAACAAGATGGCGCTACATACCATACAAGCGACGCAACGCTCGAAGTTGTGAAGGAGAAATTTAGCGCCTGGTAAATCATTTGGCGGCATGCAACACAGTGCCCGAAACTGCATACCAGAACTTATGTTTTTTTGTTTTTATAATTTGCGCGATCAATGGATTTAAATACCCTTAAAATACTTGCACATAGAGCGGGTGAAGGAATTTCAGAGAGCAAAGAGAGAGACGTACCGATGAACGTTGGTTTTAAATGTTTGAAGGTTGTAATGACTAGGAAAGAAAGAGCTAAGTAGGGCATTTCAGAAACCCATTTCATGGTGCCATAGGAATTTTATAACTAATAAAAGTGAACTGTACTACTATGAAGCAAGTCAACGGAAAACAAGAGATGAAAACGCCCTTACCAAAATGTTAAATGGGTCTCCTTTTATTCTTACATTTAAAAATCATTTTATAGGTCAGTTGGGTTTTGACGGATTGATTGGGTTAAAATATTAAATGCCCAAAATAGATTTAATATCTACGATAATGGATCACACAAATAAATCCCTTTAACCTGTCTTGAAAGCCTAAAATCCAATTTACACTAGTTTTTGAGGAAAACAAGGTTTGCATAACTTCAGTGGCCAAATTGCCAGTAAGCAATTAGCCGACTTTAACAATGAAAACCTGTGCCGACCGAGGACAGATCGAGAGGTGCTTGCGAATTCTATAAGTAAATAATCTGGAAGGAACATCGGTTTCCTAAAGAAAGAAAAAATAATTTGGGAGGCGTACGTACAAATGATGTTCGCATTTTTTTTCCAAATTGCAAAACGTGTATGCCGAGGATCACAAAGCTGGAAAGAAGTATGCGGGAATAAAGATGGTAGTGTAAAATTAGAGTTCTAATTTAGCAGACTGTTTTAAAGCGGACGACAATCGATAGAATAACCGTCAACCTGACGGTAAAGAGAATTTTATGGATATGCCTATAAAGCTTAGCAGTGTGGATTGGTTAAGCAGGGAAAATACGCAAATTCGAAATCTGAAAATCTTTGAGAATGGCCGTTTGAACTACGTGATCTTCAGAAGTTATAATCTGCTTGAAACCACCTACTAAATCGCATCAACAATCTGATTTTATCAGTATGGTGTAAACCTTAGAAATTAAACCTCTGGGTTAACTCAAATTTTACTGGGGTATACCGGGAGCACCATACTGATATTCCACATTCGAAAATATTTTTAAAACACCAGTTGCATACTCGTATATAGATCTGCGTTTAACTGTTTAATTTTTTCAGTCTTGACAAGCTCGTCGCCTATGAAAAATGCAAAAAACAAAAAACACTTGCTGCCCCATGCAGGCCAGTTATGACTAGTTAAAAGGTTGAGCTGTAATCTAGTATCAATTCTAAATCAGGTCTTTGCGTTCGGTTTGTTGGAAAGCTATGTTGAAATTGAGTTAAAATATGATTGAAATGAAATCAGTTTATCTATCTACGAAAGAAAATTGCTTAATAGAAAGGAAGAGCGAAATGCTATCAGGTTGAGGTTATGATACTAACACCAAGTTAAGAAAGTAGGTTAGATACTCAGTTCTTAATTAGACTTTTCAACTCAAGTTCTTCCATAAAATTTCAATGGCTAGGATAAGTTTAGCCTCTGAATCCTAACGCTTCGAGAATCTACGAATCGGTTATGAAATATAGTTCAAGTGGAGGGGGGTTCTAATCAATTTAATCGAACGTACAAGTAGATATAAAACTGATATTAACATAAGTACAACATGAGATGATGAGGATGTAAAGGAACGCTAATACAATTCGGATATAGACTATATTGAAACATCAGAAACAATAAATGTTGAATAACTTATCTCACAAAATACTTCAAAATAGAATGCAGGAAAAATTTAAATGTGGAGTGCGGTTTCAACAGGTGACGGAAATTTCAGAAAGAAAGCAATTGCTGTCCAGATTTTGCCCCATTGCTTCCTATTCGCAACAAAGGAGGCAGACAAAAGACAGATCTTGGAAAGCAATCTAAAACTTTAGACTTGTTAGTTGTGCATCCTTTTGAAATCTGAGTTAAACGCAGTTCTGAAATTGGATTAGATTATCACCTAATTGTGATTAAAAGCCAGCACATGGTGTGGAGGTTGGATGTCAATTACTATCATTTACTGAATTCAATGCGGTTGATCTTTTACCACGCAACAATGCATTATTGTTATTCTTCAATCTTATGGGTGATCTATAAAAGTAACATTTTGCAAAATTCATGAATTTTTCGGTCAACTTAATCGTGCAATTATGAATTATTTCATATTTCGGTTAGAGGAGAAATTAATTGACCTCCAAGGTCATGCAATATGGCGCCGTTAGACTTCCTACTGTGGGGTTATTTAAAGAGCAAGGTTTAGGCCAATAACCCAGGAACAATTCGGCATCTCAAACATAACTCCCACCCATTGATCCACTTACGAGTGAATGCTAGTTGTGCATCTTTTGGCAGTTACTTACCGAAGTTTCAGTCGTTTGAGTGAGTCGATGTAAGTGTTTTTTGTGAAAATGCAAAAAAATTGAGTATCGAGCTGTTATTCAATTCTTGCTTTTGATAGGCACTACGCCTACGCAAATCAAAAATGAGTTGGACTCTGTGTATGGGGACTCTGCACCATCATTTACCACAGTGAAATTTTGGGCAGCTGCATTTAAACGTGGCCGTAAGAGCTTGGGAGATGATGACCGTTCGGGACGTCCAAAAACTGCAACCACTGATGATAACATTGCTAAAGTTCACCAAATGGTGTTAGACGACCGCCGAATTAAGGTGAGAGAGATAGTAGAGGTTATGAAAATGTCCAAAGAACGTGTTTGTTACATATTAAATCAAGATTTAGGGATGAGAAAGCTGTCCGCGCGTTGGGCGCCGCGTTTGCTTACGTTAGATCAAAAACGTGTTCGAATGAACATTTCCAACGGTCTGTTGGCGCAGTTTAGGCGCAATAAATCCGAGTTTTGGCGCCGATTAATTACTGTAGATGAAACTTGGATACACCATTATACGCCCGAAACAAAAATTAAGTCAAAGCAGTGGACTGCAAAGGGCGAGCCGGCTCGAAAAAAAAGCAAAAACTGTTTTTTCGGCTGGGAAAGTGATGGCGACTGCTTTTTGGGATAGTAAAGGAGTTATCTTAATCGATTATCTTCGAAAAGGAAAAACCATTACAGGAGCATATTATGTACGCATCATTACTTGCCAAGCTGAAGGCAGAAATTGCGGAAAAACGGCCACATTTGCAGAAAAAGAAAATCCTGTTTCACCAAGACAACGCGCCGTCTCACACCTCAGCGGTTGCCATGGCGAAAATCCATGAACTACGGTTCGAACTGCGGATGGTCAGCCTTATTCACCAGATCTAGCCCGCAAGCGACTTCTTTTAGTTCCCTCATCTAAAAACTGCGCTGGGAGGACAGGGATCTTCGTCAAATGAGGAGGCAATCACCTTCGTGAACAATTAACAACCCTCGGATCTTACAATTCGAACTCTTGCCAAAATCCGTACTCTGTAATTCGAATTGTCTCCATCCCTGCAGTTACAAAATGTGAAGACATTTCTGAGGAAGACAAATGTGTCGAATCCTGTTAAGTCTGCAGCCGGTTAAACGTTTTTGCGAGAAGGACGCTGAAGTGTGTTGCGTAGGTAGTTTTCATTTGGTGTCAACTAACTTTGTGTTCGGTTTGTTTTTTGAAAAGTTAATTTTAAAGTTAAAGTGTTACATTTTACCGTGAACCGCCCGCCCGCCATTGTTAACGCCAAATTTTGGGCGAATTAAGCAAAGGAAAAAGCGCCACCTGTGTAGCATATCAGTTTGGAGTTGGAAAATCGACTGTAAGATACATTAAACAAAATTCCAAGAAATATTTGGCATATTCAACTCCAACTGAGTCGGGAACTGGTAAGCGGAAAACGTTGAAAATGCCAGAAATGCCCAAAATGGAGAATGCCCTGTTCGAATGGTTTTCCAGATAACGCAAAAGACATGCGCCGATATCCGCTGCCATACTCTCGTAAAAGGCTAAGCAGCTTAACGAAATTTGCATGGAGTGCCCAAACTTAAAATACAAAAACTTTCTAGCGCCGCCGTTCAAGTGGCGCCTTTTATTCAGGAGCTTCATCGAAAAATAAATGGCATGGACCTAACAAAAGAGCAGATCTACAATGCGGATGAAACTGGATTGTATTGGCGCTTACTTCCTGTAACTTCATCCGTAAAAAGTGCTCCTGGAAGAAAGGTAGACAAGGAAAGGGTAACGTTTTTAGCCTGCTGCAATGGTTCAGGGGAGCACAAGTTTCGACCATTGGTAATTGAAAAGTCAACAAACCAAAGAGTGTTTAAGAAATTCAACAATCCGCTGATATACAAGTCTTCTAAAAATGCCTGGATGACAACAGAAATCTTTGAGAATTAGTTTCACCAAGTTTTTGTACCTGAAGTAAGTTACGCTCTTCGTTATTTACCCTTTCATATGATCTTATGCAAAATCTTTTTCAGGTAAAACAATAATTGACAACAAATATTTTCCCCCAGAAAGCATTGTTGTTACTGGATGATGCTTCATGCAATTCAAAAGGATTGCAAAGTATGGATGGGGCTTTTGTGTGCATGTATTTTCCCCCCAATGTAACTGCACTCATACAACTGATGGACCAAAACGTAATTAATTTGCTTCAAATATCATACAAAAAGTCTCTACTTGAAGCCATAATAGCTTCAGAAGAAACCGACATTGCAAAGTGTATCAAGTCGTTCAGTTTAAGAGATGCTATGCACTTGCTAGCTTCTGCGTGGAGTCAAATAGCGTCGAAGAGTATAGAAAAATGTTGGTCGAAAATATTGCCTCGAGAATTGGAGTGGGACGAACACGATGATTTACCCCTTTCAACTCTAATTCAACAGCTTCGTCAAGAGAGCAGTGACGAATTTGAATTTGAAAATGCAGAAATTCGAGACTGGGATGGAGCAACTGAAAATTTGGGCTCCGAAAATATGACTGACTGACTCTGACAGCGAAACTGAAACCATACCTGAACCCAAAATAACTATCAACAGTGACAGTGCTTTTCATTTGTGAATCAGCTAGTGGATTATCTAGTAGAAAGTGACTTTCCAGTATAGCAAATCGAAACCGTTGAAAAAAAAATGGAACAAACTAAAATATCAAATTTTTTTACACACCTGTAACTCTATTTTGTATTTTGCTAAACGGATTTCATTTTGAATTACATTAATTATCTTTTGTTTCTTCTTAGAATAAACTTATTTATTTTACTGTTAAAAGCTGTTTAAAACAAATATTTCATGCAAAATAATGTCTATGAAAAGGGTATCCAGTAATCCGAAAACCTCCGTGGTTCAAACTAAGTTAGGTTTCTACTAGTTCGAATTACCGAGGTTGTACTGTAATAAAGCTCGGTCTATAGAAATTATGAATGGAATACATCTTTCATGGGATCACCACGGCCTCTATTGCAAGCGAAAATCCGAAGGTCAAAATTATCGATGACTTTTTGAAGAATACGGGGGTTGTCTGAAAAGTTTCTGAGCATTTTTTCTCAATTTTTTTTTATTTTTCTACATAGTCTCCTTGTAACTCCACACACTTTTCACAGCGATGCTTCCATCTCTCTAACCCGTCCAAATAGTACTTGGCGTTTTTCTCTGCAAAATAATTGTTCACGAAGGCGATTGCCTCCTCATTTGACGAAAATCTCTGTCCTCCGAGCGCAGTTTTTAGATGAGGGAACAAAAAGAAGTCGCTTGGAGCTAGATCTGGTGGATAAGGCGGATGGTCAAGTAGTTCAAACCGTAATTCATGGATTTTCGCCATGGCAACCGCTGAGGTGTGAGACGGCGCGTTGTCTCAGGATTTTCTTTCTCTGCAAGTGTGCCCGTTTTCCCTTTTTGAGGATAATCGATAATCGATAATCCTTTACTATCCCAAAAAGCAGTCGCCATCACTTTCCCAGCCGAAAAAACAGTTTTTTCTTTTTTTGGAGCCGGCTCGCCCTTTGCAGTCCATTGTTCTGACAGAATTTTTGTTTCGGGCGTATAATGGCGTATCCAAGTTTCATCTACAGTAATTAATCCGGGCCAAAACTCGAGTTTATTGCGCCTAAACTGCGCCAACAGAGCGTTGGAAATGTTTATTCGAACACGTTTTTGGTCTAACGTAAGCAAACGCGGCACCCAACGCGCGGACAGCTTTCTCATGCCTAAATCTTGATTTAATATGCAACAAACACGTTCTTTGGACATTTTCATAACCTCTACTACCTCTTTCATCTTAATTCGGCGGTCGTCTAACATCATTTGGTGAACTTTAGCAATGTTATCGTCAGTGGTTGCAGTTTTTGGACGTCCCGAACGTTCATCATCTCCCAAGCTCTTACGGCCACGTTTAAATTCAGCTGCCCAAAATTTCACTGTGGTAAATGATGGTGCAGAGTCCCCATACACAGAGTCCAACTCATTTTTGATTTGCGTAGGCGTAGTGCCTATCGAAAGCAAGAATTGAGTAACAGCTCGATACTCAATTTTTTGCATTTTCACAAAAAACACTTACATCGACTCACTCAAATTACTGTCAACTAAAAACTGCACGTCCAAAATGACTGAAACTTCGGTAAGTAGATACACAACTAGCATTCACTAGCTTTTATTGACGAGTGCCGCTATCTTTATGTTGCGGAAACTTTTCAGACAACCCTCGTACATAATGTAAAAAATTTAAATGAGCGAGATTGTACTGTGATCAATTAAATTATATATTGATTTCACAACAAATGTGTGTTTAATTTAATGAAAACTTCCACAACAGTTGTTGGCTCACATTTTCTAATAGCTAAGTTAACCAAAAAACCGATAGCGGTGCAGTTAAAATCTCTCCCTTAAGCGATAGATGCACTTAGAAGATTTCGTAGAAAGAAGAACTATTTACCAACTACAACTAGTGTGTTGGCTTCCCAATCGGACGGTTCGGGGTTCAATACCAGCCGTGACCGAAAGACTTTTTTTCAGGCAACTAAAATCTTGTGAGATGAATGGTTGCCTAAATATAACATCAAGTCCAATTTACACTACTAATTTAGTCTCCCGATTAAATGTTGGATGCCACCCATGGAGCGAAATAACCACTGAGTCCAAAAATCTTTCTCTCTCTCTCTATCCAATTTTCCGAAAAACTTAACACGTGCACCGGCATTTTAAGAGTAGCAATACCCTCTTGAGTGTTAAGTTCTGATTTGAGTTCTGTTGTTTCTGTTGGTAAATCTGTTGTTGACATTCCCTCTAAATCTTAGCGTCATAGCTTGACATTTGAAAAAGTTACGTAGCCAAGAGTACATCTAACTCTGTGTGTGTTGGCGATTTTTTACAATTTTAGAAATGGATTTCAGTTTTCAACAACGAACTTGTATGAGTATTAAATTTTGCGTAAAAAACGGATTTAATGGTGCGCGAACGTTGGAAATGTTGGAAAAGTGTTTCGGCAACGATTCTCTAAAAAAGACGGTCGTTTACCAGTGGCACGAGCGGTTCAAAAGTGGTCGTGAGTCAATAGTAAAAGAAATATTGGTCAATAACCGCAAATTAACCATCAGAGTGATACCGGAGGACTTGAACATTGCCTATGGATCCGTCCAAGACATTTTGGTTAATGATTTGGGTTTCCGTCGTGTAGCAGCAAAGTTGGTGCCAAAAAGCCTCAATTTCATGCAAAAAAGAGACCGTGTTGACGTCGCAAAAGAGATGAGTTGGATGCTGAATCCGATCCTCCAACCATCAAAAGGATCATTACTGGAGACGAGACACGCAATCCAGACATCAGGCAAGTGAATGGCGTTCACAAAATGAGCCGAGACCAAAAAAACCACGTCGTTTTCAATCAAAAAAGAAGGCAATGCTCTCGGTTTTCATGGATTACAACGGTGTAGTGCATCATGAATTTTTGCTAGAAGGCCAGACAGTAAACAAAGAGTACGGCAATTATTTGGGCGTTATGAGAAGTTTGCGTGAAGCTATTCGCCGAAAGAGACCAGAATTGTGGGCAGAAAACTCATGGATTTTGCACCATGATAACACACCGTCGCACAGTGCCGTCATTATTCGTAATTTTTTAATGAAAAATGCAAAAAATACCATCCAATTGCCACCGAATTCACCTGATTTGGCTCCCTGTGACTTCTTTCTGTTCAATTGAGTTAAAAAACCATTACGGGGAACGCGTTTCAGCAGCCGAGAGGAAGTAATGGAAAAATCGCAGGAAGCACTGATGGACATACCAAAAACCGAATATAAAAAATGTCTCGAGGATTGGATCAAGCGCTGGCATACTCATAAGTGTGTTGCAATCGATGGGGATTACTTTGAAGGGGTCAATATAGATTTAGATGAATAAACCTGTATTTTAAATTTTCTGAATAAATTCCGAAAACTTTTTGATCAAGGTGGTATAAAAAGGTTTTGAGATAAGTTCAATTAAATCATATAACCACCGAGTTTAAATCTTCGGTATTTTGAAGTGACAGACTCAAATTCTTAGTTAAACCATCTTTTGAGCTACATATTGAATTAATGAGCTAATATTCACCGACTAGATTACAGCTTTCAATAGTATATTAAAGGCAGATTAAAAGGGTTATCATTGAGCTAACTATCTTCTTTAAACAGTAAGCCAATTAGAGATGTTGCCCTCAACGATTTGCTTACAGAAGCCTTTCAAGTCAACAAAGGTGATGGAATATCTTTCAAACCATTCAAGACTCCGACGTTTTACAAAATTTACGTCTATAAGCTTTCAAGCAGTAGCATGAAAAAAGCTGTATAAACGACTTTTTTGTCTGTCCAAGCGAGCGTCAACAAGTAAATCATAAATCAAAATCTACCTCCACTAAACTCCATTAATCGATCTCAGTGTAAGAGTGCAACTCTTGGGTAATGTCTGACACTTTAGAAAACAAAAGTCGTATCTTATTTTTAGTAATGAATTTCTACGACGAATTCTAAGAATCCTGAATCAGGTGAGCCTGATTTATTGTATATAAATAAGCCAACGGTTTATATATGAAAAAAACAAATAAAAGAAAAAAAACAGTATCGGATTAATAGTAAATTAAAAACCAATATGTCGGTAAATACAAATGAGAGAAAAATGCTCAGAAGGCCGACAATATACACATAATTATAATTCTCTTCTACTTACGTCTTCATCCTCCTTGGCGATTGTGGTCATCGAATTTCTGTAAATATTTGGACACGAAGACGCTCTCAGTCTGTAACGATGTGTATTTAATAAAGCACCACGATAATGTATCGAATTACGATGAATTCTCATATCCTTGAGGAAATTCGAATTCCTTATCGAAACATTACCCCGAAGATTTGAACGATTACACAGTTTCTTCGACTTGGATAATCGTCGGATTCCACTAATAGACTGATGGTAATTAGGTTTATCATTTTCCGGAATTGGTATAACCATACCATTGAGTTTGTTAACATTTTCCTCAATCAACGCTGACGTCTCGTTTCTCATAGCCACATCATAATTATGCAAATCATCGTTAAGGATATCCAGAGAATTATGACGATGACTATTATTGCGAATGTTAACGAGTGAATCGTTATTGTTTGACGACGTGAATATATTCTCGTTTAATGAATATCGACTGCTTACAAATCGATCATAGTCCTTTCCATGTTTCTGGGTCAAATATCCCTCGTCGGTTGAGGAACGTATTGATCCTTCATTAAGGCGTAGTGATGGATATGAAGCCTTCTCCGATGGTGATAGAGTTTCCATGCTGGCCAAATAGTTTTTCTTTTCTTTTTCCACAGTAACAACACCAGTTGCAGGTGGATTACCAGTCGAAGACATGGAGAGTAGATTTTCCCTGGATGGCGCTTCAGCACCGACTTTTTGACGAAGTGAACGACGACTTACACTCTTGGCTTCAAAGATGCATTCAAGTTCTTGAGAGCACAAATACGTTGGCAAAAACAATTCACTGCGATATTTCTTCAGCCCGTTTGACAATGGATCACCGATTTGTTGATTGGCCTCGGTGTTATAGTTGGTCACAAGGGTGTCTAAAACAGCTTCTTTAGTTATACCGGTTTCAAGAAGTTTCTTTATCTCCTCAAGGCAAACACTTGAATTTGAAAAAGTCGTAACACTCTGCGAACGGCTTTCTAGTCGATTTTCTTCAATCAGCCAATCAGGATCTCGCATTAAAGCACCAAACACACAAGTATTCAACATTGTTCCGGCTAAAATCAAAGTTGCCCCACGCCAGCCATAGCATTCAATCAACCACTGTGTAAATGGTGCATATAAGAATGTACCAATTCCGGTGCCGGATGCTCCGATTCCGGTTGCAAATGTTCGCTTCTTATCAAACCAAAATGCTATCGATACCACAGCTGTCACATAACCAATACCCAAACCAATGCCAGAGATTATTCCAAATGTCAAATACAACATCTCGATGGAATTACAAATCGAAGCCATGGCGAATCCAAGAGATGACAGAAGACCTCCGATGATTGTCATTTTCCGGCATCCATATTTATCCACCAAATTCGACATAACCGGTCCGAGTAAAAGTGGCACCGATAAAAACAATGAACCGATCCAGGCAGTTTTTGCTTTGCTTTCTTGAAAATACGCAAGCAATTCTGTGTAGATCAATCCGAAGGAAAACGAAATACCATCAGCAATTAGCGAGATACAAAGTGAGGCGAATACCACAACCCAACCGAATCCACCATCCGGAATTTCCGGTTTCTTTTTATCCGATGATGTCGTCTCAATCGAATCTCCCGATTCGTTTGAAATCAAGCGTTTCCGTGGTTTCTTTGAGTTTGTTTTGTCACCTTCGATTGTTATGACACTGCTGGTACGCTCGGACACATTGCAGAACGTCACCTCAGGAAACAATTCGTGTTTGATGTTCTTCACCTTTTCCGGATGGACACCACCATTTTGATTGTTTGTTGATTTAACATCGCCAACGACAACCATTTTGAATTTTCCGTTTGCTTTTTTTTTTTTTTTTGTAGTTATATCTTTTGTTATCAGCTAAAAAAGGCGATTACCGTTGTATAAGTGTGGTGGGAATAACTATACAAGTGGTGAATTTTTTCTATTTTGGTCTATAAGTCTTGTAGAAGTGAACACAATCAGTCAGCAATAATATTCCGATTTGTTGTTTGTTTTGTGATAAATTTTCTTTCGTTAAGTACGGTTATAAACTGATTTCTCGAAAGAGCTCGAAAATTGTAGAAATTACTTTGAGGCTTAGTAAGGAATACGATTTTTGTTTTTTTTTTTTGCTTTAAGTATAAAATAAAATTTCTATAAGTACTCTTATTTGTATTGTTAATTTGATTGCTGAATATGTGCTTGGTAATGCTCACAACTTTTTGTCAAGTTCAGAAGCTAAAACTGCGCGAAAAATCCTTTGACAGATCTTGATATTCGGCGTTTTCTTGAATTGAATTGAAAATTTCAAAAATCGTCTTATTTTCAACGTTGAGAACCGAAACTGTGCGAAAGGATTTTTCTTTCCGATTTTCTGCAAAACCTCAGTTGGACAGTTGGAATATGTAAATTGATATTTTTCTGACTTTTTTTCAATATCAAGAAATATTTAAGTCTACTTATTGATGTCCGAAATTATCTTTCCAATGATTTTAAATTACAAATTCCTTAAGTACTTGGGAGGATGGTATTACAATTTTAAAAACGCAGAATTAAGAATTTGAGCCTGTGAAAAAGGCTATTGCCGCTTGTCCTTTTCTATCTAAATTAGATTAGATTTTTTATGAAACCACGCACAATTTGTAAATGGTCTTTCAACTGTTGCTACAGATGATCCTGATTAAATTCCACTGAATCTTCCAATTTTCATGTGTTTTTTTTAAGATTTTCAAGACTTAGGTGAAGGTCAGTCGTCAAAGATGTGAAATCGTCAACACTTTTTATGTAGTCAATTATTTCTTGTACCTCGAAATGGAATCTTTTAGACCGGTTCCTGGTCTATTGGCAACTGCCAATGGCAGTAAGGACTGTATGAGCCTTCTCTTTTGTGACAAAAATCCCTCGGTTCAAATTTCCAAAAATTCTCTATCACTTCTGAACGCTGTCTTTTTGATTTGTTCAAAATAAAACTGCGCGAAAAATGCACAGCTAACGTTTGTTCTCCTCTAGGCACCATCCAAACTATTGTAAGGACCAATAAAAATCACTTAAAAACGGTGAAAAGAATATTCCTTTCGTTGTTTAATGAATAATAAATAATGAAGATAGCTGTTGCTAATAATTTAATTTATTTTTTTTTTTGTTTTTGTTGATTTTTTACAAACTGCGCGAATTGTTATTTATTATTATTATGTCTATGGGGCTTACTGTACAAGGTTTCTTTATATTTTTATTTTTTTTAACGACGTTTCTAAAGCGATTAAAAATCATAAATCGTTATAACTATTTCTTAACTTAATTGACAACGATTTTTGTTTTTGTTTTTATTTTTGTTTTTCTATTTTTATTTTGTTAGATAGATATTTGTAATTTTTTTCTTTGTGAATGATGGTTTAAAAAGGAGGTTTACTTATTTATTGCTTAGCGGTTATTGGATTTTTACTTTCTTTATTTTTTAATTCGAAATTAAAACAACACCAAAACTATCGTAAACGCAAAAATTGCTAACAGAAAGTATACACACAATTTCTTGGCACTTGTGGTTTTGAAAAGTTATGTTTCAGAAAAAAAAAAAAAAACAAAACAAAAACACCCCGCCCGTCAATACATCATTTTCGAGATGAGACTTTTTAATAGAAATTGTTCCGTTTGTTGCACTTTTGTAAAATTCTTTCCGCGCGAATCTCTCTCTTCCGTAAATCTCTACATAAAGGAAATTGCGCGTCGATTTATTTTTATTTTTATATCAAACAAAAATCAATCAACAAAACAACAGAAAATTTTCTATGTTTTTCTATACAAAACTCAGCGAAAACTGCGCGAATGTTTCGACAACATCAATCCGGATTGTATTTTTGAGTGTTGCTGTATTGAAGTGTTGTGATTTTCGCCTTAATTGTTTTTCCTTTTCTGCTGTGATTTTGTTTTCGTGTCTCCTTAAACTTGACCTCCAAATAACAGCTGTTTTTGATACTAAAATAGTTTTGCGAAATTTTTTTGTTTCTTATTTCTCTTTCTATTTGTTTTATTCTGTATGAAACTTAGATTCTTCTTTTGGGATTTCGAAATTTCAGAGGGATGCACTGAGTTTTTTCCTGTTGATTTTTCGGTTTTCTTTTTGAATTTCGGGGTATTTTTAATGTTTGGAAAGAGAGCGTTTCCACTGTTTTCCTTGATGCAATTCGATTAGGTTTTTATTGAAAATTTGTAGAAAACACCAATATAAAGAAGAGAGTATAAATTAAGAAGTATAATATATTATAAGGATGATGAAAATTATACAGTATCACACAGTAAGCTTGTAACTGTTTTATTTGTTTATTTATTTTTTTTTTTTTTTTCTTATTAACAAAAATTTTAATTTGCACTGATTTTTTTTCTTAATCACAAATTTTCAATTATTTATTTATTTTTTTTAAATAAATTTACCTAGATTTTAAGTTAGAATATCTAATTAATAGATACTATTAGACAAGGTGTAGTTTTTCTTTCTGCACTCACCATAACAGAATAACGAATTTCGAATGCATATTGTTTTAACATACCGTGGCGAATTTGTTATAATAAGTTTTCTAATAAATTCAATATAATTAATTTTTTTAAAACTAAACATACCACCAATTAATTCGCCATAATTCGATAAATCTTCACTTAATTCACTTGAGTGTTTATTAAATCTTAGACGTGGATCACGTGGGGTATACCGAAGAAACACTTTATTAGATTTACTCGCCTGATGACAACGGTGACGATGGTGATGACGATGATGATGTTGGTGTTGATGTTTTTGATTATTATTGTTCGTAAACGGTGAACAATTAATTAGTATTGAACTGAAATTATTTTTAGTCCGAATTTCATTCATTAAGAATGGAAGTTTTTGTATCACAGTAATTGAAAAGTGTACGTCCTTAGATGGATAGTTTTTGTTGGGGTGGTAGTAGTGGTCTTGAAGGTCCTTAAAGTCCTGAAGGGGCTGGAGATGTTTGGATGGAGTTTGTTCTATTTGGTTTCTTGTTGGAAATCGGGTTATATCCGGATTTATTAAGTATATTGGAATTAATTGGGTAATCGTTGTTTGTAGTCTTTTTATGGGGCAGTTGTCCAGTAGCAGTAACGTCCTATTCGTCCAGTTGTGTGTTGTTTGCCGAGTTAATGAACGTAGTACAAACATGCGGCAAGTTTTTCCAATTTCAAACCGTTTTATCCGCAAAAGAAAACTTAGAATTATTTATTCGTTTTTTTTTATTATTATTTGTTAAATTTAAATAAATTAAGAAGGGGAAAAATAAAATTAAATTTATTTCTAATTGTTTTTTCTCCAAAGTTTATTGATTGTTTTGTTTATATTTTTTTTTTTTTCCTTAAGTTATCACGATATAATATCTTTTCGTCGATGGTTTTATTAAATTTTTAACACGTGTCAAGTGAACACGCTCTCTTCCCGCGCGGACATATTAAATGAATTTTTGTTAATTTAATTTTAAAATCTATTATTAATGGCCGCTTGGCCGCAAATATCAAAAACTATAATGATTTAGTAGGTTTCCCAAAATTGGGAAATATTTTAAGTTCTCCCTAATATAACGATGAGGAGTGCTTTCGAAGAGTTCTGTTTAAAATCTGAAATGAAACAAATTAGGACATAGTGATAATGAGTGTAAATTTCCTTTATGAAAATAACTTAATTAGAGAAAATAAATAAAGTCAAAGTTTAGAGGACATGATGAGGATACAACAGCTATTGCTCCAAAGGTGTTGTTTTGTTGTTTTTTTTTTTTTTTTTAAAATTTCGAAGAAAGGTAAGAAACGGGGACATTTATATGGAATCGATTTCTTACAAAGAAAGACTAATACGGTTCAAGTTACGCTATTGTACTAAATCTAATGCGATTTTCTCCGAACGGGAGATAGTTGCCTTTTCCTGAAAATCATTGAATTGCAATTTTAATTAGGAAGATAATTGGATTATGAGGACAAGCATCAGTACTCTGGCCATTAAATACAAACGTCTACTCTCACTAATACATGGTGAGACCTACCTACGACCTAGAGGTTGTTTGTTTTTTAACGGCATAGGAATTTAATATGAAATAGAATACATACAAATTGTGGTCAAAGGCATGGTGTTGGCTTTATTGCATTTTATGGAATATTGAAATTTTTAGCTAGTTTGAATAAAGCTGTTGCCGTATATCGACGGATATTGGCTTCCAAAATGTTCATCGTCTTTGGTTTATCGGAGTACGAGTTGGTAAGTGACTTCACATATATTCAGCGAAATTAATCCAAATGAGGTAAATAATATAATTTTTAGAGGACAATGCGCAGGTTCATCACGAAGAATTATATGTTCATTGATTGTGGCGCACTATTGGCGAACGAAAAAGTCAGCAACCATGGATGTACATATAGTGCTCTCCATTAATATATTACTCCACATTATTTTTCAAGAAATATTAAACAATCATTCCACCAGCCGGTTTCAATTCTTGCACAAGTTGTGTGTACTTTGAAAACCAAAGTCTGTCAAGATCTTCCGTAAAGCAGATGGACACAGGTCTAATTCCTTTGCACGATGGCAACTGGACTCATTCGGGTGCTCCTCAATACTACGTTCCATAGCAGATACACATTATGTTGACCAAGATTTTCGAAATAAATTTGCAAAATTTACGATCCCTCTTCTGGTGTGGTAAACCTAGCTGAGCACAAATTAGCTGCCTGCTGTCAAATTGGCTGTCAGTTATAAAAAAAAAGTGGTGTCCAAACATTTGTTTTCATCTGAATTTAATTTAAGTTCGTTACTGTCCCATTTCCTTAGTTGATATCAGTTAAATCGTTTTATGTGTATTAAATCACAAAAGATTAATTATTTAATATTGCAGAGTAGGCATACTTTCCAAGAAAACTTTTGTGCTGTCTACAGCTTATCAAATATTTATAGAATTTTCCTTACTTGCTTATATGGCGCTATAGCCCGGAGCAGTTGGGGGTCTGCGTGATGATCGATCGGGAAAGTGCCAAGTGTCTGATAACTTGGACTGGACCAGCAGCGCAACAATCAAGTTCGTAGCGAAGTGCTTGCCTTACCTCCCAGTGGTGGTCTCCGGTAACTGCTTGAGGCAACCCTTACCTATGGAGGCTAAAAGGAAGAGATGTAAATTTATGACGATTCATCATATCGCAGCTTCCTGGATGGCGGTGATATCTGTTTCCTAGCGTCTCCTCAAGCTCCGACCGCGACAGGCGTTGTCCTGTGTTTATTTTGAACAGTCGTCGAACCGTAAATCCTTCCTTTTCCTTAATGCAAAACCAATATCATGACTGTTCCGTCTGAATGGTGCATGTGCTCTTTAAACCTCGTGACTTCCTAGTATTTCAGTCAAGAAGTTATTGTAAAATAGTAAGAAAACGTACCACATGGCAACAATCCTATTCAAATCAGACAATTGTCATAGGAGATGCACTCATAGATTAGATATAGTCGATGTAGATAATTGTTTAGTGCGTTCTAACTTGGAAGATTTACAACAAACTTTTATCTGCGAAAAATAATTAGATTCTCTATTCTTACTAATACAGCACATGTAAGCAATTAATTTTCCTTTTACATTTAAGATAATAAATCAGCGATTGCTTGAAGTGTCTACCCGAGGGCGATAAAAATCAAGCAATTTTGCCAAATCGAATTACGGGTAGTTTGAGGAAACGGCAACTAAGTAGACGCATGAACGTGCACGGCTACTTTAGATTGTCTATAGATACCATGGCCTTGTACGAGGTAAACTCATAAAATATAAACGTCAGCCTGCATATTCGATAGAGAAAATCAGAGGTGGTGATTTTTTTTTTAATAAAATCAATAAATAATAATAATCAGGTGATATCAGGTTTTTTTCTTTTTACTGGTGACTTCTAATAAAAGGGGTAGCCTTCGGGTTGTACGTTTTTTTCCTTCATATTAGTACGAGTAATATGCAATTGCACTTCTCAAAGGACACCTGAAACTACTCATACAAATTATAAATTAGCTTCGTATCCTATGAATCCTCGATTTGAAATATACAGAGTGAATGGCTCGAACTCCAACTTTTTAAAATGCTATAATTTTTTTATTTTTTGATAAATTTTATTTTGCCAAAGCAAAAAATGCTGGAAAATACATAAATTTTCAAATTTTATCAGTAGTTTTCAATATGTCCACCTTTGGCGCGGATAATGGCCTTGAGTCGGCCGAAGAAAGCATCGCACGCTACACGCATTTTGGCTCTGCGGTATTTTGGCCCATTCTCGGTGAAGTGCTTGTTTGAGGTGGTTCAAACTTTGGTATTTTTTAGTGCCAACCTTCGCCTTCAAAATACCACAGACAGAGAAATCCAACGACCGAAATGATTGTTTGTTCAAGGCTTCAATACTGCCTCTAAGACAGTTTCACGGTATACGATCGCATTAATT
The DNA here is from genome assembly GCA_963966105.1 of Volucella zonaria. NCBI lineage: Eukaryota > Metazoa > Arthropoda > Insecta > Diptera > Syrphidae > Volucella > Volucella zonaria. The sequence goes on from OZ014531.1 coordinate 135,140,578, forward strand.
TTGACGCCACGGTCCAAAAATACGAGCGGTAAGCGACCATCGGCGGTTATAGCGGCCCAAACCATCACCATCGGTGCTGCCTGCTTTCTGGTGGCCATCCGAAGGTGTAAATTTTCGAAGGACCTCCCTGGTAAGTAAACTCGGTCATTTTGTTTCTTGACATATTGCTCGATAACAAATGGCGACTCATCGGAAAAAACTAAATTCGGCAACTCACCACTTTCGTGCAAGCGTAGCAACTCCTTCGCTCTTTCGACTCTAACTTTTTTCTGTTGCGGTCTAAGATCGTGTGCTTTTTGGAACTTCAATGGCTTAAGCCCAAGCTTGTTTTTCAATATGTGTTGCATCCGTTCCAACGATATGTTGAGCTCACGAGCCATTTTTCTTCCACTTCGACGCGGATTTCGCTCAATTCGAGCTTTCACTTTCCGAACCATTTCTGCAGATATTGCTGTTTTTTATGACCCCCTCCATGGCGTTTTGCAACGCTGCCAGTATCACGGTAACGAGCTATGGTTCGAGACACAAATGATTTATTCACGTTGAGGTGCTGGAGGGCTCTAACGACAGCTACTTGTGGTTTTCCAGCCAAATATATATCAATCACACTATCACGTTTGAATTCCATCGGGGATAAAAATTTTTCAACACAACTGAGACGCAAATCGTTTAAGAGGCTTGTAAATAATAAAATTATCTGTCAAGTGTCAAAATTTGAGCTCACTGTCATGAACGGTTTGGAAATTATAGCAGTCTGAAGTTGGTTGCAGTTCGAGTCAGTCAGGGTGTATATCCCCATACTGTGTTACGGTAACATTTACCCCAACAAGCTGGGCTCTTTTCCCGTGAAAACTATCGCCTTCATCGAACCTTTTTCCTCTGAATAGTTGTTCTTCCAATATTCTGAGAGAGTGATGTGCACTCTCTCAGTACCTTGGAAGGACAAAATAAACAGGTAGGATGGACAGTCAAAGCCACGAACAGAGCTGGGCGGCCTGCGACAAGAGCGCGAGGAAGGCCCTATATACGAGGGGCGTTCAATATATTCTCGGTATCGATATGAAGGAAAATGCGAATTCAATTTAAATTGTTTTTATTTTTCAATATAATCTCCCCTAACATCAATGCATTTGTTACATCTCCTCCATTTATTGCCGACTTGAGTTCTTCATCATCCGAAAATCTTTTTCCACGAAGACATTTTTTCAAATCCGGAAACAGGAAATAATCACTAGGGGCAAAGTCTGGACTATAGGGTGGGTGTTGGATTTCTTCGAAACCACAATCTCGCGTAGCAGCCTTGGAAACTCGCGCCGTGTGAACAGGAGCGTTGTCATGAAGAAGCAACACACCCGCTGCGAGTTTACCCCGTCTTTTCTTTTTAATTTCCTCCCGCAAATTATGCAAAGTGGAAGCGTAGGATGTGGCGTTGATGGTTTCACCTTTTTTTTTGTACTCAATGAGCAAGATTCCCTTTGAGTCCCAAAAAACTGTGGCCATGAGCTTCCCGGCAGACGGAGTGACTTTGAATTTCTTCGGGGGGTCTGTTCCTTTTTTATGCCACTGCATGGACTCTTGTTTGCTTTCAGGGTCATAGTGGTGGACCCATGTTTCGTCCCCAGTAACAATTCGATCCATAACACCGTCCGCGTTCTCACTACACATCTCCAAAAGCTCTCTACAGCATGCGATTCTCACTTTTTATCTGAGGCGCTGTGAGCATTCGTGGCACCCACCTTGCACTGACCTTTGAAAGGTTAAGATGGTCATGAAGAATGGTGTGAATGGTACCAATTGAAAGCTTGGTGATCTCTGCCATCATTTTCACCTTTATTCGGGCATCCTCAAGAACAAGTTTTTCGACTTCTTTGATGCTTTCTCCCGTACAAGCAGTAGCCGGGGCGCCGGAGCGGGGGTCGTCTTCAATGCTCTCTCTGCCTCTCTCGAACTCACTTGACCACTTTTGCACAGTTGATAATGAAGGTGCGGAACCCTGGTAAACAGCCACCATCTCTTCATGAATAGTTTTTTGACTTTTTCCTTGCTTAGTGAGAAATTTAATTACAGCGCGATGCTCAATTTTCACCATCATCGTCTCAGTTGCCATTATGATTCTGTTTAACTAGAAATAAAACGCGAATTTATATGAAATTTTACATGAATGCACTAAAATAATAGTATTACTTGATAAATAAGTCAATTTATATATACAACCACAGCTTCACCCCGATACCGAGAATAGTTTGAACGCCCCTCGTGGGATATTTTTTTGCAAGGGTCTAGCGCGGAATAGTCCACCTTTGACCCACATGTTGTTCTGTCTCCCCTGATGGGTAGTCTCCAGCCTTGAGTAGAGCCAAGACATTCCGCTTCTAACCCGTTTACTTTTTTTTGACCCGCCTTATCTGTTGTGTCCGCTGTCGCATTGGAGGAACGTATTTGCGGAAGGCACCTGTGGATTCTTCCATTCCCGGACTTGTGCCTTTACGCTCCTCGGATGTGACAACCAGTAGGTCCACCCGGAAAAGACAGAGCCAGGCGGACGGCCTGAAACACTCTGAACATATGGCGGACGGTCATGTTACGAGTATTTGAACTATACGCCTAGAGACAGATGGACGGTCTGGAGCCTTCTGTGTAAATGAAACATCTACAACCCACACTAGTTACCTAGAGCCAGGCGGACTATCTGCAACTCTCTGCAACACACACCACACAACAGACCCCCAAAAGCAAAGAAGCAAACGAAACACAAGACAGAAATCAAAAAAAAAAATCTGTTCCCCAAAAAATCTGCCCAGAAGTCTCGGAAATTTCCCCGAGGATCTGGATAGTGAAAGTGGCTGGTTACATGCTCCAGCTAAGTAGCGAAGCGCTGTACGCACATACACATTGGGCCCGCTAAGAACCGATGCACGAATGGTCATGTGGGTGGCCAATGGCCTGAGTGGACATAAGCTGAATTAGTTGATCACACCGCTTGAAAGAGGTTTATAAAAAACAAAAACAAGATTTATGTCAAAGCGACAAAGGAGAAAGAAAAGAAAATTGAATGTACAATAGAAAAATTTAATAGGAAAACAAAAGGAAAGAAAATATAAGTGAAAAGTCAAAGGAAAAGAGGACGTTGAGAGATAGAAGATAGAGGGAAAACAGAACAGTGTCAGGGAACAATAGGGAAAGCCTGAAAGACGAGGGAAGAAGGATACCAAACAACAGCTAAGTATTGTTGCGAGATTGTGTAGTGAAATTCCGGTAGGTTTTTACCCGCGTAGTGGAAAGAAAAATTCCCTTAAAAAGAACGACAAACGGGACACGCGACCCGCTAGAGAAAAAAAAAATTTCAACCGTTGGGGAAGACGGAAAATAGCGCCCCAGTCTTAAATGGTTTCCATTCCGGTAATTTCAACTGCCACTCATTTAACCTTGATCAATAAAATTTTGATACCGCTCAGTTCATTGTGCCATACGAGATTCCGATCAATAAATCGCTAGTTATAACGGGACTTTTCACTTTTGTTGTTTTTTTCTTTTCATCTTGTTTAATGTTTCGCAATTTCTTTTCAAAAAGATTGCGGAGCGCCTGTAGACACATTTGTCTATTTTTTTTGAGATTTGCTACTGCCGCAGATTATTTTCTTTTAACTATAAATCCACTCCTAGCTGAGCAGCCGAAAGTGGCAGCACTTAACTCACTGCCGGTTGCAAATTTCCCTTGGCTTTTCTTTGTTGACATCGCAATCTTCTATTATCGATCAAACCACCACCAGTGTAGTTCGGATGTTTTTTGCTGCCCCCCGGCAGACCGGTTACCAATTAGGAACTTTTCATTGAGGTATTGTGTTAATCTCGGGAAAATTAAATAAAAATAAAAATTGTGTAGTGGAATAACAAAGTGGTAACACTGCTAAAGATTACAATGTAAGTGTAAGAGTCTGCCGGTAGGCAGAGTTTAGTGCTAAGCAAACCATCGTGAGGTACGGACGATAGAAAATAAAGCTAAATACGAAAAGTAAATAAACGTTTTTTTATTATCAGTGTGCGCATAAAAATGCAACAATTGGTAAATTCAAAAACAAACACATCGTTACAACAGACCACGACGCTGTACGTATATTTTACACTTAAGTTTCTGCCGTTTTTTATTAAAATTTTATTGTACTACTTTCTCCCATCTTTCTGGCAATTGATGGTTACGAGGAGGAGGCTATCTAAGCATCGACCCAAGTTCCGGTTTCTTCAGTGACGCGCTGCTCAGCCAGGCCACGCGCTATCAATCGAAACAAGTGATAATCCGAAGGACTGGCGAGTACGACGGGTGGGGTTAGATACTTCCCAGTTGAGTGTTTGGAAGTTGATTTTGACCGGTCATGCAATATGTGGCTGAGCATTGTCATGCTGGAAAATAATTTTGTCGCATCTGGAGTAGAAATGGGCGGCTTTTCCTTGAATGCTCGGCTCAATCTCGTCAATTGTATTTGGTAAAGTGCCTTAGTGATAGTTTCGTTTGCTCATAATAGACGACACCAACTGGGCTAACTATAGAGGAATCAGTCTTGTGACCACCACGGCTTCTGTTGCAAGCAACCATCCGAAGATCAAAATTATCGATGACTTTTTGAAGAATAATTGTGTCAATGGCCGACATTTCAGTTTGGGTGTTATGTTTGAGATCCTGAATTATCGCTGGGTTATTGGCACAGACCTTACTATTAAAATAAACTCTAAGGAAGAAGACTAAAGATATCAAATCGCATGACGAAGTCATTCAACTTCTCTAACCGAAATAATGCGATCTTTCAAACTTCGTAGGCAATAAATTGATTGATTAATGGCTTGGTGGGCGGTAGCACCATCGTGTTGAAACCAGAGACCGTCCAGACCCAATTCATTCAATTTTGAAAAAGAAAATTGCCGGTCAACATGTTGCGGTAACGTTCCCCATTCACTGTAACTGTTTCTCCAGCCTCATCTTCGAAAAAGTACGGGCCAATGATGCCGCCAACCCATAATCCTTTACAGTAACTTTTTTGGGATGCATTGGTTCTTCGTAAACCTCGTATGGGTTTTTCGGTCCCCAGAAACGGCAATTGTGCCATAAGTGAGGCCCAATTATTGACTTCGGCGACGAATTGAGGTGCCTGGCAGGTTTTGAATACTTTCGCTCACAGTGGTGATCCTTTGGCGTGTACGCGCTGGCCGAGCATGCTGATATGGAGTTTGACCCGATACCGAACGAGTTTCTTCAAAACGCTTCACGATTGCGTGAATTCCGCACTCGCTAGGGCGATTATGTTGACCGAGAAATTCACGAATTTTACTTTTACAGAGCCCATTTTCGTAATAAGATTGAATAACAAAAATGCTTTGATGTGTGGTAAAGGACTCCATGACTAAAATTGCCAAAGATTGTATGACATCTGTCAAAAAATCAACCACGTTGAAATTGGTAAATGACAATAATTGACAGCCAACATCCACACCATCTGTTGGCTCAACCTTTAGTGAGAGCTATTCAAAGTTGATGTGCCATAGTGTCTTTTTACAATGGAAAATATTTAATTTTAATTTTTGGAAGGTATAACACCAAACCAAATTCATGAACAGTTGTTGAAAGTGTACGAGGACTATTCACCTTTAAATTAGAACAGTAGCCGGATTGCTGAAATTAAACGTGGTCGAATCAGTCTTGAAGACGATGCACGTAAAGGACGTCCAAAAAGTAGCAAAAATACAGGATATGGATTTGGAAGATCGTCGATTAACCGAGAAAGATTTGGTAGAAGCCCTAGGCATCTCGTTACGCAGTGTGAGCAGTATTTTCGCTGAAGTTTTTGGATTCAGAAAGCTGTGTGCACAATGGATCCCGCATTCGCTAACAATGCAACAAAAACTCATTCAAATACGGCTTTGTCAGCAACATTTAGAGGGTTTTAGAAAGGATAAGAAGGATTTTGTGCGTCGTTTTATCACTATAGGTGAGACTTGGGTCTACCACCATGATCCTGAATCAAAACAAGAGACTAAGGAGTGGTGTAAACCCGGTATTTTGGCTCCAAAGCGAGTTAGGGTCCAGAAATCGGCCAAAAAATGTTTTTCGGGATGCAAAAGGAGTTTTGTTCGTGGATTACTTATAAACTGGTAAAACAATAAACTCAGTTTATTATTGTAACCCTTTGAACCAGCTGGGTGTAAAAATTCGTGAAAATCAGACCTGGTTTACAGAGGAGAAAAATAAAGATCAAGAAACCCATCGCGAAAATAGTTAATAAAAGTTCGAATTGTTGCAACGTCCACCCTATTCGCTGGATTTAGCTCCTTTTGACTTCGGGTTGTTCTCAGAGCTCAAAAAATGCATGCGTGGAAAACCATTTTCATCGAACGAAAAGGTAACACCAGCCGTGGAAGCGTATTTAGACAGTCTTCCGGATTCTCACTTCAGGGATGGAATCCAGGAATAAGAAGATCGCTGGAACAAGTGTATTGAAAATTATATTGAATAATAAAATTTCAAGCAATAGAATCTAGCTTTTCTTATCGAACGACAAAACTTATTGAACAGCCGTTTATTTATAAAGACATGTCAAGTATTGACATCATGGCCAAACTTGTTCGTCTATGTAGGACGAACGTTCGCTGTGTTTTAACGTCGGGAACAACGGACACAACTGAAGCATTTAATGGGAAAAAACCATTTCGACTAGGTGACGCGCTGTAACGATATTTTTTTACATAACATTTGAAAGAATTTTGCGAAACTCACGGGAGGATACCAGAGATATAATAATATTGGGCTCTACCACATGCAGTGTCCGATTTTCGCTCAGTCGGTGCAAAAACTGTTGCAGTTGGGATTTGAAATTCTTCTGCATCCACCGTACTCTCCGGATATTACCATCTTTTCCGCAATCTGGATTCATTTTGGCGGCAGAAGGTCTTCCGGAACCGAGCAGAGGTCATAAAAGCCTTTGAAGATTGCATTGCCTCAAAAAGTCAGCACTTCTACGAAAAAGGAAAATTTGACCTTGTTTCACGTTGGAAGAATGTCATGGATGCCAACAGAACCTATTTTGATTGAATAAAAATTTAAGGAAAAATAATATTGGCTCTGTTAAATTTTTACTATAAAATCGGACATTTCATGTGGTACAACCCAATATATTCCAAAATTGTGTACAACTACTGCTGGCGACATTGACATTACGGAAACGAGCAGTCACTGGGTCGTTTGCGGCCGTTGAAACAGAACCCGTGATAATGGGTTTCGTGTTAAATGAGGGTAAAGCAAAGTATAAGCAGTCGACAAGAACATGGGATGACCAGTTTTTTTATAATTTACGAGCGCTCAAGGGATTTAAGTACCCTTAAAATGTTTGCACAGAGCACGGGCGAAGGAAAATCAGGGAGGATGGAAAGAGAAGTACCGGTGACGTTGGTTTTAAATGTTTGAAGGTTTTAATGACTTGGAAATAAAGAGCTAGGCAGGGCATTCCATAAGTGAGTTGTACGGCTTAGGAACGAATCCCGATATTTTAGAGTACATCCGAAAGTAGGCTTGAGCGCATACTGATGAGCACTCATAGCGAGACGGGTTTTACGGTTAAAAGTTTGAAGGGGCGGAATTCTACTGGCGATTTCTATAGAGCACTGGAGGTGGAAATAGCGATAAAACAAAGTGAGACAGGAGACTTTACGTCGGTGTTCGAGGGTGTCAATTGATTGACTGATATTAGTATCACCAATTAGTTTTATCGCACGGTTTTGAATCCTATCTAGCAGGTGCAGAGATGTTTTGGGCGCACCCGACCAGATGTGGGCATTGTACTCCAATTTCAGGCGGATAAATGCCGTAAATATTGAGGCCAGATCAGAGGGGGTAAGCAGCATTTTTGACGACACCGAATATGTGGTCATTATAACGTAAGCTGTCATTGACACACATACCGAAAATGGAAAGTTTATCGGTTTCCGCGATGCAAGTGCCATCCATGGATAATGGCTGCGTATTTAAATTTCGCTTTAACGACAGCAGACAACATTGTGTTCTGGAAACATTAAATTCCACTCGGTTGATAGTTCCCCAGTTAGTTATGCAGCTAATATCGGAATTTAATGAGCTTAAAATACGCTGCCGTTCCCATTCTACAGCCGAAGAGCAGGAACGTGAGTTCGGGAACGAATATGTAAAGCAGAGAGTACTGTCGTCAGCAAAGGAATATATTGGATTAGAAGTAGCAGATAAGCGATAATTAATGAAAATTAAAAAGAGTGTCGGAGCCAGAACGGAGCCCTGGGGCACACCAGCATTTATTTTGTGAATATCAGACTTGAAACCATCCAAGACGCACGCATTTTCGACAAAAGAGCTTGATGCCCAGCTCTGACAAATGCCTTAGAAATATCAAGCGCAACTATCTTGCTTTCGCCAGATTGATGTACGCTTTGGTTCCACTTCTCGGTGAGACATGCCATCAGATCACCAGTGGACCTGCCGGTCATTGAGAAGTTTTCGAGTTTCGAGATGTTTCATGAGCTGACGATTTATCAGCGTTTCCATGACTTTGGAAAGAAGGGACATAAGTGCTGGAGGAGGGGGAAGAAGATTCGCCTATTTTAGGGACGGGCTGGAAAATGCTGTTTTCCATCTGCTCGGAAAGAGTCCTAAAGAGTAGGATTGATGAAAAAGCTTACGCAGTGGTTTTGCCAGCGAGGAAGAACACCTCTTCAGAGGAAGGGGAGATATACCATCTGGACCAGCGCATTTGTGAATGTTAAGATCTTTAAGTACTCTTGCTACTACACGAGTGCGAAAGTGGATTCGTCCCATTGAAGATTCGAAGCACTCAAAGCATTATCTGGGAATGTTGGACTGGCCGCAAAGTGTGCAGCAAGCAGATTGGCTTTGTCCAAAGAACTGACAGTTGGAATGTCATTGTAAATGAGCGTTGGCATGAAGGATGAGGCAGAATTGTTACTACTTTTGGGACATCGTAGTATTTTTTGCCTTTATTCCTCCGATGAGGAATAAAGTTACTCATTCTAAAGAGAATGGTGTCTGTGATCATATCAGCAGCGGCATCCACGTCGGTCGTTATTGAGGAAACATAACGACCAGTTAAAATTCTTATAGAAGCTGTTAAGTCCGCTCCGATTGGCTTTCTCGTATTGTCATACGGTTCTTTTAGGAATCTTTTCTCTAGCTGATATGACAAAATGGTCCGACGAGCTTAGAGGAGAGAGCACATCAACGCAGTACTTATCAGGGTGAGAAGTTAAAAACAAGTCCAGGGTGTTGGCGGTATGACTATCAACGTCTGGTATTCGTGTGGGCTCATTTACAAGTTGGATTAAGTGTTGCCTGTCCAGAATGTCGAAGCCACCCAGAATTGTGTATACTGAAATCGCCCGCAATAACGATTTTAGTATGAGGAGACAATGATACAATTCTTTATATGGAGTCAAACAGCCCATCAAACTCGTTAAGTGTTGAATTGCTGTCCAATTCGGGGCTTCTGTGAATAAAGCAGTAGTGGATAATTTGCTTACGGAGATGGAATTTTGACCACATAAAATTGAATTTCGGATTGGAACAGGGACTACATGGTGGTGGAGTTTGGTAAGCCACATCACTACGCACGTAAATGGCGAGACCGCGGTAAGAGAATAATAATGGCACTAGTTCGTAGCCAGGTAGCTTCAGATCAGAGTGATCTGAGAGGTGTGCACGGGGCATAAGGCTCGTATCATTCCAGTCCAGAGTGGTTGTGGACTGGCTTCCAAATCGGAAGGTTCGGTATTCGAATCCCAGCCTCATCCATTTTTTCAGCTAACGAAAATCAAGTAAGACGATTAGTTGACTAGAAATCAACATCAAGCCAACTGCCACTAAGAATTTAGTGTCCCCATTGGATGTTGGATGCCACCCATGGAGCGAAATAACCACTGAGCCCAAACAATTTTCGTTCTCTCTCTATCCCATTTTCCAAAAAACTTAACACATGCTGAGGCATTATAAGTGTATTCATACCCACTTGAATGTTAAGTTCTTTTAAAAAAAAAAAAAATCGTAAAGTTATTTTCAGGCCCGTTTCGATAAATGGAATTTGGAAAAGAAGATATAAAAGAGTACTGCATGGGCCACATAGTGACATTGACCTTGTCTGAAGCGCTTGAACTCATCGACTTCGATGGCTACGACCTATTGAACGAAGAACACCACTGCTTCGGTTGGGAGTGGTTTCGATTCCATACCGGTGAGACAGAAAAACCTTGAACTCACGACACGTGGGCTGTTGGCTGAGATACAGGTCCACTTTAGACTGTAGCGCCGCTCAAAGTAAAGTGAAGTGAGGCTGCTTTCAAACCTCTTTCTAAAGCCTATCGCTGAGACAGATGCTCGATGGAATTTACTTCATATTGTTTATCAGTTCTAAGCTGATAATATGATGTATTCGGGGAAGACAATAATTTGAAATATGAAGCATACGAGTATATATTTTTATGACAACCTATGAGTATCTGTTAAACTGGCAATTAAAATTATAAAAAAAAACTGTCATCTAGACATAGATATACGTATAAGATGCAGATATATTTAAAATAAAATGTGTTCTCGTACACTATTATCAATTCAGGGTATCTAAACATTAGCTAAATGTCATCGAGTGATAAGCGTTTCTTAAATTTTTAATTCTCAACTCACTCACTTAACAGATTGCGAATAGAATTTGTCGCATATTAAACGCATTTTACATTTTATTGCCTCATAACTTTAATCTCTTGATAAGCAAAATAAAATTTATCACAGCAAAAAATTGAAAAGAATCTCTTCTGGCTATTGGTGTAAAATTTGGCGAAGGATTTTAACCCGATATTAGCGGTTATTTCTACTCACTTAACACATCAATTTCAATAGCGCAATCTGTAATTTCTGATCACTTCACACTAGAACAAACATTCCGCCAAGAGGTGAATGGCCGTTCTCATCGATACGCGATTAAATACGAATACAAATACGAGTACTACGAGTGAATGCAGTTATTCCTAGACCTTTATTGCAATCACAAATTATTTAAGTCACTGGTTTTGTAAAACACGGCAACACACTTGGTCAAAACGCGTCTGGCCCACCAATGGTCAGGTCCAACTCCATTCTGAGGCGCTATTAGAATGATACTAACTTCAAGTTTAACCTATTTAAAAGCCGATCGTATTGTGGAAAGGCTTATCGCAGGGGTGCGCAGCAGATAGGCTCGACGATAAGTAATCAACGCGTGAAAAGTTATTGTTTTAACGATTATTATGCTCATTCAAGAGTACACATTTATAAACTAGAGAGTACTATTATTTAATAGATTTACTTAATGTGGAAGAGATGTCGACTTGCAGATAAGGTCCATTATAACCAGCACGAGTGCTTTGTACTTTTGAGATAAATTTACAGAACCGATTCGCAAGCAGTTCTTTAAATCCATTCATGGCGAAATGCCTTGCGATTTTTATTGTTTTATTTCCTTGAATTTGGTTTGCGTTTAGAGATACAATACCTACATATGTAGATTGTACGAGTACACTGCGTCGTAATAAGATGCAGATGACAAATGCATATAGTCGTAGATTACTTGTCGTAGGCGATATTATCACGTGTTTGCACATTTTTTGTCTGCCTTAAGTTGTAAAAGGTTGCCGTCAGTTTTAGACGGCATACCCACCATTTGCGTTTCTATCTTCTATGATTTATAATATATTTATCCCAATCAACAAAATTCTAATCCAGATTGGAAGATAAACAGGTCTATCCAGACGTGAATGAGTTTCTTCATTTAAGCCCAAAAGAATGACAGAGGTTGGAGGCTGTTCAGATAGTGTATCCGAAAAACCTACCGAAACCAACCAGGCGATTGAAAACAATGTTATCTTCATTTCTGTAGGTTTGTAGGTCCAAATGGGACCTAACGAAGCGAGGACTCTTTGGCGATTACTTAAAAACCACCTACATATGCAGTGTCTGCTCCTCAAAATTGGATGACACTGATAAGAGTAGCTTTAGCCTATTTAAAAGTCATCTACTAATTTTAGCATCCGCTGCTTCAGTTAATCAGATATGGGTAGAGTAGAAAGCACATGGATCGGGTTCTATTAAAAAGAGCTACTCTTTTAATATTGATGACCCAGATTGGACAATCGGCAATAATAACAATTTGACTGACACGGAAGCAATCAGAAAATCGTTTGGGCGAGGCAAATCTGTTGGATCTTTCTAATCATGACATAAGCAATCGTCCAGTCACTACTGAGAGGTAGCTTTTTGTTCTGGTTCTAAGCTCAGGCAAATACTATGTCAAAATCATAAACTCAACAGGTTACCCATACTTCTATCTTATCTACTGTGTTGGGTAATTTGGATTTACCTTCATCTAAAACTCATCCAAAGACTTTCATTGAGCCAAAATTAATCGCAAAACGTGTTACGGATTAGTCCGCCCTCATATAGGAGGAAGCCGATCATATAATATATACTATAGATCCCTATAAAATCAGATAACTGATAACTGATACCACCTACGCTCCTGCTCACATCAAGTTCATCTGTTAATGGAAACCCTTAAAAGACGCAAGTTATCCTAACGCGCACGGACTCAGAGCTAATTACAAAGAAAGACGATTTCGTATTCTCAAAACTGAGCAAGTTCCGGTGACATTGTACCAGACGGCATCTCTACAATATAGCACCAGAGTCATATGAGATTGAAAATCCACTCTGATTTGTGTCAAGAACAACTTTTTTAAAAACATGAGATCAGCGCGCACTCAAGGGATTTGTTTACCCTGAAAAGGTTTGTCATAGCGTGGCGGCGAAGGAAATTTAGGGAGGAAGAAAAAAGAGGTGCCGATTTGGTCTTAAATGTTTGAAAGCTATAATGACCAGGAAGTAGAGAGCTTGGCAGGACATTCCAGAAGCAAGTTGTACGGCTTAGGAACGAATCACGATATTTTAGAGATGAGCATTCATAGCGAGACGGGTGGTACGGTTGACGGTTTGAAGGGGCCGAATGACACTGGCCATTTAAATGGAGCACTGGTGGTGGAAATAGGAATAAAACAAAGTGAGACAGGAGACGTTACGTCGGTGTTCGACGGTGCCAATTACTGACTGATATTAGTATCTCCTATGAGTTTTATCGCACGGTTTTGAATCCTATCTAGCAGGTGTAGAGATGTTTTAGGAGCACCTGACCAGATGTGGGCGTTGTACTCCAATTTTGGGCGGATGAAAGCTTTATATATTGTGGCCAGATCAGAGGGGGTAAAATATTTCTTACATCGCTTGAGGAAACCTAGACATTTCGCAGCATTTTTGACGACACTGAAAAGCAGAGAGTATTGCCATCAGAAAAGGAATATATTGGAGTATAAGTAGCTGTCATGTAAAGAAGAGAGTAGGTTGATGAATGACTGTTTATTGAGATATGTATGTATGATTACAATATACATATACAAGTGAATACATAGCTATCGCATGAGAGTACGTGAGAGTATGCTACATCTCCCCTTTTTTTTCAAAATTCAGAAATGAACAAAATTAAACTTACGTAATTCAAAATTATTTTTAAGTGTGAACAAAAAGTATTTAAAAAATATTTAAATCAATTAAAATTACGAGTAGATGGAGAACAAAATTCAAATTCAAATATAGATAATAGTAGAAAATATAATAAATTCGAAATATACATTTGATGCAAAAGTTCTTCTTCTTTAAAGGTTTTACTTTCTCAAGGTCTTGCCAGAGCGTAATGGTATTGTTGGTATAGGCTGTGTTGTGCTTTAGGTCTTGATCGAGTGCATGGGATGTTGTTTGTTGGTGTGATTTCTGGTTGTGCGTTGTCATGTGAGGCTGTTGGTAGTTTCTGGTCGATTTTGGTATTCTTGTTATCTTGTGGTGCAATGGCTCGCTCGGGAATAATGTCTGCTTTTGTGTGTTGGAGATGGATTGTGTTGCGGCGTTTTACTTTTCCGTCATCAGTTTTTACTATATATGATCTTGGTTGGGAAGATTTTCCTAGTATTGTACCTGATGACCATCTTCGGTGCCCTTCTTGAACTCGCACTTTATCGTCTGACTGAAACTGAGAAGAGGGTTTATCCCTACAGGCTTCGGTACGGTGTTTGTGTCCGTGGATTGTTTATGCTTATTTTACCTTTTGGTAAAACTTCCGAATCTCATTTCTGGCATCCGTCAATTCCCTCGATCGCACACTTTTTATTGCTTCTGAGAAACCGGTGTTCGTTTCCCCTTTTCTGGTCGTAGAGCTCTTGAGCAGCGCTAGTCCTTTTATGCAGTGCCGCTTTATATGCATCTTGCTTAGCTGTGCATGTGCTTGTCGGCACTCGTCGTCAAACCAGGGGTTTTATTGTGATGGCCGAGCGAAATCCCGGACATCAGAAGCATCTCTGATGACATTTTGGCAGTGTTGCCACTGGTCTTCGATGCTTGATGCTGACGGTATAGAACCTCTTAATAGATTAAGGAAGACTCGTTCGGAAAAGGATTTGGCGATCTCTTGCAACGTTAAACTCTCTGACTGTATTAACTTGCTTTTGCGATGTTCGGGATATCCGCAACCGCACTTTGGCTACAACAAGGTAATGGTCCCGCACAACGTTCATCCATAATACTGGATGAGTGCCTTGTGTCGACCGCAATGTGGTCAATCTGGTTGACGGTTGATTGATTAACAGTTCTCCAGGTCCCCTTATAAATATCGAGATGTGGGAACCGCATGCTAGCCACGACAATATTTCGCCCAGACCCAAAGTCGATTTGCCTGAATATGTTACGTTATCGGAGGTGGTATCGTTCAGTCTATTCTTTCCGACACTACCACCAAAGATGTCCTCCTTCCCAACTTTGCATTAAAATTCTCGTAGCTAGTGTACTGTTCATAAGTCTTGTTCAAAAGCACGTAGAAGCGATCTTTGGTGTCGTCATCTTTCTCCTCTGTGCGCGCATATAAGACTAATGTTGGCAAATTTAGCCGATTGCTACGAGGCGCTCGTTAACATCCCGGAAACACAAGACTTCTTACCTAAGTTTGTCTGTAACAACAAATAGGCGCTGATTTTCTTTCTTCTTTTTTCAACTTTTTTTTGTCCGGCGTACTCCATCACATTTTTTGGACGGCGGCAACACCTGCTTTGTAGCAGTCCAAAACCTTCGCTAATTGTTCCATTCCACGTGCAGATCCGAAAGTTCCTTGTCCTTGTTTCGTTTGCATGGGTTGTCGACAGTAGATCCGTTCATACCCGAGGCTTGTTGTTGGCCGGGCAGTTACGCCGGCGGCAAAACCCCCAATCTGGAGGGCCAGTTCCATTATAGATATCCCTAGGTTGAGGGGTGGGTTAGACTGAAGTTAGCAACACGTTCGGGTCCATTAAGAGCTCATCCGCCACCATCTCTTTTCAAAGATGCTGACTTAGTCTCGGAAATTTTTTTTCCGCTCTTAGGGGTCATAAAATGAACGTTTCTTAAAAAGATTTTTATTGGAGTCAAATTGAGCAGTTTATTACTTCTTTTACAGGAAGAAGATTCCAAAGCAACTGTTTACTAGTGAATTTTATAGGGCGGTTGTAAAAGGATATCCATTTTTTAGTTTTAGAATTTGAACAATTTGGTACCGTTGATTGAGGGTCTATGATCGGAATTTTATATCCGCAGCGATCCGCCCAACCGGTGAATCTGTTAAGATTTTGCTGTGGGAGTTCTTTAATGGTATGGAGATGCTTTCCTGAGACGGCTATAGCAAAGTCATTCACATAGGCAACTACCGTGGTACCACCCGCTTCTAGGTATATCAGCAGTTCATTGACCACTAAGTTCCAAAGAAGGCACCGCCTTGCGGCTTACCTCTGCTGAGACATCTTTTAGCAGAAGCCCACTCAGTTTATAGTTATGATAATCGTGCCATTTAGCATAAGACTGATCATTCCCCAAGTGAGTCATCTACCTTCAGAGTTGACAATGCAGTTGTGACTGCGGAAATGTTGACATTGTTAAAGGCGATGCCGTGAAATAAGGCCAACTTGCAAAAATTGGACTTATTTCACATTTGAAAAGTGCCTTATTTCACGGCACCGTTAAAGGCACCTTCTATACCCAGAAACGCGACTATTGTGCACTCTCTATTTATAATGTAGGGATTGTTCGATGTGGCTGGCCATTTCCACCGACTTTCCTTTCTAGTAGGCATGTTGAGCGATAGACAATGGTCGTGGCTCAATTCTGAACCGTATATGGATACCAATCAGTCACTCTAGAGTTTTCAGAAGGAAATATGATAGACATAAAAGTCTGCGGTCCTTTGGTGTATGCTCCTTACGAAATCGATCCTTGCATGGTCGGGTGGAAGAAATTGTTCAATAGCCCATTCTGTCTGGGAGTGGAATGTTCGTCGTCTTCGCCGGTAAACAGTCTGTGACTCTACTTATGTCCTCATCCTTAACTCTGTATGCTTCTGTTCGGTATTTGTCTCATTGGCAAGCTATTTCACTCTTTGGCAAAGCAGGGATTTAGTTGTGGTGGTCGAGAAAGATCTAGTAAATCGGATAAGGCGGATGATACTAGTAGCATACGACTCGATCAATAAAGGTTCTACCAATCTCTTTCCCTGTTAGAGATTCTATCGATGACTGAAAATAACCGGTTTTCGGTATGCCCATCAGTGCTTTCAGCGATTTTTCCATTACTTCCTCTCGGCAGCTGAAACCAGTTCCCCGTAGTGGTTTTTTAATTCGATTGAACAGAAAGAAGTCACAAGGAGCCAAATCAGGTGAGTTCGGTGGCTGTTGGATGGTATTTGTTGCATTTTTCGTCAAAAAATTACGAATTATGATGGCACTGTGCGACGGTGCGTTATCATGGTGGAAAATCCACAAGTTTTCTGCCCACAATTCTGGTCTCTTTCGGCGAATTGCTTCACTCAAACGTCTCATAACGCCCAAATAATACTCGTACTCTTTGTTTACTGTCTGGTTGTAATCCATGGAAACCGTGAGCATTGCCCTCTTTTTTGACTGAAAACGACGTGGTTGTTTTGGTCTCGGCTCATTTGGTGAACGCCATTCACTTGCCTGATATCTGGATTGCGTGTCGTACTCATAAACCCACGTCTCGTCTCCAGTAATGATCCTTTTGATGAATGTGGGATCGGATTCAGCCTCCAACTCATCTCTTTTGCGACGTCAACAAGGTCTCTTTTTTGCATGAAATTGAGGTCTTTTGGCACCAACTTTGCTGCTACACGACGGAAACCCTAATCATTAACCAAAATGTCTTGGACGGATCCATAGGCAATGTTCACGTCCTCCGCTATCACTCTGATGGTTAATTTGCGGATATTGACCCACATTTCATTTACTTCACCAATGTTTTCGTCGGTTTTCGATGCCGATGGTCTCAGGTCTGCCACTGCGTTAATCATCTTCGATTGACTCACGACCACTTTTGAACCGCTCGTGCCCCTGGTAGACGACCGTTTTCTTTAGAGAATCGTTGCCGAAACACTTTTCCAACATTTCTAACGTTCGCGCACCATTAAATCCATTTTTTTACGTTCGTTGTTGCAAATTGAAATCCATTTCTAAAATTGTAAAAAATCGCCAACACACACAGAGGTAGATGTACTCTTGGCTACGTAACTTTTGCAAATGTCAAGCTATGACGCTAAGATTTAGAGGGAATGTCAACAACAGATTTACCAATTTAACGAAGAAAACAGAACTCAAATCGGAACAATGGGAGCGCCACACGCTGGTTATTCCGGGGTTTTTTATCAAGGTGGTACAGTGCGCCAACAAACGGAATCGATTAACATCATTGGATTTTACGTATACATGTCTGTGCGACCGAAGATGTCCTTCCCTGGTGGTGGCGAAATGCAACATTCTCATCATCTAAAGTCCGCAGTGGCCATTGGTTTTTACGTTTGCAGTCAAAGATGTAATTTTTCGGCAAAATACATATAATGCAATTTATTGAGTAAACGTAAATATCAAACTAATGATAGCCAGTTAAGACTTAATCCAAAAGTAATATGTAAATCCGTCTTTTAGTCCTTTGATCATCCCACTTTCGGATGGTTTCAAATCATCTCTAATTTTATTCCCAGTGCGAAAGTGGTTAACCTCACTCTGAGATCTTCCTTTAAGAAACCCACATATACAATCCGAGAAGCCGTTCTGAGATACATTGCTGTCAGTTTCTCTAATTAGAGGCAATAAATACGTCAAACAAGCGAGCATTCTTTGTCGAAACTGATTGTGTACCTCTATTGTGTTTCAATTCCCTTCAATTAACCAGTTCATGAAGAAAAACAAAACCCACCCCTCCTTCCACACCCATATGCAAGTATATGTGGCATGCATCCATATACTGAAATACGATCTTTTCTGATAGTGTGGTAATTCGCGTTGAGTCGCATTGAGTCGCCCACTTACCATCTTCTCGGTTACATCAATCCAATTTGATCGTTAATTCAATTCCAGTTGTTAATTGTGAATGTCAATACTGGCCGTCAATTGAATCCATCAAGATTATTTTCAACAACAAAAAACAAAAAAAAAAAAACCCGTGTTGACACAGCCACATACATAACATACAATAGTAAGTAATAACCACTTTAAAATAAAAATAAAAAATTGGAGAAAATACCCACCCATTCGTACGTAAATCGACACAAAAACATGAACAAACGGTCACCCAGTTGTCGGTTGGTTATCCTGACACAATCTGCAAAGGATAATCCGTTGAATGAGGATGAATGCAAGTTTTCCAATTTAAACGAGGGTAAAACCGGTGGGATGTGCGAGTATAAAGGGTGATTTTTGTTGCAGTGTCAGACTTTTCAATAAGGATGAAATATCAAATCAGCTATCACATTGAGCTGCCAAACTTCATTTATTTTCAGTAAAGTTTGCCATTTTATCGTGGAAAGATTGACACTACGAGTACAACAACGACTCCAAGTCGTTGAAATTTATTTCCAAAATCAAAGCTCTGTTCGTGAAGGTTATAGAACACTTCGTGGAATCTACGGTACACATCGTAGGTCATTTGGATTATTAAAAAAAAATTGCACCCAATTTACGCTATTGGATACTCCCATACCGTATCGGAAAAAATATCGCGGACGTCAAAGCGTGTGTTGGAGAGGACCCCAATCTATCGATTCGTCGTCGTCCATAGCAACTTGACCTTGTCCATCCACTATGTGGAAAATTCTGTGTAAATATCTTGGTCTCAAGATCCAATTAGTGCAAGAGCTAAAGCTGCGTTACCATTTATTGCCTCTGGTCTTCAGTGATTGGGCTTTAAATCAACTAGAAGTTGACCAAATTTTTTACTGTTCAGTGAGGAGTCTCATTTCTGGTTATACGGCTACGTAAACCAGCGGAATTACAGTATTTGGAGCAAGGACAATCCTCAAGAAATTAACCAGATGACATTGCATCCAGAAAAATGTACCGTGTGGTGTGGATTGTACGCCGGTGGTATCATCGGTCATTATTTCTCTTCAAAAATGAAGCCGGAGGACAAGTTACTGTAAATAGACACCGGTACAATGCGATGATCAACGATTATTTGCTCCCAAATTTGCGTTACAACAATGTGGAAGAACCGGGGTTCCAACAGTATGGTGCTCAACCCTATACTACCAACGAAAGCATCGCTTTATTGAAAACACAATTTAGCAATAGAGTCATTTCAAGAAAAGGACCAGTCAATTGGCCACCAGGATCGTGCGATTTGGCGCCATTTGATTATTTTCTGTGAGGCCACGTCAAGTCACTAGTTTATGCCGATAGAGGATTGATTCCGAAAATGGGACGCCTAGATGGCGTGATATAATGTTTCGAATGGATATTACTTAAAGAAAAAAGTCTGAACCTCTTTAAAAAAAAAAACACCCGTGAAGTATTACTCCTAACGACCACTGTACTGTTATCGATTATTGTTATCGAAAGTTTTGCAGTGGGTTTTTTTTACCAAAAACGCAAAATCCATTTAAACAATTAATGTACAAGTTTATATGATACGATTGGAATGGGGCGCGGCTCTGTCCTGAGTCATCTAGCGACGGTTTAAATGCGGATATGATAAGATAAAAACGGTACCAAACTAGTTCTGTTTGCCTATTTCATTGACCCCAACATTTAGCAGGTGTTTTCAGTTAAGTAGTCTACACAAATTTCGGGCGACTAGTTTCACTAGCTACAAGTATTAGCTACGTTGTAGTACCCATAGATTGATTATCTGAAGGATTAAAGCATGTTGATACGATTACCGTAAGGACGCTGTAGTTTTTTGGGAAGCTGAGGGAAATGTGGGCGCCTGGGTCCGATGAGCAGGGACCTCACAGTCGGACTTCCAAGTAGTGAATTGTTTACCGACAATGTCGGTTGAAAGGAGTTGAAGTATTTTCTGTTCTGTTGTGCTATTGAAAAGGATCCCAATGCACCCGTGATGATGAGACCTTAAGGCTGAAAACACATCGGATCAGACACACACCAACGGTAACAACATGTAACAAAACAAATCATTTCGTTTGGGGTACGTTAAAAAAAACACAAAACTGAGTTTGGGATTTATTATTGTGAAGTTCGTCACACATTTTCAATGAAAGCTCTCAACTAAAGAAACGCTAGTGCAAAAACAAACAACAACGAAATTATGTTCCTGAAAAACAACTTTCCAGCTATCGACAACGATACATGTTTTTCTGTTTTGGCTTGTCTGTTTGTGCAATAATCGACAACGACACTAGTTTGAAACATACTTGTTGCATTCAGTGTGTTTTGGTCGCATGCAACGCAATGTATTTTCGGCAATCACATCACATCGAGTCAAAAACGTGTTTTTCGTTATGCCTGCTGGGTGTGTGTTGGCTCATAAGAATCAGTGGATTGCAGTTTGATTGGTCAATAAAAAAACGTTTTGTCTGATCCAGTGTGTTTTCAGCCTAAGACTAGAGATCACTTTTTGAGCTTGATCCATAAGTTAAAGTTTAGTCACAACTAGTGACATCTTTTCATGTTAAGCCCCATGCTGCACAGCAATTCGGACCTTTAACGAGTTTGATGCGCTGTCTGACTCCATACAAAGAATTGTATCACTTTATCCTCATACTGAAGTGGCTTCGACATTCTGGACAGACAACACCCGAAGGGCGGTGTGTTCAGATCTTTGCCGCGGAAAATAACTTAACCCAGCTTGTAAATGAGCCCACACGAATACCAGACGTTGGACTTGTTTGTTAAGTTCTCACCCTGATAAGTACTGCGTTGATGTGCTCTCCCCTCTAAGCTCGCCGGACCATTATGTCATATCAGCTAATTTCTCGTACACCGACCACACAGTTAGAGAAAAGATTCCTAAAAGAACCGTATGACAATACGAGAAAGCCAATTGGAGCGGACTTAACAGCTTCTACAAGAATTTTAACTGGTCGTTATGTTTCCTCGATTACGACCGACGTGGATGCCGCTGCTGATATGATCACAGACACCATTCTCTTTGAAATGAGATCTTTTATACTTCATCCGATGAAGAGTATCAAACCAAAATAAAAGGCATGGTACGACTTGAGCTGTCAAGAGGCTGTCAGGGTTAGAGAAATGTTTTTTCGGTCCTTCAAGACCAGTACAACTGAGGAAAATCGAAAAAAGTTCAAACGAGCAAAGAATGACTACAACGTCTTTCTCAAGTGCGTGAAATTTTAATACGACCAAAAATTGAGGCAAAAAATACTACAATGTCCCAAAGGTTGTAAAAATTGTTGGTCGTTCACCAAAAATATGCGAACCTCCTCATTTTTCATCCCAACGTTCATTTACAATGGCATTCCATCTGTCAGCTCTTTGGACAAGGCCAATCTGCTTGCTGCATTCTTTGCGGCCAGCTCGACGCTCCCAGATTGTGCTTTGCTTCTACCTACACTTGAGTGCGTCGAATCTTCAATGGGACGAATCCACTTTCGCAATCGTGTAGTAGCAAGAGTTCTTAAAGATCTTAACATTCACAAATCCGTTGGTTCAGATGGTATATCTCCTCTCCTTCTGAAGAGGTGTTCTTCCTCGGTGGCAAAACCACTGTGTAAGCTTTTTCATCAATCCTACTCCTTAGGGCTCTTTCAGAGCAGATGGAAAACAGCATTTATCCAGCCCTCGAACAGACCCATTGTACCTACGCCCCTTCTTTCCAAGGTCACGGAAACGCTGATAAACCGTCAGCTCATGAAATAGTTTGGCATCGAGCTCTTTTGTCAAAAATGCATGCTTTTGGGATCGATGACTCTCTTCTGCAATGGACTAGAAATTACCTTTCGGAACGTTTAATTCAAGTTGTCTTCGATGGTTTCAAGTCTGATATTCACAGAATAAATGCTGGTGTGCCCCAGGGCTCCGTTCTGTCTCCGACACTCTTTTCAATTTTCATTAATGATCTCTTGTCTGCTACTTCTAATCCAATATATTCCTTTGCTGACGACAGTACTCTCTGCTTTTCATATTCGTTCCCGGACTTATGTCCCTGCCCTTCGGCTGTAGAACGGGAACGCCAGCATATGTTAAGCTCATTAAATGCGTTTATGCTTTGTAGCGGAAAAATTTTGTTTTTAGTCGTTTACAATCATGGAATGGAATGGGGTGACATCGAAAATCGTGTCGTTGTGATCGGCTTATGCAAGTGTAATATGGCAAAAGATGATATATTTCGGACCTTGCGATCGCTGTTTTGTATATCGTACTATTAAATTATTCGAGGATACTGGTGTTGTATGTGAGCATCAAAGACCCGCCCGTCCACGCACTGTGAGCACTCCGGGAGCCATCAAAGCCGTGCAAGCTCAAACCAGACGCAAACCACTGAGAAAGCAGACGATCTTTTCACGGGAAATGAACATTTCGCATAATCAAAGAAGACTTAGGACTTAGTGCTTACGAAAAACATACTGGACACCTGCTAACAGTCGCATTGAACCAAAAACGTGAATAAAAATCAAAAGCTCTCTTAAGGCGGTACGCTAAAAATGCTCATACTAAACAAATTCTGTTCACAGGCGAGAACATTTTTTACCGTCGCAGAAACGTTTAATAAGCAAAATGATCGAGTGTATGATCGGACATCAAAAGAAGCTCAAGAACATATTCCAAAGGTCGAAAGAGGTCACCAACCCGCAAATGTAATGGTATGGTGGGGAGTGAGCTACGATGGCATAAACAGACTCCATTTTTGTGAAAAGGGTGTCAAGACGCTGTTTTAGAAGACGTCGTTAAGCCGCTAAGCCGAACAATGTTCCCAAACAAGCACAGCTCATTCCAACATCCGTAATATCTTGGGGGAATTGGGAGAACAAGGCTGCCGTCATATCTAAACTTGTTTCAAACAATTGAAAATAGAATATTACAAACTCCGGCATCCCAATGCCAAGTTGAGAAAGAAGGATTACAATCACCAATATTAAAAGAGCTGCTCTAGTCAGCTGATTTGTCATCAAAGGAAGTCTTATGCAAGATACCTTCATCCTCAAGAATCTTAACGAAGAACTGTTTATAATCCGAAACATTAGCTTGATATACGCGCAGGCCTTAACAGAGGAAAAGAACGATTTCGACCACACAATCGGGCAATGTTCCGGGCACAACGCACAGTGGTCAAAAAAGTCGATCTAGGTGGACAAAATTGATAAAATGTTGGGCTCCAAGATTAATGGAAAATCTCACATATACGAGTGGGTTGCTAAATAGCCAATGCATCATCGCTAAGAACATTTTTAACATCACTGGTTAAATAGCAGCGCTACGCGAATTCAAGGTGACAACCTTGATAGACCTGAGAACGAAGAAAAACGTAAACAAAACTCCGCCGTCAAAGTAAACAGATGTACTAAAATAAGTGAAGTGATTAAATTCAATTAAATAATAGAGATTTTTACTGAAGGTTAGTATTTTATAGATCATCTGTAGGCAGGCCTCGAAGGTAGTTTTTAGATACGCGTAGGAAAACACAGAAGTGCCGAGTGGAATATTTCTTTGATTAAGCTAATTCTTCTGAATTGCTATTTGCCGCGGAAACAAGCTTGCCTGTTGCGGATACAGCAAAGCTGATAAATATACATACTTACTTACTTACTTACAGGTGCATCTGAATCTAAACCAAAGCCTTATTCTGCTGTGGAAGAGTTGGTATTTATGTTAGATGCAAAGCAATCCAATCATTCTTATCAGCTGATGCGAAAATAAGCTAAGGATCGTCTTGACGGTCTTGATAGCTAATGCTATCCTTCGTCAAGTAATGTAAGTGAAAATTCAGGAGGAGAGAAACTAAATGGTGATTTTTTTGCTGTCTGCTTTTTCAGCGTTCTTTTTTTGACAGCTCACGCATGACATGTGTCAAAGTAGAACATGCTCAGTTATACCAAAGATTTACACCCGAACAAGGCTTACAAATTATTGAATTTTATTATGAAAATTCGTGCTCTGTGAAAAATGTTTTTCGCACACTTTGACCATATTACGGTCGTCATAATCGACCTACTGAGCAAGCAATTCAAGTCGTAGTGACCAAATTTCGCACCAATTTCACGCTATTGGGCATCATAGGTGGCTACCCGGATTGTGCGTAAAAAAGGACTTGTTATGAAGCGACCAATAGCCTCGGATAATGACGCATTCACTGTTGACGACTCTGCAAAACGAACAAAGGAGAAAGACTTTCGGACGTGGAATGTTCGTACCTTGAAGAGGCCGCGTGCAGGCGAACAATTAGCGGAGCCCTAGACTCCTATAAAGCAGAAGTGCGGTGGGATGGGCCGAGCGAAAGAAAGATGAAAAACTGTGATGTTTAGTACGGTGATTGCTATAGGGAACGTAAGCAGCGTCTATTTGGATACGGATTTGTTGTAAGTGGCAGACTTAGGCAAGAAGTCTTGAGCTTTCGACACGTGAGTGAACGCCTTCTAACAATCCGTATCATAGGTAAATTCGCTAACATCAGACTTACATGCGCCCACGTCCCAACAAAAGGAAAGGACGATGCTACCAAAGAAAGTTTCTGCGAGCTCCCTGATAAAACCTACGAGCAATGTCCAATGTATGACCTTAAAATCGTCCTGGGCGACTCTAAAGCTAAAATTGGAAAGCAGGACATCTTTGGTAGCACAATCGGAAGACATAGCCTACACGACACCACGCCTAGAAATGGACTTAAGCTAATCGCTGCGGGACGTAACGTTACTATGTATAGCAAGCACACGGTTTCCTCACCTCAATATGCACAAAACAAACTGTCAACCAGATTGATCATGTTGCGATCGATGTAAGGCATCCCTCAAGTATTTTAGATGTCCGAGCGGCCAAAGTACGTCTACGGATATTCTCAGATGCCACAACAACGGGGAAATACTATGAGGAGATCGCAATAACCCGCCAGAACCTTTGCCGATCGCGTATCCCTCAACCATTCGAGAAGTCCTTTGAAGCCAGCATCAAGTGCTAAAAATCAGTGCCTCAGATGCCGAGAAGACATCAAACATGAGGCAACATGTGTTTGCTGATGAGCCGGCAAACACATGCAGCAAAACAAAATACCTACAAAGATTCGCTGTACGAAAGGACGAGAGCGGTTAGCGGTTCGTGAGCTCTACGAGGAGGGAGGAACATCAGCTTCTCCGGAGAAACAAGAAAGAGCATGCGAAACGCATGATCGAGCAAATAGAGAGTTGCTACCCCAGGAATAATGTACGAACGTTTTACCAAAAGGTAAAAAGACCATGTCGGAGTAATAAGACCCGAACGGAAACCTGTAGAGATGAACAAGGAAACCTTGTGGTAGAGTCACAGTCGGTGTTGAGAACGTTTAAACGGGGAAGACGACACAAATTCCGCTGTCAGACAGAACGAACCATTCAATATTGCCGACGCAAGTCAAGAATTTCGTCCACCCGATCAAAATAAAGTGAGGATAGCAATATCTCCCCGTCGAACTATTTAAGGAGATGACTTGGTAGAGAGCATACACAAACTTATTTCCAAGATTTGTTCAGATGAATGTATGAATGGTGAATGAAACCTCAGCATTGTTTACCCGGTTCACAAGAAAGGAAACCTACTAAACTGCGCCAACTATAGCGGTATCAGTCTCCTAGCATCGCATATAAGATCTTATCTTCCGTATTGTGCGAGCGCTTAAAACGAGCTGATTGGACTCTGTCGATGCGGTTTTAGGCCCGGTAAGTCCACAATTGACTACGTCAGAGTCATTTACAGAGACGAGCTACACAGAGCCATGTCTAGTTTTGGCATTCATGTCAAACTCGTCCGCTTGTGCAGGGTGACGATGGAGAAAGCTCGCTGCTGCCAAGGTCGGTAACGACTTAACCGAGACCTCATGTGACTTCTTCAATATCATACTTGAAAGAATTGTGCAAAACTCATAAGCCAACACACGAGGTACGACCTTTCAAAAGTCTGTGCAATTACTTGCATGCGCCGACGATAGAACACAGCGAGCTGTCACTGGTGCGTTTGCGTGTATATTAACAGAAGCGGCAAAAATGTGTCTAGCGATAAACGAGGGCAAAACGGAGTATCTGCTGTCAACAGGAAGGGACACCCAACATCGACGAATCGGCCAGAATATCACAATTCGACACCTATAACTTTGAGGTAGTAAGAGACTTTGTCTACCTCGGCTCTGCTATCACATCTGAAAACGACATATCTTTAGAAATCAAACGAAGATTTGCTTTCCAATCGCTGTTTCTTTGGGCTGAGAAGGCTACTACATAACCCTCTCTCGAACAACAAAGGAAACCCTATAAAAGATCCTTGTAATCGCAGTCCTGCTCTACGGTCCCGAAGCATGGACTCTCACTAAAGTGGATTAAGATGTCCTTAGTCCTTTTAAGAGTGATTCCGTTGACGGGCTCTGGAGGAGATGATTCAACGATGAACTCTACGAGCTGTACATCGACCTGCTCAAAACACTGCGCATTGGACGTTTGAGATGGCTGCGACATGTACAGCGAATAAACACCAACGCTCCAGCCCGCAGAATCTTCAACTCTAATCCGGAGGGACAACGCAGTAGAGGAAGGCCTCTATTGAAAGTATTAAGCATTCAGTAATATTTATTTAGTACAAATTTGAAATGCCCGCCACTTGTTCTATTTGCACAATTCTCTTTTCAGTAGAAGCCGTAGAAAGCCGTCCAAATGAATGCTATTTTGAGAGCAACGGATTTGGAAGATGTTGTCAATGGGACGTCAGCAAGACCGGCAGAGACTGCAGAAGCTGAATTGAAGAAGTGGTTGCAGAAAGACGGTATGGCAATATCAGTGTTATTTGCTTCACTCAATGTCGATCAGAGCAGGCTGGTTTTAAGTTGCAAATCGTGAAAGGAAATAATGGATTCTTTGGAGAGCATTCACAATAAAAAGAGCGACGTAAAGGTGATGGGACTATACGAAGAATATTTTGCAGTAAAAATGTTGGAAGTTGAAAAAGTAGCGGTCAACAATTTGGCTCATGATCTTGAGGAACAAGGAGAAAAGTTGACAAATAATCTCAAGTTACGTCGACTACTCAGCTTTTTATCTTCAAAGTTTAGTAATTTTCGCACTGTTTGGTAGAACATCGCCGAATGTCGTTCAATGGATACACTGCCTGTTGGCAAAATTACAGTTAGAAGAAGATTCTATGAACAAAGCTGACTGCGAATCACCAGTGTCAGTCGAAGCAGCATTTAGTGCGGCAAAACAAGAAGAAGAAGAAGTCCAAACCGGACGGAAAATCAAAGTCTACTTGTTTTTCTTGCGGGAAAACTGGACATTGGAAAAAGGACTGTTTGTCAAAAGGAAATCAATCGAATGAAAAAGCAAGTAAAGAATGAAAGGGAATGGCTTTTTCAGAGATATCGATCTCAGTTTTGTCGGCGTGCTACGATGACATATGGATTGGTAATGCAGGTGTAACATAGCACATGACAATGCGCAAAGATTGGTTCACTGAATTTTCAACAACGGGAGCGCAACGCGGCGTAAAGATTGCGACGACGACGTGTTGGGACCAGGCAAAGTCGAAATTGAGGTGCTCGTCAACAATCGATGGATAAAACGATATTTGGAAAATGTACGCTATGCACCAAAATCAACGGTAAACTTATTTTCGATTGGTCAACTCACGAACAAGGGATATACAGCTTTTTTTGTTTTATAATCGGCACGCGCTCAAGAGGTTTTTGCACTCTTAAAATGTTCGTACACAGCGCGGGAGAAGGAAATTTAGGGAGGAGGAAAAGACAGGTACCGATGTACATTGTTTTTAAATGTTTGTAAGTTATAACGACCAGGAAACACAGAGATCGGCAGCGCATTCCATAAGCGATTTGTACGGCTTAGGAAAGAATCACGATATTTTAGAGTACGTCCGAAAATGGGCTTGAGGGTATACTGATGAGCATTCATAGCGAGACGGGTGTTACGGTTGAAAGTTTGAATGGGCGGAATGCTACTGCCGATTTAAATGGAGCACTGGTGGTGGAAATAGCGATAAAACAAAGTGAGACCCTGTCCCTGTGCGACATTACGACGATGATCGGGGGTGTCAATTGATTGACTGATATTAATATCACCAATGAGTTTTATCGCACGGTTTTGAATCCTATCTAACAGGTGCAGAGATGTTTTAGGAGCACCTGACCAGATGTGGGCATTGCACTCCAATTTTGGGCGGATGAATGTCTTATATATTGTGGACAGATCAGAGGGGGTGCAATATTTCTTACATCGCTTGAGGAAGTTTTTTTTCAGTTTATATGCATTTTTATTGTATTACTTAATTTACTCTTACTTGCTAGACAAAAAATGCTTAAAAATTAGCTTAATTAACTTAAAATTATCTTATTCTAGCTTACTGACCCCATGCGGGCACTCTAAGTTAAACCTAACACTTAAATTATGTCTTTCGACGTACCTTACTACTATACTATACTATTTCTATTCCTTATAATCAAAACTAAGAAAACATTTTTTCAAAAAAAAAACTTAGTAACATGACTTTTTTTTATATTTTATTATAAAACTTAAAACTAAAATCCTAAAAACTACCTAAAAATAAGTCTTAATCTACTTAAACTACTTACATCTAGTACATACATATATATATATATACATAATATATATATACTTAATATATAAATATATGTATATATATATAGATGTATGTTTTTTTTTGAATTTTTTATTTTTATTAATTTTTTTTTGGTTTTTATATATTTTTTTTTCTTAAATCTAACTTACTCCTACTTAAAACTATGTAAGCCGGCCATGGCTAAAAGAAAAATTAGGCGACCCACTTTGCTTCACATGAAGCTACTAAGAATTGGAGGAATTCGACGACGAAGCATCCCCTCCTTCTAAAAGCCACCAAAATTGTTGGTGCTGCCGAGCAACATCCCTCATGTCGCGACTCCCTACCGCTCTACTGAACCGGAGACGCTCTGCACTGCCGTGTGCGACGTCTCCGTCGTAGTTGAGTCGCCTGTCCGCAGCTGTTCGAGCAACGTGGAAGATTAGCGGCACAGCCAATCTGTCCTGGATCAGACCTTTGCTATCAAGGTAGAGAAACGCTTCTGGAGGAACATAGCCGTCTAAGCGAACTCTCTCGTGATACATATAATTAGGGTAGTAAGCCCCGGAGATCAGGTTGTTCGATGAGGTCATTGCTCTTGCAATGTGCCTTCGAGTCAACTTAATAACAAAATTGTCCACTCTTATTAGGTTCGCCCTATTGTATAAGACCTCATTAGGATATAATTTTATGTACTCAGACTCTGGTGTTCTGTATAACCGAAGACAAGCCCTAAGGCAAGCCCTCTCAAACACCCGAATCTTTTCCAATAAACTTGCTCTCACGTTGAACCACACGGGACATCCAAACACAAGCATAGGTCGGATAAGGGCCATGTAGCAGATTACCTTCACCCTCGCATCGAGTTGGCTGTTATAAAACAGTCTCTTTGTAAGGGCAAAAGCACCCTTAGCTCTGGCCAGAGCAACATCTATTAAAATACAGATATTGATCTAGCCAGATCCCAAGATATCTGACTACATTTCGACAAGCAAGTGGCTGTCCATGTTGTCCGACGATAGAGAACTTTCGCCAATTCTTTCTGGTATCCCTAGAGGCCCCAGACAAAGTCGTCCTAAACAGAATGGTTTCCGATTTCTGAAAGTTGATTTTCAACTTCCAGTCATCGCAATATTGTTTAATTTTATCGAAGTCACGCTGCAAAAGTATGTTAATGACCTCAATCTTTGGACCTGATCTGTACGCGATTAAGTCGTCTGCGTACGCTATGGCATGGTGAAGTGAACCTATCAGATCACTTGTGTAAATGTTGAACAGGATCGGCGAATTTACTGCACCTTGTTGCAGACCGTTTTTAATGTTAAATGTTCCAGCAGAAGTCACATCGCCATTCTTCACGATGAACTGTCTACTGGAGAGCATATCAAAAAGAATATACAGCAGTGGTTTACTAATGCCCAACCTGTCCAACTTGAAGAAAAATCCCTCTAACCATACAGTATCGCAGGCCTTTTCCAAGTCAATCAGGCAGGCACCAGCGCACTGTTTCTTGCCTTTGTTCCATTGGATATCAGAAACCAGTTTGGAGTCGTGTTTTGCCATGACAGAGAGTATTTCATCGAATTTTTTGCAGCAATGGCACAAACGATTGGGTCACATTCGTGCGGTTTGCTAAGAGATGGCGTAACTTGTATTATTCCATTGTTATTATTCCATTGGAACATACGTTGGAAAGCTACTGTCATTGTACGTCATTTCAGTATATGTCATTCATTTGAAGCGTAAACAACAATAATTTTTTTTTTACTCAAATATGTTGAACTTTGTGTCTGAAAAAGTGTTTTTGCGGGAAGTTCTTCATTACTTCATTACTTCACTACTTTAATATGAAGAAAACTGCTGCCGAAAGTCATCGTATTTTGGTGGAAGTTTATGGTGAACATGCGCTAGCTAAGCGAACGTGCCAAAAGTGGTTTGCACGATTTAAAAGTGTTGATTTTGGCTTGGAAGGACGATGAACGTCCTGGGCAGTCAAAAAAGTTTGAAGATGAAGAACTGGAAGCATTACTCTATGAAGATTGTTGCCAAACATAAGAAGAGCTCGCAGAATCTTTGGGTGTCACTCAAGCAGTCATTGCAAAACGTTTAAAAGCAGCTGGATATATTCAAAAGCAAGAAAATTGGGTTCCACATGAACTCAAGCCGAGAGACGTCGAAAGGCGGTTTTGCATGTCCGAAATGCTGCTGGTCATTTTTACATCGGATTGTTACTGGTGATGAAAAATGGATCCATTACGACAACCTCAAGCGCAAAAAATCATATGTGAAATCCGGCCAACCAGCCAAATTAACGGCAAAGCCGAATATCCATGGCGCGAAGGTAATGCTCTGTATTTGGTGGGATCAGATGGGTGTGCTGTATTATGAGCTGTTAAAACCGGGTGAAACCATCAATGGACAACGCTACTGAACACAATTAATCCGTTTGAAGAGAGCAGTGGCCGAAAAACTCCCGGAATATGCGACCAGACACGAGGCAATAATTTTCCATCATGACAACGCTCGGCCTCACGTTACTACTCTAGTTAAGAACTATTTGGAAAACAGTGGATGGGAAGTCTTACCCCACCTGCCTTATAGCCCAGACCTTGCCCCTACTGACTACTATTTGTTCCGGTCGATGTAGAACGCCCTCACTGAAATACGGCGGGTCAATAAGTCCGTGACTTTTGGATTAAAACACAGATTTTTTGATAAAAAAATAATTTTATTTTTCAACGTAGTCTCCCTTGAGCTCTATACACTTTGTCCAACGCTTCTCCAATTTTTTATCTCTTCCAAAAAAAATGATTTGTCGAGGTCCTCAAAATAGGCCTTTGTTTGCGAGATGACTTACCATTGTTTGGCTGGTATTATTGGGTATATAATTTATTTCGTGCGGTTTTTTTTTTTCAAAATTTGAACGTTTATTTAAGAAAAATGTGTACAATAGTATTATTCAAAGTATTGCCCATCTGAAGGTATGACTTTTTCCCATCTTTCTGGAAATTTGTGGACCCCATCCCAAAAGAACTGCGCCGGCTTGGCAACTAAGAATGAATCAAGCCAATTTTTGATATTCTGCTCTGATGTGAACCGTATTTCAGTGAGGGCATTCTGCATCGCCCGGAACAAATGGTAGTCAGAAGGGGCAAGGTCTGGGCTATAAGGCGGGTGGGGTAAGACTTCCCATCCACTGTCTTCCAAATAGTTCTTAACCGGAATAGCAACGTGGGGCCGAGCGTTGTCATAATGGAAAATTATTGCCTCGTGTCTGGTCGCATATTCCGGGCGTTTTTCGGCCACTGCTCCCTTCAAACGGATTAATTGTGTTCGGTAGCGTTGTTTATTGATGGTTTCACCCGGTTTTAGCAGCTCATAATACAGCACACCCATCTGATCCCACCAAATACAGAGCATTACCTTTGCGCCATGGATATTCGGCTTTGCCGTTAATTTGGCTGGTTGGCCGGATTTCACATATGATTTTTTGCGCTTGAGGTTGTCGTAATGGATCCATTTTTCATCACCAGTAACAATCCGATGTAAAAATGACCAGCAGCATTTCGGACATGCAAAACCGCCTTTCGACGTCTCTCGGCTTGAGTTCATGTGGAACCCAATTTCCTTGCTTTTGAATATATCCAGCTGCTTTTAAACGTTTTGAAATGGCCGCTTGAGTGACACCCAAAGATTCTGCGAGCTCTTCTTGTGTTTAGCAACAATCTTCATAGAGTAATGCTTCCAGTTCTTCATCTTCAAACTTTTTTGACTGCCCAGGACGTTCATCGTCCTTCCAAGCCAAAATCAACACTTTTAAATCGTGCAAACCACTTTTGGCACGTTCGCTTAGCTAGCGCATGTTCACCATAAACTTCCATCAAAATACGATGACTTTCGGCAGCAGTTTTCTTAATGAAAAAGAACTCCCCGCAAAAACACTTTTTCAGACACAAAGTTCAACATATTTGAGTAAAAAAAAAATTATTGTTGTTTACGCTTCAAATGAATGACATATACTGAAATGACGTACAACGACAGTAGCTTTCCAACGCATGTTCCAATGGAATAATAACAATGGAATAATATAAGTTACGCCACCTCTTAGCAAATCGCACGAATTAAGTTATAGACCCAATACATTTCCGAGCAACATCTCTGGATAACATAGTCCGGTTTTTTACGATGGTACCCACTATTTTCCTGCCCAAATTTGTATCATGTGCTCCACTTTTAGCTCCACTTTTCTGTTTTCGCTTAACTGTCAACGTCTCCAAATATCGTTTAATAACAGAATCCACTTTACTGGTGCTATGTTTAAATTTTTTACGATGAAATGGTTTGGACACGAAGTATTTTCGAGCCATTTGTCGAAGATCTTTTTACGGCGTTTCTCTTGACTCGTATTTTATAAATATTTTAAACCGCACCGAACTAAAATCAATAAAAAACTTAAACTAGAGAATATAAAGGCTAATTTGGGTGCAAAATGGGATTGCAATTTTTACGCATTGGAAGTATAGCCCGTATTAAAATTTACAGATTTTATCCGTTTCAGCCCTTAAGATACCATTACACGTGTTATTAGCGAGATATCAGCCAATATTCTCAAAAAGTAATTCAAAATTGGACTCTCCATATGGACCATTACATGAAATAATCTTTAAAAAATAATTGTATTTATCAACTCAAATAAAAATTGTATACACTTTTGCAATTTTCCTGGTTTCTTTTTGGCAATTAAAAACCAAAAGCTTAAAAAAATCACCCAATATAATCATTATTGGATCATACGGTTTGTTGCGCTAGATTCCGATGTTTTAAGTACTGCATCAGCTTGCGAATTACAAATGATTTTCAAGTGAGGCTTTGATGGAAGCTCTGTTCAAGGACTCTACCAGCAGAAGTCTGCAACTGAGAATAGCTCGGACTCAGTCCTTTAGTCCCTTTAAAATTGCGCACAATTATCGGTGATATAACTAACAAGTCCAGCGTCAACACGATACTGTATGCAAATCAACTGTAGGTTTAAGAAGGAAACAGCACAACTGGCAAAAGAACAAATTGATTGTTTAAAACCATCACTTATAAATAAGAGTGGGCATGATTTTAAAATTTCCCAAAAAATTACCTAAAGTGGGTGATGAAGATTAAAATTCGCTCAGACGTAATAAAAGTATTTTAAAACCCCGAAAAACAGTCTATCAAGCGCAGAACCTCATCGAAACTGATTCAAAGGATTCTGAATTTACTACTACTCGTATCATACGGAAGAAATAAGAATTTCATATGTCACATGACAATGGGACAAAAATAGCTGACTGGCCACACTGAACGATGGCAAGTGACACTGAATGTGTCCTTTATATTTCTGAGTTTTATCTGATTTTCTATTGTATAAGTGGGAGAGTGGCATTACATCGACAAATCGAATTAGTTACCTCAGTGTCTGAATGACCTGGTCGTCTATAATTCAATAATATGAATGCGCTATGGATGACATAAATATGAAAGCTACGAGTACTTGTAAAAATTACGGAAAAGGCACCCGAAGAATGCAAAAACGGAGAAAAAATAGTAAGTTTTATTTTTAAAATGAAATTTTATGAAATTACATTTCAAAGTTGGATAATACTTTTGGGGTGGCTCTAACATAAGTTAGAGGGATGAGACCTGGGGTGGTCTCGGTCTTAGCCTTCAGTGCATATGGGGAAAAATTTGCTCATATTCGTCAAACTGGTATAATGAAAAGTTGGTAAAAACTTTGACGTTGAGTGGACACATGTATCGTACTATGCAGCAGCAAAACGTATTCCTTGAGTGGATTTGTACATGTGTAAGGCGGGTAGATTGGATATACGATGGATATATGTACAATAGAATAAGATTGATGTGGATTTTGAAAAACTTTTACGGATTGTGTTCGTACCTAGGACTTAAACAAGTTTTTAATGATTCGAAATTGAGATTTCTCTAAGCTGGTTGTTACTCAAAAGTTTATATGTACTCACAGCAGAGGTGACCTACAAGTAATTGCTTGCAAGCGAAGAATAAGAAAGAACTGCGGATGGCACTTTTGCTATACTCGTAATGGTAATTAAGTTGGATTAGTTGGGAACAGTTGTTGTTTAAGACCTTTTAGTGGTGTGATAGAGTAGTCCTTTGAAAACTAGACGGGAGGTTACAGAGGTAATATAGGAAGTAAATCCACTGTTATGTAATGGACATACTACAGGGTGAATGACTCGAACTCCAACTTTTTAAAAGGCTATAATTTCTTTATTTATTGATAAATTTTGTTGTGCCAAAGCAAAAAATGTTGGAAAATACATCAATTTTCAAATTGTACCAGTAGTTTTCAATATGTACACCTTTGGAGCGAATAATGGCCTTGAGACGGCTGAAGAAAGCATCGCACGCTGCACGCAAGTGGCTCTGCAGTATTTTGGCCCATTCCCGGCGAAGTGCGTGTTTGAGGTGGTCCAAACTTTGGTATTTTTTAGTGCCAACCTTCGCCTTCAAGATACCCCGGACAGAGAAATCCAACGGATTTGCATCCGGAGAATTTGCAATCCATTGTGTCGAAGAAATAAAGTGTGGAACATTGTTTTTTAACCAATCTTGTGAGACGGTGCCGAGACTTGTTGAATTGATTGTTTGCCCAATTCTTCAATACTGCTTCTAAGACAGTTTCACGGTATACGATCGCATTAATTTTGACGCCACGGTCCAAAAATACGAGCAGAGAGCGGCCATCGGCGGTTATGGCGGCCCAAACCATCACCATCAGACCTGCCTGCTTTCTGGTGGCCGTCCGAAGGTGTAAATTTTCGAAGGACCTCTCTAGCAAGTAAACTCGGTCATTTCGTTTGTTGACATATTGCTCGATAACAAATGGCGACTCATCGGAAAAAACCAAATTCGGCAACTCACCACACTCGTGGAAGCCTAGCAACTCCTTCGCTCTTTTGACTCTAACTTTTTTCTGTTGCGGTGTAAGATCATGTGCTTTTTGGAACTTCAATGGCTTGAGCCCAAGCTCATCCGTTCCAACGATATGTTGAGCTCACGAGCCATTTTTCTTCCGCTTCGACGCGGATTTCGCTCAATTCGAGCCTTCACTTTCCGAACCATTTCTGCCGATGTTGCTGTTTTTTTATGACCCCCTCCATGGTGTTTTGCAACGCTGCCAGTATCACGGTAACGAGCTATAGTTCAAAACACAAATGATTTATTCACGTTGAGGTGGTGGAGGTCTCTAACGATAGCTACTTGTGGCTTTCCAGCCAAATATAAAGCAATCACACTACCACGTTTGAATTCCATCGCGGATAAAAAATTTTCAAAACAACTGAGACGCAAATCGTTTAAAAGGCTTGTAAATAATAAAATTATCTGTCATGTGTCAAAATTTGAGCTTACTGTCATGAACGGTTTGGAAATTATAGCAGGCTGAAGTTGGTTGCAGTTCGAGTCATTCAGGGCGTATATGTTACCCAAGTTTCTATCTGTGTAACGCTAATGTTGCGGTGGGTGCAATGAGAACGGCACGTAGGTGCAACGTAGGACACGCACAGGTGGGTGACCACATGGGAACTCAGTACACCGCGTGCTGTTGACAAAACGCGCCACATGGGTATAGTACCCCGGCGTTAAATCCTTCTCTTGATAATAATAATAATAATAACAAAGCAACTCCTACAGCTTTCTAGGGGTCAGATAAACGCAGTAACCAGATTCCTAACGGGTCACTGCAGAGTCAAATAACACCTTATGACTATGGGAATAGCACCAGATAACAACTATCGCATGTGCAACTAGGACGAAGAAACAGCTGAGCATATCCTTTGCCACTGTTACCGCTTAAACAGAACACGCCCATGCTTGAGGTAGAAGACATCACTGCCAGCTCACTCAAAGATATAGGCAGGTTTATTAAAATTTCAGACCTACCCGCAGTGATAAGGATACGTAGTCCCACCGCTTAATCTAATTTATTCTACCCTGGTCACACCGATCACATTACGGGTATGAGTTTGTTAGCTGATGGGTGGAGAACAGGTAGCTAGAAGGACTCTTCACGCTAAACACACCCCTGAAAAGTTTTTTTTTTTTTTAATTAAAACTCCTGTGGGAGTATGTTAGACCCGAGCACCAGTGTCAGTCATTGAACTGCTCAAGAACAAACTAAGTTCGGGGTGTGCTTTGTAAACAATATCTTGTACATGTCATTAAGTCTCTAGGTGACTTCAACTATTTTTAATTTTGACCTTACTCAACCACCTTTGCAGGAAAAGTTGGCTTCATCACACACGTTACGTCAGTCGAATACCTGTTGAAATTTTACTTCTTTTTCTCACCTTTTTTTATTTTTGGTTTTACTTATGCCATGAGCAATTCGGATATTTTGTTGGAAAAAGAAGAACGTGAGGAACATGGGGAGGAGGATGATAACTGACAACAACTACTCACCAGAATGTAGAAAGATTAAACAAAGAAAACTGTTTTTTTTTTTACCGGCACTCGTCGACATTCCGGGGAATCCGGAGAAGTGAAAGTGGAAACTTTTTACGATAAAATTCCTAACGTTATAGGGGAGATGTCGTGACTTATTGTTCATTGCACATTGACACAAAAGATTGTGTTACACGACTCGCTGGTGTTTGTATGGTATTCGTAGGAGAGTACCAACTAAGTAAGTTTAAAATTAAATATTACTGACGTGTAGATTGTTGTGTAACCTGCTACACAATTTGCTGCATTACCTCTATAACCTTGGTACGCACTGAACTGCTGTCATTCAAAATATGTGCCTTGAATGTGACGGTTAATCGACCGGGAATATAAAATATTTGATATACTCGTATAAGAATTATTTAAAAAAAATGAGTATGCTTCAGGATACTGACACACTTCCATAATTAGCCATCTAAGTCATCGGAATCAATAGAAATGATACGAAAAAGGCCAAGGTTAACAACACATAACATTTGGTTTCTTAACTCTAATTTGATACCGATATAATCCAAGATCTCGATTTTTCTTCACATGTCTTAGACAAGACTAGATTATCTGAAGAGAAGATTTTTCGAAACAGAGCACTCAGACAAAGAACTAGTCCATTGTACTCCTTGTAAGTACCTGTTAATGGAAGTTCTCAGTCTTTCGAAGAAAGACGAATAAGCGCTTCAGTGATAAAGTGGCTACAGTACCAGCACCCACCACCTGCAGCCACTACTTTCACAGCAAGCGTCGCAGGATGTTGTAGGTGATACAACATACGAGTAGGGTATATCCAGCATATTGAAGCGCTTAGCAAAACTGTAGTGCATTCATTTGGTCTGCTGACAACTTGGAGAGTCATACTATCTACAGTTGCGCACATATGAAACCTGTCAATGTCAATGGAAGCCCTAACCAAGGACGTAGGCGGACCTAACGTAGACAAACCTAACGTAGGCAGACTCAACGTAGACAAACCTAACGTCGGTGCACCTAACGTCCCGAAAAACTTTCCTCTGAGCCTTGCCTAGCAAGTTCATCGGCGATTTTATTTTCCGTGACCTGGGACCCAGACAAGACTCAGTGAATTTAGCCTTCGAACTAGCTTGTAAGACGAAGAGGTTTTAGCCTCCTCCACAGATTCTTCACAAAATAGTTCATTGCCATTTGAATTACGTATATCTCCGCTTGGAAGACAGACGCAATTTTTCCTAACGAGCAGTGAAATCTAATATTGCCGTCCTCCAGTAAGACACCATTTTGGATCCATTGATGATGACCACAGGAAAGTCGATTTCGTATTTTTTCCACAGCAGGAATTCTAGTGCATCAGATGGCATGTCCAGCGGCATAGGACAGTCGACGCGCAAGGTCATCAAACCTCCAGTGCGTGTTGTACCAAAGACCATTTTTTTTTTAAACGGACGATGGCTTTGAGTGTGTAGCCCATGATACGAATATTCTTCAATGAAGATGCCTCTCAAACACACAATATCGAAGATCAGGAACTTTCAAGTGGTTTCATCGGTTACGCACATGTCTTCTTTCTTGTACATTAAGAGCTACGTCAATTTAAGGAACAAATTCTCTCATACATTGGTTTCGGGAAAAGCTGCTCCAAGACGTTGAACTATTGTTAAATATGCCAGCCAGGTTTGGCCGTCCTACCAACAAGTACACATCCAGAGGGGAAATTCGCTTATCTAACTAGTGCTCGAGGAAAAGAAACTAACATGGTTTGGACACTTAGTGCGCATGGAAGAGAATAGACAAGTGAAGAAAATTTGGCAAACAGGACGAGAAGGAAAAAACAAAAGAGGAAGACCCAAAACCATATGGAGCACTACAGTCGAAAAAATTCTGAAAGAAGCTGGGGAAAGATGGAACTCGGCTAAACAAATAGCAAGAGACAGGATCCAGTGGAAAAATCTCACGAGAAAATAAAAACGAGGGACCACTGATGTCACCTCGATACCTTAGGGCCTCGGTTCTTAAACTGTGTTCCACGGAACCCCAGGGTTCCGCGATTTTCTTGCGAAAAAAAAATGTTTGACGTTTATACTTTTTTTTTTTGAGGTATGAGCTACTTTCAACAAAAATGTCACAACAACATCCACTTTCCAACGAAAATTTTGAGTCGCACTCACATGAAGTATGCATGCGAATGAACATTTGACACAAAAATGCATGCGTGTGGATATCGTTCTTGCAAAGCTGTTATAGTCCGTTTGAAATCGCTGTGCAATTTCTTGCGCATGTGCCCTCTTTTCCAGTTTATTCCAGTAATCCTGGAAGTGAACGGAATTCGGTCATAACCATACTTTGATGTTGATTGCACTGAGTCCATAGATGAAACTAGAACTGACAACGATAATGCAACTGAAGCATCTTTTTTCCTAAGCTACCAGGATGGCTCGATCTGGAAAGCCACACACTATTGCAGAGACTTTAATTAAATCTTGTATGTTAGAAACAATCCGTTGCGTACTTGGAAAAGCCGCGGCAAAAAAAGTTGCAGCAGTTCAATGTTCAACCAGCACTGTGTCTGATTCACAAAATTTCCGACCACATTGAAGATGAACTCGTGCGCAGATTGAATGCTTGCGATGTGTTTGCAATGCAACTCGATGAAAGCACGGATGTTGCCGGCCTTTCAATACCTCTTGTATTCGGAGGTATCCCTTCGATACATCTATTCAAGGAGATTTGCTCATCTGCTCACCTATGAAAACCAATACAACTGGCGTAGAAATATTCAAGGCCATAAATTGTTTCATGAATAAACACAGCATTAATTGGGAAAATGTATTGACATATG
This sequence comes from Volucella zonaria, assembly GCA_963966105.1. Lineage (NCBI taxonomy): Eukaryota > Metazoa > Arthropoda > Insecta > Diptera > Syrphidae > Volucella > Volucella zonaria. Next base: position 135,181,079 of record OZ014531.1, read on the forward strand.
TAGCGACGAAGCCGCAGCGATGTTAGGCAAGATTAAAGGGATCGTGTCAAAAATTAAAAACATTGCGTCGGGAAGTAACAGCAGTCATTGTATTTTGCATCGTTATGCGCTTGTAGTAAGAAGAATGCCAACTGATTTGAAAAAAGTTCTAGGTGAAGCTGCGAAGGTTGTAAATTTCGTGAAAAGTCGTTCTCTCCAATCGAGATTGTTCAAAAACATGTGCAAAGATATGGGAAGCCAGTACGAATCGCTTCTTCTTCACACTGAAATTCGATGGCTTCCACCTGAAGCTTTGATGTCACTCAACACTTTATCCAGGTGACGTAAGGGAGTTTCTTTATTCCTGGATCGCACGGAGTCGTACTCGATTAGACCTGTTATTCATTCGTCTCATGCGAGAGACTCATGAGTCATCGCATAAGAAAAGGAGGTTATCGGAGAATTCTTTGACGAATACCGTATTTGTTGTGTTTAATCCGATACAAACGGCATGAAGGGCTTTGCCAGAGATGCCTTTGCTAGCTACCCAGTCAGCACTGTTGTCATCGATTATACAATTAGCAACTCCGCAAGACATGATTCAAATTTAAAATGGGTAATGTTCCACTAAACACACGGTCGCGTAAATAAATTAGTTGTTTGCAATTTTCTAAAGACAGTGGCTTCACACTGAAAACTTTATCCATATCATCCATGTCGTTACCAAAGCCAATATTTGCTAATGCTACAAATATCCATGAGGTGCGTGGAATAATTAATGCTCTCGGCGAAAATAAATCACCAGGAATTGATGGAATTAGAGCGGTTGATATCAGAAGAAACGCCGAAGTTTTTGCTCCCATCCAAAGTAAATTTATTAACCTCAATCTGAAACAGTCAAAAATTCCACTAACACTGACGATCTACAAGAGTGGTATTAAAAATCAACTGTCCATATTCAACATGATGCCAAACACGTCAACAACAATCAGCTGTCAAAACCAAACTAAAGACAGTATCGCACTGAAATTGGCATGTCTGCCTAAATATGAACGGACTTCAAGGCACCATAACCTTTTTTGCAGTAGCAGCGCATTCTGGCGGTCAAGGAGGTCGCTTTTCACTCCATCTAGTACACAAAAGTCAATACGGTTTTCAAAAGAATAAAATTACAGGATAGCTGCTAGGTGAATTCGCTAATTGTGTCAATAAAAGTTTAAATAAAAGCCATCATGTCCTAGTTACGTTCATGGACTTCAGTAAAGCTTTCGACACTCTGAACCATGGGCAGCTATTAAAAGCGCTAGAACGGATTGGTATACGTGGAGTAATGGCTGACTGGTTTAAGGATTATTTACACAACAGGCTGTATTGCGTCAAGATTAAGGACGTGATGAGTATTAAAAAAAACTCTGCAGTTTGGAGTCCCTCAGAGATTAAAACTAGGGCCGATTCTCTTCATCCTATACACGAATGAACTAATTCACGTCTTCAAGCAGAATATCTCATTTGCCTTTGCTGATGATATGACGATTGTGGTACGTTACAGGTTATTGGATACGACGACGAAGATAATGCAGGAGCAGTTCAATGCTGCAGTAAAATGGTGCCACGACAACAACTTGATTATCAATACTTCAAAAACTAAGATGAGGCACATCTGGAGTCCACAATTCAGACCAATGCAGAATCTTAATATACAAAAGAGAGTGACGTTTGATAGGCTTTACTTGCCGTGAGTCATGAACCTTCAACATACGAGGATGCGGTTAAATCGGAGAATTACGAGCAATGGGGGGCTGCGATGGATGAAGAGATGGAGGCTCATCGGCTGAATAGAACCTGGGATTTGGTAGATCGCCCAAATAATAAAAATATTATAGCGTCCAAGCAAAGTTGTCTCCGCAAAATGAGATCGTGCGTTACAAAGCTCGACTTATTATAAAAGCCTATAAGCAAGTGGAAGGTGTGGATTTCAATGAAACATTCAGCCCTGTAGCCAAATCCTGGCTATAGCTGTATCCAGAAACTTTGTTTTAACTCAGTTCGACGTGAAGACTGCCTTTTTGAATGGACGATTTGATGAGGACATTTCTATGTTGCAAACAGTTGGATACGATGACAAAACTGGACAAGTTTGTAAGCTGAATAAAACTTTATGTGGATTAAAACAAGCTTCGAGGAATTGGAACTTAACGATCTCCAAACATCTAAAGGATTTTAAATTTGAAACTTGTGCAGCAGATCCATGTTTATTTGTGCTTCGAAGGGGTGTACGAATCGTGTTTGTTACACTCGGTATTGACGATGGCCTGGTCGCAGCAACAAATCAAAATGACACGTTAGATGTAATCAATTACTTGCGGCAACATCTTGAGGTTACAACCAGTTCTGCAGATTTCTATTTTGGAGTAGAAATAGAACGAAGTTTAGATGGAACAATAAAGGCTCATCAATCTGCTTATATTCAACGTCTCTTGGATCGGCTTAATATGGCAGATTCAAATGGGGTTTCTACACCGTGTGAAGTGCTTAGCCAACAAACGCTACTTAGTCCAGCATTAACTTCGATGGATTTATCCAAATATCCTTGCCGGGAAGATGTTGGCTCTCTCATGTACCTGCCTGTAGTAACAAGGCCAGATATTTCATACGTTGTTGCAGTTGTGAGCAGATTTTTGGATAACCCCACTCCACATCATATTAAAATAATCAAGAGGGTATTTCGATATCTGAAGGCTATTCCAAACACAGGTATTCATTTTGTGAATTGTAATAATTTAACCCTTTCGTGTTACTGTGACTCAGACTACGCTGGTGACATTGAGACAAGGCGCTCAGCTAGTGGTTATTTGTTCCTTTTGGGTCAGTCTGTCATTTCTTGGGGTTCCCGAAGACAGCGATGTACAGCCCTGTCATCGACCGAAACTGAATCCGTTGCGGCATCTGAAACAATTAAAGAGATGTTGTGGCTAAACGTTTTGATGAAAGATCTTCCTCCTGAAATAGCTGAACGACCTTTTCTACATCTGCATAAGCATTGTAGAACTAAACATATTGATGTACGAGTGCATTTTATTAGAGAAAAATATAACGACAAGTAATGATCAACTAGCAGATATGTTTACAAAGCCATTAACTAAAGACAAATTTGATAGATTTAAAGTTATGATTAATGTTAAAGTTTGAATTTGAATTTAATAACAAGTGGGAGTGTTGAGTTAGCATTATTAACTAACTATTGAATTGCAGTTCAAACTTTAGCATATCATTATTCCATTACTTTTGTTACTCTTGCTATTACTGAATGCACTCTGCTCATTGAACTGTAATTTGCTTTTATAACTTAACTTATTTTTTTTCAGTATACTCTCTGTTCTATTTTCTGCACTCAAAGTGACAGGAAGTCTTTTTCTTACTTAATAGTTCTTAAATCGTAAATTGAAATAAATAAATAAAAATAAAGATTTCCAGTTTGGGGCTTTATAATATAAGAAGCGAAGGCCATACTAAGGTTTCTTATCTGGATCCTAAAAAGAAGGACATATTGTAAAAAGCTATTCAGTCATACAGTTCCTATACTAGGTGGGGTGAAAAGTAGCCTCCTTGACCTCCAGAAAGCGCTGCTACTGCAAAAAAGGTTATGGTGCCTTGAAGTCCGATCAAGTCCGCAGTGGCAGGCCCTCCGATGCGGTTACAGAGGACAATGTCAAAAAAATACATGAAATGGTGTTGGCTGACTGGAAAGTGAGGGTGCGCGAGCTAGCAGATACCACAAAGATTAGTACTCAGCGCACACGCCATATTTTGGGCAATATTCTGCATATGAAAAAGTTATCCTGCCGCTGGGTGCCGCGCATGCTCACTCCTGACCAAAAACACGAAGGCGAGAGCACTTCGAAAGAGTGTTTGGAATTGCTGATGCGGAATCGGACGGACTTTTGACGTCGATTGGTAGCTGGATTTGGATCCCTCGGACTATTATCTCTTCCCAAACCTCAAAAGATGGCTCATCAATAAAAAAATTCAGTTCACGCGAGGAAATCATCGACGCCACGGGAGAGTATTTTGCAGACCTTCCGAAAAATTACTTTTCGGACGGGATCAAGAAGTTGGAAAATCGCTGGAATAAGTGTATCAAACTAAAAGGGGACTATATTGAATAAAACAAAAAAACATTTTCATTCCCAAGGAGGTTACTTTTCACTCATAAGGTTGGTGACACTTACATCCGTGATCTTTTTGGACGGTCTTTTCCATTTAGCACTAAAGTCTTTTACGTCCTTTGCACACTGCTCATTTTTCCTCAATTTAGCTTTGACCAAAGCCCAATAACTTTCAATAGGACGGCACTATGGAACATTGGGTGGATTCATGTCTTTTGGGACAAAGTCGACATTTTTAGCAACAAGAAAGCTCAACGTCGCATGAGCATAGTGAGTTGAAGCTAAATCTGGCCAAAATAATGTTGAACCCTCGTGTTTGTTTAAGAAAGGAATCAACCGTTTTTTTTTAGGCACTCGTTAATGTACACTTCTCCGTTAGTTGTTCCCGTTGTAATAATCGACGAGCTTCTGTGTCCACATTGGCAAATGGACTGCCAAAAGAGATATTTTGACCCAAATTTGTCCATCCCAATCGATGTTGTTGATTGCTTAAGAATCTCAGCTTTAAACGAGTTGTAAAACTGAGCACCTGGAAGAGTAGTAAAGTCGGCTTTGACATAAGTTTCGTCATCCAAAACCAAGCACGCTTTCTTGTTGCCGATCAACTCGTATAGCTTTCGGGCTCGTGTTTTTATGACTTGTTTTTGCTTTTCAGTAACTTTTGGTATTTGTTGTTTTTTTCGTGTTTTTAGACCGTTACGTTTTTTAGATCTTTGTACCATTGTTTGGTTGGTATTACATTTCCGAGCAACATCTCTGGATGACGTAGTCCGGTTTTTTACGATGTCACCCACCTTTTCCTGTCCAAATTTGTGTCATGTGATTCACTTTTAGCTCCACTTTTCTGTTTTCGCTTAACTGTCAACGTGTGCAAATATCGTTTAATAACAGAATCCACTGTACTGCGTGCTATGTTTAAATTTTTTGCGATGAAAGGGTTTAGACGCAAAGTATTTTCAAGCCATTTATCGATGATCTTTTTACGGCGTTCCTCTTGACTCATATTTTATAAATATTTTAAACCGCACCGAACTGAAACCAATACTAAACTGAAACTAGAGAATATACAGGCTAGTTTGGGTACAAAATGGGATTGCAATTTGTACGCATTGAAAGTATAGCCCGTATTAAAATTTACAGATTTTATTCGTTTCAGTCCTTAGTACGAGGGTTATCTGAAAAGTTTCTGACCGCAACATAAAGATAGCGGCACTCGTCAATAAAAGCTAGTGCATGCTAGTTGTGCATCTTTTGACAGTTACTTACCGAAGTTTCAGTCAGTTTGGAGGCGCACTTTTTATTGTAGTTGATAGTCGTTTGAGTGAGCCGATGTGAGTGGTTTTTGTGAAAATGGAAAAAAAATTGAGTATCGAGCTGTTATTAAATTCTTGTTTTTGAAAGGCACTTTGCGTAGGCGTGCAAATCAAAAATCAGTTTTACTCTATGTATGGGGACTCTGCACCATCATTTATCACAGTGAAATTTGGGGCAACTGAATTTAAACGTGGCCGTAAGAGTTTGGGAGATGATGAACGTTCGGGACGTCCAAAAACTGCAACCACTGATGATAACATTGCTAAAGTTCACCAAATGGCGTTAGACGACCGCCGAATTAAAGTGAGAGAGATAGTAGAGGTTACGAAAATGTCCAAGGAACGTGTTTGTTACATATTAAATCAAGATTTAGGCATGAGAAAGCTGTCCGCGCGTTGGGTGCCGCGTTTGCTAACGTTAGACCAAAAACGTGTTCGAATGAACATTTCCAACAGTCTGTTGGCGCAGTTTAGGCATAATGAATCCGAGTTTTGGCGCCGATTAATTACTGCAGATGAAACTTGGAAACACCATTATACGCCCGAAACAAAAATTCAGTCAAAACGGTGGACTGCAAAGGGCGAGCCGGCTCCAAAAAAAGCAAAAATCTGTTTTTTAGGCTGGGAAAGTGATGGCGACTGTTTTTTGGGATAGGAAAGGAGTTATCTTAATCGATTATCTTCAAAAAGGAAAAACCATTACAGGAGAATACTACGCATCATTACTTGCCAAGCTGAAGGCAGAAATTGCGGAAAAAAGGCCACATTTGCAGAAAAAGAAAATCCTGTTTCACCAAGACAACGCGCCGTCTCACACCTCAGTGGTTGCCATGGCGAAAATCCATGAATTACGGTTTGAACTGCTTCATCATCCGCCTTATTCACCAGATCTAGCCCCAAGCGACTTCTTTTTGTTCCCTCATCTAAAAACTGAGCTCGGAGGACAGATATTTTCGTCAAACGAGGAGGCAATCACCTTCGTGAACAATTATTTTGCAGAGAAAAACGCCAAGTACTATTTGGACGGGTTAGAGAGATGGAAGCATCGCAGGGAGAAGTGTGTAGAATTACAAGGAGACTATGTAGAAAAACAAAAAAAAAAATTTTAGAAAAAATGTCTTGTATCATTGTTCGGTTGGAAACTTTTCAGACAACCCTCGTATATCAAATGACTCTGTGACCTCTCACCTAGAAAAAGTGAGATGTAAACAGCATTATAAAGGAACTTCTAGTGCCTAGTATAAAAGTAAAGACTAGATCTTACATCTGGTTTGTGACAACTTACAAATGTAGACGATATCATATCCTAAATTCATCAATGAGCTGATCGTTGAAGTCCGAAACACTCTTGCTCAATCTTTACGTAAACTTGCACTTCAAAGGAAAAAGTGCCCCAAAACTTTCAATTAAAACGTAGAAAGAAACATAAATCTAGAATCGAAAATTTGTTCAATAAAAAACAAAAGCAAATAACTTCCAGACAAAGCAATAAAAAAAAAAAAAAAAAAAAAAAACAGATTATTCTGTTTATTACAGTTATTAAGAAGCAGTTAAATTGCACCACCAATAACGAGATAAAACCAGAAAACAAAGAGGAAAAACATTCCTGAACTGCTTACAGAAATAAGCCTCCCAACGATTCTCTTTTTGACACATTTCTATTTTTTTAACTGCCAGATTGTATCTTTATCACCCCGCAATGTAATCTTATCGTTGAATTAGATATTTATGTCATTTCAAGTCACTTCGCTGTCTACATTAAGTATGTAATGTACACATACTCGTACATATGTACCCCAACTAATAGGAAGCTTTTAGGCAGTCTAAAATGTGTCTGCTCGTACATCCGGCTCAATAGCTGAGTGGAATGCTTTTGAAAGGAATTAGCATGAATCATTCATTTCAATTGACGTAGACTGTATCCGACTGTATACTGTTGTCTTTCGAGTATTGGAATACTGATATCGAACTTAGGGCTGTATATTGATTTGCCCTTTTCCTCTATTCCTCATGGCGGTAAAATGTTTTCGGTTGTCGTAGTACGAATAGTAACATAGGAGGCTATCGAATTCTTCGTTGTTTTGAATTTAAGTTTGAGTTGCTTTTGTTATTTTATTTTATTGACCTGGCTTGGGTAGAATAAATCCTTTTAAACCCACATACATAAAATACACTAGAAAGTTGGTATCTGGATGTATTTCTGAGACGATACAAGCTACAATTGCTGAATCCTTTTATCATTGCGAGATCTTAAAGGCTTATATCACTCTTTTAGAGGGATAGAGTGGTTATGTCAATGCGTATGTGTCTTTTGAGTCAAGGGTCTTCTTGGATGGATGGCTTAAGGGGTTAAACGAGTAGCGCATCACAAACACAAACATTTAAACAAGAGTGTAGTCGGTTTTTGTTTGGTTCGCTTACCTCCTTTGAGCTTCTTCGAAGAAAATGAAATGGAGGATGAACATGCATGCTTGTAGAAGCAGGTAGATTGAATGAGGAGCTACTCCCAGAAGGTTTCTATATAAAATCATTTCCTACCGGAAGGAATAGAATTGGATTTTCGGCAAAATGCCACCTCTACTGGAGAGACTGTTTCCATAAAATTTTAATTTATATTTAAAATGACTATTACGTAGGGTAGAAGTTGCTTTTATACAAACTATTTACCTTTAAAAGGATTTCGGCAAGATCGAGAAGGTAGTGGTATTATAGGGCTCTCCACGTATCCAGTTGCCTGGGGAGATCAACATTGGCTAAAGTTTACTAGGATGTAGAGAAATGAAACACAAGCGTGATTGGGGGTGTGGACGACGATTGAGCGAGTAACTGTCTAAAACATGGATTAGACCAGTAGCGTAATGTTTTGAATTCGCTTGTTTTATGTCCTCGCTATGGCTCGGACACTATATGTGTAACACAGCGTTGGGTAATGAACCACAGTAAGAACCCCTCAGGTGGAATTAACAATGATGCCTGCATCCAACCTCTTCACGTGGTTATCCTCTTTCAGGGCAACTTTAACATAGTCAAAGCTGGCAGGGTCACTGTGCTGTAGACGCCCGTGTAGCCGCCCTCTAATGTCCAAGGAGTACCACAGAAGGCCAGTTCTTCTAGGTAAGAGGTTACTGATCAAGTCAACTCCCTAGCAGTCCGAACGGTATACATATGTTAACGAAACAATAAAAAGCCTCAGTCAAAAATCTAACATTCCACATGCAGCTGAACATCTCGGTCTTTGCGACTGCTAAAAAGCACAACTAACCGCCAACCAAAAAATACAGAATGGAGTTGGCGTAAGAAGGATGAAAGCTGGTTTGTAATTAGAGGCAGACCTAGGTCGGAAGTCTAGAGTTTCAAGCATTTGAACGAAGTCCTCAGTACAATCTGCATCAAGATAGAATTCACCAACAGCGAGTACGCTCCCAAGGAGTAGAAAGGCGACGGCAGCAAGAACTGTTTTTGTGAGCTCCTTGACAAGATATACCATAACATATACTCAAGGTCTTAAGTATGATGTTTAAATCCTCCCATGAGATTTTAGGGAAAAACTAGAAAAGAGGGACGTCTTTGGTAGCACAGTTGATATATATAGCCTGAATAAAGCCATCTCCGAAGACAGGGTTATTGACAGATTCAGGGTTATGGATTCCTGCATTACGGTGTTCATAAGCGATCATTAGCGATCTCCTGATCAATTTACCGCCAACCAGATTGATTCCACTGCGTTGCAGCATCTTGCCCCGAAGCCTAGAGGCAAAGCTGCTAACACACCATGACAGATGCCAGGTAAAAAATTAATCCAGGTCAACAAAGTACAAACGAAAGACTGCAAGGATAAACAAGAGAACTTATTGTAGTGGTACTATATTAGCTGTGGCAAATAAATGAGAAAACTATGTAACGGCGATGACGGTCAACCTTCCGCTCTTAGGCAGAACGAACCATTTAGCTTGGATAATCAAAGGCAACAATTCAGTCAACCTGATCGCATTGAAGTGACCATAACATAAGTCCACAGTAACAAGGTTTGGGATACTGACGGCCTATTTGCCGATCTGCTCAATGCTATGCTATGTTATCGTCAAAGGCCTACTGTCGACCATTTTATTGGCCCATATCTGTGTGATCTGAGGCCTGGTTACCGTGACCTCGGAAAATTCCGATCAACATCCACTAACTATTGATCGAGTTTCTGGCAGCCGAAGTGAATGTCCTGTTTTGGAATCCCTGCTTAACTTATCCGGCTCTGCAAGATGACTATAGAGAAAGCTTGCTAGTTTGAGAAGGTCGGTAATGAATTTACAAAGATCTTTGATGTCGAAAAATCCTTCCCACAAACCGATCCACTGTCATGCGATTTCTTCAACATCGTACAATATTTGAGAAAATTGTTCGAAGCTCGGAAGCGAACACCAGAGGCACAATAACTCTGATCGTCCCAGTCCTCTTCTGTGGCACAGAAGAATGAGAAGGCGATTAGTCATTTTGAGAGAAAAGTGTTTTAAGTGGCCTGTTGGCCCGTTTGTTCGTATTAGGGGATGTCTTGATAAGGTCAGCCTTTTATGTGCGTGGGTGGTCGTCGCATAGATTTCAAAAAACGCTAAAGAAAAAAGTTCAACGGCGTTAAATCGCATGATCTGGACGGCCAATTCTGATCGCCAAAATGTGAAATTATACGACCAGGAAATTACTTATGCAGTAATAGAATTGTTTCTTGGGCTGTATTGCATGTGGCACCGCCTTGTTGAAACCACATGTTGCCCACATCCATACTCGTATCTTGCAATTGAAGCACACAAAATTGTATAGGGTGACCAGATAGCAACAATACTTCTCCAATTGTTATGTTTCAGCAGCTGTCAAAAGTAACCAATGACATCCAGCTACCAAAATATTCAGTATGCATCGTTTTGCGTTTGCCGAACGTGCGGAAATTATTAAAAAATATTATCGAAATTCCAGCTCAGTTGTAAATATGCAACGTGAACGTCGGTCGTCATCATGGCTTCGGTGTGCTGGCAATTCGTCGCACCGTGGAAAAGTTTGAGTATAAGTACACTGTTTTCGATCGCAAGCCACCATTTGTGCGAAATGTAGAAAACATAGCCGCAGCAGCGGCCAGTATCGAAGAAGACCCAAAAATGTCGATTCGGCGCCGATGACCTGAACTGGGTATCGCCAGAGAGTCAACGCGGCTTATTCTGCAGTTGGATTTGGCCATACATCCGTATAAGATTGTAAACGACGCAAAAATTGAAGTCGGGCGACCATAGATAACGCCGTGAGTTCGCAAATTGGGTGCTGAAAATGTTGGCCAGAGGTCCGGATTTTGGCCAAAAAATTAACTTCTCGGGCGACGCCCATTTTTGGTTCTGTGGCTGTGTCAACAAGCAAAATTGCCGTTACTGGAGCGAACACAATCCACAAGTATTCGGTCAAGCATCAATGCATCCACAAAGATTGACTGTTTGGTGCGGTTTATGGGATGGCGGCATCATGCAACCTTATTTCTTTCGAAATGAGGAAGGAGACACCGTTACCGTCAATTGGCACAGGTATACAGCGATATAAACCGACTTTCTGTAGTCAGAGCTCGACAACAACGATATATCCGAGCTGTGGTTCCAACAAGATGGCGCTACATGCCATACAACCGACGCAAAGCTCGAAGATGTGAAGGAGAAATTTGGCGATAGGGCCATTTCAGGGCGAGCGTTCATCAATTGGCCGCCAGCATTATACGATTTGACACCACTCGATTATTTTCTATATGGCTACGTCAAGGCCTTAGTCTACGCTAACAAGCCAACCACATTGGATGAGCTCGAGGCCAACATTGGACCGAGTCATTAAAAATTGGACTGACCTCAGCCGATGCGGCCAATTGAGTGAGGTGCTATTCCACACATAATGGCATGATCGTAGCTTCAAAATAAAGTCCGAATCAATTTTATATCTCACACCGTCGTTGTTTTGTTTAAATTTTTTTTTATCGTTCTTACCTGGTCACGAGCACCATTAACTGTAATTGTCTGACCAGCCATATTTCCAAAGAAGAATGGTCCGATGATGCCTCCAGCCCAAAATCTGCACTAAACGTTGTGTGACATGTGACATGTTGTGTGTGCAACTTTGAGCCATCAAGATGAAAATCACCATCCTCTTGTTGTTGTTCCATAATCCATCCAACGAAATCTCTTCGCTGTGAAAGAGATTGAGTTAATTGCACTTTGGATGCATGACGATGCCAATCTTTTGTCAGAATATGCTGTAGAGAGCTTCTCAAAATGTTTCTGGACTCCCAGCAACACTCTCATGATCTGCTTTGATGTTTTGTGTTGAACCACTTGTTGAACGACGAAGGGGCGTCTAAGATCACTAATTGATCCAGTTTCCTTAAGTTTATGAATTAATTAATCTCTTCACAGTTGATGAAGTTAAATCCCTGACCATGCCAAACCTTCATTATTTTTAAAAAATTGCTCAACAATGTAAACGCGTTGTTCTTGAAATCTTGTAGCGCTCCATTTTTAGTAACTCTGAACTGTCAGCTGTCACGCTGTTTTTTGTTGTTGTTGGCAACACTTTATTGTACAAATGGCGCAAAATTCAAATTTTGCAAGCCTTTGCAAATGGAGGAACATGCATGATCAACAAGACCATATGGTGATCACGACACGTTAGAATTATGTGGGGGCAATGGGGGAAGACACGCATCCAGTGTTCTAAACGTCCACACATTCCGAAATGTCAACATTGACTTGGAGCACGTAGTAACTAAGGTACGAACGCCGAGAAAATAGTGTAGGAAGGTTTGATGCCGGAGTGCTACAATCGCAGGAGATCACCAGAGACTTTGCCGAGCGCGTGTTCATCAACATCTCTCATAATCTAAGCATCTAAGCATCTAAGCATCATAAGCACCAAATGCGGAGTACCAGCAATGCTGACACGGCGAAGACGATGAAAATACCGTTCTCAGATAAGGTGCAGAGTCTTGGATTTAACGTGAGACACCTGTCGAGTAGACTAAATTCCACGGGATGTCCATACATCGCTCTTCGTCAATTCACTTTGATACCAAAGCAGAACTTGTGTTGGAGTCACAAGTTCCACACTTGGTATGAGTTGAGGCCGATCTAAACCACAGCCACCATGACGCTCCCACAAGGGGGCCTACCTCAACAAATCAGTCCCGGACTGCCTCAGTCGGGGGAGCTCCTGACTTATATGGTACTGTGACTAAGTCCTGGTACGGACTATCGGTGGTTCTGCCATCCAACAGGACCTATTACCGGCCGCTTGTAACTGGTCAAATCGTAGCAACCTTCGATGGCGTCATCTGAAAACCTTGCTCTGCCCCCGCTTTTTATTAGACAACGTCATTGATGGGCGAAGCCTTGATAATTGGGCGGAGGCCCTCTCAGACAGGACACAGAGATAGAGGCCATTGAACTGACCAAAACGAAGTGGGGATAGTAATGCTCAAACTCAAATACAATAAATCCGCGGGAGCTGATAGCTAGAGGGAATAATTCGGTGAGGAGCATACACAAACTACAATACTATGTACAACTCGTAATCCTCAAAAGTAAGATGAACGCATGTGCAATGAATTGAATCTCAGCACCATCTGTCCGATCGTGAAAACCGGATACCTCAACTTTTCGCAAATGCAAATGACATTGATATAATCGGGAAAAATGTGCGATGTCTGTGAGGGACTCGTGAATATTGAACAAGACACAACAAGCCGACCCACAGCAAAAGAAAATATATACTATCATCACAAAAGGACAGTCAACACCGACGTGTTGGTGTCAAAATTTAAAACTTGGACAATTATAATTTTGAGGTGGTAAATAATGTATCTACTTAGGGTTTGCAGTGCACTGCAGTAATTGCATAGATTCGAAGATTATATGTATCCGTTCCTATAGACTAAGAAGGCAGTTAAGCAATGAAGCAACGAACAAAACGCTGTATGTACGCATAAGCGCATCATTATCGTTGTCTTGTTATACGGTGCAGAGGCGTAGATGAAAGCTGCTTTGAGCAAAAGATTAACCGAGCGATCTTCGGTTTTTCCTGCGTTGAAAAACTGTGGAGGAGCATGTACAACAGAGAACTACATATACCAGCTGTACATATAGCGACATGAATCTAGTCAGAAGGCTTTTCTTATTGCAATTAACATGGTTAGGACAAGTCCAGCATATGGACACCAGCTGTCAGGATCTTCGATGCAACACGCTGTCGGAAGAGGACATCAACAAAGTCGATGTACGTAATCAAAGGCAGCTAGCTAAAGATTAAGCTGACTGGAGAGGCATATTGGTTGAAAACCACCCCGCTCTTTAAGATGTATTCAGAACCAAATAAACATACGATGAATGAAATGTCTTTATCGTTTCCCCAACTCTCAAGTAGCGAGACCTTCTGGACTTCATCAACTACGCAGTCATAAGTCTACTACTGTTCTTTGCTAAAATCGAAAACTAGCAGTACCCGTTGGTGTATGTGAAACTTTTCCTTTTCCTCCGCCCAAAAAACGCTACCGTCAAACACAATTTCTTCAAGAACACTTTGGAACTTTCACAATGAATAAATTTTATTTAAGCTCATGCAATCGACCCACGATTCCAGATATTTGATTATTCGGGCTTCTTGTACGTCACGTTTCGTCTCAAAGGAGAACAGAAAAAAAAAAATATAAAATTTGAATTACAATACAAAATTTCCTCCTGTCAATGTAATTGATGAGTACGAGTACCATGCCACGGATATCTGGAATAAATCAGTGTCACCCAATTGACAAACGTATTTTCAGGTCAATTTCGTTCCAAAGTAAAATTTTATTGATTAAACACGCAGATCATTTGAGCAGAAAGTCAGAACAAGGCGAACAGTTCGTCACAAGCATGACTTTGACGCTCGTTAAAGACTAAAAATGACACTGGCATTAAAGCTAATTGTCTTGATTAGAAAATACATATATTCACTTATTCATACAATACAATTTCCGCGCGTTCTGTGGGAGGGGAGAGAGTTGCATCAGTATTGACATGTCAGACTGCGGAACGGACGTTTTTTTAATTAGCAATTTTGCCTTGAACAAGTGAATAGATTCGCTACTCAATTAGATGGTGTACGAGTACGAGTATGTAAATTTTTTTATGACAAACAAAATTAGCATGTTTGACAATTTTGTTGACAATCAGTTTAAATAGTGATACTGTTCAAAAGTGTTTGACAGTTCGTCATTTATTAAATGATATGGCACTCGAGCTGCATGTTGTATTGTACGTTAAGTAGAGCATACTATGAAGGGAACACTCAACAATAAATGAATGACAGATCATGATTTTTAGTTGCAAAGAAAGGCATGACAATTTGTTTGGCGGTAGTAATGCTATGCAGCTCAAAACTCGTTTTTTTTTTTTATGAAGTTGTGCACCAGTCGCTATTGTTGTAGTTTTATTGTTTAAAACACGTTTTTTTTTTTTTAGAGTGTAACGATGTGGGTACTTTATTACCAAGTACGTGGATGCCTTTTGTGTCATGGTGACTTTTTAATTCCACGTCTCGTACATAAAAACTTGACTAAAAAAGTACACATTTCAAACTGAAAAAAAAATAGAGTGAACTGTTCAGCCCCACAATGGAGTCAATAAGACCCAATGCCACCACCACGTCGAAATAGAAAGATGACGTGAGGCCGGATTCAGGCTTTGATGGGGATGAGCCGAAGGCGGATTGTTGTTAGATGCGAATAACCAATATGTAGTACTCGACCAAGAGTGGGTGAAGAAAGCGTTACTCAAAAGGTCACACGAATCCCGATGAACTTTCTCGGACAAGATAAGTAGGCACCGTCTTCAAGTGAGTATACTACATGCAATACTCTCACATCCTTTTATACCGACATTATCAAATGTCTCTAGCAATCTGTACCTTTTTTACCCAAAAAGGAATCCCTCATTTTCACCACCCTGGTATAATAAAGAGCTGCGATCTCTTCGTAACAAGAAAAATATGCTCTGGTATTCTTACTTAAAATCGCGATCCAACACCGATTTCTTCAACTACCAATCTGCCCAAATAAATTTCTCTGTACTTTGCCAAATGCTCTATCAAATGGGCCGCACACTCATTTCCGACCCCAAACGATTCTTTCAGTTTGTCAAACGAGGAGATCGACAAACAAACTATGGACGCTACAATACCGCAGTATCTACGTACGACTAACGAAGACCTGTTCCGCAATCCTAGTATTGACGCACTGCACCGAGAGAAAAGTAGACTTCTGTCAAGACTCAAAAACTTGTACAGACAGTTAACTGACAGACAAGACCCGGAGATTAAGACACTGAAGGCGTCGATTAAAAATATTCAAACGTTAATAAAAGAGAATTACAGAATTTCTGTAAGTTCGTATTGGAACAACAGGGTTCGGGCTGTAAACACCAGCAACTCGAATATGTTCCTGCAAATAAATAAACTATTTCGGAGAAAAAATCAAAACGACCTTCAGTGTCTTAAAATAGCCCGGACAACAGACAAAGAACGGTTACTGACAATAGCAGGTATTGATCCAAATGAGGCCGCTGATGATGACGAATTCTTTGTGATCGAGGATCCACAGGAGAAGGTTGAGGCCATAAGGGCGACTTTCCAGGAAATATACAAGGCCACTGATACCATTAGCCCCAATTATGATCTCTACAATCGCGCCTTGGTGCACGACTTCTACATTCGAAATGAAGTAGAGAACTGGCGATCCGAGGGCTCTGGTTTCACCCAGTTCAGCGACGAAAATATGGCAAATAAAGGGTGAACTACCCCCCGTTCATTTCGAAGAAGAGCTCCGTGAGATCTGCGACACAATCAGGGCTAAGAAATCAGTAGGCAGCGATGGTATTCCGAACATCGTGCTTCGACATTTTCCTCTAGAAGTGGTGGACATTTACACCACCCTGTTTAATAATGCAATGAATAATACACATTATTCCAGCGCATTAGAAAACGGCGGTGGTTCAAACTATCCCCAAAAAGGGAAAGGATATATCCAATCCGGCAAATCTGCGGTCGATAAGTCTCCATCCGAATATCAGTAAGGTGTTTGAAAAAGTAATCAATTGAGCTCTGTCTAGGTGGGTTGAGGACAAACATATAGTTCCGGATAATCAATTCGGTTTTAAGGCAGTACAAGATATCTCACATGTCGCATCTAAACTGGTGTCCGACATACAATGGAATAAAGGCAAAAACCAATGTACTGGTGCCTGCCTTGTTGACTTGGAGAAGGCCTTCGACACCGTATGGTTAGAGGGTCTTTTCTATAGGCTGACTAGGCTGGGGATCAGTAAACCACTCTTGTACATTCTTTATAATATGCTAACCAACAGACAGTTCATCGTGAAAAATAGTGATGTGACTTCTGTTGGAATATTTCAAATTAAAAATGGTCTTCAGCAAGGCGCGGTCAATTCGCCGATCCTATTCAACATTTATACAAGCGACTTGACAGGTTCACTTCCCCATACTACTGCGTGCGCAGACGATTTGGTAGCGTACAGAACAGGTCAAAAAATCGAGGTCATTAATACTCTCTTGCAGCGTGACTTCGATAAGATAAGATGATTTTGCGATGACTGGAAGTTGTAAATCAACTTTCAGAAGTCGGAAACCATTCTCTTTAGGACGCCGTTGTCTGGAGCCTCTAGGGATACCAGAGGCCAAACTGGCGAAAGTTCTCGATCATTAGACAACACGGACAGCCTCTTGCCTGTCGAAACGTAGTCAGATACCTTGGGGTCTGGCTAGATCAGTTTCTGTATTTTGACAAAAATGTAGATGCTGCTCTGGCCAGAGCTAAAGGACCTTTTGCCCTTACAAAGAGACTGTTTTATAGCAGCCAACTCGATGCGAGGGTAAAGGTAATCTGCTACATGGCCCTTATCAGGCCCATGCTGGTATTTGGGTGTCCCGTGTGGTTCAATGTTCGAGCAAGCCTAATGGAAAAGATTCGGGTGTTTGTGTGGGCTTGCCTTCGCTTGTACAGAACACCAGAGTCGGAGTACAAAAAATTTTATTCTAAAGAGGTCCTTCACAACAGAGCGAACCTAATACGAATGGACAACTTCGTAATTAAGCTGACTCGAAGGCACATTGCAAGAGCAATGGCCTCGACGAATAACCTGATATCTGGGGCTTACTACCCCAACTACCTTTACCACGAGAGTGTGCGCTCTGACGGCTTCGTTCCACCGGAAGCATTCCTCTACCTAGATCAGATAGGGTTGATCCAGGATAGATCAGCGGTCCCGTTAATCTTCCATGTCACTCGGAAAGCTGGGGACAGGCGACTCAACTACGGCAGAGACGTCGCACACGGCAGTGTGGATCGTCTCAGGTTCAGTATTGCGGTGGGGAATCGCGGTAAGAGGGATGTCGTTCGGCAGCACCAGCATTTCTGGTGGTTGAATGATGGAGAAGATGTTTCGTCGTCGTTTCCGTCAAATACGGAAACTGTTGACCTAGAAAGCTCTATTTCAGCTTTCTGTCACCCAGCGATTATTTCCTTCAACCTGGAAAAGGTCTTTTATTATTGTATTCCCCTACATAAAAAAGGTCGAAAAGACGATATTTCCAACTATCGACCAATTGCTAAGCTGTCCTGCATACCTAAGCTTTTCGAGAGCATTATTTATGGCATCATGCTTTTCCATTGTAAATCTATTGTTTCCCAAACCAACACGGATTTCTCAAAGGTAGTTACACAACCACCAACCAACCTAACAGGATTCGTATCAAGCACTTTCTGTGGACATTAAGTTGGCGTGATTGCCACCGATTTTAGCAAAGAATTTGCTAGAATTTCTTATGATATACTTCTAAAATTAAAGGCTCTTGGTTTCCAAATAAGCCTTACAACATGGATTCAATCAAATTCAATTAAACGACATTACTATGTTCTTTTTAGTTCCATGTCTTCTGACCCAATTAAAGCTTCCTCTGGTGTTCCTCAAGGCAGCCACATTGGTCCCCTATTATTTATTCTGAGCATTAATCATGCATCATTAAAAATTTATACATGTCTGTTTACCAAGATGATATGCAAATCTCTAGATATATATCATCCTCCTCAAACAGCCTACCACTGCAGGAAGATCTAGACAGCTTTTGTACTTGGTGTCAAAAGAATTTCCTTGAACTTAACGTCAATAAGTGTCAGGCTATAACTTATACCCGTCAGCGCCCACCTACTTCACCTAGCTGCTACATAATCTTTCATCTGCCTGTTCCCTTAGCGAATGAGTTGCGTGATTTATGTGTTATCTGTGATAAGGAACTCAATTTCCATTATCACAGTAGCCAACTCTGCTCTTGACTTCATCAAGCGTTGGTCTAAGGAGTTTTCCAATCCTTATGTTACCAAATCCCTTTACATAACCTTTGTTAAGCCTCTTGCAAGTTATAATGACAGGGCATTCCCTAGGCGAGTTGCACGGCTTAGGAACGAATCACGATATTTTAGAGTACGTCCGAAAGGGGGCTTAAGGGTATACTGATGAGCATTCATAGCGAGACGGGTATTATGGTTGAAAGTTTGAATGGGCAGAATACTACTGGCGATGTCGGAGGAGCACTGGTGGTGGAAATAGCTATACAACAAGATGAGACAGGAGACATTACGTCTGTGTTCGAGGGTGTTGAATGACTGTGTGATATTGTCATCACCTATGAGTTTTACCGCACGGTTTTGGATCCTATCTAACAAGTGCAATTAGGTTTTAGGACCACATGGCCAGATGTGGACATTGTACTCCAATTTTGGGCGGATGAATGCCTTATAACATATATATCTTCCATCGTTTGAGAAAGCCTAGACATTTCGCAGTATTTTTGGCGATATCGAATATGTGGTCATTACAACGTAGGTTATCATTGACACACATACCGAGAATGGAAAGTTTTCGGTTTCAACGATGCAAGTGCCATTCATGAATAATGGCTGGGTATTTAAATTTCGAGTTGACGACAGCAGACAGCATTGTGTTTTGGTAGCATTAAATTCCATTGTGCAGCTAATATTAACATACGCTGCCGTTCCCCTTCCACAGCCGAAGAGCAAGGACGACGTATTGTCGTCAGCAAAGGAATATATTGGATTAGAAGTGGCAGACAAGAGATCGTTGATGAAAATTAAAAAGAGTGTCATAGACAGAACGGAGCCCTGGGGCACACCCTTATTTATTCTGTGAATATCAGACTTGAAACCGTCCAAGACGACTTGAGTTGAACGTTCCGAAAGGTAGTTCCTAATCCAGTGAAGAAGAAAATCATCGACCCAAAAGCACGCATTTTCGACACAAGAGCCTGATGTCAGTCTCTGTCAGATGCTTTTGAAATATCAAGTGCAACTATCTTGCTTTCGCCAGATTGGTGTAGACTTTGGTTCCACTTTTCGGTGAGACATGCCATCAAATCACCAGTGGACCTGTTGCAACGAAAGCTGTACTGCCGGTTATTAAGAAGATTTCTTGTTTCTAGATATTTCATGAGCTGACGGTTTATCAGCGTTTCCATGACGTTAGAAAGAAGTGACGTAAGTGTAATGGGCCTATAGGCGGAGAGAGAGGAAGATAAGCCTTTTTTAGGGACGGGCTGGACAAATCTGTTCGGAAAGAGATGGATGGAAAAGCTTACGCAGTGGTTTTGCCAGCAAGGAAGAACACCTCTTTAGAAGAAGAGGAGATATGCCATCTGGACCTGCGGTTTTGTGGATGTTAAGATCTTTGAGTACTCTTATTACTACACGACTGAGAGAGTGGATTCGTCCCATTCAAGATTCGACGCACTTAAGTGTAGGAGATAAAGCACAATCTGGAAGTGTTGAACCGGCCGCAAAGTGAGCAGCAAGCAGATGGGCTTTTTCCAAGGAGCTGACAGCAGGAATGTCATTGTAAATGAGCGTTGGGATGGAGGATGAGGCAGAATTTCTAATGTTTTTGATGAACGACCAAATATTTTTACCACCTTTGCAACATTGTATGTAGAATTTTTTGCCCCAGTTTTTGGTCATATAGAAATTTCACGCGCTTGAGAAAGACGTTGCAGCCATTCCTGGCTCGTTTGAACTTTTTTAGATTTTCCTCTGTCGGGTTGGTCCTGTAGGACCGAAAAACCATTTCTCTAACCCTGACAGCCTCTTTACAACACGAGTCATACCATGCCTTTTCTTTTGGTCTGATACTCTTCATCCGATGAAGGATAAAGGATCTCATTCCAAGGAGAATAGTGTCAGGGATCATATCAGCAGCGCCATCCACGTCGTTATCGAGGAAACATAACGACCAGTTCAAGTTCCTAAGGAAGGTGTTAAGTCCGCTCCAATTGGCTTTCTCGTATTGCCATACGGTTCTTTTAGGAATTTTTTTCTCTAACTGTGTGGTCAGTATACGGGAAATTAGCTGATATGACACAATGGTCTGACGAGCCTAGAAGGGAGAACACATCGACGGGGGTACTTATCAGGGCGAGAGGTTAAAAACAAGTGCAGGGTATTGGCGGTATGACTATCAACGTCTGGTATCCGCGTAGGCTCATTTACAAGCTGCGTTAAATTATTTTCCGCAGCAAAGATCTCAACACACCGTCCTTCGGGTGTTATCTGTCCAGAATGTAGAAGCCACCCAGAATTGTGTATATTGAAATCGCCCGTAATAACGATTTCAGTATGGGGATACAGGGATACAATTCTTTGAATGGAGTCAGACAGCGCATCAAACTCATTAAAAGTCGAATTGCTGTCCAGTTTGGGGCTTCTGTAAATAAAGCAGTAGTGGATAATTTGCTTACGGAGATGGAATTTTAACCACATGAAATTGAAGTCCGGATTGGAACAGGGACTACATTGTGATGGAATTTGGTAAGCTACATAAATGGCGAGACCGCGATGGGAAAAGAATGATGGCACTAGTTCGTTGCCAGGTAGTTTCAGATCAGAGTAATCTGAGAGGTGTGGGCGGGGATCTACCTGTGTTTCACTAAGTGCCAAAACAGCTGGTCGAAATTTGCAGACGTGGACGTGCAGAAAATTGATTACTTTGGTGGTCTTCACTGGGATGCTAGGCAAAACTTACCGCCATACACTGATCGGCTAAAACTTACAAATTTACAACCCCTTTCTATACGCCGAAAAGTTGCCGATATTCCCTTTATTCATCAAATCCTAGTTGGTAATATCGATTATCCTTCTTTACTGCAACTTATTTCTTTTAACACCAACCCACACAATCTTAGAACTGTCCCATTTTTCCGGCTCAATCTTCACAGAACGAAGTACGGACACCTGGAGCCAATGTCTAGAATGCTTCGTGAAGTTAACGATATTCTACCTCTCTTCAACTACCACCTCAGCAAACTCTCCCTCAAGAACATTCTTATTTCCACCTATGCCTCTCGTCCTAACTTTCTTTAACCGCGTCCAACCTTTAGTTTTAATCTTTAGTTTTAAGTGAAATTGTTAATTTAGCAAGAATATGCTTGCAAGAAGCCTTACTTAATGCTCTAAATCTGTCCGGGGTTGACCCGGGCTTCAAATGGCACTTTGGATCTCAACAACAATAAAGAAAAACGAACGATGGAAAATAAGACAAAAGATCTTTCTACAGTGCAGAAAGTCAGATTTCCACTACCTGTGGCCAAGAGTGAACCGGCAAGCTCAGAGTCGTCGATAAACCACGACTGAAATATTAAAACAGCGGCGAATCTTAGCTGGAGTAGGACATATACAACGTATAGGTCACAAAAAAGAGGGTCGTACGTGGAAAGAAAACGGGCAGAAGAATCGAATCGAGAATCGTGCTTGATAGTAAAAATAGTCATCCGCTGCCGTTAGAGACTGTTCACAACCTGGGACAATTTACGAAGGTAGAGTCCGAGCAAGGTACATAACGAGCAATAGAATCTAAAAATCAAACGGATACCTAATGCCTCAAGCGAGATGGCCAACTTCTTCGAGCCGATTACCAAGTTGTCACAGTCTTATAGACGGCCTACTTCCAACGGATTTTGCGGAAAAAAAACTCACATTTGGTATAGCCTGAACAAATGGCTAGGTTAGGAGATGTAATTTGATAATTTTACCTCTCTCATACACGCAAAATCAGAAGAAGGGTGGACAGAAGGGAAAGTAGCAGGAGAAGGAACACTTATAACAGCAGGCAAAATGAAAGCAAGATTAAAAGAAAGAATACAAGTTTCGATGTCCAACACCATATAAGTCAGTAGACCTGGTACCAAGGGCGGCTCAAAAAAGCTGTAACATCATCATCACTAGAGTACAGCAAGACCTGCGAAATCTGAGTTAAATCATAACATCGATAATAGCAGCTAAATGGTATCACTACGGTGTTGGCTACTTCATTCATATCGCATAGTTGGCAGTTTTATCTAACTATCTATATAAGGATGAGACTTCTAACTTGGTAAAGTATCTGCAGGACACCTTAGTACACAACACAACTAATGGAAATGCCAGAACTCAACCTCGCAGTACTTCACTTTGAACTTTGAAGTTTCTCCATACCCTTGTGCTGTTAGACATGACACTCGTAATACTTCACATCCCATTAAGAAAATAATCCAACAGTCAAAAACTACCCCAAGAAATAGCACCACATTCACGAATAAGAAAACACTTCATAGCTGAGACACCATTGAAAATATTTAGCTTCGCACTTCCATTAGAAAAAATGCATTATCTACGCATCAGGCTACGATGTGAATAGGTGCCACTCCTCACTGCCCCAAAGTGACTACACCACTCATAAACAACAAATTGACATTGAGCTAACTCATAACAACAACAGCGAATGGGGAAAATATCCTGCAGTCATGAGATTGCTGCAACCTTAAGTGCACATTTTGTACAACAAAAACACCTCCAATCTTCAAGTTGATAAAAGCTCAAGATTGCAGATGTACATATATATGTTAGTTACAGAAAGAAAAATGTAAAAGGATACTCATCCTGTGCGCTCTTCTCTCTCTCTTTTATTGTTCATTTGTAATTGTAACGAATCCAAAGAAATAAGAAACCAGCCTATTTTTTTTTTTTTTTTTTAGTTTAACTGTAGGCGAGTGGAAATCCTTTTCAGCTCTTTCAGAGGCAATTTAATCAAACAAAAAATGTAAATTCAGATTCAGAATCATTCTCTGGTTCTGTAAGGATATTCTTCCATCTGATGAAGACGATGTAACATACTCGTATGTGGCTAAAAATGAGGAAAATTGTATTTACCTGAATTTTAAGTTGAATATGAAGATGAAAGGGGGCGCCACAAGGACGATGAGAGCAAGCTTGCTTCCTTAGCTTGGAGAGTAGTACCGCATCAAGTGTTTGTATACACTTCACATGTGTTAATATTGTGGGGCGTTATATTCGTCGAAATCTAAGAGAAAACAAAAAATTTATAACTTTTTATTGTAACTATATTATTTAGTTTTGTTTGAATGTTTTTTCTATACACCCTATCGGAACATGATATAATTTTTTGCAAATGGAGGCAAATGTCAATTCTGCTTTGACATTTGTGAAGTAAACAGATATAAAATACACGTCAACAAGACATAAAACCCTATAAGTACTCCCAAAGAGCGCGGAATAATTCGTCGGTGGTGTTAGCGTGGCGTGAATTTCAGCGCAGATTTCCCGGTCGTCTGACACCAACTGGACAACATGAAATGTGTCGCTCATTGTAATAGTGGTGTAACTCCACTATTTAAAAAAAATTGATTTTATTGCTTAATTGTAACACAAGTGCTTATATCTTTCAATGTGAAAGCAAATTAATTCCAAAAAGGCAATTAATTTTCCATAATTATCGTTTTTTTATTTGTACAGTGAACTTTAATGAATAAAGGTTCACTATAAAACCAAAAAAAAACGCAATCATAATAAGACAATAAAACCGTAATTAACGGGACCTCTAGTAGTACGAAAATATGATTCCTTTCGCTTAATAAGTGCAGCTTAGACCGAGTATATAACAGTGTATAATATTATGTCATTCGACATTAAAGCGAAAAAAGTGCATAGAGTTAATAATGTGACTACTCGTATATTCATAAAGTGCAAATAATTTTTTTTATGTTTTTTAAAATTAATTGTGATTGATTTTGAAAATTTTAGTGACTCTGGTTCTGATTATCAACCTTCATCAGAAAAAATTTCTTCTGAATTTGGTAAGCAACATAAATTAATTTTTTATACTAAGCCCCTTTATATTTTGCTTTAAAGATACAAGAAAATAGTATTAACTGAATGTTTTAAATTTAAATGTATATATATTTTCTAGATACAGATTCGAGTGCCAATGAGCAAATTGAGGATCTTCAATCTGAACCTGGACCATCTACATCAAGGAAAAGATCAGTTAATAAAGAAAATTGCGCAGTCAATAAAAGAATAGTGGAACAGAATATTTAACTGCGAAAGGAAAAAAAATAGAGCGAAGAAATTTTCAAAATGCTGATTGCGGGTGCCCAAAAAATGTATTACTCTGATAACAGAAAATGAAAGAAATACGAGGGGCGTTCAATATATTCTCGGTATCGATATGAAGGAAAATGCGAATACAATTTAAATTGCTTTTATTTTTCAATATGATCTCCCCTAACATCAATGCATTTGTTACATCTTGAGATAAGCTTTTTTAAACCCTCAAAATAATAAATTTCCTCTTTCTCTGCAAAATACCCATTTATTGCCGACTTGAGTTCTTCATCATCCGAAAATCTTTTTCCACGAAGACATTTTTTCAAATCCGGAAACAGGAAATAATCACTAGGGGCAAGGTCTGGACTATAGGGTGGGTGTTGGATTTCTTCGAAACCACAATCTCGCGCAGCAGCCTTGGAAACTCGCGCCGTGTGAACAGGAGCGTTGTCATGAAGAAGCAACACACCTGCTGCGAGTTTACCCCGTCTTTTCTTTTTAATTTCCTCCCGCAAATTATGCAAAGTGGAAGCGTAGGATGTGGCGTTGATGGTTTCACCTTTTTTTTTGTACTCAATGAGCAAGATTCCCTTTGAGTCCCAAAAAACTGTGGCCATGAGCTTCCCGGCAGACGGAGTGACT
Source organism: Volucella zonaria (assembly GCA_963966105.1). Classification (NCBI taxonomy): domain Eukaryota; kingdom Metazoa; phylum Arthropoda; class Insecta; order Diptera; family Syrphidae; genus Volucella; species Volucella zonaria. The sequence goes on from OZ014531.1 coordinate 135,206,686, forward strand.
TTGAACTTCTTCCTGGGGTCTGTTCCTTTTGTATGCCGCTGCATGGACTCTTGTTTGCTTTCAGGGTCATAGTGGTGGACCCATGTTTCGTCCCCAGTAACAATTCGATCCATAACACCGTCCGCGTTCTCACTACACATCTCCAAAAGCTCTCTACAGCGTGCGATTCTCACTTTTTTCTGAGGCGCTGTGAGCATTCGTGGCACCCACCTTGCACTGACCTTTGAAAGGTTAAGATGGTCATGAAGAATGGTGTGAATGGTACCAATTGAAAGCTTGGTGATCTCTGCCATCATTTTCACCTTTATTCGGGCATCCTCAAGAACAAGTTTTTCGACTTCTTTGATGCTTTCTCCCGTACAAGCAGTAGCCGGGGCGCCGGAGCGGGGGTCGTCTTCAATGCTCTCTCTGCCTCTCTCGAACTCACTTGACCACTTTTGCACAGTTGATAATGAAGGTGCGGAACCCTGGTAAACAGCCACCATCTCTTCATGAATAGTTTTTTGACTTTTTCCTTGCTTAGTGAGAAATTTAATTACAGCGCGATGCTCAATTTTCACCATCATCGTCTCAGTTGCCATTATGATTCTGTTTAACTAGAGATAAAACGCGAATTAATAATCACATTTATATGAAATTTTACATGAATGCACTAAAATAATAGTATTACTTGACAAATAAGTCAATTTATATATGCAACCACAGCTTCACCCCGATACCGAGAATATCTTGAACGCCCCTCGTAAATTATTTGATTCATTTTGGAATTTAAATGACTTCAATGCGCAGAAATTTTATCTGTAGTGCAGAAAAAAATTGTTAGTAGAAGAAGATCGTTCACGAGCGGGAAAAAACGTATCGTTCAAGCATTTCCTAAGTTCCAAAAACACACAAAATGTATGTAAGAAATTTTTTCTTAATACATTCCAAATCAGCGACGGAAGATTATATCGTTGCCTTTCTAAGAATGATGTAGCAAATCCAAAGATAAAAAAGGCACAACGAGCTCACGAAAATTGGATGATTCGGATATTGTTTCCCACATTGAAAGTTTTCCTGCCTACCGAAGCCATTATACGCGGAAAAGTAATCTTAACAGAAAGTATTTAACCCTCTACTGCATGAATTATGACCCACTTGAAAAAAAAATAAAAATATGTCGGATTTACTTTTTATTTACCATACTAAAGATATCCATGAAAAAAAAATTTAAAAATTATGCCAGTTTTTGAAAAAAAAATTGTCGCCATATATGGCGTCGTATGCAGGCTGTCATTTTTCAACCTAAAAAATACTTGCCATATATGGAGTTTTATGCAATCACTCTTTTTTTAATCAAACATTTTATTCAAATATTTTAATTTTTGTAGTTCAACGTTAACATTTTATTGAATAAGGAATAAAAAACAGTACATAAAATATAAGTTTATACGAAATAAAGTTAAATATGAAAAGACATAAAACAATTTCTGTCTTTGTTCAAGCAAAGATAAACGCCGCATTTGGGACAGAAGACAAAAGTTCGAAATTTGCAATCATTTTTGCATTGTTGCCGATCATTTTTCCATTCTGGAAGATGATCCACTGAATCTAAACGGACTGCATTACTAGGTCTACGACGTGCCAAACATTTCTTAGCTTTTTTCGTCTGAATAGAAGTCGGAGTCGAATGACAAGAATCCGAAGTTTTTTTTGTGCTTGTCGGAGTACCAATGTTGGAAGCTGGTCGGCCCTTCTTTTTATAAAACTTTTTACGAGCCTTGCACAAATTCTCGGCTACCGCCATCTTGAAATCAAATAGGGCCATGTACACGTTGCTCTTTCGACGCCATAATATCCACGCATTTACGATGCATAAATCCAAAAAATGGAAGAAAATTTTCTTGGGCCATTTCTTAGATCTGATACTTATTCGGTATAGCCCAAGCATTGAATCCAGAAGATCTACACCTCCCATGTATTTATTGTATACATCTATTACTTTTGGACAGTCGATCTCCATGTACTTCTTTTCTTTTCTGCAGTATCGTTTTTTTTTTGTCATTGGATCGCATCCTACAAAAGTTGAGAGCATATTTACAACTTTGTTGTCGTACCAGGATACAAAGGATACTTTTTCACCATCTATGTCTGCAACTCTCTCGATCATATTCCCGCGACCTTTCTTTCTCCTTTCCTTTTCTGTAGGAACATCAATATTGGGTACTCTATTAAGTTTAACCGTTCCTAACGAAAGCAGACCCGTTTTGGTCAGATGTACCTGAAGCTTTGGGCTATTGAACCAATTATCAAAAAAAATCTTGTGATTTTTGTGTCTTGGTACAGTAGCAGTTAGTCGTGAAACAACATTTCCACTTACGCCAACGTCTGGAGCATCCTCTGGATATGTGTTGCTTTGTTCTCCAGCAAAGAGATCGAAGTCGTAGCTGAAACCGGATACGCCACTTAAAACAAGATTCTTGTAACCCCATTTGTGAGGTTTCTTGGGATTATATTGTTTAAGCTCATGCCGACATTTTGTTGGGACCGTTTGTTCATCCACTGCAAGGAATTCTTCCTTTGGAATTAGAAGGAGCCGATCTCTAATTTTACTAAGAAGAGGCCTTACTTTAAACAGCTTATCATGTCCAGGCAAACCGCGCTTGATAAACTTGTCGTTATCCGCAAAGTGAAGATGTCGCTTTATGTCTTCCCATCTGTTGCATGTCATTGTCTCAAAAACAAGACGTTGACCAATTTCAGAACTCCAATATCCTCTCGTTGATGGTAATTTCACCAATGACATGAAGAGAGAAATGCCAATAAATTGTTCCATTTCCTCCTGCATAATATTGGCTGGCTTGTTAATATTTTCCTGTAGAGCCTTTCGGTTTGATTCATGTACAATCATCTCAATCAAATCCTCGGTGAAGAAAAAAGAAAAAAACTCGGCTGGAGTTTCAAACTTAGACATCGCTTCTGGGAGCTCACAGGTTCCTAAAAATGGAAAGTCTTCTTCGTTGTATGTACCAATTTTTTTTGTTCTCCAAATTATTTTCTGCTCTTTCTTTCGATCTGCTTTCTTTTTCGTCACTAAACTTGCCAAAGGTTCCTCATCTTCAGAACTAAATTCACAAGATTCATCGGTTTCAGGTACCACTTCTTCAGAGTCCGAAGATCGATTACCTACTGCATCATCATCTGACTCCGGTATTTCCTCCTCACTTTCCAAGCCATCACCGGGAATCGAATAAAATCTTTTTGTACTGAAAAAGGACCTCGCTGATGCCATGAGAAAGGTGCCTATTTGCAGTAAAATAAAATAAAAAAAATGGACAAAACCATAATTATTTTTTTTTTTGTTACTGCATACGAAGCCAAATATGGCATGTCGATGTTTGACCGATATTTTCGTAAATGCATAAACAGCCATATATGGCTGTTTGATAAAATGCGTAGTTCCTGAGCGGTACATGTACCAATTGGAAAACAATCACAGAAATATTACTTACCAGAGTATATACTTTGTAGAAAAAAATAGATAAGTAAGTTACCTCTTTTGTAACTTCTGGAAAAAGCAATTTTATTTTCGGTATTTTCCGACTACGAAGTGACCGTGCGCACTGATCAGCTAAAATGAGGTTTTCATTGCTGATGATAAGCGGAAAAACAAAACAATGTGCGTTCTGCAGCCACAAATAACAGCCAATACAACAAAATAACCGTTGGTTTTTGTAACTGTTTAGTTCTGCCGCAAATCTATACGCAAAAATGAAAAGCCATATATGGCGTTGTATGCGGTAGAGGGTTAAATCCTGGGCTAACTATCACTAAAATGCACGGTATATATGAAGAAAGATGTATTAAAGAAGAAATTGAAGCTAAAAAATTAAAATATTATATGAAAATGTTTAATACGAAGTTTAATCTTCATTTTAAGGCTCCGCGACAAGACACTTGTAAGACTTGTGATGATCTGAACTTGAAAATTGAAGGTGTAAGTAATGAAATTATGAAAAATGAGTTGTAGACCCAAAGAGAAATCCATCAGCAAAAAGCAGAATCAGCAAGACAAGGCCTTTAAAATGATTCTAAAAAAATTTAAGAAGCATATGTTCTCACTTTTGATTTTCAAAAAGCCTTGCCGTTTCCGAAATTATCTACCTCAGTGGCATACTACAAAAGGAACCTTTATTTATACAACTTGGGAATACATTGCTTTAATAATGGAACAGGATACATGAATGTCTGGGATGAAGATATTGCATTTTGTCTAACTAATCATTTAAAAACACATGCGAGGCTACAAAAACCTATAATTATGTACTCGGATTTTTAATTAATTAATATTAAAACAGCTCTTTCTTTTTTGAAGCTTGTAAACGACCCTGATTATATTCTTATCTTCCAAATGAGAATTCGGAGAATTTGGTATTTCTCTCCAGTCGTCGCCACGCACAAATTTATAGCCCAGATCAATGGATCGACATCATAGTTACTTAAATAAAACATGGAGAGTTTTTAAGCACGGGCGCATTAGCATTACAAACAGAAAAAAAAAACAAAATGTGGCTATGAATTTAGTTGGCTCGATATTAGGTGACTGAGATTTGAAAAAATCATCCTCTACAGTTCAAATTTAAAGAAACATTTAACACAGACACACCGTTTTATGAAGTTGATCTCAGTAAAAAGTCGAAAGGACGACAAATTAAAAATTTAAACAACATACAGTAGGACCCACTCTATCCATCATCCAAGACCTGTCACTGAGGCAAAGAAGAAAGATATACTTGATCTTCTACAATACATTCCACCAATTCATCATCACTTTTGTAAAAACCTTCCCTTAGAGATAACGACACGTTCAAAACATGATGCTGATGAACGTTCATCTGATGACGAAATCATGTATGATTAAGATTCGAAATGTCACTATAACAGTGAACTAACTGCAAAATAAAATTTTAACTTAATATACTTAATTTGTTTTGTTGTTTTTTCCTTAGCTGTAAAGATTATTAATATCTTTAATCTTTTTACGAACAATAAAAAATCTTAGCTTGAAGTCAACTGTTTTTGTCTTTTAATTATAGATCATTTTGCAAAAATGAACGACACAAATGCTGCCAGGTCTGGCTGGCCCCGGAGCACCCGTTCTGATGAGATATCGCAGCTGCTGTTGAAGATGTCGCAGAGGACCTCGGAATATAGACCAGACGACGTTCCACGCAATTGGGCATCAATCGGCGGTCTTTACAGTGAATTTTAGTGAAACATTGTAAGATGTTCCCTTGCAAAGTGCAGACAGTGCATCAGCTGTTAGTTGTTGACTGCCAAGCGCGTGTAACCTACGCTCAAGCCATCCTGAATCTCGACCACGAGGGAGACAACTTTTCATCGAATATCATCATGAGTCACGAGGTCCATTTCAATCTCTGTGAATATGTGAATCGCTTCAGGTGCACCGAATCTCCGCGTATAACCCACGAAGAGCCATTACACCCGCTCAAAGTTACTGCATGGTTTGCTGTTTACGCTCTTGTCGTCATCGGGCCTTATTTTTTGGAAACGCCTACTGTGGACGGCGAGCGCTACAGAGCCATATTCAACGACTTTCTACTTCCTCAATTGGATGAATTGGGACTGGAGAACATGTGTTTCCAACAGGATGGAGCAACGGCGCATATTGCTCGAGCCACAATCGAAATTCTTAGGGCTGCATTTTCGGGTTGCCTGCATGATTTATCCATTCCAGAATTTTTTGTGGGGTTTTTTGAAGTCACAAACCTCAGACTCCTGAAGCCTCGCAAAAGTGATGGAAAATGCCACAAATCGGGTCCGAATGGTCATCAATTCTGGCGGCGGCCACTTGGCCGATATCATTTTCTCGACTTAATGAAAAAAAAAAAATCAAGACATCAAATCAACATAATCCAAAAGCAGAACCAAAGTTTTGTATTCATAAAAAAAATTACAGCCAAGGAATGTCGGGTGACAACTTTTGCGCCACCTGTATATGAAGATTTTCTTTCAAATCAAAAAGGGAGGAGAGATAGGGTAAACGTGGATACCCTCGTGGAAATGAAGATGATGGGTAGCAAACTTGATAAAACACGTTGTCGATATGAATGCTTATTTCCGTATTGAGGGAACAAGGGGGGGAAGCTGCTTAAAGATACCTTTAAACTGCATGTGAAGGGTTGTTTGGTAATGGCACCAGGTGATATTGAAATATTGAAATCCTCTCTGACTGAGTTACATAACCACGTCATACCCATCCATTGTAATCCCCTGTGCAAACTAGGGCAAAATCTGTTTATGAATTATTGAATGCAGTTGTAGAGAGATGTGAAAATGCATCATCACTCCCAAGTACACTGTTTCTTACATGAGCCAATGAGTGAACTTAATGGGGGGGGCACAGCGAAGAAGTTACTACTTGTACCAGACGATTCAACGATTGTGGTACACAATACAAAAATATACATAGGCATTCCATCACTGGACAGAAACTGAAGGTAACAGCCAAGCCAACAATTTTTTACCAACCCTTTCCGTCAAAACAACAAAGCAACAGATAACAACTATCGCATGTGCAACTAGGACGAAGAAACAGCTGAGCATATTCTTTGCCACTGTTACCGTTTAAACAGAACACGCCCATCCTTGAGGTAGAAGACATCACTGCCAGCTCACTCAAAGATATAGGCAGGTTTATTAAAATTTCAGGCATCATGGTTGAGCTCTAACTTGAGGAAATCACAATTGGGCTAACTTGGCCCACCTGCCTCTTAACTAAATCCAATCTCGGTGGAATTGACTTAGAAGTCTTTTTGCTCATTTTAGATGAGGACCAAAATGAGTTGTCGAAAGAATAATTGCCCACACTCACACAACAATTCGAAGAGTCAGCACACGATGGCGTATTCTTGTTAATTTTTTTTTTTTTTTTTTTGAAAACACTGTTGTTGTCGAATTCGCCCCTGCGAATCCAAGAAAATAAATTTATCACTTTACCGAAGGAGGAGACCTTAGTTCCTTTTTAATTTTCTCATCGCCTAAGGGGGATTCTGTTGATTTATTCTCAGCAGTAAAATAAGATCATCCCTATACTAACTTCCCAATATACTCGTACACACAAACAAAGAAATTCAATAAAATTCACAATAAAGCCGCAGGCTCCCATAAAAATGAAAACAAACACAATAGCAAAAGCAAAAGCAATAACAATAAGAACAGGGAATCTACGAATGTTTGTTTCAAGGACTCCGGCGACAACTTTTTAAATTAAACTCAATTTTAAGTACCCCCGGCTGATAATCTTCATCATCTACAGAGACAGGAAAACACCACGCTGAAAGCTGAAACTAACGTTTATTTATTTAAAGTTTTAACTAAGCTAAGCGAAAAGAAGTTTTGGTCGACCCAGATAAGAGACATAATCATTCACTGTTACCCGGATAGTTGCCGTACTCGTATTTATAGATAGATATAATGTAGATGGTGGCTGTCTCTCAACTTTATTCACTTGTCAAATCTCATTCTAGCCAAAATAATCTCCGTATACCACCCAGCTTTGTTACAGTACACCGCCTTAAAGTTTGGAACACTGTGAATATTGAATTTTGAATATTGAGTTTAAAAGGGATCAATCCTCGGGTGACCTCGAATACTATACGACAGGCCTCGTGCGACGGATTACGTTTGAAATAGGGACGGAGGAACTAAGAAGAAAGGATTGAAGTGGCACACAGTGCATCAGAAATCAAACAAGAGAGAAAGGATCAACTCTAAGTATCTCATAAAGTAGGCGACCTAAATCAGATAGCAAACACACAAAGTAGCTCTAGTAAGATAGCTGTCGAATCAGCAGTGCGCCATGGATAAGTTCCATTTAGTGAAGAGTCATATTTACAAATTCTGGTAGCTATTTCAGACTACAATCTAAAAAAAAAAGGAACTTCTTATAGCAGTAGCACCTGAATCTGAATTTGTCGACAGGAAAAATGGGAACGCATTAGTAAAGAATGGATTGGCTTTGATTGGGTGGTCTTCTGATGAAATTTGCTGTAAAGAAGTGCAGATCCAAAAATATGTAGAGAGAAGGCTAAAAGTGTAACATACATATGTACGTGCTTAGATGGTTAAACCTCTATTTTACTTCACTTTAGGTGCTTAAATCAACAGCCCTTTCAATTAGAACGATCCTCAGCAAACCGTCTCTAGTTAGTTGAAGTCTCGTTCCACTTCTATCAACTTACGAGTACTTCTTCCTTAATCGTGTCATCCACTACGAGGTGGATTCTTAAGCCAATTTCAAAATTTGACATTAACATACTTTGAAAACCTCATCACAACAAATATGGTCATATGTGGCCTAGGTTTCATTTGGGTCATATGACTAATTGGCAACATCGACACTAGTTTTCTGCGCTTGCTGATAAAAGCAATTTACTTGTTCGTCTTTCCTTTAGTCTCAAACAAAAAATAACAACTAGTTCATACCATGGTATACCTCAGCCTTTCACAGAAAAATGAGCAAAGCACCTTCAGCACCACAGAACAGCACATTAGCGTCCGGGACATTCACAGAAGATGCAATCTAATGCCGCTGACCTTTTAGAAAAAAAAAACCCGAAAACATTCGCGTGGACTCTCTATAACCAGGAGAGTTATGCCATATATACTTGTGTTCGCAATTCTCCCAACTGTTAATGAAAGCCCTAACTAAGGACGCAGGCGGGTCACAATGGAATCTGGAACTCAGACTTAGCCAAAGCTCAATGAATTCAAAGCCGCAAATTTAATTAATGTGAAGGGGAATCGAAAGTTTACATCGTTCACGAAGACATTTGTTCATTGCTTAAGGTTTTGATCAATGCAAGTCCTGAATACAAGGAATGTTGCGCCTCTATTCTCGAAGCATCCGAAAATGAAGTTGGTAACAATGGCAATTATTTTTCAAACAGAAGATGGCTTCGAGGGAACAGTCTATGCTTTATGTAAATATCAAGAGAAGAGATATATATCGATTCTGGCGAACGCAGCAGTTATGTATTTATGTACGTGAAAGCTTATCTCACCAAACAACTGACACGAAGCATAGAAACGGTCCTACTATGGCCGTGCAGATAAACAAATCCATGAGCTCCTTGAAAGTCTTCGACGCCAATCATCTTCCCCCTTTTCTTAAAGGAAACAATATGACAATTAGTGCGATTCCATGAGGGTCGAACCCGGATTCAAATCGAGTTTTGAAACTAGTGGATAGTCGTGTTGAGTGAGGCGTATGGGTTGATGAAAAGTTTGAATTGACTGGGATTGTATGTTTGGAAACCGGATTGTTTATTTACTACTGACAATGCAACTTTAGTAGTAAACGCTTCAGGAGTAAGAACATAAAATAAATTTAAATAAATAAAAAGGAGAACAATTACAAAAATCGAACTCCAACTTTTTAAAATGCTATAATGCCAAAGCAAAAAATGTTGGAAAATATATCAATTTTCAAATTGTATCAGTAGTTTTCAATATGTCCACCTTTCCACCTTTGGCGCGAATAATAGCCTTGAGACGGCAGAAGAAAGCATCGCACGCTGCACGCAAGTGGCTCTGCGGTATTTTGGTCCATTCCCGGCGAAGTGCTTGTTTGAGGTGGTCCAAACTTTGGTATTTTTTAGTGCCAACATTCGCCTTTAAAATACCCCAGACAGAGAAATCCAACGGATTTGCATCCGGAGAATTTGCAATCCATTGTGTCGAAGAAATAAAGTGTGGAACATTGTTTTTTAACCAATCTTGTGAGACGGTGCCGAGACTTGTTGAATTGCCCACGGTCTCCAACCGAAATGATTGTTTGCCCAATTCTTCAATACTGCTTCTAAGACAGTTTCACGGTATACGATCGCATTAATTTTGACGCCACGGTCCAAAAATACGAGCAGAGAGCGACCATCGGCGGTTATGGCGGCCCAAACCATCACTATCGGACCTGCCTGCTTTCTGATGGCCGTCCGAAGGTGTAAATTTTCGAAGGACCTCTCTGGCAAGTAAACTCGGTCATTTTGTTTGTTGACATATTGCTCGATAACAAATGGCGACTCATCGGAAAAAACCAAATTCGGTAACTCACCAGTTTCGTGCAAGCGTAGCAACTCCTTCGCTCTTTCGACTCTAACTTTTTTCTGTTGCGGTGTAAGATCATGTGCTTTTTGGAACTTCAATGGCTTGAGCTCAAGCTCATTTTTCAGTATGTGTTGCATCCGTTGCAACGATATGTTGAGCTCACGAGCCATTTTTCTTCCACTTCGACGCGGATTTCACTCAATTCGAGCCATTCCTGCCTATGTTGCTGTTTTTTTATGACCACCTCCATAGCGTTTTGCAACGCTGCCAGTATCACGGTAACGAGCTACGGTTCGAGACACAAATGATTTATTCACGTGGAGGTGTTGGAGGGCTCTAACGATAGCTACTTGTGGTTTTCTAGCCAAATATAAAGCAATCACACTACCACGTTTGAATTCCATCGCGGATAAAAAATTTTCAAAACAACTGAGACGCAAATCGTTTAAAAGGCTTGTAAATAATAAAATTATCTGTCATGTGTCAAAATTTGAGCTCACTGTCATGAACGGTTTCGAAATTATAGCAGTCTGAAGTTGGTTGAACTTCGAGTCATTCAGGGTTATAATGTAATAGAAGAAAAACAGATTTTGAAATGGTTCGATGGAAAGCGACACAATACTAAGGAAATATGTATACAGGATTATAGAGCAGAATTTAGAAAACGTGGTTTTACGGATAAAAACCCTGACACCCTCTTAAACAAATGAAAATCCTGACGAAAGAATATGCCATCGCCAAAAACATTTATTTACGAAGTGTTGTAGGCAAAGCGAGCTGTGAGTACAAGTACTACGGGACACTACAACAATCCCAAAAGCAGTTAATTCTACGACGTCCCAGAACTAGGTAAAGTGTAGTAAAAGTCATTATTACATAAGCGTATATAAAGATCATCGAAATTGTTGGTTTGTTACAAGAATCGTTCAAGAAAGTGGTAGTAGAAGCAATACAAACATCACCAAGCAATAGAGATGAAACTCAAAAGGAGCAAATGTAGAGTTCAATTGCAGTGAACGAGATCAAGAAGATGTATCAGGAGCTACATGCTGGATTTCTAAAAGAGCAGAAAAAACTAATTAAATACGAATTTAAGCTGTATGCCGAAGAAGCAAAGAAGCAAATAGAATTTTTTTGCACTGAGCAAGCCCTGGAAGGCCTCGTATCTCTCGTTTTGCCGAGAATATCGCTGCCGTGGCTGAAGACGACGTAGAGGTTCCGTCGAAATCGACCAGACGACGTGTCACGCTCTGTGGGGCATTTTGGCGAAAAACTTTCCTTGCAAAGTGCAGACAGTCCATCAACTAGTGGGTATTGACCGTAAATCGCATCTAACCTACGGTCACGCCTTCCTGAATCTCAACAACGAAATGGACGATTTTGCGCCAAAAATTATCACGAGGGACGACGCCCATTTCCACCTATGTGGATACGTGAACAAACAAAATTTGCGGTTCCGGGGCACTGGAAATCCGCAAGTAATCCGCGAAGAGCCATTACATCCACCCAAAATTACTGCATGGTGTGCTGTTTACGCTGGAGGAATCCTTGGACCATATTTTTTTTTTAGAACGGCGAGAGCCAAACGGTTGGATGGTGAGCCCTACAGAGCAATGATCAATGAATTCTTCATCCCTCAATTGGATAAATCAGGTCTGGAGGATATTTGGTTCCAGCAGGATGGAACAACGGCACAGACTGCACGAGCCACAACGGCATCCCAAAGCTACATTATGGCCCACTTTGTACTTTTGCATCGAATTTGACTTTTTTTTACTAACTAAAAAAAACAATTAAATATAGCAACATGATGTTAAAAAATACCAAAAAAAAAATGCTACAAATGAAGACTATATGTACTTTCTCTGTGATTGTGGCCCCGATAATGACTTATTCTTCCGAATATGAACCCATATTGTCTTTAAATTGATCCAAGTGAGCATGTAATGTATGCATTTGACAGGACATTCTGCAACCCAAAAGTTTCAAACATATTTGAAATCAGCTCTTTGCAATTGTCAGGTCTTATGTTACCGAGAGAGCCATTGACTACTACTTAAAGGCTGTTCCATGCTCGCCTTATTGAGTATGGAGTAGCTGCAAAAATTCGTTATTGGATATTATTTTCTTTATTGGTCTTAGAATGACTTAGGAAAAACATTTTTTTAGATATTGTAGAGTCGCTAATGATATAAACGTGGCCTTACATTACGTATCGCACCACATGCCCTTGAGACGAAGCTGTCAAAACCTCCATCTTAGTAGTTTTGAGCAACGATGATTTCCGGTACCCCAGGATTCGGCCACTCTGATTCAGACGAGAACGAAAGCAACATGTATGTATTTTAGCCCCCATTGTAAAATAATCTTTACAAAATAAAAAAAGAACCCAAAATGATAAAATAGTTACTAAAACAAAAAACAAAAAAAAACATAAAATTGTTTTCTTTTAAAATATTGAAAAGTTTCAGAATCTTGACGAAGAGCTTTTACGAATTTCTTCTTAAGGCCTAGTTTTATATGCAATGGAGGCTTCAATATGTGTTTAGGCTCGACAATTAGGTCACATTTAAAATTATGTTTTCCTATCTCGAACTCGGTTCGCTTAGTTCATAAGTGCTGCTGGTAATGCAAAGTGTCTGCTCTACTGGAGAGTGATGAGAACGAAGGCGTATCCTTGTTTGAGCATTTAGTGGGATTAAGGCTTATATTTCTGAGGAGTTCACTTAAAACAGACGCAATGGTAACAAGGATGTTTGGTATTCCCGCATTGCGTTCCCACCAGGAAGTCAACCATAATAAAATCCGCTATCACTGGACAGGTGTATAGCATACACATATGGTAGTTTAAACTCTCAAGCACCATTTTCACAATTTCGTAATTTTCTTTGATCATCACAGAATGGGCCATAGATGAAAATTTATTTCCATTGAGGAAAAGGACAGCTTTTAAACATTTTGTTTAAAATGTTGGAATTCCGATTTCTTCAAACAAGACCTTCACATCATTACAAGAGCAAAGTCCGTCATCGAATCTTTCTTTGATCACTTATTTAAGTGTCTCAACATTTGCTTCAAATTAATTCCACTGTTTTAATCAAGAAGCAAAAATTTCTGCTTTACTTTCGAGTTAGGGGATAGAACTTACCTGAGGTTGGCATGTCTGTCGTAAGAGGATTCTAAAGTTCAACTTTTTTGAAAAAAAAGTTCAAAAAGAATTAAATATGCAAAGAACAAAACCAACAATATAACTACCCTTCGGAGGTCGGTTCCATGAATTCTGGGGGAAACCATTTATTGTTAAAAGATTACCTTTTCATAAAGAGTAGTAAAATGGTAAGAACACCGCCATCCCAACCAACAGAAGTAGCATCAATGTTGGAAGCTTGTTACAAAAAAAGCCTATGAAGGCAATGCTAAGCAACTCAGTGAAAAACTGACAAGTGAAATTGACAAATTAAAGCTTGAGTTGCAGCTGCTTAAAGAACAGGTCAATAATAACAATGAGCAGATAACAAAAACTGTGGTTTATTCTACGGATGAAGAGAAACTATATAGAGAGACAGAACCATTAAGTAGGACAAAAAGGAAAAACGAAAAAGAAAAATGAGAATGTCTCCGGAGCCTTCACTACCAAAAGTAAACCAGAAAAGCCCAGGAAAGATTAAAAGCAAAGAAACGAAACCACTCAAGTCAATAAAACCTCCCCCAATTATACTCGTAGTGCTTGGTATCACCAAGTACGAAGGCTTATTAAATATACTAGAGGAAAAGAAAACAAAATAAAAGCTAATACTGCTCTCCTAAATAGTAATGATGTCAAAATTAATGTGGAAGGCGAAGAATCCTACAGAAACTTGACAAAATTACTAAATCAGAAAAAAGTGCAATGGTATACGTTTGAAAATTAGTAAACAAAACCGATAAAGGTTGTTACAAAGAAACTACACTTATCATGTACACCCGAACGCATTGCGAATGACCTAAAGAAAAAAAATTCCAAGATACTAGAAGTTGTCAACATGCTTAAGTACAATATAAAATCTGAGTACTGCTGCCAATATTCCTGCTTACTTTTGAGCAAAATTGACATTAAGAAAATTTATGAAATTAAAGATACACTCGTATCTACTAGGAATGAAAGTGTAAACTCATCATTTGCGTAAATCAAAGGTAGTTCCTCAATGTAAGAACTGCCAAAAGTATGGTCACACTCACAAATACTACAACTCTAACCCAAAATGCGTTAGATGTGCAGGAGGTGACTGCATTAGGGAAAAAAGGGCAACCCCAAAATGCGGTAACTATAGCAAAAAAACACCCAGCCAAAAGAGATGCTGCAGCAAAAGAAAATGCAAAAGCTTGCTCAGAAAGACGCACCTAAAATCAGAGAAAACCGAAACAAAAGAGACTTACTCGTATGACCGAAGTCGACTCCCCAAAAAAATAAAAAAATGGATAAAGCTAAAGAAAATGTACCCTCAAGCAAAAATAGGAACTTAAATCTTATAACCGGTTCAAAGAAAATATATGCACAATTTACTTCGAGCAACATTGTCAAACCAGTCGGAAACCCTAAATCTTCCAGCAATGCCATGGAGGATATCATGCAAAGAGTTCTTCACAGAACGGAAAATATGGAAAAGGATAACAAGAAGAACATCTTTCATTGAAAAACAAAACAGTAACAAGAGAACTGTACCTAAAAGATCCTAATGGCTAAAAACCAGACCTGTAAAGTACTAAAGTATTGCAGTTCTCTCAAGTACAAGCACTAGGTACTGGTACTTTTACTTCAATATCATGGTACTGGTACTTGAAAAAAGGCAAGTACCAATACTTTTCAAGTACTTGTGTACAAGTACCAAGTATCACGCACTTAAGTAACAAAGTATTTGAGCATTACTTGAAGTACTTGACCAGTACTTTCAAGTACTTGACCAGTACTTTCAAGTACTTGACCAGTACTTTCCAGTGCTTCCTAGCACATTGAGTAAGATTTGCTACAACGTCAATTTATGAAGGAAAATTATTATGTATTTCATCAGGAGAAAGTATTTCTTTGATCAGCAGACTAAGGACTGAAACGAATAAAATTTGGAAACTTCGAAGTAAAAAAAAAAAATATTTTCATTATTCATGTAAATTCTTTTTATTTGCTTTAAAACTTTGTTTTTAAATTCATAAAAAAATTGTTTGGGTTCCCATTCTTTCCTCAACTTCTTTCGAATGTCCTTCATAAGGTTGGTGGCAGTTACATCCGTGATCTTTTTGGACGCTCTTTTCCATTTAGCACTAAAATCTTTTATGTCCTTTGCACACTGCTCACTTTTTCTCAATTTAGCTTTGACCAAAGCCCAATACCTTTCAATGGGACGGCACTGTGGAACATTGGGTGGATTCATGGCTTTTGGAACAAAGTCGACATTTTTAGCAACAAGAAAGCTCAACGTCACATGAGCATAGTGAGCTGAAGCTAAATCTAGCCAAAATAATGTTGAACCCTCGTGTTTGTTTAAGAAAGGAATCAACCGTTTTTTTAGGCACTCGTTAATGTACACTTCGCCGTGTCCACATTGGCAAATGGCCTGCCAAAAGAGATATTTTGACCCGAATTTTTCCATCCCAATCGATGTTGTTGATTGCGGAAGAATCTCAGCTTCAAACGAGTTGTAAAACTGAGCACCTGGAAGAGTAGTAAATTCGGCTTTGACATAAGTTTCGTCATCCAAAACCAAGCACGCTTTCTTGTTGCCGATCAACTCGTATAGCTTTCGGGCTCGTGTTTTTATGACTTTTTTTTGCTTTTCAGTACCTTTTGGTGTTTTTTGTTTTCTTCGTGTTTTTAGACCGTTACGTTTTTTAGATCTTTGTACCATTGTTTGGTTGGTATTACATTTCCGAGCAACATCTCTGGATGACATAGTCCGGTTTTTTCCGATGGTACCCACTATTTTCCTGTCCAAATTTGTATCATGTGCTCTACTGTTAACGTCTCCAAATATCGTTTAATAACAGAATCCACTGTACTGAGTGCTAAGTTTAAATTTTTTGCGATGAAATGGTTTGGACGCGAAGTATTTTCGAGCCATTTGTCGATGATCTTTTTACGGTGTTCCTCTTGACTCATATTTTATAAATATTTTAAACCGCAACTAGAGAATATACAGGCTAATTTGGGTACAAAATGGGATTGCAATTTTTACGCATTGGAAGTATAGCCCGTATTAAAATTTACAGATTTTATTCGTTTCAGTCCTTATGTTAGTCTCCTTTTAGTTTGATACACTTATTCCAGCGATTTTCCAACTTCTTGATCCCGTCCGAAAAGTAATTTTCCAGAAGGTCTGCAAAACACTCCTCCGTGGCGTTGATGATTTCCTCGCGTGAGCGGAATTTTTTATTGATGAGCCATCTTTTGAGGTTTGGGAAGAGATAATAGTCCGAGGGATCCAAATCCAGTTACCAATCGACGCCAAAAGTCCGCCCGATTTCGCATCAGCAAGTCCAAACGCTCTTTCGAAGTGCTCTCGCCTTCGTGTTTTTGGTCAGGAGTGAGCATGCGCATACGAAACTCTCGAAACCAATATTTGACGGTGTAATCTGACGGAGCATTAGCCCCATAATGTTTATCCAACTTTTCTTTTGTATCCTTCGCCGTTTTGCCTCTCAAAAAATAATGTTTTATGAGAGAACGAAAATCGTTTTCGTGCATACTCAACATGATGCCAAACACGTCAACGACAATCAGCTGTCAAAACAAAACTAAAGACAGTATCGCACTGAAATTTGGCATCTCTGCCTAAATATGAACGGACATCAAGGCACCATAACCTTTTTTGCAGTAGCAGCGCATTCTGGCAGTCAAGGAGGTTACTTATACCATCCGGACCAGCGGATTTGCGAATGTTAAGATCTTTGAGTACTCTTGCTACTACACGACTGCGAAGATTCGTCCCATTGAAGATTTGACGCACTCAAGTGTAGGCGGAGATAAAGCGCAATCTTTAAGTGTTGAACTGGCCGCAAAGTGAGCAGCAAGCGGATTGGCGTTTTCCAAAGAGCTGACAGCTGGCATGTCATTCTAAATGAGTGTTGGGATGGAGGATGATGCAGAATTTCTAATGTTTTTGATGAACGACAAAAAACTTTTACTACTCGTTTTGGGACATTTTAGTATTTTTTGCCCCAGTTTTTGGTCATATAGAATTTTTATGCGCTTGAGAAAGACGTTACAGTCATTCCTGGCCCGTTTGAACTTTTTTCGGTTTTCCTCTGTTGAGTTGGTCTTGAAGGACTGAAAAAATATTTCGAGTCGAACCATGTCTTTTCTTTTGGTTTGATACTCTTCATCCGATGAGAGATAAAGCATCTCATTCCAAAGAGAATAGTTTCTGTGATCATGTCAGCAGCGGCATCCACGTCGATATCGAGGAAACATAATGACCTGTTAAAATTCCTAAAGAAGTTGTTAAGTCCGCTCCAATTGGCTTTCTCATATTGCCATATGATTCTTTTAGGAATTTTTTCTCTAACTGTGTAGTCAGT
The DNA here is from genome assembly GCA_963966105.1 of Volucella zonaria. Taxonomy (NCBI): domain Eukaryota; kingdom Metazoa; phylum Arthropoda; class Insecta; order Diptera; family Syrphidae; genus Volucella; species Volucella zonaria. Next base: position 135,224,341 of record OZ014531.1, read on the forward strand.
ATACGAGAAATTAGCTGATATGACGCAATGGTCTGACGAGCCTAGAGGGGAGAGCACATTGACAGTGTAAATCTCGCTGGGAAAAGTGTATTGAACTAAAAGAAGACCACGTGGAGAAATAAACTTATTTTTCCCCTATTTTTTTTGTGTTTCTTTGTTAGGTTGGGAACTTCTAGGACTACCCTCGTATCATTCATTTTTCATTATAAAGAATTAGAAAATATGTAATCATTGAAATAAAAACTAAAAGAAAATTATTTTGCTCTGTTAACCTGTGGTCTAAGGCTGCCTGCGCTTTGTAACTATCATTTTCTAGACGTAATCGGACGGACAGAAAAGCTTGTCATTTGCATATACCTTATCGTATGCAGGTATTAAAACATTTGGGAGCGCTAAACAGGATGCCCATCAGTATGCACCGAAGCAATGCAGACAGGACGCTGTCCGGAGGATAAGCGCGGTTCATCTATGGCTTTAATCCACAAAACTAGTGATATAACTATCTCATATTGTCTAATTGACACATGCCGTCGACATTGCTTCGAATGCTTAGTAGATTTTGGAGGGCAGTCTTACATTTTCTTCCGCGTTGGTGTGCAATGTGCATGTTGCATTTCAGACAGCAGCTTTGCGTTTAGTGTCTATAATATCTGCGCTCATACTTTGATGACAATAAGGTTATGTTTCAAATTACCTGCATGCAACCTTCGGATACCGAAAACACTGGGTCTACATAGGTCTTCCACTAATAACAGTTATGATCAGGAACCCGATTTGGCTTTCTGTTGAGATGTGGAAAACATCGTTGCTCTTTTTGAGGCTGTTGGTATAAATCATAGCATCCAATTCAGAGGCTTGATTTTCAAGAAGATATTATGAGTTTTCAACCACAATTATGTCATTGGATCGTTGATTTGTTTAAAACTTACCTAAGCTTCGACATACATATCCCAGAAGCTTAAATAAGGTAGCCACACTTGACAACATCTAAGAAAACTCTTCGCCGTGTTTAGTTAACAACTGCAATGGGGTCGGTGATATGCTATTGTGGTAACGCTCCTGATAGTAATATTTTCTTTGATTATAACTGGTTAAGCTGAATTGGGGCGTAGTTCTATGATGCCGGCCTAGGTACTAGCCAGGCATTCATATATGATAATAAGAGGAATGAAGATTGGGGCTTAATAGATCCAGATACCAATTTCACTGGCTTATTATCTAGTCCGGTGGGACAACGCAGTAGAGGAAGGCCTCGCCTTAGGTGGCGCACGTAAGTGGAAGAGGATCTCAACCAACTTGGAGTGCCAAAGACCGCGCTAATTGAAGAGGCTTATTTATTGAGGCCTAGGCCTACGCCGGACTGTAGCGCCTCCTACGTAAGTAAGTAAGTAAGTATTACATATCTATATTTTCCATTGTTCCTTTATTAATAGGTGTGAAATGCCTCATTTACCCCAACCAATATGCGCACCAACATTGTGAGTTAAATATTAAAAAAAAATTATTTAAGAATCTTAGTGCTTCTTATTACTTACTGTACATACATACATAAATCCTGCCACCGAGCATCTACAGATAATCGACGGCAGGATGACTGTTTCCCATGCAAAAAAAAACTCACCACTACTCGTACTCATAATTTTGTGGCAGGACACACAAAAGCAAATACACTAACTATATGTAGATAGAAGGGAAAAAAAAAAATAATAATAATAATATTAATAATTTATAACGGAACATTTGTTTTCGAATTGCAGTAACTGATTCCGTTTAATTTCATTAAAATGTAAATTATCCGGATGCGGCCATGAGAGAAAATGTCCTCAATTCTAAAAGTGAAAGTTCTTTCTGCCTACCAGCGACTCAAGCATTTTTTTTTTTCTTGCTTCTGAACGTGGAACATACCCGCGAGCTTATGTAACTTCTGTCAGTCGGTTTGTAAGCCGGTGGGTAGGCCGGTCGGTCAGTGGAACTTAAGGGATTTGTGGTCCGTCCTTTGCCCTAGAAAGAGATCATATTCATATCCTTTTTCATATATTTGTTCATCTTCATTTTCGTTTTTTATTCATTTGTTCTTTTTCCTGTTTCTGTTGGTGGTAGTGGTGGGCTGTTCGTTGGCCTGACATGGGAACTGGAAGTGACAGGATATATTTCTTTTTATTTCTTCTTCTTTTCATTTGTTGGTTCAATTTCGCTGGCGCCATTGAGTATGATTTTTAGTTCAAAATGTGTGTAGCCCTACAACGGAAGGCATGGAAACATGTGATAGTAGGAGGCTGATAGGAGAACAAAAAAAATAACAAAAGTTGGCGCGTGAAAAGTAGAAGAATGAGAAAATCAATGAGGAGGACATGACATGCTAAAGATCCGTTTAGGGCGGGAGAAGGATGTTAACTGACAGGGAGCTGGTTTAATTATACATTCTTAAGTAACTCTCTGGAAGAGACATTGAAAAAGAAAAACAAAAACAATGAGGGCTCGGAGAAAATGGTGAATCTCATGAATCGAAAAAGGGTGCATTCAAATGCACTGTTGCGCTAATGTGAGGCAAAACATTTCTTATCCTCGATGTGAATACAAAAAGGATTATATACATACACATATACATATGTATGTATTAAAGAATAATCCTCCTTAATTCGACTATGACGTTATTCCTTTTGGACAAATTTAAATTTTTATGCAAACACTATCAGGCCAATGGCCAAGGCTTAGCGACGTTAACAAGGACAAGCCGTTAAAGGGATTAGAGGATTTATTAGCTGAAGTGTGACTAAATGTGGTAAGCAACAGCTTAAGCAGGATGGAGGCACCTTGTTAAAGTTGGAGTTTGAGTCTTTTATTTTTCCAATTTCTTTGGATATATAGAGGTGTACGTATAAAGAAAAACTAAGACGAAGAACGACATGTTGTTCACATTTCGGTAAGACTTCAAATTAGAGAAGGTTTTTTCTGGTCTGGCAAGGCATTGCATTTCGATTGCAATAAGCGGTTTTAACGCTAAATGGACTTGAAAATGATGCGCGAGAAGACTCCAAAGTGATGGCAATTGCAGGGATTACAGTTGAAAAGCATGGGTACTTTAATGGAGATGTATTTTTATATTGTGATCAATCTGCATTTCAATGTATGTATATGTACACAGTATATGTCGTGCCTATATAGTTTTTTGATCATAGGTTGATGCATCAAGGGCTAATACATCAAGCTGGGTCAAAATACCCCTTGATCAAAAATAACCACTGTGTGTCGCTTCCATTGTTCCGATTTGAGCTCTGTTTTTTTGTTAAGTTGGTAAATCTGTTGTTGACATTCCCTTTAGATCTTAGCGTCATAGCTTAACATTTGCAAAAGTTACGTAGCCAAGAGTACATCTAACTCTGTGTGTGTTGGCGATTTTTTACAATTTTAGAAATGGATTTAAATTTGTAACAACGAACGTAAAAAAACGGATTTAATGGTGCGCGAACGTTGGAAATGTTGAAAAAGTGTTTCGGCAACGATTCTCTAAAGAAAACGGTCCTTTACCAGTGGTACGAGCGGTTCAAAAGTGGTCGTGAGTCAATCGAAGATGATGAACGCAGTGGCAGACCTGAGACCATCGACATCGAAAACCGACGAAACATTGATGAAGTAAAAGAAATGTTGGCTAATAACCCAATGTTAACCATCAGAGAGATAGCGGAGGACGTAAACATTGCCTATGGATCCGTTCAAGACATTTTGGTTAATGATCTGGGTTTCCGTCATGTAGCAGCAAAGTTGGTGCCAAAAGACCTCAATTTCATGCAAAAACGAGACCGTGTTGACGCCGCAAAAGAGATGATTTGCGAGGCTAAATGGGATCCCACATTCATCAAAAGGATCATTACTGGAGACGTGACGTGGGTTTATGAGTACGACACGCAATTCAGACATCAGGCAAGTGAATGGCGTTCACCAAATGAGTCGAGACCAAAAAAACCACGTCGCTTTCAGTCAAAAAAGAAGGCAATGCTCACGGTTTTCATGGATTACAACGGTGTAGTGCATCATGAACTTTTGCCAGAAGGTCAGACAGTAAACAAAGAGTACGAGTATTATTTGGACGTTATGAAACGTTTGCGTAAAGCAATTCGCCGAAAGAGACCAGAATTGTGGGCAGAAAACTCGTGGATTTTGCACCATGATAACGCACCGTCGCACAGTGCCATCATTATTCGTAATTTTTTGACGAAATGTGCAATATATACCATCCAACAGCCACCGAATTCACCTAATTTGGCTCCCTGTGACTTCTTTCTGTTGAATCGAGTTATAAACACCACTACGGGGAACGCGTTTCAGCTACCGAGAGGAAGTAATGGAAAAATCGCAGGAAGCACTGATGGACATGGACATGGACATGAAAAAATGTTTCGAGGATTGGATCAAGCGCTGGCATAAGTGTGTTGCAGTCGATGTGGATTACTTTGAAGGGGACAATATAGATTTAGATGGATAAATTTGTATTTTTAATTTAAATTCCGGGAACTTTTTGGTAATCGATTTTTTTCTCGAGTATACAAACTTTTGACTATAATCTATGAAGCAGTTGTCATATTTTTTGTCTATTCCTTTTTCTTTATTTTTAGAGGCCAGAGAGAAGTTTGAGGTTTTTCGTGTCGAGGGACAGTAGAGTGAGCCCTTTTTAGAGACGTTCTAAAGCATTTTTTTTTCTCCGTCAATAGAATCTGGGTTCTAGGCCTGAACAGTCCCCGTTGAGTTTTACCAAGCAAGTTCATCGAAGATCAAATTTTCCGCGATCCCATTGTGACTTGGGACCCCAAAAAAACTCAGTGAATTCAACTTTCCTTGTATTCTCGAACAACCTTGAAAATGGAGAAGGTGTATAGAAGGTGTGTCCACTTGGCGAGGAGCCACAAGCTTGCCTAAAGTCGTTGTAATCCACAAAGGTGCCAGTTCCAGCGCCATATCACAGATCTGTGGGTAAAACCCACTACATTCCTTTCCTGGCCGTAGCTGAGTCTCATGCATGAGTCTCATTTCACACAATGGCAACCTAATCGGAACCAGCTCACAACTAGCTACTATCAACAAAGCTGGTAGTGAGCAGAACACGGCGTAGCTGGTATATCTCTTCGGTTGTGGTGACGGATGAGGCCATTAAACATGCTGTTGCTTCCTTTAATGGCTTCAAGTCGCCTGGCACTGATGATATTTACCCAGTTATGTTACAAACCAGCTTCTGGCAACTCTGGAGAGAATTTTCACTGCTAGCCTGGCACTGGCATACATACCGAGTCCCTGGCGAACAGTGAGAGTGGCCTTTATACCGAAAATCGGAAAGGAGGACTACTCGCTCGCCAAGAGTTCTAGACCTATAAGTCTGACTTCCTTCGAGATGAAAAGCATCAAGAAAATGGTCGAGATCCATGTGCGTAAAACCGCCTTGCCATGTGGAAAAAACTGCGAGAGTGCGTTCCAGAATCTGATAGGCAGAAGGAATGCGCCCTGGCCATTTTCATCGACTTTGAGGGTGCTTTCGACAACGTAACTTTTGACGGCATGTGTAACTCGGTCGGGCAGCCCTAGACGTGATCGACGACTGGTGCACTAGTAATGGGCTTTCAGTCAAACCTCTCAAAACTGAGGTTGTTCTCTTTACGAGAAGAAGGAAGCTGCCTGGTCTGATTCTTCGAGTGTTTAAAGGCATCACCATACAATTCTCCAAAGAAGCTACGTATTTGGGTGTCCTCCTGGATAATAAACTTCTCAGGACTTAACATGTTAGGCGCTGTCAGCCCTCTGACAGTGCAGAGGAGCTATCGGCAAGATATGAGACCTGTCAGCGAGAAGATCCTTTGGATCTACACGGCTTTGATAAAGCCAATTATATCCTATGCGTCGGTTATTGAAATAAGCGCTCGCGGAAATAGGTGATTGCTGCTTTTACCAGACTACAAACAACGCTTTGTCTCAGATGCATGGGAGCTTTCGCCAGCACTTCTGGCTCCGGTCTAGACGCATACATGAATCCCCCTCCCCTTGATATTCATATCATGAGATGCACTCTCAAAGCCATCATCCGTGTAAAAAGAAGTGGTCATTGGCACAACAACTCTGGTCTTATGGACATGTCGTCCGATGCAATGACACCAGAACACCTGTTGCGGAAAAAATACGAAATCGACTTTCCTTGTGCCCAGGACTGGTTTCGGCCAGAATCTAAGCCAGGAAAGGAATGCAGTCGGGTCTTCACGGATGGCTCCAAAACCAATATAGGATGTGGCACTGGTGTCTTTTTGGACGCCGAGAACGTTGGATTTTATTTTAAGCTGCGCTTAAAGCCTTCGTGAACCCTCTTATAACTTCTAAGCTAGTTCAAGAATGCAAGAGATCACTGAACGCAATCGTCAGGCTAAATTCAGTGACCCTTGTCTGGGTCCTAGCAAGGTTCAGGGGAGAGTTTTTCAACATACGTTGGCTCTGCCAGGGTTATCGGTTAAGGCTTCCATTGACAGTTCGGTCTCCTATGAGCATAACTGCAGACGACACAGTTCTCCGGGATGCAGGCAGACCAAACGAATTCTTCCCGACCTCTCTTGGAGGTCAGCGGCCTTTCTGCTGTCCATCAGCAAGAAAGACTGCAGGTTGCTTACAGGCGTCATGACAGGGCATTACACTTTTGCCAAACACTTAAATGTGCTGGGTATAAGTGACACTACATCCTGCGATGCTTGCACTATCTCTGTGAATGTCCAGTTTACACTCACATCAGGCTACAGGCACTCGGCGCTGACGTGGTGGGTGCTGGAACTATAGACACCTTATCACTAAAGCGCTTACTCATCTTTCTTCGTATGACTTATTACTGAATTGCAAAATTAACATAAATTGATTGATTTATTTAAAAGAAACGAGGAAATCCGAATCTGAAAAGAATATATTTTAACTCTCTTTGGAGAACTGCTCTCTAAGATCAGACACATCACTTTTTTGTGTGAATTTACATTCTAAATTAACGTACTACTCGTAGGATCCATTTCCTACCATTCCATCTCAGTATTACTAGTTTCAGATTGACGATGATCTCCTATCTTTATCCGGTCAAGCGCTTCCAGCAAAGCTTACTACCGGAATCTACTGACTATTTTGGCTTAGTGTTTGAAATATAAGGATCAGATTCTATAAGTGATGGATGCAAAATGTCTGCTTATCGACTTAATTTTCTAGATTTGTGTTCTCTAAATTTTCGAAAATCTTTATTTCGAGCTTCTTGTGCTTCCTCGGGAAAATATCTAATTTGCACCGATACTTTCTTGATTATTTCCTCGCCATGGATTACAACTTTGTGAAACATTGCTGGCATACCACATTGATCAAAAAATTAGAAATACAAGTTTATCCACCTAAATCTATATTGTCCCCTTCAAAGTAATCCCCATCGACTGCAACACACTTATACCAGTGCTTGATCCAATCCTCGAAACATTTTTTATATTCGGTTTTTGGTATGTCCATCAGTGCTACCTGTGATTTTTCCATTACTTCCTCTCGGCTGCTGAAACGCGTTCCCCGTAGTGGTTTTTCTAACTCGATTCAACAGAAAGAAGTCACAGGGAGCCAAATTAGGTGAATTCGGTGGCTGTTGGATGGTACTCGTATTTGTTGCATTTTTCGTCAAAAAATTACGAATAATGATGGCACTGTGCGACGGTGCGTTATCATGGTGGAAAATCCACAAGTTTTCTGCCCACAATTCTGGTCTCTTTCGGCAAATTGCTTCACGCATAACGCCCAAATACTCGTAATACTCTTTGTTTACTGTCTGGCCTTCTGGCAAAAATTCATGATGCACAACACCGTTGTAATCCATGAAAATCGTGAGCATTGCCTTTTTTTTTGACTGACAACGACGTGGTTTTTTTGGTCTCGGCTCATTTGGTGAACGCCATTCACTTGCCTGATGTCTGGATTGCGTGTCGTACTCATAAACCCACGTCTCGTCTCCAGTAGTTGATGAATGTGGGATCGGATTCAGCCTCCAACTCATCTCTTTTGCGACGTCAACAAGGTCTCTTTTTTGCATGAAATTGAGGTCTTTTGGCACCAACTTTGCTGCTACACGACGGAAACCCAAATCATTAACCGAAATGTCTTGGACGGATCCATAGGCAATGTTCAAGTCCTCCGCCATCTCTCTGATGATTAATTTGCAGTTATTGACCCACATTTCATTTACTTCATCAATGTTTCGTCGGTTTTCGAAGTCGATGGTCTGTCACTGCGTTCATCATCTTCGATTGACTCTCGACCACTTTTGAACCGCTCGTGCCACTGGTAAACGACCGTTTTCTTTAGAGAATCGTTGCCGAAACACTTTTCCAACAATTCCAACGTTCGCGCATCATTAAATCCGTTTTTTACGCAAAATTTAATACAAGTTCGTTGTTGCAAATTTAAATCCATTTCTAAAATTGTAAAAAATCGCCAACACACACATAGTTAGATGTACTCTTGGCTACGTAACTTTTGCAAATGTCAAGCTATGACGTTAAGATTTAGAGGGAATGTCAACAGCAGATTTACCAACTTAACAAAAAAAAACAGAAATCAAATCGGAATAGTGGGAGCTCCACCCGGTGGTGTGGTGCGGGAACTTTTTGATCAAGGTGGTGCAATGCCATGGGTAAAAAGACACAAACAGATGGGCCGTTTCTCTGGCGAAGGAACCGAACCGTTCAGCATGAATTTCCATTCCAGAGGAAATAGCTTGGGCAACCACCGCAAATCTATACACCAAACGTTCATCCATTCCAGTGATTTCGGATGGAATTTCGGGATTTTGGAAGCATTTGCGGCAAGTATTTGCATCATTTGTAGGCTTTTCTCTGTTGAACTTGATCTATGTACAATCAATCCTAGTTGCATGCGAAATTTATTTTGAATCGATAATTTTGATGCAGCTTAAAGAGCTTTTTGATCTGGAGATCTCATTGCCCATTTGTTAAATCCCACGTGTGGCAGGCACTTAAGAAATCGAATTTTGGCATGCAACGCTGATAAACTAAAGTTGTGAAATTCCTCGTAAGGCTTTTTCATTTTTAAATTCAATAAACAATATATAGCAGCGCATAGCGGAAGAGCATTGCATATTTTCCCATTTACCATCATCGTAATTAACTCATGTTTGACTTTAACAGGGGGTAGTGGGATATTTGAGCCCTAATTCTATTAACTTCTTCAATTATGACTAGAGCCGTTTTTTTTTTTTTAAGAAGCAAAATCTAATTGGCCGACAAAAGCTGCTTGTCAACGTTTTTTTTTTCTACTTTCCTATACAACAGTTGATTCTCCAAGTGAATCAATTCAATTTATGGGGACAAAAGAAGTAACAAAAGCGGAAGAATCATCCCAGACACCCAGGTCCGGTCCAGGTCTTGTTTGCTTATATACTAGTATGTAAGCTCTGGCCAGAAGCTCCATCACATCCCCATTTACTAAATAATGTTAGATTTCGTTCATTTTCTTCATTCAAGTTTAATGATCTGAGAATTCTTATGATGGTATGGTCAAGGAGGTTGTGAAGATTGATTTGGGGTTCTTTTTCATTAATGATTATTGATTCTTTATCGGGATAACATTCATCTTTGGCCAATTGAAATCTACATATAATAGCATTTAAATAAGAAAGTTTCTCATTTTGTTATGTTTCTTAACAATTGACAATTGGTATTGTCGCTCTGAAAGATCCCAGGAAGTCATTATTGACAAAGCATTATTCGGAGAATTTGTTTCTAATTTTGTTACTTCATTTTTGTGTGACCTTCCTCCCTTAATTTCGCGTAATACAACTGTTCAGAATATTGTGAACGCACACATGGAAGTAGAAGTTTTGTTGCAGCCAACTCTGGTTTTTTCGCAAAAATTTGTCTGCATTGCGACTAGAGTCTTGGGGCCTGCATGGCAATTGATCGGGAAACTACTGACTGTTCAAAACATGGATTGGACCAGTAGCGCAACAATCAAGTTCGTAATGTAGTGCTTGCTTTACCTGTATAAGTCCTTATACAGGTAGGCCAAAATTGCAAGTGCGATATTGTCTAGGGTCTTACTAGGTAACCTGGGCCAGCAATCCATGTTACCAAAACCAGCCCACTACGGAAACCGACTTAATGCCTCGAATAAGGACTGATAACACGTTGACGACCTTTGGCTATCGTACCCGGACTAGGATTGGTTTCTGGAATGTGAAGACGCTCCTTGACTCTCAGAGTGGAGCATGAGTTTATGCGATATAAACTGGACATATAGGGAGTAAGCGAGATAAGATGGTTAGATGCGGATGAGTACCAATCCCCAACGTGTAACACCGCATTACTCTACTCCGGAAGGCCAACCGGAAGCCCCCGTAGATATGGAGTTTGACTGCTGTTAACACCTATAGCACGCAGAGGGCTAATCTCCTGGCGTCACCATTATATAGTGTTGCACCTCCACGGATGGTTCATCTGAGGAAGAAAAGGAGACCTTCTACAACCAGTTGGGAGCTGTTTATAATGCAACACCCTATGGCGGACGGCATTGTCATTGTGATGGAGGGCCTTAATGCCAAGGTAGGCAGCGACAACGAAGGGCTCAAACACGTTATGGGACGGCACGGATTAGGCAACCGCAATGACAATGGCGAAAGATTTGTTGAATTCTGCAACGCAAATCGTCTTGTCATAGGTTGCACTATGTTTGAGCACAAGGCCTGCCATAAAATCAGTTGGATGTCAACTGACAGGCAAGCAACCTCCAACCAAATCGACCATTTTGCCATCAGTCGCCGTTTTGGAAGTAGTATTCTAGACGTCCGAAACAGACGAGGAGCGGACATGGGGTTGGTACGAGATTACCATCTTATGATAGCTACTGCTCAATTACGCACTGTTGCCTTTCGAAGATCTAACGATACAAGAATGCCTAGCTCACTGCCCGCCACCATCCAAGACCATTGGTGTGCTGTGAAAAGTGTTTTCACATCAGGTGCTGAAAGGATTATCGGTCGATCGCAGGGAAGCCATAGAACGTGGCTTTCCGAGGATACCTGGAGAAGGATCAACGAACGCAAAAAAGAGCTCGAATTGCAGCAACAGGGAGGATCGAGCTAGAGTCCTTATATCGCATGAAGATGATGCAGCGTAGCGTGAAAAGTAACAAGCGCAATTACATCAATGCGCTGGCCATGCAAGCACAAGAAGCAGCAGCGAGGTGCGACAGCAGAACCGTTTACAGAACCACCAAAGAGCTTACAGGTGGGCGAAGTTCTACTGAATACCCAGTGAAAGGTTTAGACGGCTCGTTGCTAATATTGGATGAGTATCAACTGAAGAGATGGAAGGAGCATTTCGCTTCGGTTCTAAACCGAGTATTCTCCAGCAACAGCAATATGTACCCAAGTCAGACTGAAATGTCGGTAGAAAGAAATTCCCGAATTCGCACCACAATTCCCAGTAAGGAAGAGATTATTGCCGCGATCAAAGAACTGAAAACCAATAAGGCGGTAGGATTTGACAGCATACCTACGGAGCTGTTTCTAGCTGCGCCAACGGCATCAGCTGAGCATCTGTCCCCACTTGTCGGGAGAACATGGGAAGCCGAGAGTTTTCCGGACGAGTGGAAGAAGGGAATGATCGTCAAGCTCCTTTTTTAGGGAGCTGTGGCAAAGATAACAGCTAAAATCATCCTGGAGCGAATCAAAGAACACCTCGAAGAAACACTCGACGCCGAACAAGCAGGTTTCCGCTCTGGATCCTCCTGTGTCGTTGCAGTGTGTTGCGTACCAATCACCACTTCACCTGCTGTTCATCGATGTTGAAAAGGCGTTTGATAGTGTCAATCGGGAATTTATCTGGCGTGCCTTGCGCAGGAGAGGCATTCCTAATAAATTAATAGCAATTATCAAAGCTACATATGATGGGTCCACATGTCACGTCTTACATAGAATAAGACTGTCTGAGGAATTCAAAGTCCAAAGCGGGGTTAGGCAAGGCTGCATACTTTCACCAATACTGTTTCTATTGGTGATTAGCGATGTGCTGAATGCGGCCTTGTTAACAGGAATTGGAGGAATTCGATGCACTCTTACATCTGAAGTCAAACACCTTGACTACGCCGACGATATATGCCTTCTGTCTCACAGAATAATGGACCTTCACCAAATGACAACAAATGTGGAGAGGGAAGCAGACGTCGTTGGGCTAAAAATTAACTCGGCAAAAACAAAAATGGTCAGCCAAAGACCAATATATCAACTCATATATGTATTGCCGGACAGACGGTTGAGAGAGCAGAGAGTTTCCAATACCTTGGGGAGTATTGTCCCAACCGATGGCGGACCCGAACTACCGGCCAACTGCATAGGCAAAGCAAAATCTGCGTTTGGGATGCTATCCACAGTTTGGCGAAGTAATGCTTAAACACCAAGCTACGACTGTTCCGTTCCAACGTTGAATCCGTGCTACTATATAGATGTGGTACCTGGAGGGTGAACACGACTATCACGAGGAAGCTGCAAACGTTTGTCAATAGGTGCCTACGCTACATCTTAAGGATATTCTGGCCAAGCCGTATCTCTAACGAACAGCTTTATGAGAGAACGGACCATGAACCTATAGGCACAACCATACGACGACGAAAGTGGCAGTGGATTGGTCACACTTTCCGAAAGGGTGACAGGTCCATAGCTAACCATGCAATGCAATGGAACCCGCTTAATCAGGACGGGAAAAAGTTGGGAAGAGCTCAGTCCCATTTCCAGAAACCGCACTCGATGACGCGTAGGCATAGTAGAGGTCCTAGAACCCACAACAGGATACAGGAACGAATGATGATGACTAGAGTCTTCCCACTTCTTTGTTAATTTGCAGCAAAACTTTTCCAACTTCGACATTTAGATCTTATGCAATAAATCTTCTTTAGGGAGATTTTTCTTGACAAATTGTAAGATCTCATCTCTTAAAACGTCTTGGGCCGCGAGTCCAGATTGTGCGTTTCGCAAAACCCTATATAGGTCCATTTCAGAGTCCAAATTAAAAGCCAAGTTCAGCGTCCAATAAAAAAGAAAAACGACACACAATAAAAAGTTCATCCAAAATTCAAACATAAGCAAATGAACCGTTTGCTCCGGAGTTACAAAAGATATCTGGATAATTTTTTTTTGGTTGCTTATAAAGCGCAAGATTGACTTTAGACTGGGTGAAGGGATTTTTAAAATTTGGATGTTTGGATGTTTTAATGCGGTAGGTACTTTAATTCTAAGTTGCAAGCAAAATAGCCATTAACCAATTATTATAATATATTTCGAAAAATCCTTCAAGTATTTCTTTTAGAATGAGATGAAGGACAAATGTGTCAAATTTCAATAAAATGGGTCGAATGGTTATCGAGAAAAAGGGTCATGAAAGTTTCTACGTAATTTTGCCTTTGTTAATTTAACCCGTGTTTTGGAGAGGATTATCGAAATAATTCTCAAAGACGCGGAAGGTCGCAAAAAGTGAAGTCAACATGAAAAACTGGACCAGCATAGCTTTTGTTTTCTGCAAGTACCGTTCACCAAATGAAAACCCCGTAGACATCCCGTTAGGGAATTAATTATCTTTTTTTTTATTCACCTGCTCAATCAACAATATGTAATATGATAACACAGGCTATTTTTTTTAAATCTTAATTACTTATTAAGAAAAATACACGCTTTTATATTTCAATTATAATATATGTTATATTTCGAGTTTATCGATTGTAAATTTCAACAGAGGACAATTACTGGAATTACAATAATTAATTAATGGAAGAAATTTAGTGATTTAATTTTTGCAAAAGGCTAGGCCTTTACACTGACTCGCTCCACTGTACGGCGTAATGTATCCTGTCTCACCTTGTTATATCGCTATTTTCACCACCATTGCCCATCGAAATAACCAATAACATTCCGTCCATTCAAACCTTCAACAGTAATACCCGTCTCGCTAAGGATGCTCATCAGTATACCCCCAAGCCAACTTTCAAACGCAGTCTAAAGTATCGTGATTCGTTCCTAAGCCATACAATTCGCTTATGGAATGCGCTGCCGAGCTCTTTATTTCCCAGCCATTACAACTTGCAAACATTTAAGACCAACGTACATCGGTATCTTCTTCCTTCCTTCTTCCTATTTTTATGGGAAGCTTTAGTGCTCTGATATAACTTGCTAGGATCAGGGTCGCCGGCTCGGCCACAGAAGTATTTGGGATAGGAAAATCTGAGTGTTCATTAGTTGTACATGTACAGTATACACTTTCAAAGTTAATTACTTCCATGCCTCGTCGTTACGCCTCTGTTAATTAAAATAAAGGATATTACACAAAATATTAAAAAAGGTGCTTAGGTTTTGCACAGCTCAATTTGGCTGATTTGTTGGTTTTTGCGTTTTTTTAAATTATTACTTTTATAAAAAGTTGTGAATTTCAAAATACACTGTATTATTGGCAGTGGCTCAAGTGGTAGAGGACTGGCTTCCAAATCGGAAGGTTCGGTGTTCGAATCCCAGCCTCGACCGAAAGACATATCATCCATTTTTTTCAGTTAACGAAAATCAAGTAAGATGAGTAGTTGACTAAAAATCAACATCAAGTCAACTTCCACTAAGAATTTAGTCTCCCCATTAAATGTTGGATGCCACCCATGGAGCGAAATAACCACTGAGCCCAAAATCTTTCCTTCTCTCTCTATCCCATTTTCCAAAAAACTTAACACGTGCTCAGGCATCTGAAGTGTAGTCATACCCACTTGAGTGTTAAGTTCTTTAAAAAATAAAAATAAAAAAAAAAAAATTACATATCCATTCCTTTTTATTTAGTGGGGTAGACAGTTGAAAAAATTACTACAAATTGCTGACTCCAGATGGTTGCTTAGGTTTTGCACAGTACTGTATGTATGCTAATGAAAAATTATCGTGGAGATGTTTGTACCAAGGAGAATTAAAGTCTTTCTCAAGATCTATGTACATATATCAAGGCTTACCGTAACACCGTTTATTCCTCAAGTTTTTAACTATGTTGTTGCACAGAAGAAGGGTGACATGCTTCTTTCCCAAATGCTCAGCTAATATTTTAGCATAGATACGAGTATATGATAGATCCAGATTCTTTAATTTCGTTGGCAGGTCTTTTTTTTGGAATTAGCAATAATTTTGCTTCCTTCCAAGCTGTGGGAAAGTAGCCGTTATTAATACAAGATAGACAAAAGTGCATTGCCCAAGGAGCAATATGTAATTGGAAATGTTATCCAAACTCGCTTTTCTTTTTTTTTGTTATTAATGTTAGTTCTGTACAGTTCGACCTTTTTAGGAGAAGTAAACGTTTGGCCTAGAAGATGGTTGAGATAACGAGAAACTTCTAATCGTGGAGCAACCAAAGTTGTGAAAAAAATCCCTTACAGCGGAGTTGACTGCGCTATTACTATTACTATCAAAATTGGACATTCTTTCTACTAGGTGGCGCAAGAGTCATCACCCTACAATTCTACTTTGACATTTGTGAAGTAAACAGATACAAAATACACGTCAACAAGACATGAATCGCTATACTCTGAACGAGCAAAAATTGTTACGATTTTTTTGCGGAATAATTCGTCGATGGTGTTGGCCCAGCGTGAATTTTGGCCCAGATTTCCCGGCTGTCCGACACCAACTGAGCAAAAACTACGACGTTTAGCCACTCGCCTAGAAGAATATGGGGCAACAAGAAATGCTCCCAGGTCTGCCCGGGCGCGGAGCAGCCGTTCTGCTGAGAATATCGCAACTGTGATTGAAGATGTTGCAGAGGACCCCGACCAGACGACGTGACACGCAATTGGGCATCAATCGGCGGTCTTTATAGAGAATTTTAGGGCACTGAAAATCCGCGAATAACCCACAAAGAGACATTACACTCGCTCAAAGTTACTGCATGGTGTGCTCTTTCCGCTGGACGCGCCAGTGGCCTTTATTTCTTCGTAAACACCGTGGGCCAAACGACTACTGTGGACGGCGAGTGCTACAGAGCCATGCTCAACGACTTTCTCCTTCGTCAATTGAATGGATTGGGACTGGAGAACATGTGGTTCCCACAGGATGGAACAACGAAGCATACTACACGAGCCACAACCGCAATTCTGAGGGCTGCATTTCCAGGTGGCCTATTCTCTCGTTTTGGCGATTTGCACTGGCCGGCAAGATAGCCTGATTTAACCGTCTCAGACTTCTTTTTGTGAGGTTTTTTGTAGTCATGAGTCTATGTCAACAAGCTTCAAAATCTTGAAGCCCTCGAAAAGAATATCCGTCAAATAAACATAATCCAAACTGACAACTTTTGCGTCACCTTGTATTGTATATTCAATTTAGAGTAGTAGTCAAGGAATACTGGTAACTTAGATTCAATATCGACTACTTCTCTTTCATTATACGTACATATATTGGCTAATCGTTAGCGTTATCAGAACTAAAAAATATTCTCTAATTAAGTTTGTCTATTGCCTTTAAGGCAGGCCAAAGAGGCCTTATTTTTTGCAATCTTGTTTGAAATGTGTTGTCAACGTCATTACTGATCCGTTGATTAATAATCGTGGTTAAACAGTGGATTCTAGACCATAATTCGCGGTATTCCTGGTTTACTCTATTGAGATGCCTATGGTATTGTATATACGTTTTAACTTTTTAAGCCAACGACTTCTCACTTTAACCAGCTTCAAAGTTTGAGGAGAAACATTATTCCCTGAGCTGTAAAAGATTTGAGTTAGAGTTTGCGTAAAAAGTTATTTTAGAAATTAGCTCGTTTAACAAGTGGTCTCTTACACCATTTTGTTAGAAGGTACATATTTTTAAGAGAGAAACGCTATTATGAAGGCCGGATCTAAAATAATTCCAATTTGGCGGTATTATTAGCGATGTAAAATTATAAAGAACTACGAGTATTTGGGTTGACATTCCAAATGGCTGAAAGGGGTGGTAAAAGTAAAGCAGTTACTATTTTTGGAATTATTAAGGCAAGTAGACATAGGGACAAAGTCAAAAACCGATAAAAAGCACGGGAAGGACGCACTTTTTTTTTTTGAGCGAACCAAAATCAAGATGCAAAGAAGCCGTTAAAGTACTAATCGTAGATAGATCAATCTACCATTTCGATTTTGGACACTTTCTCCACAATAAATGTGTCGATCATTAATATCTCCTCCAATAACTATTGCGTCAAATGTGTTTGCCAGAGTAAACAATTGATCGAATTCTCTAGATAGCCCCGAGTCCATTTCAGTTGGAAAATACCATAAGTGGGCTCTGGTATTGGCAAGTAGGATTTTTCTCGGTCCCCATTTTGGAAGGAAATCGTTCTAGAATTGTATAGCCTAGTGTTTCTTCTTTTCGTCTATTAAAAATAGAAATAAAATAGCCCGATATTGTTGTTCACAATATTAAAACCCTCAAAAGCAGATTTGTATCTCGAGCACATCCTGTTTTTTAGATAGAAAGCAAATGTGTGGTTTTCGGTTTTTTTTGAGAATGTTTAGCGATACTATGGCGTTGAAATTCATTATATTGTACATCAATAGAAGCAACAAACTCTTGATATGTAAATTTTTTCCTCCCTAGAGGATGTGTGGTTTTGCCTTGGCCAAAATTGACTTATTTTTATCAATAAGTCTTCTAAGGATATGTTGAAAAGGTTTTGAGATTCATTTAGGAAATTATAAGGTCCCCCGATTGCGATTTCCCTGAAGGTACTATAACTGGAGAGGCTTTGACTGTATCAGCAAAACCCAAGTCCCCGACTTGGGATCTACGAGCACTTGTCTCCAGTTTTGCGTTTTGGGGAAGTATTTTTTTTTGTCCTTTGTATTTCGTGTATGCAGGACAAGTCTGACAGCTAGTCGAGGGCTGGAATAGTTAATACATTTCGGCACTGATAACTTTCTCACTATTTTCTTTCGCCACAAAGCATACATCGACTACTATAAGCACAAGAGTCTCTCGTGTGCCCGAATCTTTCTTTAACAGCGATAAGGTCTGAAAATGCTTTTATAATACTTTTTCCCCCGTTAATCTTTAACGCAGTAGATATCGAATATATCCTTAAGGGACTCACAACGCAACTTTTGACGGCATGTACAACTCAGCCTGACAACACGACGTAGACGAATCGCTAGTTTTGTGGATAAAAGCAGTGCTGATGAATAGGACATTGATTGATTGGATGCGGATGGTCGTGATGGCGGGTGTAAAAAGAGGTTTCCGGCAAGGCGGCGTTCTGTCTCCACTGCTATGGTGCATGTTGGTCCACTCACTGCTCAACGCGCTCATTAGTTTTAACGCCTATGAACAAGCATACGCAGATGATGTAGCTGTACTATATGTTGAATCGTGTCTAGCGACTGTCTATTCTAAGGTGCAGACAGCCCAAAACGTGATCGACGACTGGTGCACTAGTAATGGTCTTTCAGTCAATTCTCTCAAAACTGAGGTTGTTCTCTTTACGAGATGGAGGAAGCTGCCTGGTCTCACTCATCATCATCATCATCCTGGATAACAAACTTCTCTGGACTAAACATGTTGCATCGAAAGCATCTAAGGCGCTGTCGGCCTTCTAGCAGTGCAGAGGAGGTATCGGCAAGACATGTAGCCTGCCACCGAGAAGGGTCCTTTGGATCTACACGGCTATGATAAAACCAATTATATATATCGGATGCGTTGGTTGTGTGGTGGAATAAGATCTCGCGAAAATACATGATTGCTGCTTTTACTAGACTCCAAAGAACACTTTGTCTCGGATGCATGGGGCTTTCCCCAGCACTCCTGGCTCTGCTCTAGACGCATTGATGAATGTCCCTCCCCTTGATATTTATACCATGGGCTGCACTCTCAAAGCTATCTTCCGATTAAAACGAAGCACTGGCACTTTGATGACCTTGCGCATCGGCTCTTTTATGACTCCGGTTTTATGGATATGTCGTCCATAACTCCAGGAAAGGAATGCAGTCGGGTCTTCACGGACGGCTCCAAAATCAACAACAGGACGGAGAACTTCCATCTGTCTTCCAAGCGGAAATTTCCGCAATCCTGATGCTAGCGAACTACATTGCGGAAAACCAGTGGAGGGGGCAAAGCATTTGCATCTGCACCGACAGCCAAGCTGCGCTTAGAGCCTTGCTGAAACCTCTTACGACTTTCAAGCAAGAGATCACTGAACGCAGTCAGAAGGCTAAATTCAGTTACCCTTGTATGGGTCCAAGGTCACAATGGGATCGCGGAGAGTTTTTCAGGACCCGAACCTACATTAGATCTGCCTGCGTCCTCGGTTAAAGCTTCCATTGACAATTGGGTCTCATCTGAGTACAACTGCAGATGGTATAGCTCCCAGGGATGTAGGCAGACCAAACGAGTGCTTCCCGACGTCTCTAGGAAGTCATCGGCCTTTCTGTTGTCCCTCAGCAGGAAAGTCTGCAGGTTGATTTCTGGCGTCGTGACAGGGCACTATACTTTTGTAAATGTGCTGGGCATAAGTGACACAACATTCTGCGATGCTTGCTGTGAAAGTGATGACGACACCGTGGAGCACTATCTCCGTGAATGACCGGCTTATGTTCGCATCAGGCTGCAATTTTTCACTGAAGCGCTTACTCATCTTTCTTCGTAAGACTGAAAGAGTTTATTAGAAGGAACTTACAAAGATAACAATTGACAGGTTCTTTGCCTGTGCTCTGTTCCGACAGAAAAAAAGGGCTCACCAACTTCTAATTGGACAGCAAAAATATTTGATATAAGTTGAAGGTATTTTGTCACAACTGTAGAAAATGTTGTGTCTCCAACCAATCCGTTCAGAAGGATAGAAGCCTTTTTTGTTCCTTTAGGAGAAAAAGAATGCGCACCTACGCCTATGTAACGAATTATCTCTATTATTCATTATTTACGAGTACCTTGCTCTTACGATAACCAATATTCACAAACTTGTACTGTATATCAGAAACTTTAAATTCACATGCAGCTACTTTAATCAGGTCAGAATTAAGAGTGCAAATCGCACCATAGGTGGGCAGAACACAGTTTTGCTTCCAGAACCAGGTCGCGGAGGTACATTACGCTTTGTTTGTGGTTATTTTTGATATTAATATTTACGTCACTTGTCTGAACGTTGGTTTCCATATGCTCCAAGTCTGCTGGTGGTGAGAAGGGATTATTCCCTGAATTTCGATAGCTTTAATGGGAGGATTATAATCTACAACGCATGCCTTTTTTTTGTTTCCCATGTTTCCGTTGAAGTTTATGTCAAAGCGTTTTAGCTTGCAAATTACTGCTTTCCATTCAATCTCTCCGGACCCACTCGCGGCCTTTTCTCATGCTCGGACGAAAAGTACGTGTGGTTCTCTCTATCACAATTTGTTTATTTAAACTTTGTTGGTCTAATATGCAATCGACAGAACTGTAACATGAAGTAGCATTATTTCTAAGACTATTGGCCCTCTAGTGTATTTGTATGTATGTCACACACATCTGACTGGCAAGGCGGTCAAAGCTTAACTCATATTACGACAAGTTCCATCTTCACATATTCAATGAGGGTGGCTATTGAGTTTTTTGGTGGAGCTTGTAATGCGGTACAGGGTAAATTAAGTAACCAACAAGTGTACGACATTCACCATAAAGGATACGGTAACCAGATCGTGGTAATAGAACTGTTCAAGTTTAGGCGTTGAGGGTGTTTTTGTCTCAATACGATATACATATTATTTGTCTTTCCGATCGCACGGCATACAGCGCTATGAAGCTCCACAAACACTCAACGACATGGATGTATTTTTCCCACATCCTGTCTCCTGTACTCGTATACACATTAAAAAGTGTGTTTTGTTTAGAGGTATACAAATTCAATATGAAATAAAACACTTGAGGCTAATGTTAATGTCTATGCCTAGATTTATTTAATTTTATGCCATTAGAGTTTAAATATGATATCGGACATATGCGCGCCTAGCTAGCTCGTATAAAGCGCAATCGTGACGTCCAATTTTCGACAACTTTATCGAGCAACAGGGGCCATATATCAGCAATAACACGGCGAATGTTGACTTCCAAATCGTCCAACGTCTCTGGTTTATCGGCATAGACTAGTAACTTCATATACCCCCAAAGAAAGTAATCTAAAGGTGTGAGATCACAGGATCGTGGAGGCCAATTCACAGGTCCAACAAGCGAAATTATGCTCTGAGCAAATGTTTTCCGAAATAATTTGATGGTGTCGCCCGCCGTGTCGCATATTGTGCCATTTTATTGAAACCAAAACTCTGTTACGTCATGCCATTCAACTGAGGAACGAAGAGCTCAGAAATCTATAACGATCTCCATTGACGGTAACATTCTGGTCGGCATCGTTCCTTAAAGAAATATGGGCCGATGATTCCACCAGCTCATAAAGCACACCAAACAGTGAGTTTTAATGGTTGTAAGGGCGTCTCGACAAAGGCTGCTGGGCTTGCTCTACTCAAAATTCGGCAATTTTGCTTGTTTACAAATCCATTTAACCGAAAATGGGCGCCACCGGAAAACAAAATTCTGCGTTGAAAATGAGGATCAGGCTGAATCATATTTTCGGCCCGTTCACCGAACCCACGACTCGTATAATGGTCAACTCTTACACAAGCTGGATCTTATAAGCTTTTAAGCCAAGATCTTTCCGTAAAATCTTCCACAAGGTGGATGGGCATAGCTAGAATTACTGTTCAAGATGGCGAATCGACTCATTCGGATTCTCCTCAACACTGCGCTCCACAACGGCAATAACTTTTTCTGTTCTCACTGTTTGTCATCTTCGGGGATGCGTATTATCCAATAGAGTGTACGTGATGGGAAAACGATTCATCGTGATTCCGAATAACTTGCCCAGATGGACGATTATGTCGACCGTAAAATGGACGTAGCGCACGATAAGTTTGGCGAACCGAACCATGGTTTTCAAAATCTATTCATCGTAAAATGGCAAAACGTACTAACTACAAATCAACTTTCAACTGTCAAATTGGCAGTCTGTAGAAACAGTGTTGCCAGTTTAAAAACAAAATCTCTAAAAAACACCCTTTATAAACTATACATCCGCCTCCCATGGTAGAGGATATTTTATTCCGTGTCGTGTCACGGTGGAGCGATTTCACATGTGGCTGATCTCTGCAGTAAATAGCTTTACACAGAATGACATGGCACTTGAACTCAGGATTTACTGAAACAGCAAATCGAAGCTAAATTTAATGAAAGTAAGTAGAATAGAAGTAGATTAGGCAGAATAAGATAGGTCCTAAGATAGAACCCTTGGGTGCGTCAGCCATAAGCTTATAGTTGTAAGAAAAAATTTGTTATCAACAATTACTCTTTAACATTGACCATGTACCCATAGTTTACTAAAAAAGATATCGTGCTTTGATCTGTCAAAGCCGCCAGCGTTGATTCCATCCACAAGATTCGCCCTGTTACGTATAGACAAAAAAGTAATGTATGATAATTCAAATATTAAAATAATCTACAATGTATGTGAACATACCTGGTCCAAGAATAGAGCCATGTGGTAGTTCTCAGTTGCCAATTAAATACATATATTGATGCTTGTCAATACAATGTCAACCACGGCATGATAACCACGTAAATTTATCATACAATGTTAAATGAATTTAAAATCTACGTTGATTGAACCATCTCCGTTAAACTCCGTTTAACAATTTAACTCCATCTTAATTTGCCAGCAAGTAATGAGTATCACATTAAGACCGCCTATTTTGAAATTTGAAAAAAAACCCAGAGTTTATTTGAAAAGTTTTAATGTTTTTATTTTACGAGTAATAAAGAGCGTAGACATGGAAGTTGTCTATGGAACACAATATCCGATAAATGGCCGCCTCGTAACTGATGGCACACGTTGGTCCTTTTGATGAAATTTCGATGACATTTTGACATAGTGGATTTTCGCGATTTCCATCACTAAACCTTAATTTTCAGACATGACAACTGTCAAACAACAATGCTGTATGACCGACACAAAATTCAAAATAGGCGGTCTTAATGGGACACCCTTTCGATGAGTTTTTTAAATTGATTTTGATACGATGTGACTTCATTACCTTTCCATATAAATTATATGTGACTCTACATGCTATTCCACTTCTCTAACCAAAGAAGACATAAACGAAGAAAAACCGTCAATTTCAATCGTGACACTTTGTTTACGCCGTCAAAATGTATCTTAGGCTCAAAGTACGACTACGGAACATAATTCAATTTGTGAACGAGCACTTCGTTCCTCAAACGAACGTAATCGTTTGGTTTATGAGTCACTACACGTCGGTCGTGGTGTTCCTTGCAAAGGAAGCGAATAATGAAAGTATTCATATTCCTTTATATGAACGTATGTACATACGAGTATGTGCGTACGTGAATTATTTATAAGGAAAAATCTATTCAAATCTCATCAATTACAATTACTGGCACAGGAAAGAACGCGGTGTTGGAACTAAGTATTATAGTATTTATTGTTGTTTGCAAAACGTGATGAAGGATGAGCTACTCTTACGTTTATACTTTCGAAAATATCGTGTTTCGAGGGGATTATTTTCTGCCAATCTTTTAACGCAGAGCCTTTTGGCTTAACCCCATGACACTTTGAGCCAGAAAAAAAAATCGAAATTCATAACCTTCACTTTCAAATAGTTATATTTTTGAATATGACATATTACGGTAGAATCGCAAGACTCTCAAATGAATCTTCTGCCGACCCAAAAACCATTGCAAATTTCTTTGCCTGCCATTTTAATAAATCCTTTTCTAAGAAAACAACTGAACCCGATTCTAGTTACTTTAGCTATATGAGAAAGTATCCTGAGACAACATCCATTTCGCTAAATATAACAACATCTTTGATATTTGAAAACATCACCAAACTTAAAGATGATTTTTCGTCCGGCCCTGATGGCCTTCCGGCTATTGTAATAAAAGAGTGTGTTAACCATCTCGGTGCTCCCCTTGCTGCCCTATTTAACTTGTCTGTCTCAACAGGTAGTTTTCCCTTCTTATGGAAGGAATCTTACATCATCCCTATTTATAAAAAAACGAAGTAAGGCCGAAGTCGATAATTATAGGCCCACAGCAAAACTCTCTTGCATACCCAAACTTTTTGAAAGCATAGTCTATCAACAACTGCTTCCGTACTGTAGGCCAATTATCTGTACAAATCCGCACGGTTTCATCAAACGTACGAGTAAATCAACGACCACTAATCTAACAGAGTTCGTCTCTAGGACGCTTCATGCTTTAGAAGTCGATTCAATTTCCACTAATTTCAGCAAGGCATTCGATAAAATTTCTCACCAACTAATCATTTTTAAACTAAAAAAACTTGGCCTTTCCCCTCATTTTGTGGCATGGACCAAATCCTATTTAGAAGACCGAGAATACAGGGTCATTTTCAGATCTTTAATATCCGACCCCATTAAAGCAACATCTGGTGTCCCTCAGGGTAGTCACCTTGGGTCAATCATCTTTATCCTAACGATTAACGACATAAAGCTCATTTTAACGAGTTGTAATCTTTCTATGTATTGGGTATATAACTTAATTCATGCGTTTTTTTTTTGAACGTTTATTTAAGAAAAACAAGTACAATAGTATTATTGAAAATATTGCCCATCTGAAGCTATGACTTTTTCCCATCTTTCTGGCAATTTGTGGATCCCATACCAAAAGAATCAAGCTAATTTTTGATTTTCTGCTCTGATGTGAACCGTATTTCAGTGAGGGCGTTCTGCATCGACCGGAATAAATAGTAGTCAGAAGGGGCAAGGACTATAAGGCCCTTGGGTAAGACTCCCCATCCACTGTTTTCCAAATAGTTCTTAACCGGAATAGCAACGTGGGGCCGAGCGTTGTCATGATGGAAAATTATTGCCTCGTGTCTGGTCGCATATTCCGGGCGTTTTTCGGCCACTGCTCTCTTCAAACGGATTAATTGTGTTCGGTAGCGTTGTGCATTGATGGTTTCACCCGGTTTTAGCAGATCATAATACAGCACACCCACCTGATCCCACCAAATACAGAGAATTACCTTCGCGCCATGGGTATTCGGCTTTGCCGCTGATTTGGTTGGTTGGCCGGATTTCACATATGATTTTTTGCGCTTGGGGTTGTCGTAATGGATCCATATTTCATCACCAGTAACAATCCGATGCAAAACTGACTTCCTTTTGTGGCGTTCCAGCAGCATTTCGGACATGCAAAACCGCCTTTCGACGTCTCTCGGCTTGAGTTCATGTGGAACCCAATTTCCTTGCTTTTTGAATATATCCAGCTGCTTTTAAACGTTTTGAAACGGCTGCTTGAATGACACCCAAAGATTCTGCTCTTCTTGTGTTTGGCAACAATCTTCATAGAGTAATGCTTCCAGTTCTTCATCTTCAAACTTTTTTGGCTGCCCAGGACGTTCATCGTGTTCCAAGCCAAAATCACCACTTTTAAATCGTGCAAACCACTTTTGGCACGTTCGCTCAGCTAGCGCATGTTCACCATAAACTTCCACCAAAATACGATGACTTTCGGCAGTGGTTTTCTTCATATTAAAGTAATGAAGATGAGCTTCCCGCAAAAACACTTTTTCAGGCACAAAGTTTGACATATTTGAATGAAAAAAAATTATTGTTGTTTACGCTTCAAATGAATGACATATACTGAAATGACGTACAATGACAGTAGCTTTCCAACGCATGTTCCAATGGAATAATAACAACGGAATAATACAAGTTACGCCATCTCTTAGCAAACCGCTTTATAGACCCAATATTTTCGCTGATGACATGAGAATTTCCAAAGTCATTTCATTGCCTTCTGACTCCCATTGCCTACAAGGTGACTTAAATAAGTTTTCGGTATGGTGCAAGCAAAACTTTTTGGAGCTTAATGTCAGCAAATGCCAAGCCATTCCCGCAAACGTCTACCTACCCCTCCAAGAAACTACTTCATCTGCGATGAGCCTATTCCTTCCACTACCCAAGTACGGGATCTAAGAATAATTTGTGACAGAGAATTGAATTTCGACTCACATATTGACAGCATTATAAATAAAGCTAACTCTGCACTTGGTCATATCAAACGCTGGTCAAAAAAATTTTCCAACCCTTACAATACAAAGTCCCTGTACATTACTTTTGTAAGAATATTGCAGCCAAGTTTGGTCACCCAATAAACTAATCCACATTCAAAGAATAGAAGCAGTCTAACGCAGGTTTATCCGTTTCGCACTTCGTGGTCTACCCTGGGCCGACCCATATGATTACTCCCCCTATGAAAATTGGCTAAAACTAATTAGCATGCATACCCTAAAAAAAACGACGTGAAGTCGCTGATGTACTTTTTATCCACCAGTTACAGACTGGAAACATCGAGTGCTTGAGAATAACGCAAAATATTGAATTTACTCCCAATCCCCGTAATCTAAGATCTGTCCCATTCCTCCTGATCCGAACTCACTGTACCAACTATGGTCACTTTGAACCCATATCTAGAATGTTGCGTATAACGAACAACTACGCTGCAGTCTTTGACCTAAATAGTAGCAAACACAAAATGAAAAAAGCACTGTTAAATATGCCACTCCCTTAACTTCTCCCTCGTCCACCATTTCCTCCCCGCACCATTAGGTTAAGAAAATCTTTGTTAGTTTTAAGTCTAGCTTTAAATTTTTGCTTGTTAATAAGCTTAATAAAGTTGTCCGGGGTAGACCCGGGCCAATAATAATAATATACACACTGAATGACTCGAACTGCAACCAACTTCAGACTGCTATAATTTCCAAACCGTTCATGACAGTGAGCTCAAATTTTGATACATGCCAGATAATTATTTACAAGCCTTTTAAACAATTTGCGTCTCAGTTGTGTTGAAAAATTTTTATCCGCGATGGAGTTCAAACGTGATAGTGTGATTGCTTTATATTTGACTGGAAAGCCACAAGTAGCTATCGTTAGAGCCCTCCAGCACCTCAACGTGAATAAATCATTTGTGTCTCGAACCATAGCTCGTTACCGTGATACTGGCAGCGTTGCAAGACACCATGGAGGTGGTCATAAAAAAACCGCAACATCGGCAGAACTGGTTCGGAAAGTGAAGGCTCGAATTGAGCGAAATCCGCGTCGAAGTGGAAGAAAAATGGCTCGTGAGCTCAACATATCGTTGGAACGGATGCAACACATACTGAAAAATGAGCTTGGGCTCAAGCCATTGAAGTTCCAAAAAGCACACGATCTTACACCGCAACAGAAAAAAGTTAGAGTCAAAAGAGTGAAGGAGTTGCTACGCTTGCACGAAAGTTGCGAGTTGCCGAATTTGGTTTTTCCCGATGAGTCGCCATTTGTTATCGAGCAATATGTCAACAAACAAAATGACCGAGTTTACTTGCCAGGCAGGTCCTTTGAAAATTTACACCTTCGGATGGCCACCAGAAAGCAGGCAGCACCGATGGTGATGGTTTGGGCCGCCATAACCGCCGATGGTCGCTCTCCGCTCGTATTTTTGGACCGTGGCGTCAAAATTAATGCGATTGTATACCGTGAAACTGTCTTAGAGGCAGTATCGAAGCCTTGGGCAAACAATCATTTCGGTCGGAGACCGTGGACATTTCAACAAGACTCGGCACAGTCTGACAAAGCGCGCGTCAACCAAGATTGGTTAAAAAACAATGTTCCACACTTCATTTCTTCGACACAATGGATTGCAAATTGCAAATTCTCCGGATGCAAATCCGTTGGATTTCTCTGTCTGGGGTATTTTAAAGGCGAAGGTTGGCACTAAAAAATACCAAAGCTTGGACCACCTCAAACAAGCACTTCGCCGGGAATGGGCCGAAATACCATGCATGCAGCGTGTGATGTTTTCTTCGGCCGTCTCAAGGCCGTTATTCGCGCTAAAGGTGGACATATTGAAAACTACTGATACAATTTGAAAATTTATGTATTTTCCAGCATTTTTTGCTTTGGCACAATAAAATTTATCAGAAAATAAAAAGAATTATAGCATTTTAAAAAGTTGGAGTTCGAGCCATTCACCCAGTACTACAAGGCGGCTTTAAGAGAGCAAAAGTTAGGATGAATTCATTGCACTCTTACATTACAAAGTACTATAAGTGGGGTTGTGATAGACCATCTGTGTAAGGGTGCCTACAAATAAATACAGCAGATGGTGAAACAGATGCAAACATGTTTATCGCCTCAGTTATTCCACTGAGGCTTCGTAGTTCAAATGGTGGTATTTTAGGAACCCTCATCCATCATCAGTTCATTTTTGACGACCCATAATGTCCCAATATGCAAAGGAAACTAAAGAACACATGAAAAATACGGTCAACGATATCAAAAGTCAAGTCGCTCATCTTCAACCTACTGAATATAAAGTTAATGACGAAATAGGGATAGTTGTTAACCAGGAGTTCTTTTTAACTATGATTTGCGGACAAGTTCTGAATGAAATAACAGATACAAAGCCAACGCGTTCATGTGCCATATGCAAAAGAACACAAAAGAACTTCAACAATCAATGTGAATCACATGATGACGAACATAACTACGAATATGGAGTCTCTCCATTGCATGCAAGAATTAGGTGCATGGAATTTAGTTTGAAACTTGTATACTTCGACAAGAGGGGGAAGATATTGATGAATCTATTGGAGTCAAGGAGGCAGAAAAAATAAGAAAACAACCGATCCAAAAGCATTTTCGCGATGACATTGGGCTCGATGTGGATAGACCAAAACAAGGATTTAGAAAGAAAAAAAATTTAAACAAAACAAAAACGGTGTGAGATCTAAAATACTCGTAACCTCCTTGATCACCAGAATGCGCTGCTACTGCAAAAAAGGTTATGGTGCCTTGATGTCCATTCATATTTAGGCAGAGATGCCAAATTTCAGTGCGATACTGTCTTTAGTTTTGTTTTGACAGCTGATTGTTGTTGACGTGTTTGGCATCATGTTGAGTATGCACAAAAACGATTTTCGTTCTCTCATAAAACATTATTTTTTGAGAGGCAAAACGGCGAAGGATACAAAAGAAAAGTTGGATAAACATTATGGGGCTAATGCTCCGTCAGATTACACCGTCAAATATTGGTTTCGAGAGTTTCGTAGTTACCGCAACTCCACTGCCGATCAAGTCCGCAACGGCAGGCCCTCCGATGCGGTTACAGAGGACAATGTCAAAAAAATACATGAAATGGTGTTGGCTAACCGGAAAGTGAAGGTGCGCCAGCTAGCAGATACCACAAAGATTAGTACTGAGCTCACACGCCATATTTTGGGCACTATTCTGCATATGAAAAAGTTATCCTACCGCTGGGTGCCGCGAATGACCAAAAACACGAAGGCGACAGCATTTCGAAAGAGTGTTTGGACTTGCTGATGCGGAATCAGGCGGACTTTTGGCGTCGATTGGTAACTGAATTTGGATCCCTCGGACTATTATCTCTTCCCAAACCTCAAAAGATGGCTCATCAATAAAAAATTTAGCTCACGCGAGGAAATCATCGATGCCACGGAGGAGTATTTTGCAGAGCTTCCCGAAAATTACTTTTCGGACGGGATCAAGAAGTTGGAAAATCGCTGGAATAAGTGTATCAAACTAAAAGAGGACTATATTGAATAATATAAAAAAAAACATTTAAAAAAAAAATTTTTTTAATTCCCAAGGAGGTTACTTTTCACTCCACCTAGTAGATAGTGGCTTTATTTTGAAGCTAAATTCGCAACATTATGTGTGGAATAGCACATCATTCAAATGGCCGCCTCGGCTTCGCCGCTGGCAGTGCTTCAACCGGTCGGTCCAATTTTTGACGACTCGGTCCAATATGTGCGGCTTTATTCCGGCAATAGTGTGTCGAATGTTGGCCTCGAGCTCCTTCAAAATCGTTGGATTGTTAGCGTAGACTAAAGACTTGACGTAGCCCCGGAGAAAATAATCGAATGGTGTCAAATCGCATGATCGCAACGCCCAATTGATTATGGGATGACTCAGTCGCCAAATATCTCCTTCACAACTTCGAGCGTTTCATCGTTTGTATGGCATGTAGCGCCGTCTTGTTGGAACCACAGCTCGGATATATCGATGTTGCCGGGCTCTGACCGCAGAAAGTCAGTTAACGTCGCTCTACATATATCTGAGACAATTGACGGTAACCGTGTCTCCTTCCTCATTCCGAAAGAAATAAGGTCCGATGACGCCGAACACTTGTAGATTGTATTCGCTCCAATAACGGCAAGTTTGCTTGTTGACGTAGCCGCAACCCAAATAGCGGCCTCATCCGAGAAGATGATTTTTTAACCATAACGCAGGTTTTAGTTTTAAACAACTCTCCTCTGACCCTTGGCTAGCAAGTTCATCGGCGATCACATTGTGACCTGACACTCAAATAAAAGTCAGTTAATTCAGCCTGCTGACGGCGTTCAGAAAAGCCTTGCATTCTCAAACTACCTTCGAAGTGGTAAAAAGGTTTAGGAAGGCCTTAAGCACAGCTTCCACCAAGGCTACATAATATAATTAATTGTCACCAGTGCTGCATTTATCTCCGATTGGAGTGAGTCCTAAAAGACATCAGCGTCGCAACGTTTCTAAAACCACTGGCTTTTGAACAGTTCGTGCAAACCCGCCTACATTCCCTTTCTAGCAGCTAATATTCTGGGCGACATTATTTCGGAACGCAAGGAAAGCCGATTTTGTTCTCTCGCAGAGAGAAGAGAAGAGAGAAGAGTCAAGAGACAATCGACGCGCAAGGTCATCAAAAATTCAGTGCGTGTTGCACGAATAACTTATTTCATTTAACATGATATTCATAAACATCAACATGAGGGACATTAATCAGTGAGTTTGGAGCCGAGCCAGGCATGCGGGCAAAATTTCCCAACCAGCCGAGACAAACAAACTTTCAGTATTTACGGGTACATTTCGTTTGCTAAACATACCACTCATAGGATAAAATTAGTCCCATGCTATCCGTGTAAGCCGTATAAAACCCATGACTTGCCGAAAGCTCCTTTACACAGCCAGCAGTTGATGGTACCTTAGAGGTTTCCGACGCGACATGTTTAGAAGTTAGGAAGTTTGTTATCCAGGATGACTCCCAAATGCTAAGCTTCGTTGAAAAACGGCTGGTGATGCTTATAAAAAAACAGACCGGTCAGCTTCCTGCTTCTCATGAAGAAAACAACCTCAGAATTGACTGAAAGCCCTGAACCGACAGGAGGCACAGCTACATTATCTGCAAGTGCTTGAGCATAAACACTGTAATCATCAAGAGCGGTAAGCAGTGAGTCGACTAACAAGCATCGTAGACGTGATGATGCCCTGCAGGAAACCCCAGTTTGCCGCTGCCATCGTATGTTGGTCAGCATTTGTAATAATGGTCTTGCTCACCAACAATGCTCTAACCCGCTAGTGATTCGTCTACGCCATGTTGTCTGGCTGAGCTACACATGTCGCCGTTGTGTTGTCGATGGCATCGTTCACGCCGATGAAAATGCCCAGTGCCTACTCCTTCTTTCGAGTGTGCCTTCATTTCATTC
This sequence comes from Volucella zonaria, assembly GCA_963966105.1. NCBI lineage: Eukaryota > Metazoa > Arthropoda > Insecta > Diptera > Syrphidae > Volucella > Volucella zonaria. Next base: position 135,255,951 of record OZ014531.1, read on the forward strand.
CACCAGATACTGAAGCGCAGGATCTATCGCTTTGGTAAGCAGTTTGACCACGACGCATTTGCAAAGCAGTTTTTCGCTCAAACATGCTCTTTAACATGAAGGAAGTCAGGCTGATAGGTGTGAAGCTCGTGGCGAGCGTGCAATCATTTTTTGCGATTTTATCAAACGATAGCCTCATCTGTCATAACAATCCTTGACGGCATGTTGGGTCAGCTCACTTGCGCTTCGGTTGTAGGAGCTGGTTGTGAGCGCGTTCTGACTTGGTTACTTGGAAAGTGAATGTTAAGCATGAGATAGAGAGTCTCTATTTCGACTTAGTGTAGGTGCCATCAGATTTTCTGAGAATTCACAGTCTGGCTAAGTTTCCCCTTTTGAGGCCTTTGGCTAGCCTGTGGGCTTTAGCGAGTGTTTCGATCTTTTCCCAAAAGTCTTTATAAAAGCCACTCCCCGAAATCTAAATTATTCTCTTGCTTTGATCCGTAAATACTGCAGTCTGCCTCTAAGTTAGTCTTAAGTGTCCTGGTTACGTAAGTAACGTAATCGCAGAAAATCTCCGCTTCACCATGGAGCCAACGATCTATAGGAGTGCTTCCTGCAGAAAATTCCAATTCCAAAGATTTGGTGAGACCACCGTTTAAGTTCTGAACAGCTTCCACTACCTTCTGTCTGAGTTCTGAGTTTAAAGGGATTTGCTTCTAGAATATCCAGTTGGGTTGTCTCGGATTTCTCCTCTGCAGCAAGATCGATACTTCGCACTTGATTCCTAACTCGATTACATATGGAAATGGACATGGAAATCTCCGACAGTACTTTCTTAACCTCTTAAGCGTTTCGTACGTATTGGATGGTGTTAAGTTGATTACTTGCTATCTAACTTTCGTTACAAATGTTCGCTGAGAGCGAGCATTGTGTTGAAACAGGGCAGACAATGAACCCTTGTACATAGTTTCTATTGGTATCCTGATGGTAAAAGATATTTCTTACTAATATTTGTTCCTTTCCTCTTGACCGTATTCAATAGAACAGAGTAACAGCGCAAATTTTACGTCCATATCATGAAATTGTTACCGACAATACTCCGCTCACACCACAAACATTCGACTTCCATTCAGCTCTAGCTATAAGGTCCGTTTTCTCCTCTAGATTTTTTTTACAGGCTTAAAATATCCAAAAGATTATCCTCTGGGATGATATTACCACTTAATCATTTATGTGTTAAGGTAGCCACCCTTATTTACAGACCACAAGATAATCTTTATACTCGTACCCTACACCTTTTTCCTTCTCCGTTTTATAAATATTTTCTTAGTATTTCATTTATCTAAGTCTTATGTTCTTATTTCCTCATAAATACATCTACTTTATTTCTCTTATCTTAATCTCATTAAATTATTCAGAAAGAAACGCACAGAAATACTACCGTTGAAGGACGATTCAATCGTAACGCGTGTTCCAACGACTGAATGTCCTTATATTTCTACAGAAAGAAAACATGCACAAAATATAAAAATAAAAATAAATAGGAAACAAAGAAATAAAATAAATAGTTTACAAATATTCCATCCATACACATAGCGGTCTGAACAGTGAAAGGACATTTTCTAGTGGCCAGCGTCGTTTGATTTATAATCACTTTTTTCCACCATCAAATCGATTTTTAATGTTTTCCCAACTCCGGAGCTTTGTATTGTTGCTTTTGGGGGGTACATCCTCGAGCTACGATACAGAATAATACAACAATACCACAGAACCTTCCCCAATCCAATACCATGTCGACTTCATTCATTTGCTGAGACTATTTGGGTAAGGATAATAAAATGAAAGGAAACCTAGCTTACCATCACCACCATAACCGGTGGGTGCTCCAGTCGATCTACGAAATTCGAATTAAATCCGAAGGGTAGGACAAAAGCAAATTATGTATTATCCTGGAGATATGACCAAGACTAGGAGCTGTCGTAAATAAAATATCAACAAAATGTGCTGACTAAGAAGCATCTAAAAGGCCAATTTGCACTCATCTGCTTTTGGCGAGCATTTGAGATCGATTCACTTAATTTCACATGAATTGCTTATCCGGCAAAATGCAAATAACCCATAAAGGTAATGCGGGAGGCTTTTTATTGGCCTTGAAGGCATGATTTTGGTTGAAAGAGAGAATTCCATTTAATATTTGGGAAAATGAAAAGTTTTTGGTTTGTGTTTTTGACAGGATGCTTGTACAACAATTTTCTAAAAACGAAGAAGTTTGATTTCAGTGAAATGGAAATAAAAAGTGGAGTGCCACAAGGTTCATACACTGTTACACCCCAACGAATCCCTCGACTGAGGATGAAAAAGTAAACTTCTACAATCAGCTAAGCGCCGTATTCCACGCAACGCCGAACGGAGTAAACTATGACAATGAAGGGCTCAGATATGTTATCGGGAAGCACCGCCTTGGTGACCGAAATGACAATGGTGAAACATTTGTTGATTTCTGCAACATCAATTGAGCTTGTTTGAGCATAAGACCTGCCACAAAGTGAGATGACAGGCAGTTCATTGCCAACAACCATCCATGAACACTGAAACGCTATGAAAAATGTTTTCACATCTGGAGGGGAATGTATTGTTGGTAGATGGCAGGAAAGACATGGCACGTGCCTTACCGAGGATACCTGGAGGCGGATTGAAGAACGTCAGCTACTTAAAGCTCGTATTATACACCGAGACTGACTCGAACTGCAACCAACTTCAGACTGCTATAATTTCCAAACCGTTCATGACAGTGAGCTCAAATTTTGACACATGACAGATAATTTTATTATTTACAAGCCTTTTAAACGATTTGCGTCTCAGTTGTGTTGAAAAATTTTTATCCGCGATGGAGTTCAAACGTGATAGTGTGATTGCTTTATATTTGACTGGAAAGCCACAAGTAGCTATCGTTAGAGCCCTCCAGCACCTCAACGTGAATAAATCATTTGTGTCTCGAACCATAGCTCGTTACCGTGATACTGGCAGCGTTGCAAGACACCATGGAGGTGGTCATAAAAAAACCGCAACATCGGCAGAACTGGTTCGGAAAGTGAAGGCTCGAATTGAGCGAAATCCGCGTCGAAGTGGAAGAAAAATGGCTCGTGAGCTCAACATATCGTTGGAACGGATGCAACACATACTGAAAAATGAGCTTGGGCTCAAGCCATTGAAGTTCCGAAAAGCACACGATCTTACACCGCAACAGAAAAAAGTTAGAGTCAAAAGAGTGAAGGAGTTGCTACGCATGCACGAAAGTTGCGAGTTGCCGAATTTGGTTTTTCCCGATGAGTCGCCATTTGTTATCGAGCAATATGTCAACAAACAAAATGACCGAATTTTACTTGCCAGAGAGGTCCTTCGAAAATTTACACCTTCGGATGGCCACCAGAAAGCAGGCAGGTCCGATGGTAATGGTTTGGGCCGCCATAACCGCCGATGGTCGCTCTCCGCTCGTATTTTTGGACTGTGGCGTCAAAATTAATGCGATCGTATACCGTGAAACTGTCTTAGAGGCAGTATTGAAGCCCTGGGCAAACAATCATTTCGGTCGGAGACCGTGGACATTTCAACAAGACTCGGCACAGTCTCACAAAGCGCGCGTCAACCAAGATTGGTTAAAAAACAATGTTCCACACTTCATTTCTTCGACACAATGGATTGCAAATTGCAAATCCGTTGGATTTCTCTGTCTGTGGTATTTTGAAGGCGAAGGTTGGCACTAAAAAATACCAAAGCTTGGACCACCTCAAACAAGCACTTTGCCGGGAATGGGCCAAAATACCGCAGAGCCACTTGCGTGCAGCGTGCGATGCCTTCTTCGGCCGTCTCAAGGCCATTATTCGCGCCAAAGGTGTACATATTGAAAACTACTGATACAATTTGAAAACTGATGTATTTTCCAACATTCTTTGCTTTGCACAATAAAATTTATCGAAAAATAAAAAAAGTATAGCATTTTAAAAAGTTGGAGTTCGATCATAACCCAGCAGTAGGGAGGAACGAGCCTGGAGTCCCTGTATCGAAGGAAATTGAGAGAAATGCAGCATGGCTTACTACGGGACAAACGTAACTATATCAACGCCCTGGCCACGGAAGTAGAGGAAGCAGCGAGCAGATGTAATAGCAGAACCGTTTATAGAATTACCAAAGTGCTGACTGGCGGTCATCGCCTCTAGCCAACAGGAGATTTCCCACTCGTTTCGGATGAGGATCAGCTCAAGCAATGGAAGGAGGATTTTGCTACTCTCCTCAACCGTGTATTCGCCAGCGATGTGCACCCAAATCAAACTGAGCTGCCCGAAGCAACAATTTCACGAATTTACACCTCCACTCCCAGTAAAGTTGAGATCGCGCTGAAGAACAACAAGGCGGTAGGACTAGATGGTATTCCCACAGGGCTTCTGACCGCCGCTCCAATAACATCGGCAGAGCTTTTACATTATATTGTTGAAAGAGCTTGGGTGGGCAGAAAGTTTCCCCGACGAGTAGAAGAGGGGAATGATTGTCAAGCTCCCTAAAAGGTATGAAAACTGGAGAAGCGTTTCCGTTCTTCCCGTAATTGCTAAGGTAATATTCAAAGTAGTTCTTAAGTGGATAAAGGAACATCTGGAGAATACACTCGATGCCAAACAGCAGCGTTCTGTTCTGGATCCTCCTCTATGGATCACATCAACACCATGCTGATCATTACTGTATAGTGCATTGAATACTGGTCACCACTTCACCCGCTGTTCATTGATTTTGAGAAGGCGTTCATCAGTGTCAACAGAGAGTCTATCTGGCTTCCCTTGCGCAGGAGTGTTATACCCGACAAATTAGTGTCTATTATCAGAGCAACCAATTATGGGTATAAGTGTCACGCTCTGCATAGAGAAAAGTTGTCAAAAGGATTCGAAATCCAAAGTGAGGTCCGACAAGGTTGCATTTGCGAAATTGGAAAGCGTAAAAAACTTGAAGAAACAAATGAGAAGTTCTTCTATTTTAGCGGGGCCCAAAGACGAATTGGAGCCCGGATAAGGGATGGCATGATACAGGAGGAAGACAAAAGAACTATGCGGGAAGAGATCATCCTTGAAAAAACACAGCCGAGGGTACAAGAGCCCAAAAAACACAGACCACATCTAGAGCTACAAAAGCGCATAGATGTGGTTAAAACAGTAGGAGATCCCGAAAAACCAAGTGCACCGAGGCAAGGTGGGAAACACACCTCTCAGGCTCTAATAAAGGACCTAGAGAGGTGGTAGGTGAGAGCAGGAACCCGAAAAAACCCTCGGCCAGCCACACAACAGCAGTACCGTCGACATCAGTATTCACTGATATCCTATACGGGCACATTAACCCAATGCAAGTTTGCTATAATGCATGAAATGCATCCAGAAGAATCCCCGCCAAAAGACTGGCTCATGTCGACGATAAAAAAGGCAAAGCCAGAGCCAGAAGCCAAGCTCTGTACAATTCAGGGAAGCGATATCCCCAAAGTGTACACCTGTATTACCTTCCTCCCAGACGATGATAAAATGTCGATCCTGTTAAGGATCGCCAAGCAGAATCCTAGCATTTCCACAAAAGGTTGGCGTGTTCTCAAGGTCTCAAATGAAAGGAGTGCAGGTGATACAGTGACTTTCTCCATCGATAAAAAGTCCCAGTAATACTTAACCAAGCACAAGTTCAAGCTATTTCTTATCATCAATTACAAGCTGAAAAACACACCGCCACTCCGAAGAATACAGCCCCTCAATCTCGGACGAGCGAGCAACCAAAACTGCTTGATGCACTAAAGCAATTTGGAGCACGAAAAGCCTAAATAGATTGCAGGCCTACAACAAAAAGTGGCACCGACAGCTCAATGGATGTAGACAAAAACTCTAATCCCGGAACACCGAAAGACATTATCTCCGAGCCATCCATTGGGATGCCATCCCAAGACTTGAGCGGTCTCCAAATATTGGCAACTCTGTCAGTACCACCCAATAACAACTAACATGGAGCTAATGTGCATCTAAGTTAATCTACAACATGCTAAGGCCGCCTCGGCAGTCCTCAGCCATAGATTTAACAAGGATCACCTAGACGCCGCTATTATCCAGGAACCATATGTCCGCAAAAGACCAGGGTAAAGGGACTCTCAGATGAGTTATTATGTGATTCCACTGACCCTGGAAAACCCAGAACACACCAACAAGGATCTGGTAGCTGCAAAAGCTGAGCTGCATACCAATGCAGGCAAGACATAAGCTGTCATATGCTCAGCTTATCTGCCAGGTAACTCCAGTGACTTAGACTTCTTGCCACTGAAGGGACTGGTGGACTACTGATTGCAGGCTGCGACGCAAACGCCCATCACACGATCTGGAGCAGCTTCAGCTAGAAGTCTCCACTAGAATTTATAAATTTAAATAACACACAAATTCTAAACGAGGGAACCAACCGCATTTATAAATAGCATTAGGAGAGAGGTCCTAGATCTCACCCTATGCACTGCCTTTATAAAAGAATTGTATAAGGAACTGGCGTGTCGCATCCGAAGACTCACTGTCAGACCGTTGCCACATCCTATTTGACCTTGAAATAGGTACTACTACAATATATCTGAAAAATAGAGACAACCCAAATCCACAGACTGGGGCATATACTATCAACAACTCATGGATAACCTGGGTAGATGTATCAGAATCATAACTTCCTTTCATGAAGCTTGCGCAGAAAAAGGAAAAACTGGTAATCGACTTACCCCCTGCTGGAACAAAAAACTAGCCAACTTAGAACAGAGACGAGGAAACTCTTCAACTGGGCTAAAAGTAATGGTGAATGGGAGATCGACAGAAAAACACTCATGATGTATAACCAAGAAATTAGAAGGGCCAAGAGAGAATCGTGGAGAAATTTCTGTTATAGAATCGATGGCACCAGAAGTTGTGCCCGCATTCATAAAATACTCTCTAAGTAGCACACTAGTCCTTCAGACGCTTCAGATCTTAGCCCAAACACACTTCCCAGACTCGACAATAATTCCAGAAAGCCGTCCCCAGAGACGAATAAACAGACCGCTCAGAGAGGACTGGAACAGGCAAAATAATTTGGGCATTCAACTCTTTTCAACCCTTCAAAGCCCTGGTGAGGATGGCATACTTCTAGCTTTACTACAAAAGGGCATCCCGCAACTGCTACCTGGTACTAATTAATTTAGTCAGGGATAGTTACGCGTGGGGATATTTACAAAAAAACGTGGAAGGAGGTTGCTGTCAATATATACCTAAGATAGAACGCAGACCGTCTGAACTACCAAAGTCATATAGACCAATCGGCCTCACTTCCTTTTTCCTCAAAACTATAGAAAAAATCGTCGACAGGCATATCAGAAATGGGGCACTTCAAATGAACCTCCTTCACAAGTATCAATATGCCTACCAACCTGGAAAATAAGCCGCATGCGTCCTACAAAATCTTACCACAAGGATTGAAATATCTCTCAGAGATAAAGAGGTAGCGGTCAGTTGTTTCGTCGATGTACGTAGATGGAACATTTGACAACACAGAATTCTCCCAGATAGATAAAGGTATTCAAAACATAGGAGTTGACGACACCCCATGTAAATGGATGAAATGTATGCTAGAGGATAAAACAATAAAAACCTCATTAGGCAGCAAAAAGCTCAGTGTGATAGCTACGAAAGGATACCTCCAGGGAGGAGTACTCTCACCCCAACTACTGACCTACTATAATTTTCTCGGCAATGATGGCTTCTATATCCAAAGATATGCAGACGACATTGCTATCCTAATCAGAGGTAAACTCGAAGACACAATCTCGGATCGCCTCCAAAGGTCTCTGAACCTAGTTCCTGAATAGTGCACCAAAGTAGGCCTCAAAGTCAATCCCAAGAAAAGCACCATCGTTAGATTCACTAAGAGAAGAAGGCGAGGAAAACTCAGAAATGCCACACTCTTCGGGGAAACAATAGAGTTCTCAACGGCTGCGACCTCACTATGGACTAGGAAAAGTCTAGTCGGAAAAAATTGGAGACTTAATCCCAAAATGACACTGATCTAGACGGCAATGACGAGACCTACCATCACGTATACAGCCGCCGTTTGGTGGCATAAAACAACGCTGAGGTCAACACAAATTAAATTCAACAAAATATAGAGACTAGCCTGTGTCTGTGCAACTGGTGCAATGAAAACCGCACCAACAGCTGAGCTTGAAGGTATCCTCAACATTCCACCATCTAGAACTCATTAAAGAAGCAATGGTAAATGCCTATGGTGCATGCTCATCACAGAAGATGATTCCAATTTCCAACTATTATAGTTCATACTTCAATTCTTACCTAGGTAAATTCTACCTCGAAGCGGCGGGTATACCTGCCAGCTCACCTAAAGACTTAGCCGCCTTTCTCACAAATTGCGGCATCATAAATGAGCTCTAAATGGAGGACATCACAATAGGCACATCTGTGGCTGCAGTGATCTGGGGTTCATTATACCACAGCCCACAACAATCTAATCTAATCTAAGCCTTGCCTATAAGTTTTACCGACGTCTCATTTCCAGCCATCCTATTTGGACTTAGAACTCAACCAAATTCAGCTTTTCAAAAACGTTCGAAGAAGCCTCTTATTCGCGAACAAGCTTAAATGTGGATATAGGGCTTAAGCGCAGTTTGACTGTCGGTACATAGTCTCTGGTTTTTAACGTAAACCACCTGTCATGTAGACTTATGTTTACGGAATGCCCATACATACATGGGAGCAAGGATACGCCTTGCCATCGCTCTCCGTCAATCCTTTGATACCAAATTCGGAACTATGTTGGAGGCACAAGTTCCACCCTTGGTATGGGTCAAGGCCGATCTAAAAACCTCTTACTGCTCTTAGGGTCACAGCACCCAGTACTTATTTGCAACTCTACAATGGGTCAAACCAACAGGAAGACCCATCCCGCGATTTGGGTTTAAACCACAGCCACCATGACGCTCCCACAAGGGAGCCTACCTCAACAAGTCAGGTCCGGGCCGAAATCCGGGGGGCTCCTGACTCCTATGGTACCGTGACTTAAGTCCTGGTAGGGATTACCGGTGGTCTTGCCACCAACAAGACCTATAACCGCCAGCTTGTAACTGGTCAAATCGTAGCAAAGTTCGGTGGCGTCATCTGAAGATGTTTACGATTAGACCAGTAATATCCTCTGCCCCCGCTTTTTGTTAGACAACGTTATTGAAGGGCGTAGCCTAGGTAATTGGGCGAGGGCCTGACTGTCGGTACAGTTGCAGATACTCTGCCACATTCATCTCCTACTTAAAAAAATGTTTATTTATGTGGGATTCTTTAGCGAACGGTCGAGATCTCACCACATCCCTTTGCTGGCTAAGATTCTGATCGGAAGCAGTCGTAAGTACATTGAAAGACAACTTCGTATTCCATCCTCAATTGCAGTTTCAGAGTTATATATGGTATGTATGTGCATAAGGTTAAGGTCCAGTGGCATACGGTGCACAAGTTCAATAACATCGAGTGCCTGTTACACTTAAAATGGAAGATGGCATTGACAGTGCATATGATAGGCATGCTAGGAAAAGCTCCAAATCAGCCGATAAAAATCACTCTTTGGGGTCTGAGGAAAGTAGCAGTATTTACGTGAAAGTTAGGTTTACCAAATAACTGACCCATGGAATAGAATTGAAATAATAATTATGTATCCAAAGAACCGTCCTCCTCACTGACAAGCCCCAAGTTTCGACGACAGATCCATTAACTGCTAGAAAACCGACGGCATCTTGAAAGTCTTCTATGTGATATATTAGCCCAAAAAAAGTCGCTTTCTATCTCAACTATGTTCTATATGGTCTTCAACGGGAAGGAAATCAGAAGCTCCTACGGAGTGTTATAACTTTAGTGACAACTTCATACAAATGCCAAATTGTCGAGTTTTTCCTCAAAAGTTCGCATTGATTGCAAAGTAAATGTTACAGTTTTTCGTGACGCTTTTGCTTTTATACATGTAAAGTAAGAACGCTGTGTTATTGAGTTAGTCATTTGATCAACCTATCTTATTCTCCTTAAGAAAAGCACGACCCATTTCGAAAGGTACGTGATACATTTAGGCATTTTGTTTAAAGTGGTAGCACATACCTTGTATATACTTAATTATTTCACTAGGGCATTTCGGAGCCATTTTCACAAACTTACTGCCCAAAGATGTCTGTTTTCTAATTTAAGTTGTGAAGGGTTAACTCGACCGCTAAATGCGGTCTGATTTATGTATTCACGAGGTTATTTTGCCCGACATTGGGTCCACAATCGAGTTTAATTCAGGACTTGTCTAAGATTTTCAAATGTGTGAAAATTTTAGTAATTTGATAAGTATTCAACCTTTCCAATCTAATGACACTTGATCAAAGAAAAGAGAAAATAGTTCTCTATGATTTGGACCACAATGTGGGCAGACTCTAAAAATTGATCAACCATGTTTGCTCAGACACATCGAACGTAGTGATAATTACTAGTATGTTCTACCTACGGTGTGGCCTTTGCGATATAGAACATGCTCTAAGCTGTTCAACCTAAACAAACAGAAGTGAATAAATGTTCAACATTAAAGTACGAGTATAATAAATATAAACCAAATGAGATTAATATCAGGACCCTCTGTTTAAATATGCTGGACATAAATGTATAGTGAAAGCAATAAAACAGTATTCGCTAGGCTTCTCATTTAATTAACAATCTATCACAACTTTCAAAATCCTAGGCCCTCTTTCAAATGAAATCCAGTTGATCAAGGACCATTTAGCAAAAGCTTTTCAAAATTTATGTGTGCTTGGATTTCACAATTCCACAATAAATCACCAGGCAACGGCTTTAATTAAGCTCAGTCAATTAATACAATGGCCCAGCAAATTAACGAGACCTCATTTGCACATTCATCATGTGTAGCTTATTATGAGAAATAGACTTCCCCTCGACTCCTCTTCGTAATAGATACATAAATCCTTTAGTGATATAAACACTACATACTGTACTTATATTCATTTGAGGATTAAAATATATGCCACACATAAATCCTTTTACGACAACATAGACCGCACATAATTTAATGTGTATGGCAGCCAGTTTCTATTCCGAAAAATTGAAACCATTCCCTTCCATCGGGCACTTAAGGATCTCAAGAATAGCACATAAAACGCTCCTCGAACAACCTTGAAACTTACCGCTTTTCTTTTTATACTCTGTCGTCCTTGGACAAGGGATTCGATACAGAGGGGCTTGAATAAAGATTTGAGTAAGAATTTGAATAAATTATGCAGAATTAATGACGGCAGCCATTAGTGAATTGAAAAGAATGCATGAGCATAGAAATGCAAATGCATAAAAATCCAGTGCCTACTTTTGTACTATTCCAACATCCCCAAATGATTGACTACCCGCGTCAGCATTTTGACAAGGACACGGCCTGGAGTTTGTTATTAGCATTGTGAAACTAGCACACGCTGTAATAGTCCTGTAAGGTATCTTTCCCTGTCATTGAGTTATAATAATTAATAGCATTTGCCAAGTGAACTAGGATTGCTAATTTGACAAGGTCCCCCTGAAGGATTGTTTACCAAATCAAAACACAGACAAATGGTAGATTTGCCTCTCAGAGTAGCCATTGTCACAATCACTGCTCCAGTTGCTACTTTATTGGTTGTTACTGCTGTGACTAGAGAATGTGCTTGCGCTTGGGAGGAACAGAGACAGACTGAATGGTATATCAAAAAAAAAAAAAAAACATCCTCAAGGCCGACCGCAGAAATATATACTGAATATTTCTCAATATATGTACACGTAAACGACACATCTCAGACGCAGAATGGAACGTGCGGCATCGCTTCTATCATACTAAATTGGTTTTGATAAATGGTTCTGCGTGTTGCGAATTTTTTCTTTCCTTCACTCTACTCCGCAAAACCACGAGCACACAAAATTTATGGAAACAAATACGGATGGATGGAACCGTTTCAAGGGCTTAGGACACTTTTTTTTTCTCGTTTCGTACTTTGGTAATGCGAAAAAATAAGCCTTTAAGTGCTTTAACGAAGGAGATAGGTTACGTATCTTCTTGTTTCTTTCGTGTCCTCTTGTTTTTCCTTCTTGACTGTTTTTGAATAAATCGTGAGAAAGTGATTTGTAGGATAAACTTTTGAAACGACTTTCAGTGCTGGAGACACTTGAAGGAAATGTCATTGCTGCTGCTGAAGGAGTCGAGATGAGAGGTTTCTCGGATTGACATAAAAGTGAGTGGTTTTGATTTTTTTTTTTTTTTTTTTGGAAGGCATAACCAAGGATTTGCAGATTTTATGTGGAGTAGAAAAATTGTAAGGGTCGGTCATAAACAGTGTGGTGCTTGTGGAATGTAATATACATAGACGGCGTTGAGGTCTTGCTTTTGGTTTTCAAATGTCGTCATTTGGAAGGGACCAACTAAGATTTGACTTTTTGTTATTATTGTTGCCACCATAGTTTGCATATTCGCCAAGTTGACAGTATAGTATACATAGAATAGTTGGGTAAAGTTATCGAAAATAGATTTTCTTATTAAAGCAATGCAGTGGTACTATTGTTCACGTATTTAGGAGAAGAAAATTACGTTTTTTTTACCGAGATTTGATTCTTACCCACCACTTTGCTTTAAAAAAAAAAAACACCAGCCTGAGTTCTCTTCTTCTTCTTCTTCTGAAGTGCCTCAACCTACTAGCGTTTCTAACCAGATCAATCTTTGGCCAGCTGCCTACAGTTTCGCACGCTAAGTTGGTTGAGCTCCTCTACAACTTGCCTGGGATTCGAAGATTTTTTTGACCGGAGCATTGGTGTTAATCTGCCCTACATGATCTTCACTCTTCTGGCTAAGTTGATGTGGCTGCGCAGCCCGCACAGTTCGTTGTTGCATCTCCTCCTCCACTCACCGTCTCTGCAGATGGCACCGAAAATCATCTGAAGAGTTTTCCTCTCAAAACAGCCAAAAGCATCCTCATCCATTTTTAATAAAGTTTATGCCTCTGCGCCATAGAGCAGGACTGGGATTATTAAGGTCTTATATAGGGTCACTTTTGTTGTTCGCAAAAGGCCTTTGTTAGTCAATTGTCTTCTTAGCTCAAAGAAGCCGGAGTTATTCTTCGTTTGATCTCAGCGCTGGTGTCGAAATCTGAATTAATAGCGGAGCCTAGCCCTAGTACACCACCAAAAATTACCGTAGGTTAGGTTAGGTTCAAGTGGCTGTTGGAAAGACCAACCCACTATGATTCTCCTACTCTTGGAACCAATTTGAGCTTATGATGAAGCGTAGGAGACTTTTAACGTCTATATTCTTTAGATCGCTTAAGTCTTTGTAGAAGAAAGCTCCTAAGTTAAGTTTTCTTCTTTGGGAGAGAGCTGGGCATGTACAGAGTAGGTGGAGGATTATCTCTTCCCCCTCCTCGTCCATGCACATTCTACAGAAATCGTTTGTAAAGGCGCCAAGCCTTCTTGCATACTTGTCTAATAAGGCAGTGTCCAGTGATGACCTATGATGGCGCTAAGATGTTTCCTATTTAGAAGGATCAAATTCAATTGAGATCCACCCTTGGGCAAATCTGTTTGGTTCCTAGACATGTTGATCCAACGGTCCACCTAAGGTATGTTCTTTTGTTAGAGCGATTGGCATACCGATGCTACCCTTTTCCGGTAGAATACGAAGAGTGGTTTCAATTTCGGCGAGTTGGTCAGCCCTACAATTTCCCTCGAATGTCTCTGTTGCCCGGCACCCAACATAGGCGAATATACCGGAATGTGAAAATAACCGTAATGAGTAATAAATATTCGCATGCTAAGAAGTAATCTCTGGGTAGGTCGGCGTCCGTAAATATAGACCAGCTGTTTTCACACCTAGTAATGAGCCCAGACCTCTCTGTTCCGAAACTACTCCCGGGATACGAACTGATGATATTATTCTATTCTCATTACGATTTAGGCATTTACTCATGAGTTGCTAGTTATGATCTCTGTTTCAATCCGGAATTCAACTTCAGCAAGCAAACTATCCCATACTACTTAATTTACAGAAGCCCCTAACTGAACAGTAATTCGACGTTTGATATCACATTGTATTCTCGTACTGAGATCGTTTTTGAGGGCGGTCTCAACATACACAATTATAAGCGCCTTCGACATTCTGGACAAACAATACTCGCAGAATGGTGTATTGAAATCTTTGTTGCGGAAGACAAGACGAGCCCACACAAATACCAGACAGCAAATACTGCGAAGAGATGCTCGAACTTCCAGAACTGTCCCAGACTTCTTGGATTGCTCCACCATATCCGCTGAACATTATGTTTTCTCGATTACGACGTGGATGCCGCTGTTGGTATGGTCACAAAAACAATTCTCTTTTAATTGCACGATTCAGGATTTAAAAAAACTGTCAGAGTTAGGGACAGTTTTTTTAGACTTACAAGATCAACCCGATAGAGGAAAACCAACAAAAAAAAAAAAAAAACAGAAATGACTTTCTTCAGCATGTACATTTGCAAACGTCCAGAAACTGAATTCATTGTACAATGTCTGAAAAGGTAATAAAAATTGGATGGTCATTCGTCAAAATCATAGAAAAGTCTATCTCATATTCCACCCTAACGCTCATTTATGATGGCATTCCAACTGTCAGATCTTTGGACAAAGCAAATCTGCTTCCTGCATCATTGCATCATATCTCCGCCTATTTTGCAAAAATCCAATCGAAACGGAATCGAATACTCTTCGGATCCGAGGATTAATATTCCATCATTATATGTATGTTACATGTTTTAGCCATCTCAGACGACTGATGCTTATTGTTCTATTGTAGGTAGGTCGATGCCCCTGCACAGCTCGTAGAATTTGCTGTTATATTTCCTCTCACCAACAGAAACAGGACCAAAAATCACTCACCGAATCATGGTTTCAAGATGTCTAAGGACATCTTCATCCACATTCGCTGACGTCCACGCCTTTGCGCAATAGAGAAGGACTGAGTTGTTTAAGGTTTTAAATAGAGTTTCCTATGTGTTTCTTGACAGCAGCTTATTACACAATTGCCTTCTTAGGCCAAAGAAACGATTGACAACTGAAACTTTTTGCTTGATTTCTGATGGGATATGATTATCAAGGTTAGATAAAATCCCCATCTATCTCAGGGTTATGGTGGTCAAAAGGGTGGTGAATGCGATTATATGAGAACAGAAGCGTTCTTCCTGTCGACTCACACCATCAACTCCTACTACTCACCTCCACGTGGTGACTGCTGGGTGGCTTGTACCTCGACAGGAGATGGGATAAATAACCCCTGTGGAAGGCCGTTGGTGGCAGCTGACGAGAGAGGGGAGGGAGAAGTACCATCTCGCTAAGGCACTTTCTCTTGTTTCCGGGCGGAGCGAACGAAATCAACGGTGGCGTCCACAGTTCCAGTTAGGTCGAACTAGTGTTATCTCTATAAGAGATGCTTCAACGTACTGGAATACCAGGTCTATAGGGATCTCCAACACTAAGTCAGGGTGTTGGAAAAGACTTTAGTGGCGGAGTGGCCAACGGCAGCACTCACATCCCTGAAGCGGGTTACTGGTTCCGGAATTTGGTCTGGCCCCTTTTATTCTATGGATCCAAAAAGGGCCTGGTCTTCCAGGTTGGGGATTGGGGTGGCGTGTCCAACCACCTAAAAAAGTATTTGTTATGAAGCGACCAACAGCCTCGGATAAGGACGGATTCACTGTTGACGACCCTGCAAAACGAACAAAGGAAAACGGCTTTCGGATCTGTACGTGGAATGTTCCGAACTTGAAGAGGCCGCGTGGCAGCCGAACAACTAGCGGAGGCCTAAACTTCTATAAAGCAGATATCACCGCCATCCAGTGCGCCCAAGTGCGGTGGGATGGGCCGGGCAAAAGAAAGATGAAAAACTGTGATGTTTACTCCGGTGATTGCTATAGGCAACTTAAGCACCGTCTATTTGGATGCGAATTTGTTGTATTTGTTGTAAGTGGCAGACTTAGGCAAGAAATCTTGAGCTTTCGACACGTGAGTGAACGCCTTCTAACAATCCGTATCATAGGTAAATTCGCTAACATCAGACGTATATGCGCTCACACCCTAATAAAAGAAGTTTCTGCGAGCTCCCCGACAAAACCTACGAGCAATGTCCAATGTATGACGTTAAAATCGTCTTAGGCGGCTTTAATGCCAAAATTGGAAAGGAGGACATCTTTGGTAGCACAATCGGAAGGCATAGCCTACACGACACCACGTTTGGAAATGGACTTAGGCTAATCGATTTCGCTGCGGGACGCAATGTTACACGGTTTCCTCACCTCAATATGCACAAGGAACATGGCAGACACCAGATCAGCAAACTGTCAACCAGATTGATCATGTTGCGATCGACGTAAGGCATTTTAGATGTCCAAGCGGCCAACATAGAGCAAACCATTCAATATTGACGATGCAAGTCAAGAATTTCGTCCACCCAACCAAAATAAAGTGAGGATAGCAATATCTAAACTAAAGTCGAACAGGACTGCCGGGTTGGACGGCCTACCCGCCAAACTATTTAAGGGGATGACTTGGTAGAGAGCATACACAAACTTATTTCCAAGATTTGGTCGGATGAATGTATGCCTAATGAATGAAACCTCAGCATCGTTTGCCCGGTTCAAAAGAAAGGAGACCTTCTAAACTGCGCCAACAAGATCTTATCTACCGTATTTTGCGAGCACCTAAAACCATTTGTCAACGATCTGATTCAACCCTGTCGGTGCGGTTTTAGGCCCGGTAAGTTCACAATTGACCAAATATTCACACTACGGCAGATCCCGTAAAAAACCCAAGAAGTTTAGATTGACACTCACCACCTTTTTAAAGATTTTAAAGCTGCCTCTGGCAGCATCTACCGAGACGAGCTATAGTATAGTTTTAGCATTCCTGCCAAACTCGTGCAGGATAACGATGAAGAAAGCTCGCTGCTGCCAAGGTCGATAACAACCTAATCGACACTTTTGATGTCAAAAAGGATTTAGGCAAGGCGACGCGCTGTCATGTGACCTCTTTAACATCTTACTTGAAAGATTTGTGTAAAACTCACAAGCCAACACACGAGGTACGATCGTCTGTTAAATTGCTTGCATACGTTGATAATACTGATATTATTGGTAGAACACTGCGAGCTGTAACTGATGCGTTTGCGAGTATAGGAATAGGAGCGGCAAAAATGAGTCTAGCGGTAAATGAGGGCAAAACGGAGTATCTGCTGTGAACAGGAAGGGACACCCAACATCGGCAAATCGGCCAGAATATCACAATCGAGAGCTATAACTTCGAGGTAAAAAGGAATTTTGTCTACCTCGGCTCTGTTATCACATCTGAAAACGACATCTCTTCAGAAATCTAACGAAGAATAACAAAGGAAACTCTATATAACACCCTTGATGAAAATATCCGTGGTCGTTTTGAGAGAAAATTTCTTCATAAGATATTTGGTCCCGTATGGGTTGACGGATTCTGGAAGAAACGGTTCAACGAGCTGCAACATCGACCTGGTCAAAAAACTGCGAATTGGGCGTTTGTCGGGGACATGTAGAGAATGAACACCAATGCTCCAGCCCGTAGAATCTTCGACTGTAATCCGGAGGGACAACGCAGTAGAGGAAGGCCTCGCCTTAGGTGGCGCTCGCAAGTGGAAGGGGACCTCAGCCAACTTGGATTGCGCAACTGGAGGCAGTTAGCCAAAGACCGCGTTATTTGAAGAGGCTTATTGATTGAGGGCCAGGACTGTAGCGCCGCCTAAGTCGATTCTCAGGGTTATGGAAGTAGTTCTACAGACTTATGGCAAAAATTGTCCCTGGAGCTGATTAGCGAGTTTCGGAAGATTTCCTCAAGTATGATGTTAAAGAAGTTACGACTACATGATACCGCATCACCCTTGTCTAAACTTCTGAACTTTACCCAGTAGCGGCCGATCTCCATTGTCATTCTGCACGATCTGGCAAGGAGACCGTACATAGCTTGTCTCTATAGATGTGTGATCTGGAGTTTTCTCTTGAATCTGATGTAGCGTGAATATTTGGTTCAAAAAGTCATTGCGGTTTTTGCAATAGATGAACGTTACATACGAGTATATGCCAAATGTTTGCGAGCGTCTTATTGTTGACACCTAAAAACAGGAAAAAAGTTGGCGCGATTCGGTCGAGCAAAGAAACTGAGGTAGCGGAAAAGTTGCGTAAACTTTACGGCAGAAATGTCATCGAAAAATGCCAATGCCAAAACTGGTAATTTTTCAGTTTTAGGCGCTCATCGCTTCGGTTGCGAGATTGACGACGATCAAAGCATTGGTGCAAGCAAATAAGCATACAAGGCATCGGAAGTTGGCTACCGCTCTAAAAGTGTCCGTTTGGCTTCGTAAAGAAAATCGGTCTTTGGGTATTGCATGAGTTGATAGAAATTCATCTAACGAAGCGCATAAGCGTCTGCGAAAAAAACGATCCATTCTGCAAGCGTATGATCGGGCGCCGAAAAGTGGATTGTCTACATTGCCATATTAAGAATAAGGCACGCGGGCCATGACTACGCGACATCAATTCAATAATGCTTTAATTTCATATGCACTTAAATTGCTTTCGGAAAGCATATAATTTGTGGTTCTATGTAAACAGTTGCACAAGCAGTTAAAAGACTAAAAAAGTTGAGGGGTACTAATACCCTGGATACTGTTTTCATGGAAGTGAAAAAATAAGTACGGCGTTGTGTATTAGGTTTTGTTGGACATGAAGTTAATTCCATATACCATATATTCTAGAAGCAAAAAAACAATTTAAATCACTTTTAATTTTAGCAATAAAAATATTTCCAACGGACTAATAGTATTCAAATTTTACAATGTAAATCAGTGGAGATTTCTTTTCCATCAACAAAAAAATGTGGGTCAGTAACCTGAATAGGAATAATTTTAAGAGCGTTTCGTAATTTGCCAAACTGGAATTAACTGCTTTTGCAACTGGGTGACTACATATTTTGATCCCTTTCCTACAGCGAATGGAAGAAAAGAATAGACTTACCCTGTGTAAATAATTTTGTATGGCCGATTTAAGATCCTATCTTTGAATAGACGTTACCCCGAAAAGAACAGAACAAAGAAGAATTGAAAAGTGCGGAAAAGTTTGCAAGCCACGCAAAGTATTTATATTATTTTGTTTTTCTTTAGGAGGGTGAATCCAACTAGCTTCTTGATTGTATGGTCCCCACACTTTTTTATGGCCTTTTCGATTGGCCAACTGAAGTAAAATGTTGCTTCGGGTTTTCATTTCAGAATGTACAAACACATATAAATCGAAACGTCAAATAAAGGGTGACCAGATAAGAACGCTCAGAAAAAAATTTAAATAAAACAACGACAGTGTGAGATATAAAATTGATTCGGGCTTTATTTTGAAACTATATTCGTGCCATTTTGTGTGAAATAGCACATCATTCAAATGACTTCAGCTTCGCCAGCAGCGCTTCAATCGGTTGGTTCAATTTTTGATGACGCGGTCCAATATTCGCGTCGTTATTCCGGCTATAGCGTGTCGAATGTTGGCCTCGAGCTCGTCCAAAGTGATTGGCTTGTTAGCGTAGACTAAGGAAATGACGTAGCCCCTGAGAAAATAATCGAGTGGTGTCGCAGCGGACAATCGATGAAAGCTCGTCGTGAGATGACCCAGTCGCCAAATTTCTCCTTCACAACTTCTAGCGTTGCGTCGCTTGTACGGCATGTAGCGTCGTCTTTTTGGAACCACAGCTCGGATATATCGAAAGTCGGTTAACATCGCTCTATACCTGAGACCATTGACGATAACGGTGTCTCCTTCCTCATTTCGAAAGAAATAAGGTCCGATGATGCCGCCATTCCATAAACCGCAGAAAATAGTCAATCTTTGTGGATGCATTGATGCTTGGCCGAACACTTGTGGATTGCAATAGCAATTTTGCTTGTTGACACAGCCACTGAACCAAAAATGGGCCTCGCCCGAGAAGATGATTTTTTGGGCATACGCATACGCATCCCCGGCCAACATTTTCAGCGCCCAAGTAGCGAACTCACGGCATTGTCTACGGTTGTCCGGCTTCAATTCTTGCGTCAGCGCAATCTTATACGGATGTAGGCCGAAACTAACCACAAAGTAAGCCGGGTTGACTCTCTGGTGATGCCCAATCCAGCTGATCAGCGCCAAATCGAAATTTCTGGGTCTTCTGCGATAATGGCCCCTAAGGCGGCTATGTTTTCTTCATTTCGCACCAATTTATGTCTGGTTGGTGGCTTAAGATCCAAAAAAGTGTACTCACGCTCAAACTTTTCCACGGTGCGACTAAATTCAAGTCGCGTATTTACAACGCACGTTCGGCGAGCGTAAAACGATGCAAGATGAAATGGCAAACCTTACTGCATATTTTGACAGCTGCATGTCATTGATAACTTTGACAGCTGCTGAAACATAAGATTTTGTGTTGTGCGTCAAACCAAATTTTTTTTTCGCGCAGTAGACTGTGTTTGGCATCAAAGTCAAAACAAGTTTTTAGTATTGCATTGGAGTCCAAATTTCCCAGATTCCGGAGAGAAACCAATCGAAAACGTCATTAGTTTATTCAAAAATCTGTGCAAAGCGTAATGTCATTTATCTGTTTTCAGTATCCGATTAGAGAGACTTTATTCCGTTTAAATTATTGGTGGCGAGTTTGTTAAAAATTGTTTACTCTTGCAATGTCAACTAAAACAAAAGTTGATAATGAGTGGGAAATTTCCTATTTTTTTATTGAATAGAAAAGTAAACCACTTTGCTTGATTTGCAATCAGAAAGAATTTGAGTTATTTTCTGACGAAATTCTCCAAGAAAAATTGGCATCTTTGAAAACTAACCTTACAACAAGTTTAAAAAAAAAAAAAAAACTACAACTGATAGCGAGAATGCAATGAAAGCTGGTAATTCGATGGCACTAAAGATTGCAAAAAAATCAAAAGCTTTTAGTGACGGCGAATTTTTAAAAGAATGTATGCTAGACGTGCCCGATATTTCATTCCCATGACAGAAACAAGTCATTCAAGAAATACCCCTGACTAGGAAAACAATTATTGCTTCCAGAGTAAATGAGTTGGGAGAAAATTTCGATTTTCAACTTAAAGATAGAATTAAGGGTTTGTCTGGTATTCCTTAGCAAGCGGGGAAAGCACAGATATCAGAGATGTATCCTAGCTTGCTGTATTTATTCGTGGAATTAATAAAGATAGTAAAGACAAAACACGATATTTACTCAACAATGGAGCACTTGATACTAAATTCTGAGTTGGGTTGGAGTAAATTCTGCAGTATTACCACCATCCAAGTTCGGTAAAAATGCAGCCTTCGCCTCTATAGTGATCAATGGATCATGTGATGAATCCCATAATTAAAACAGTTAATTTTATCACAAATAATTCAGAAAATTCACAAAATATCTTGATGAACAATATTCAGATATTCCCTACTTTGCAAACGTTCAGCGGCTTACTCGTAGATCAATGCTTTAGCGATTTTTTTGGGTTGCGTAACAATATTGTTACGTTTATGGCTTAAAAGGGTAAACCGTTGGAATACAGTGATAAATGGTAGCTTGACTTTACATTCTTAAACATCAAGGAAAAAATGTAATCGTTACGCAATTGTACTCAAGTGTTCAAGCTTTCGAAATGAAAAGTTGTGGGAGCAGCAGCTGCGAGAACACAAACTTGACCATTTCCCAAGCATTCGTGGGATCTGCATGTACCTATTCAATGCAAATAAATTAGCAGATTTTTCTAATCGTTTGCTTGATCTTTTTGCTAAATTCGACAATCGTTTTGCAGATTTTCGCGACCTCAATACGTACGACTTTCCTCTTTTTAATGATCTATTTACCGACGGAACTAATAGATTTGCAGTGTGATACTGCTTCAAAAAGCAAGTTCAATGAAGTTGATCCTTTGACATTTTATACAAAGCACGCCAGTATTTCATGCATGTTTGGAAGTTCATATGTTTGTGAACTGATATTTTAGACAATGAAGATTAATAAGTCTATGTACCGTTCAAGACTTACAGATGAACGTGTTCAGTCCACTTTGAAAATCAATACAGCATCGTTGACACCAAACATCGAGGAGATAACGAAGCGTAAAAGAAGTCAAGTTTCTGGAACATCTTCTATTTAGTATTATGTACATTTGCATTGAATAGGCGAGATAAAGCATCGGAAAGGCAAGAAAAGGCGGACTGAGGACGCTGTCAATCTGATAGAATTGGTAGGGATCAGTCTTCCATGAGCGGCTTGCAAAAAACAAAACGATTAATTCCGATGTCTACTAAGAGCAATTACAGAAATTAAGTGATCCCATCGCCCAGAAACGTGCAGAGCTGATCCAGATGGTACATCTCCCCTTCTTCTGAGGAGGTGTGCTTTCACCCTGGCAAAACCACTACGTAAGCTTTTCCATCGATCCTACTCTTTCGGACTCTTTCCGAGCAGATGGACAACAGCATTTGTCCAGCCCGTCTCTAAAAAAGGCGAGTCTCCTTCTATCTCCTCCTACAGACCCATTGCAACGCTAATAAATAGTCAGCTCATGAAATATCTCGAAACACGAAAACTTCTCACTGACCAGTAGTACGATTTTCGTAGCAACAGGTCCACTGTTGACTTGATAGTATGTCTCACCGAAAAGTGGAACCTAAGTCTACACCAATCTGGCAAAAGCAAGATAGTTGCACTTGATATTTCAAAAGCATCTGACAGAGACTGACGTCAGGCTCTTTAGTCGAAAATGCGTGCTTTTGGGATCGATGACTCTCTTCTTCAATGGATTAGAAATTCCTTTTTGGAACGTTCACTTTAAGTTGTCTTGGATGATTTCAAGTCAGATGCTCACAAAATAAATGCTGGTGTGCTCCAGGGCTCCGTTTTGTCTCCGACACTCTTTTCTAATTTTCATCAACGATCTCTTGTCTGCTACTTCTAATCCAATGTATTCCTTTACTGACGACGACAGAGTCGTTCCCGGACTCACGTCCCTACTCCCCGGCTGTAAAACGGGAACGGCAGCGTATGTTGAGCTCATTAAATTCCGATATTAACAGCATAACCAACTGGGGAACTATCAACCGAATGGAATTTAATGCTTCCAAAACATAATGCTGTCTGTCTGTCTGTTGTCGTTAAAGCGAAATTTAAACACCCAGCCATCGTCCATGAACGGCACTTGCACCGTCGAATTCGAAAAACTTTCTATTCTCAGTATGTGTGATGTGTGTCAATGACAAATTATGTTGGAGTGACCTCATATTCGGTGTCGTCAAAAATTCTGCGAAATGTCTAGATTTCCTAAGAGATACTTTTCCCCCTCTGATCTGGACTCATCCGCCCGAATTGGAGTACAATGTCCACATCTGGTCGGCTGCGCCCAAAACAGATCTGCACCTGCTAGATAGGATTCAAAACCGTGCGATAAAACTCATTGGTGATATTAATATCTATCGCTCAGATAATGGACACTCTTGACCACCATTAGTGCTCTATAGAAATCGCCAGTAGCATTCCGCTTCTTGAAACTTTTAACCGTAACGCCCGTCCCGCTATAAACGCTCATCAGTACACCCTCAAACCTACTTTCGGATGTACTCTAAAATATCGTGACTCGTTTCTAAACCGTACAACGGTTATGGAATGCCCTGCCTAGCTCTTTATTTCGCAGTCATTATAACCTTCAAACATTTAATACCAACGTTCATCGGTACCTTTCTTTCCTCCCTGATTTTCCTTCGCCCGCGCTGTATGCGAGCATTTTAAGATTACTCAAGTCCCTTGAGGGGTGCGCAAATTATAAAACCAAAAATAAAAAATCGTAAAGGTGTAATAATATTTTTTTTTTTGTTGCTATATAAAGTGGCTACTTTTGGAACAACTCCGGCTATTCACTTTACCTGTAAAAAAAAAAGCCAGTTCACCACTGAGTCCGGTTTTTCGATGAAAATGCTGATATGTAATTTAATTTAATTTTGGTGGGGCTTAATACAAGCTTAATCTAACTTAAAAACTAACAGAAAGACTTAAGAGCTAGTGACCAAGGAAGTGATGGAGGAGATCTTGTTTGAGACGAGGAGTGCTCAGGTGGAAATGAAAAAGGGAGAGGTTCGAGTTGACCTTTCGGAGCATTCGGGAGATAGGTTCGTTGGAGCCATAAGAGGTGCGGTGGACCGGTAGATAGAAGAGACGAGGACAACGTAGATTGCGGGGGTTGGTATTGAAGGAAATGGAGTTCAAAATGGATGCACAGTCGATGGAACCTGAGAGAAGACGATGAATGAAAAGAACGTCAGCAATATTCCTACGTTCTTCTAACGAATTCATATTTAGAAGTTTGAGGCGGTCTTGATAGGGAGGTAAGATTAAAGGGTCGTTCCATGGCAGGCCACGGAGGGCAAATCGGAGGAATCGACGTTGAATACCCTCGATTCGGGAAACATGAACCCGGTGAAAGGGGGACCAAGCTTGACTGGCATACTCAAGCAGGGGGCGAACAAAGGTAATATAGAGAGATCTGGTTACATACGGGTTGGAAAATTCCTTGGACCACCGTTTAATAAAGCCAAGTGATGAGTTGGCTTTGAGGATCATCTTATCGATATGTGAACGGAAATTAAGCTCACAGTCGAATAATATGCCAAGGTCTTGGAAAGACTGAACCAGGGGAATTGGTTGACCATGGAGAAAATAAAGTCGGGGGGGAGACGGGTTGTATTTACGTGAGAAGGTTATAAATTGACATTTGGCTATATTAAGTTCTAGGCAGTTTTTGAGGCACCAGATTGAAAACCGATCAAGGTCTTCTTGAAGAAGGGCAGAGTCCTGGGGAGAGGAAATAGATTTAAAAAATTTTGTGTCGTCAGCGTAAAGGGAGAGGGAGGAGTGCTTAATGACACTCTCAACATCGTTGATAGTAAGAATGAAGAGAAGAGGGCCAAGATGACTGCCTTGTGGAACTCCAGATGAGGCCAGGAATGGAACAGAAAGGGCGGATCTAAACCGAACACTATAATATCGGTTTACCAGGTAAGAAGAAATCCATTTTAAAAAGAGCGGCTCAAAGCCGAGAGCAGACAATTTGAAAAGGATCAATTTATGAGATATCTTATCAAATGCTTTAGTGAAGTCTGTTGCGACATCGATTTCTTTGCCATTTTCTAAGGCTGAGAGTGCAAAAGACACGAATTCAACTAGATTTGTGGTAGTTGATCTACCTTTTAGAAAACCATGTTGTCGGGGTGAAATAAAAGGCTTGCATTTGAAGCTTAACGCTTCGTATAAAATGCTTTCAAAGAGTTTGGGTATATGAGAGAGTTTAGCAATGGGACGATAATTGGTAACTTCATGCTTAGATCCCTTTTTGTGTATTGGGATTATAAAAGAGGTCTTCCAAATCTGGGGAAATTCACCCTGTGTGAGCGATAGACGAAAAAGGTAGGAAAGGGGTAGAGACAGGTTGGAAGAGCATTTCTTAAGAAACATGGCGGGGAGTCCGTCTGGGCCAGGTATAAATTCATCCTTAAGATTTTGTAACTTTTCTTCAATAACTGCAGGATCGAAATTTTGAGTGAGAAAGGGACCAATAGAGAAATTTGGTAGATCATTGAAGTAAGAGGGATCTGGTACGAAGGAGTTGTTGGCAAATGATTGCTTGAAAAATGTAGCAAAAAAGTTGGCGATGGTAGGAGGATCACATGAAGTTTTGGTTTCGAAAGCGAGGGAGGAAGGATAACCATCGGTCTTACTTTTGCAATTGACAAATTGAAAAAAGGACTTGGGGTCATTTATGAGATTGGTTTGCGCACTATTCAGGTAGCGCTGATAAAGAGAGTTATAGAGTTCAATGAAATGAAGATATGTACCTAGATAATTTGAATAGTCGGAAGAAGAGTGGGTGCGAAGGAATACCGCCCATAACTTGTTTCTTTTGTTTCGCAGAGAGCGAAGTCTACGATTATACCAAGGAGGGGATGTAGAAGAAGTTTTATGGCGGGTGTAAGGCACATAAAGGGAGATGGATTTGAATATTTCTCTGTAAAAAATGGAGAGGGCATCAACCAGAGATAGATTGGTAAACTCAAAAGAAGCACTGCTTAGATAGGTATTAATTTTACGGAAATTAGCTTTGTGAAAATTGTAAGAAAATAGAACTGCGGGGGGAGGCGACTGAAGGGGAGAGTTGTGGAAAAATGAGAGAAGAAGTGGAGGATGAAAGTTATCAATAGTTGAAAGAGATAGGGGACAACACGATACTGAGGAGTTGATGGGATCAGTTGTGAAGATAAGGTCTAATTGCCTTTCCATATGGTTGGAAACGCCACTGACTTGGCATAGACTAGAGTCTGTTAGCCGATCTAAGAATAGGCATTCCTTAGTAGAAATGGGATTGGAAGCGATGAAAAAAGATAGGTCTTCAGATGGAGTCCACTTCAGCTGAGGCAGATTAAAATCGCCGAAGATAATGATATCATCAAGCGATTCTGATAAGTCGATCAAATTGTCAATTGCTGCAATAGCAAGTTGGTAGGATTCGATAGGTTGCGCCGGAAGAATGTAACAACACATAACGTACAAGCATCTGCGAGTGAGGGTTATTTTAACCGACACAAAGTCGAGCTTAGGAGAGGATGATGTTGCAACGAGAGAGGAGTCCAAGCTGTTGTGAATAGCCAGTAGGACACCTCGACAAGGGGATTCAATCAAGGGGGGTGCGCGATCATCATCCCGAAAAACATTAAAAGAAGGAGGGAATAACTCCTGGTTTTTTATGTTGGGGATAAGATTAGTTTCGGTCAGAGCATAGATATCAAATGGGAGAGCATGAGATTGGCGGAAAACAGCGTGGGTTTTAGAACGGAGTCCTCTTACGTTCTGGTAATAGAAGGTGAGAGGGAGGTTTTTGCATGACTTTTTAGGGTCGAAAAAATTTATCATGGTCAAGGCGACTGCGTTGGAGGTGTGAGACTCTTTTAGAGTGTACATATTGGCGAAGAGCGGCAAGATCGTCTGCAACTTTTTGGGGGGGCGTATTGAAAATCTCGTGATACTTTATATAAAGTTTCCTGAGACTGGTAACGTCTGTAGGGAGGCCTTCCTGCTGGATAGAAACCATGACGCTTGTTTTTGTTTTACCCTCGTAGCACACCGAGTCGGATTTATCGTGCAGATAGGCGAGATATAGACGTATATTCTCATATATCTTTTTATCTCTAAGCCTAGAGAGCGCATAGCGACATTCGGTGGTATCGCTAGTTTGCTGCGTTAATTTAACAGTGGGTGGCGAAAGGGGGTCAATAGAAGAGGGAGTGGTTAATGAGTTCGGTGTCGCAACGGCTGGTTTTTCTGAAATAGGGTTTAAAATGTGAGAACTGATGAAATTGGGATACTTAGCTCCAGTTCTGAGGTCGAAATTAGGGAAAGGCGTGTGTGTTAGGGGTTGAATGGTGGGAGTTTGAGTGGCAGGAGTTTGAGTTGTAGGGGTTAAGTCGAAAGAGACACGTTGACGTTGGGGCTTGATTTGGGGTGGAATAGGGGGAGTTGGAGTTTGGGTGGGCGGCTTAAAATTAGGAAAAATTGTTGTTTTAAAACTCCAATTGGAGCTGGGTTTGTTGTGGGAAGAGGAGGTGGGTTTTGGCAAATTGGATTTATTTACTAACTTATTTCTTGGTTTAGGTATAACGGACTGCTTGGCTTTATCCTGCTTCTTGGGTGTATTTTCCAACCATTTGCAGACACGCATCTTTCCAAGATTGAAATTGTTGCTGGCAGGATTATGGAATAACCATTCGTACTTGGTTGGAAGATTGAGCTTGAAGCTGCGCTCGCTTCTGTGGTGAGATGTAGGAAGCAAATTGCAGTGGCTAATGGTAATGCCATATTTCTTTTCGAAGAAATTTGAGATCCAATCAACATCAGCGTTTGGGGGGGCGCCTTTGATAAGAAGCGTAGTGACCAATTGATTCTTCGAAGCAAGCTTATCAAGTCTACGTTGCCATTCGGAAGGTGTCCAAGTTGAATTAAAATGACTGATAAGCTTCCGTGGGGCAGCGATTGGAGGAGCTGACATAGAAATATTTTCTGCTGTTAAGTTGGAAGAAACTTCGCAGGAATCAGTGGGTTGAACCGTCCACAGATGACTTATGTGTGGGGGTGAGCGTGAATCCACTTCAGGTTCCATTAATTCAGCCATGAGTGATGTATTGTAGGGAACATTCTGGTAAGGCTGCGGCAAGTTTTGTGTATCAACGATTTTGCTGTTTATTGTTGCGATGTGATGTTCAATATCGCATACGAGGGATCGCGTCGCGGTAAGTTCGTCGCCGACATCATTCACTTTATCGAAGATAACTTCGAGCATGGGATCACAGTGTTTGGGAGAGAGTTGTTTGTGTGACGAGGACTGAAAATGAATGTCTATGTCGTCACGCAGGGAGTTTATCATCTCGCAGGTTTTTTGGTTTGAGATAATCTGCGCAGAACACATAGCTTTAATGTCAATCAACACTTTATCGAGGTTGAAGGGAGTTTCTTCATTCCTGGATCTCCCGGAGTCTAACTCGATAAGACCAGCAATTTGTTTGTCCATGTGCTTTACTTTGGATTTTATTACATCGGCTGAGTTCTGCACTGAGTTACGTAACTCTTCAACACTTTTAACACTGTTTTCTATTACCGAAATTTTATCCGTAATCTTTTTTGCGAGTGCGTCCTGGTAGGAGTCATTTGAATCACTTAGGCATTTTATTGCCAAAAGTACGTGTGAAAGTGAGATACTCTTACACTCATCACAGAAGAAAAGTAGGTTATCGGAAAATTCTTTAATAAACACCGTGTTTCTTTTATTTAACCCGACACAAACGGCATGAAAGGCGTTCCCACAAATGCCCTTGCAAGCTACCCAGTCAGCATTGCTGTCATCGATTACACAATTGGCAATTCCGCAAGACATATTCAAATTGCTTCTGTAGGTCAGTGAGGGTATAGATATAGGTCGAGTTATTTTTATTTTTTTTTTATTATAGAGTGCTTTTATTTGCACTGAAATCTGCCAGTAGACAAAAAAAATAATGATCGAGCACTGGGGGTTATTAACCGGAAAATGCAATTTAACGAGATTTATAATTGAAAATTGAACAGGGGAATAGGGAGAACAAGAAAAACACGTCTAGTACACGTACAGTGTTTTGCAAAACATACCGGATTTTTATCGAACATTTTTCTTTGGTGAACTTTAGGGAACACAAAGAACCTAAGTAAAATCTTTTGTCAATTTAAGAAAACTTATTGTATACATTTACAAATAAAAGAAAAAAAAAGGTTTTACGATAATATGTTTTATTATACAAAAAAAAAACTGAACGCGGTAACGGCCTGTGCACAATATATCGGATTTTCGTTATACTTAATATAACCCTTGTTTTTTAAGACCTCCTTGCATATTTTAGACATGGACGAGACTGGATTATCAAAAATTTCTTTTGGAATGTTCTCCCT
This sequence comes from Volucella zonaria, assembly GCA_963966105.1. Classification (NCBI taxonomy): domain Eukaryota; kingdom Metazoa; phylum Arthropoda; class Insecta; order Diptera; family Syrphidae; genus Volucella; species Volucella zonaria. The sequence goes on from OZ014531.1 coordinate 135,285,575, forward strand.
TCAGTTCATTCTTCAGTGACGTCAAAAGTGCGTTTTAGGATATGTGCGTCTTTGACCCTACCCGTCTTTTTAAAATTTTTAAAATGTCCCAAAAGCTCTCGATAGGGTTTAGATCGGGCGATTGAGAGGACCATTCTAGCACATCAACATATTTCTGCGCAAACCATTCCTGATGAATGATGAATGTTTTGGGTTATTATTATGTTGATAAACCCAACGCAGTGGCATCTCCTCCTCAGCGTATGGTAGCATTACAGATTCCAATATATCCATATACAGAAAACGATCCATAATACAACTAATCTCATGGATTGGTGCATATTCTGCACGAGAAAAACACCCCCACAACATAATTGAGCCTCCTCCATGCTTCACGGATAGACGACAATGTCGTGGCTGAAGACGTGTCCACTTCTTTTGTTTAACATGAATACTTCCATCGGAAGCCCAAGTTGAACTTGCTCTCATCGCTAAAGAGTACAGTTTTCCACTTCGTTGCTGATCAATTCAAATGGTTTCTTGCGAATTTCAGTCTAGGAAACGATTTGCGTTAGCAAAGTAATCAAAGACTTACTATAGGAATAAAATTGTAACTTTTTTGTCTATGCTTAGCAGTAAGTAGAGGCTTTTCCGCTGATCGAAAAGAACAAAACTCTGCTTTTTTTAAACGCCAGCGTACGGTGATTGCTTCAATTGAAAGATTAAGCTCACTAACAGTCTTTCTTGAAGGCAACATAGTATCGTTAATAATCCTTTTTTTAATTTACTGATCGGTTCGGAGTGTAGTTTTTCTGGGACATCCTCCACAGTGAATGGTTTCGACCGGTTTTTCATTCCAAAACTTTTTTATAATGTCACACACTTTCGATGATGACATTTTGTTTTAGCCCTGCCCTGAAATCCGCTACCACCTGATTTTTAACCGCACCACTCTATTAATTTTTAGCCATTAGTGAACAAATTGGAGTCACCTGACCTTCAAAGTTTTGTTAAGTCTATAACTCACTTCAAATGACAGCCAAAACCATTATCAGCAAGTTAAAGAGCAAGAAAATACGGTACTTTTGAAAATCCGGTATGTTTTGCACAGTTGAGCTACGGTTTTTGGCAAAACTCTAAAAATGATGATAGCAATGCCTTGTTTTTTTTCTATTTGTAAACTTATTCAATAGGTTTTCTTAAATTGCCAAATAAGTGTACCTACAGTATTCCGATCCCCTAGAATTCTTCAATGAAAAATTTTCAGGAAAAATCCGGAATGTTTTGCACAACACTGTACATATACATACATATATGTATCTTCAATAGAGCCCAATCAGGGAAAGTTCGACGTGCACAGTGGTCATTTGGCTTTAGCTCATGGGCCAATATAGCGCTCCTAAGTTACCGACTCACGTACAGCCGTAATATTCTCCTCACTTTTGGTGTTTCGCTGTCTCACTAGCACACAAACATTATGGACTGAATAGGTAAGTCGATTCAGTTTTTTTCACTAAACACTCAATGTTTCGTTAATCCGGACGACTACATATAACGCCCGAAAAATTCGAGTTAACGCACTAAGCCGTAGTCGTTTGGACGATTTCTAAACGTTATTAAGCGTATACGATCATGTCTGTGGTAAAAAATCTAGAACACAAATATGGTACATAGTAAGCGTGAATTCGAAGAGCCCCTATCGGAATAATGGGGCGTATCTGATGGAAAATTCTTTGTGTACGTACATATGTATTTCTCGAAGATCCACATTAAGAGACTACATACCACCTTGATCCCGGAATTTATTCAGAAAATTTGAAACACAGGTTTATTCATCTAAATCTATATTGCCCCCTTCAAAGTAATCCCCATCGACTGCAAGACAATTATGCCAGCACTTGATCCAATCCTCGAAACATTTTTTATATTCGGTTCCGGTTTTCCGCTGCTGAAACGCGTTCCCCGTAGTGGTTTTTTAACTCGATTAAACAGAAAGAAGTCACAGGGAGCCAAATCAGGTGAATTCGGTGGCTGTTGGATGGTACTCGTATTTGTTGCATTTTTCGTCAAAAAATTTCGAATAATGATGGCACTCTGCGACGGTGCGTTATAATGGTGCAAAATCCACGAGTCTTTTGCCCACAATTCTGGTCTCTTTCGGCGGATTGCTTCACGCAAACGTCTCATAACTCCCAAATAATACTCGTACTCTTTGTTTACTGTCTGGCCTTCTGGCAAAAGTTCATGATGCACTACACCGTTGTATTCCATGAAAACCGTGAGCATTGCCCTCTTTTTTGACTGAAAGCGACGTGGTTTTTTTGGTCTCGGCTCATTTGGTGAACGCCATTCACTTGTCTGATGTCTGGATTGCGTGTCTTCGTCGTACTCATAATCCCACATCTCGTCTCCAGTAATGATCCTTTTGATGAACGTGGGATCGGATTCAGCCCCGCAAATCATCTCTTTTGCGACGTCAACACGGTCTCTTTTTTGCATGAAATTGAGGTCTTTTGGCACCAACTTTGCTGCTACACGACGGAAACAAAAATCATTAACCAAAATGTCTTGGACGGATCCACAGGCAATGTTCAAGTCCTCCTCTATCTGTCTGATAGTTAATTTCCGGTTATTGACCAACAGTTCTTTTACTTCATCAACGTTTTCGTCGGTTTTCGATGTCGATGGTCTGCCACTGCGTTCATCATCTTCGTGCCACTGGTAAACGACCGCTTTCTTTAGAGAATCGTTGCCGAAACACTTTTCCAACATTTCCAACGTTCGCGCACCATTAAATCCGTCTTTTTACGTTCGTTGTTGCAAATTTAAATCCATTTCCAAAATTGTAAAAAATCGCCAACACACGCAGAGTTAGATGTACTCTTGGCTACGTAACTTTTGCAAATGTCAAGCTATGACGCTAGGATTTAGAGGGAATGTCATCAACAGATTTACCAACTTAACAAAAAAAAAAAAACAGAGCTCAAATCAGAACAAGGGGAACGCCACACTGTGTTGTATTGCAGGAACTCTTTGATCAAGTTGGTATATTCAAGGTAATTAGATATGTATACCTATATATGTACTATAACCACACATTTGGATTGCAGTTCAAGTTTTATTTAGACGCCTCGAGGTATTTATCATTTTTATTAGTCACAGTTGAACGCATTAACACGACACGACGGCATTTTTATAATTTGTTATCTGCCTCCATCAAAAATACGATTACAAAGCAAAACGAAGTAAAAAAAACAAAAATTCCATCGCCCTATTCGGAAAGGGGGGCTCAAAACATTTTTTTCGCCGTCACATTGAACATTACATACATACCTACCCACTTATTTATGGATCTGTGGATATGTATAACGGTAATGGCCTGTTTAATACTCGTATGTATCTGCCTCTGTGGGTTCTGTGTCATCACGTTAAACGGATTGACAGAGATTATGATTTGTTTATCATGCATAGGTCTACACCGTTTTTCTCACCCACCCGCCATAACATACATAAGCCGGTTACAAGATTATTTTTACACACACCATTGGGAATACAATTCTGGCATTTGTATTCATATTTTGCCCATGTGTGCACAATGTTTGCTTATCATTATCCCCAGACGCAAAAGAATCGTCAAATCGCCAAAAAGAAACCAAAAAAAAAAAAATAATAAAAATAATAATAAGGCACCGGTGGTATCGTTGGCTGAGTTCAATATTTACACGAGACATACTGTGTCACACTCATCAGCTGATTAGCTTACTATCCGCACCTGCAGAATTCAACACCGGCCATAGCAAGAAACCGGAGAAAAAGTAGACATCGTCCCAATTCAAATTCCAAGCATGACGAGATTGCCTCTTCCCTTTAACACGATACGTGAGTTACTACGTACATATGTAGTGTAGTCACTACCGTATCACCGATAGTGCAGGGCAACGCCTTCTTGCTACACCGGGTTCCACATAGAATTCCTACTAAAGCAATTGGAATGGAAAATTACCAGACTCTATGACGTTTTGGTTGTTACTCAGCTTTGTTTTTTGCCTTTGTTTTGTAACCCCCTTTTTTGTATACCTTCCACCGATGGTATGGTTGCATAGACACGACAGAATAAATACACATACATAAATGTTTTGTTTGTGTTTTCTTTTATTATTTGTGCTTCCAAAAGAAAGCAAGACAAAAATTCTTCTTGATTGACGATGAGTTTGCAATGTGCGAAGGAAAATCAAGCGCATCCATCCGATTGAATCAGCAAAAGCGGGATTTTTTCATTTCGTCTTCAAGAGACTTCCACATGTCTGCTTAAATTTGAATACATACCGCATGTTGAAATCACACTGTACAACAAATTGTCGTGCCGTTGTTGCCCCAATGAATTGCACCATATCTACACTCCTCGACAACTGGTTGAGACACCCCCCTGATTTCGGTGTTTCTCAATAATTTTGTTCCGTATGTGCTGCAAATATTACTGTTAGGTAATCATTGCCAGTTTCTAAGAAAATTCTAATCACCATAAATCCTTTTTTCCCTTAATTTTCTCTGAATTCGCAATTTATCCCTAATTACACGCGACAAGTGGTTGAAACATTGTAGATATACATAAATACTTTGGAAGTTCATTCCAATTCCATTCGCAGTGTGACTTGTTACTCAGTTTTAGTGATTTGATTGAAAAGAAAGTATTTAAACAGGTCTTGGAAGTAAAAAAGTTAAAAATTGTATCTGGAAAGATGTTAAATCAAACGGAAATCCAAAACATTAAAAGAATACGCCAAGAGGGGTATGCTATCAACAAAATTACAGAGCTTTTGAAGCGCAGTCGAACAGTTGCCTCAAACTACGAGTATTTAAAAGATCCAAGAAACAACGGGAAAAGATTCGCACTTGGACGAAAATATAACTTAACACCGGCAGATCGACGATCCCTACTAAGAGAAGCGTCAAATTTTACAGCAACAACAAGGAAAATCGCTGCATCAGCAGGGATTTCGAATATGGACAGGAAACTAAGGACTTGCCAGCATGTGTTAGCTGAAGCGGAACATCTTCAAAGAAAGAGTTTGAAAAGAAAACCCGCTTTACTACAACGTCATTAAAACGCCCGTTTGGCGTTTGCCAGAAATCGTTTAAAATGGAAGAAGCGTTGGAGAACTGTCATCCATCAACGCTTTTGCCTTGATGGACCCCACGGATTTCGTCAATATTTTCAACGAGCTGTTTTTAAGACGACGACAACAAGGCGAAAGTGAAGTCATGATTTGGATATCAGACCAAAATAAGACTAATATCCGCTTCGTAAACGGCAGGATGAAAAGTGACGACTACCTTAAGATCCTAGACGCAGAGATCGTGCATCATAGCCAAGGAAAATACCGCGAAAATTTCATCCCGCAATAAGATAATGCAGCATTGTCTCCAGACCTCAACATAATAGAGAATGTAAAGGAATATCTCTCCAGAGCTGTCTACCACGGCAAAAGACAATTCAATAACGTAGCAGACATTAAGACGCCATTGAAACTGAATGGGACAAAGTCCCATGAAAATTAATTAAAAAACTGTTTAAATCTCTTCCAACAAGTATTTTAGGGCTGCTTACAACCTCTGAGGAAGGATTTTGTTTTTATTTCAAAAAAACCCAATCCTGTTTGAACCACTTGTCGCATGTCATTAGGGACAAATTGTAAATTCCCAGAAAATTAAGGGAAAAAAAGGATTTATGGTGATTAGAATTTTCTTAGAAACTACCTAACAGTAATCGCGGAACACGGAAATCAGGGGGGTGTCTCAACCAGTTGTCGAGGAGTGTATATGTTATGCATGTGCGGATGTATCTCAAATACCACCAATTCAAGAAAATAGCTCAGACTTAAAATTCGCCCATGTATAATAAACGCCCCATTCATTCAAAACAATAAATTTTCCTTGGATAAAGAACCGAATTTTTAACGACAATATCCATAAACCGTGTATGGACAAAAAGTTGTGGACACTCGTGTGCACCTAAATTGTCTGAGCCTTTAAAAAGGAAGGAGTTGTAATCCACCTAGATGGTGCCCTCGTTAACTACATATAAAGTTGACGTCGGATAGTGAAAATCAGAAAAGATCGCCAGAGCCTTTGATGATCGCGTCTCCCTTAACCTCCCCCATAATCTCCGACATCAAGAGCAGAGTACCAGTGGCATTATTATCAGGAGGGCATCAGAAACCCCGAAACAAAATGACAATAGCAACATCCAAACTCAAATGTAAAAAATTCCAAGAAGCCGACGGCGCGGAGTAGACGCAGAGCTTTTCAAGGCTGGAAGTACTGATCTGGTACGTTCCGTACCAACTCATATGTAAAATTTCATTCAAAAATGAAATGGTCCCCTGGCAGACCTGCTGACCGGGGTCAACTTTAAGGGCATAAATCTGTAAATCCACTAAAATTAAATTTAAAATAAATTAAATGAAAATTGACGAACGGACCGTTACGATGATGTAAATTGATTGTTGAAATTCGCCAGAAGTTTCTTTGAGTGTGGCGTCGGTAAAACCGTCTGTAAACTGTAAAGTGTGAATCTCAAAAAGAAACTGCAACATCTCAGCAATCAGTGGCGATATACAGGGTGTCCCAGTTTAGGTTTTCGTCCTGATAGCTGACGATTTTTGAAGTTATGGCAAACAAAAAATTGTACTGCAGGCGGGGGGTCTCTGATTTCGAGGTAAAACTTCTTAAAAGGCCGTAGCTTTCTAACGGATTTAGCTTAAGAAACCGTTTTGCACATTTTCAAAAAAGAATTTCAGTGTGTATAAAATACTAAAATTTCGTCGAGTTCGATGGGCGCCAGCCAAAATGATGGCATTTTAAAGCTAACATTTTGAAAAATCGTTGACCAATTTCATTAGAAAAATGCGTTTATCTCGAAATTTTCAACTTTGAGGTTAACCTTTTTTATCATAACTTTTGTCTTCTCTTCATTATCTATGATTTTTATGTATGACTTTTCTACCTACGAACAACGCTCTAAGAATCTGATCGTTCAATCTCAGCGCCATCATAGATGTCATCACTGCCATATAGGCAAGCATGCAAGAAGGCTTGGCCCCTTTGCAAACGAATTCTGCTGAAAGGGAGACAATCCTCCACCTATTTTGTACATGTCTATCTCTCTCGCCAAGAAGAAGACATCACTTGGGAGCTTTCTTCTACAATGACTTAAACGCTCTAAAGTATATAGACGTTAACAGTCTCCTACGCTTCATCATAAGCTCAAATTGGTTACATGAGTTAGCGGATCACAGATCCACATGGCATCACAATGAGCCAGTATGCCTAAGTCTGTTGGTTTTTCCAACAGCCACTTTTACTTACCTTACCTACCTACCTATGTCCGGCCCATCCTAACGCACTTCCTGGATGGCGGTGATATCTGCGTGACAGCATTCAAGGGCCTCTGACAATTATTCAGCCGCACGTGGCCGTACGTGAGTCCTATGACGGCGTAGGGAAGTATCATGCCATTAACCGAACATGGTGTATAAGGATCTACTCATGCAGCTACCGGAGACCACCACTGGGATGTAACGCAAGAACGCTTCGATTTTGATTTTTGCGTTACTGACCCAAAACAATTTTTAGGACAGTCAGCAACTTCTCGATCAATCACCACGCAGGTCCCCAACCCCACAACTTAGAAACCGCAACTAGAATCTGTGTTTTTAGAGAGTTACTCAATTACTCGAGCAAAATTAAATCCTGCGCCATCACCGCCTGTTTCAAAAACACCTAAAAAAAACAAAATCGATTCCCCACGGACTGATCATCACATTCTTAGCTAAAGAAGATAACGTTTATAATTTCTTATAATCCCTAGAATGCCTACCCAGGATGTTTGAAGGTCTTCTAAAACTCAGTTTAAATAAGTTTAAAAAAAAATCAATCTGCTAAAAGACTCCTTACTGACATTTTATTAAAAAACACCACATATTGCTGGTAAGGCATAACTTTTCAGTGGAAAAAAAAGGTAACACAAATTCCTATTGTTTACATGTGTATTGACGCAACAAAAATTGTTGAATAATTGAATTCTTTCTTCCTGATTCGCTTTGCAACATTTACAATAAAACAAACTTTTGTGACATAATTTTTTTGTTTTAAGACATTCGTCAACAAAACATTTATTGCTAACCAAACAAACTGTACTTTTCTTTGTAAAGTCAAAAAGTAGTTCTATAAAAAGGGAACGCATTGCAAAGAATATTCATCAGTTAGCACAAGTTCTTCAGCCTTGCACAACTAAAAAAATCTACTCAAATTTCAATATGAAATTTATTGCTTGCTTGTTCATTTTGGTTGCCGTCACCGGCTCAGTGTCAGCCGATAAAACCGATAAGAAGGATGAGTTTGTAGCTGCATCTTATGGAGCACCAGCACCAGCACCATCATACGCACCTCCACCATGCCCCAAGAACTACTTGTTTAGCTGTCAACCAAATATAGCTCCAGTGCCATGTGCTCCTGCTCGTGCGGGATATGCTGGTGCTTACTCAGAGCATGTCCCACAATACATCTTGCCACAATATGCCCATCCACAGTACGGCGGTTTGGCACAATATTGAAATTTTGACTAAAAAATCATATTGACGGCAACGACTCTTTGTAATGGTTAACTTGTTTTGTATATTTATTTGATAAAATTTTTTGATTTTGAGTTTTGCTTTTTATTTTGTATTTCCCGATTCTTGGAACAGCAATATCTACGTAGATCTAGAAATATGACTAAACTACATTTTAGTGTTCATATTGAGGGTTCCATTTGTTCAGTTAAGTACACAACACCCCATTATTTCACTCGCCCGCTCGTTATTTTTTCAAAAAAAAACAAAAACAACAATTTCAATGCTAGTAGTCAGTTGTAAACTACGAAACAACTCTTTCGATGTTACCAGTAGTTATCAATTCAGTTACCATCAGTTAAATTATTAATCTCCCATAGCAACTAAAACCCGATACAATTCAAAAACTATTCGCTTTCGAATGATTGAAAATTATCCAATAAGTTGTGTTTAGTTGAAAGTTAGTATTTTTTTTTTTATAATTTTTTGCACACAGCGCGGGCGAAGAAAAATCAGGGAGGTTGGAAAGAAAGGTACCGGTGGACGTTGGTTTTAAATGTTTGAAGGTTACAATGACTAGGAAATAAAGAGCTAGGCAGGGCATTCCATAAGCGAGTTGTACGGCTTAGGAGCGAATCACGATATTTTAGAGTACGTCCGAAAGTGGGTTTCAGGGTATACTGATGAGCATTCATAGCGAAACGGGAGTTACGGTTAAAAGTTTGAAGGGGCGGAATGCTACTGGTGATTTCTATGGAGCACTGGTGATGAAAATAGCGATAAAACAGAATGAGACAGGAGACATTACGTCGGTGTTCGAGGGTGTCCATTGTTTGAGTGATATTAGTATCACCTATGAGTTTTATCGCACGGTTTTGGATCCTATCTAGCAGGTGCAGAGATGTTTTAGGCGCACCTGACCAGATGTGGGCATTGTACTCCAATTTCGGGCGGATGAATGCCTTTTATATTGTGGCCAGATCAGAGGGGGCAAAGTATTTCTTACATCGCTTGAGGAAACCTAGACATTTCGCAGCATTTTTGACGACATGAATATATGGTCGCTCCAACGTAAGTTGACACTGACACACATACCGAGAATGGAAAGGACATGCTCGTCCTGGTCGGGCTGTTCGTCGGCCAATCGCACGCGAAGTAATCGTAAATGTGTTTGCTGATCCACTGACCGGAGGGTTTCGCTTTCAAAATGCATCTCAACGAAGACAACGGCGAGAACAACATGATCGGGAACAACAACATCAAGAACAGCAACAGCTCGTACGATCCCTAAACTCTATTTTTGTTCTTTGCTGTTTAAACGAAACTATGTATGTTATATTAGAGACGAAAATAATGAACAGCGAATGAATGAAATACTCACCACACGACACCGGGAGAGGCATGTAACCCTTGGTATTTGAGGATGACATTTCGCTCTGCTTATTAAACGATAGAAGACCCAAAGTCTGGCATTAAAGTGCTAACAAATTTAGCACATGTGTATACACCTTTAAATCTCGCGACAACTGCAGTTGTAGTCTCTTTTTTTTTACAAATTAACAGCAGGTTCTTAATTAACTAATAGGCGTACTGCTATGTGCTTATTTTATCATAATATATGTAATTGCATGTGTTAAAATAAACACCACCTGTTCGTAACTAAAGGCTCGTCACGAAAGTGACCAGATATGTACAAATAAACTCAGTCTCTTCTAAATGTTTTTCTAATAATTTTTACTACAATTTTACTATTGCAAAAGAGAACTTATTATTTATCTTATCTTCTCTGTTTTGCGTTTGGAAGTCACCTTTTTCTTTGTTAGTAATTGATTTGTTGTGTGAAGAAAAAAAAACACAGTTTTATGTGTGAATTTCAATGCATTGGAAATATTTAACGGACTGCAAAAGTGATTTTTCTAAATCAGCAGCACAGACTGTAACTCTACTAATAAATTTCCTTCCTCATCTCTACAGGTTTCTGCTCAGGTCTTATTGGTTAGACAAGTTTCTTTTACATTTTGGTGAAATGAAGTAGCAGTTTTCCTTTTCCTTGATCGCTCCATCCTCATACTCTTCTTCTTTCTCTGGAAAAGCCGGTGTTTTTCCCTCCTCCTTTGGTTGTTGCGAGTTTGCTGTTGTCTTGTGTGCTTCACTGTACTCTTTGTCAAACCAAGGATAGTTCGAGAGGCCGGGTGAAACCCAGCAAACAGTTGTGGCATATCTGAAAACTTCTTGGCATCTACGGCACTGATGTTCAGCACTTCAGTAATGGCCATGACGTGAGGTTGAAGGTTACGCTGCCAGCATTCTGGGGAGTAAATTTCCGGAGCATACCTTCTGTGTCTATTCTCTATTAAGGTGAGGTCCCTGTCGGATGGCAAATGCGTATGACCACTCACTAGAAAATGATGTGTGATTGTTTGAAACCGTTTCTCTTTTATAAGTTGCAACCAAAAAGACATCAAGAGCCAATTTTTATTTTGCCCTGGGCAGTTATCGATAAAGATAACCACATCTTCAAACGTCAGTAATATTGGTGAGAAATTTAAGTAACACAGATGCAACTTCAACTGATCCGCGTTTGGTTTGGTTTCCTGTCGTTGTATACATGTAGCCCTGTCCAGCCGAGCAATCGTGTACTCCAAGGTTATATAGCCAAATTTTTCTGCAATAAAAAGCAGAACCAGTGGTTTGTTTCGGGATAGGCATAGCTTCTTGCAAATCAAAGGATATGAGGCTTTTTTTCGCTCTGTCAAATTTTGAACATTCAGTCTCAGTTTTGAGCAAATCCTGCATTCGTTCTTAAGCCGTACAACTCCCTTATGGAATGTCCTGCCTAGCTCCCTATTTCCTAGTCATTATAACCTTCAAACATTTAAAACCAACGTCCACCGGTACCTCTCTTTCTATCCTCCCTGACTTTCCTTTGCCCATGCTGTGTGCAAACATTTTAAGGGTACTTAAATCCCTTGAGCGCGCGTTAATTATAAAAAAAAGCTGTATCCTTATCTTGATCTAAAAACGATGTTAAACCTTTGTAGTTCGTGATCATCAGTATTAACTTTTGTAGTATCGAGTTTTATAGTTGTCTTATCACAAGTTTTGCATGTATCAGATTTTGGTAATTTGCATGTATCAGGTAGTCAAATAAAAGAGCAGGCTTTAAAACTATTTAATAGCTATGCAATTTAAAAAACAAAATATTGGAAAATTAGTAATTCGTAGAAAACCACTCTTACGAATATATATTGTCAACTGTTATTAGAAAAAATGGTAAAAAATCATAAATTCCTTTTTTTGCCTGTTACAGGTTTTTCCAAGTATCATAGAATCTGTGGATTTTTGTGCAAACTTGATGAAGATAGTTTTTTTATTATTGTTACGTTCATAAGATAAAAATTGTAAACCGTTATGTTTATTACGCATTTTCTGGAGAAAAGTGACCTAAAAGTCGAAAATTAGCATGGGCAATGAAAATGGAAAAAGCTTAGAAATTGGATATCTAAAGACTCAAACAAGATATCAGCTTTATGTAAACGCCGTTATAAAGGCTGGTATTTCTTCTAAAAATAAAGTCCTACACGAAGTTTTTACCATTAGTACTACCAGAGCAATTTCCGTTAACGTGGGTTAGGGTACACCAAAGTAAGCCTTTTCTTAAATCCTCGATAAATGATGTCAACATTGGAGGTAGACCCTTACTGTAGAACGATTTTTTTCTTAGAATATGCCCAGGAATCATTTCCCAAATTATCGTCAACGAATTAGGAGACACTCTGTATTATACTGCGTGCAAAATATTTTCCAATGGGCGCTTTCGTTCAATGCCCTGTTCATCGCACCAAGGTACATGGTACTATCTGTGCAGAGTAGCAATCGTCATATCACAATTTAGGAACGTTGTTACCATATTATTAGTTCTGCTATAATTTTTTTTTGTATAATGAGCGCGCGCTCAAGGGGATTTGGACCCTTAAAATGTTCGTACATGTTTTTAAATGTTTGTAAGTTATAACGACCAGGAAACACAGAGATCGGCAGCGCATTCCATAAGCGAGTTGTACGGCTTAGGAAAGAATCACGATATTTTAGAGTACGAAAATGGGCTTGAGGGTATACTGATGAGCATTCATAGCAAGACGGGTGTTACGGTTGAAAGTTTGAATGGGTGGAATGCTACTGGCGATTTCAATGGAGCACTGGTGGTGGAAATAGCGATAAGACAGAGTGAGACACGAGACATTACGTCGGTGTTCGAGGGTGTCAATTGATTGACTGATATTAGTATCACCAATGAGTTTTATCGCACGATTTTGAATCCTATCTAGCAGGTGCAGAGATGTTTTACGCGCACCCGACCAGATGTGGGATTTGTACTCAACTTCGGGCGGATAAACGCCTTATATATTGAGGCCAGATCAGAGGGGGTGAAATATTTCTTACATCGCCTGAGGAAACTTAGACATTTCGCAGCGATTTCGATTCATGGACAACGGCTGGGTGTTTAAATTTCGCTTTAACGATAGCAGACAGCATTGAGTTTTGGTAGCATTAAATTCCACTCGGTTGATAGTTCCCCAATTGGTTATGCTGTTAATATCGGAATTTAAAGAGTTTAACATACGCTGCCGTTCCCGTTTTACAGCCGAAGAGCATCGGCGTTAGTCCGGGGACGAATATGAAAAGCAGAGAGTACTGTCGTCAGCAAAGGAATATATTAGATTTGAGGTAGCAGACAAGAGATCGTTGATGGAAATTAAAAAGAATGTCGGAGACAGAACGGAGCCCTGGGGCAAACCAGCATTTATTTTGTGAATATCAGACTTGAAACCGTCCAAGAAGAAGAGAGTCGCCGATCCCAAAAGCACGCATTTTCGACAAAAGAGCCTGATGTCAGTCTCTGTCAGATGCTTTTGAAATATCAAGTGCAAGTGATTGATGTACGCTTTGGTTCCACTTTTCGGTGAGACATGCCATCAAATCACCTGTGGATCTGTTGCTACGAAAACCATATCGCCCGTCATTGAGAAGTTTTCGTGTTTCGAGATATTTCATGAGCTGAAGGTTTATCAGCGTTTCCATGACCTTGGAAAGATGTGACGTAAGTGCAATGGGTCTGTAGGAGGAGAGAGAAGAAGATTCGCATTTTTTAGGGACGGGCTGGACAAATGCTGTTTTCCATCTGCTCGGGAAGAGTCCGAAAGAGTAGGATTGATGAAAAAGCATACGCAGTGGTTTTGCCAGCGAGGAAGAACACCCCTTCAGAAGGAGGGGAGATATACCATCTGGACAAGCGGGTTTATGTATATTATGATCTTTAAGAACTCTTGCTAGTACAAGAGTGCGAAAGTGGATTTGTCCCATTGAAGATTCGACGCACTCAAGTGTAGGCGGAGACAAAGCACAATCTGCGAGTGTTGAGCTAGCCGCAAAGTGTGCAGCAAGCAGATTGGCCTTGTCCAAAGAGCTGACAACTGGAATGTCATTATAAATGAACGTTGGGATGGAGGATGAGGTAGAATTTCTAATGGTCTTGATACTTTTGTAACATGTTTAAGTGATTTCTAACCGATTCCTTGCTTTCAACATTAAGTTGATTTGGTCGGTTTGCCTGTGTTGGGTACGATCAGTACCCACAGTGCGCCGGCATTCGATTGCCAGCCGCCCGACATTGAACTGGACACCTAAAATGCGTGCTTGTCATTGAACTGAGTTCACCGCAATATAGTACAGGCGTAAGATAACACCTCAATTTTATTTTCATCTGTTTTCTTTTTTTGTTGTTAGATGCAAATAATGTGTGTTTGCAGATTAAGTAATTTGCATATCAGTAGTCCTTGCATATAATTTTTTGTAAAGTAAGCGAATTGTGTTAAGAGCTCTTTGTTAGAATACTTTTTTGTATAAATATCGCCAAATAAGCATTGAACTGTTCAGACATTGTATTTTGACAGCTATCTAAGGCCTTGATATTTATTCCAAGTGAGTCTGCTTTGAGGTTGCAATTTATTGTCTCATTTTTGGATGTTTTAGTATTGGAATAGAAATACCACCGTTAGTCACGGTACATAACCGTGGTCTAACCATCATTTACAGTAAAAGTACTGTATTCATTTTTGGTGACCCCGATGTATTAGGTCTACAAGTAAGTTTCCAGCGTTTTTTTCCAAAATTTGAAGTTTTATTATGAAAACATAGTTACAATGCTTTATTCAAAGTATCGTCCATCGGAAGCTACAACTTTCCCCCATCTTTCTGGCAATTTATGAATTCCGGACCAAAAAAATTTCTCGTCTTTCGAGCCCAAGAACGTATCGAGCCAATTTTTGATTTCCTCTACTGAGCTGAAGCGTATTCCCGTAAGAGCGTTCTGCATCGAACGAAACAAGTGATAGTCAGATGGTGCCAAGTCTGGACTGTAAGGCGGGTGAGGCAGAATTTCCCATCCACTATTGTCCAAATAGTTTTTCACCGAAACCGCAACATGTGGCCGAGCTTTGTCGTGATGAAAAATGACGGACTCATGCCTGGTCTCATATTCTGGCCGTTTTTCTTTTAATGCCCGCTTCAAACGAATTAGTTGTGTTCGATATAATGGTCCTTTGATGGTTTCACCACTCGGAAGCAGTTCGTAGTATACGACACCGTTTTGATCCCACCATATGAAGAGCATGACCTTATTCACGTGAATATTTCGTTTCGGCTTCGATTGGGCGGGCTCGCCGGACTTTGTATACGATTTTCTGCGTTTAGGATTATCATAATAAATCCATTTCTCATCACCAGTGATAATACGATGCAAAAATGATTTCTTTTTATACCGCTGCAGTAACATTTCGGACATGCAAAATCGCCGTTCGACGTCTCTTGGCTTCAATTCGTACGGCACACAGTTTCCAACCTTTTGAATGAATCCCAGTGCTTTTAGACGCAGGGAAACGGCTTGTTACGTGACGCCCAATGATGCATCAAGTTCTTCTTGAATCTGACACGGATCCTCGTCCAGTAAAGCGTCCAATTCCTCGTCTTCAAAACTTTTCGGCTTTCCGGGGCGATCTTTGTCTTCAACTCCAAAATCACCACTTTTGAACCGTTTGAACCACTCGCGGCACGTCGATTCACCAATACATTCCGCCCCATAAGTTTCCGAAAGCAAACGATAGGCCTCAGCCGCACTTTTCTTCATATTAAAGAATAAAAGCAGCGCTTCCCGCAAATGTCGTTTATTTGGCTGGAAACTTGCCATGATTTTGCTCGATAAAATGTACGACACCGATAGAACTGCTCAAATATAATGCTGCAAAGTTGTTGACAGATACAAAACCTACAAATAAAACACATGGGGTCTGACATTGCTGCCCGGGATCCACTGGTGGCGCCATCTCTGACAAACGCTGGAAACTTACTTGTAGACCCAATAATTTTTCAACCGCTAACTTGCTTCTCCTTACCGGAGGTAAGGGGCATTTAGCAATTCCAAAATAATAAAAGCGTTTACCAGGGCTTACACTGGTAACATAAATTAACAACTCCCAACTAAAATATCATGGAATCATCATTGGACGATCTAGCATCTCGGAAAGAGGGAACAGGCTCTAAAATACGAGTCATTTCCAACCTGGAAAAAGAACCCCTGCACCGAAAAACAAAAAAACTCTACGTTGTGTGGCTAAAAGAGCTTGATCGACTTTGGTACGGTTTCGATGCTACTGGCAACACTATCCGTTCAGAACATGGCTGCGAATTGTCACATGGCTATTTCACAAACGGATATTACGATGCGATATTACAAGCAGATGAATCCACAAAAGACGACTTATTAAAAAGGTTAGAGCTAATACAAAGAAATGGATTGCCCAGTAAGTCAGAAACTTCAATTGATCAGGGAGAGGCTACACTTCTCCAGCAACAGAAATCAACGTTTTTCCCTCTGCCCACTGCTGAATGAAAGGCCAATTCGGAAGAAGGCGCACACTCTAATCGGCACGCATATGATACAGAAGTGACACAAACCCTAGGCGGCAGGGTAAAGCTAGCAAGCCACTTACATTTGATCGTCAATCACTCCAAGGAAACACCAACATATCAGGCCTGATTAGATGGCAGGAAGCAGCAATAGACTTGTTACTAAGAACTTTTCTTGGAATATCAGATAAGACAAAAATTTTACCAGATCAAGGTTGAAACAGCATTATTAGGATGAAATACTTCAGTTGCATAATGAAATTTATGAGCAATCAGTAGACCCCGATCTCACTGGATACAATGTCCAGCAGTTTTTCGATTTAAAAGATCAGACTCAGCTGAAACTTATTCAGCTGTATGAGTTGTCTAGTCGAGTTCTGCAGCAAGCATCAGGTCAGCGGAATTCAACAAATTCATCAAGTGATCTAAAACTGCTAAAAATAGTCTTACCAATATGGCCCTGCACAAGTTCGACGGAGACTACAAGAAACGGCGCCAGTTTCACGATCTTTTTGTCGAACTAGTACATAAGCAACTAACCCATCGCAAATTGCCAAAAGATCTTTTTCCTGAAGACAAATTTAATTGAAAACTAATATGGCATGACATAAATCTGTCATAAATGACAGATGAAAGCAAACGTCTGTTAGTCACCGCTGTACTCAACAAATTGATGTCGCAACCCACGGCAACAATTGAAGGTGCTTCTGCAATATGTGCGTTACATGACACCACTCAGGAATGCCTTTTCATTAGACGGCTTAGGAGTCGACACTAGTACTTGGGATCTAATACTCCTGGACACCATTATGAAGAAACTTGATAAATCCACATACACACTGTGGAAGCAATCGCTAAAGCATCTAAGAGCGCTCCAAACGCTATAGGATATTTAGAAACACGATTCCAGTCGCTTGAAGCGGTAAGTTGGAAGGCTAGGGCTATCGATGACGCAAATAAGCGAATGCATATCCAGAGATCATTCACCACAACCTCAAATAGAGCTCCATTTCAATGCAAATGCTGTAAGGAACGCCATCAGTTGTTCGCTTGCAATAGATTTTTGCAAATGACTCCGTCATAAAGATTTGCAATAGTCAAAGGATTTAACAGCTGTAGAAATTGCCTAAGGGATGGGCACAAATCTTCGAAATCCTCCTCCATAGGTTGCAAAGTTTGTGACGAAACACAACATACTCACTACATGTACAACAACTCCTCATCAGCATCAGCATCAGTAAAGGATGAGTCGATTTCCTTAACAGCATAAGGAAATTATCTAAGTCAGGGGTATGTCTTCCTCTCGACTGTTGTCGTCAACCTGTCAAACCAATACGGTAAGACCATTATGTGCAGTGCCATATTGGATTCCGGATCCCAGTTAAATCTCATCATAAAGAAGCCGGGATTAACACCAATCGCTCAAACAATACATATCGAGGGTATTGGTCGAGAAAATCAAAAGGCAAAGAGAAGAGTGAACATTCAACTAGGATCTTGCCTCAACACATTTTCCATAAGGATGGAGGCCCATGTACTACCGAAAATATAATCAAATCAACTCCAACCAACATTCCACTAGCAGATTCCACGTTTAATGAACCTGGTACAATCGATGTTCTTATTGAAGCTGAGCTGTATTACTCTCTTCTCTCAGTGGGTCAAATCAAATTGGAACACTCCATGCCCACCCTGCTGCAAGATCCAGTCTTTGGATGGACCGTCGCTGGAAAGATAGAAGACACCAACAACTTAAACACAGTATGTGGAATATGCAATGCAGACGAAACACGAGAGGTTTTGCCAGCTGGAGCAACCACCATCCAACGAAAGGCGTCTTACAGCATCCGAAAGACAATGTGAACTTCATTTCAACCAGACAGCATGTTTATCTCTACCGTTGTTTTCCGCTTCTTTTCATTTTGACGATATGATCAACTCTTCATCTGGAATTCTGAACTCCGTGCAGGCTTCGAAACTCAAATTTACAAATTCGTACATCCAAACCATCTACGTTAACTGTATATCGAGCCGAGAAATTTCTGATGGACTCTAGTCGTTTCTGTGGTAACATGTTCTGTAGATGGTAGGATACCATATTACAAAATTGTTTAAAAATATGTAGCCTCATCAATATCGTTAAGCTTCTCGGCGGCCCAAACTTTCGTGATAGTACCAGACAAAATCGGCCGTCTTTGGACAACTCGGACTGCCATCATATTAATTTTACAAACTTATAAATGGTTGCCTTGCTGGTGCAAGAAGGCTTTATCCCTGGCAAGAAAATTGTTTCACAGCAGTCAACTTGATGCCGGGATGAAGATTCTATATGACCCTAATCAGGCCAAACATCGTTTAATTCCGGTTGTCCCATGTGGTTCAATTTAGCCCTGTATTACATTGAAATGATTTGGACATTGGAGAGGCAATGACTGAGGTGCTGTCTCAAATTGCACAGACCACCAGAGTTTGATTGCGCACCGATACCGAAAAGCAATACACCGATTTCTTAAGAAATTAATTTTAGCAGGGATTTTCGCTGAGAGGACTGGCTCGCCAACATAAGAGGGTGCCGTCCGAGTGGTAACCGACGTTTATTGGGATCGGTTAAATCTCGACGATATGTGTACAACATGTTGATGGCTGTTGAGCGCCAGAAAATGTGGATTATCAGTTAGATGTAACGAGTGCTCTTCATCCCTTTACAGTGCATTTAAGTAGATTAGCATAGGTAGCCTAAGTTTTAAATAAAAATGTCTCTTATTGTGTTCTAATTTGCAGTTGATTTGCATGTGCGAGTATTTCAGCAATGCTAGCCTTGGAAGCATTGTTACATGTGCTTTCTTTTGGTACGAAAATTTGTTAATTAGGGTTCTGAGCTTATGAACGTTTACAGTGCATAAATACAGTCTTTACTTCTGACCATTGTCAGGAACAGCAATACGTTTTATTTACTCCTTAAAAATGCCCTTCATGCTTGCTTGTTCGATACTTTTTCGCAGGACAAATTAAATAATGCAAGAGATAATGACCAACCCATATTTTCCTGCATCAATAATGTATTTACATTTTACTTGGAACCGAGACGGTCACATTTTACATTTTTTCCAAATGGATTATAATTAAAATTTCAGGAATATTCGACTTTTCCCAGATGAATAAATTCCTGTTTCTGTGGATTGAAGGGAAAGACCTTTTTGGTGTGAACTTGTTCATTATTAATAAGTTGGTCGGTAGAGGAAAAAATATTTTAGCGAATTGGATTTACATATTCCGCCAGTCCCCCCGAAAAGCGCATGAATTTCAGAAGTTTGTTGATTTCGGTGTCACTTACGGGCTTATTTTGTAACCCCACATTTTTTTTTCGTTGAATATTGATTCTATTTATTCATCTAGTCATACCAGTATATTTTTTTTGGTCTAGTCCTTGCTCAAGGTCAATTTTTGAACCGTCTTATCACTTATACGTGGTTAAGTGTGTCTGTACTGGAGTTCGTGTTTTGCGAGCGCATAGGCAAAATACGAGTAGTTGCCCTGGTACTGTATTTTTTATCAGATACTAGGTGGCGCTAAAGTCATTACCCTATCGGAAGATGCTATAATTTTTGTAAATAGCGGCAAATGTAAATTCTACTTTGACATTTGTGAAGTAAACAGATACAAAATACACGTCAACAAGACATGAATCGCTATACTCTTAATGAACGCGGAATAATTGTTACGATTTTTTGCGGAATAATTCGTCGGTGGTGTTGGCGCAGCGTGAATTTCGGCACAGATTTCCCGGTCGTCCGAAACCAACTGGACAAACACTACGACGTTTAGCCGTTCTCATATCGCAGTTGTGGTTGAAGATGTTGCAGAGGACCACGAAATATCGACTATCGGACGTGCCACGCAATTGGGCATCAATCGGCAGCCTTTACAGAGAATTTTTGTGGAAGACTGTAAGATGTTCCCTTACAAAGTACAGACAGTGCATCAACTATTAGCTGTTGACCGCTAAGCGCGTGTAACCTGCGCTTAAGCCATCCTGAATTTCGACTACGAGGGAGACCTGAGCGACAAGGCCAATTTCCATCCAATGATCGCTTTTGGGGAGCCGAAATGTCCGCATATACCACACGAAGAGCCATTATACCCGCTGAATGTTACTGCATGGTGTCCTGTTTACGCTGGAGGCGTCATCGGGCCTTATTTTTTCGAAAACGCCGTGGGCCAAACGACTACAGTGGATAGCGAGCGCTACAGAGCCATGCTCAACGAATTTCTCTTTCCTCAATTGGATGAATTGGGACTGGAGAACTTGTGGTTACATGATGGAGAAACGGCGGATACTGCTCGAGCCACAACCGAAATTCAAAGGGCTGCATTTCTGGGTCACCCAATCTCTCGTTTTGGCGATTTCCACTGGCCAGAAAAATGGCCTGATTTAACCGTTCCAGACTTCTTTTTATGGGTTTTTTTGAAGTCACAAGTCTATGTGAACAAGCCTTAGACTCTTTAAGCCCCCTTTAAGCGAGGGCCTAGTGCCGGAAGTTCTGGCAATAGTGATGCGAAATGCCATAAATCGGTCATCAATTCTGGCCGCGGCCACTTACCCGATAGCATTTTCTCGACTTAATGGAAAAAAACCTTAAGACATCAAATAAACATAATCCGAAAGCAGAACCAAAGTTTTTCATTCAAAAAAATATTACAGCAAAAGAACATCGGGTGACAACTTTTGCGTCACCTTGTAAAGGGTGAGCCAACAGATGGTGTGGATGTTGGCTGTCAATTACTGTCATTTATTGAATTTAATGTGATTGATCTTTTTGACAGATGTCATACAATTTTTGGCAATTTTAGTCATGGAGTCGTTTACCACGCAATAACGCATTTTTGTTATTCAATCTTATTACGAAAATGGGCGATCTGTAAAAATAACATTTTTCGATCAACATAATCGCCGTAGTGAGTGCGGAATTCGTGCAATTGTGGAGCGTTGTGAAGAAAATGGTTCGGTATCGGCATGCTCGGCCAGCACGTACACGCCAAAACATTACCACTGTGAGCGAACGTGTTCAAAACTAGCCAGGCATCTGGATCCGTCGCCGAAGTCTATAACGCCCTCACTTATGACACTTTACGGCGATCTTCATTTGCACATCTATAAAATCCAAATTACACAACAATAGAAGCCTTTGCACCATCTACGAAGTCGCCGATTTGTTAACTGGATGTTGGACCGCCAGGACAATTTGTCATTGAATTTGATCTTTTCCGATGAAGACCATTTTTGGATGGATGTATGTGAATAAACAAAATTGTCTTTTCGGGGGACCGGAAAATCCATTCGAGATTCACGAAACACCAATGCATCGCAAAAAAATCACTGTATGGTACGGATTATGGGATGGCGGCATCATTAGCCCGTACTTTTTCGAAGATGAGACTGGCCGCCACATGTTGACCGGATATTTTTTTTCCATAATTGAATGAATTGGGCCTGGACGATCTCTGGTTCCAACAGGATGGTGCTACCGCCCACACAAGCCATTAATCAATCAATTTATTGCGTACGAAATTTGAAGATCGCATTATTTCAGTCAGAGGAGAAGTTGAATGACCTGCCATTTGACACCTCTAGACTTCTTCCTGCGGAGTTATTTGAAAAGTAAAGTCTATGCCAATAACCCAGCGACAATTCAGGACCCCAAACTGAAATTTCGGCCATTGACCTACTTATTCTTCAAAAGGTCAATCATAATTTTGACCTTCGGATGGTCGATTGCAACAGAAGTCGTTATAGTCACATGAACAACGGTGTTGACAACGTTATCCTAGATTTCAAAATTTAACCTTGATTTAAAAGTAGCATTTTTTAGTTCTGGGTACTTGAATACTGGTTAAACTGTCAACAGTTATTCTTCAATCAAAGGAAGCTGTTTCATATAGGACATGATTGTTTTTTGTGAAACCTTAGGAAGATATGATCTGGACAAGAATTTAGTAGATAACATTGAATTTTAACACATCTCGTGCTGTCCAAATATTTTCGGACAAAAAAAGAGCATACAACCAAAAGAAATATACACGTGTTCGTACTGTGTTGACATTTGATGTAGATCACTCAATTTTATCTGAATTCTACCTGTAATAGTGAATCTTACCATCATTTGTGTTTGTATTTTTCGAATAGACATATTTAGTCCAAAGAAGTTTTCAATCCAGGATAACACCCAGACACTTATCTTTGTTCTAAACATGGATGGTGACAGCTTTTAGCACAGACGAAAGCTTGCTAATTTTCGTGAAGTAAATAACTATAATTGGCAGATAACCCATTTCTGGTGCATCATTTACATCGACAAATAGACTTTAAAACATAATGCAGCATCATGTCGAATTGCTGGCAAGCCCTGTCCATCCTCGTCGCCCCCACCATCACATATGCTAGTCAGCATGCTTTATCCAAGTTGTTCGAAGTATTGTCTTAAAACTCCAAACTAGTAGCTCTTACTGCTGATCTGTTGTCTATCCACTTTGGAACTCCTTAATACGAGTAGATTCGCGGTTTTCTCAAAAGCAGATTTTTCTAATTTTTGTTCAGTCGAACCGCGCTAATTACTGGTTTCAGCACCGGTTTCTCTCGAGCTTTGACCACAGGGAAAACATTGCCCTAGTTCTGTTTTTACATTTACAGCCGATCTCCAAAACCGCTGCCCCCGAGGTTTGGTGTGTCGGCTTTATCCGCGTACCTTTTATTGACAAATTTACGAAAAGACTCCTTCTTTCGAAGTCTTCTATTTAAGGCAAATGTTCTGTTTAAGATAAATGAAAATGACTCAGCAATACCTACCAGTCGTTGACAAGTTCGACTCCAACAGAAGCTTTTTGCGGGGTGCTTTTGTATCACGACTTCGTCTTTGCAATTCTTAGACGGAGATGAATTGTCACATGAATCGGCTACGTGCCCTTCAAGTTTTTGGATTTCTGACGATTCGACTAATTGTTTTGGATACAAGGTGCGGCAAAAGTAGTGTCATAATATGAATTGGGTGCAATTTTGCTAGAAATGAAAAAAATTGAGCACCGTTTTCACGAAAAGTGTATTTGAAGGTGTAAAATTGATGACATTTAGTTGGAAAAATGATATCGGTCAAATTACCACCTCCTGAGTCGATGCACATTTGAGCTCGGCTTACGGTATTTTGAATTGTTGCTCGCAAAACATCTGACTCCAAATTAGTGATTTCTTCATCAATGTTGGCTTGCAAGACTCGCAAAGTTTGTGGTTTATTGGTGGTAAACGCGAGATTTCAAAAAGCCTCAAAGAATCTGCTCATCTGGCCGGCAAGTTTAAATCACGACAATGGGAGATCACACGTCCTGGAAATTGGTGATTCAAAATAACCATCATTGCCCGAGCTGTGTGAGCGGTTGCTCCGTCCTGCTGGAACAAATAATGCTCGAGACAAGAAAATGGTGCAGGACGACGAGGAAAATGGCGATTAAATTCACCCTGCGTTAAAACCACAGACCGGCAATTGGTCGAATAAGCAGTAACAATAATTCCGCGTTCTTCCGGTGTGTGTCGCTCCATTACTCCACAACATAAATGTCAAAGCACAATGACACTTGACACCATTTGCAAAAATTTTGACATATTCACATTATGACATTACTTTTTCTCCACCTTGTATGTCTAGCTTAAATGTATCAGAACAAGTCTTTTTGTCACTCCTTCAAACGCGTCGTAGAAAATGTGATTATGCAATCAGCGGATTGTAATGTAAATATAGTTAGGGTCTCTAGAACCGTTCCTCAACAGGGAAGATTGACGTTGTTACGGTTAGAAGCTGGAGAACATAAATCATTCATTTGTAATCCACATGAATAGCAAATAAATTTGTTTCTTAAAAGTCATATTTATTTATTTATTTAACTGTAAATTTATTAATTTTCCGATATACAATAAAAATAATTATTTATTATTTATTTACATTAACAGTTTGTTTTCAATAATTTTGTGTTAAATTTTCTGCAGTTTTTATGCCTATACAGAGAAAAAAAAACGCTTTATTGCATTTTACAGGCAAGGACTTATTTATAATGTAGTTGGGTTTCTGTTGAGTTACGCCTTGGGCAGGCGATCACAACTCTAAGTGTAATGGCTCTCTAAAAATATGTAAGCATATAAGTAGGACTCTTTCAATGTCTCAAACAAATCGACGGTATTCTTGATGTCTCTAGGCCATGAGACAATATTTTGCTCCCATCTATAAATTATAGGACTTAGTCATGTGGTGTTAAATAAAAGGATATTTTAAAAATTAAGGCACGTGTTTAATGCACAATCGAACATATTAACGGCATACACAGTTTAAAGTCATTAAGTTAAAAAACGAATTAGAAAAAAAAAATAACTTACGAGCATAAAGGAAATTGGTGTCACGTTATCTGCAACAAATAAAAAGAAATATTAAAGTTAGTCAACATTTAAAAAATAAATATAAAAATAAAATGACTA
This sequence comes from Volucella zonaria, assembly GCA_963966105.1. NCBI lineage: Eukaryota > Metazoa > Arthropoda > Insecta > Diptera > Syrphidae > Volucella > Volucella zonaria. The sequence goes on from OZ014531.1 coordinate 135,310,646, forward strand.
CAATTCTTGTGAGAAAAAATCGGGAAAAAACGTTTTATTTCCCGCTTAATACGCTCACAAGTCACAATACGGAACACGGCGCTTTTGCAGTCCTTAATTTTGACTAGAATTCTTATTAAAAATACACTCACACATGGACGCGATAAACAGAACACAGCGGTTGCTTCGATTACTGTAAATTAACGGTTTTTGGTTGTTACTTTCCGATGTTTTCTTTTGACAAATTAAACATTTTAGAAATCTATGACGAAAAACGATCTGTAAGAAAACAGCAGGACATTGCAGTTGAAGTTGGTGTTCCTGTTTCCACGCTGAGAACAATTGTAAAAGACCGGGAAAAAATTGAACAAAATGCAATAGCAAATGGATGCAAGCGGCAGAAAATCAAAGCTGGAAAGTATGACGAGCTGGAAAAGATATTATTGAAGTGATTTCAACAAACCCGCAGTTTGAATTTGCCTGTGAATGGAAGCATCGTCACAGAAAAGGCTCTCGACATTGACAGATTTACGGGATCCAGTGGCTGGCTTGATCGATTCAAAACTAGGAATGACATTGTTTATCGAAAAATCTGCGGCGCAGCTGAAGCTGTAAATGATGCAGATACTGCTACCTGAACAGAAAGCATGCTGCCCAATTTATTGAAAGACTACTCTTCCGACGATATTTACAATGCAGATGAATTTGGGCTCTTTTATAAATTAATGCCAGATAAGTCTTTGAGTTAAGTTGAGTAAAGAACGTCTGACTGTTTTAGCCTGCGCAAATGCATCCGGCACGCACAAAATTAATCTTTTAGTGATTGGGAAGAGCAAATCACCACGTTGTTTCAAAAATTTCGGAACTTTTCCATGCGATTACAGCTCTCAGAAACGTGCATGGATGACCGGTGACTTATTCATTAGCTGGGTCAAGCAGTTGGATCAATTTTTCGAAAAGAAAAATACAAAAGTGATTTTGTTTGTTGACAATTGCCCTGCTTACCCTAGGGGTATTCCCCTTGAGAGCATTAAATTCGTATTTTTGCCACCGAATGCTGCGAGTAAGCTGCAGTCACTCGATCAGGGGATTATCACGCTTGTCAAGCAAAAATATCGTAAAAAGTTAGTTCAACCGTACCTGACAGTAATGCAAAGTGGAATATCATCGACCAAGATAAGTGTCTCGGACTCCATTCATTACATATCATCATCATGGGAGAAAATTAGGCCAGAAGTGATCAAAAACTGATTTCATAAAGCCGGTTTCCATCTAGTGAAAAGTGACCTCCTGCCTCGATTTCAAACTGCCAATTAAACTGTGACCACTAGGTGACTTTAATCAAGATACTCGTACGAATAGGAATATCGAAAACGACACAACACTGAATGAAGACTCTAACGATTCGACGTAAAGAGAATAAAATTGCGAACGACGATAATAAAAATATTCTGTTACGTAAGGACTGAAACGAATAAAATTTGGAAACTTCAAAGTAAAAAAAAAAAAACTATTTTCATAATTCATGTAAATTTTTTTTATTTGCTTTAAAACTCTGTTTTTATTAAATTCATTCACAATTACAAAAAATAAAAAAAATTATTTGAGTTCCCATTCTTTCCTCAACTTCTTTCGTATGTCCTTCATAAGGTTGGTGACAGTTACTTCCGTGATCTTTATGGATGCTCTTTTCCATTTAGCACTGAAATCTTTGCACACTGCTCAGTTTTCCTCAATTTAGCTCTGGCCAAAGCCCAATACATTTCAATGGGATGGCACTGTGGAACATTGGGTGGATTCATGTCTTTTGGGACAAAGTCGACATTTTTAGCAACAAGAAAGCTCAACGTCGCATGAGCATAGTGAGCTGAAGCTAATTCTGCCCAAAATAATGTTGAACCCTCGTGTTTGTTTAAGAAAGGAATCAACCGCTTTTTTAGGCACTCGTTAATGTACACTTCTCCGCTAATTTTTCCCGCTGTAATAAACGATGAGCTTCCGTGTCCACATTGGCAAATGGCCTGCCACACGAGATATTTTGACCCGAATTTTTCCATCCCAATCGATGTTGTTGATTGCGGAAGAATCTCAGCTTCAAACGAGTTGTAAAACTGCGCACCTGGAAGAGTAGTAAAGTCGGCTTTGACATAAGTTTCGTCATCCAAAACCAAGCACGCTTTCTTGTTGCCGATCAACTCGTATAGCTTTCGGGCTCGTGTTTTTATGACTTTTTTTGCTTTTCAGCAACTTTTGGTATTTTTTGTTTTTTTCGTGTTTTTAGACCGTTACGTTTTTTTAGATCTTTGTACCATTGTTTGGTTGGTATTACATTTCCGAGCAACATCTCTGGATGACATAGTCCGGTTTTTTACGATGGTACCCACTATTTTCCTGTCCAAATTTCGGGGACCAAACTTGGCTGGCATATTCGAGAAGGAGCCGGACAAGGGTAATGTAAAGTGATCTTGTCACATAAGGGTTGCAAAATTCCTTAGACCAGCGTTTGATAAAACCGAGCGATAAGTTGGCTTTAAGGATTATCTCGTATATGTATATGCGGACGGAAGTTTAACTCTCTATCGTACGAGTATAATATTCCAAGGTCGCGAAGGGATTGAACCTGGGATACAGGTTGGTCATACAAAAAATAAAGGCGAGGAGAAGATTGACTGGACTTACGAGACAAGGTCATAGATTGACATTTGGAGACATTTTTTATACACCAAGTGGAAAACCTATCGAGGTCTTCTTGACGGAGACAAGACTCTATTCTTGGGCTGAAGAAATAGTCTTGGAGAACTTAGTGTCGTCGGAATAAATGGATAGGGAGCAGTGTTTAATAATCCTGTCAAGATCGTTTATAGTTAAAATGAAAAAGAGGGGACCTAGATGGTTGCCTTGTGGGACACCAGAAGTGGCTAAAAACGGGATTGAGAGGACTGATCTAAAGTGAACACTATAATAATGGTTCTCCAGGTAAGAAGATATCCATTTTAACAATATGGGGTCAAAACCGAGGGAATACAATTTGAAAAGGATCAATTGATGTGATATTTTATCGAAGACCTTGGCGAAATCTGTAGCAATAACATCGATTTCGTTGCCATTTCCTAGGGCTGAAAGAGCAAAGGATACGAATTCAACTAAATTTGTAGTAGTTTCTCTACCTTTCAGAAATTCATGCTGACTGGGTGATATAAGCGACTTGCACTGACGGCTTAGAACTTCATGTAAAAAACTTTCAAACATTTTAGGTATATGAGAAAGCTTTGCAATGGGACGGCAGTTGGTTACTTCATTCTTTGATCCCTTTTTATGAACCGGGGTTATGAAAGAGGTCTACCAAATTTGGAGGAATTCCCCTTGTATGAGGGAGAGATAAAATAGGGAGGAAAGTGGGTGCGAAAGATTGGAGGCACACTTTTTAAGGAATATTGCTGGGAGCCCGTTTGGCCCGGGTAAAAATTCACCATTGAGATTTTGTAACTTTTCTTCGATAAAGGTGGGTATCAAAAGATTGAGAGGGAGAGAGGTCAATGGATAAATTGGGAAGGTACGTGAAATATTGTTTAAAAAAGTTGGCAAAATAGTTGGCAATAGCATCGGGATAACTGTCTGATTTTCTTTTGTAGTTGACGAATTGATGAAACGTCTTAGGATCGCTGATAAGGTTGGTCTGCGCTGTGTTGAGGAAACGCTGATGGAGGCAGTTATGGAGCTCGGTGAATTAGAAGTAGGTTCCAAGATAATCCGAAGAAAAACTGCCCATAATTTACAGGGTGAATGACTCGAACTCCAACTCTTTAAAATGCTATAATTTTTTTATTTTTTGATAAATTTTATTGTGCCAAAGCAAGAAATGTTGGAAAATACATCAATTTTCAAATTGCATCAGTAGTTTTCAATATGTACACCTTTGGCGCGAATAATGGCCTTGAGACGGCCGAAGAAGGCATCGCACGCTGCACGCAAGTGGCTCTGCAGTATTTTGGCCCATTCCCGGCGAAGCGCTTGTTTGAGGTGGCCCAAACTTTTTTATTTTTTAGTGCCAACCTTCGCCTTCAAAATACCCCAGACAGAGAAATCCAACGGATTTGCATCCGGAGAATTTGCAATCCATTGTGTCGAAGAAAAGAAGTGTGGAACATTGTTTTTTAACCAATCTTGGTTGACGCGCGCTTTGTGTCTTGTTGAAATGTCCACGGTCTGCGACCGAAGTGATTGTTTGTCCAAGGCTTCAATACTGCCTCTAAGACAGTTTCACGGTATACGATCGCATTAATTTTGTCGCCACGGTCCAAAAACACGAGCGGAGAGCGACCATCGGCGGTTATGGCGACCCAAACCATCACCATCGGTGCTGCCTGCTTTCTGGTGGCCGTCCGAAGGTGTAAATTTACGAAGTAAACTCGGTCATTTTGTTTGTTGACATATTGCTCGATAACAAATGGCGACTCATCGGAAAAAACCAAATTCGGCAACTCACCACTTTCGTGGAAGCGTAACAACTCCTTCGGTCTTTCGACTCTAATTTTTTTCTGTTGCGGCGTAAGATCGTGTGCTTTTTGGAACTTCAATGGCTTGAGCCCAAGCTCATTTTTCAGTATGTGTTGCATTCGTTCCAACGATATGTTGAGCTCTCGAGCCATTTTTCTTCCACTTCGACGCGGATTTCGCTCAATTCGAGCCTTCACTTTCCGAACCATTTCTGCCGATATTGCTGTTTTTTTATGAGCAGCTCCATGGCGTTTTACAACGCTGCCAGTATCACAGTAGCGAGCTATGGTTCGAGACACAAATGATTTATTCACATTGAGGTGCTGGAGGGCTCTAACGATAGCTACTTGTGGCTTTCCAGCTAAATATAAAGCAATCACACTATCACTTTGAATTCCATCGAGGATAAAAATTTTTCAGCATAACTGAGACGCAAATTGTTTAAAAGGCTTATAAATAATAAAATTATCTGTCATGTGTCAAAATTTGAGCTCACTGTCATGAACGGTTTGGAAATTTTAGCAGTTTGAAGTTGGTTGCAGTCATTCAGGGAGTATTTATTTTCTTAAAGAGAAATGGAATTAAATATTTCCCTGTAAAGAATGGAGACAGCATCAGATAAGAATAGGTTGGTAAAATCAAAAGAAGATTTGCTAAGATAAGGGAAGGAGTGTGGTGTGGTGGAGGGTTATATAAAAATGAGAGAAGAAGAGGGGGGCGAAAGTTGTCGACAGTTGATAGGGTAAAGGGACAAAATGTTACTGTGGAGTTAATGGGTTAATATCAACACCATCAAGGGCTAAAGACAAGCAGAAACAAGGCCTTAGAAATATCTTCTCTAATGTACAAGACATAACCCAACAACTAAAATAGGAACATTGGTTTTACGAAGAAGAACAGCATTTGGCAAAGAACGAAAAGAACATGCTGGCCATCATTTAGTCTTTAAAATGCCTCAGGAATTACCTTTACGGTTCGACTAAAGTGCAAATATTTAGTGACCATCAGCCATTAACATACGCACTTAGCAATAAAAATAATAAGAACAAAATGAAAAGGTGGAAAGGGTCATATTGCAACACACTTAAATATAAACGTCGTAGCCGACTCTTTATCCCGATAGGTGTCAGGTGTGCTCTTTAGATCTTGAAGCAACAGAACATGAAATGGCATATTTTCTCGGCTGGAGTTCCTAACAGAGATCTGAAATTTTACAATATCAGAAGGATTTGGATCACAAAACCTTTCCAATATCACAAGACCATGAGTTAAGCTCGAGTAGACACTGCATAATTCAAAAGCTACCAATTTATGCAATCAACTTGTTCAGTATACTTGGCTTGTTTAGATTACTTATCTTCTTATCTGGAATGTAAACAAAAGACACAGCAAACCAAAATACCGTAGAGAAGCCATAAGTGCAATAAGACGCTGAGGTCTTTTTAATCTCTGCACGTGACTTCTATTTGAAAATGCAAATCATGCGATAAAAATCCAAAGCTTCTTCCACAAACATCGAATGTCGATTGTTTCTCTCCGAATAGGTACCGCCAAAATTAAATATGCATGTAAATAAAACAATTTTCGTCAAATTACCGACAAAAGAAAAGACTGAACATAATTAAATAAAACGAAACACAAGTTGATAAGAAAAAGCAAAATTGAATTCCAATCGATTGAACTCTGTTGTATGCAAATCGCAGCCGTTCTCAAGGCCAACCGACCTTCCCCACTACTTTGTGGGGTGAAGTAACAAACAGCACAAACCGCTCACAAGAAACAAACATAAAAATCGAAAAATAACAAAAAAAAAAAAAAAAAAAAAAAAACATCGAAAACAACGATAATAAAATTATCATAAAATTGTCATGTCAGGGAGATTTATGAGCCGAAAGCACGCAATTGAGAATTTTATGAACGCAGCCCCCACGCTGCAAGTGCTGAGTAAAGCGAACACCGCCTGACAATGACGACGACAAGAAAACTTCTAGGTGAACAGGGAGCCAAAAATATAAGACGGCCGCACCGCCCGCAGTGTGATAGGTAAATTATGTTAATTCACAACTTTTCGGTTGACTTGACACTCACGAATTGAAGATTCGATTAAATTTCACCTGAACTTAGGCACCCGTGAACAGAACATAAAGGCGCTCAATTTCGTAGCTGTCATTGTAACCAAGTGCTAATGTGTGGCGGGGGGGGGGGATTTAATGAAACCGATACTACGAGAGCACGTTTTTGAGGTCAACGTATTTGGAGATATCGTTCTCTGAAACACAATGAAACAACGTACGACGCATTGTGATTGTCGCGTTGTAGTAGCTGTAGTCATAGTCATATTCATTATCGCCCTTGTGCCAGCCATTGCAGTACGCTGCAAAGATACGAGTACAAGTATGAAATTGGTTTTTTTTTTTTTTTTTTTTTTGAGAGATTGGAGTGGAGAGCTAAAGTGGACAACACTAGTTAGATTAAGTGAAACGCGACGTACACTACTTGATCGAGTTTGAGTGTCGGCAACTTGTTGTCGATTGCTGATTGGAGTGAAATTTCAAAATAAATATTACGCGAGTTAGTACGATAAAAATAATTGAGTAATACGTTAATTTTTGTTTTTCGCCCAAGTCTGTTGGCTGGCCACTTAAAAATAAAACAGAGACTTTGTCAAGGAGTTGCTCAACTTTTTTTTTTTTTTGTTTTAAGAGGGCTAAACAATTTTCAAGGTAACTAAGCCCAATATACTGTGTACATATATATATATTTATCAAAGACGTGCATTTTATCCAAATGTGCACTTAATCCATCATGATTGGATAACAACAGCAAGCTTTGGAAATACTGGTCAATATCCGCATAGCGCATATATGATATAGGGAGAGCCACCAGGTAGTGTGGATGTTGGCTGTCAATTACTGTCATTTACTGAATTTCATGTGGTTGATCTTTTTGACAGATGTCATACAATCTTTGGCAATTTTAGTCATGGATTCGTTTACCACGCAATAACGCATTTTTGTTATTCAATCTTATTACGAAAATGGGCAATCTGTAAAAGTAACATTTTTCGATCAACATAATGGTGGAGCATTGTGAAGAAAGTGGTTCGGTATCGGGTCAAACAGCATGCTCGGCCAGCACGTACACGCCAAAACATTACCACTGTGAGCGAACGTGTTCAAAACTATCCAGGCATCTGGATCCGTCGCCGAAGTCTATAACGCCCTCACTTATGGCACTTTACGGCGATCTTCATTTGCACATCTATAAAATCCAAATTACACAACAATAGCAGCCTTTGCACCATCTACGAAGTCGCCGATTTGTTAACTGGATGTTGGACCGCCAGGACAATTTGTCATCGAATTTGATATTTTCCTATGAAACCCTTTTTGGATGATTGTCGTTTCTGGCGACCAGAAAACCCATACGAGATTCGAGAAAAACCAATGCATCCCAAAAAAGTCACTGTATGGTGCGGATTATGGGATGGCGGCATCATTAGCCCGTACTTTTTCGAAGATGAGACTGGCCGCAACATGTTGACCGGATATTTTTTTTCCAAAATTGAATGAATTGGGCGTGGACGATCTCTGGTTCCAACAGGATGGTGCTAACGCCCACACAAGCCATTAATCAATCAATTTATTGCGTACGAAATTTGAAGATCACATTATTTCAGTCAGAGGAGAAGTTGAATGACCTGCCATTTGACACCTTTAGACTTCTTCCTGCGGAGTTATTGGAAAAGTAAAGTCTATGCCAATAACCCAGCGACAATTCAGGACCTCAAACATAACATCCAAACTGAAATTTCGGCCATTGACCTACTTATTCTTCAAAAGGTCAATCATAATTTTGACCTTCGGATGGTCGATTACAACAGAAGTCAGAAGTGATAGTCACATGAACAACGGTGTTGACAACGTTATCCTAGATTTCAAAATTTAACCTTGATTTAAGAGTAGCATTTTTTAGTTCTGGGTACTTGAAAACTGGTTAAACTGTCAACAGTTATTCTTCAATCAAAGGAAGCTGTTTCATATAGGACATGATTGATTTGTGTGAAACCTTAGGAAGATATGATCTGGACATGAATTTAGTAGATAACATTGAATTTTATCACATCTCCTGCTGCCCAAATATTTTCGGACAAAAAAAGAGCATACAACCAAAAGAAATATACACGTGTTCGTACTGTGTTGACATTTGATGTAGATCACTCAATTTTATCTGAATTCTACTTGTAATAGTGAATCTTATTTGTGTTTGTATTTTTCGAATAGACATATTTAGTCCAAAGAAGTTTTCAATCCAGGATAACACCCAGACGCTTATCTTTGTTCTAAACATGGATGGTGACAGCTTTTAGCACAGACGAGAGCTTGCTAATTTTCGTGAAGTAAATAACTATAATTGGCAGATAACCCATTTCTGGTGCATCATTTACATCGACAAATAGACTTTAAAACATAATGCAGCATCATGTCGAATTGCTGGCAAGCCCTGTCCATCCTCGTCGCCCCCACCATCACATATGCTAGTCAGCATGCTTTATCCAAGTTGTTCGAAGTATTGTCTTAAAACTCCAAACTAGTAGCTCTTACTGCTGATCTGTTGTCTATCCACTTTGGAACTCCTTAATACGAGTAGATTCGCGGTTTTCTCAAAAGCAGATTTTTCTAATTTTTGTTCAGTCGAACCGCGCTAATTACTGGTTTCAGCACCGGTTTCTCTCGAGCTTTGACCACAGGGAAAACATTGCCCTAGTTCTGTTTTTACATTTACAGCCGATCTCCAAAACCGCTGCCCCCGAGGTTTGGTGTGTCGGCTTTATCCGCGTACCTTTTATTGACAAATTTACGAAAAGACTCCTTCTTTCGAAGTCTTCTATTTAAGGCAAATGTTCTGTTTAAGATAAATGAAAATGACTCAGCAATACCTACCAGTCGTTGACAAGTTCGACTCCAACAGAAGCTTTTTGCGGGGTGCTTTTGTATCACGACTTCGTCTTTGCAATTCTTAGACGGAGATGAATTGTCACATGAATCGGCTACGTGCCCTTCAAGTTTTTGGATTTCTGACGATTCGACTAATTGTTTTGGATACAAGGTGCGGCAAAAGTAGTGTCATAATATGAATTGGGTGCAATTTTGCTAGAAATGAAAAAAATTGAGCACCGTTTTCACGAAAAGTGTATTTGAAGGTGTAAAATTGATGACATTTAGTTGGAAAAATGATATCGGTCAAATTACCACCTCCTGAGTCGATGCACATTTGAGCTCGGCTTACGGTATTTTGAATTGTTGCTCGCAAAACATCTGACTCCAAATTAGTGATTTCTTCATCAATGTTGGCTTGCAAGACTCGCAAAGTTTGTGGTTTATTGGTGGTAAACGCGAGATTTCAAAAAGCCTCAAAGAATCTGCTCATCTGGCCGGCAAGTTTAAATCACGACAATGGGAGATCACACGTCCTGGAAATTGGTGATTCAAAATAACCATCATTGCCCGAGCTGTGTGAGCGGTTGCTCCGTCCTGCTGGAACCAATAATGCTCGAGACAAGAAAATGGTGCAGGACGACGAGGAAAATGGCGATTAAATTCACCCTGCGTTAAAACCACAGACCGGCAGTTGGTCGAATAAGCAGTAGCAATAATTCCGCGTTCTTCCGGTGCATATCGCTCCATTGCTCTATAACATAAAGCACAATGACACTTGACACCATTTGCAAAAATTTTGACATATTCACATTATGACATTCCTTTTTCTCCACCTTGTATGTCTAGCTTAAATGTATCAAAACAAATCTTTTTGTCACTCCTTCAAACGCGTCGTAGAAAATGTGATTATGCAACCAGCGGATTGTAATGTAAATATAGTTAGGGTCTCTAGAACCGTTCCTCAACAGGGAAGATTGACGTTGTTACGGTTAGAAGCTGGAGAACATAAATCATTCATTTGTAATCCACATGAATAGCAAATAAATTTGTTTCTTGAAAGTCATATTTATTTATTTATTTATTTAACTGTATATTTATTAATTTTCCGATATACAATAAAAATAATTATTTATTATTTATTTACATTAACAGTTTGTTTTCAATAATTTTGTGTTAAATTTTCTGCAGTTTTTATGCCTATACAGAGAAAAAAAAACGCTTTATTGCATTTTACAGGCAAGGACTTATTTATAGTGTAGTTGGGTTTCTGTTGGGTTACGCCTTGGGCAGGCGATCACAACTCTAAGTGTAATGGCTCTCTAAAAATATGTAAGCATATAAGTAGGACTCTTTCAATGTCTCAAACAAATCGACGGTATCGAATTTGATATTTTCCAATGAAGCCCATTTTGGATGATTGTCGTTTCTGGCGACCAGAAAACCCATACGAGATTCAAGAAAAACCAATGCATCGCAAAAAAGTCACTGTATGGTGCGGATTATGGGTTCGCGGCATCATTGGCCCGTACTTTTTCGAAGACGAGACTGGAGAGAAAGTTACAGTGAATGGGAATTATTACCGCAACATGTTGACCGGCTATTTTTTCCCAAAATTGAATAAATTGGATCTGGACGACCTCTGGTTTCAACAGGATGGTGCTACCGCCCACACAAGCCATCAATCAATCAATAATGAAGATCGCATTATTTCGGTTAGAGGAGAAGTTGATTGGCCTCCAAAGTCATGCGATTTGACACCTTTAGACTTCTTCCTATGGCGTTAATTGAAGAGTAAGGTCTATGCCAATAACCTATCTCTATGTACATATGTAACTCATACATAACCTCCAAACTAAAATTGCGACCATTAACCTGCTTATTCTTCGGATGGTCGCTTGCAACAGAAGCCCTGATAGTCACTTGAACGATGTTGTGTTCCATTCATAATTGCCATAGACCAAACTTTATCTATCAATAAAATTCTACATTGATTTCACAACAAATATGTGTTTAATTTAATGAAAACTTCCACACTAGTTGTTGGCTTACCCTTTAGAAAATGCAAGTAACTCTAAAACAACATAGATAAGAAACGTACTAGCTGGCTTCCTTCTGCTAACTAGAACGCACTGAATGACCTAAGCTTTAACGTGTTTCAATTTTTCTAGCCACAGCACAATGATATTGGATCGTAAAAGAAACAGTACAAAATCAAGATCAAGAAAATAACCGATATCAGACCCATCTGTGGATTACCAAAATTGTTAAAATCTACCTGCTGATTCACAATTCCAAGCTAGTAAAGGCGACCTTTTACCAGGTTAACAGAAAATCTTCGGATGAATTCTTAATGAGTCAACGATAGCTCTCATTTGCTCAAAGCGGGAATATTTGACACTCGTGTCTAAGCAGATATTCCTCCAGGTTGGAGGTTGTGCATGGGGTAAAGAACCCGCGAAGGAACCCGTGAACAAACCCTACTACGAAGCAACTAAGACGGATTAACTGTTGACAATTCTGTAAAACAACGACGGATTGGATCTGCACAAGTATTATTCAGAACTAAAAGATCTTTGTGCTTTGGATAAAAGGAGGGCGGGGCAGTCTGAGATATTTTGTACATTATCGCAGCTGCTGCTACAGATGACAGAAGCAGAGTCTATTTCGGTGTGGATTTTTTGTAAGCTACAGACTATGGCAATGAATTAAAAATTCTTCAGGCTGAAGCGTTTATATCCATTCGCCCAGCTATCTTATGAATGACCGTGGCTCAAGTGGTAGAGTATTGGCTTCCCAATCGGACGGTTCGGGGTTCAATACCAGTAGTGCCCGAAAGACATTCTTTTTTCAGGCAAACTAAAATCTCGTAAGATGAATGGTTCCCTAAAATACAACAAGTCAATTTGGTGCACATTTCTCTGACCAGGTCAATGTCACAGTGTAGCTAGTGGAGTGCGCTGTTATATCTTCTCCCCCAAAACATGTCAACGTCAGATTTATCAACAATTAATCGAAGAATATTACGATCAAAGATAACTTTATCCGGTTTCGCTAACGTCCATGCTTCAGGGCCATGGAGCCGAACTGGGATGATTAAGGTCTTATATAGTCCCCTTACTGTTTCAACACCTTTACAAGGCCAACAAAACAGCGAATGGCAAGGGGAAGTCTGATTAATTTCTGATGAAATGAGAACATCTGAGAAAATCTCTAACCACCTCTGAAGTTCTACCTGATTTATCGATATTGTGCAGGTTAGGCGGTCCTTTTGTCATGTGGATCGGACAAACGATGCTGTGCTTGCCTTTCTGTAGAAGCTGCTTGGACGAGGAAGAGGAGGAGACAATCCTCCACCTACTCTCTACATGTCTGGCTCTCTCCTAGAGAAATAGACTTCACTTAGGGGCTTTCTTCTACAACGACCAAAACGATCTAAAAAGTGTAGACGTAAACAGTCTCTTACGCTTCGTTAGAAACTCAAACTGGTAAAAGGATCATAGATCCACGTGGCATCACAATGTTCCAATAGGCCTAAGTGTGTTGGTATTTCCAACAGCAACTCTTACCTACCTACCTACCTTCCTTCTTGTTGACGGTTAAGGTACCGATGAGACTGCTTTCGACCTCGTAGGAGCTGCAAGCGTTCTCCATCGCCATTCTGCACAATGTGACGCGTTTGGCAGAGAAGCTTAAATTCAGCAAAGCTCTGTAAAGTACGTCTCTATTGATGATAAAAAGGTGGTGAATATGTGGATTTTGTCTAGGATCTAGAGTTAACAGAATACGCCAGAGTGCTGTCTATACAGTTGCCGCAGGTTAGGCAGTCCCATTTCATTTATATCGGACAAACGATGGTGAGGTTTCATTCATCAGGTATATGGTACTTTCAGCCGACAAAATCTCAAAAATGCATTTGGCATGGTGACCGGATATCATAGGTTTCATTGCCCAAGTAAAATGGTTAATTTTACCTGACAGTAATTTGGGTAGTCTACGTGGTTTAACAGTCTGCAAAAGTAGTTTTTCCATATCCTCAGTAACGACTCTGTTATGAGAGAATTCTAGACAGTCGATAACGCAATATTATTAAACTCTATGCCAATCAATTATGCTTTCTGGGAAGTAGGTCAACATATCGTATGACACAAATTTTTTTTTTTACTTCTGCAGGTACTCCTAACTATCTTTTGTGCACAACATGGAGGCATTAAAATTTGCCATCTGAATGCGCAAAGTCTAGTCAATCAAATCGATGAACTTGGTTTGCTGGTTCCGATATATGTAGCTGTGATATGTGTATCAGAAAGCTGGTTTATCGATGGAATATCTGATAGAGAGTGTTCTGTTGCTGGGTACGAGATTTTCCGTGATGATAGAAAAACAGGTAGAGGAGTTGCCACTTATGTGCGATCGACTTTATCTTTTCGACCGTTTGGAAATTAACCCAATGGAAGCGCTATCCAATATCGATTTATTACACTGACTAGTGAGTAAATCTTTGCTTGGTGTTGTATATCGACAATCTAAGATTACAGTTGCTTGGAAACGCTTTTTGGAATATGACACACAAACTAGAGCGCGACAAAGATACCATGAACTTTATCCTAACCGACGACTTCCTAGTGAAGGAGTATTTAGAAATACGTATCGAAGGCTTCGAGAAACGGGATCAGTTTTAAATACACGACCTAACGCGGGAGTTCCATAAATAAGAAGAATTCGGCTGACGAAAAAATACTGGAATCTGTGACAACTGATCCATCAATCAGCTGCAAATCAATGTTTCCAGACATAAAATGTATAATGTGCCATTATACACCTATGCAAGAACTGCTTCCCGATGATATGGAAAAGAGAGTTGAGTTTTCTAACTGAATGGCTCGAGCGCAGCTTGGATGACAACGAGTTTATTAACAGAATTGTTTGGACGTTCGAATCTCAATTTACAAGAGATGCGCTCACATAAATCATTTCAAACAAATTCAGCGTCAATATGTGGGCAGGTATAATTATTGGAAACAAGAAGATTTTTTTAATGACTCACAAAATGTATCTACTTCCTAATTTTGTACAATCGAGTTAAGTAATACAGAGTTTGAAGAAACCGAAACCCAATTGTTTTCTTTATTTTATGTTTTATATTTAAGAAATAATATGTAAATTATAATATTTAAACCGAAACAATATAATTTGTGTACAAGTTTCCTTACTTATGCCGCACTGCGCGCTACTATACTTCTCCAAGGTGTTTGATACAGTTAACCATGAGTTTCTTATCACAAAGATTTCTGAGACCTCTATGTACATGACGGCTCTTCATCTGCCGCAAACCTTGTAAGGTCCTACCCCTCAGGTCGGAGCAAACTGTTTGTATAAATGGAGCGCAGTCGGGCTTTGGTTTTACGTTAAATGGTGTGCCACAAGGATCCATTCTAGGTCCTTTACTCTTCACAATCTTTGTAAATAACCTCCCAAATGTCGTTCAATACTCGTCGATACATATGTACGCAGAAGATGACCAACCCTATGTAAACTATTAGCTTAGTCTTGTTAACAATACGGTTAATATGCATGCATAACAATGATCTAAACAAAATTCATGAGTGTCTAAAATAAATTTCCTACAATTAAATACAAAAAAAATCGAAATACCTCATAATTGGTAGGCATATGCCTGATTCAAGCCGTCTCCACATTCATCTTCGAGACACGATGATTGCATTTGTTCATAAGGTTCTGTGTTGTACAATTACCGATCATTTCGAAAAACCGAAATTTAAACAACTACATCGTTCCTTCAAACTGATCCTTCCCCGTTTCAAATACCAATTTTTTGTTCACGCCATTCGCCTCTGGAATGCACTCCCTCTAAGCATTAGAACAGTCCACTACTCAAAAACATTCAATGTTAATCTTTTTCGACAGATTGGATATGTAAATACAGAAATACCCATTATGATATTTACTATCATATTATCGTGTATTTTTTTTTTTCGTCTTAAAATATGTACCGAGTTTAAATATTGGTTTTCCAGTCTACTTTCAACATTTATAATTTAAAAGATGATTTAAAAGTTTACCATGAGTGTTGTTAAATTATACATATATGAATATTAAATAAATACTCAATGTTTACGGATACGAAAAATTTAGATGCTTAGGCTCTATCATGAACCACTAAGGAAATAGCTAGAAGGCTAAAAACTGGCCTCATCCTCGGGTGCGACGCTAGCGCTCATCACTGCTCATGGGGCAGTACCGACATCAACGATAGAGGTGAGTCACTTTTTAATTATTGTGAGTATATTATAAGTACTAACCTCATTGCTTGCAACATTAACAATGAGCCCACTTTTATGACAAGAAAACATCACTTAAATGCTAACGAACTGGATGGTATCGTCTGAACACCCATTTTCATCCAATTCAGC
Source organism: Volucella zonaria (assembly GCA_963966105.1). Classification (NCBI taxonomy): domain Eukaryota; kingdom Metazoa; phylum Arthropoda; class Insecta; order Diptera; family Syrphidae; genus Volucella; species Volucella zonaria. Next base: position 135,326,493 of record OZ014531.1, read on the forward strand.
CTTAGTGATCCTCCTCCCAACCAAACAGCATTCCGGAATTATCGGAAAACTGATTGGCCAAAATACAGACGAATACTGTCAGGGACACTATCCTCTGATCTCTTATGTCCTCCGCATGACACCAACGAGCTTGACATGAAGGTCAAAGAATTCATCCTGGCTCCCAATCAGGCTGTTGCTGCTTAATCAACCTAGAGGCAAGAAAAAGCCGTACTGGTGGACATCAGTACTGGGACCGCTTAGAAACGTTTGCAGAAAACTTTCCAACCCAGCAAAAAGCACAATAAAAGTGACTAACTGGGACTCATACAAAGAATCCCTCAAAATATATAAAAAAAAGAACTGAGGAAGGCAATCCTGGAGATCATTCTGTGACAAAATTACAGAAACCTCTGAGGCATCGCGGCTAAGAAAAATCCTCTCTACAAATCCCATGATGCCTAGTTGTTTGAAAAAAACCGATGCCTCTTGGACAACCTCAAGTCAACCTGCTACTGGACACTCACTTTCCAGGAGCCCCATATTCGCAACCCAGGCCTGTAGCAACCCAAACAGGACTATTGCAACCGCGACCAAAATTCCTGGACTGATTACAAGAGATAAACTGCTTTGGACGTTACATAGCTTTAAACCACACAAGTCTGTTGGTCCGGACGGTATAATACTCTGCACCCAGACGTCTCACTTGGGGAGTTGATCAGTCTTATGCTAAATAGCAGGATAATCTACTCCTAACTGAGTGGGGCTTCTGCTAAAAGATGTGGGAGCAGAGGTACGGCGCAAGGGGATGTCCGTTCTCGCCTTCTCTGGAACTTAGTGGTTAATGAACTGCTGATATACCTGAAAGCGGGTGAAAGCAGGGTGATTGCCTATGCGGATGACGTTGCTATAGTCGTCTCAGGTAAGCACCATTCTTTAACACCATTAAAGAATTCCTTAAGCTAAATCTGAAGAGATTACTCCACTGGGCGGATCGCTGTGGATTGGGAGTAAGCCCCCATAAAACTGATCTTGTCCTCTTTTCCAGGAAACATAAAACTCCAATCGTTTAGTCTTTTCCGATACAGCAAAATATCAGGGTCTCATTTTTGACAGGAAACTAAACTGGAAACCTAACATTCAAGAAAGAGTCAAGAAAGCTACAACATGGCTTGCAAAACAGCCATTCGGAACAAATGGGACCTTCAGCCTCGCGTAACCTACTGGCTATACATCTCGGTCATAAGACCGATACTCACCTCCGGGGTTGTTGTCTTCTGGACAGACTTAGACAATGCAGTCAACTGCAACAAACTAAGCGGAGTCCAAAGAATAGCATGCTTTTTCATAAGCGGAGCCCTAAGTTCTACTCACTCCGCGGCATTGGATATTCTGCTCCACTTGACACCCCTCAATATCTTCAGCAGGCAAGGAGCTGCAATTGCAGTTATTCGCCTTAAAGCGACAAAGTGGACAAAAAATTTATTTAGCCACGCTAATATTTTTAATATACTAGGAATCCTGCAAAAATCGTTTGCATTATACCCGAACTTTAGTTTGACAAAGATTTTCATGTAAGCTTCTCCTCTAGATCCTTCTGGAGGAAAATGCTTTCGTGGAGGACAAGTCAATCCACTTTTACATGTGTGGATCTAAAATTAATAGCGGGGTTGGTGGCTGTATCTGAACACCCGGCCATTATCCATGAATGGCACTTGCAACATGTGTTTGTATCAATGAAAACCTACGTTGGAATGAGCACATATTCGGTGTCGTTAAAAATGCTGCGAAATGTCTAGGTTTCCTCAAGCGATGTAAGAAATATTTCACTCCCTCTGATCTGGCCTCTATATATAAGGCGTTTATCTGCTCGAAATTGGAGTACAATGCCCACATCAGTCGGGTGTGCCCAAAACATCTATGTACCTGCTAGATTGGATCCAAAACCGTGCGATAAAACTCATAGGTGATACTACGAGTAACATCACTCAAACAATGGACACCCTCGAACACCGACGTAATGCCTCGTGTCTCACTCTGTTTTATCGCTATTTCCACCAACGGTGCTCCGTAGAAATCGCCAGTAGCATTCCGCCCATTCAAACTTTTAACCGTAACACCCGCCTCGCTATGAATGCTCATCAGTATACCCTCAAGCCCACTTTCGGACGTACTCTAAAATATCGTGATTCGTTCCTAAGCCGTACAACTCGCTTATGGAATGCCTGCCTAGCTCTTTATTTGCTAGTCATTATAACCTTCAAACATTTAAAACCTACGTTCACCGGTACCTCTCTTTCTATCCTCCCTGACTTTCCTTCGCCCGCGCTGTGTGCAAACATTTTAAAGGTACTTAAATCCCTTGAGCGCGCACAAATTTAAAAAAAAAAACACAGACATTCCAGAGAATTGTACGGTTGACGAACTCGCCAAAATTGGAACTACTCTACCTATTCTATTGGAAAAGGGTAGCATCGGTATACCAATCGCTAGGCGCAGATCAATATTTAAGCTGGATGCTAATAAAAGAACAGACCTTAGGTAGACTGTTGGATCAACATGCCTGGCGACCAAACAGATCTGGCGAAAGTTTGATCTGTATCGCTATAAGAATTTGATCCTTCTGAATAGGAAACATCTCACCGACGTCATAGGTATCAGCACTGGACACTGCCTTATAGGCAAGCATGCAACCGATAAAAAAGAAAAACTTCAAGTCGTCTGGTTTCGCCATTTTCTGGGAAGTTCGTCGAAAAATCCGGTACAAAAAGCAACAATAAGGGCTCAAGTTCCAGCCAAGTGAAAAACTATCAGCAATCTCGTTGCCTTAGTAACCAGATGATCCAAAAAAGTGTGGCCTATAGAATGGTTGTAAGATTGGCAAATTTAGCCAACCTCACAAGCGGGGCAGTATTATTGCAGATACATAAGAGAAATATGTAGCATTAGATGTAATTATATGCGTTCCTTATTTTAATGATTAATAAAAGAAGAATGTTTTTTCGAGGAGCGGAAATAAACATCCTTTTGTGGCACTGTCTTTTTCCTAAGTGGGAGCATCTGCACATCAAGCCAGTGATGGTTAATAAAACGTTGATGCGAATCGCTATTTGCGAAAGCACAAGACTTCTTGCCTAATTTAGAATAAATCCGCCCCAAATATATGCTGCGTTGATTCTCCGTAGTAATCACAGTAGAATTATCTCATACTTTGTCGTTCAAGTAGCTTTTACAAGGAATCTGTCATGCTGGCTTTTGACGCCACCATTGATTCAATCTGGCCCGATACGTCCTCCGTTTGTGCGTCAGTTATTTCTGACAACATTCGTGCTTGTAAGTTTGGCAAGATATAGCAAAAACCATCGCTTACGATATCGCTCTATCAGATGAACCCAAATTTTTTTAAAAAGCCAAATTATAATTGTAGTCTTGGAAAATCCAGCTCCATCTTCAGTAACATCCTTCGGACTCATTAAATTTAAGTGAGGAAACAACTGACCTAATAAAACAAGAAGCAAGCTGGTTAAATTCAACAGCAACTTCGCTCCTTATTCTCTGTTAAAATATCTCCTCATGATCTGTATTCTATCCCACGGTTTTACAATTATTTTAAAATGAACATACAATACAAGTATAAGAAGTATAATGCACTAGTTCTTACATCTCTGGCACACCATTCTCTACAGATGGTCATCACAGGGTAGTCAAAGGACATTTCCAGGTTCCCACAAAACCCCATTGCTTTTAAAATGAAAATCTTACTTAGTCTTGCCTATTTGCAGTCAATTAGCCTAAAATTGTCGACAACATGAATAAATTTTGCAAATCCTTCTGCTTCATCTGGGCCTTAGGCCTTAAGTGCTGAAAATGTGTCCTCATTAAATTTGCAAATTTTTATACCTTCTCACCACATTGTTACATTTTAAAATGCTACATCAGGTGGACTCATTTAAAACCCCTTTTTTTGTGGTTTACCAGGTGAAAGTTTGTTGCCTACCCACTATCCACTGGCACTTCTTTCATTTCAAGCTTCATGTACATGTGTATGTATGTAATAACCAATTCAGGTAAATTTCCAGGTTGGCAACTCTTCAGTTAAATAAAAAAAAATAATAACTGACCTTGTAATAACAAGTTCTTGCCGATACCAAATGTGGAAAGTTACATTGGTTGCTTGAACATATTCACATATATTTATCCATCCCAAAGATCCGATATACGATTACGTTCCAATAAGGAAGGAGAGACTCATTGATCGATGTCCATATGCAGAACGAAAAGAAGAACACAACCCGGGAAAGTTAGCGCCTGAGTGCTTTACTTAAAGAGTTAAGTGCGCCCTCCCTATTCAAGCCAGTTAAAGTGGTATTGCCTCTCACAGTTTAAGACCCCCCACAGCCTGTTCGGCGTTCAAGAAATGTAAATTAAAGTGTTGTAAATTATTCTATCCCAAGGGTAAGGATACGAGTACATAGAATACCGCACACTCAAGGACGTGTGCAACTTTTTTATGTTTCTTTGGGCAGGCGTGTTCCTTTCTACTGGGCATAGCCTGAGTAGAAGTGTGTATCTTTCAGGAACATCCACAGAGTGATTGTCATGCAAATTTAATCGCTGATGGATGGATGTAAACTGTAAATGATTTATTAATCCTCTCCGCTGCTGTTTGGGAAATTGAATATGCAAATAATTGCTCTCCCACAAACGGAAAAGAAAGATAAAATAAAAATAAACTAAAAAAAAAAAAAACCACTAACGATGAATATTCAAATTGCTTAGAGGTTGCGGACTCTAATTTCGCCAATTCACGTGACCACTTGACCTTTATTTTCTCCGATTATGTACTCGTATACGAGAGAATGAGAAACTGGATTTACTAGATGCTATGCAAAGTTAAAGCTATCATTTTCCTCAGACAAAAACATAAACAAAAAGCAGTAACCAAACGACAAACGATACAAAGGTCAACAGCAAAACACGTCAATACACTCGACAGTCGGTTGGCTAAAGCCAACCCAACATGAACTTGTGAATCACGTATTTGCTTTCGGGTTTTGGATATCAATTTTGGAGCTCCAACAGGAAATACCACAACTGGAAATCCGTCCAGAATGTCGAATATTTATTGTTCGACGTGGTTCAACATAGCGCGAAGTATTGTACGAGTAGCATTTTAAAAGATTTCGTAGTGTATCCGCGATTATAAATTCATTAATTCGGAAAAAAAAAGAACACAATTTCCGTTACATCTCCGTCTAATTGATTCGTATCTGAAACACGTGAAACTCACAATAAAGGTTTTATATCACAAACAATAAATAAAGATACGAGATAGTGTCTGAAATAATTTGATAGCTCATCATTTCTTATCTGGTTTTTGGATTCGGAAATTATGATAGGTTAATTTATCTACGAGTTATGTAGATAGTTTTACCAAAGATAACGTTGGCATTAAGTTGGCGCAGTCACCTTTTAAAGATTTGGCATTCATAAAATGAAAAATGATGACCTTTGAAGATTATTTAGCGGTTAAAGTGGGAATGTTGTGTTATTATGATCACAATCAATCAGAAAAAATATAAGTACAACAAAAATTCGTGGTCTTATTAGTCTCGGAAGTATACCATACAACAACTACCCAGGGTTAGGCAAACGTCAGAGCAAAGAAGAGAAACGCCAAATGAGCAGAATACTCCAAGGAAATCTCCATAGAAGCCGAATGGCTGATGTCCTCCTAACCGAACTCATAACTGAGCTGATAGCAGACATAGTTAACATCAGCGAACAGCGTAAGAATAAAGAACGACCACACTGGATCACAGACACACTGGGCACCGCCGCTGTTTGGATCCCAAACGCGAGTACAATTACTGTTAAAGATCAAGGCAGCGAAAGAGGCTTCGCCTAGATAAAATGCACGGCTGCTGTTATTTCACTCTAAATGGTGGCATAACCGAGTTCTGTGAAAAACTCGATGAATTAAAAGATTTTATACAAGAGACAGACTCACGCGGAAAGTACATACTCGAAATGGCAGCAAGAAGAGGTATTTATGTAGCGAGCGCATCCCGGATATAACCTTTGCCTCAGAAGCTGCCGTGAAATAAGGCCGAATATTAGCGACCACAGAACAAACATCGGCCAAGATAAAAAATTGGAGAGTTATAGAAGACTTCACAGACAGCGATCATCAATACATCGCTTACGAAATATGCAGCGAATCGAAACCGAAAAACACGATGGAATGTTAACAGACACAACGAAGAGCTACTCAGGACCGTAAATACGGCTACAGAAATGGCTGGGAGTGCTGAAACAAGAACAGAAGCCACGATGCAGCTTATACGCCAAGCCACATACTGAAAAATGAGCTTGGGCTCAAGCCATTGAAGTTCCAAAAAGCACACGATCTTACACCGCAACAGAAAAAAGTTTGAGTCGAAAGAGAGAAGGAGTTGCTACGCTTCCACGAAAGTGGTGAGTTGCCGAATTTGGATTTTTCCGATGAGTCGCCATTTGTTATCGAGCAATATGTCAACAAACAAAATGACCGAGTTTACTTGCCAGAGAGGTCCTTCGAAAATTTACACCTTCGGACGGCCACCAGAAAGCAGACAGCATCGATGGTGATAGTTTGGGTCGCCATAACCCCCAATGGTCGCTCTCCGCTCGTATTTTTGGACCGTGGCGTCAAAATTAATTCACGTATACCGTGAAACTGTCTTAGAGGCAGTATTGAAGCCTTGGGCAAACAATCATTTCGGTCGGAGACCGTGGACATTTCAACAATACACAAAGCGCGCGTCAACCAAGATTGGTTAAAAAACAATGTTCCACACTTCATTTCTTCGACACAATGGATTGCAAATTCTCCGGATGCAAGTCCGTTGGATTTCTCTGTCTGGAGTATTTTGAAGGCAAAGTTTGGACCACCTCAAACAAGCACTTCGCCGGGAATGGGCCAAAATACCGCAGAGCCACTTGCGTGCAGCGTGCGATGCTTTCTTCGGCCGTCTCAAGGCCATTATTCGCGCCAAAGGTGGACATATTGAAAACTACTGATACAATTTGAAAATTGATGTATTTTCCAACATTTTTTGCTTTGGCACAATAAAATTTATCAAAAAATAAAAAAATTATAGTATTTTAAAAAGTTGGAGTTCGAGTCATTCACCCTGTACATATTATAAATGTAATTCCTTCGGGGAGAAATTCGATGACGTTGAGCCGATTTTCATGATTCTTTTTTTGTTTTGTTCGTATTACTGTATTCCAGGTTTACGCAGATAGAATTCTGGAAAATCGATTTCTTCGCATTTTAAGACAATGCCGAACAGCTCCAACTAGTTTTAGTTTTAATAGTTTTCGGATGTCTTCGCGGATCACTTCGGGTGCATCCAGGGACCACCAGTGGTCTACATGGACTCGGCTACAAACTAAAAAAACCAATACCATACATAGAAATCAAGGCAAGAATCACTTTTGCCGATAGTTGTTTCTTTGAACTGAAAAAACCACTCAACAGTAAGTCGATCTGACAGAAAGCGTAAAAATAATATCGAAGCCGAGGTTGACAAAATCTCTAACTATAAATCAATTTTTGCGACTTCTGTTCCAATGTATCCAAACACAACAATTACAGCTTCCTGCGTTAGGGCAATGATATCATTTTTATCAGCGTATGGAAGTAGTTGCACATTTTGGAAAATTTTGCCTCTGGTGTTGGCTAACCCGTTTCGATGAATGTTCTCAAGTATTACAGCGCATCATCTGTCTAAACTCTATTTTAGCATTAGCGATCTCGATGAGAATACTTCTGACTTCTACGTAGCAGATAACGTTCTCCATCGATATTAGTTGCGTTGTTGTGCACGCATTTTAGCGATCGTCACAAAAAATGACCCAACCCCTCTTATGCAAAACTTGGCAGCACAGATATAAAGGGTGACCACATAAGAACGATAGGAAAAAAGAATTAAATAAAACAACAACGGTGTGGAATACAAAATTTAGACTGGCTTTATTTTGAAACTAAATTCATGCCATTATACGAGTATATGGAATAGCACATCATTCAAATGGCCGCCTCGGCTTCGCTGGCAATTTTTCAAGAGGTCGGCGTTAATCCGGCAATAGCGTGTCGAATGTTGGGATCGAGCTCGTCGTCCAAAGTGATTGGCTTATTAGGGTAGACTAAGGACTTGACGTAACCCCAGAGAAAATAATCCAGTGGTGTCAAATCGTATGATCGCGGTGTACAGTGGGGCAGAATGCATTAAGTCTACCACCAAAGCGATTAATAAAGAAATCATCAGACAGTATTTTTATGTATTTTTTTTTAATAAATAAACATCTTTAATCTCAATAGGTATGTAAGAGTATAAGCACGTACATAGAACAGTTTACAAGTCTTCATCACCCGATTTAATTTCAAATTCACAACAAATTTGATTTGGTAATGGTACAGATGGGGGCTTAAGCAAATCGATAATTCTTGGGGTAGATGTTGTATTTTTTTTCGGAATCATTCGCATGCCTGTTAACACCTTATCTGATGATAGCAAAAAAAAATAATTAAATACTACCTTGCTCAAACAGTTCCCGGAATGCATTCAGAAAATTGGAAATACAAGGTTGTTTATCTAAATTTATATTTTTCCCTTCAGAGTAATACCCATCGACTGCAACATACTTATGGCAGCGCTTGGTCCAATCCTTGAAACATTTTTTACTCGTATATTCGGTTTTCGGTATGTCCATCAGCGCTTCCTGCGATTTTTCCATTACTTCTTCTCGGCTGCTGAAACGCGCTCCCCGTAGTGGTTTTTTTAACTCGATTGAACAGAAAGAAGTCACAGGGAGCAAAATCAGGTGAATTCGGTGGCTGTTGGATGGTATTTGTTGCATTTTTCGTCAAAAAAATTTCGAATAATGATGGCACTGTGCGACGGTGCGTTATCATGGTGCAAAATCCACGGGTTTTCTGCCCACAATTCTGGTCTCTTTCGGCAAATTGCCTCACGCAAACGTCTCATAAGGCGCAAATAATACTTTTTGTTTACTGTCTGGCCTTCTGGCAATAATTGATGATGCACTACACCGTTGTAATCCATGAAAACCGTGAGCATTGCCTTCTTTTTTGACTGAAAACGACGTAGTTTTTTTGGTCTCGGCTCATTTGGTGAACACCGTTCACTTGCCTGATGTCTGGATTGCGTGTCGTACTCATAAACCCACGTCTCGTCTCCAGTAATGATCATTTGAACATTTGATGAATGTGGGATCGGATTCAGCCTCGCAAATCATCTCTTTTGCGACGTCAACACGGTCTCTTTTTTGCATGAAATTGAGGTCTTTTGGCACCAACTTTGCTGCTACACGACGGAAACCCAGATCATTAACCGAAATGTCTTGGACGGATCCATGGGCAATGTTCAAGTCCTCCGCTATCTCTCTGATGGTTAATTTGCGGTTATTGACCAACATTTCTTTTACATCATCAATGTTTTCGTCGGTTTTCGATATCGATGGTCTACCACTACGTTCATCATCTTCGATTGACTCACGACCACTTTAGAACCGCTCGTGCCACTGGTAAACGACGGTTTTCTTTAGAAGTACTCTTGGCTACGTAACTTTTGCAAATGTCAAGCTATGACGCTAAGATTTAGAGGGAATGTCAACAACAAAAAAACAGAACTCAAATCGGAACGATGGGAGCGCTACACGGTGGTATGTCTGCATTCGTATTTTCTCGGCTATTTTTGCGGGAGTGATGCTCTCTATATCTTTTAAAGTCCTTATTGTGGGCTTCCTGCGCGTCTTCACTCATCTGTCCAATGGGTAATAAAGCAGATGAAATAATCTCATTACGATGAGTTAAATGAGGGATACTTAGCTGCGAAATAGTTTGCGGTTTCGTGCGCAAATGCTCTAAATTGTGAAGCATCAACTTCATGGCCCCATGATACAGCAATCATTATTATATGCATTTTTTTCATTAAACATAAATCTATCTTTGTTATGTCAGCTGAAACTTCTGCATTTTCGAAAAATCTCCTGGTCGTATTTCCGTCATTAGAATTTCCAAAACCGGGCTTCGGCTTATCAACGATCAAACCTAAACGATCTCGAAACTGCCGTTGAATTACTTTCTTTGTTTCGGCAACGACTTTCTTATGTTCATCTCCCCCATCTTGTCATTGTTTTATTTTTAATTTATAAGAAAGTTGAAGAAGGCATTCAAAAAAATGATTGCATCCGTGCAATACCGATAAACCAAATTGCAAATTTTCAGTTTTAACTGGTCTTTGTATCGTTCCTTCAAACAAATTAAATTCTTTTGATTTGGCATCACAAATGTAACATTTTTGGGTGGAAGAGTTTTCGGTTATGGCTTTACAAACCTTTTCATCAACTATTGCAAAGGTCAAATTGTGTTGAAGGCTGGAGGTCCTTAATTTGGTTATCTACTCTTTGTTTTTCAGTCACGGATACATCGGAAGATTCTTTAAGAAATTCAATTTAAAGAGGCCAACAATATCTGGTTGAGCTTGGCCGAGGATTCTGCCAGACTATTTTTGCACCGGAAGCTAAACGAATAGGAACAAGACAAACACAGGTGAATCATATATGTCCAATTTATGAAAAGCTTGCTTATATATACAAACTGTGATCGAAGCTTTCATCAAAGCCCTATTTTTCAATTCTTCGGGGCTTAGGAAATCGATCACATAATTTTGGACAGTTATTAAACGTTCAGCTGTCAAGTTAAGCACACTTTGTAAATCAGTATTTACAGAGGTCTCCGAAGTACTTATTTTTTGAGGTTCCGGGTAGTAATTTTTTTTACACTCCTGAACAATTTTGTAAGGGAAAATCTTGGGAGCTTTCGACCTTATGATTTCATAGTAAAACCAGGACAGGTTTGCTTCAATAATCATTGGCAATGCTTCTTCTCCAGTCATTGAAGTTGGACTCATTTAAAGTTTTTTCTTTATAGTTTTCGGCATGACTTGGAATGGTAGTAACTTTGCGAATTAATTTTGCAGCCCTCGACTGTCTAGAAGCTCTCAAACTCATTTCAGTCGCATATGCCAACTCGACAAGAGACGTGGATTTTCTCAGCTCTTCAGTTTTTTGTCGTTTTGTTCTATCTGACCCGTCTTCAAAAAACGTTTAAAGTTTGCAGAGCATGCATAAGTAAAGAGAATAGGCGTTTTAAGTGGAGTACTATTATTTTTTAAAAATCGTGCCTCTACTCGACAAGCTTTATCCCAGCGGGATTTAAATTTTGATTTCGCTAGGTAATTTTTTTTATTATTTTCATGTTCAAAAGTTCCACTGCATTGGACCCGTCTTTCAACTTCTTGCCTTACAAATTCTATTTGGCTATCCAATCCTTGGCAATTTGAACTCTTCATTATATTGTAAAGGTCTTGCCTTGTTATAGGCAAGATTTTGGAAGTTGTTCGGCCTAAGGTGTAATTATAAAACAAAATTTTCCAAAAAAAATCCTATTTTTTTCGAGAGTGACGACAATAAACAAGAATTATATATGTATTCTGAAAATAGACAAAACCCTGAACACATTGACATATATAAACTTTGCGGCAACTCCCGGCTAGCATAACTTAAATCTTAAGGATTTCAGATAAATGCAAAAGTTAGACATTTTTTTTTTACACTTTTTCCATGTTCAACCACAAATTAAGATAACAAATAAATATTAACTAAAAACTTAAAAATCACACCATCGCAAAAAAAAAAAATATTTTGATCCAAATAACGGGGAAAAAATTGCACACAATTAACTAAAGCAATTTAAAACACAAAAAGTGAACAAATACTCCACTTGTGACGATCTACTGAAGATCTCGTGACCCAAATGACTCTTCTCTCTTCCACTTCTAATTCTCTATCATATTTGAAACAGAAATAAAGCGTTAGTTTAAGACAGCTTAAGCTCAACTTCAAACGGGGCTATTTTGCCCCAAAGTGCGGCGGTCAATTGATAAACGCTCGCCAAATTTCTCCTTCACAACTTCGAGCGTTGCGTCGCTTGTATGGAACGATATGGGAAAAAAAACGATGTGCTTCACCCGAGAATCCACTTTAGAAGTGGATTTTCGGTGCAAGTAACCCTTCTTCTTCCCACTTCAATAAAAAGCGTTCCCTTTCTTACGGACAATCTTCCTGCCCGCGCAAATGTGAACAGGCACTTTCTACCTATGCTTGATTGTTTCGTTTCCAAATCATATCGTCTTTGACGTGAATTCTCATTTTGCAAGTGTTGCGATACGGGAAAGATCTCATCGGGTGAACGCAACAAGTTGTATGAAAGTTTCCTAGTGTTCGTTTCAGAGTTCACTGTTCCTCTATCTGTCAAAAAAAAATTCATTCCAATGACGCCTTTTTTTTGCGTGTACCCACTTCGTTCAATGGCATGCCTTTCAATTCCACGCTTGTGTGGCCAGGCACATATAAACACCACCCTTTCTAAGCGTATTGAAGATTGTTTGTTTTGTTTATGTCACATGTTTAAGTATACTAGAACGCATAACATTTTAAATAATTTTTTTTTTTTTCAGAAAAATGCCACCGAAACGAAAGTATGACGGCGATTATATTAAATTGGGCTTTACTTCAAAAGAAATAAATGGGTAGACTAGACCTCAATGTGTAATATGTACAACTGTTCTTGCCAATTATGCTTTAAAGCCGGCCAAGTTGGAACGTTATTTAAAGACCGTACATCGGAACTATTGTCACCGTCCGCGAGAATTCTTCGAAGGCAAACTAATAAATCTAAAAAAAAATAAACTTGGGCCCAGTGGAACAAGTTATGCAACATCTGAAAAAACATTATCTGCGTCGTTTGAAATATCAAAATTGATTGCCAAATCCAAAAAAGCACACGCAATCGGTGAGTCTCTAATAAAAGCTATTAGGGCAGGAAGCTCAAAAGAAAATTCGTGATATACCACTTTCAAACGGCACAGTGAAGTCGCGCATTCAAAAAATGCCAAATGATATTGAAGAACAAGTTATTGACAAGATAAAGTGTAGTCCTTATTTTGCGCTACAATGTGGTGAATCTACCGACGTTACACAATGTTGTCAATTACTTGTATTTATTCGATTTTTGAATGACAACAAAAAGTTTGAAGAGGAGTTACTATTTTCTCAAGAACTTGAAACGACGTCGAAAGGTGCAGATGTTATGGATGTAATAAGTCTATATATGGAGAAACATGGGCTTACATATCTGGCAAAAGCTTGCGGGGATTTGTACGGACGGTGCTCCTGCAATGCTTGGTTCCCGCTCTGGTCTTGAAATGCTGATAAAAACAAAAAATCCAGCTGCAATTACGACACACTGCATTGTTCATCGTCAGGCACTGGCTGCCAAAACACTACCGGAATGCTTCGCTATTGCGATGAAAACTGCTATAAAAGTAGTTAACTTCATTAAAAATAAGGACTGAAACGAATAAAATCTGTAAATTTTAATATAATACGGGCTATACTTCCAATGCGTAAAAATTGCAATTCCATATTGTACCCAGATTAGCCTGTATATTCTCTAGTTTCAGTTTGTTATTGATTTTAGTTCGGTGCGGTTTAAAATATTTATAAAATATGAGTCAAGAGGAACGCCCTAAAAAGATCATCGACAAATGGCTCGAAAATACTTCGCGTCCAAACCATTTCATCGCAAAAAATTTAAACATAGCACGCAGTACAGTGGATTCTGTTATTAAACGATATTTGCACACGTTGACAGTTAAGCGAAAACAGAAAAGTGGAGCTAAAAGTGAATCACATGACACAAATTTGAACAGGAAAAGGTGGGTGACATCGTAAAAAACCGGGTTATGTCATCCAGAGATGTTGCTCGGAAATGTAATACCAACCAAACAATGGTACAAAGATCTAAAAAACTTAACGGTCTAAAAACACGAAGAAAACAAAAAATACCAAAAGTTACTGAAAAGCAAAAAAAAAGTCATAAAAACACGAGCCCGAAAGCTATACGAGTTGATCGGCAACAAGAAAGCGTGCTTGGTTTTGGATGACGAAACTTATGTCAAAGCCGACTTTACTACTCTTCCAGGTGTGCAGTTTTGCAACACGTTTGAAGCTGGGATTCTTCCACAATCAACAAAATCGATTGGAATGGAAAAACTCGGGTCAAAATATCTCGTTTGGCAGGCCATTTGCTAATGTAAACACAGAAACTCATCGTTTATTACAACGGGAAAAATTAACGGAGGAGTGTACATTAACGAGTGCCTTAAAAAACGGTTGATTCCTTCCTTACACAAACACGAGGGTTCAACATTATTTTGGCCAGATTTAGCTTCAGCTCACTATGCTCATGCGACGTTGAGCTTTCTTGTTGCTAAAAATGTCGACTTTGTCCCAAAAGACATGAATCCACCCAATGTTCCACAGTGCCATCCCATTGAAAGGTATTGGGCTTTGGCCAGAGCTAAATTGAGGAAAACTGAGCAGTGTGCAAAGGCCGTAAAAGATTTCAGTGCTAAATGGAAAAGAGCGTCCAAAAAGATCACGGAAGTAACTGTCACCAACCTTATGAAGGACATTCGAAAGAAGTTGAGGAAAGAATGGGAACCCAAATAATTTTTTTTATTTTTTGTAATTGTGAATGAATTTAATAAAAACAGAGTTCTAAAGCAAATAAAAAAAAATTTACATGAATTATGAAAATATTTTTTTTTTTTACTTTGAAGTTTCCAAATTTTATTCGTTTCAGTCCTTAGTGCACTAAACATTCGTCTCTTCAAACAATTATGTTCTTATATGAATTCTCAATACGAAACTCTGCTTTTTCACACGGAAGTTCGATGGCTTTCCAAAAGAAACATGCTGTCCATGTTGTTGTACGAACTGAGAGAGGAAGTACAAGCATTCTTAACTGACAAGAGCAAAGAGTTGCTGGATTAGTTCTGTAAGGCAACATTTCAAATACGTTTTGCTTATTTGGTAGATTTTTTCGCACAACTAAATAAAGTGCGAAATGTAAGGGTCAGGAAATTTTACGTTGCAAGGCACCAGCAATATATTTTCATATCAAGATAAAATCAGTGCATTTATCACAAAAATTAAGCTATGGATCAATAAAGTTTAAAGAGACAACTTTTCTGCGTTTGATACCCTGAATCAAATTGTTGACGGACAGAGTGCTGAGATTAAAGGAGAAATACGGGATAATATTACACTTCATTTGAAAAACTTAAAAAGTGAATTCAATCGCTATTTTCCTGACTGCGAGGACAACGGTATTCGGAAACTGATCCGCAATCCTTTCATTGCAAACGTTTCTGAGGTGCCTGATGAAATTCAAGAAGAAATAATTGAAATGCAATCCTGAAGATTTTTGGAGCCAAAAGGCAATTTCTTTTCCAAAAATTCGAGAAATTGCTATACGTCACCTAACTTTGTTTTCATCGACATATCTATGCGAGCGGGGATTCTTGGCGCTTCTGATAATTAAAAACAAGCATCGAAATCGGTTGGATTTATTCATTTACATTTACTGTCTTTTACCTCTAAACAGTCGGTGGTCAATGGCAAGACAGAAATTTTGTCAAATGGTCCCTCATCACTAAAAGGTTAAGAACCACTGATGTAGACAAAATCTTTTACTGTCTCAAAGGTGCGACGATGCACCTGTTAGATAAAATACATATATTTCCAAGGCGAATGTTAATATTATAATTAAAACTGCTTTGCAGAAGCACAATTCACATGTTCTAAAGCAGATAATGCCAACAGAACATAATCCTTCGACAGTTAATAGTCACCCCCAAGTGCTGGCAGGGTTCCATTTGTTAGTTTACTAACCTGAACATTTAAATTTATTGGCCTTATTTTGATGAGTTATTATAGTTATTTCAATACCTCTTGGGCCATGAAATATAAAAGATCCATTATTTTTGCCCATAAAGTGAAAACAGCTTAATTCTTCCCAAGACCTACAATTATAAAAATAATTATTACAATTACTCCACTCTATTTACAGCAGTAATAGTAATATGTCGTCCTTGACATAATCCATATCCAAAATAATAAATTTTCAAGCCATACACCCGACTACAAACTCTATTGGTTGTAAATCAATAGAAGGTTTAAGACTAAATAAGCCGCAAACTATACGCTACCAGCCGCCGCAAGCACTTCCGGCGTTACATCACAATTACATAAACGTAAAGCATCACGAAAACTTCTTTATTCCAAACCCCATCAATTCCAAGTGTCGGGCATAAATTTTAATTAAAATTAATTGATCTAAAACTAATCACACATACGCTATCGTAAATAATTAACTTGCCACTAAAGTGGGGAAAACTGGCAAACCAGGGAGACATCACTACACCATGTCATTGATATCGGTATTGGTTGTCGTTTCTATGAAAATCGTTAATACACAATCAAATGGAAAACTCCGAATGGATCTCATACTCGTATCCGTATCTTAATTGAAACTGCAAACCAGAATACAATAGTCGCCTCACTCAGTTTAACCAGTTTAACGTGTGTACCAGTATCTTACCATTAACTCTCGCTGGATACTCGGATTCATTCGGATCACGTAACTTTACAAAATATGTAATCGAACAAACTTTTCCATACTCGTACATATATTGTATCAATCATAGTATGTCTTGCAAGAAACCTCGCAATTTGTGGTTTTGTTTAGTTTGTTGTACATACGAGGGCTATTCCAAAATCAACTTCCGAAGTGAAAAATATTTTTTTAAAAAACCAAAAACATTAATTTTTTCCACAAAATAGTTTTATTAACATCTAAATTATTTTTCTACATAGTCTCCATGTAAATCTATGTATAAATTTTTGGTAACGTAGGACGAGGTTTTGTATACCCCCCTTAAAAAATGGCACCGCCAGTGCATTGAGGCATTGATGCACACCGTTCATAAGCTCTTCATTGCTTCCAAAATGTTGAGATGCAATGGATGATTTCAATTTTGGGAAAAGGTGATAATCACTTGGTGCCAAATCAGGATTGTAGGGAGGGTGATCAAAAATATCCCAATTGAACTCCTCCACTAAAGTTTTTGTGTATGCAGCAGTGTGTGGTCGTGCGTTATCATGCAGAAGCACCACACCTTTGGTAAGCATTCCTCATCTTTTGTTCTGGATTGCTCTTCTCAACTTACGTAGAGTTCCACAGTAAACCGCTGCATTTATTGTGTTTCCAGGTTCCATGAACTCGGTCAACAATATGCCTTTACTGTCCCAAAAAACTGTGGCCATCATTATTCAATAGGAAAAAGTTTGTTTGAATTTTTTTTGGCTTGTTTGGGGAATGAGTGTGCATCCATTGCTTTCACTGTTCTTTGCTTTCTAAGTTTACATACTGGACCCAAGTCTCATCTCCAGTCACCTTCCATTTCTAAACGTTCGAGAAATGCTTTTTCTGAATTGACACGTTGGGTCTTGTGGACATCTGTGAGCTGTTTTGGGACCCAACGGGTACAGAACTTGTGGTAACCCAAGTTTTCAGACACGATTCTGTATAGAGCAGTTCGAGAAATTTCGGAAAATCTTGTCGCAAGATCTGAAATCGTAAAACGCCTGTTTTCTCGAAAAAATTGGTCAACTTGGTGAACCATGTCTTGATTCATGATCGATTTGCGCCCTTGGCCTCCTTCATTATGCACATCTGTGCGTCCGTTTTTAAATTGTCTACAGCAATCACGTACCGAACCATCACTCATCACTGTATTGCCGTAAACAGCACATAACCAAAAAACGAATTATACTCCGTACCTCACAGGCGGCGGGAGATAAAATTGTATTCTCCATATTAAAACGGCAACTATTGAAAAAATACTGAACGAAAACGGTCGAGACTTGGCATATTATTAGAGAATAATATACTGGCTGCGACATGCAGAAACACGTCACTGAAGTGCACGTATGTAATGAATTGTAACACATCGGAGGTTGATTTTGGAATAGCCCTCGTAGTACAAAGTATGTTCATATACAGGGTGAGTT
The DNA here is from genome assembly GCA_963966105.1 of Volucella zonaria. Classification (NCBI taxonomy): domain Eukaryota; kingdom Metazoa; phylum Arthropoda; class Insecta; order Diptera; family Syrphidae; genus Volucella; species Volucella zonaria. Next base: position 135,344,523 of record OZ014531.1, read on the forward strand.
TTTTTAACTTGAGACATCCAAATTACTCGAAAAATACGCGATATCGCGAAAAATGTTTCAGACAAAAGTCACAAGGTTCTGAAGGGGACATAAGATGGTGATCACGAGTGTGACCTTGAGACCCATTTTCAAGGTCATACGAAGGTCACTTTTGATTTTTCAAATGATAATTCCTGATTTTCATTGCTCAGTCGTATTGCTCGTAGGCTTGTCATTCGTTTTTACATACTGCGTTTAGCATAACCCAGAAACAACGACGTGGACGTAGCAATATTTTGTTTCCTTCGGGGTGATTAATTAGAGTGGGTCTCCTTGCCTCCCACTGTTGAATCATTGAATTCTTCCCATTCCGACGTTTATTTCCCGAGGCTATTTCAACAAATGCTCGAAAATGTGACCATTCACTTTTCACTTGTCTATCCGCGCTCTAAATGAATCAACAGAACTGAGAAGAATTTCTGGCGTAATCTTCCGGCAAGCTTCAGTTATTCGTCTTTTGATGTCCTCACGTGTTATTGGCTTTTTTCTGTAAGCCTTACTTTTTAAGTAGCCCCACAAGAAGAAATCAAGTGACGTAAGATCAGGTCATCTGGCAGGCCATTGCCTCGGACCCCCTCGTCCGATCCATCGTTGATGGTAAACATTGTTTAATACGCCCCGGGCTACTTGGGAATAATGGACTGGACAACCATCATGTTGAAACCACATTGTTTGTCACAACTCCAATGGCAGTTCTTCTAGTAATACTGGAAGATGGTCCCGCAAAAAGTTTGCATACTTTTCGCCATTCAAGTTGCCTTCAATAAAATATGAACCTATTAATTTATCCCCAATAATTCCCGCCCAAACATTAACATTCCAAGGGTGCTGGCGTTCAACTTGTCGCAACCAAAAAGGGTTTTCGGTAGCCCAGTAATGCATATTATGTCGATTGACCGTACCGTGATTGGTGAAAGTCGACTCATCAAAGAATAACACCTTGGCGAAGAAAAGTGAGTCTCGTTCAATTTGCTGAAGTGCCTATTGACAAAAGGAAACCCGGTTGCGAAAATCCTCACTAGAAAGTTCTTGATGCATTGAAACATGATAAGGATGGTATTTATGCTGATGTAATAGCTTACTGGCAGTCGTTTGAGAAATTCCTGATTCACGACTTATTTGGCGAGTGCTAATGTGAGGATCGTGTACAAAAAAAATAGGGATTCACATTAAAAAATCAAAAGCGACCTTCGTTTGACCTTGAAAATGGGGGCTCAAGGTCAAACTCGTGGTCACCATCTTATGTCCCCTTCAGAACCTTGTGACTTTTGTCTGAAACATTTTTCGCAATATCGCGTATTTTTCGAGTAATTTGGATGTCTCAAGTTAAAAAACTCACCCTGTATAGCTAAGGCACATGCCTGAGTTTGTCGTGACACTGAACTTGAAACCTTCGATGTTTGGTTTTGTGATCATACTTGTTATGAAATTTGAGAAATGACAACATGGTTAGACCTATGATAAAAGAGAGGAGGCTCTGCGAGTGCATACGGGAGTGTAGCTTATTGCCAATCTACCAATCCACAATACTACAACTACAAACGTCATCTCCAAAATCACGACAATTGTCTACACGTTCAGTTACGAGTATTTTAACTAAAAACACCACAAAATTGCTGCACCAATCTCACACAGCTCATGACAAATACAATACGTCCGTAAAAAAGAACTGGATAATAGGTCAATTGAATTCATTTCATTACGCATTATTTCCTTGATGCCCAATTTTTTAGGTGAAAACCAAAAGCATCACGAATAGTGTTGGTCATAATCAAATCTAAAAATTCCAGTAATCACCGGAATTTCATTTGAAATTGATGTGATCTAATGAAAACTAACACGCAAACGGCGAAAACTGGGTAACTATCACGCATGCAACAAAGGTCAGAATAAATGAAGGGGTAAATAGCTCTCGTCAAATTAGGTTCCATTGGAACTTGGAATAGGCACATTCATGTATTCTGTGCCTTGTCAGTACTTTGTTTCACAATTTTTTTTTTTTTTTTGGGTAAAAGGTCAGAACACTAAGTTGAAGTTAACGGAAGTTCTTGGAAATAGCTAAATATGTACCTTATTCAAATAAATGGATATTCGAAGATAACTCACGTTCAGTCAAAAACAAACAGATTACGTAGTTGTGCATCAGGTAAGCCTTCCGAACATAGAATGACGGGTGGATAGCTGTAAGTGTTCAATCCAACGTAACCATATCCCATATGTGTGTAGGACCTTTCCACTTAGCGCAGTCTTTCGTCAACTGTCCCAATCATCTGCACGCTCTCCAAGATGGTTAAGGGTCCTTTTCGTTTGTGCGCGAAACTACTCGTATTTACAGCTGCGTTGTAAAAATCGAACTCTCTTCGGAGCGTTGGTACTCATTCGCTCTAAAATATACAGGGTGTCCCCTAATTCGTCAAGGATAATTTGGGAAATGATTTTTGGGTATATTCAAAGAAAAAAATTTTTCTACAGTAAGGGTCTGCCTCCAATGTTGACATCATTTATCGAGGATTTAAGAAAAGGCTTATTTTTTTAGTGTACGCTGACCCATGGTAACGGGAATTGCTCTATTAGCACTAATGGTAGAAGCTTTATTTAGGACTTAATTTTAGCCTTTGCAACTGCGTTTAAATAAAGTTGACATCTTATTTGGGTCTGCAGGTATCTGCCGGTATTTTCCTTGCCCATAGTAATTTTTGACTTTGAGGTCACTTTTCTCCAGAAAATGCGTAATAAACTTAAAGTTTTGCTATTTTTTCTTATAAACGTAACAATAATAACAAAAAAAAAAAATCTTCAACAAGTTTGCAGAAAAACCCATAGATTTTATGATACTTGGGAAAACCTGCAACAGGGTGACAATTAAAAAAAAGTGTTTTTTTTTTTAATTTTAATTTTTATTTTATATGTGTCATAACAGGTGCTCAAAGTGTCCTCCTTTTTTTGTATGTATGCTAGAGCCCGTTTTTGGATTTCACTCCGAATGTTTGTTGATGCTATCTGCTGCCTCACTTTTGATGACGCTCTGAGAATACGCTCTTCCAATTCACTTAGAGTTGCTATTTCGTTTGAATAAACAAGTTCGTTCATTCTTCCCCATACAAAGAAATCCAATACTGTAAGGTCAGGAGATCTTGCAGCGGACTGGTCTATTTCTTCCTATCCAACGACTACCGAACTCTCCATCTAGCCAATTCTTAACCTCACGACCATAGGACCATCCTGTTGGAAATATGATGAAGCTAGTTGGATCAGTGGAATGTCCTCCAAGAGTTCCGGTAAATCATTTCGCAAAAACTCCAGATACAATAGCTCGTAGAATTCAGCCTAGGTGGTACTCGTAGTTTGAAGGGGCCGATTAACTTGTTTCCAATTGCACCTGGCCACATATCGACGCTGAAATTGCGTTGAAATGATTTATGTCTCCTTGTATGTGGATTATCCACAGCCCATATATGAAGATTATGAAAATTTCTGATCCCATCTCTTGTAAATGGAAATTCGTCCGTCTAAAGAATTCTGCTAATAAACTCGTTGTCATTCAAGCTCTACTCCAGCTACCAGTTAGAAAACTCAAGTCTCTTTTCCAAATCATCGGGAAGCAGTTCTTGCCTGGGTGTATAGTGGTATGACTAAAAATTCTCCATGCAGTAAATTAGAAATTTTATGTCTGGAATCATTGAATTGCAAAGCTAAGCGTCTGAAGCTGGTTGTAATAGCTTCCAGTATTCTTTTATCAGCCGAAATTCTTTTTAATTTTGGAGCTTGCGCGTTAGGTCGTGTATTTGAAACTGCTCCCATTTCTCGAAGCCTTCGATACGTATTTCCAAATTCTTCTTCACTGGGAAGTTGTCGGCGTCGGTTAAAGTTGATGGTATATTTGTCGCGCTCTAGTTGAACTTGCATTGCACAACCCATAAACGTAATTAATGTCTGCGTATTCTTGGTTTGTAAATGCAGACATTTTAAATATCAGTTTCTAAGCAACTGTAATCTTGTAAAAAATTAATGATGATGATGAATTAATTTTTTTTCTAATCTTTGATACCATTTTTGTTTGGTGAATTTTCCAAATAGGCCTTCATACCCCAGACCTAACTCTTTCTGGGAACTTCTAAGAAGGTAGGAGAAGGTAATAAAGATGCGTCTAAAATAATAAAAGCCATCATTTTGACACCAACTAGAGCAGCTAAGCTCCAAAAGATTATGTCTTCGACAGATCTAAATAAAATATAAAAGCACACTCCGTCTGAGGCCTTGGCTGTTTTCATTGAAAAAGATTTTAGTAGAAGACAATGGGATATCCTACATAGTGCAAACAAGAATATATAGGTACATATATCCTTGCTACTCTCTCATAAAAAAAGCGAAGAAGGATTGTTATCCAGACGAGCAATCTACGAGAGTGACTGAAACATGCGCAGAAGTAAAATTGCAGAGCTTACTTGATCATACATCTTTGCGGCTGTGTAAGCATTTGGAGTCAGTTTTAGAAACCATTTCCGAAGAAGAAAAGGAAAATGTGCAGCTTATTGTAAAATGGGGCTTTGACGGGGTCACAACAATTGTAATATAAACAGAAGTTTGAATATAATATCGATAGTGATGCAAACATATTTCAAAGTTCTTTCGTATCACTGTGTCTGCAATCAGCCACTAAAGGCCAAAACAAAATTGTGTGGCAGAATCCCTTGCCGTCCTCTCCTAGATTTTTTAGGCCTAAAAGAATACTTTTCATTCTCGAAACTAAAGATGTCACTAACCCTTTCAGTAATTTGTTACCATATGGTGACACATTTTTAGTGCGTCACAATTTACACTCAAACTTGTTTGACAGCAAAGTTATAACGGTTAATTGATATTTAATTTTTGTTGTCCCCTTCAAAGTAATTCCCATCGACCGCAACACACTTATGCCAATCTTCGAAACATTTTTTATATTCGGTTTTCAGTATGTCCATCAGTGCTTCCTGCGATTTTCCCATTACTTCCTCTCGGCTGCTGAAACGCGTTCTCCGCAGTGGTTTTTTAACTCGAATGAACAGAAAGAAGTCACAGGGAGCAAAATCAGGTGAATTCGGTGGCTGTTGGATGGTATTTGTTGCATTTTTCGTTAAAAAATTACGAATAACGATGGCACTGTGCGACGAGACGGTGCGTTATCATGGTGCAAAATCCACGGGTTTTCTGCCCACAATTCTGGTCTCTTTCGCCGAATTGCCTCACGCAAACGTCTCATAACGCCCAAATAATACTCTTTGTTTACTGTCTGTCCTTCTGGCAAAAATTCATGATGCACTACACCGTTGTAATCCATGAAAACCGTGAGCATTGCCTTCTTTTTTGACCGAAAGAGACGTGGTTTTTTTGGTCTCGGCTCATTTGGTGAACGATATTCACTTGCCTGATGTCTGGATTGCGTGTCGTACTCATAAACCCACGTCTCGTCTCCAGTAATGATCATTTGAAGAATGTGGGATCGGATTCAACCTCGCAAATCATCTCTTTTGCGACGTCAACACGGTCTCTTTTTTGCATGAAATTGAGGTCTTTTGGCAACAACTTTGCTGCTACACGACGGAAACTCAAATCATTAACCAACATGTCTTGGACGGATCCATAGGCAATGTTCAAGTCCTCCGCTATCTCTCTGATGGTTAATTTGCGGTTATTGATCAACATTTCTTTTACTTCATCAATGTTTTCGTCGGTTTTCGATGTCGATAGTCTGCCACTGCGTTCATCATCTTCGATTGACTCACGACCACTTTTGAACAGCTCGTGCCACTCGTAAACGACCGTTTTCTTTAGAGAATCATTGTCGAAACACTTTTCCAACATTCGCGCACCATTAAATCCGTTTCTTAAACAAAATTTAATACGAGTACAAGTTCGTTGTTGCAAATTTAAATCCATTTCTAAACTTGTAAAAAATCGCCAACACACACATAGATAGATGTACTCTTGACTACGCAACTTTTGCAAATGTCAAGCTATGACACTAAGATTTAGAGGGAATGTCAACAACAGATTTACCAACTTAACAAAACAAACAGAACTCAAATCGGAACAATGGAAGCGCCACACGGTGGTGTGGTGCGGGTACTTTTTGATCAGGGTGGTATGATTGATCTGGCTTTTAGCAGTGCTTGCCTTCAATATAAAAGGCAATGTGAAATACTCAAAGTTCATGTGAAAGAAAGAATGGATCTGGTAGCTTTTCGCGACAATACAACTAATGGACTATTTGCTCAGACTGAGTCAATAACGCCAAAAAAACTTGGAGGACCATTAGAAAATTTAATACTTCACTTGAACATGCTCCTTTATCTCCAAATCGGAACAATTCGCCTGCATTCTTTGCAAGATATTATAGAATTAATCATTGGCCAGCATTCACAATAAAAAGATCCAGATGCAAGTTAAAAGAATGCACCGAAACAACAAGATACAAATGTGAAAAGTGTAATCTACTCCTATGCATTCCTATTCAAGATAAAAACTGTTTCAAATCATATCATGAAAAATAAAATTTCTTGTGGAAAGTAAATTTTCGTATCTAAAATAAGAACGGAATTATTTTTTAATTTATTTTTTGTACCATTTGGTTCAAATGTTACCATATCGTAACGTTTCAAAAAGAGTAAACGTATTTTTTTAGTTGAAAATAAGTCAGTATATAAAAATTTTTGCACACTCATGGCAAATTTTGAACTGAAAGGGCTAATGATGAAATTAAGTACATAGAGGACCAGGCAAGGAATTTAAACAGAACAGAAGGAGCTACTACTAACGGCACCATTTGCATTACATACAAACTTCTACCAACAATGGTGGACCTGAAAATATGTAATGCAGCTACAAACACATCTTCAACTATGAGATGTTATATTTTTGGACTAACTTCCAAAGACATCAATGATTTGACGAAAAGAAATGAAGTGGATCCCGATAGCCTTAAGTTCGGGCTTTCAATTCTTCACGCCAGGATAAGATTCTTCGAGTCTTTGCTTCATCTATCCTACAATACAAGCTTACCACTAAGCCTATTGTACCTATTGTACCTATAGGTAAATTATTAACATGATGCAACAATGATTTTGCACTCTATTTTGCCAATCGGGCAACTCTCTGAAGAGGTGGCTGAAGCCCGTAATAAGCACTTCAGGCCTTATAAACAGAAATTTGACAGAGTCAAATGCAGTAGAGACATATTAAACAGACTTTTGCTTACATCTGACCCACTGCTAAGCAACAGTATGGCATGCAGGATTGCTAGACAATCTTGAATTACTTTTTCTCTTTTCTATCGAAAAGATACTTTTTTGTTACAAAAAAATTTACATAGCATCCATCAACGCATCAGTTTATCGCGAGTGCAACATGTACATTAGGGTGTCCCTTCCTTTTAAATTTCGTAACGCATACCCCCTAATTCTTTTAATAATACTAAACGCCTAAACACGTGCAAAATTGCATGGTTATATAACAACGACAACCCGTGCCGACAAAGGCTCAATGTATTCCTATAAAAACGGTTCTAAAACATCTAGTGGCATATAAGCTATATAAGAACAAAATTCCTATTTTAAAATAAAAACACAGTGGAAGATTAATTTGGGTATGCGTTTATGTATAAAAATTAAATAACTTTATAATTATACAGGATACTTTCTTTTCATAGTTTCCTTTTTACAATCTGGGTACAACTTTTTATGTTCTTGAGCACAGAGTAACAAGAACTGCTTTTCTTTTTCATCAGCAGTATTTAAACCATGAAAATCTTCCATAAGCTTCACACCTCTCTACATTGTCTCATTGACTGCCTTCAAGTGCATAACTTTTTGTTTAGCTTCCTGCAAGGAAGGAATTTGGTCCCAGAAAGAAACGTCTTCTTGGAAAAAAGCGTTATCAATTTTTAACCGCCATAACAAATTTGTGCTCTTTATGGTCACGAAATCACTCAAACATTTTTCTGCAACAATAAGAAAAATTATTTATTAACAAAATTAACAGTTTTTCTAGGGATAGAATGAAAAACACTTATTCAACTCACCGTACAATGAGGCAGATATTTCATCCTTTGACGGAACATATCTCTTCCCAAAATCATATAAACTTTCACTCATCAAATAGTGAAAATAAAGCTATTTCTTCTGATAAATACCATAAATGTTGACTGAACTGCTGCTTTAGAAATCACCTTGTCGACTGTTTCATAGTTCTTCAATGTTTTTAAGAAGCATAAATCTTGGTTCAGGACTTTTACTGCCAAATTGCACCCAAGCCAGGGCTTTAAATAAGCTGTTGCAATAAATAAGCAAACATCTTGCAGTAGCAGCTTGTCATTAGCACACATTTTAAACTGGGATTGCAGCAAACATATCTTTAAAGCTATTTACGCTCTCGCCATCCATCGTGCCTGACGCATTGCGCCAGGAGGTCTGATTTTAAATTTGTTTTCATTATCTCCTCCCAAAAAAACAATAGAAATTCAATCAATTCCCGATAATCGTCACGTATAATTGATTTAAGTAATTCTTTTTTATAATAGTTAATTAATTCGTTAATGACCGTCTCACAGAAATATGTATTTCTTTGCGAAATCAGACCATGTTTCGATAGCAGTTGTATCAACGTTCTTCCAATTGTCTCTGATTTTTTTAAATAACGCGATATCCGGACTGCTGGTAACTTGGCGGATCTTTGATTCAAATAGACATCTCAAAACCAGTTCATATATATGATGACGGCAAGCAAAAAGTAACAATTCTCTTTCTATTTTTTGCTCCAAAAGCACACAAGTCCCATTTAAGCGACCTGTATTAGAGGCCGTTTTATCGCAGTACATAGTCTGTACCTTATCTTAGAGGTCCCAATCAGAAATCGCATTCAAAATAGCTTAAGCTTTGTCTTGGCCAGTAGAAGTTTCGAGTTTGGGCACTGTTAAAATATGTTCTTTTTCTCCGAATGAAATCAGAATTGGCTGGCGTTCTTCTTTTGAACCCATCACATTTAAACTTGGCAACAGTTTTAAATCCCAATGAATGGTCACAATTTCAGGAACGTTGTTCTGAAAATCAGATTTAATCGATTTTGCTCTTTCTTCTCTCATTTGGGGCTTGTTGATTGTAAAATCTTCACAACTGAGATCAAGTGCTTCTAAGGGTAAGTGACGAGCCATACTCCATGTGCGGTTATAAGATCTTTCGCGCTGACAGGTAAAATAGAATCCGCTCCTGTTTTATCTAAACATGACCTCATTTTTGCCACTTTTAATCTAGTCAACAGTAATAAATAATCGGTTTATACATTCAGGGACTTTAAAAATCTAAATGTGGAGCAACTTGAAAAAGACCTCCTTTGCCTTGATTGGCATAACGTGTTTTTTGAAACATCGGTCGATGCCCAAGTTGAATTTCTCCATTACGTAATTTTACAGCTCTTCGATAAACATGTTCCTCTAAAAAGGAAAGCTGTCAAATGTAATAACATAAAGTGGTTTACCTCTGAAATTTTTGAGCTAAGAAACAAGCCTGATGCTGAATTCAAAAAATGGAAACGATTTCGGATTCCCGAATAGTATGACAGTTATCGGTTGTTACGTAACATAGTTAACTCGAAGATTAAAGAAGCCAAACGTCGCTATTATGCCAAGCACTTCGATCATAAACTTCCAACCAAAACACTTTGGACAAACTTACGAGAATTAGGTGTAGGTAGTAACTTGAAGTCCAGTAGACCAGGTCGATCCTAACGAACTAAACAAAGAATTCGCAAAAGTTCAAGCGATGTTGCGCCCAAATGGGAAAAAATATCCAAACGCCACACGCTGGCTTATTTGAATTTCGCCGAGTGGAACAAATTGACGTTGGTAGAGCTGTGTTAAAAATTAAATCTAACGCTGTTGGTGTCGATAACATCAACCCAATTTTTATCAAATTAATATTACCCTATATACTTCCAGCTTTAACATATATTTTCAATAATATAATAAAAAGATCCACTTTTCCGTGTGCTTGGAAGCAAGCTAAGACTATATCAATCCCAAAAAGGAAAGCAGTAGGCAACTCGTCAACTGAATATAGACCTATCGCTATACTTCCATATTTGTCAAAAATATTTGAAAAAGTTATACACCATGAAATATCAAGTTTTCTTTCAGTTCTTTGCGCCTACCAGTCTGGATTTCGGAAACACCACAGCTGCACATGAGGTCTTCTAAAAGTATCCGACGACATGAGAGTTGCAATAGACGAGAAACAAATCACCCTTATCGCTCTCCTAGATTTTTCTAAGGCCTTTGACACCGTTGATCATGAACTACTTGTATCACAATTTATAAACTTCCATAATTTCTCTACATCAGCCGCTAATCTCATACGGTTCTATCTTATCTGGTTGAAAGAAAACAAGCATTCATGTAAGCAATGCTGTGTCAGATTACGAGGGCGGGTCAATAATTCCGTGCATTTTTGAATTTCTGACCTCTTTACTGAAACAGCAACACTGCTCCTGTCAACAGGCATTTGTCAGTTGACTCCTGTCAAAATTTAAACTTGCTGCGTTAGTTAGTTTGTGTTTGACAGCTATTTTTATCAGACTACTCACTAATTTGAGGAGAAAATGGAAAAAAGTGAATTTCGTGTGCTTATTAAGCATTATTTCTTGCGAAAAAAAACCATTACCGAGACCACGGCTAAGCTTGATAAATACTATGGGGACTCTGCACCATCGATTTCAATGGTAAAAAAGTGGTTTACTGAATTTCGTTGTGGCCGTACAAGCACTGAAGATGCCGAACGTCCTGGACGCCCAGTTGAGGTCTCTACACGCGAAACAATCGAAAAAATTCACGATATGGTGTTGGCCGACCGAAGATTGAAAGTGCGAGAGATTGTGGAAGCCGTAGGGATCTCGCATGGCTCAGTGGTTTCAATTTTGAATGATCACTTGGGCATGAGAAAGCTTTCCGCAAGATGGGTGCCGCGTTTGCTCACAGTCGACCACAAACGCAATCGTGTAACAACTTCACAGGAAGGTTTGGCGTTGTTTGATCGCAATATGGAGGAGTTTTTGTGCCGTTTTGTAACCGTGGACGAAACATGGATCCATCACAACACACCAGAGAACAAACAACAGTCAAAACAGTGGGTTTCTAAGGGTGAATCGGCGCCAAAGAAGGCCAAGGTGGGTTTGTCAGCCAATAAAGTTATGGCGACTGTTTTTTGGGATGCACGCGGGATAATCCACATTGACTACCTTCAAAAGGGAAGAACAATCAATGGGGAATATTATGCCAACTTATTGGACCGATTCAATGACGATTTGAAAAAAAAACGACCTCATTTGGCCAAGAAAAAAGTTCTTTTCCACCAAGACAATGCAAGGGTGCACACATGTGCAGTTGCCATGGCAAAAATCCATGAATTGGGCTATGAATTGCTCCCTCATCCACCCTATTCTCCAGATTTGGCTCCGAGCGACTACTTCTTGTTCCCAAACCTGAAGAAATGGCTTGGTGGAAAAAGATTTGACTCCAATGATGAAGTCATCTCGTCATTTTGAGGACCTCGACAAATCATTTTTTTTGGAAGGGATAAAAAAATTGGAGAAGCGTTGGACAAAGTGTATAGAGCTCAACTGAGACTACGTTGAAAAATAAAATTATTTTTTTATCAAAAAATCTGTTTTAATCCAAAAGTCACGGACTTATTGACCCGCCCTCGTATATTGCAATTTCAGTTGGTGTTCCACAAGGATCCATTTTAGGTCCCCTACTTTTCGCAATTTTTATTAACGATTTCATATGTTTGCTGACAATATCCAGCTCTATTTAAGCTTTGAGAATGATCTTATTGATCATGCCACTTTGAAATTTAATGATGACCTAAAACGTATTCATTGCTGGGCAGATGAAAACTTTCTGCAGCTTAACCCAAAGAAAAACGAAGTGTCTTCTCATACATAGAAATCCGTTATGTCTTATTAACGTTCCTCCAGTATAACTTGGTAATGAACCAATAGAATTTGTAAACAAAGCCAAAAATCTTGGTATTTGGTTCAATACAAAATTAACCTGGGACGACCACGTTTGCTCAGTTGTGGGAAAAATATACGGATGTCTTAGAAATCTGTCCCAATCTCAAAACTTCACACCAGTAAATACGAAGATCATGTTGGTCAAGGCCGTCCTCATTCCTCTGATAACGTATGGCTGCTAAATTTTTTGCTTTATTTATTATTTTAAGGTTTACTTTATTGGGAAGAATTGTAATTTTAGTTTAATCTTAAATCACTTATTAATTGTATCACATTTATAGCTTAAACATTTGAATGGTCTATTACAAATGTCGTTGTTATACTGCAATAAAAATACTGAAATACTGAAATACTACAGCCTGAAGTGTGTACTTAGTTGCCACCTATCTAAAGCAGCAACTAATTGAGGAGTGATAAAACACGTCCTTCTTCTTTTTGTGGTAGACAGCGAACTTAAGGGTTGCGTTTGCGAAGTGAATTGCAAATTTTCTTCCAAAGTTTCGTCAGAACTGTTCAGTCAGACTGTTCGTAAATATCTTGAGGTGGGCCATTGTATGAAGTCGAGAAGTTCTTGGCAGTAAAAGACTTTAGTCTTTTTTCATCTTCTTTTAGTTTTCTCTGCCTTACTTGTTCTTCTTTCTCAGCTAACTTTTTGTCAACACCTTGCTAAACAACCCGGACGCCCGTGGCTCTCTTTGTTTTTGTAGAACAATTTTGTCTTCTTCTATTGTGATCTTTTCTAGAGCATCAGCGTGTGCGATATCGAACAAATTATCTAAATCTTTTCGAAATTTCTCCTCGCGGTGCTTATAAACGTCCTGTGGTTTTTTACAGTTTTTTTTGCAGCTCTCACCAAACTTGGTAAAGATCCAAAAGTTTTTTCACACAGGTACAGCTCTGGCGGGTATTCTTGCCTTTTCCCAAAATATAATGCACTCCCGAATCACAAGATTTGCACTTTCATTTACAGTCAATTTTACTTCGCAAATATATATTAAAGAAAAGAACTGAGAGACGGTAACTTTGCACCAGTTATTTGGTGATTTATCTCACCAACCAAGAAAACACTTTTTTTAATACTTCTTAGTTCCACTGACATGTTGAAACTTTACTACTATGCACGTTAACTATTCGATAAAACGCAAAGAAATGACAAATAGAACGAAAATGGGGCTCATCCTTGTAAATTGTATGAACATACTAGATGGAGTGAAAAGTGACCTCCTTGGGAATTAAATTTTTTTTTTTTTAAATGTTTTTTTTATATTATTCAATATAGTCCTCTTTTAGTTTGATACACTTATTCCAGCGATTTTCCAACTTCTTGATCCCGTCAGAAAAGTAATTTTCCGGAAGGTCTGCAAAATACTCCTCCGTGGCGTCGATGATTTCCTCGCGTTAGCTGAATTTTTATTGATGAGCCATCTTTTGAGGTTTGGGAAGAGATAGTAGTCCGAGGGTCCAAATCCAGTTACCAATCGACGCCAAAAGTCCGCCCGATTCCGCATTCGCAAGTCCGAACACTCTTTCGAAGTGCTCTCGGGTTCGTGTTTTTGGTTATGCGCGGCACCCCGCGGCAGGATAACTTTTTCATATGCAGAATATTGCCCAAAATATGGCGTGTGCGCTCAGTACTAATCTTTGTGGTATCTGCTAGCTGGCGCACCTTCACTTTCCAGTCAGCCAACACCATTTCATGTATTTTTTTGACATTGTCCTCTGTAACCGCATCGGAGGGCCTGCCGCTGCGGACTTGATCGATAGTGGAGTTGCGGCCACCACGAAACTCTCGAAACCAATATTTGATGGTGCAATCTGACGGAGCATTAGCCCCATAATATTTATCCAACTTGACACGGGTTGATGCGATTAAATAAGATAAAATTTTATTTTCAAGCATTTTATGGTCAAATGAAAAAAATTGGAGCGTATGCGTTAGAAAATATTAACTTTGAAAAATAGGGGACACCCTAGTGTACATACGTACATAGTATAAACACAAAAAAAAAAAACCAAACTTAATAAAAAATATCAAAATAAGATCACTTCCTGTGTAGATGCGAAAGTATCGTGTCGACATCAATTGGAAGCTCATCTGCGGAAGTGGTGGCGGCTGTTCTCGTTATGGTTGTTGATGAAACGACTGTTGGTGCTAATTAACTATGAAGAAGATGTTGGTTTGGACTCCTTGTAATTAGATCTGAACGTCGATACTGACGGTAATTGACTTTGTGATTGTGTGGATGATTTTTTGTCATCTTTGGATCGAGATGTGATTTTTTTTCGTGCTACTGCTGCTGCCACTACTGCTGCAGGAAGTGACTTCAGTCTTTTTTTGTTGTTGGGGTTTTGATATTGTTTCGTCTCTGTAATTTAGGCACAATGGGCGTTGACGTTAACCTAAATGATGAAGCAAATCCCTATGCATTGCTGGACAGATCAGATAAAGCGAAATCAACTGTTCGTTGCGCTGATGATGATGATGATGATGGTGGAGATTTTAATTCAATACAACCTGTGATTCTTGTCACATCGGTGTTAAAATCTTTCTCAGAGGCTGACAACTTGTCGCTTCTTGGGAATGTTTCGAATGCCCGGTGTCTTGAGAATGGATGGGGTTTCTGTAGGTGTAGTAGAATAGAGAAGCAGCTCACTGGAAGCCTTGACGCAGCGTTTTTCGTTTTTATTCATGTAGATGTTCGAAGTTCGAAGAATTTCATTGGGAGAGCTGGAATAGCTGGTGGGCCATCGGAACCATTGTAACTGACTACTTGGAATCGCGTTGAATCGATTTCATGGATCGCAATTAGTTCAGAATGATCGTAAAGCTCGTCCCTCTCTTCGTCATCGTCGATTATGTTATCACTGGGATCGGGTAGTTTAATAGATTTTGGTGTTTCAGTAGAGGACTTAATGGAAATTGGTTTAGATGGAGTAGGAGATATTTCATTGAAAGTGACTTCAACATCACGACAGGGTCTAGCGATGCCCCAGGCTTAATTTTTGTTTTTCCAGTATCTTGTCTTTTTACCCGTTATTGTCGAATAGCTTTTGAAGGCCTTAGTGACTCGAAGACAATTAGTAATTTAACGGGCTTTGGGGGCTTGGGTTTAATTTTGTTTGGGCGTAGGTTTGCTTCGGTAGTGATAATTTTCTTCGGCATTGATTTGGTAGACTTTTTGTCAATCTTTTCGACAAAAAGCGAAGGGCCGATAGGACTCCCTGGCATGTTTGTCTTTGCTGAGAGGTTAAGTGCAGTAAGGACTTCAATTTGTTCAATACTTGGCTCAGGAGGGGTTATTTCAACATTGTACGGAAGGTGCGGAAACCACTTTCATCACTTTTTTCTCACTCCTTGTCACAGTGGACATGCCGTATTGCTTACGAATGGAAAGTGGTTTTGGTTTTGATGTTGGAAGAAGCGTTTTTGACGCACGACCTTTCTTTTTACTCGGAATACATTGAGAAATATTGTTCTTAGAATCAATAGACAAACTTCGTTTTCTTCCGCTGCTTTTTCTGTTCCAATTCGGAAAGTTATTTCCGTCGAATAGCCTGTTTTTCATCAGCTTGTGTTGAAATTTCGGATTCTTTTGTTTTTTTAGGTGCCAGCCAACTCCTAACTGTGTATCTATCTTTCGTATCAAACAAGAAGATGCTTGTTCCTACCTTAAAGGGGAGTACCGCAAGGAAGCATACTATGCCCAATATTATATCTACTCTTTACGAGCGACCTGACAGTCCCTTCAAGGAGTACAATAGCCACATTCACCGATGACACATTAATACTTGCAATAGAGAAAAGCGAAGTAGAGTCAACCAGAATTTTTCCAAATGCTGTAGATAATGTAGTAAGCTGGACCAGAAAATGGCACGTAAATGTCAACTTCAACAACTTCCGATTACCATCTCTCGAATACAAATCCCTCACTGCAACACAGCAAAATATCTAGGAATGAACCTAGATGCCAAATTTAAGTGGAAAGAACACGTAAAAAAGAAAAGAGAAGAACTGACCATTAAATTGAGAAAAATGTATTGGCTTATTGGTAGAAGATCACCCTCATCTATACATAATAAATTATTATTGTATAAACAGATACCAAGATCTGTATGGACATACGGAATTCAGCTATGGGGATATACGACTAAAAATAACATAGAAATGATGCAACGTTTTCAAAATAAAGTACTGAGAGGCATTTTAAGTGCATCATGGTATATAAGGAATTTAGACATTTATTACGATCTTAATCTGAAGACTGTAGCAGAAACCATTGGGGATTACGCAGGAGTCCATGACCAAAGGCTGAGACGACACATAAATCCAGAAGCAGTGAAGCTCTGGTGTTAAAAAATGGATACATTTTTATAAAGTTTCAATAAAAAAAAAAGCAATGATTTTTTCATTCCTCAATTGAATGGAAGGACTGGAGGACATATAATTTCAGCAAAACGGAGCAACAGCGCATACTACACGAGCCACAGCCGATATTCTAAAACAAAGGGTCATACATTAACAAAGTAAAGGTTCTTCCAACACAGTGAGAAATTAAAATCTTAAATAAAGCACCGATTTTGAAAAAATAACGAAATTCTGATTAAAGCGCAAAATAGACATGTGGGAATTATGTAACATATGTTATTGTATTAATAGAACTCATCTGATAAATGCCGTCATCGGCTTTGCTGGCATATTTACGTCCATAAATGTGGCTGGATTTCAGTGATAAAGCATTTAAGCTCCTACTTTAAGGCTTGCGTGGTCGTGGGCTTATTGATGCAAATTTTTGACGTCGGAGGGTTACCGCCCTCGATCTTAGCGTCAAATTCTGGTCACCCAAACGGGTAATTACGCAACGAGGGCATGTCTTTTAGAACATTGCGAACATAATGTTTTTCAATAAGAAATCGATGTTTACCATCGAAATGTTAAAATGATTTGGGGGTAAAATACAACAGAAAAAGTGATGTCCAATTGAGATTGTGCACTCTGCATCGATACCATTACTCGTAAGTATGTCACATTTTTTCTTTATACGTCACTATCTTATCAATGATTACTCATTTGCGACAAGGCATCAAACTTGAAATTTCTTGTTCAAGGCAGTTTCTATCGTCGTAAGTTCGACCGCTCCAATAAAATGCTGGAAGCCGAAATTTCGTCACTTTGAGAATGTTTTAAACGTTAGATACGCGAGGAGTATTGATCAATATGTAATCAATTTGATTGGGGGTTGGAGCGCTTTTTGCATTCTTAATCGACCTGCTGCGAAATCAATCAGTCAGAAGTTTTATTCTGTTGCCGTGTTGTATGCTTGCTAATCAATTCACCGAAAATATTACTAATCATGTTATTGAGATCGACAGACAGATCTTGGCAGACATTAGGAAGTTGCCTTTTCTTTTTCTTAAGCACCGTGTAGGGAATTATTCGATAGAAGCATTTACACACACTTTACCTATGTATATTGCTAATTGCGGCTTTGGCATACGGTCGATTTGGCAAAAAATCCGCATCTTAGCAGTTTTGTTGTATCAATTATACTATTCGTATTGCGTAGATCACATGGTATCTATTTGATAAATCATGCGGACAAGTTGGAGTTCACGTTGTAGGATACATCCGAATTTTCTCAGGCGGTTCTCCGAAACTTCCAGACACCCAAAATCCCTATTTAGACTTTAACTCCATCGAACTGTTATGATGATTTCACTGGTAAAGCAACACATCGAATAGGCTAAACAAAGAACAGAATGATAGGCGGGCTTATAGAGGATTTTGGGCTCTTCTCGGGGAAGTAACTTTATCAGAACCTCAAGCTCGGAAATGCTCATCTCATTTTCGTTTTAACACTTCTGATGTCAAAGATATGACACGTTGTGGTTGCCCTATGACCCAAAAAGCAGCTAGCCAAGCAAGCATATTAGCACTTCCGATATTGGTATGAAGCTGGGCATTGACCAAAAAACAGTCTTAAATCATTTACAGAAAACAGGATGGGACTCACCGAACCTTGGTAAGACCAGGTTCCAGCCCTTCGGAGTGGAGTAAATTTATTAGTTAAAATAACTGATTAGGTAAATGGTAGAACTAAATTAATATCTTGTATTTAATGGAACACTTAGCTCTGTTGTTATTAATGCACATCTATTGGGCCTCATGTTGTTTTTTTTTTTTTTATAATAAACGCGCGCTCAAGGGTTTTTTGAACCCTTAAAATGTTTTTACACACCAAGGGCGAAAGAAATTTAGGGGGAGGAAGAAAGGACAGGTACCGATGAACATTGTTTGTAAGTTATAACGACAAGGAGATACAGAGATCGGCAGGGCATTCCATAAGCGAGTTGTACGGCTTTGAAATGAATCACGATATTTTAGAGTACGTCCGAAAATGGGCTTGAGGGTATATGTTACTGATGAACATTCATAGCGAGACGGGTGTACGGTTGAAAGTTTGAATGGGCAGAATGCTACTGGCGATTTCAATGGAGCACTGGTGGTGGAAATAGCGATAAAACAACATTACGTCGGTGTTCGAGGCTGTCGATTGATTAACTAATATTAGTATCACCTATGAGTTTTATCGCACGGTTTTGAATCCTATCTAGCAGATGCAGAGATATTTTAGGATCACCTGACCTGATGTGGGCATTGTACTCCACTTATGGACGGATGAATGCCTTATATATTGTGGCCAGATCAGAGGAGGTAAAAGAGTTCTTACATCGCCTGAGGAAACCTAGACATTTCGCAGCATTTTCGACGACATCGAATATGTGGTCACTGACACTCATACCGAGAATGGAAAGTTCATCGGTTTCGACGATGCAAGTACCATTCATGGATAATGGCTGGGTATTTGAATTTTGCTTTAATGACAGCAGACAGCATTGAGTTTTGGAAGCATTAAATTCCACTCGTTTGTAGTTCCCCATTTGGTTATGCTGTTAATATCGGAATTTAATGAGCTTAACATAAGCTGCCGTTCCCGTTGTACAACCGAAGAGCAGGGGCGTGAGTGCGGGAACGAATATGAAAAGTAAAGAGTACTGTCATCAGCAAATGAATATATTGAATTAGATAAGAGATCGTTGATGAAAATTAAAAAGAGTGTCGGAGACAGAACGGAGCCCTGGGGCACACCAGCATTTATTTTGAAACCATCCAAGATAACTTGAATTGAACGTTCCGAAAGGTAACTTCTAATCGATTGAAGAAGAGAGTCGTCGATCCCAAAGCCACGCATTTTTTGAGAAAAGAGCCTGATGACAAACTCTATCAAATGCCTTAGAAATATCAAGTGCAACTATCTTGCTTTCGCAAGATAGATGTCTCACTTTTCGGTGAGACATGCCATCAGATCACCAGTGGACCTATTGCTACAAAAACCGTACTGCCGGTCATTAAGAAGTTTTCGTTTTTCGATATATTTCATGAGCTGACGGTTTATCAGCGTTTCCATGACCTTGGAAAGAAGGGACGTAAGTGCAATGGGTCTGTAGGAACAGAGAGAGAAATATTCGCCTTTTTTAGGGACGGGCTGGACAAATGCTGTCTTCCATCTGCTCGGGAAGAGTCCTAAAGAGTAGGATTGATGAAAAAGCTTACGCAGTGGTTTTGCGAGCGGGGAAGAATACCTCTTCAGAAGAAGGAGAGATATACCATTTGGACTAGTGGATTTGTGAATATTAAGATCTTTAAGAACTCTTGCTACTATACGAGTGCGAAAGTGGATTTGTACCATTGAAGATTCGACGCACTCAAGTGTAGACGGGGACGAAGCACAATCTGGGAGTGTTGAGCTAGCCGCGAAGTGTGCATCAAGCAGATTGGCTTTTTCCAAATCGTATAGTTGAATATCCCGTACATTTACAATGTTACAATAGCTTCTAAGTACATGGGTAACGTTTTAATATAAAAGTCATTGCACTAATAATTAATCCACTGTAGAGCATCTAGCATTAATTTAACCGGAGTATAAATTTTACTTTTTAGAATTACGCGCATAGCTTTATTCTGCAGAATGTTAATGAAGCCAATCTTTTGTTTAGACCCTTTAATTAAGTGTTTTTTTAAACGTATAAAATGGTTTGGTTCCCATTTACTTAACAATTAACAATTAAAAATAAAAAACAGTTCACAGTCCAAAGTATTCACTTTTCCACGTTTTAATACTTGTAGTTAAAACTAGGTCTAGTGCGTTGTCCATGGCTCTTTGGTTCTACCAATTTTTGTATAGTTTCGTCTGGAATCTTCTTCTGGTCCAAAGTTCGTTTATGTTTGTAAGTGGACTTTCGTATCCCAGAAGTTGCCGTTTAACATTGGCCCAGAAATTCTCTATCGGATTGAAATCCGGACTTTGTGCTTGCCATTGTAATGGAGAAAAATGTTGGTTACCGAACCAGTTTTTGAAGAAGGTGATCTCTTCAATGGGATACGTACATTTCTCAACAAAAACCGGCAAATTTGTCCGGAATATTTCAAGATAATCCTTTTTTTTCATTATCCCATCGATTTTCACCCAGGGTCCGGCATACCACCACGTAAAACACCTCCAAACCATAAAGCTTCCTCCATCGTGCTTTACGGTCTCCTTAACTTAGTATTTCAGAACTAGTTTGCTAGGTTTGTGCCAAGAGTATTCTTTCCCATTTGATGGGTAGCGATTAATTTTTGTTTCGTCAGACCATGTTACCCTTTTCCAGTCTTTCATATTTTTATGTTCTGCTTGACTGACGATACAAGACCGATTTGTCTGAGAGCTCTCCTGGTAGTCCATTCACTAACGCTTTTATTTATAGTAGAGTCGGCCTTTGGTGTCTTTACCTCAACTTCAACTGGTTCACTGTAAGCCACTCACTTAAGTACCATTTATGTAAATCAAAATGCAAACAAAATAATCTTACAAAATTGAACACACTATTTCATGTACTTAATGTATGGAAGAAAAAGTATAACTCCCAATACTGAACCTTGTGGTACACATGATTCTACAGTCAATGAACTCGACAACACTTTTGTGTGGTCCTTCCCAATTAGTAAGTATTAAGTCTTCCAAGCTCTGTACCTTTCAAACCATATATTTCTAGGTTTTGTATCAAAATACCCCGATCAATTGCTTAAAATGCCTTTTTTAAGACAAAAAACAATCCGCTCACTAAACTCCAGAATCGATTTCTTTCTTCCACTCATAAATCAACCAATTTAAAGCTAAATCCGGACCATTCCTTGATTATCAGATTATTTTCTTTCTATGTATTAATTAAAATCATATTCTTATTAATCCCGTTAAGATCTTTTTTATTGTTGCACTTTTTAATTACAATATATCAAATATACACATTTATTTCAGATATATTGAATTGAATTTGAATTGAATATGTTTTATTAGCTTTAAAACTATGGAAAAAATCCTCGACAGATATATCAGAAACGGAGCACTTTAAATGAACCCCCTTCACAAGTATCAACACGCCTACGAACCTGGAAAATCAACCACATGCGCCCTTCAAAATCGTACCACAAGGATTGAAAAATCTCTCAGAGATAAAGAGGTAGCGGTCAGTTGTTTCATCGATATAAAAGGAGCATTTGACAACACAGAATTATCCCAGATATATACTCGTAGAGGCATTCAAAACATGGGAGTTGACGACATCACATGTTAATGGATAAAATGTATGCTAGAGGATAAAACAATAAAAACCTCATTAGACAGCAATAAACTCAGTGTGATAGCTACGAAAGGATGCCCTCAGGGAGGAGTACTATCACCCCTACTATGGTCCATCATAGTTAATGAACTACTGATTATACTCAGCAATGATGGCTTCAATGTCCAAGGATATGCAGACGACATTGCTATCCTAATCAGAGATAAATTCGAGAACATAATCTCGGATCGCCTCTAGAGGGTTTCGAACCTAGTTGCTGAATGGTGCATCTAAGTTGGCCTCAAAGCCAATCCCACGAAAAGCAGCATTGTTCAATTCGCTAAGAGAAGAAGCCAAGAAAGACTCAGAAGTCCCAACCTCTTCGGTGAAACAATACAATTTTCAACGGAAGTCAAATATCTAGGGATCACACTGGATGAAGAACTTACTACGCCTGTGTGCCTGTGCAAGTGGTGCAATGAAAACCGCACCAACAGCTCCACTTGAGGTTATCTTAAACACCCCACCACTTCATTTAGAACTCATGAAAGAAGCAATGGTAAATGCCTACATGCTCATCACAAAATATGAATCCAATTCCAAACTAGTTTATACTGCGATTCTTCATGAATTCAAAAAACAAACCAACTACTTGAAATACACTTAATAGATAAATGTCTACCACGATATAACTTTCACAGGAATCACATGTATGGCACACAGACGAATCCAAAGCAAATGAAGGAATTGAACCAGAGTATACGGTTTTCGCACTAAACCATCCATACATGCGAGTATGGATACAAGCAGTTCCGTATTTCAGCCTGAAATCCATGTAATAGAGCTTTGGATTGGTGAGAATCTTAACAGATATACAACAAATAAAAACATTTATATTCTCTCCGATAGCAGAGCAACCCTACTTGCAATTAACGCTTTTGAAATAAAATCAAAACTGGTCTGGGATCCCCTTCAGCTACCACAACTACTGGCCGCCACAAACAAAGTCCATCCGATTTGGGTGCCAGGATATAGTGGATATGAAGCCAATGAAAAAGCAAACGAACTATCCATAGAAGAATCCGCATATCAATTCATGATGCCAAGACCATCCTGTGGGCATAGTAATATGAAAGGAAGTATTAAAACCTGGCTAGAGGAAAAGAAGCTTCATTTCTGGAGGGAAACCGAGAGAAACAACTACTACAATTAAGTAGAAGTCAGATTCAACTGATCACAGGCTTTCTTACAGGGCACTGCCGTGTGAAAAACCACCTGATGACCATAGGCATAGCAAAAGGCAGTACATGCAGATTGTGAAACGAGGACGTAGAAACAGCAGAACACATACTATGTAACTGCAATGACTTAACCAAAACACGTCAACGTTACCCAGGTAAATTCTACCTTGAAGCGGCGGACATAGCTGCCAGCTTACCTAAAGACGTAGCCGCTTTCCACAACAATCTAATCTAATCTAGCTTAAAAAGCCATTAATCATTACATTAGGTGACATTAAAGTTTTTCTACACATTCTACTATATGATAGTAAAGGGTGACCAGATAGCAATGATAATTTTTATGTTTCAGTATCTGTCAAATCTACCAATGACATCCAGCTGTCAAAATATTCAGTAAGGTTTGCCATTTCATCGTGCATCGTTTTACGCTTACCGAACGTGCGGAAATTATTAAGAAATATTATCATCATGGCTTCAGTGTGTTGGCAATTCGTCGCACAGTGGAAAAATTTGAGCGTGAGTATACTCCTTTGGATCTTGAGCCAGACAAACAGACAGAGATTGGTGCGAAATGAAGAAAACATAGCGGCCGTAGCCGCCAGTATTGAAAAAGACCCAGAAATATCGGGTCTTCAACCCGGTTAACCCGGCTTATTTTGCAGTTGGATTTGGGCCTACATGCGTATAAGATTGTGCTGACGCAAGAATTGAAGCCGGACGGCCTGAGCCCATATTCGGCTCAGCGGCTATGTCCACAAAATTGCCATTATAGGAGCGAACACAATCCATAAGTGTTCCGCCAAGCATCACGGCGGTATCAATGCATCCACAAAGATGTTTGGTGCGGTTTATTTCTTTCAATTGTGTTCTTTTATTATATGTGTGCAACTTGATTAGTTATTCTCCAAATTCATCCAGCGAGCTTGTGATTTTCTCTGGTAAGTTGATGTAGAACTGGAAGGCAATATATTGTAGTGAGCGTTGTCCTCTACTCATCTGCATTCTTAGAATATTGATATCATTTCTATTATGAAGCATATCCTTGTTTTGTAATTTCTGCATTCGTTGTTTTAGGGACAGGTCACAAAAAAATAATACACTGGGACAATATTCGAAATCAGGTTTAATAATTACATTGTAAATCTTTATTGCACCGTTTATTTTTTTATTTTTTTTATTATAATTTGCGGGCGCTCAAGGGATTTAAGTACCCTTAAAATGTTTGCACACGGCGCGGGCGACGGAAAATTAGGAAGGAAACAAAGTTATCCTGTTAATATTAGAATTTAATGAGCTTGACATACGCAGGCGTTTCCGTTCTACAGCCAAAGAGCTGAGACGTGAACGAATATGAAAAGCAAAGAGTACTGTCGTCAGCAAATGAATATATTGGATTAGAAGTAGACAAGAGATCGTTGGTGAAAATTAAAAAGAGTGCCAGAGACAGAACGGAGCCTTGGGGCACACCAGCATTTATTTTGAAACCATCCAAGGTAACTTGAATTGAAGGTTCGGAAAGGTAATTTCTATTCCATTGAAGAGGAGAGTCTTCAATATCAAAAGCACGCATTTTCGACAAAAGAGCCTGATGCCAAACTCTGTCAAATTCCTTAGAAATATCAACTGCAACTACCTTGCTTTCGCCAGATTGATGTACGCTTTGGTTTCACCTTTCCGTGAGACATGCCATCTGATCACCAGTGGACCTGTTGCTACGAAAACCGTACTGCCAGTCATTAAGAAGTTTTCGTGTTTCGAGATATTTTATGAGCTGACGGTTTATCACCGTTTCCATGACCTCGGAAAGAAGGGACGTAAGTGCAATGGGTCTGTAGGAACAGAGAGAGAAAGATTCGCCTTTTTTAGGGACGGGCTGGACAAATGCTGTTTTCCATCTTCTCGGAAAGAGTCCTAAAGAGTAGGATTGATGGAAAAGCTTACGCAGTGGTTTTGCCAGCGAGGAAGAACACCTCTTCAGAAGGAGGGAAGATGGACCAGCGATTAAGATCTTTAAGAACTCTTGCTACTACTGTAGCAATTTTTTCTCAACACTCCGATTTTTTTAGACATATACACATACTCAACATGTTCTTAAACTTGAGTTTGCTGTCTATTTTAACACCAATGTGCATTACGGATTGCACAGCTTCATGTGTCTGTCATGTGACGGTTATGTACATGTTTGTACACCGCTGAGCGAAATATGTAATAGGTAATTGCTATAGACTCCATTGGCAACACTGAATTTACATGCTAATTAATCCTTTATTTTCATGTGGGTGGTACAAACGCCCGAACACATACTTCTTTTATTGCTCGTCAGAAATTGCGACGACTTGGTTGGGAAAATTTGATACATCCATCGTATAGTCCAGACATAGCACCCCCTGATTATCACTTGTTCCGGTCTCTGTCTTCACGGCAAACCCGTGAAGCATTATTTTATTCAGTTTTCCAACCAAAAGCAGAGAAGTTTCTCACCGATGGCATCAAGAATACCGGAAGAATTGTGAGACATTGTCGATAAAGACGGAGCATATTGGTTTAAATTATGGATTTGTTCACTCCAAAAAAAACCAATTGTTTCTAAGACCGCACCCTAAAGACTGCATATTAGGTGATGTGTTTAAATAAATGAAACTTGGAGCAACAATCCAGGTGCACTGTTCACTAATCCACTTACACTTCTGGCATTTGAAGCATTTCGAAGCAAGTAGATAATTTTTGCCACATGATGCAAATGAAATGTCAGAAATGAGTAGACACGCGCTAGACAGCAAAAAGTAAAAAGAAAAATAGTTTAGAATTGGACAAAAAGGATTTTAAGTTGACAAACTGTCATGTAATATGAACCGCAAAACGAAAAATTCTTAAATTCCCTCTCGTCGTCTTGCCAAAACAAATCGTTGAGCAAATGCGTTTCAATATCGGAGCGGTTTCACCCAATATTTTATTTTTTTTTTTACTTCTCCCCGTTTAACTTTTACTTGCTATTTTTTTTCAATTCGCAGATAACCGCAATCTTTGCCTTCGACATTTCTTAAATGAACTTGCATTTGCACGTTTGGCTATTCTAGTTACTTGCAGTTGCAGCTAGTTTTCGAAATTTTCCGTGATAATATGTATTCTCAACTTGCAGTGTTAAATTATAAGTCTTCCTAATCTCATCATATCAAAACGTGACCTAACTAGAAATATTTGGTAGATTTGAGTGGCATCTCACTAAGCCCTTAATAAGGGCCAACCGAAGCACTCACATCACCGAAGCGGGTTACTGGCTGTTGTGAATTGTTATGAAGCGACCAATAGCCTCGGATAAGGACGAACTTACTGTTGACGACCCTATAAAACGAACAAAGGACAATGAATTTCGGATCTGCACGTGGAATGTTCGGACCTTGAATAGGCCGCGTGCAGCCGAACAATTAGCGGAGGCCCTAGACTGCTATAAAGGAGATATCACCGCCATTCAGGAAGTGCGGTGGGATGGGCCGGGCGAAAGAAAGATGAAAAACTGTTATGTTTCACCGTAGTAAACATAGCTATAGGGAACGTAAGCAACGTCTATTTGGATGCGGATTTGTTATAAGCATCAGACTTAGACAAGAAGTCTTGAGCTTTCGATACGTGAGTGAACGCCTTATAACAATCCGTACCAAAGGTAAATTCGCTAGCATCAGCCTTATATGCGCTCATGCCCCAACAAAAGAAAGGGACGATGCTACCAAAGAAAGTTTCGACGACTTCCACGACAAAACATACGAGCAATGTCCGATGTATTATATGACGTTAAAGTCGTCCTAAGCGACTTTAATGCCAAAATTGGAAAGGGGGACATCTTTGGTAGCAGAATCAGAAGACATAGCCTACACGACACCACGTTTTAAGGCTAATCGATTTCGGTGCGGGACGTAACGTTACTATAGCAAGCACACCTCCTTCCTCACCTCAACATTCACAACATGGCAGATTCCAGATTAGCAAGCGGGGCCTCCGCTCAATTATCAAGGCTTCGCCCATCCATGACGGTGTCTAATTAAAAGGGGGGGGAGAGCAAAATACTGGTCTTATCGTAACGGTTTGCAGATGACGCCACCAAAGGTTGCTGCGATTTGACCAGTTACAAGTTGTCATTGGTACCATGGGAGTCAGGAGCCCCCCGGGTCTCGGTCCGGACCTAACTTGTTAGAGGTAGGCGACCTTGTGGGAGCGCCATGGTGGCTGTGGCTAAAATTCAAAATCGCGGAAGGATCTTTCTGTTGGTTTGACCCAATGTAGAGCTGCAATAAATACTGGGTGCTGTGACCCTAAGAACAGTAAGAGGTTTTAGATCGGCTTCGACCCATACCAAGGATGGAACTTGTGCTTCCAACGCAAGTTCTGTGTTGGTATTCATAACTCATGCCAGCGATGCCAAGGCGTATCCTTGCTCCCATGGATGTAAGGGCATCCCGCGAACTATGTTCACGTTAAAAACGTTGACATAGTTGTCAACCAGATTGATCATGTTGCGATCGCATAAGGCACTACTCAAGTATTTTAGATGTCCGAATATTCAGAGCAACCAACATAGACTCGGACCACTACCTAATTACAGCCAAGGTACGTCTACGGATATATCAGACTCCACAGCAAAGGGGACATACTATGAGGAGATTTAACGTTGAACGGTTGCAATCGCAATAAGCCACCAGAACTTTTGGCAATCACGTATCCCTCAACCTCTCGAGAAGTCCTTTGCAGCCAGCGTCAAGTGCTGAAGACAAGTGGCTTAAATACCGAGAAACCATCACAAATGCCGCAACTGACGTACTGGGTTTCACCCGCCCACCACCACAAAATCCCAGGTTTAATGACGAGTGCCAGCAAGCACATGCAGCAAAATAACATGCCCACAAAGCGGCACTGCACAAAAGAACAAAAGAGAGCGGCTCGTGAGTTCTACGAGCAAAAGAAGAGGGAAGAACATCGGCTTCTTCTTAGAAAAAAGGAAAGAGCATGAGAAGCGCACGATCGAAGAAATAGAGGCGCTACTCCAGGAATAATGTTCGGAAGTTTTACCAAAAGTTAAAATGGACGTGTCAGGGTAATAGACCGGAACAGAAAGTCCGTACTGTGGATATGGAAAAATATTGACGATGCAAGTCTAGAATTCCCACCACCCGACCAAAATGAAGGCTGCCGGACCGGGCGGCTTACCACCCAAACTATTTAAGGTAGCAGGAGATGACTTGATAGAGAGCATTCACCAACTTATTTCCAAGATTTGGCTGGATGAATGTATGCCTAATGAATGGAACCTCAGCATCGTTTGCCCGATTCACAAGAAAGGAGACTCTCTAAACTGCGCCAATTATAGACCTATCAGTCTCCTAAACATCGCATATAAGATCTTGTCTGCCGTATTGTGCGAGCGCCTGAAACCATTTGTCAACGATCTGATAGGTCCCTATCAATGCGGTTTTAGGCCCGGTAAGTCCACAATTGGCCAAATATTCAGACTACGGCAGATCCCGCAGAAAACCCAAGAAGCTCAGATCTATACTCACCACCTTTTTATCGATTTTAAAGCCGCATATGACAGTATCCACAGAGACAAGCTATATACAGTATCCTTGCCAAACACCTCGCCTTGTGCAGGATGACGATGGAGGAAGCTCTCCGTTCCATCAAGGTCGGTAACGACGAGACCCTTGATGTCAAAAAAGGATTTAGGCAAGGCGACGCGCTGTCATATGACTTCTTTAACATCCTACATGAAAGAATTGTGCAAAACTCACAAGCCAACACACGAGGTACGATCTTTCAAAAGTCTGTTCAATGGCTTGCATACGCTGACGATATTGATATTATTGGTAGAACACAGCGAGCTGTCACTGGTGCGTTTGCAAGTATAGGAACAGAAGCGCCAAAAATGGGTCGAGCGGTAAAGGAGGGCAAAACAAAGTACATATATGCTGTCAACAAGAAGGGACACCCAACATCGACGAATCGACCAGAATATCACAAATGACCGCTATAACTTTGAAGTAGGGAGAGACTTTGTCTACCTCGGCTCTGTTATGACATCTGAAAATGAAATCAAACGAAGAATAACGCTTGCCAATTGCTGTTTCTTTGGGCTAAGAATGCAACTGTGTAGTAAGGCCCTCTCCCGAACGACCAAGGAAACTATACCTATTTTTGCTCTATGGTTCCGAAGCATGGAACCTTTCTAAAGCGGATGAAGATATCCTTTATCGTTTTGAGAGAAAAATTCTTGCTAAGATATTTGGTCTCGTATGCGATGACGGGTTCTGGAGGAGACAATTCAACGATGAACTCTACGAGCTGTACACCAACATTGACCTGGTCAAAAAACTGGGCATTGGGCGTTTGAGATGGCTGAGATATGTAGACCGAATGAACACCAACGCTCCAGGCCGCAGAATCTTCGACTCTAATCCGAAAGGACAACGCAGTAGACAAAGGTCTCGTTTTAGGTGGCGCGCGCAAGTGGAAGTGGATTTCAACCAACTTGAAGTGCACAACTGAAGGCAGTTAGCCAAAGATCGCACTAATTGAAGAGGCGTATTAGTTGAGGGCCAGGTTCACCCTCGACTGTAGCGGCGCCTAAGTAAGTAAGAAAGTAAGATTTGAAGAAATTCGTATGGGGCTTGATGTTCAGAAACAAGTTGTGAAAAACTAATACGTAGACTAAGTGCATCAGCTACTATTGACATGTAAGTAGGAGGTCGTCTGGAAATCCCTCTACAAGCAATAACAATTTTTGTTTGAGCTCTTATTACTCCTTGAAAGGGAATTTCAAACGACTTTCCTCAGCTAAAGAAAAATTATTTGATAATTCAAAAGGAATTAGCAGTTCTGTTGCACGTTGCATGTCGCACGTCGCACATACCCTGCAATACCTCAAATAATATTCAGGGAACGTCGCTCCAACTCACGAAATTCAAAGCAGAAAATGGAAACATTTACAATATGTAGTATTTTGACGGCATCAGGGCGCCGTCTGCGTCATCAACGTTGTTATAACATAGTCTAAAAGAAAAAAAAATAGTAAGGAGCCAAATTTAGAATTTATTAGTAAATGAAAAAAAAACAGAATTCAAACAGCTGACTGACTGATTTCCACCACAACGAGGGCACCTCGCATACGCAGTGCAAATTGTTCTCTCCCTAAAAATAGATCGAAATTCAACGGTAAAAATAACCGACCTCGTCAAAAAAGAAAGATGACAGTCCGACAATGATTTTACCAGGCAAATTCAATGAAAAGAAAATTAAAATCCAGAATAAAGTTTACTCACCACTTAAATCACACAGTCGATTCCGTAATCAATCGGAACAATCCAAATAAAACCAATAACAGTTGTGCGCAAAAGATATAAATAATCTAATAAAAACTATCTAACTGATTACATTGTAACTTAAGAAGTAGCATTCCCTAAGCAGCTTACGTCAAAACAAAACAACAGCAAAAAAATGCAATTTTGACAATACGTTCCACAGTCTACATTCACCCCGATGATGACCGGCAAGTAAACTCGTTCCTTCCGCTTTCCCTTCACAAATGTCAGACAGTGAATTCACGATGGATTGCTGAGCAAATTAATTTGATCAACCGTTGCCAACACAAACCCGACAGCGTGACAAACGTACACAACAAACCGAGTATGTCCCACAAAACAATTAGAAAAAAAAAAATAAAAATACTCAAAGAAAAGTTGTAACTGTGACGTACGTAACGCAAGCACGAGGGAAAAATCAATTAGAACGCAAAGGACAGCAACACCGTACGCACGCACTAAAGCACACACGCGTACAAAGGACGAAAGCTTTTTTTTTTCCCCCTCTCTAGGGCGGTATGTGGGGTGAAGGTTCTTTTACTTAGATTTGGACTTGGACACCCTGCTGTTAGCAGTGACAGGGTGCAGAACAGAAAAAAAAAAACTAAAATTACTCAGATTTTGCGGGGGGACAGTCACTGCTGTTGGCTCACGTTTTCTTTGTTCCACTGTCACAATTCTTTCTTCTTTTTTTCTCTGCTAAATGTGTTTTTGATTTTTTATATTTATTCTCACCATGTGGTGAGCATAAGTAGGTGATAAGCAAAATTTATGGAATGGATGAATGAATGAAATACGCTTTTTTGGCGAAGAAAAAAAATTATTTCCCGATTTGACTGCGGTAGTGACACTGCACGATACTGAAAAACTCTCCGAATACTCTTCGCTGGTTGACTCAAAACTGACAGACCGCCGTTGCCAATGAGTGGATAAAAGTAACAATATCTAGCGCACGAGCAAAGAACTGCTCCGATAAGAAAACAGAAAAACAGTGTGAAGAGGAATGGAAGAAGATATCATATGTTTATTTGGTTCGGGATTTTCTCGAGAAGAGCGAAGCGTCGCTGAACGCAGTTAAGTGAGGATTGATGGTGACAGCTGAATAAGTTATGTTCAATGTCAGTTTTCAAGGGGCAAATACTACTTTATGAAGTGTTCGGAAAACTGCCTGTCGCTGCGAATGGTATAGAATATTTCTAGTCGGTATTGTGTCATTAGATAGATACATAATTGATAAGTATCTAAACAATTAACAATTTTGAGGTTTTTTAATTTACATAAATTAAAAACAAAAAAGTTAAAAATTGTAAACTTTAGTTTGATTTAAAAGAAAACAGAGGATTTTTATTTTGTTTTTTTCTGTTTATTCTCTTTCTTTCCGTTTTTATTTCAAAAGTGCCGGAAAAAATTGCGGAAAAAATTACATTTTACAAGACTACAGAGGTCTCTTAAGTTAACAAAAGGAATTATATAACAGCTCGGCCAATCTGACACTTGATTGACTTCTATCAAGATAATTTAAAATAGATGATTTAGTTGCTCCTCTGACATTAATTCGGTGTCAGGTGGCTGACAGATATTAATGATTTCAGCATTCGGTGTTTCCTTTGGTTCTAACTTCCACAACGCCATCATATGGAAGCTGAGTCAACTAACAGTTTTCCACTTTTCTAATCACATACCGTTCGTTAGGTACTCGTAATACCTTATGGACTACATACGAGCCGCGGTATTTCGGTACAAACTTCTTGTTTTGCCCTACGGCTGTATCAATATATCTTATGACAACATAGTCGCCAACTGAATATTGCCCTGCTGGCCGACTGTGCATTAGGAAATACTGCAAACTATAATCTTGGGACTTTTCTATGGCACTTAATGCCCTTGACCTTGACAATTGACTGGGTGTCTCTTTCGTAGTACTATGTACTGTGTTCTTTAACGCGTATTCAACCTGATCCAATGTTGATACCCAGTCTGCGTGTTTAACCGACACCGTTAGCTTACTAAGCATTGCTCTAAGGACACGATTCACCCGTTCCACATGGCCATTGGGCTGAGGGGAAGCCACTGCGACTTTGACATGGTCTACATTATTCTTAAGTAGAAAATTACTGAACTCGTTAGAAGTAAAACAAGAACCGCGGTCAGAAATCACGCGTCAGGGGCGACTATAGTAACTAAAGTATTTTTGCACAGCACAACACACTTCCTTAGTGCTTGTCGACACATGCAAGCACATGTTTACGTTTCTAATTGATTGAAGGCAGGGGGCCAAAGTGATCTACATGAACTGTATCAAAGGGAATTGGGTTTTTAGGTATATTAAACAAGTTATGTTCGTTTATGCGAGCTGGTGCAGAATTTAGGATACATTTTATACAATTTCGTATAAAGTGGTTAATTTTATCTTTCATGTTAGCAAACCAGTAATTCTTTCGTATTTGATCATAGCATTTATCGATACCCAAATGCCCTATCTTTTCATGTATCATACGGATGACATTCTCTTCCATTTCCTGTGGCAGATATAATAAAAATCTGACCCACATCTTCTAAAAACCAACCCGTCATGCAACTAGAATCCATCAACAACACCAAACTCTAGGTTCTCTTGTATTGAATAATTAAAGTTTTTTAATTCTAGCGCCCGTCGAGCAATTCTCGGGTTAACTTGTTTTTTACTCAAAGTCATTGTAAGTGAATTACAATCAGTAATTATTTTAAATGGAATTCCCTCCAAGTACACACGAAATCGTTGAAGTGCATAGATAATGGAAAGGGTCTCTAACTCAAAACTATGATATTTTGATTCAGCTGCGGATGTACATAGATTTCGAAAAGTACGCAATCGGATGAAATTTTTCATCATCCTGTCGCTGCATCAATGCTGCACCAAATCCGTGACTACTGGCATCGCAGTGAAGCTCTGTCGCACGTTTAGGGCATTAACTTGCAAGGACCGGTGCGGCCACCAATCTATTTCGCAATTCATTAAAAGCTTTTATACAAGTTTCAGAGAAGTTAAAAGCAGACTCCTTGCGTAACAGGTCCAATAGTGGTCTAGCGATTTTGGAAAAAGATGGTGCAAACCTTCTAAAATACGAAAACAGACCTATACAAGAGTGCAGTTGCTTTTGGTTCTTTGGAATCGGATAATGTTTAATATCTTTAATATGGGCCTCGCTTAGTTGAACAACCGACCGGTTCGCCAAATAACCTAAATATTCAATTTCGTCGTAGCCAAATTTACATTTACTTAATTTTACTTCTAGACCCCCTTATAAGTTCTTTGCAATACCTCTGCAACTACCTGTACAATCAAAATGTCATCAATGTAAATTATAATTTTGCCTGCATCAATCAAATCACGAAAAATGTTATAAAGAAAACGCTGAAAGTTTGAAGGTGCATTTTTTAATCCAAAGGGCATCTTTAAGTACTCAAATTAAAGTGAACCAACATTAATTATTAGCCATGTACTCGATACAGTCTTCTATCAATGGCAGCGGGAGATTATCACGAATAGTCTTTTTGTTTAGTGCTCTGTGCTCGGTAATCAAGACACATTCGTGTCCTGCCATCTTTTTTCTTTACTAAAACGATAGCGGACGCATAAGGCGGTTGGCTTGGTCGTATAATTTTTCTAGCAATTAAGTCATCAGTTATATTCTGAACCTCTGATCTGTCATGAAATGAAAGGCGACGAGGACTGCAGTGAAATCAGGTAATCTTATCTTCATTTTATAATCATATGGTGTCTGAATAATTTTCTTTGGTTTTAAATAAGAATCTGTTATAATTTTAGTTAACACCTCAGAATGGTATTTATCCAATCGCGGGCAAATATCAATCTGTGTTGGTCTATCTATGTCAATAGCACATAACCTCCTAACAAAATCCTCGACACAATCAGCAGCCAAGGCACACCCAGACAGTGGGACAGAGACTCGCGTTTCCCTATAACTTGAATCAACCACAACTGGTTTCTTCGCAGCGGGTGATGGGCACACTAGTTTGCTAAAATCGCTAATAGACTGGATATATAGTATGTCTTTTAAATTTATTTGAATTCAGTTTGTGTTGAAATACATTTTTTGTTTGAGTTAAACAAATATTAAATATTTTCATGAAGTCTCGCCCCAGGATTACCGGAATTGTCATCACTTCATTAGGTATAACTACGAAAGAAATAATTTTCGATTCATTTCGGAAGTTGACTAAGCATGAAATAGTACCGTATGTATGTATATATCGTATTTTTGCCAACACCGAGGAAATTAGTTGGCATCAAAACGTCTGACAATTTAACAAATCCTGGTACACTTGATTGTTGAATTGAACTAATCGGACTACCGAAGTCAATGAGAGAAAAGAAATATATGAACTTGGTGCATCTGTCTTTACAAGAGCTGTGATAATTATAGTTGAAAGCCAACCTTACCATTTGAATTGCGTGTACGGCTCCTGAAACATCTTCGTCAACATTATCGTTGGAATTTACTCCTGAAGATTCCAGGGCAGCAACTGTCTGGTGGCGTCTGGACTTTGGGCAGTCTTTGTGCTGATGACCCATCTTGTGGCAAGTAAAACAGGAGCCAGGAGGCCTATGTGACTTCGGGCAGGAACTTTGAAAATGACCAAACTGGGAACAATTAAAACATCGGATTGCTTCTTTTCCAGAAGTAACAGACGGCGGTCCTCGGCCTCGGAGAACTAATACTGACATTTAGCTTTCTATTGTTTGCACGGCGTTGCTCATATCGGTTTATTCGGTGAATCAAGTCATCTATGGTGTTCGCTCCATATAACAGGGTGACGTTATTGGTATTGTCAGGAATCCCATCAATAATTAGGTCGACTAACTCTATGTTAGATTTTGCTGCGATCGACTGCATGGTTACCACATAGCTTAAACAAGACTCCGACTGATGATAGATGCTGATAGATTTCCTGACGCGTTACAGTTCGCTTAAACATCTTAATCAAGCCAACTTTCATGATATCGTAATCGACCAGCCCCAGGTTTGGCACGTACATCTTTGCTGTTCCATCCAGCCGGCGCCGAATACCCAAACACTTCTCGCTTTCACTATAGGAACATGCAGAAGCATGATCCTCAAACTGAGCAAACCACTCGATAATATCATGGTGATCGTCGCCAGAAAACATTGGAACTGCGGCATCTAGTTCTTCGAAGTGCACACGTTGTCTAGTAGTCACTTGAGTTCCTTCCATAAGCTGATTTTGTTTTTCTAACTCGAGTACTTCACGACGCATTCGCAATATTTATATCTAGATGGTCTTGTAACTTGCATATTTCGGCACTAGGTACCCCTTCAGTGGCACTTGTAATATCCATGACAGCGGGTTTAACAGCAGGGACAAGGGCAGATTTGGCAGCGGGCATGGTAGTAGCAGAAGGTTGAGCAGCGGTTGTGGCAGCAGATTGAACAAGAATGACAGCGGGTTTGGCAGCAGATTTAGCAGCGGGATTGGCAGCAGTTTCGACAGCGGACTTTGCAGGGATAGCATCAGGCGTAATAGCGGGCTCTTCATCGTCAACGAAATTAACCACGACATCTTCAGCAGCAACATGTGTCTCAACAGCTGCAAAATCATCGTCCTCGAAGTCATCGGGACACTCAACAACTACTTTTATCGATTGGTAAATTGCGGGTTAAATAGTTAATCTCATGCGAAAACTTTACACCTGCAGGCACAAAACTCGTTCACCGTCTTCAAGCTCTTCGACGGATAGCTCTCCATCTTCCGTTTGTTTACGCAAGCTGGTATTCTTAAAGCGCAATATCCATGCCATGCATCTGAGCAACTTTGTAAACTTAGAGGACCTTGAGATATCAATAACTATGTACTCGTATGTTACTTACTGCGCCTATATGCAGCAGGAACTTGGGCCGGTCCTCGTTCTCACACGGTTGACGTCTGGTTGGAGTGGCCAATCCTTTTCACATAGCTAGAGACACTCTGAACGCCTTATCCACTTGCTCTCAAAATTAAGCTTTGGTGGATATCGCGCTCGTGTTGCCTCATCAGCTGGGTTTAGCTTCGAGGGTACCCAGCGGGACTGGCTGACCTAACTTCTCTTCAAAATTTCGGCTATTGCAAACGCCACAAACTGTTTATATTGTCGGGGCTCCGATCTTATCCAACTGATGACGTTTCTTGAGTCTGTCCAGAAGATTCGGTCTTTGAATGGCAGGTTATGGCTCCCTACAATTGCATTGCTTAGCCTAATGCCCAGGATCGCTGCTGATAACTCCAGGCGGGAAATCGACATGGGTTTCTTGGGAGCACATTTAATTTTATCGCAGACGAACTAAACTCGAACATTTCCACGGCACTCAATTCGAAGAAATGACACTGCAACAAAGACTTCTTCACTGCCATCGACGAAAGTCTGAAGAACGACGTCTCTTGCTGACGTCAGCTGTGTATTAAGACAACTCGGTATGCGAAACTGAGTTAATGATGGGAGCTCCGCCTTCCACTGCTTCTCGGAAACTTCTTGGGGAATCGGTTCCTCCCATCCAACAGCATGTGCCCACACTGAGCGTAACGTCAGCTTTATATAGATGACAAAATTGGAAACCATACCGAAAGGATCGAACACCGACATGGCAATATTTAAAAATTCCCTTTTGGTAGGTCTTCTATCCTTGTCCATGACGTCCCGATTTGCTCGAGGAAATTTCCGTTGAAACTTAAAGATATCTTCCACCGGGTCCAATGTTTAAATCAATCATACTACTTTGCATGCTCTCGATTTCTTGGCACGATATTCTTTGCAATACTTTTTTCGAACTCGATGACAAGTTTCGTAACTCGAAACCACCTTCTTTGTGAATGGAAATCACTCTGTTAGTCACCTCGATTTCTTCTTCTTCGCTGTCAAAGCTATCGACGTAATCGTCTACGTAGTGGTGATCGATGATTGCGCTTACAGCTCTGGGATAGATATTCAAATATTTCGAAGCATTCAAAGTCTTGACGTAATTCGCTGAACATGGCGAGCAATGTCATCACATACGTCGATTGGCTTTCCTTTCTGTTCCCGTTGAGAATGTTGGTCCCCTGGTTGGATAACAATCTGGGGAAACATTTCTCGAATGTCCCCGGACACAAATACTGCTCTCTGACTGAAATTAAACAGGATCGTCATCATGGGTTTCAGCTCATCAGGACCCTTAAGCAAAAGAGAGTTCAGAGAGGCATCATTCACTTTGACTGCCGCATCAAACACTAATCTCACTGTGTTTGGTTTGCTGGGATTTCTCACACCAAAATGAGGGAGATACCAAGTCTTGTTTGTATTGTTTTTTGCTTCAGCTGTTGTTATTTTTCTGACATACCCCTTTTTAACATAGCTCATAATTATGTTCTTGTACGTCTCGGCATATTCAGGATCCTTCTGCAACCTACTTTCTAGATTCCATGATCTTCATTTCGCCATCTCGTAGCTAGCTGGAATATCGCGAATGTCATCCTTCCAGAGAAGACCAGTTTGGTATCGTCCCTTGGAAAGTTTTGTTGTAGCTTACAATGTCTCGTTCGCTCTTTTGTTAGCAGAAAAAACCATCGGCTTCTTGACTCCCAAATTTTACATTGCAAAGTACTCCTCCACCGCCTTGTCCACTAGAGTGCCCACAGAATAACGTCATCTGTTATTTCTACAGCGGCTTCGCTCGGCGTACTCCCGTACATAATCTACCCTAATTTGGTTTCGGTTACGATGGGTCCCACTCCTACTGACTCAAGAGTGCGATCAGTATTTTTGGCTTGGCGTTCTTATACTGGATGAATGGAATGGTTGCAAGATGGCGATTGGAGAGCTGTAGTTCTTCCGGGTTGACTGATTGAGATCGTAGGTTTAAATCGCTGACTGTCTGTATTCCTTGCATCCTGTATCGCGTGGCATCTTCTTTATCTGCACTTATATCGGCATCTAGAACAAACGATTCCCTCTCTATGGTCAAACCATTGTAGACTCAATGGCTTTGAGTATCCATTCAAACACAACTGTCTGACCAAATTTGCACTCATAATAGTGACTGAGGAATCTTCATCTAAAAGTGCATATGTTGATAAAACACTGTTCTTACCATAAATCCTAATCAGGTTGGCATTAGCCTGACAACTAAGCAAGGGTAACAAACGTCCGAGATCGGCTTCCGTTGCCACTGTTAACATCAACGGCTCGTGTAGTAATATATGGTGCATCTTAGAACAACCATTGAGTCCGCACTTCTTTCGAATTCTGCATGAGCGAAGTTTATGACCATACTTCAGAGTCTATTTCTTTTGGCAAAATCTCACTTCGCTCGGACATCAAGTTGTACGAAAGCATCGCACTCAGCGACTGGATGCTGCTTAATTTCACAATGGCAGCATTTGCCTCTGGCGGAAGCACCTTGTCCAGACATATGGAGGACTTTCTTGGGACCCGAATTTTCTTCCAATTGAACTGGCGGGAATGAAGAAGTCGATGTCACCAAGCACATCAGTCTAACAACATCAGCAAAATGCCGAACTGTAGGATATGGCACAATACTAATGTTCCGTTGAGCCCCAGTTGTCACTTGACTTTCAAGGTGTAAAGACTTGTTCATGCACTTCTCAGTGCAGAATTATTGTAGAAAATTAATTACGGTCGCATTTTGGGTTTTCCCAGGTTTTACAAACTATTGTGTGTGTGCGTGTGGTATAAGTACTTGTACTTGTACTTTTACTTTTATTTTATAGTTTTATTACGGTCGTAACGGTCGTTGTGTTTGGACCATCTTAACACTAATTACTTTTTATTGCGGTCGTTTTATTTTATTACGGTCGCATTGATAATTAGTGTATAATAAGTGTAGCATCAGTAGTATTCTACTGAATACTGAATAACAGTAGAATATTTATTACGGTGAAAACGAGGGAGATAATGGAAGCGGAAATGGAGGTGATCAAAAGGAAGAGGGCTGCAAAGAAATGCGTCCAAGAGACCTGCGAGGAGAGCTGCAAGGAGAGCAACGCTGAGGACTTGGCTGGTTTTAAGGAAGTCAAGAAGAAAAGGAAGAAAAAAGCCAGGAAGAGCGATGAGGAGAGAGAAGAAGCTAGGGAGCTTGAAAGGGAGATTGCCCCGGAAAGTATGGTAAGACCCTTAGTTAATGATAATAATTGTGGGATAATACATAGGGAATGTACTAAAATTGATATTGGGGACATAAGTCTGCTTACGCGGACTAGCGATGCGATGGCATCGTATGGCACTGGTGGCCCAAAATGAATACCTTAGGGGCTCAAATGAAGCCCTAAAGGCATCAAAGGCGGTTCCCCAGGTAGTAGCGACTCCAAGTGGTGCTTGCTCCAAGCAGGTTACCACAAAAGCCTCCACGGCTGTTAGTATTCCCAGCTATGCCCAAGTGGCAACAAAAAATAACGAAAACTGCTGCGTAAAACGCTGCAACACCAGCAGCATCACCGGTGACCAAGCACTCAATCAAGGTGCCCCCGCCCACTTGGGCTGTTGTCCTAAATAGTCTTAACGAAGCCTCTTCCTCGAAGGAAATAATAACCTCTTTGAAGAAGTCTGGGCCATTGGGAGTGAGGGTGGAAAAGGTGGTAGAACTCAAAAATGGTAGCGTTCTGGCAAGAATGCCGTCATCCATTGAGAGGAAAAAGGTCCTGCAGAGCGACAATTTCAAGGCCGTAGGCCTTAAAGCTGCAGTACCGCTGAAACCCAGTGACAGCGTGGTGGTACAAGGTGTCAACACCGACATCAGTCCGGAGGAGTTTCTGGCGGATCTGCACCGCCTGAACTACTCTGAAAAGGGTGCGTTCAAGTTGGTCTCACGACCATGAACGGTGGCACAAATGTGGTATTTGAAAGCTCAAGTGAGGCCGTAAAGGCCTTAATAAAATCTGGGAGATGTTATGTTGGGTTAAATTCATTCCCTGTAAGGAAATACAAGGCCCGACTGGGGTGCTACACATGTTATGGCCTAGGCCATAGCATAGCGGACTGTCAATTCAAGGCAGATCTCTGTCGCCGTTGTGGGCAAGATGCTATAGAGCTAAGGAGACCATGCAGTGTAGGAACTGCATCACTAGAGGACGGCCAGCCGTGCACCTCATGGGGGCAGTTGATTGTTCTCTGCATGAAGCGGCATTACTTAGTGCGAACTCTAGATATTGATGCGGATCGCGCAACAAAATTGTCAGGGTGCATATTCAGTAGGGGTCGATCTAGGAGTACAAATGGTCAGGCAGGGCTGGTTCAGGAACCCTATACATCTGATGGATGTGTTAGGGGTTTACCTGCTGAAATGCGGGCTTTCTCTGATACCAGAGGAAATGCTGCAATTATTATAAGGGACGTTAACCTAGCGAACGTGGTGTTTGTGTGAGCATTGTGGGGGAGTTTGGCAGGATCTTTCTTGCCAGTGTCTACTTCAAGTTTACTGAAGAAATTGACCCTTACATCGAGTATATGGATGGTTTGTTATCGCTAGCCGGCACAGAACCCCTTATAATCGGTGTTGACGCCAATGCGACCTCTCCTCTTTGGTTCAGTAAGGTATTTGGACTCTCAACTGGTACCCGGAACCAGGAGCGGGGGGAGCTTCTTGGTGAATGGATTGTTGCACGCAATATCCATGTCATCAACGAGCCGAGTGAGGTATATACCTTCGATGTGGTCAACGTTGGCAGGAGTGACATTGACGTTACTTTCGCCAACGAGGCAGCTTTTAGGGCGTTTAGCTTTAGGTGGCGGGTTAGCGCAGGGGTGAGTGATCACAACTGGATCCAGTTTGGGATCACTCATGAAATAGAGGACAGAGACACAGTTTCTGAAATGAGATGGTATGTGCGAGGCGCTGACTGGAATATTTATGGTGCCCGTATACTTGCGGAAGTATCTTCCTTACCACCCCAAGTATATGGCGGCTTGAGCATTGACCAGCAAGTCGAGCACATTAACGAGTGTGTTTGGCGGGTTAACGATGAGCTCTTTGAGAGAAGCCGCAAGGCGAATCGAAAAAGGGTAAATTGTTGGACCCGCTTACTGATTGTAAAGCGAAGGCTGGTACGAAACCTAAGAAAGCGACTCCAAAGGGCTCGTGCAGCCAACGCTGAGAACTTGGCTCAGCTAGGCATTGCCTTTCGGCAAGGTCTTGCTGAGTACAAGCGACTAATAGTCAGTACGAAAGAAACTCATTGGCGAAACTTTGTGTCTGGGAATAGGGATGATCCCTGGGGCAAACTATATAAGATTTGCAGGAGTGTTAAAAAGACTGCTGATATAGAAGACATTCGTGTAGATAATAGTATTTTATCCACATGGAAGGACTGTCTGACTGCATTGCTTGGTCAGTTCTTTCCGAGAGAGGAGCGTTTTGAAGACTCTTTAATTGAAGAGCCTCAGACCCCTCCGGAATAACTGGAGAGATGGTGAAAGCCATCCGGAAAGTTGTTCCCGAATACCTGCTCTCACTCTATAGAAAATGCATCGCCTGTAGCTACTTCCCCCAGGATTGGAGGGAGGCAAGGGTGGTCGTGCTCCTGAAGTCCCCCGATCCTAGATCATATCGGGGCATCAGCCTTCTTCCGCTACTTGGCAAAGTACTGGAAAGGGTCATGGTGGAAAGGATTTCTCAGAGTATGATGGAACCAATGTCTCCTTTCCATATTGGCTTCACTAAAGGCAAATGTGTAGACGACGCTTGGTCTTCTCTTAAAGACAGAGTCCAGAACAGCAACGCCAGTGTGGTTATTGGCATCTTTATTGATTTTAAAGGTGCTTTCGATAATCTGATCTATCAAAAAATACTCACCAGGTTGAGATAATTGCGCCGCCAGGAAATTGGGCTTTGGGGAAGTTATTTTTCTGGAAGAAGAGCGAAAGAGGGTGCCCCCAAGGTCCATCTGCGGTCCTTGTATCTGGAACCTTATAATGGATCCGCTTCTGTAGCAATTGAACAAGCTCTGTGGTTGCTGCGCTTATGCAGACGACCTGCTCCTT
Source organism: Volucella zonaria (assembly GCA_963966105.1). Lineage (NCBI taxonomy): Eukaryota > Metazoa > Arthropoda > Insecta > Diptera > Syrphidae > Volucella > Volucella zonaria. The sequence goes on from OZ014531.1 coordinate 135,386,876, forward strand.
ATCCTCGGGGGCCAATCCAGGGCTCGTGTGGAGGAATTAGGAGAAAGAGCTCTTTCACAGTGTCACAGGAGAAGACAGTATCAATGCTGCTTAAAGGCAAACGGAATACGAGAAGTCGGCCTCCTTAATGCATTCTTGCATAAAAGAGGGCTTAGTGGGGCGGCAAGCTGTTCATGTGGAGCCACCCATGAGGATTGGCTTCATGTTCTCTTTGAGAGCCCAAATTATTCTGACGTTAGGGACTTGCATGCTAGGGTTACTTGTGGCTTCCTGAGGAATGTGAAGACCATGACAGTATTTAGTGAACGGAACTTTACCCTCAGCCTGGGCTTTTTATTAACCGGGCATGGCTCCCTTAATGCATTCTTCCATAAAATAGGGCTTAGTGGGGCGGCAAGCTGTTCATGTGGAGCCACCCATGAGGATTGGCTTCATGTTCTCTGTGAGTGCCCAAATTATTTTGACGTTAGGGACTTGCATGCTATGGGCATCATCTAAAACGGTGATGCCTACGGCGTCAGCGGAATTCTCACTGACACCGTACGGTTCGAACGAACCCGTATCTTTGCAAGAGAAGTATTTCTTAGAAGACGCAGTAGGCAGTTAGCGGGTGGGTTCTTTTAAAGTTAGGGAAGCCTTAAGTGGCAAATGCCTCCAGTCCTGGGCAGTGAGGTGCCCAACTGGAAGTAACCTCAAGGTTGCGAAGCTCGACCGGAAGCTATATTCTGGTACCACAGGAGGTCAGGTGCCCCTGGAACTCTGTTCTAGACTGACCTAGGAGTTGGCCCCCTTGTGGGAGTATCGTGGTGGCTGTGGCGCTGATCAACGCATTGTTTTGATATCTCGTGCGAAGACGCACAATAGGCTTGAGCCTTCATGGCAGGTACCTACGTTAAACACTAATGACATCTGTTCCGTTGAGCCCATTCTAATCGCTTATTCATAGGCAACTTGCTCACTAATTCCTCAATTACCACTGGGTTTGCTAGGTGCTGGTGTAAACCGCTCGCATCAAATATGTCGATAAATTTTGCACCACTGTTGCAAAGGGTTTATGTCCGTTATTTGTGAAATTGACCTCACTTTTCCCAATTGGCTTCGCAGCAGGCATTCGAGACGCCCAAACTTAAACTCCAGGGCGCCATCACCTATTCCACATTTTCAGGATGGATTAGTAAAGACTCCACATCTTCCTTGGCATCTTGTTTGATTGCCTTTTGTAAGCGAAACAGATTCTCCACTTTCGAATAATTAAACATTGCCGTCGATTCTTTATATGCGGTTGAGAACATTGGCCATTCCTCAGGTCTACCAGTAACCGGAGGCAAATCCTGTAACTTTCGACCATTTCCATGGCTGACGTTTCCACATTTTGGGAAGAATGACTTGGTGTAAGAATCTGAGCGGCGGTTACTAACGGATCTGCCGATGGTGTCGCTGGTATACGAACAGCAGCTAGGACAATGGAACCAGTTGTGGCAGCTCCTATTGGAGTTGAGGTGTTCTGCACTTGTGCTACAATTGTCTGTAGGCAGATGCGTTCAGCTTTTTCGGCTGCGGCACTAGAATTTACTGCTAAGAGTTCTGAACGGAATTCATTTACATGTTTCAATAGTTCCTCCAGTGCTTTTCCTGACATTGGCTCTTCCATTTGACTGGGTGTATCGAGAAATGTTTTCTCCAAGCTCTCTGCAGAATCGCTATCCGATTCAGAATGTGCTGTAACGGTGTCGAACTAAACGTCTAATAAATTTGGCTGTACCATTCCTGTTGCTGTGAGCGGGCTTCTTCTTGGCTGCTTACTGCTGGACATATGTACGTATATATGTATATACACCCTAGATAACAAGTAGCATTGAAATTTATCGACCTCATAATAAAACAATTAAAGTTATTTATGCAACAGCATTTTAGTTCTGAGCCATGTAAAGTTGGGTTAGGCATTGTAAACTTCAGTCAAAAGCATTTACTCTTTCGTATCATTTTTGTTCTCTTAAATCCTCTCTCTGCGCAATCGACCGTTGGCAAACTGGGGCCGAATTACCGCAATCGATAACGAGTGAGTGAGTAGCACTCGTCATCGAGTGATCGAATAACCTCATCGAGATGATGGCACTCGAAAGCTTACTTATCGAGTGTAAATAAAATTGTACTAGAGAAATTCTAATACAATGGTGGATTTGAAATACAAAAAATATTACTTGCAGTAAAATATATATTAAGATGGATCTTTTGGATTTTTTTATTTGTCCTCGGACTCCGATGAAGAATATCGGAAACGCGTTGAGCGTCGACACTTAAGGTATAGGAGCACGCTGCGTAAGTAGTAGCACACTTTCTTATCTCCATTTTCAATTGAATTAAATTCATAAAAATTCGATGTTTTTCTTCTTCCATTTCTAAAAGCCTTTCTTGTACTTTTACATTCAATTCCTCGAAGTCTAAATGTTTGTCGAATTTTTCAACCATAACATTTTGATAAGAATATTCTTCTTCTAGTTTTTTGTTTAACAGAACAAGTTTTGAATCTTCGTACTTTGAATTTATTTTTCTCTGCACCGGCGAAGGCTGTCGGACTTCCAAGTCCGATCCAGAATTTGGAAGTGTACAATTGTTAATGCTTGTTCCTGATGCCCCTCTTTGTTAGGGGGCTCATTTGCCGCTGTTGAAGTGGCTGTCAAATGGAACACTTGGTTTATGGCTCCGAATGATCATGCGGATATGCATTCCACTGCAACACCTGGCCCACTCGCTGTTAGCAACAGCTCATTAGCTTCACTCAGCAGCTTCTCTTTAAAGGGGCCACCACCGGTTTTCATTCTTGATGGTTTGTTCTTCACAAGGTACTTTTGAACTGCAAAAGTACCAAAGCCTTCCTTGATTTATATAATATAAAAACAAAATATGTCTGATTACCTTTCTCCAAACTTTTCCATCTTTTATTGGTGGCGCTTCTGCATCGGGCATATCTGTCACCTGCTCCCATAGTCGCAGCGATGTTACCTTCCCCAATTTGGCAAAACATTCTTTGCCAAATCGGGATGTTTCGCCTGGAATTCAGTCAGAATATTTTTTGCCGATTATTTATTTTGTTTAGATTAGACCTAAATAAAAAACACTTACACTGCTAGTAAATTCCTTTAAAAAAAAAAACTAAAACAAAAATACTCAAACGAAAACGTTTGCTGTCATCTCAAATATCGATGCCGAGTACTTGATCACTAGAGCGGTAGTGGTGCAAAATCCTCACATTTCGATGACGAATTATTCGTTATCGGTTGCGGTAATTCGGCCCCTGAATTGGTATGGGCTATACTCATGATTACCCTTTAGGTCTGTTCCAAGACTCCAAATTTGTACAAAAATCTGTTCTCACCAGAAAAAATTCGTAAAAGAGAACGCATTTGAGAGTAATTCATTTCCCCACCCATCCGCTTCTTAGAAATTTCTACATGAAATTTTTCTTTGGGCAGGAATTTGCAAAAACGTCAAATCAATTAAATTTTAAAGGAACTGTCAAATTCGTAAAGGTTTAAATTTGTGTGAATTGCGACAATTTTATGCAATTTGACCCAAAAGGCGACTTGAACATGAACAAAGAGTAGAAAAAATAGCTTCATATTAAAGCGAATTGTTCGCCTAATACGAAAGAACTCATTAAACTCATATGTATTACATAAATAAAATAGTATTAATAACCAATCTAAAAATGTTCCCCCTGTTTTACAATTTCTTTTTTGTTCTGACGGCTTTTATACAGCGCATGAGTTTGATGCACATGTTTTGGTTATTTTCTTTTGAAATGTCCTTCTGTGATGTGCACATTTTTACTCATTCTTTGGTTTTTCATGTTATTTGGCAGCTCTCCTTCATTTCATCTTTGGTGCTCAGTGTTGAAAGTTGAAAGTAAAATTGATTATACATAAAAACAAAATTGACATTTGCAGAGCCAAACAATTTATTGGTCTCTGCGGAAATGATTATTGATTTCATGGATACCGACTGCAGTTCGGACGGGTACATTTCATAATTGAAAATGAGCTCGCTTGTTAATTCTTTGGTCCATTTAAATTCATCTGCCATACTGAAATGTTGTGCTCGTAATAACAGCCGAATAAGAGATGAAGCAAATGCGAAAAAGAAAGAAGGAATAAGAGAAATGTCAAAAACATGCAAAGGAAATCTTGCCTGCCATGTATCGGGAAAAGTTTTTTTGTTTCATTTTCCCTCTTATCCCTCTCTTTTGCACTTATTTGAATCTCTCTAAACATTTCAATCACTTTTTACAAAAACGTGTTCCAATAAGATTTTGTATGTCAGAGAGAATTTATTCTTACTCCTGTAACGTAAGCAAAAAATTCTCGTTTACAAATTGTTACGAAAATCTCGCGGGAACAGACCTTTTATTATTTAGTACGCTTGTCAAATGTATTTCCCCTTTTTTTTATTAACTTTTTGAATAAAATAGAAATAAATTTAAATTATAAATGTTTGTTATGTCCAATTTGTCTGTTTTTTTCTGTTTGAAGTGCACATAGTTTATTCTGGTGCATACTTCTGAAGAAGGTGTTGGATTCTAAACGTCAGGGCTCCATTTCGCCATTTTGGCTCAAAATTGAAAAAAAAAATTAAGCCTTTGAAGTGGTACTAGTCCCATCCGATAGGACTTGACTTGCTAAAATTATAAGCCCAAGTGTTGAGCAAGAGAATAGAGTAACACTATTATGTCCTAGCAGAATTGACTGACAACTCTGAAGAGGGACGAATTACGGATTAATGCGCGAGACTTTTTTTTTGTATTTGGAGTCGAGATTAATAACAATATTTTATGACTAGTTGGGATATCGAGATAGAGATGGTAGCAAAGGAAAACCCAATAATTAACCGGCAACTCAGGTTACTGGCTCCGAAATAAATATCTAACCCCTGTTGACCAAGTGGTCTGGAGGTTGGGAGTTGTAATTTTAAAAAGAGATTGTGGAGTGTATGCATGTATTACGGTAACTGATACAGAGAACGTAGGGTACGGCCGCCACTTGAGCGAACACCTTATAATAATTCGCTCCAAGCCTAAATTCATTAGCTTCAGCCTGCTCAGATGAAATAGACGATGACACCAAAGAATTTTTCTACGAGTTTTTCGACACAACCAGCTAGAAATTCCCAAAGTATGATTTTAAAATCGCTTAAGTGATTTGAACGTCAAATTGTGAAGACTAGCGCAACCAGAAAGCATAGCCTACACGAGACGACATTTGCAAATGGACTTTCGCTAATTGATTTTGCTGCAAGACAGAGTATCACAATAGATATCACGGACCAGATCATAAAACAGATAATTGAATTGATCATTATAGAAGATCGAACAGTCTGGCCGATCAATATACGTTATGTATGTACGTACATACACTGGGGAAACTAGCAAGTTCCAGCCAAGGTACGTTTTTAAATATCATAGGCGTTATAACGACGGAGAAATACTATGAAGAGATTTAACGTGGCGTAACAGACCACCGAACGATCCATACAATATAGAGAGTACACAATGGTTGCTTTCCTGGACATAGATGGCGCCTTTAAAAACGTCAAAACATCCGCAATCACGACTGCGCTGTCAACCCTGCGTCTATCTGACTCACTTGGGAAGTTCATCAGTCCAATGCCAAAAAGCAGGATTATCATATCTAAACTGGGTGGGTCTTCTGCTAAAAAATGTGTCAGCAAAGTTTCGTCGCAAGGCGATGTTCTTTCTCCCCCTCTCTGGAACTTAGTGGTTAATGAACTGATGATATACCTGGAAGCAGGTGGCAACAAGGTGATTGCCTATGTGGATGACGTTGCTATAGCCGTCTGAGGCAAGCATCTTATCACCATGATAGAACTGCTTCAGCTAAATCTTAACAGATTAGTCCGTTGGGCGGACCACTGTGGATTGGGAGTAAACCCCCATAAAACTGATCTGGTCCTCTTTTCCAGAAAATATAAAATTCCAACCATAGATCCTCCCTCAATATATGGTACAGCAAAATATCTGGGTCTCATTTTTGACAGGAAACTAAACTGGAAACAAGAAACTTACAGTAGCTTTATTCTCTAGCAAAAAAGCCATTGGGAACAAACGGGGACATCAATCTCGCATAACCCACTGGCTATACATCTCGGTCATTAGACCGATACTCACCTACGAGGTTGTTGTCTGGTGGACGGCCTTAGATAATGCCGTCAACTACAGCAAATCATGCCAATGCATAAGCGGAGCCCCATGTTCTACTCCCTCCGCGGCATTAGATATTCTGTTTCACTTGACACCCCTCGATATCTTAACTAGGCATTAAGCTACGATCGCAGCGATTACACAGTGGACAAATAAACTATTTAGCCACACTAATATTCTTAATATATTAGGAATCCTCACAGAGAACATCGATTATACTACGAGTATACTCGAACTTTGGTTTGACAAAGGCTTCCATGTAAGCTTCCCATCTAGATCCTTCTGGAAGGAAGATGCTTTCATGGAGGACAAGTCAATCCACTTTTATACAGATGGATCTAAAACCGATAGCGGGGCTGATGGCGGTATTTTCTCAGATAAGCTAAATATAAGCCTCTCATTCCGTCTTCCAATTCACTGTAGCGTGTTCGAGGCGGAAATTTTAGCAATTAAAGAAGCTCTGTCCTGGCTGATGGAAAACGTAATATCTGCAAAGGATATCCTCATCTTTTCGGTTTTTGGATAGTCAAACCGCTATGAAGTCCCTGGACTCAGTCTCATTAAATTCTAAAACCGCCTTGAATGCCAATCATCTCTTATGGAGATGACAGAGCAGTTCAACCTTGGACTTTGTTGGGTACCAGGCCACAGAGATATTCCGACGAACTCGAAAAAATTGGAACCACTCTACCTATTCTACCGGATCTGAATTGCTGTAAGATCCTTCTAAATACGAAAGGTCTCAGCGTCATCATAGATATCATCACTGGACACTACCTTATAGGCAATCATGCAAGAAGGCTTGGTGCTTTTACAAACGATTTTTGTAGAAGCTGCATGGATGAGGAGGAAGAGGGGACCATCCTCCACTTACTCTGTACATGTCCAGCTCTCTCCGTTCATCCCACTAAAATGAAGCTGTTATAGCACTGTCTAAACTTAAATATAACATAGCTGTCGCACCGAGTGCCTAAAACCATTTGTCAAGGTCTGATTGGACCTTATCAGTTCAGTTTTAGGGTAGATACTACAAAACACCCAAATCGGCGCGCACCGCCTCTTTATCTATTCAAGATCGCATACGCCAGAATCTATAGAGATGAGCTACACAGAGCTTTAACTAATGTTTTGATCCATGCGAAACTTGTCGCTCGATGCTCCATAAACGTTGGAAACTGTTGTAAAATGTTTGGGTGGGTACAAATGATAGAACTCATTTCTTCCAAAACAATCGCTTTATTCAATACAATTACAATTCGCACTCCAATCGGTTATCTGAACCACTTTTACTTTTCTCTATCTTTTACTTAAACTACTTAATCAGTCTCTTAATTCACACTTCAAGTTTAACCGTTGAACTGACTTGCATCTTTTGGGATGCTGATATTTATACTACCCTGACATATTTCTCGAAAAATCTGTGCCATCTAGCATTCCATACAATTTTCCATTTCGCTTGAAAATTCGATTCCATTCACCAATGGTTCTGTTACTCAAATAAGTAAACCTTCTGCTATGGAAATATAGATGACGCTGTTCACATTTAAATGGATATCACACTATTAACACAGAACCGGCAAAAATAAGTTTTGCCTAGTTTGTAGAGCAAATTATAAGGACAACACTGAGTCCTTCAACAAGAAAGGTAATAATACAAAAAAAAAAGTCGGTCCCATTATGAGTAGATGGCTAAAACTTTGAGGCAATCGCGTATTTTGCGAGAATATCTATAGGAATACGGAATTGTCATTTAGGAAAAAGTTTGAAATAACTACTCGATACCAAATAATGATAGATACTGGAATAAAGCGAAGCGCCAAACAAAAGACTGAAAAGTGATTTTGGGAAAACCAGCGAGCCAGTACCGAGTTTTGCTCGCAGTTTCGCAGATATCTGCGAAAAATATAAAAAAACATAAGAAAGCAGGCCAATTCTGGATGGTTAACGAGAGAATGGTATCTAAATACTCATACCATAAGCCAAATATGCGTAGGAGAATCTAGTTCAAGATGTGTGGGCTGATTTCAAAGAAAATGCAAAAGTGCAAAAACTCTGCTCAAGATTTTGAAGAACCAGCTCCAAATGCATAAATGGTGGTGGAGCCATTCGTCGGGGAAACTTTCTGCCTCCCAAGCTCTCTCAACAAGCAAATGTAAAAGGTCTCCTGAAGCCCTGTTGGTATAACATTTAGTCCTACCGCCTGTTGTTTTTCAGAGCGTTGATCGCGATAGCGATCTCACCTTTACTGGAAGTGGAGATGCGAATTCGGGAAATTGTTGCTACGGGCATCTCGGTTCGATTTGGATTCAAATCGCTGGCGAATACCCGGTTAAGGACCGTGGCAAAATGCTCCTTCCACCGCTTCAGCTGATCCTCATCCGAAACAAGTATGGTACCATCTAAGATTTTCGCCGGTGATTCGGTAAACTGTTCTATTTTCACACCTGCTCGCTGCTTCCTCTGCTTTTGTGGCCAGGGCGTTGATATAGTTACGTTTGTCTCGTCGTACGCTATGCTGCATTTCTCTCATTTTCATTCTATACTAGAGTCCCTAGCTCGATCCTCCCTACTGCTGGGGTGTCTGCAGTACGAGCTTGTTGCGTGCAAATCACGCCCCAAAAATCCTCCACTCCCTTTTCCATCTGTTATCTGTTGACCTCTGGATTCACTGGATCCTCTGAATTCAGTTCCCTCCCCCGGCCTACCGCTCCAGAAATGACCACATAGGTACCCCTGATAGAGCCAGGCGGACGGCCTGGAGACTCTAGCGGACGGACGGTCAGCCCCTTGATGCTCGGGAGAGGTTAACACAATCAGCAATGGCCGCGAGCAAACCATACATGATATTGTTTGCTCCAACTCTAAAATCCCCTACCACCACAAAAGTTAAAACGAAATTGTAAAGGAAAGCCCACAATTCGCCGCGGTCGATAGGGAACCGAGCTATGTATGCAAGAAGGTTTACTGACTCCCATGATACCCCTGGTAAAACAAGTTTTTGTTTCGGGTCAGAGGGCTGACTTTGAACCAAAGCATGCACTTGGACATAGATAAACTAACTAGATGTCAAACTCTACTAATACTTTTGCAAACGCTTAACTTTTGCACAGACACACTGTAAGTAAATTCCAATACTTCTGCATCTCTAAGGATTTTTCAAAATTTGCTAGAAGGAGAGCAATTTACAAGTAAAATTGCTAAAATGAGAGCGATTTGCACGAGTGTGTGTAATGGAGACGACACTTTTTTGATTAAAATGGGCGTGGTTTGTATAAAAGGAGAGGGAAATTGCCATTGATGACACGCAGGGTCACATGGATAGAGGCGATCAGTAGAAAACCGGTTTTGATTTTCCAATATCTGGAAAGTTTGACATCTAGGTTAGTTTATCTATGTTCGATAGCTTATCGTCTTATTGGCAAGAGCCATCAAAAAAAAAAAAGGATTAAAAACCAAGAGGAAAACGACGACAACGAACAAAAAAAAGCCAACTGGAAAACATAAGAGGATAAAGATAACAAGAACACGAACGAAAATAAGAACGAGAACAAGAACAACTAAATAAAACAAACCGAGGACGAGAGACACACCAACGGACAAGCTAAAAAGGAAACTACACACCCAACGGATACGACCGGACGAAAGTCGGTGATTGTGGCGGAGATGGCTTACCCTTCTCCACCAGCAGAAACCCCAGCTAGAGAGCGACCCCGCATAAACAGGAAAACTCCATAAACCAGATAAGTACCCCCTTTTTGAATAACACATATTTGTGCAACTAGTGTAGAACAACTTTGCGATAAAACCGCGTCCGTAAGCCTTCTTTCCGTTATTTTGAAACCATTCGTAAGACGGTTAGATTTCATTAATTGCGCCGTACGATACAACAACGCGGAACTGTGGGCCTTTTTTTAAAGTAACTTTTTTCTGATAAAACTTTCGGCATACCCTGTAATGCACAAAAAAAAATAAAGAAAAATAAAATATACGACCATAAATTCCCCATCAGGGAAAAGATAATTTTCGCGCTCCCACGTTCTTGGATGGTTATCGGCAGTGAGCTGTTGATTGCTTCCACTAATAGCGAAAAGTGATGCTTTAGTTGTTGGCATACTGGGGTGATCTTTAGCCGGTCGATGTTATACTTAGACATTCTGGTGATATTACGGAGTCCTTGAACAGATGTAGTACGTAACTGGACAGTAGCTACCATCAGCCGATGATCTTGTACCAACCCCATGTCGGCTACTCGCCTGTTTAGGACGTCTGAAACTGAAAACGTCGACTGATCGCTAAATGGCCTGTCAGTTGACACCAAGCTGACTTTATGGCAGGTCTTATGCTCAAACATGGTGCCTCCTATGACTAGGCGATTGATGTCATTGTCATTTCGGTTGCCAAGGCCGTTCTCCCCGATACATGTCTGAGGCCTTCATTGTCGTTGCTTACCATTGCATTCAGATCCCCCATCACGATGACGATATCTCCGTTCGTTGCGTTCAGTACGGTCTCAGTGTAGGGATTCGGTGGGGGAGTAAAACTGTATGATCCTGACGCGCCGTATTTTAGTTCAAAATCATTAAACCTCTGCGTGCTGTTATTGTTAGCAGCAGATCCGCTTGAATAGAGATTCAATTACCCCTTATCCAAGGCGTAATGTTAGTTTCCGTACCGGGCATATTTCGGTAATGCAGGGTGCTAACCCACATTACCTAGACTAGAAACACTAGACCATTTGCCCTTTCAAGGATTTATACATGTATTATAGTTGCCCGGGGACCACCACTAGAAGGTAAAGCAACCTTACGAATTTGATTGTTGTGCTACTGGCAAACAAATCTAAGTTTTACTCAATATGTAGTTTCCCGAATAATCGCAATACAAATTAATCCGATTAAGGCGTTCTATAAGCTTTTTTTTAGTATTATACTCGTACAACATGCAAGCCACTTATTGTAAATTTAAATAAAATAAACGTGCATTCTGTAGTTAGAGAAAGGAAACTAGTGGCGAATGCAGTGAATCATAAGCACTTAATAAAAGCTACGAGTATTATGTAAAGGGTGAGCCAACAGAATGAATGAATGAAATTTTATTGAGTCTTTTTAAATACATCAGTTGTTTCTTTCTTAATACATATAGTTGACTTTTTCTACACGAAGGTGCAGCACAAGCGGAGGCTGTAATGTATGGCCGTCCTTTTCGATTTCTTTTTGTTATTATGAATGCCAACATGGCGTGTCTTTACTTCGATGTGACTATGGCTCTCGCTCACAGAGCTATACAAATTACTTTTGACTTATTATCTTATTAAATAGCTTAACCTAACTTAACCTATTTAAAATATTGTACAAAAAAGAGAAGGATGGAATATAATCGAACTATACATCTCATTTATTAGCGAATTCCTTTCTCTGGTTTCTATGTGAGATACTTGTATTTGAAAGAGTAATTCTTGTTTCATGCTACATTAGGGTTGTTTGCTTTTGTTTCGTTTTTGGTGTTTACTTTTTAATGACATTAGATCGACTTGCCTTTATTTCAACATTATGAGATGTTAACTTTGAGATTTTAACATAGTGATGGTTTTTAATTATTATTCTTTTTACAAGTTTTGTTTTATTTTTGAGCGAGTTGATTTAATTAATTGATTGTATACATTTGGATATATAAAGTTTGAGTACTATTATGGCGTAAAAACATTTCTTTAATGAGGTCATTTTCTGAAAATTTCGTTTTATCAATGAGTCTTACCATGAGTTGTAGGGTATATTCAATAAGGGGGGTGATATTAGAACTTCTGTAGATGTGACTGTTGGAAAATTTATTGTTGTGGCTTTTGTAGTTTTTGTTAATGCATGTCCTGAGTAGCTTCCTCTCGAAGATTTCAAGCTCCTTAGCAACTGTGGGTGAAATGGAAAACCAAATTGGGAATGCATAAATAATGGTAGGTCTAATGAAAGTTTTGTAAAAAAGCAGTTTGGATTTAGTATTGGGTCTACAAGTAAGTTTCCAGCGTTTGTCAGAGATGGCGCCACCAGTGGATCCCGGGCAGAAATGTCAGACCCCATGTGTTTTATTTGTAGGTTTTGTATCTGTCAACAACTTTGCGGCGTTATATTTCAGCAGTTCTATCGGTGTCGTACATTTTACCGAGCAAAATCATGGCAAGTTTCCAGCCAAATAAACGTCATTTGCGGGAAGCGCTGCTTTTATTCTTTAATATGAAGAAAAGTGCGGCTGAGGCCTATCGTTTGCTTTCGGAAACTTATGGGGCGGAATGTATTGGTGAATCGTCGTGCCGCGAGTGGTTCAAACGGTTCAAAAGTGGTGATTTTGAAGTTGAAGACAAAGATCGCCCCGGAAAGCCGAAAAGTTTTGAAGACGAGGAATTGGACGCTTTACTGGATGAGGATCCGTGTCAGATTCAAGAAGAACTTGCAGCGTCACGCAACAAGCCGTTTCCCTGCGCCTAAAAGCACTGGGATTCAATCAAAAGGTTGGAAACTGGGTACCGTACGAATTGAAGCCAAGAGACGTCGAACGGCGATTTTGCATGTCCGAAATGTTACTGCAGCGGTATAAAAATAAATAATTTTTGCATCGTATTGTCACTGGTGATGAGAAATGGATTTATTATGATAATCCTAAACGCAGAAAATCGTATACAAAGCCCGTCGAGCCCGCCCAATCGACGCCGAAACGAAATATTCACGTGAATAAGGTCATGCTCTGCATATGGTGGGATTAAAAGGGTGTCGTATACTACGAACTGCTTCCGAGTGGTGAAACCATCAAAGGACCATTATATCGAACCCAACTAATTCGTTTGAAGCGGGCATTAAAAGAAAAACGGCCAGAATATGAGATCAGGCATGGGTCCGTCATTTTTCATTACGACAACGCTCGGCCACATGTTGCGGTTTCGGTGAAAAACTATTTGGAAAATAGTGGATGGGAAATTCTGCCTCACCCGCCTTACAGTCCAGACTTGGCACCATCTGACTACCACTTGTTCCGGTCGATGCAGAACGCTCTTACGGGAATACGCTTCAGCTCAGTAGAGGAAATCAAAAATTGGCTCGATACGTTCTTGGGCTCGAAAGACGAGAAATTTTTTTGGTCCGGAATTCATAGATTGCCAGAAAGATGGGGGAAAATTGTAGCTTCCGATGGACGATACTTTGAATAAAGCATTGTAACTATGTTTTCATAATAAAACTTCAAATTTTGGAAAAAAACGCTGGAAACTTACTTGTAGACCCAATACTTAACCATTATGGAAACTTTCCTAGCTCTGGCTTTAGTCAAACGTGCATGGTTATTGAATTTGAAGAGATTATTAAGGTAGACCCCCAGATACTTTATTTCGTTTCTGAAGGGAATGATTCTATTACCTATTGTCAATGTGAGGTTTTTGCTTTCACAGACTGCTCCCACCGGGCCTTTATTGCTTGCATTTCTAATGCAGATTGCAACAGATTTTTCATTATTCACTTTAATCCCCCAGTTACTATAATAGGAATTAATAACTTCGAGATGGGATTTCAAACCGTTATTCGCCATGAGTGGGGATTCATTATGAGCGTACACCATGGTATCATCCGCGAAGGGGATTGCTTCGGAGACAATAGTGTTCTCCAGAGTGAGGGTATGTGGAAAGTCGTATAGGAATATATTATAAAGTTTTGGTCCGAGGATTGAGCCCTGCGGTACTCCTCTATCTGAGGCGGACTGGTCCGAATTAGTTTCGTTGATTTGAATAAAAAAGCTTCTATTGGATAGGAAACTATGAATAAGGTTAATTAGGAAGGTGGGATACTCAAGATGCACTAATTTTAACAGTAGCGCCTCCCTCCAGACACTATCGAAAGCCTTTTCAACATCTAGGGAGCAAGCAGTAGTGCATTTTTTAATTCTTAAGTTAGTCGTGACGTCACTATGAAATTTAAGGAGAGCATGTACCGTAGAGTGTGATTTGTGGAATCCGAACTGATAGTCCGGGATGAATTTTATAACGTCCTCAGAGTACTGTTCCATCTTATTCAAGATTATTCTCTCCGAAATTTTCCCCAGGTTAGAGAGAAGGGAGATGGGACGGAAGTTATTAAGAGTGAAGTTGTTGGGTTTTTTTAAGAGTGGCACGACTTTTGCTGCCTTCCACTCCCTAGGAAAGTATCCGTTATTGATACAGTTATTCTTTATAATAGTGATGAACTTCACCGCTTCCAGGGAGATTTTTTTAATAATGAAGTTTGAGATGCCGTCGGGACCTGAGGATTTTTTGGGTTTTAGGTTTTTGATGATCTCTCGGACCTCGATCATTTTAGTGTAGAATAGGCTCGGGCTTGGGTTGAGAGCTGGGTTACTTTCGTCGAAGTTCAGAATTCTAGGTGGTTTAAGTTGGTTGATCCTCTAGGTATTAACTTGGACTTCTCTAGTGATAATGGGATTCGTGACCGGAGGGGATTGCTTAAATGTGTTGTGATAGTGTTCTCTAAAGAGTTCGGCCTTCGCACTATCGTCCGATATTTCTTGGTCGTTAACTAAAATCTTTTCCGCGAATTTACTTTTTTTGTTTAATAATTGATTGATTGCTTTAAAGGCGTGGGGACCCGGTTTAATATTCGATAGTTTGTTGGCTAGTTGCTCTTTAAGCCAAATATTAGTTTTTTCTTTGATAATAATTTTCAGGAGGGATATAATTTTGGAAAGATTCTTATAATCATTGCTAACCCTATTATAATTTTGATGGTAAATGTATTTATTAAAGTGGTATACCAGTCTGTTAGAGTGGCGGTCCAAAGTATTGCTTAGGGTGGTGTTAAAGAAGGTGACATAATTATCAATTTCGTCATTACTCAGTGTTTCGAAGATAAGAGGTTGATTGTGGTTAAGGTTCAAATCAAGATCCGCTTGAAAATTGTTCCAATTAGTGTTTTTGAAGGATATGTAATGCCTGGTGTAGACGAGGTCTATAGTTGCATCTTTAATTTCAATGGAAAGCTTGACCGGGAAATGGTCAAAGAAGGTGGGTAGGGTTAGGATTGTGAGATTTGGGTTGCTAGGTGGGTTAAGCAGATTTGTTGATAATAAAAATTGATCGAGAAATGCCGAGCTAGCTGAGTAAGTAGGCGAATGAGAGGTAAGGTTTGTGAGGTTCGGTGTCCTCTTCCATTTTGGTTATCAATTGAGTCACCCCATTGTGTATTTTTCGAGTTGAGATCTCCACCTAAGATGGCTCCATCATAGGAATCGGCAAGCCTATCTATCTTATCCAGCTCCTCTCGCATAAGTTGTGGCTGGCAGTTAGTTGGGAAGTACATTGACCCAATTAGGAAGAATTTAGGAACCTGATTATAGTTACATACGTTCAACATATTCTCGGTATCGGGGTGAAGCTGTGGTTGTATATATAAATTGACTTATTTATCAAGTAATACTATTATTTTAGTGCATTCACGTAAAATTTCATATAAATATGATTATTAATTCGCGTTTTATCTCTAGTTAAACAGAATCATAATGGCAACTGAGACGATGATGGTGAAAATTGAGCATTGCGCTGTAATTAAATTTCTCACTAAGCAAGGAAAAAGTCAAAAAACTATTCATGAAGAGATGGTGGCTGTTTACCAGGGTTCCGCACCTTCATTATCAACTGTGCAAAAGTGGTCAAGTGAGTTCAAGAGAGGCAGAGAGAGCATTGAAGACGACCCCCGAAAAACTTGTTCTTGAGGATGCCCGAATAAAGGTGAAAATGATGGCAGAGATCACCAAGCTTTCAATTGGTACCATTCACACTATTCTTCATGACCATCTTAACCTTTCAAAGGTCAGTGCAAGGTGGGTGCCACGAATGCTCACAGCGCCTCAGAAAAAAGTGAGAATCGCATGCTGTAGAGAGCTTTTGGAGATGTGTAGTGAGAACGCGGACGGTGTTATGGATCGAATTGTTACTGGGGACGAAACATGGGTCCACCACTATGACCCTGAAAGCAAACAAGAGTCCATGCGGTGGCATAAAAAAGGAACAGACCCCCCGAAGAAGTTCAAAGTCACTCCGTCTGCCGGGAAGCTCATGGCCACAGTTTTTTGGGACTCAAAGGGAATCTTGCTCATTGAGTACAAAAAAAAAGGTGAAACCATCAACGCCACATCCTAAGCTTCCACTTTGCATAATTAGCGGGAGGAAATTAAAAAGAAAAGACGGGGTAAACTCGCAGCGGGTGTGTTGCTTCTTCATGACAACGCTCCTGTTCACACGGCGCGAGTTTCCAAGGCTGCTGCGCGAGATTGTGGTTTCGAAGAAATCCAACACCCACCCTATAGTCCAGACCTTGCCCCTAGTGATTATTTCCTGTTTCCGGATTTGAAAAAATGTCTTCGTGGAAAAAGATTTTCGGATGATGAAGAACTCAAGTCGGCAATAAATGGAGAAAGAGGAAATTTATTTTTTTGAAGGTTTAAAAAAGCTTATCTCAAGATGTAATAAATGCATTGATGTTAGGGGAGATTATATTGAAAAATAAAAATAATTTAAATTGAATTCGCATTTTCCTTCATATCGATACCGAGAATATATTGAACGCCCCTCGTAGTTTGATTTTTACGAAAATATTTGGAAGTTTGGGATTTGGGATATTTACTTCCCAGTATCTAACTTCGGACCTTAGTGCTATAGCTGCCCCTTGGTAGAAGTTGTTCGGTATGAATTTAAACCCGTTTAAGAGAACTTTGTGTTTACTATGGAGGTGCGTCTCCTGTACAAAGGCTGCAAAGCAGTCATTTGCGTGTAGCATCTCAGCAAGCTGTATTCTTCGGCTATGGTCTACCAAGGATTGAATATTAAATGTAAGGAAGTTAAGCTGCATTATATATTTGATGTGAGTTGATTAAGGAGTATTAAGTACTCCAGTCTTTTTTGTTGGATGCTAGCCGAGTTATTTATGTTTTTAACAAAGCTCTCAATTTTGCGGAACAGCTGATCAACTCCGACTCCGAAGAGTTCGTTGGCCAGACTTAAAAATTGACCCACGAAGTTGTGATTTTTGTTTGCTGAGGATAAGCCTACGGGGTTTTGAGCCGTTAAAACGTCTGATTGTTTAGGGGTCGATTTGAAGTGGCTAGCATAACTAATACTAGGGCAAACCTTTGAACTTTGGTTAATTTGTTTAGTGAGGGAGTTGAATTTCCCTCTATTCTCCCTATCTTCCCTTACCGGTCTTTTCCTGGATTCCGAATACTTTTTGTAAGCCGGGCAACCACGCCAATTAGCTGGATGGTCACCTCGACACTTTATGCAAGATGCTTTAGTATTATCTGCTAATTTGACTGAACAATTCCCCGGGAGATGTTCGTCGAGGTACTTAACACATTTATAATTTTTGCCACAGTTTTTTGCTAAGTGGCCGAAGCACTGGAATTTCTTACACTGTACAACGCCCCCGACCGATTTGGGTTTTTCCACTTAACCTTTGAATTAAAGACATCGTTAAGACCGATTATATCACTCACCATCCTCCCCGGGGAGAGACGAACTAGGAATAAATTATAATTGAGGTTAGGATTGTTTTTGGACTTAGGTGTTTCGAAAGTTTCTACTTGAGATACGATACCCGGGACCATTGAATTCAACTCATCTAGGATTTCATTGGTCGAAAAATCCGAAGTAAGACCCCTTAGGATAAGATTATATATACGATTTTGCTTTAATGTATAAGAGTACCCTTCGATCCGACTTCCCTTAACCATATTCAAAAGTTCCTGATGGACGTCAGGATTGTCGATATATATTTTTGATTTAAATATGTAGGTATTATTCATTTTGTCAAAACGACCACTTTAAATTTAAAATCTTTTTGGTTTTTCTTAAGACTAACAATAATCTCGCGGATATTAGCGTCAAATAGAATAATTGGAGGGCAAAACTTACCATGGTGAGATTTGTACACATTTCTATTGTCTTGCTGTTCATTGCTGTTCGCCACGTTGTTGTTGTTCTTCGTACAGTTGATGTTGCCGCTGTTGGACTTGCTGTTATTTCCATGACTTGTTGAAGCGTCAGTGTCTTGAGTCGGAATAATTGCAGATTTTATTTTGTTATTTATTTTGAAATTAGATTTTTGAAATTGTATTTCATTTAAGATAGCAAATCTGTTATTTGATAAGGTAACGGGTGATTTCTGCACAATAGCTGGATTTATGCCGTTACCATTAACGGTTCTGTCGAGTGGTTCGACTTCCATTGCGGTACTTGCCATCTTGAAATTGGTGGCGTCATCTTTTAGTTTCGGCGCAATTGAAATAGGGCAACCGTTATTTTTCATCTCCGAGAGCAATTTAGCGGCTCTTATGGCCCTAAGACTGTGGGTTAACGTTGTTGACAGCTTATCCGCTTTTTTTTTTGTAGCCATCTACTTGACTGGTTTTCATGGCTAGCGGAGCCCCACGTTTGTATGACACCCCGCCGCCCAGTATCTGCTGTCTATTGTTTGATATACTATATGCAGTATATCCGAATGTTCCGTTGAGTAACTGCACAACACCGTTGGGTAACTGCACGACACCAAGCACCGAACACCAGAACTGAATTGTCTACTTGGTTTTTTTTTTTTTTTTAGTCAAAACGGTTTAGATTCGAAGGCTCTGCGGGGTGGAGCACTGCTGTCCATTTGCTCTACATGTAGTAGCCATCTCAGGCGACTGATGCTCAGTTTTTTTAACTAGGTCGATGTCGCTGTACAGCTCGTTTGTCGTTTAATCTTCGCCGCCCTAATCCACAGTCACAGGGTCTTTTATATTCACATCGTCACATTTCATGAGGGATGATACACAATGAGGTGAATGTTTATTGAAAATTATTTTCCTTTTTCAAATTCCCATTTGCACTGTCAAATTTTTCTCAAATTCTCATTGCATTTCGGAATCTCGTTTTTTATACATTTCCATATTTTATCATATGGTCCTCTAATACGAGTGTCATTTGGATGCTTTTTATGTTCTAATCTTATCATTTTTTAGAAGTAGATGACTTGACATCCGTAGTTTACATCTTTTAAAATTGTTACCCCGTTTTCTTATTGGGACAGAAGAAGCCTCAGCATGACCCTTCAATGCAGCAATAAATAAATCGAAAGCTAAGGACTGATTATCTTGGTTGTAAGTTTCGAGCCTATAAAAAGTCTATAAAAACATAAAATAGTAAATCTTGATGCGCATAGTTTAAGCATATCAGAACTTACAAGATTGAACCCGTAGGAATCGGGATCTAAATCCTCATTGTAAAAAACTGCAACACCCTCAGCAGAATAAGAATTGTTGCACTTTGGAAAAAACTTGTAACCGGGAATATTATAATAATCCTTCTCATGATCATAGATCCATATTGCTGTAACAAAAATTAATATAGGCTTGTTAAAAGTCCTTACGAAAACTACGAATATTCTGGTGGACGATATAAAAACCATTTCAAAATTCATCAGAATGGAATACATTTTCAGATAGCACATGATTAAAATTACAGAAAGAAGGTACAAAACAACTATTTGGAAGATCTAGATTACAAGACAACCCTTAGGAGAGATTAATTCAGGATCTTCCAGAGTACAAATTCATTGAGTTTTAGGTCTTAAAACTTTCCATTTTCTTCTCATTAACATAATACCAGTTTTAATCCATAAGCATGCGTATTTTTTGCTTTTTGTTTTGTTGGTTTTATTTAGCACTACCATGTTAGTTCTGGTTAGTGCTTCATTGACGTAAATAGAATACTGTCTACCATACTGTCCACCAAACACTTGAAGATGTGTTTATTTTTTTTTCTGATTTAAGGGGTTAGTCCACTCTGCAGGCCGTGCGTTTTTGTGTTTTTTTTTCAGGAAAAATTTAAAATAATTTTTATAGAATAATTTATTTAAAAATGGCGGTTGTGCAGCGTTCTTCAAATTAGCGTCCTTCTATGTAGAATATTTCACTGTACGAAGCTGACTGAAACCGACGTTTCTGAAGACGAAACAAGCAATAGTCTGAACAGTGGAAAAGATTTTAAAAACATCTGCCGTATACCTACTCTAGTCCCCTAAAATACCATCCCACTTTGCGGTCATAAGAGGCTCGCTGGCTACCTGGCGGCCTTGTACTATACTTTAAAAAACAAGTAGGTACTTCGAGATATTTCCTGGCCATAATCTTTTAGAATATCATTTTTGAGGTACTAAGGGACCATTGAAAGAAATAAAAAAAAAATAGATTTTTTGAAAATCCTAGAGTGGCCTAACCCCTTAAGATACTCTGCTTGTGCTCAGCTATTTTGCACTTGATGCAAACGGTGGTTGTTGTTGTCGTCTGGGATGATGCTGAATCGATTGACTGCAATTTATGCAGTTCAATGGCCATTTGTCTTCTTTACTTTTTTCATATACATATGTACAATGCGTAGCATTAGATCTATGTTATAAGCAGTACTCATAATGATAATAGAAATATTTATTATTTTTAATTTTTGTCCTTTTTTATACAGTGATGTTACATTAAATTTAAGTTTTCTTTATTAAGCGGTTGCTATTTGCCTTAGTCGATGAAAAGTTTCGATTTCGAAAAACAACTCCGTCGTTTTCTATCTCTACAGTCATGTACTCGTAGCTTAACAAACGAAGTCATTTCCTCACTCACAGACACTTTGATAGTTTGGCATCACTGTCAATATTTATTTTTGGTTAAAATCCGCTGTCAGACGATTTTGTTTACAGATTGTGATCGCACACTTTAATGAATTTTAATTAATTAAAGTGTTGCAATTAGCATTTCTATGTATGTATATAAACAATGTCTCTAGTTGCCGACTATAGTTCAAGTTCCGAAAGCGATGACTTTGCAGATTCAACCGTCCCACAAACATTGTAAGTTAATACGCCAATACCGCCCACATTTATTTAATTTTTTTTTTTTTACTTTATTGCAGAGAATCAAGTGAAAAAAAGCCAAAACTTCCAAGTGCCAATTTGCTCCTGGGTGGAGCAACCACAATAAAAACTGGAGAAGTCTTCAGTAATCCATATAAACAAGCAGAGCAAGCGAAAATTGCTCTGCTAGAGCGCCATGTGAAAATGGTAGACGAACATCTCAAGGAGAAAAATGGAAAAAAGATCTGCTGGAATTATCGCAAAGGCCGGTGTAGATTTGGCAGTAATTGTTCCTTTGCACATGATTCCGACCTAAGTAATGGAATAATCAATGATAGTAGTAGTGATACGATAAAGGTATGAAACTCTTAAAAACAAAACTTTAATCTTAAAATCCTAATGTGAAAATATTGTTTATAGCGCAATGTTATCATTGGAGCAACAATATCAAAAGTCAATCAGAGCCTGCAATTAGGTGATCAATCAACAAACGATAGTCTTAACTCCTTAAGCGAGTCAGCAGCAACGATATCTTCCAAAAAGCGCCAACGCCCGGGCCTCTCTGAGAGTATAGTCCCAAGTAAACGAGTTCTAAAAGCATACTCACAGCAGAAACAACCAAAAACTCAAAACCAAAGTAAACTTACCTAGTATATGCCTGTGTCATTTGCACGTATCGTGCATTCAGCTCCGGTTGGAGTGAAGCAACTTTTCATGATTTTAACAACACGTTGATTCTTATCCATTCCTTCCATTGAATTATGGTCGCTGAGAGTTCGATTGGTGGACACTTCATTTATCATAGCTTCATAGAAGGGATCCTCTAGGCATAAGCGAATAGTAGGTACTCCGTCCCAACATTTGCCAAGTGACGGTTTCGATGAGCACGGCATCGTGTATTGGTCGGATGGTTGTTGTAGGCGTTCTACGAAATCAATTCTGTCTTCGACGTCCACTAATTGGTTATCATTATTTTTTATACACATAAAATAGATGAATGAAATTTAGTGCAAAATAAATGAACAAATAGTTAACTAGATAAATACTTGCAGAGAATGGGTCTTCTTCGGATATGCTGCGAACCATAACGTTGGCACAGATCACAAGCAGTTTGTGTTCTTTGGCGATTTGTTTGAGGAAACATGCACATTTAGTGAGCAGTGATTTTCCTGAAAGAAATGAGCCAGTTACTAAGTATAGGATCACAATAAGGATTCTTCAGGATGTCAATAAACAACTTTTCGTATAAAGTTCAGCAACACCTCTTTGATCGCCGAAATTTAACATGAATATGAAAACAATATAACATATCGTGTCTTAGGTGTTGCACTAGTTTGCTGAAGCGGCTAAAGAATACTTTATAGAATCAAGAAGGTGTCGAAGCTTATAGCATGATGGGGTACGTACGGCAATCGTCATTGTACAGAGGATTGAATATCGTTCGGCGTTCAGCGAAGTCTTAATTTTTCTACCGAAACAGAATACTTGGACAAGTACTAGTCCAATGAACCCCTTGTGATTTGTTTTTTTAGCTTTTTTTTTATAGAAAATTAATTTAAGTGATTAAGTGCTTACAGTATCAGAATATACAACATCAACGTCTAGTACTTGGAGTCTGATGAGAGCATTTATTTGTCTTCGTCATCCTCACATCAAGTATTGCAGTAGATGGTGTCACTTATGTCCAGCACATTAAAGTACTGAGCAAAAGCTTCATGCCGGTTAAGAGCCGGTAAGCTTTACCTACTGGGGGACAGGAAAAATGCCGCTGACCTTTACCATACATTGAGAATTATTCGATTCGCCCTCATCCTATGAAGTGATGTCCAATATAGTGGTGATAAAGAAAATCTTCAAAAGCTTATACATACAAGCGCTAATCAAAAATGCAGGAAGTCCGAAAGTACAATATGTTTAAGTCCTGACAACTTCAGCTTTGAATTCTAAAACTAGTTGAGAATGGCATTACTTAGATACTCGAGCGTGATTATCTGTTCATCGTAATACAGTTGGTCATTAGGATTTTGTATGTGTCCGCTTGGAAGATAGACTAATGTTTATTACTTATCGAGAAGCAATGCTGTTGCCACAAGCGTAAGGTTTACAAGAAAACACCATAAGAAAACAAAATTAATTAACATTAATATATGTATTGTCCAGTTTCCTATATTCCTAATTATCGTCACATTATGTGACCCAAAGGACTTCCACATGAAATGTTAACTAAAAATGGAGTAAAATGGACTAGTTCTTTGTCTGAGCGCTCTGTTCCAACAGAAAAATAAATCGTCTCACACCTTTATCCACAAATGAAAGCCAATTGTTCTGTAGTTCTGCGGTAATTGTCGCCAAATTCTTTTTAAAAGCAGTTTCAGGTGTGTTATTTTTCTTTGATCCTCTGCCTCATAAATCCCCAGACAATTTTAATGGAATTGAAATTTTAGGGGATTTAGGTACCCTTAAAATGCAGCGGGCGAAGGGAAATCAGGGAGGATAGAAAGAGAGGTACCGGTGAACGTTGGGTTTATATGTTTGAAGGTCATAAAGACTAGGAAATAAAGAGCTAGGCAGGGCATTCCATAAGCGAGTTGTACGGCTTAGGAACGAATCACGATATTTTAGAGACGTTCAGAAGTGGGGTTTGAGGGTATGCTAATGAGCATTCATAGCGAGACGGGTGTTACGATTAAAAGTTTGAAGAGGCGGAATGCTACTGGCCATTTCTATGGAGCACTGGTGGTGAGAATAACGATAAATCAGAGTGCGATACGGGGCATTACGTCGGTGTCGAAGAGTGTTCATTGCAGAGTGATATTAGTATCACCTATGAGTTTTATCGCACGGTTTTGAATCCTATCTAGCAGGTGCAGAGATATTTTGGGCGCACCCGACCAGATGTGGGAATTGTACTCCAACTTCAGGCGGATAAACGCCTTATATATTGAGGCCAGATCAGTGGGGGTGAAATATTTCTTACATCGCCTGAGGAAACCTAGACATTTCGCAGCGTTTTTGACGACACCGAATATGTGATCATTCCAATGTAAGTTTTTATTGACACACATACCGAGAGTGGAAAGTTTCTCGGTTTCGACGATGCAAGTTCCATTCATGGACAACGGCTGGGTGTTTAAATTTCGCTTTAACGATAGCAGACAGCATTGTGTTTTGGAAGCATTAAATTCTACTCTGTTAGTAGTTCCTCAATTAGTTATGCTGTTAATATCAGAATTTAATGAGCTGCTTAACGCTGCCGTTCCCGTTCTACAGTCGAAGAGCAGGTACGTGAGTCCGGGAACGAATATGAAAAGCAGAGAGTACTGTAATCAGCAAAGGAATATATTGGATTAGAAGTAGCAGACAAGAGATCGTTGATGAAAATTAAAAAGAGTGTCGGAGACAGAACTGAGCCCTGGGGTACACCAGCATTTATTTCGTGAATATCAGATTTGAAACCATCCAAGACAACTTGAATTGAACGTTCCGAAAAGTAATTTCTAATCCATTAAAGAGAGAGTCGGCGATCCCAAGAGCACGCATTTTCGACAAAAGAGCCTGATGCCAAACTCTGTCAAATGCTTTAGAAATATCAAGTGCAACTATCTTGCTTTCGCCAGATTGATGTACGCTTCGTTTCCACTTTTCTTTGAGACGTGCCATCAGATCACCAGTGGACCTGTTGCCACGAAAACCGTACTGCCGGTCATTAAGAAGTTTTCGTGTTTCGAGATATTTCATGAGCTGACGGTTTATCAGCGTTTCCATGACCTTGGAAAGAAGGGAAGTAAGTGCAATGGGCCTGTAGGAGGAGAGAGAGGAAGATTCGCCTTTTTTAGGGACGGGCTGGACAAATGCTGTTTTCCATCTGCTCGGAAAGAGTCCTAAAGAGTAGGATTGATGAAAAAGCTTACGCAGCGGTTTTGCCAGCGAAGATACACCATCTGGACCAGCGGATTTGTGAATGTTAAGATCTTTAAGAACTCTTGCTATTACAAAAGTGAGAAAGTGGATTTGTCCCATTGAAGATTCAACGCACTCAAATGTAGGCGGAGACAAAGCACAATCTGGGATTGTTAAGCTGGCCGCAAAGCGTGCAGCAAGCAGATTTGCCTTGTCCAAAGTGCTGACAGCTACAATATCATTGTAAATGAGCGTTGGGATGGAGGATGAGGCAGAATTTCTAATATTTTTGACAAACAAATCCAGGGTGTTGGCGATATGACTATTAAGGTCTGGTATTCTCGTTGGCTCATTTACAAGCTGCGTTAGGTTGTTTTCCGCAGCAAAGATCTCAACACACCGTCCTTCGGGTGTTATCTGACCAGAATGTCGAAGCCACCCACATGAAATTGAATTCCGGATTGGAACAGGGACTACATTGTGGTGGAATTTGGTAAGCTACATCACTACGCACGTAAATGGCGAGACCGCGGTGAGAGAAGAATAATGGCACTAGTTCGTAGCCAGGTAGCTTCAGGTCAGAGTGGTCTGCTAGGTGTGGGTGGGGATCTAACTGTGTTTCACTAAGTGCAAAAGCAGCTGGTCTATATTTACAGACGTGAACGTACGCAGAAAAATGATTACTTTTTAGCCCGCGTATATTGGCAACATCCACTCTGAATTCCCGAGTCATTATAAAGAAAGACAAACACAAAAAACACAAACATCGACGTTACTAAGCACAGCTGGGAAGTAAAAATTCAGAGTTGGTTTACCGAATCAAATCGTTGTAGGTGTTATGTATTTACAATAATATGAACCAGCACACTAACAAAATTCAAACCCGCAGCCCGCTATCCTTCGGTTGTTACATACACTCAGTTACTGCACGCGCTGTATGACAATGTAATACAGCAACGGCAGTGACCGAATGCAAGCAACAGTTTGACCAGGAGCAGGAAGGTAGGAATACCCGCACTGTGGATGACGATTTCACTGCACTCGCGCGTTGTTGCTGTTGTTTTTTTGGGGGTTTTTGTGAACTCGCGCGCGGCCCTTTTTTTTTTGTTCTTCACGAGAGGAGCGAATTTACGAGTGCACATGTACGTATGCACTGGTCGATGGTCAGCTCGGCAATCCAACACATTTATTTCACTTTCTTCTTTAAAACCCTGACAGATATGACTACGATGTTTCGGATCGTTGTCCTCATGTATGAGTCAATTCCGTTTCCCACAACTGAATGGCATTTCAGTGGATGCCAACCATCCTTTTTTGTGCAGTTCAATCACATTCTTTGAGCACTGAGACCGTGAAGTTCAACAGTTTTCCAAATCGCCTCGCTCAAAAACAGCCATAAACATGCACTTTTACCAGATGTTTCACTGCTCCCTAGTTTCTGAATTCGCAGTTCACATACGTCTCAACGGATTGTTCAAAAAAAAATTTACTTAGCGAAAATAATTGTTTCAACGGTGAGCCCACTCAAATCTTATTTTAAAAGTGTTTACTGGGCCTTAAAGGCGTTGAAATTGAAATTTGTACTCGGATAATTTTGCGAATACTGAATACAGAAGTCTTGGAACTTATTCTTTGCTTCTCTGTGGCTAACCTTATTATTATTAATATTATCTTTTTAACTTCTTGATAGGGAAGTTCTTGCATTCGTGACGAAAACCGAAAATGGAGATTTTGTGATATCTTTACATTTTAAGGTATCTATAGTGTTTTTAGACAGTTTTTAACCAAATGGCTATATGAGTGTATCTCAGTATGTGTTAATTTCTTGGCCCACGATAACTCATGACAGATCGTAGGTCTTCATGCTGAAGAGCGGCCATTCAATTTTAACCAATACCGTCAATGACTTTAAGTTATTAAAAAAAGAACTGCACAAAATACAATCAATTTTTTCTTGAAAATAGAGGACCCTTTCGAAATTTTTGTAGTACTAATCGAAATCTATTAACATTGCACACATTTAACGGAAATTTAAAAAAAATTGGGGCAGAATCATCTGAGTTACTCAAGGAATAGCAAACATTTTAGAACCCTGAATGCAGAACGATTTCGTTAAAACAGGCAGTCCTACTCGTACATCTAACCGGTCGAACTTTTACGGGTAATAGATTTCCTAAATTCTAATATGTTATGAAATATCAAAAACGACTGGAGAATACTAGAAGTACTCTTTATCATTTAAATTATAAGCATTTAGTTTTCAACGACTTTTGAAGTACTTACTTAGATGGCCCTCAGGTTCCAGGTGAACCTGGGCCTCAACTAACAAGCCTCTTCAGTTAACCCGGTCTTTAGCCAGTTACGCATTGCAAGTCGGTTGGGGTCCCCTTCTATTTGTGCGCGCCACCTATAATAAGGTTTTCCTCTGCTGTGTTGACCCTCCGGATTAGATTCGAAGACTCTGGCGGGCCGAATCATTGCTGTCCATTCGCTCTATATGTCCTAGCCATATCAGGCGAATCAGGTCGATGTCGCTGTATAGCTCGTATAGTTTGTCGTTGAATCTCCTTTTCTAAAGCCCGTCAACACAAAATGGACCGAATACTTTTCGAAGAATTTTTCTCTCGAAACGACTAAGAATATCCTTCATCCGCTTTTAATAGAGCCCATGCATCAGGGCCATAAAGTAGGGCGATAGAGCCTTACTACTCAATTACCTTTTTAGGCCAAGGAAACAGTGATTGGCAAGAGTGAATCTTCGCTTTGTTTCTGCTGAGATTTGTTGGCAGAATTTTTAGCTGTCGACTGTAACTTTATAGCTGTCGACTATGACTTTATAAACTGTCGGCTGTAGTGATCTGTTCAACTCGTCAATGTTGTCCGTCCCTTTTTGTGTCCCTACTTTGTTTTGCCGTTTAATTGTAAACTCATTTTGGCAGCTCCGTTTCAATACTAGCGAACACTCCGCTCACAGCCCGCTGTATTCTGCCAAATATGTCGATATCATCAGCGTACGCTAGGGTTTGTACAGATTTCTGAAAGATTGTGCCTCCAGTGTTCAATTCTGATTTGGACTTCTTGAGTTTTTTTTCCAGGATCTGCCGGAGTGTGAAGATTTAGTCGATTGTGGACTATCCTGGTCGGAAACCGTGCTAATAGGGCCCACTCAGGTTGTTGACGAAGGGTTTCAGACATTCACACAATAAGGCAGATAAGGTCTTGTATGCGATGTTTTTAATTTTTTTATTTTGGTAGACGCTGAGGCCTCCATTTATTTGGCTTAATAAAAGCTTAATCTAACTTGAAAAGTAACCGAAAGACTTAAGAGCTAGGAACCAAGGAAATGATGGAGGAGATCTTGTTTGAAACGAGGGGTGCTCAGATTGAAATCAAAAATGGAGGTTTGAGTGGACATTTGGAAGCATACGGGTTATTGGTTCGTTGAAGCCATAAGAGGATCGGTGGACCGGTAGATAGAAGAGACGAGGATAACGTAGATTACGTGGGTTGGTGTTGAAGGAAATAGAGGCGAAAAGGCATCCGCAGTCGATGAATGAAAAGAATGTCAGCAATATTCATACATTCCCCTGACGAATTCATATTGAGAAGTTTGAGGCGGTCCTGATAGGGAGGTACAATTAAAGGGTCGTTCCAGAGCAGACCATGGAGAGCAAATCGGAGGAATCGATTCGGGAAACATGAACTCGGTGAAAGGGGGACCAAGCTTGAGGAGACTCTCCCTTTTGGTGGATCGGGCAAAAGATAATGAGATTCAATTCATCAGGCATATACTCTTCTGACCAGATCTGAGAAATGAGTTGGTGGATGCACTCCACAAAGTCATTTCCAGTAGCTTTAAATATCTCGGCGTAAGCCACCAGGTTCAGCTGCTTTGTTGGGTTTTAGCTTCGATATTGTTATCCTTACTTCATTTTGATCAGGTTGATTGAAGTTTTGCGTATCATCGTCTAAACTTATGAGCGGCTCTCGTTCTTCGTTGAAGCCCCTCCATTTGCTTGCCAGCATTCTTCATCAAACTAGGGATTTCTCGTTCTCGGTGGTGGTCGGGTGAAACCCAGCACATCAGTTGCAGCGTCCCTGATGGCATGTTGGCAGCGTTGCCACTTGATGCTGGTGTCATAGGAGTTGGTGAGAGATACGCGTTCGGCGAAGATTCTTTTGAAACGGTCTTTCAGGCAAATCGTCAACTCGTTTCATCCACTTTCTGACCTTCGAAGATACTTTGCTGCAGTTGTAAGGAATAATTTTGGTCCTCATGGATGAGTAAAAGGAAAAAACAGCTTCAAACCGAACTTTATACGCACATATATGTATAAGTAGATTACTCATGATAGAATTAAAGTAACTGAAGCAAAATTTAGCGCGGGAAGGGATAATTCTAACGGAAAACAACTATTCTTATCGTCTGCGACTAACGGATTGATTTCTGCAATCCATAGGTTTTTTCTAGTCCAAGGAGACCACAGTGCCCCATCTCTGATTTGTTTTAGAGCCACCGGAGAAAATACATACATAAATACCTTATCTGATTCAGATTTTAATGATGGAAATCGGCCGCAGCAGCCGCAATTTGGTGGATAATGTCATACATCTATAAGAAAACAGATGAAGCCCAAAACCGTTAAAACTTGACTTTAAATTGTCCCAAACACAACTTTTTTTAAGCGGAATGTGGCTTTGGGAGTACAGTTTATGGTACGAATATTGAAGAGGAGATTCATAAGTGTGTCTAGAGCAGAGCCACGTTTAAAGGCAGTAATTAGGTGAAGTTCAAATACTAAATGAATGAATGAATCTGGACCAAGGCCTTTCCAATCACTATGTTGTCTAGTCTTGTCATTTTTCTGTACGATAAGTTGAGTAGGACTCAAAATGATGAGAGAGTATAATATATTCCTATTGTACATATATCGTATTCGTGGTAGAAGATTTCACTTTCGGATGTTTGCCGTTGCCGGCCGAAAGAACGAAAGAACGAGATTAGAAGAATTTCGCGACATATAAAATATAGAGTTTTAGCCCGACCAGTTAAATTGGCTCATTGAAGTTCTATTAAGAATGTTGTCGAACATATGGTGAATCACCTCATATTAGAAAGCCATTAGTCTAACCGCCAACGTGAAATAGTCTTGAATTAGCGGTACAAGAACTAGTTTTACGTTTGAGGAGTTTGCAACCCATAGAGAGTGCGCCGATTTATTTTGCCAATGGTGTAGATAAGGATGCCATTCTTTCATTGCTAAGGAAACAAAGTTTTTACTGAAATCTAATTGCCCGCTGCACACAATTGAAATGTACGAAAATACATATGTACATACATATGCCTACCGAAACATATTAAGATGTTTCATCATTGAGGATGGACAACGCTATACGGCGAAGAGGGTTCGTCCTTGATAGATATAGACTTTAGGCTATTAAATAAGGGCACAAATTAATAAATCGAATATGCAAACTGACGCATATCAGCTAGTGGAATCCACGATCTAAATGAATCGTTATGTAGGTCTTGATTGAGAGTTTAGAATCGGAGTACACATAATTTTCATATCAGCGGCAGCCCACATATGAGCGAAATGAGCTCAAATTGGAACTCATGGCTTGATTTCCAATGATCACCACAATTCATTTTATTATTTTTTATTCTCATGTACTCACTCATATAATACAAACTTGTGAGATTAGTTACGATGAACTAAAGCACTTAGGAGAAGACCAAACTCATTGGATTCTTTTTGCAAATAATTTTTGGATTATTTCCACCCAAGCGCTTATCAGCGTCATTTTGATATGTGAAAAGAACCTTCTGTGATCATAATTCGGGCACTTAGGGCACGATTTGATCAACAAAGGGCTGTAACTGATCTTCCCAAACTGGAAGACCTCGTACTGTCTGGATTAGAGCGGTTGTTGAAGGAATTCTTGTAAGTGTGGTAATGAGTCCAGAAACAAAGACATTATATATATAAGTCACTGATCATCTTCGGGCTATTTTGGGTAGAATTTGCATTAATGGAGAATAGAGGAGACGTTTTAACAGCGAACTGTTCGGGCATTGATGTACAGCGATGCCAACCTCGTCAGAAAAGCTCGGATAACCCGGTTTAGATACCTAGGTCACTTTGAGCGCATGGAATTCAAGGTCACGGGCCGGAAAGTTTTCGACTCCAACCCAGAGGGACAAGGTAGTAGAGGACTACATCATCTTAGGTGCGCACACAAATGAAAGGAGACCCCATCCAACTGCATGTGCGCAACTGGAGACAGCAGGCCCTGGCCCACCGCGGAATGTAGCGCCATCTAAATAAGTAAGTAAGATTGTTGATTGTCCTGAGATGAAGTTTCAAGAGGATGGAGCTACTGCGCACAACGCTCGGGTCACAATTGTGCTACTAATGGGCATTTGCAGCGGCCGAATAATTTCAAATAATTCAAGATTCACATTCTTGGGATTTGACAGCAGAAGACTCTGTGGATGTATTTAAAGGGAAAGTGTACAATTCGGAGCTTAATGTTGATATATTAACACTGGTCGTGTTAAGACGAGATGCCACGGAAAGAGGCTGTCATCGTGAGGCTTAAGTTGGAACCCATTTGAGGAGTATAATCTTTCACAACTAGCCGAAAAAAAACTCAATTAACTATCTTTGCTAATCCTATAAAAGTTATTATCATTTAACATTATTCAGAGATTTTTGCGCGATAAATAACCGAAACAAACTAGGGATAAACAAAAGTCGTCGTAATGAACTTTAAGTGCCGCTATTGGACATTCGGTCATTGAATGCGTATGATACAGCTTGAGTTCGGGAACTCGCACAGAGTTTGATGTGGTAGAAAATGAGTCCTTAATAGCGGAGGGTCAAGTGAAGAGGATTTAAGAAGAAATTATAGTACAATTTCGACAAATTTCTTTTAATTTAAATGCTATAGTAGAGTCGGAGTATCTTCTAAATAGAAGCACACCTGAACACCTTAGACTTGCCAGGTTGTTCTTCTGAGCTGAATCTCATTGAACATGCCTGGGACATGCTTGGCAGGCAGATAAAGCGGAGAAGTCTGGTTTTATACACTTCGGGTTGTTTAGTAAAAGCGTAGTATCCCGTTACGATGTCAGTTCCCGTTACATCGTTCAGAGAAGTCTTGCATTTTCGAACTAAACTATAAGTGATGAGAGCATCAACCCCTTAAGCACAGTTGGGCTTTCGCAGATACTTCGCGACAATGTTAATGGTAAATTGAAGAAATTATAAACCGTCTTCAAAAAATAAAGAGCTACGAGAACTTTATCCGTTTTAAGTGCTGTGTCTAAATCTAATGCATCCCGAACTACCTCCTAGATCTGGAATGCCATAAAATTTATGAAGAACAAAAATAAAAGAATCAAGTTCACTGCACTTCCTGCCTTACCTACCTTTTCTAGATCCATCTTCGCCATGAAAAAGGTACCAAACTGCTGGCAATGAATCAATTATCACAAGTTTAAATTCTGTTTTCTTCTGTCGCAAGCTCTCCATCAGTTTTTCTAAAATATCTATAACTCCCCTTAAGTTATAACAACGTTCCACTTTAATCATTTGCATTATCCGTCCGACTTCATCCTTTGGCACACCCCTTGCGCTAATCATCCGATTTAATTGTGTGCCAGAAAAATCCCTTTTTGTATCCAAAAACAGAACCTCGGCTGCATGATTCTGAACAAAGTTCAAAGCAACTGTTGTACAAAGAAGACTTTTTCCTGCTGATGAATATCCACAGATCTCATATATCCTTCCCGGAAGGAATTCATCTCCCATTAATAAATCCAAACTGAAAACACAAACAAATGAGTGTTGTGGTAGGTAAAAGAATTATATTGTATAGCTCGCTTACCTTTCGATTCCTGTGGTAAATTTCACCCTCCATGTTGGGCTGCAGAAATGTAAGGCATCCACTACCTGTGGACCATGTATCCGTCGTATTTTCACTTTTAAAGCGATAATCTGTGTCTCAGGTAAATTTGTAATTTTCGACAATTTGTTGTCGTCAAAAGTGAGAAACTCTATCACGGTGTTAATGTTGTTTCTGTGAAGGAGATTTATAACATACTCGTTCAGTTCGGAACCCTCAATGGGTCTTAAATCAGGCATCTTTATAATGATGAGATTTAACTTCGTCTTCTAAAAAAAAAAGATTTAAACAATTATAGCAATTTGGCAGATATCGTCTGTCTACAGTCTATCGCACTTCACCCTTTGCTTAGTAATTTGTTCAATCTTTAAACCAGCGACGTACTCGTATGTACCTACATATAAGTATATTAGAAGTATTGTCTCCCGAAAATAAAAGAAGAGACACCTGACACCACAAAACTATTTGGACACGTCGTCCGTATAGAATTAGCTGATTGTTAACGAACAACGGATGCCCAACGAAATTGATCAACTGGCGAGCAGCTAATGATTTGGGAGTTTTCTCCAGAATACTCGTAGCAAAGGCGTAGAAGGTGATGGGGGAAACATTAGAAATCTGTAGAAATTGCGTAAACAGAAAAGTTATGCATAGCGAGAGACGTGACAAGGAACATCCCACGCTTTCATTATGTGTATTTCTTTCAGACAAAAGTGTCCGCCTTCAGGTTATGGTGGGGGTTATTCGTCGGAATTAACAACTGAATTAAAAACACGACCCGGAATGAGAAAATTCATAACTATATGAGAGTATCCTTTTTGCATGTACAAGGATTCTTTTTACCAGAACAGAGCACGTGGACAAAAAGCTAGTCCATTACACTCATTTCACACATTTAGATGGAGAATTTCTTAGGCTTTCTAAGAAAAATGACTAATAGCTTGAGTGCATTAGTACCTAATGCAAGCGTGAGCCAGCCATGTACAGAATAAGGGCTCAAGTCTTTCAGATGGTGGTGACACTAATGCCTAGTTCACTTAGGTACTTACCAAAAGCGTAGGCCGCTTGCATTTAAGAGACACTCGAGAAAAAAGCCCAGCATTCTTAGGGAGATGGTGAGAGGTTTCAGTAAAGCTTGCCTTTCTCTAAAAATACATATATGACGACGATGGGGGTCAACCTTTACCTGTTCTTCACACTATAGTTCGTTGCGCTTAACAAAAAAAGAAGAAGACGCAACATTACCTAACAAGTAATGTAGTATAAGATTCTCATCTTCCACAATGATGCTATGGAGCCATCCATGAAGATCCGACTACGTTTCTTTGTTAATCCTGAGTAGGTATAATGAAGTATTAAACTAGAAGAAAAACTTTTTAGATTTTGGCTCTTCCGAAAACGGCTTCAAATAAATTTAGGCATCTGTGTGACTAAGTGTGGACTCCTTACACGGCAAAGGCACTTATTGAAAGTTAAAGCGTGCTTCGCAATGCACATTCGATTGAAAATGCGCTGGTTGCTTTGAAGCGAATAATACTAACCAAATGTAAATGTAATACTAACCTAATGTATTAGTTGAGTTTTTGATTTTACTTACTTACTTAAGGTGGCGCTACAGTCCGGGGTGGACCTTGCACTCAATCAACAAGAGTCTCTCTGGCTGGTGTCCGCAATCAAAAGAATACTAATTTAGCAAGAAGATTCTTTTTTGACGTGTTTTATTTACTTTTTCGGATTATATGTTCATTATTTACATACAAAAACGGCCTCTAATTAAAAATAATCGCTAAATTTTAGTCGCTAAAATACTTTAAGAACTCACCACAGCATGAATTGTGTTTTTTTTTTTTAATTTTTTGAATGCAAACAGAAGCTTAAATTGGAAAATTTACTTCTTTTACAATTCATTGGTGTAAACCCCATTTAGTTTGACATAAAATTCCATAAATTTCATTTGCTAATCAATATAAAACACATTTCCATCAACTCACGAAAAAAAATATTAAGAAGAAAAGAAAATAAACCTGCTGGCAATGCCCCAGTCAACTCACCCCGAATGGCATCACTTTTCGAAAACAGTCCCCAGCTGAAACATTCACGGCGCTAGCAAACAACAACGGCATAAACGCAATTCCAATTTACACCACAGTTTCAGTTTCCGCCATGTTCTCATCGGTACTGGTCTGTTGAGTGAAAGAAGGTGCGTCCGCATACAACACGCCAAGAGTGAAACAAAAAAAAAATTTTTTTTTCCCGACCAGAAAAAACACGATACAGTGAATTTCGCGAATAATGTTCAGCGGATTTTTGTGCTTTACCGTTAAAATTAATGAAAACTTTTACGCGTAAACTTATCACGAAACGAGAATTTCAATTATTTTCACTATAAAAACCACCGATGGCACAATTGAAGGCGGAAAATTTGTGATTGAAATTTTTTCCCTGTCTGAGGTACGTACCAAGAAAATTCAATATGGCGGACATGGTGGGCACATACGACGACACACCAACAATATCTTGGTGAACAAGCAATTTAAAAAAAAAAAATAACTTAAGCTGATTGCGAAAAAGGAATGAGTGGTGAAATAGTGTGAGGAAGAGGGAGAAGGCCATATTCGTACCTACACGGTGAATAGAGATGGCTATAAATTTGTGTAAAAAAAATTTTTTTTTTCCTGGTTTTTGTGGTTTTTCCTTAGCTTTGTCGTTGCCGAGGAAATAGCAGATTCAAGATTGAATAATTTATAATTTTTTTTCTCTTTAATGGCGTCGGTAGTTCAATGGTGGGAAAGGGTTTTGAGAAGAAATTCTGAGTTTCTAAGAAGCTCTTTCACGAAGGATGGGCGAAGCGGAATAAGTAAAAAAAACTGTGAAGAAAGGAAAATTTTTTTCGACGGGAAGGTTTGGTAGTTTTTCGATTTTGTTTTGTTGGTTAGATCCGACCATTGGTTTTGGTCTTCGGCGTGGGGGAGAGATTAGCATTTGGCTTTGTGCTGCGATAGGCCAGTGCTGCAAAATGCTGTTGGGGCGGCGGCAACGATTTCGGCGGTGGCCGGCCAAAGATCAACAAACTCACCAAATTCACCACATTGGCGCTTTTTATATTGTATTTTGAGAGTGATTTTTGCCGGTTTCCGTTGATTGTTCTTGTTCGCTACGCTACGTGGTTTTCAGAACACCAATTTTGAGGTTAGTCCCAGGGCACATTGTTGTGAGTAAATAGATAGGATACAGTGAATAATTTTCCTTTATTATTATTATAATTTTTTTCTTTTTTTTTTTTGTGAAGCAAGGGCACTCTGTGTCAGCAGGAATTGTATGCTGAAACAATTTGTAACCTTGCGACAATAATATCAGCTGTGATCTGCTTCAAGTGTTGACTCTACCTACATGGACAGACACTGAAAACAGTTGCAACAATATTTAAGTATATGTAGGTATTCCAAGCAAGGGCACTCTGTGTTACAAGAAACATTTGTATTGTAAAACAATTTGTAACCTTGCTAGATTAAAGTCTGCACAAAATCTATTAGACAGCTCTAGTTACTCAATGGAATTTGTCTTGAAAGTAGTGCAACAGTTGCTGATTTAAAATTTTGATAAAGGCTCACATATGTTTTTAAGTAACTGATGAGGTGAGAGTAGAATTAAAAAGTTGAATGTTGTAGTTGCGTCGCTCTCAGAACAATTTAGCGAAGACGTCTCTTAGATAAACAAAACAACGAAATTCGAATTGAAGTCTTTCGAAATAGTGATAGATTCCTCTGATCATGAAAGAAAACAGAAAACTGCGTGCGTACGTTTCACAATCGAAACGGCCAACTGACAATTGATATGATTTGCTTGGCAAAAGTCTTTGCCCAGAAATACTGGATGCGACAAGGTAACACATTAGCGCGTTGATGATCATGAGTTTGTTTTTGAAGTTTACTTTTGACCAATGATGCATTTTACAGAGAATTCTTCCTAAAGTGAAAGAACAACGGATAAACCATACATCAGTATTTCGATGTTACATACATACACCCATGCTCCTCGACAACTGGTTGAGACACCTTCCTTATTTCGGTGTTTCTCAATAATTTTGTTCCGTAAGTGCTGCAAATATTACTGTTAGGTAATCATTACCAATTTCTAAGAAAATTCTAATAACCATAAATCCTTTTTTTGCCTTAATTTTCTTGGAATTTGCAATTTGTTCCTAATTACTCGCGACAAGTGGTTGAGACAGGATCGGGTTTTTTTTTTTGAAATAAAAAGAAAATTTAGAGTTTTATGGTAATGGCCAAATGACAATTCTTGATGGAAGAGATTTAAACAGTTTTTTAATAAATTTTCGCGGGATTTTGTGCCAATCAATTTCAATGGCGTCTTAAGGTCTGCCACGTTATTGAATTGTCGTCCGCCTTGGTAGGCAGTTCTGGATTCTCAATTATGTTGAGGTCTGGAGACAATGCTGGCCAGTCAAGAACACAAACGTTTTTACGCTCGAAGTACTCTTTCACCATCCGAGCTGTGTGGATTGCTACATTATCTTATTGCAGGATAGAATTTTTCTTGGTTAAGATGCACAATCTCTTCGTCTAAGATCTTAAGGTAGTCGTCACTTTCCATCCTGCAGTTGAATAAACGGATATTAGCCTTATTTTGGTATGATATCCCTGACCGAATTATGTATGACTCCACTTCCCCTTTGTTGTCGTCTTAAAAAGAGCTCGTTGGCAAAAAAAAAGGCAAAAGCATTTCTCATCGGTGAGGATGACAGATCGATGACGCTGTAGTAAAGCAGGTTTTTCTTTTCAAACGCTTGTTTTTTGAAGACGTTCCGCTTCAGCTAACACATGCTGGCAAGTCCTTAGTTTTCTGTCCACATTTAAAATCCCTGCTGATACCGCGATTTCCCTTGTTGCTATGCAATTTGACGCTTCGCTTAGATCATCGATCTGCTGGTGTCAAGCTATATTTCGTTCGATAATATA
The DNA here is from genome assembly GCA_963966105.1 of Volucella zonaria. Taxonomy (NCBI): domain Eukaryota; kingdom Metazoa; phylum Arthropoda; class Insecta; order Diptera; family Syrphidae; genus Volucella; species Volucella zonaria. The sequence goes on from OZ014531.1 coordinate 135,424,783, forward strand.
CAGCTATGGCCAAAATAATAGGAACGCTCATTACTTTTCGAAACCAGTAAAAGTAAGCAGTTGCTTAATTCAACTGTTAGTTAGCTATGTTGCTTCACAATAGTAAATTTATTTTGAATTAATAGTTAATATTTCGTAACAAAACCTTTATTTATAATAATAGCATTCACTCGACGACTCATGGGATTAACCAGCTCCTGGCATTTATTGCAAGGTATAGAATACCAAACATTTTGGATGACTCTCCAAAGATCCGCTTTGTTGGAAGGGTGCCGTTGGCTTATTTCAGTTTTAAGCTCGCTCCAGAGGTTCTCAATCGGACTTAGATCCGGAGATGGAGACGGCCACTGTAATACAGCAACATTGTTTTGCTGAAACCATTGTTTTGTTAGTTTTGCCGAGTGTTTGGGGTCGTTATCTTGTTTTTATTAGCAAATTCTCTTCGGCCCATGGTAGCATAACATTCCTCAAAATGTCCACATAGGATTCTTTTGTCAATATGCCCCACCAGGAAAAACATTGTTTTTGCAATTGATTCATTGTTTCACCCTGGCTGCGTAATACCAAAATGTTTGCATGTTGAGCTTCAGTGCAGTGTTTATTTCTGCCCATAATATCCTTTATTAGAAATTGTAATATTTAAATAAATAACACTAAAACATTCGGACACTATTTAGCAAATAGAACTAAAAACTAGCTCAAAAAATTGTCTCCTTGAAATTGAGTGGGGTTAATTTCAGACAGATCACTAGTTATTTACAAAATAATTGCACCTGATCGCACTTTTCCTTGTTTTTAACAGATGTGCATACAAGAAACTGTTGCGAATATAAAGAACCGTTTGTTTGATTGCATTGTTGTTTTCATTTCATTCAAACAAATCAGTCGCCTTGCACGATATCATTGAAAAGTAATAACTGTTCGTATTATTTTGGCCATTGCTGTATCATCTTGCAAAGTCTTTTAAACAATAATTTGCAGACAACTTCTTTGTATCCGACCCCATATATTTCAAGTACCTTCCCAATTTCTCCATTGGCTCCTCTCTCTCTCTCTCTCTCTCTCTCAATCTTTTGATCCCCACCCTTATCGCAATGATGAGTTTTTATTCGGACCAGACTGGCTCCCAGCAACATTTTTCAAAAAGTGTGCCTCCAATCTTTTGCACCCACTTTCCTTCCTATTTCATCTGTCCCTCAAACAAGGGGAATTCCCCAAAGTTTGGAAGACCTCTTTCATAGACACGGTTCACAAAAAGGGATCAAAGAATGAAGTAGCCAACTACCGTCCCATTGCAAAGCTTTCTCATATACCTAAAATGTTCGAAAGTTTTTTATATGAAGTTCTAAGCTGTCAGTGCAAGTCGCTTATATCATCCAGTCAGCATGCATTTCTGAAAGGTGGAGCAACTACTACAAATTTAGTTGAATTTGTATATTTTGCTCTTTCAGCCCTAGAAGCTGAAGCGCTAAGGTCTTCGATAAAATATCACATCAATTGATCCTTTTCAAATTGTCTTCCCTCGGTTTTGACCCCATATTGCTAAAATGGATATCTTCTTATCTGTAGAACCGTTATCATAGCGTTCGCTTTAGGTCAACCTTCTCAGCTCCGTTTTTAGCCACTTCGGGTCCCCTCTTTTTCATTTTAACTATAAACGATTTTGAGAGGATTATTAAACACAGCTTGCTATTCATTTACGCCGACGACAGTAAGTTCTCCACAACCATTTCTTCAGCCAAGAAGACCTCGATAGGGTTTTCACTTGGTTTCTAAAAAAATTGTTTTGAGCTTAATATCTCCGAATGTCAATCTATGACTTTGTCACGTAAGTCCAATCAACCTCCCGCTCGACTTTATTGCTTTCGTTGTTATTTTAAACCAAGAGGATCGACCGAGTCATTGTCGTCGGTTATACAGGGTGCGGCAAAACCAGTTGAGCAGTTTTGAGGAGTTATAAAAAAAAAACCAGGCTATACTCGTATATGAAACAAATGTTTTTATTTTTGAAATTCGTAGAACTTACCATTTCATACGCATTAATTTTTAAAAATAATGTCTTTAAGATGGCGGCTGTTAGTTGCATTACATTGCTGGAGCCGGTTTCTAAAATTTTGAACAGCCTGTTGACACATTTCGAGAGATATCGCATTCACTTCTTCAACAATTCGCTCCCTTATCTCTAGCAGGTTTTGCGGGCAACGTTTAAACACTTTTTCCTTAAGATATCTCCAAAAAAAGAAGTCGCATATGGCCGTCGACCGCGCAGGCCACCCCACGTCACCTCTCAAAGACACTAGACGTCCGGGAAACCTTTTTATTAAAGCTTTTAGATAATTTCGGGCTGTGTGGGCTGTGTGGGCTGTAGCCCTATCCTGTTGGAACCAGACATCCCCTAATCCCTCTTCTTCAACAACCACTTCCAGTCGGGGCTGCAGAAAATTTTGTAACATTGAAACACAGCGCCCGGAATTCACGGTCACGCTTCCCTCTTCACGCACCACACCCTTAGTTTAGGAGAATGTAGTGGTCTTTCGTGAACAATTTGGGGGTTGTTTTCAGGCGAAAATTTAGGACGAAGGAACTGGAGGTACCGATGTAGGTTGGTTTCAAATGTCTGAATGTTAGAATGAAGGCGAAATCTAAGCCCCACTGGTGGTGGAGATAGCGATAGAACAAAGTGAGACACGAGACATTACATCGGTATTCGAGGGTGTCCCTTGTCTGAGCGATATTAGCATCGCCTATGAGTTTTATCGATTTTGAATCCTATCTAGCAAGTGCAGAGATGTTGGATAAGTGTCTTATATATTCAGGCCTGATCAGAGGGGGTAAAGTATTTCTAACATTGTTTGAGGAAACCTAAGCATTTCGCGGTATTTTTGACGACATTGAATATGTGGTCATCTCAACGTAAGTTGTCATTGACACACATACCGAAAATGGAAAGTTTTTCGGTTTCGACGATGCAAGTGCCATTCATGGACAATGGCTGGGTGTTTCCCTTTAACGACAGCAGACAGCATTGTGTTTTGTAAGCATTAAATTCTACTCTGTTAGTGGTTTTCCAATTAGTTATTCTGTTAATATCAGAATTTAATGGGCTTAACACACGCTGCCGTTCCCGTTTCACAGCCGAGGAGTAGGGGCGTGGGTCCGGGAACGAATATGAGAAGCAGAAAGTATTGTCGTCAGTAAAGGAATACATTGGATTAGAATTAGCAGACAAGAGATCATTGAAGAAAAATTTAAAAAAAAAGAGTGTAGGAGTCAGAAAGGAGCCCTGGGGCACACCAGCATTAATTTTGTAAATATCAGACTTGAAACCATCCAAGACAACCTGCCAAACTTTGTCCAATGGCTTAGAAATATCGAGTGCAACTATCTTGCTTTCGCCAGATTGATGTACACTTTGGTTCCACTTTCGGTGAAATATGCCATCTAATCACCAGCGGACCTGTTGCTACGAAAACCGTATTGCCGGTCATTGAGAAGTTTTCATGTCCCGAAATAATTCATGAGTTGACGGTTTATCAGCGTTTCCTTACCTGGGTAAGAAGCACGTAAGTGCAACGGCTGCCATGCGACGGGCTGGACAAATGCTGTTTTCCATCTGTTCGGAAAGAGTCCTAAAGAGTAGGATTGATGAAAAAGCTGACGGAGTTGTTTTGCAAATTCAATACAGTCAAGTGTAAGCGGGTACAAAGCGCAATCTGGAAGTGTTGAACTGGCCGCAAAGTGTGCAGGAAGCACATTGGTCTTGTCCAAAGAGCTGACAGTTGGAATGTCGTTATAAATGACATGGAGGATGAGGCTGAATTTCTAATATTTTTGACGAACGACCAAAAATTGTTACTACTTTTAGGACCGAGAAAACATTTTTCTAACCCTGAAAGCCTTTTTGCAGCTTAAGTCGTACCATGCCTTTTCTTTTGGTTTGATACTCTTTATCCGATGAGGGATAAAGGATCTCATTCCAAAGAAAATAGTGTCTGTAATCATAACAGCAGCGGCACTCACATCGTTATCGAGAAAACATAACAACTGGTTAAAACACCTAAAGAAGCTGTTAAGTTCCTTCTAATTGGCTTTATCGTATTGTCAATAGCTGATATGACAGGGTGCCGCCGAGCCTAGAGGGGATAGCACATCGACCTTGTATTTACTTATCAGGGTGAGATGGCGGTATGACTATCAACGTCTGGAATACGGGTGGGCTCATCTGCAAGCTGGGTCAAGTTGTTTTCGGCAGCGAAGATCTCAACACGCAATCCTACGGGTGTTTGTCCAAAATTTTGACGCCACAAGGAATTGTGTATTCAGTATAATCGCCCGTAATGACGAATTTAGTATGGGGATACAGGGATATACTATAATTCCTTGTATGGATCGGACAGCTCGTCACCTCGTTAAAAGTCGAATTGTTGTGTAGTTTGGGAGTAGTGGGTAATTTGCTTACGGAAATGGAATTTTAACCACATGGAATTGAATTTCGGATTGGAACAGGGGTTACATTGTGGTGGAGTTTGTTAAGCTACATCACTACGCACCTAAATGGCGAGATAGAGATGAGAGAAGAATAATGACATTAGCTCGTAACCAGCTATCAGATCAGAGTGATCTTATTTGATTTATTTGTTATATACTGTATACGTTATTCGAGGTATAAGTTATTTTTAATTTTAAAAATCAATACCAAGTTGTTTGGACTATATCCACAATTTGATATAACTTACAGAGTTCCCGGTTAAATTCTCTTCGCTATTCTCTCTTCGGCCCGTGCTGGGCCAATTACTTAAACTTTTTTTATTTTATTAAGCTGAAATGTTTTATGCGTTGATAATATCTAATGCTACAAATTTCTGGCGCGTGTCCCCATTGTTATTGTAGGAGATATGAATCTCTATATACTAATACAATCAGCGATTACTGATGGGTATTTAGCATTAATGTCCGCTAATGGGTTAGAATCCTGTATAAATAAACCAACTAGTATATCTGATTCTTCTCAAACATGTATTGACTATGCTGGGCTGGATTGTAAATCTTATGCTTCCTTAATAAAATCAATATCAGACTTTAGAGACACTTGTCTCTTTTTACAGTGTGGGTATAAGAAAATCAACTTTGGTCTTCTGAATGCGCGTTTATGGCAGGTAAATTAGTCAGATGTTTACATTTCATGTATTTACATATTTAGCAGATTCTGGTATTTATAATTCATTAACAAAAACTGTTAATAATATACATACTAGATACTATAAAATATATACTAGACGGAGTGAAAAGTGACCTCCTTGACCGCCAGAATGCGTTGCTACTGCAAAAAAGGTTATGGTGCCTTGAAGTCAGTTCATATTTAGGTAGACATGTCAAATTTCAGTGCGATACTGCGATACTGTCTTTAGTTTTGTTTTGACAGCTGATTGTTGTTGACGTGTTTGGCATCATGTTGAGTATGGACGAAAACGATTTTCGTTTTCTCATAAAACATTGTTTTTTGAGAGGCAAAACGGCGAAGGATAAATATTATGGGGCTAATGCTCTGTGAGATTACACCGTCAAATATTGGTTTCGAGAGTTTCGTGGTGGCCGCAACTCCACTACCGACCAAGTCCGCAGCGGCAGGCCCTCCGTTGCGGTTACAGAGGACAATATCAAAAAAATGTTGGCTGACCGGAAAGTGAAGGTGCGCCAGCTGGCAGATACCACAAAGATCAGTACTGTGTGCACATGCCATATTTTGGGCAATATTCTGCATATGAAAAAGTTATCCTGCCGCTGGGTGCCGCGCATGCTCACTCCACCAAGAACACGAACATGAGAGCACTTCGAAAGAGTGTTTCGACTTGCTGATGCGGAATCGGGCGGACTTTTGGCTTCGACTGGTAATTGGATTTGGATCCCTCGGACTATTATTTGTTCCCAAACCTCAAAAGATGGCTCACCAAGGAAGTCGCTTTTCACTCCATCTAGTATATACAGTTAGAATTCAGATGGGTTAATTATTATAAGGAAGATTACTTGTTATGCTACCTAAAGAAACTCAAATAGCATTGTTTTCAATTCATATACCTATGTACCTATAATTTATTTATTCATTACAAGGGTAATTCATTTGTATTATGTTTTTTTAAATGACTTTCAAAAATTATTAATTTTAAATGGCCTCCACGCTCGTTGACACATGTGCAACTCTTATTAAAAAGTTGTTCATGACAACCTGTAGGGTTGCAGCCGGAATTGCCTCAATTGTTGTTTGAATGGATTGTAGGTTTCGTTCTGTAAATTTTCTGTTTGTAATAGCCCCACCAAAAAAAGAAAAGAAGAGAAGTCATGTGCAGTCATGTCAAGAGACCTTCAGGGCCAACGGAAAGTTCAGTTCCTAGAAATCAGTTTGTTTGGGAATTTTCTGGATATATGTGAAATTGCACCATCTTGTTGAAAACAAACAGAGTTAAAAGGGATTCTCTTCCGGCGTAATTCTTGGAAGAAAAACTCCTTTAACATCTTAAAATAACGGAACCCATTGACCGTTACAATTTGACGTATAGCCGGGGACAATGCAGCTTGATGGAACTGTACACCAAACTGTGACCCGTATCATGGAGTATCACTGGGTTAGAGTCACTCCACATTCGACAATTTTAATTGTTTACATTGCCGTTCAAATCAACATGGCTCTTGCCAGTCATAAAAGTCATGTTTATCGTGTTGTTGTACTCTTCCACAATTTGTATGATCTTCTGGCAAAATTCCAGACGAACCGGCAAGTCAGCTGGATTCAATTTGCTTCTAATTTGTACTTTGTAGGGAAATAAGTTTAAATCCTTTGGGGAGCATAGCCTGTAGTGATTGTATGCTTATTCCCATTTGACCAGATAAATTCAGGGACGAAGCGCTTGGATTTGTTTATATGGCAGCAGCCACAACAGCAATCCTACCCTGTACCCAAACTGAACGATCTCGGTCCTTGCGATTGTCCCACGCAAAATCTGTAGTCTTTTCCTTTTTGATGAGTTGTGGCAATTTGTTGGAAGACCTGACATCCCTTCTAAACAATATTGTTCTGGTTTAAGTTTGGTAATCTAAAATCTTCTATGTTTCTTAATCCGTATGGTTGTGCTTCACGAGCATATCTTAAATATTTTCTTAGGGCCATACTAAATAGGTTATGTTTCATTTTGAAAATAGAACACAAAACATTTAACAGAACTCTTTGTGTTACACATAACCACTTTACCATATTAAACACTAATACTATTGATGTGAATCTGTAGAACTCAAAGATTGTTCTCATTGATTAATTTTGTAGTCACAAATATAATGCAGTCGAACAGTACTCAAAATGTGGTTTGATTGTGTTAACATTATAAATATTTTTTGCACATATAAAGTGATATTTTGTTCTTTATTCTCTTAAAAAAATTTATTTATTTAAACTTCTAAAAATCGTACACTAATATTTTGTGTGAAGTCCGTCATTTAAGGGACATTCAATGATTGTACATCTAAAGCTTTCGGACAAAATCCATAGATCTTCGTCCATTATAGAGTCCCACTCTTGTCTAACCCTCAAAATTAACTGGGCTCTGTATCGTGGCTTTGGGTCCCTAAAACCTGACTGCTGAATAGTCCAAAGATTCTCTATTGGGTTTAAATCTGGAAATTTTTTAGACCAATCTATCCACTCTTCCCGAAGAATTGTTTTTTTTGCAGTCGCAATGCTTGCATTGCTCCATCTTCCATTAAAATGGCTGTCAATCGTCCTGGTAATTGTCTTTTTTTTTTTTTTTTTTTCATTTTTCTAAGGATAGCTTATTACCTGATGTACAGGACCATGTTAAAATATAGTTCAAAGCGCATGAGAAAATGTCTCCAGTTTTATCTACATCATTGAATTTACACAAGATATACAAGGCATCTGCGTAGATGCAGTGATCCAGATGTTTATATTTGGTTATAATGTTGGAAATCTCCTGGAATGCAATTGAAAACAACACCACAGACAATGGGGATCCTTGGGGAATACCATTGTGAAGTGGAAATGCCGGAGAAAAGAAGTTGTTGTTTCTAACACAGAACCTATTGTTTGTTAAAAATTACTTTACATATTCAGAGATGATAAGGCCAACCCCCCAGGTTTTAAGTTTGTTTAGGATAATGCCTTTTAAAAGTTGAGCCATAAGATGGATACGTGGTTGCGAGACGATAGGGAATTAGTAACGTAGTAGTCTAGGTGTGTGGTAAGGCGTCGCACAGTGGCGCTGCTACGAACAACAGTTGGCTAAAAACCCCAATCAAGTTTGTAACAACTTTTTTATCATTTTTAAATCAATAAAGAACAAATACTTAACGTTTTTAAATAAGTTTATTTCATGAAAATGGATAAAGTAAAAAAAAGAAACTCAGCTTATACATATATCATTAACTAGGAATAACTTTTTCAATTCTTCAGGACAATCAACCTGAGACTTGTTTTTTTTTCTGGCTTTTAATAGTGAGATTTGTAATGTAGGGGTCTGAAGATATTAGAAAATTATGAACAACATCTTGCATTGTTTTTGTACGTGACATTTTTCGAGTAAACCTCTCTCTATAATTTTTAATATCCTTGTTTCGGGATTCCTACGCTTCCTCAGCTAAAGAACCAATGGGCACAATTGAGTGTTCTATAATGCTGTATCCATGAAATAGAATTTTGTGGACAGTGGTGGGCATTCTGTACCAATGGTAATTTTTTACGAAGATTATTGCAGTTTTTAGACAGTACAACTTAAATTTGTTGGTGTCAATAGTGGCAGTAGTACTAGAGAGAGCAAGAAGTATTATGTAGAACGTATGTATATCACGTATTAGATTTTTGTGTACTCCAGTGATTTCAGCAGATATCTCAAAATTTCTAAAAAAAACGTTCGTGCTGTATTTCCAGTATTGGAGGTGCTGCCATACCCAGGTTTTGGCTTATCTACTATTAAATCAAGTCTTCGAAAATTTTGTTGAACCTCCTTTTTCTTATTATTAATTTTCACCTTGTCTTCTGGTTTTCGAGCATCCCACCTGCATATTGGTAGCTTATAAGAAATGTGAAGTACGTACTCAAAAAACCTTATCCAAGCATGCAGTGTCGATGTTCCCAACTCAAGGTACTGCTCCTGGCCTTTGATAAGATGGGGTATCCGTTACAGCATGAGCGGTTTTACCATCAATCATGCTTAAAATCAGTCTATGTTTAATTACACAATTTTTGCTCTCATATTCGAACTCCGTAAATCCTAAACTTTCCGTTTGGGCAATTACAGAATTTGTTTCTTTGTTTTATAAGTTCGGTTGTCTTCTTTGCGAAAATAATTTTTAGGGGTCTACAATATTTTGGCGAAGATGCTCTTAGGTTTTTCCATAAAACTAGCTTATTTTCATCTTCTGCATTTCCACATACAAGTTGTATAGGCACAATTGAAATTAAATAAATGCTAGCGTCTGAAATACATAGTTTCATCCTCAAATATTTGCATGTATTCTGATTGGCCGAAAGGTACCATCACAATCCTATTTGGTTATCATACACAAATTTTTCCTCATTTTCTGGCAAAGAAGTAAATAGCATCACCATGAGCTTTTATTAATCTCTGAGCAGTATGATCAAGCAAATTTTGAAGAGGAATCGAAGTTGAAGATTCAGTTACAATTAAATTTTCGGGATAACATTTCTTCCTAGATTCTGTAACTGTTTGATAACTAGAATACATATTGCAGTTGTGTTCATTTGCTGACTGTCTCATAAAATTATATTGATGCTTGGTTAGATGGGCTCCTACAACAAGTGCTAAGGCGACTTCATCAGGTGTATAGGAAATATAAGATTGTGTAATCTCTCCACCCTCTAAAGATTGCTTTAAAATTTTTGCGGTAGACAACTTTCCCTCTGCCTTGAGTTGTTTCATTTGAGTAGCATATACTAGTAGTTCATCGGTTTCGACTGCTGATCGCATATTTTCGGTTTTTCTACGCTTCGAACGATTGCTACATTCTGAAAATGAGACTATTGGTCTACCGCTATTACTTGCTTGACTATTAATAGGAAAAGGAATACTAGTTTCCAACCAATTCTTTTCTTTCTTCTTAAAATACGCTTCGTTTCGTTTAACTGTTTACCATATTTGTTTGTACTCACTAATAAATTTTGATAATAACTGCTTTGAAATAGGTAATCAACCGCCTTATTAAATTTTGCACCTACTCCACTAAAAAGCTGCATTTTTCGGTTGGATTTTGAGATGGACATTCTCTATAATAGCTTAGTAACGTTTGCCGAGATAAATGTACGAGTACTATATGTGTTCCATGTTCTAACCTAAAAGCACAATCATAATTTAAGATTTTTATTATTTTTTAATTGCTTACCTATATTTGAGTTTTGAATGAACTTGTTAGAAATTAGCACTTATTAGCAGTTGAAATCTTGAAAAAACAAAAGAGCACAAAATAATCTTTTAAAATAAATTAATATTCAGTCTAAATTACGATAGATTTGATTCTTTTACACTCATTGAATTTGACATTTAGTGAAAAAAGAGCACATTTTTCGCATACCATCTTGCGATGAGAGATAACCGTACAAAACTGACTGCAACATTTAATTTGTCATTAACACAAATAACTATTTATACTATATATAGGTTGCAGTTTATGTACACATTAAATAGATTGAGGCCCAAATCACAATACACTTTTACTTTAAAATTAGAGTTACGATTCACGTACTTGGCAACAAATAAACTGTTTACTCGAGTACTCATCAAACTTTGGACTGATGTCGCCGGTTAGTTGTTTAGAAAAAACATACCCATGGGCATATTTGTTTCACCAGCATTTATTCACTACCCATAAACAAGAAAATCGGCGTTTGGACGATATTTTTTTTAAGGGTTTTGGACATCGATCCGCCACTGTGCGTCGGTGCAACCTTTGTTAATTAGATTATTTTTTTCGGTATAGTAAACCATTGAAGGCGTCTTGCAATTATTTTTTCCAAAACTTTGGACTGGACATATATGGGAGTAGGGAAATGGGTCGGTAGCCGCTTGGAGAGCTTATGTCTTTTTTTCGCTTTTGAGATTGGGATGACACATGCCATTTTCCAACTTAGAGGAATAGCACTCCTGGTAAGGATGTTGTTGTACAAATGGAGGAGCCTTCATTTTATTTCATGTGGTAGATTCTTGAGCATAGGGTAGGATATTCTGTCATGACCTGGGGTTTTCCCTTTCACTTTTGTCAATGAACTGTCGAGTTCTTTCATAGAATAGGTGGCTCTCTAAAGGTGTTATTAAGGCAAGCTTGTTTTGCTGTCTGAAAGTTTTGAGGAAAATTGGTATCATTAGGATCTTCGGACCAAGTTTTTGCGAGGTAGCTACAAATTTCGGATGGGTTTGAAATAGGTTCCCATTATGGGGAATTGATAAATTTTATAATTAGTGGAGTGTGAACTCCAGTTAGGCAGCGAATATTGCTCCAAATTTTGGCCGGGGAGGAGTTTCTATTTATAGTCGAAGAAAGTAAGTTTATTAAGACTTTTGGCTTTGCTTATTTTGATTTGTCAACGAAATGTCGCGTTGGATTTTTTATAGTTGATTAAATTGGATTGGTTGGGGTTCTTTTTAAATTGCTTCCACGCTTAGTTATACGTAGGGAGGCTAACTCGGAGTTCCACCAAGGTACTACATGTTTGCCGGGTTTTGGGCAGGTCTGAGGTATAGATTTGTTAGTAGATGTTCTAATGGCCTTTTGTAGCAAGACGGCTTCTTTATTTACGTTGGGAGCTGGCTGTTTTCCTGATAAATACCCCAAGAGGTTACCACGGGATTTGGCCCAATTGGCTGGGTCGGTTTTAAATTTTATTAAGGGTCGATTTTCCTTTATACTATAGCCAAGGTCAATAATAGTAATTATGGGAAAGTGGTCGCTGTTGTGGAGGTCATCCATAATACGCCAAGCAGTTTTGGGGACCAGCACGAGCGAGCAGCAACTTATATCAACGTGGGTAAAGGAGCTATGAGCTGAAAAATGGGTAGGGGATCCATTGTTTAAGACTTTGAGATTAGTGGAGAGTATAACGTCTTCCAAAATTGAGACCCTGGGGTTTGGAATAGAATTGGTGTGTTAATCTGGGCAAATACGCTGCTAAGGTCATGTCTCGAAAACTTTTGGTCGAGTAGTATATAAATGAATACCACTGTAATATTGATAGGTGTTAGAATTTCGATAGCGATAATGAGCAAGTTAGAATTTGTTGTTAGTTTCCTATGCGGGGTGCCTTTTTTTATTAATACTCCAATCCCTTGTTCTGTGTAGTTTTTAGGAATATTGGGTTTCGATTGGAAAGGGCAGTGGGTCTCTTGTAAAGAAATAATACAGGGGGAAACTCACTAATCAAAATAACTAGCTCGTCGTAGATATTTGCTAATTTGTATTTGTTGTTATTGATGAGAGATTGAGTGACTTTAGATAAAGGTTTGAGTGAGTTGGACTGGATTGAGTAATAGGAAAATTGGAGTTGGATAAGATGCAGTGAGAGTTGGATTCATTTTTTTCTGTATGATTGGTGGGATAAGTGGGTGAAATACTCGTATGTGGTGAGGCATACCATATGTTTTGTTGTGGTATAAGTTTGCAGCATGTGTGGTTGTGTTTTTTTGTTTGGCTTTTTCAAGTGTTGCGGCAGCCGGTTGTGAAGATATTTGGCGAGGTGGCCGGTCAAAGGAGACAGGGTTTTATCTTGGTTTTCGCTTTGACTGGATTGTGAGTTTTTTTTGGAGTGGGAACATGATTATCCGTTATTACGGATAATTCAGGCCTGCGGCTCGTTTTGTTGAAGCGTAAGTGGCGTTAGTTTTTTTAGCCTTATTGGCAAATGATATGTGGTTAGGATTTAGTTGGGAGGGGAAACGATTATAGATACGTTTAGCATCTGCCATGCTGCACTTTTTTTGGGTTTTAATCCTTAAAATCTCCTTCATTTGAATGAATTCGGGGGCGGAGGGCGGAGCAATTGGCGTATAATGTTCTAGAGCACTCGGAGTTTGTATGGGGTGAAAAGTTGCATATATGGAACACTGGCGTGTTGCATCTTTTTGTAGTGTGTCCGAGTAACTGGCAATTCCGACAACGCATAAGATTTGAAATGTACTCGGTGACCTTGACCCTGAACCAACCTACCTCAACAGTATCTGGTGGCTGAAACGAGTCGAAGGTCAAAAGCACCAAGCTTGTTGGTCTTTAATTACCGTCGGAAAACCTGGTAAACTTGTATACTTCGGTCACATTTTGTGCTTTCATTTCCGATATAATCTCTGGCTCTGGCACATTTATAAGCCATGGGGCTTATAAATAAACCTTTTGACGCGTCCAACTGGTTATGCATACTGATAGAGACTGGGCAAAGATTTGAAAGATTTTTCGTTGCGACAAATGGTCTGGTATTTTCTGATTTTTTGCCAAAACAAGAATCTTACCATCTCTAAGTAGTGAGATTTGCTCATACTCCTGACTGATTCCGTCTCTGGCTTTTTTTAATGCAAAGATGCTCACTGATGCGAGGGGTTTATTTTCACTTGCAGGTGCGATGAGGACAAATCTGGGGTTTATAGAATTTGTTTTTTTTTTTTTTTGGAAGTTTGGGGAATCCATCAAAGGCATTGGGTATCGTTTTATGTCTTTTTGCACGTGGTTCGGAAATTGAAACTACGGAAGTTCGCTAAAGCGATTACCCGGTTTGATTTTTGATCCTGAGGCCATGCCGATAGGCGGTTTTTTCACTATCTGCGCGAGAAAGAGATACCGGCGCGCTTGAAAGAAAGAAAGGGAAACAAATAAAGAAATGAACTAACTAGCGCGAACGGAGGACAGCCGATTGACAATGATGTGTACACCACGAAGGATAGTCAGTGACTGTTTCACAGAATACACTTCCTGACTACCTGTACTATAGAATATCTTAAAATTTGCCTAATCGGTAATTTGAATAATTTCGTTCGTATGAACAGGCCAACATTTTATTAGTTTACTCCATCGCGAGTCTACTATATTTACATTTATTTTTAATTTATTACATTTTAACCAGTCACTAATCTTGTGCAGGTCCTCATGAAGTTTCTGTACGCATTCATCGATTGTTTTTCCGCTTACGTAAATAATTTAATTTTTCATGATGAATAAATTGCATACAAAATTGATGCTTGCAGGATGTCAATGGAAGTTTTATTTTTGACATTTCGTTCTCTGAGGTACTCCATTGAGGAATGATTCAAACCATTTTTATTCATTATTTCGAATGACGTCTTAGTATGCAGCTTGGCAGATAAAATGTTTCTAACAATAGTCTCAAAAGCGCGTTTGAGGCCAAGAAGAACTGCTATGACAAAGTTTTGTTCGTTAGTTCTTTTCTCCAGCTAATGATAACATTATTTAACGCCGATTCGCAAGAGTGATTTTTTCTGAAACTTGATTGACATTCAAGAAATAATTTGTTTACCTCAAAATATTCCTCAATTTTTTTTTCACTATTTTCTCAAGGATTTTTTCGTAGATAGATAGCGCGCGTTAATTGGCCTATTCCTCTGATTGTAGACGAATTAATAAGTTTAACAAGTTGATGTCCAATAATATTCAACGAATCTTGTAGTACTTTTACATTGATGTATCTCTCTCAAACACTCATAGATTTTAGCACATTTCAAATGTCATTCACATTAACACATGGAAATTTCATTAAAGGGTCTTGTATTAAAGATTGACGAATTAATGTTAGATACTTTGGACAATAAACTTGTTAACATTTTCGGCATTTTTTTTTTTGTCTTTACATATTTACGTCCACTTCTTTAAAACAAATATGTTTACTACAAGTATATCTTTCATTTAACACATAACGTTTAATTGTAGTCTTCTATAATTGTCTCAAAAGTTATGTTGATAGGTGTTCCATTACACCAGCTAAAAATTAAGAGACTGAAACCTTAGATGTCAAATTATTTATTAGGAAACGCCTAAGTGCAAAAAATATCCCAATTCTTCACCTTACATTTCTAAACGTTCGAGAAATGCTTTTTCTGAATTGACACGTTGGGTCTTGTGGACATTTGTGAGCTGTTTTGGGACCCAACGGGTACAGAACTTGTGGTAACCCAAGTTTTCAGACACGATTCTGCATAGAGTAGTTCGAGAAATTTCGGAAAGTCTTGTCGCAAGATCTGAAATCGTAAAACGCCTGTTTTCTCGAACAAATTGGTCAACTTGGTGAACCACGTCTTGATTCATGATTATACACATCTGTGCGTCCGTTTTTAAATTGTCTACACCAATCATGTACCGAATCATCACTCATCACTGTATTGCCGTAAACAGCACATAACCGACGATGAATTTGAACTGCGCCAATTTCCTTCGGCTTTTAAAACGAATTATACTTCGTACCTCACAGGCGGCGAGAGATAAAATTGTATTCTCCATATTAACACGGCAAATATTGGAAAAATACTGAACGAAAACGGTCGAAACTTGACATATTATTAGAGAATAATATACTGGCTGCGACATGCAGTGCACGTATGTAATGAATTGTAACACATCGGAGGTTGATTTTAGAATAGCCCTCGTATATAATCCACAGACGTCTGACATGAATGTTTTGCACGGAAACCTGATTGGTAGGTTAATAGGATATTTGAGTTCTTCCAATGTTCTAGCAATTGGGTCATAACTACTTTTTCAATTATCTTACCTTACAGAGAAACCATAATACATATTAACTGTTCTATAATCTGCGCTAACTTTTGCATTATCTATTTTTTTTTTCGTCGCCACAATTAGTGATTTTTCCACGAATTTGGGAATATTTCAGAATTTAATGATATTCGTATACTAATTATGCGAATAAATACAGGGCCGATTACTGTAGTTGCATATTTTATCATCTTAGAATTCATAAAATGAAAGCCAGTTTTGGGATTAGTACACTTAATTGCACTAGTTACGTCACCTATATCTATTTCACGAAAGCTAAATACTATATTGGACTCATTTATCACACGTGATGTATAGTCAGGAAATATCTCAGGACTGGTTAGATCTATTATTTATTGTATAAAAAACTTATTGCTCTATTGTTTTTGATATTTCCATTCCACAACTCTTGGGGATATTGGCACACATGGTACACAGTCCCAGAAATAATGTAAGTATTGCGTGAAAATTTTCCAAAATTTGCTAAAATAAATCATCTAATTGAACGCCTGTTCTGAGTTGTGGCTATGCCCATAATCATCAGACTGAAGCACTTCAAAGTTAACATTCGTCGTGCTATGGAAAAATGTCCAAAACTTAAACAAAAATATCTATCTCATTACAAAAAACAAAACAAAAAACCAACCACTTAAGCTGAAAACGGATAACTCTATACTTCTACCTTTTACCGACTCAGTTTTGCAACTCCTTAAACTTTAATAGCAGTTGACATAACCATACCGATGTCGCTCGGTATCATATTTTTTCCAATGTTACAATGTGTCTGAACAAATGTGCAATAACTTCTGCAATCCTTTAGAACTTTTTCGTTACAGCATTTGCTTTAAAAAAAAAACATCAGCTTTTGTTTATGTCGACTCTCACTTTCAATGTTCATTTACATGCAAAGATTACTAACAACTTCTATCGGTTGGCATGCTGCTTTTCAGAACTTTCCTGTTACAGTTTTTTTTCATCAAGTTTTGTAGTAGAAACGTAAAACCCTACACATCTGAGCTGTCTCATATGCTTTTGAAGAGGCTTTACTCATACTTATTTATGTATTAATGTACTCATATGATGGTGATCACGCAATTCAAAATAGATAGTGTATTTTTGTTCAGTGTCGCTTAGAAAAGTATGCTAAAAATTGTTTAGGATATTCGATGAAGGATCAAAGCACTTTTTACGCACTTTCCATTCCATCGCGCCAATGAAACGTGTGTCATTTCTGAGTCAGATATGGAAAGTGTATGTTAAAATCGTATATAACCGTGTTTAGCTGTTCAATATTGGTTGGTGTTAAAATTTTGCGTAGTTACTAAACTGAGTAACAAAGCTGCTAAAATTCACTTCATAGCAAAGAATAGGTGCATTTTGGTGCAAACGCTGCAATAAATTCGCATAATACATGCCGATGATTGTTTTTCCTTTCTGAAGATAATCAATGAAAATTATCTCACTGGCATCCCAAATAACTGACGCCATGACGTTGCCTGCAGATGGAACTGTCTTCGCCTTCCTTGGAGACGATTCTCCCCTTTGAGTCCATTCTTTTGACTATTCCTTCGTGTCGCGTGTAAAGTGATGGACCCATGTTTCATCCATCTTTATGAATTGACGCAAAAATTCGGTTTTATTGCTGTGAAATTTCGCCAAACACTCGATTACATCCTCACGACGCTGTTTTTGTTCCATTGTTAATAATCGCGGCAGCCATTTTGCGCCCACCTTTCTCATGCGATGTACAGCGCTTTTTGAAATGCCTACCATATCTGCTAGTTTACGCACTTTCAATCGACGGTCATCTAATACTATTTTGTGGATTTTTTTCAACATTTCTGGTGAACTCACTTCATTTGGCCGACCACTGCTATGCTCGTTTTGGCTACCCCACGGCCTCGCTTAAACTCTGCCACCCAATATTTTATTGTTGTAAACGAAGGGACAGACTCCTCCAGAGTAGAATCCATTTCCGTTTTGACGTTGGTTGAATTCAAGCATTTCAAATGAAAGTATTGTATCACATAACGATGAACAACATTTTTCATAGAGCCTTCATTATTGATGGCTGCCGAACAAATACTAAACAATATAGTGACGTGAAACTTCAAACTTAAGTTTTATAAGGTTAGCACTTTCTACAATTGGGTCTACCCTCGTATATGCAACAATGAAAGAAAGAAATATAACGAGACGTAGTATGAATTTTTAGCATTTGTTATTTACAATTTTTTTTAAATTTACGAGGGTGGGTCAATAAGTCCGTGACTTTTGGATTAAAACACAGATTTTTTGATAAAAAAATAATTTTATTTTTCAACGTAGTCTACCTTGAGCTCTATACACTTTGTCCAACGCTTCTCCAATTTTTTTTTTATCCCTTCCAAAAAAAATGATTTGTCGAGGTCCTCAAAATAGGCCTTTGTTTGCGAGATGACTTCATCATTGGAGTCAAATCTTTTTCCACGAAGCCATTTCTTCAGGTTTGGGAACAAGAAGTAGTCGCTCGGAGCCAAATCTGGAGAATAGGGTGGATGAGGGAGCAATTCATAGCCCAATTCATGAATTTTTGCCATGGCAACTGCACATGTGTGCACTCTTGCATTGTCTTGGTGGAAAAGAACTTTTTTCTTGGCCAAATGAGGTCGTTTTTTTTTTCAAATCGTCATTGAATCGGTCCAATAAGTTGGCATAATATTCCCCATTGATTGTTCTTCCCTTTTGAAGGTAGTCAATGTGGATTATCCCGCGTGCATCCCAAAAAACAGTCGCCATAACTTTATTGGCTGACAAACCCACCTTGGCCTTCTTTGGCGCCGATTCACCCTTAGAAACCCACTGTTTTGACTGTTGTTTGTTCTCTGGTGTGTTGTGATGGATCCATGTTTCGTCCACGGTTACAAAACGGCGCAAAAACTCCTCCATATTGCGATTAAACAACGCCAAACCTTCCTGTGAAGTTGTTACACGATTGCGTTTGTGGTCGACTGTGAGCAAACGCGGCACCCATCTTGCGGAAAGCTTTCTCATGCCCAAGTGATCATTCAAAATTGAAACCACTGAGCCATGCGAGATCCCTACGGCTTCCACAATCTCTCGCACTTTCAATCTTCGGTCGGCCAACACCATATCGTGAATTTTTTCGATTGTTTCGGGTGTAGAGACCTCAACTGGGCGTCCAGGAGGATCGGCATCTTCAGTGCTTGTACGGCCACAACGAAATTCAGTAAACCACTTTTTTACCATTGAAATCGATGGTGCAGAGTCCCCATAGTATTTATCAAGCTTAGCCTTGGTCTCGGTAATGGTTTTTTTTCGCAAGAAATAATGCTTAATAAGCACACGAAATTCACTTTTTTCCATTTTCTCCTCAAATTAGTGAGTAGTCTGATAAAAATAGCTGTCAAACATAAGCTAACTGACGCAGCAAGTTTAAATTTTGACAGGAGTCAACTGACAGATGCCTGTTGACAGGAGCAGTGTTGCTGTTTCATTAAAGAGGTCAGAAATTCAAAAACTTATTGACCCGCCCTCGTATGCTAACTTCGTGTCTCAGATATTTGTATTTAAATACCTATTTGATCTCCTTTTCATCTGCTGTCTTATGGTATCCTAGGGTTATTAAGTTAGTCATAAATGTCGTCTTCTGAAAGTTTATGCTTAACCCCATTGCTTTTGAAACTACTTCCAGTCCGTCTAACCTTGCTTTCCCATCGAGGAGACTATCAGTTACAATATAATGACTATGTCATCCGCAAAGCGTAGGTGGCTTAGGTACTCTCTGTCGATATTTATGCCTTTGCCGTCCCAATCTAGGTTTTAACGCATATTCCAGAACAGCTGTAAAAAGTGTTGGTGAAATTGTGTCCCACTGCTGATTCCTCTTTCTACTCGATACTTCTTTGTTTTTTCATGTAGCACAACACATGCTGTAGCGTTGTCGAATATGTGTTGCAAATATTGCAGATACCTTGGGTCTATTCTGCACTGCTTAAGCGCTTCGATAACACTATATATTTCGACTGTATCAAAAGCTCTTTAGAAATCACCAAAGATTAGTATTATTAGCCAGTTGTATTCGACGGACTTCTCGCTAACTGATCTTATTCCTTGCAAATGGTCATTCGTGCTAAAGCCGCTCCTGAACCCAGCTTGCTCTCGTAGTGGAAAGAGGTCGAGTTTTTGTTCGATTCTTTTTGTTATAATTTTTGTCAACAGTTTTGTCAACTAATCGGTCTGTAGTTTTCCAGATTCGTAATATCACCTTTCTTGTGGATAATGTAGACACACGAATTTCTGCATTGCATTGGTATTTTTTCTCGGTCATATTAAACAGTTTCGTAATTTCTTGCGTTAGTCTTTCTCCACCTACTTTAATGGCATCTACTACTATCTGGTTTTCACATGGAGCCTTGCTGTTTTTCATTTCTTTTATTTTTTCAGTGTTTGATTATTGGTCTAATTTTGATACCTCGATTTTTTTTTTGTCTTATCGGTGCCACATTTTAGTTACTTACAGTGGCGCAGTATTAAGTAAGTGCTTAGCTTAATACCCTGATAAAATTATAGTTATGGCGGTTCGGTCGACGGCAACGACTATAGTGATTCATCAGCGTGAGTTCATTTAAGTCACTAACTTGGCTGCAATCAACTAATATTTATAATAATAATACTATATACATAAATATAAAATAATTCTGCACCTGTGTTTCATATTTCTTACGAGATTTTATTGTTAGATACATATTAAGTAGATTGGGAATCAGCTAAATGAATATTTACCCTTTCTGATACAGCCAAACTTTCCATTTTCAATCTCTAAGCGCCAGTTCAGATACAATAGAATCAGAGAGGATGCGAGCCGTTCGAAAATAACCTTTTCGTTCTTGTACCCTTTTGAAGTGTGCGTCTAATCTGTCTTGGTACTAATCAATTTACGAAGCTTTGATTTCGCTTAGCAGTACCTTTAAGGAAAGTCATATTTCACATCCATAAAGGAGTTGCTATACCACACTTCTTATTAAAATGCGTATTGAAGAGATACAATCGGCGAGTTATGATTTCTTCAAGGCATCAAATATGGGCCAACAACTTTGTAAATGTTTACTTTTTCTTGACACTATAGTAATCTACTCACACGATTGAGGTGTTGGCTTCGGCTTCCTTTACAGGTAAAAAGGTTTTCGTTTTCGTGTTAATAATTTACAGATCATTTTTTGATCCTGTATAATACTTGTAAATTCTCCATAAGCGATTTGTCGGATATCGTTCGTGGAAATATCATGTACACTTTAATATTTTCTACATAAATTTGTAATCAGTCATCTTGGTGTTGTTGGGTCCCCTAATTCTTTTATTAGGACATGTCTAATTGCTTCGTCCGTCAGAGGTACTCCCAAAAATCCTTGGCCATACAAGAATTAGCTTCCGGCGTATCAAATCGTCTACGTTAAGGAGGCTTGGTGCAGCCATTCACCAAGGACTGCTGATTTGATACTCCTGCTGCCTCGGTTCTCAATTTGGTGATGAATGTTTCTTTCCTTCAAATTTTATAAGCAGCCGTCCGTTTGCGATTATACTGATGCGATCCATAGGATGCACTCAGTGGCAGTATTCTGTAATCAGACTTTGTTTAGCCGTTGGCTCTCATAAAGTTGCTGAAACAAGTACCGTTTTTGTGGTCTGGTAGGTATAGTCCTCATGATTCGTAGCTATGGCTTGACATCTCTTATCATGTAGCTGGAGTGTTTCGCGATTTGTAATTTTTTTTGTCTAATACCATTTAAGTGATATCAGCGGTATAACCTATTATATTGACTTCTCTTGCCCTCCACATTCATAGATCTCCATAAATCTGTATGTTCCACAGAGCTGGAAAAGAATCTGATCTTTGTGGATTCCTCTTACTATTTTGTTTGGCTGCGGTCCTTACTCCATGTGATGGCAGTTGGTTAGTGGGGAGTTGTTAGTATTTGGAAAAAGACTTAACCAAATTTCTTCTTCAATATACCATATGGTATGATTGTGTTTAATCAGGCATTTTCCCGTCCGTTCTTAGTTTTGTGACATCTTATTTACAATATTACACCGCAGTTCTCTCACTTTCTGGTAATTTATTTCCATATGCCTCTACTTAGGTATGTGTCCGTCCTCCTTATGTAGCTTTTGGACGTTGAGGTGTCCTTACTGAATTCAGTTTGTTTCCATTTCTTTTTTTCTAGATTTGTTTCTGCTGAGGAATATTGAAAAGGTGATGATGTACTCATCACATTGGTTCATTAGTATAAGCTCTAGGTTAGGAAAGGCTTCCGTTTCTTCGGTTTCGTACAATACTACTCCACTTGACCATCTTTTCTGCCAATTAGGTAACACAGTCAAGCTTGTGCCTGGTGGATCATGGTTATTGCAGCTCCTCTCTGTGATCTATTGATTTTCATCGAGAGATCATTTACGTGTTCCAGGAATTTGTGTTTTTCTTCGATATCATCGAAGATATATTTACTGATTTCTGTCAAAAATAGAATCAGTAAAAGTAGGTGTACTTGTTCTTTGCGGTTCAACATACATGCATACAAACAAAAAAGATGTGATTCAAAGCTGTACTGCAGCCGTTAATGCGTGTATTGCGATTTGGCTTTTTTCCATTTCTATTTCCATCCCAAAATTAGCTTCTTGTGTTCTCACCTTCGATCAATTGTTTTTATGATGTTGATTGACATATCAGAGATCATAAAAAAAAGTTTTATTTTCTACAACTCTATAATTTTCCGCTTTTTTTAGGCCAATTATAAGGTTACCGTAGACTCGGTTTTGATAGCTGTTTGTTATGCTAGACTTAAAAGCATGCTAAATTTTTTTTATTCGAGTGGGAACCGTTTAAATGTTTCTCGGCCTCCTGTCTAAGTGGCTGAAGCTTAAATTCATATTACTCTTTGAATGTTGTGTATTATATTAAGAATTGATTTTGTATACTTTAAATGAATTACTTAGTGAGAAACCTTTTCGATTTAAGCATTTTGTACTCATGCTACTCGTGTTATCTACCTTCAAAACACTAATCGTCACAATCTGAAAACCTTCAAATAGCAACTATATCACCAGCTTATCAGGCATTTGTATGTATACATTTGTTATAAACTCGTAGAATATTTGTGAGTCAGAGTAGTAAATTTTCAAAATGATGATAAAATGTCACTGATTGGGCTCTTGTTTCTATTTTTGAGACGATTGCCGTATTTCTAGGATGTTCGCAATAGCGAGGCATTTGTCTGATTGAAAGTAACCCTCCTTATTTAATTTATTCGAATGAAGTTTTATGAAGTTTGCGTAATAGTATTGTATTTTCTTTTGTTTTTAGATGCATCAAACATGAATGAAGGTGATTCAGCAGGAGGGGGGCAGCAAGGGCGTAGCCCGGCCCCTCCTGCTGTGCCAGACCGCAGATCAACTATACCAACAACAGCAACAGTTTCAATAGCATCTTCACAATCCTCTTCGTCGTCATCCCCATCTGCTTCTTTGTCATTATCGTCATTAGTATCAGCAACAGCAACAACAGAAACACCGCCATTAGAAGGTACAACACCATCAACAGCATTTTCAACTAGTTTTCAGCAAGTTTTTAATCAACAATTAGGCATACAAAATCAAATAACAGGAACTACAACAACAGCAGCAGCAGCAACGAGTGGTGGATCTGCGGTATCGTCATCAGCAACAAATTTAAATTCGTCACAACAGCAGCAACAGCAGCAGCATATGCAAACGCTGAGATTTGTTACAACAACGGGCAATATTAATCAACAACAACAGCATCAGCAACAACAACAACAACAGCAACAGCATCAGCAACAGCAGCATCAGCAACGTATTTTGCAAATTCAACAACAGGCGTTAAATAGTTCCTACAACAATAGCAGTAGTAATAGTTCAGTGAATAGTCCAACAACAGGACGAGGAAGTTTTTCTAACGTCGGTAATCTGACACCAAGTGGTGTTACATCTCCTTCGTTGGCATCGTACAGTGCTTCACCCGCGTCTCAATCACCTACCCAATCTCCGTTGAGTAAACGAATCAAGCTAGATTTAACGGACGGCAGTAGTGCAGGGTCATCGTCCCTGCCTACCATTGCCGTTCCA
Source organism: Volucella zonaria (assembly GCA_963966105.1). NCBI lineage: Eukaryota > Metazoa > Arthropoda > Insecta > Diptera > Syrphidae > Volucella > Volucella zonaria. The sequence goes on from OZ014531.1 coordinate 135,448,708, forward strand.
ACGATCCCAAGTGATTTCAACGCGCTGAAAAAGCGCATTTTGGAACACAAATATTCCCGCATAAGAAGCTTAAAAGAAAAGTAAACAAAATGGTTTTAATGTATGGCAAATATAATAAACGATATCATCTTGTTCTTTTGCTTGGTTTTTTGTAGATACTCTGAAAATGTTGCCGAATTATTTTATCTACAAAGCAATGGTAACATGATGGATTATCCAACGTGGAGGAAGAAACCACCTAGTGCGCAGTTTATTAGCTTTAGCAATGCCTATCGGTTAGATCAATTAGTCAGTGAGGAGACTAAAACGGTAAGTCAATTCTCTTCTTTTTGTTTTTTTTTTTTTCTATATTTTGTGTTTCCTTTTCCGACTGAGTAAAAAAAAAAAAACTATCCAACTGATGATAAAATGTCACTGAGTGGCTGATCGAAACTATTTTTGTTTGATTGGCCGTATTAAAGGGATGTTCGCATTTGCGAGGCATTTGTCTGATGGATAAGTTATAAAAAAAAAAAAAAACTGATTATAGAAGAACAAATTTACGAATAGTCTAAGAGCCCGCAGTATAGATTTGGCAGTGAAAGATAACCAAAAAATTAAGGCAGTCTGGCAGTCGTCACTGACGGCCGAGGAAAATAACAGTACTTTTAATATGCGAAATTATGCCCAAAAGGAATAGGGGAGATAACCATTTAATTTTTATTGAAAACGATAGAGCAGGATTTGCTTGCTTTAGATTCATTTATGCCAGACGGTTAGGATGCGGCGAAGGCCACGCCAGACGCCGTCAAAGTGTTTGAATTATGCCCAATTTTGCATAATTAAGGTAACCATGCCAATTTTACATAAAACATAGAACCGAGTTATATTATTATGAATATATAGTTCCAAGACGTTTACGGTGCGTTGAAGGCAATGCCAGACACAGTTAAAAGAAGCAAATATTCCATTTTTGCAGCTCTTCCAGATTACAAAAATATGAACGCCAGACGTGTTGCGCGCGGCCAAGTTCTTGCCAGACGCGTCCAAAGTAACTAAAGTAACAAAAAACATGAAATGTACCCGATCGAAAATAACTTATAAAATTACTATTTTTGTGCGTAAACACTAGAAATTGACCAATAAAATAATAGAACACCCGTTCTTTATAAATACTTTACCTATCGCCAAGTCCACGCAAAGCGCATCCAAAGTATCCAAACCTAACAAAACCATCCAAACCACTTAAACCACCAATCATACGTCTAATAATTCATGTTGCCACCTGAAATTTCTAAGAAGTAAAGAACAATTTCCACCGATTACTAACACATTACATTGTAGTGCTCCACCTGATGTCAAGACTTTACCAGATGCATCTAAATTATTTATGTTTACAATACGTTTGATTATAATTGACAGTGACGTTTGGGTGCACAGATGCTTATTTATTTGTTGGTAATACATATATGTAGTAATTGGTTTTGTTGGCATTTACTTCAAAGTCGAATTTTATAGCCTGTTGTTGAATTCGATTCATCACGTGACAGTGCATCTTATTGCCGAGATGCAGTTAGGAAGATATGTTTCCCAATTGGACATTCCAGTACCTGTTTTCTAGCGTCACGCGCTCGGGGATCCCCAATCCAGCAATCGCCTTGTAGACGACAAATCCTATCGAAGTCAATGGAAATATGAATCTCGGCTCGAAATTCGTTGGTCTTTGGTCGATCGTCCCTCTGCCCGGGAACCACACTAGCACGTTATATATATGCGGTTTTAAAAGCAGGGATACGCGTGATAGTCTGATAATCAGACATGCTTTCATTCACCCATACCTGGTTGATCATTTTTTATGCACGAAATGTACTAAAACATTAAACTCATGTTCAAAGACCTCCGCTTTTCACGCAAGACCTTTTTTTCCTTTCTCCTGGGACGATACTCAACCGTCGCTGATCTTGTTTTGCACTGAAGCGCTTCTATGTGCACTTTCTTTCGCCTTTTTTTTCCCTTCATCTCACGTACTTATCATAACAAGGATTTTTTAACTACAATACCTCTTCAAGGATGTGACGATACTGGTTCCGCAGATTGCTGGCGATTCTGGATGGTGAATGCAAAGCGGAGGGTTTCTTGCTCATGTGCTCTCTGAAAGCTCTGGCAACCCCAGTCGTAGTAAGGTTTTTCTAATTGGATATCCGAACCCCAAATATGACTGCAACAAAGAAGTGGTCATATTGACGTTCGCCACCTTAGAAATCCCACAACATTTCGCAGATTATGTTGTCGTGTGTATCTGCACAAACTCGAACCCAAAAAGAAAAGGATATGCTATTAGCAATTCAATTCAATGCGATAGCAATAAATATGATTTTATAAATTTATCTGAAACACGTTTCTAACTCAGGCGTATCTTATCGGTCTCGGTATTCTGGCTGCATTTAGTCCACACTTGAAAGGTGTGTCTTTATTCCACCACCAGGTTTCTTTATTTGTGTGGAGCCGGACTTTTGAAAAATTGAACAATGTTTTCTCACTATTTTGATATTTTTCACTAAAGTTGTTTCACATTAGTTAACGGCATTTCGGAAACATTCATTATTTGTAATATGCCAGTTTATTTTGTCTATTCGGACGCTTATTATTCCAGCGTTGATAGGTTTAGTGTTCACCTAGCTTAATAAATAAATAACTTTTTTTTTTTTTAAGGACTTGCATTAGCCTAGTATATCTTCCCCCGGCGAGTTTCTCGCCCGTTTAAAGCAGATGCAGCTAATGCAAAGGTTGCGGGTGATGCTACCTGAACTGGTGTAGTCGAAATTGGTGCCTGAAAAGAGAGAGAATGCAAGAAATGAAAGGTAGAAATGACACCGAACTTTGCCATTACTTGTTGTTTGATACGAGGGTTGGTGTGAAACATGGCCATTCATCGCTCTAAGCTTCATATGTGGAGTAACCAATTGTATGGGCCATTGAGTTAAAAGCTTACGACGTTTGTCGCTTTGCTTTGGTGGCTGGCTGCAAATGGTTGTAAATAATAAACGAAGCCAAACCAGCAATATCCAATATATTGTAAAACATAGCCAATGGCCATCGATTGGTTCCGCGTTTGCTGGAATATCCGGAGATCATTTGGTCTATGGTGTCAACCCCTGCCATATTGGCATTATAGTCCAAGATTTGATTCGGCTTTAGGGAAGTATTTTCTTGGTCGGTAGCGCAGGTATAATGTTTTGTCGATAACACAATGACTGCTTTATTTGGCTTTGCCACGTACAAACACAATGCGTATTTCTCATTGTAAAAACCAAACAATGTCTGATATACTGCACAATTTTTTGATTTTTTTGAAATCAGCTGGAACGAAACGTTTGTAAGAGTTCCTACAACGGCGAGTCCAACTTGAAGCAAATGCTCACCCAAAGGCAATGAGGTAAAAAAATTATCGCAATAGATAGTGCGACATGAATTATGATATCTTTAGATCAATGATAACACCACTTGATCGCCTTGATTCACCCCTCGCTCTGCATTGGGTAATTTGCAAGTATATATTTTTCCTTTCAAAGGATAATTTGTGCGTGAATCGCAAGCCCAGCATACCTTGATGCCGTATTTGGCTGGTTTTGAGGGTATATACTAGGGGAACAATTGCTCGTCAACGGTTATGTTGGCACTTGGCGTATATGCTCTCTCTAAATTCGCGTTCAACATGGTCCATATGTCGTCGATTGCTTCAGGACTTACTGGCTAGTAAGCGCTGTTCGCGTGTATTGTCATTATCAAAACGAATGTAACGTAGCAAAATGTTAAAACGTTTTAAAGACATTGTTGCTGTGTAAATGTCGTGATGATAAGGCGCCTACAATTCCTTGGTCGGTTGGGTGTTGGAGTTGAAGAGGCCAGAAAACAATAACAAACCAATGAATGCATACAATTCATTCGTTGGCTGCCAAACCTTTGGATTTGCTGTTGGATGTGCTTCGTTTCAAGTGCGCACTATATAGTTTGGTTTTCGATTTTTTTTCACGGCAAATGATATCAACCATCTCTTGTGTCACGAACTGTTTGCAAATGGAAATGGGATTTTGAATGAAATTACTACTGGTCCCAGCTCTTGCAGCAACAGGCACATTATCCGCTTGTGGCCTGCCAGTCCGTGGTGGAACTTTTATCCACATTCTTTACATGAATAAAATTCGTCAGACAATTGTTAAGGCACAAAACAGCGTCAAGTTCTTCTTGGGGAAGAATATTCATCTCATCACCAACATCATCGTCATCGTAATCAGTTTCCGCCTCTTCCATTTCCAACTTGACCTCAATATCAGACGCATCAGCAGCATAAATATCCGGCACATAATCTCCATCATCGTCATCACCATCATCAGCAAATGGATCCTCTCATTCAGAACTATATCCACAGCATCATACAATTCATTTTGTTCCGTCATTTTTCACTACACAAGAACCAAGAATCATAAAGAAACCATAAAAAATGCGACTGAAACCACAAACAATAAAAAAGTCAAAAGTAATAATTATTACCAAAAGAAACAAAAGAAAAAAATTTATCAGTTTATAATTTACACAGTTATAATTTTATACTCTGAGCAAACACTTCATACAGTACGCACTACAAACGAAATCAAACTCTGGGCCTACTTAGGCCCAGCGGTTGCTTTTCGATATTTACACACGATATTTCCGCGAACTGAGCCCGGAACGACCCGGATATGGTTTCCCTGTGCTCAGCAAGCATCGCCGCAAGAAATCAAGGAGTTTCGGTCTTATTTATTTGGAAAAAAGAAAGTTATATATGTTCAGACTCAAATTGGGACTGATTAGGCCCAGCTGCCCATCCAAGAGTTAAATAATCATTAAGTACAAGTAAGACTTAGTCTTTTTAGAGTACTAACAAAAATAATAGTACATTCACAGAGATACATATTTATATTAAAAGAAACTAAGAAAGAATTATTTTTATTTAAGGTATAAGTAACTTTTAGCGCAAAATAAGAACAAAGCTAGGAGAGAGCGGGAAAAAAAAGAGAATAGAAAGCTGAAAGAAAACTACTGATGTTCAGAGAAATATTTAAATATAGCTATCCTAAATTGAGACGCTCCCGTTGCTCGTTTTATGTGTTCAGGCAAGGAATTATTTAGTCGCCTTTTAAGGCAACAAACTGTGGCAATATTCTATGTCAGACCCCAAAAATACTTTACTAATTCTGAAGTGGCCTCAAAGGCTTTCATTGGTTATCTGCTTCTACCGATCAAAGGTCACAATCAATGAAAACTGTTTCTCTGCTTTTTGTGTCATGTCTGTTTTAGCCACCAATCCTCCACTGAAATTGTCAGTAAAACACTAGTTTTATGGTGGAGCGATGATCATCTATCCAAATATCATAAATAAAATATCTTCAAGCCAATCGGTTAGTGTAAAAATTATTAATTACATTCAAATTAGCTTTAATTGTATTTGCTTCCAAAAAAATTTTAATTGAAGTTAAAAACTTAAAACACATAAACACTTCTCGTCTTTCTGTCATTCTAGCTTCAGAATACGCAATCTCAATCAGTAAGTAGTCAGCAAGGCGCTGCATCAACATCTACACCGCCGTCGTTGATATCATCATCCGCGTCATTCTCTACATCATCCGCATCTACAGTAGGAACAGCGGCACCAAGTTTCCCACAGGGAGCTGAAATAAAAATTCCAGCTGTTGGTGCTACTCCTGTCGCAGTGTCAACGCAATTACCAGCAGCAGTTGTTCAATTGACGCAGCAAGGTAAATACAATGTGCATTATTTATTTCAAATTAATCTCTTATTTTTATTATTTGAGTTCTAACTAAAATAAAAGAAAATGTACCACGTTCTAGTGTCTCCCTAATGAAACCAATCAACGAACTTACTAACGACCAAACGAATATTATTATCATAACTTATTGCACTGAACTTTCAATGTTTCTTAGTTTCTTTTCCTTTGGTTTCTGTTTTGTTTTGTTTTCTTATTTTTATTTTTATCTTTATTTTATTTATATAATTATTGATTTCGTTTTAAAACTTTGGCTGTAAATATTAAACTTCTTTGTACTAATATTAATATAATTAATCTAGATAAAGATGTTTATATCCATCTCTCATAATAATCTCAGTGCATCAAAAAACAATTACTTAAAATAAAAAAAAGAAAGAAAAATAATTTTATTAAAAAGACAATTGCAATTTAATTTCATAAAAATCCCTTTTCCACATAAAGCAAATCGAACAATATTGGTTTCAAGGTTTTTTTTTTTTTTTTTATACAACAATCCATCACATCGTCCTTTGCATTTCTATGATTTTATTTTCATTTCATTTTCGTAGTGTTTTTGTCCTACGAGATCAGCATTAATTTTATTAATTTTTTTTTTATTAAAAAATTAAAACCAAAAAAAAAAACAAAAACAAATTTGTCATTGGATTCCATGTCTTCCCCATAGGTCACATACCCGGTAGACCTTTAGGGGGTCGTCACGGGATGGTCTTTGGTCAAATTCACGTTCCATCTGCTGTAGGAAACTCTTCCGTACCTCTAGTGCCAGGTGCCTAATCAAACGATCATTCTTGTTTTTCTTTTTTCTTGAATCATTTTTCATTTTCTTCTCATTTTGTTTCATTGGTTTTTCTTTTCTTGTTTTTGGTTCTTAATTTCCTTCATTACAAAAGCACTTTTGTTTTTGTTTTATATTTTCTCATAGAAATAATTTAAAGTACAAAACAAAAAGTAATTATAATTAAAACTAATGAATTGGGTGTACGAAAAGTAAATAAATTATTATTTATCTTCCCTTTTTAAATATGGTATATCACGTATAATTGCAAGGTTAAAGGTTTCAGTTGAGCGGGAATGGTTTGTGCTTGACTTCAGTCATTTTCTATATTGCGTGTACACTGTGCAGTGCACAGTGCACCAGTGGGTATACTGCTGTAAGCTCTGTCGCCTCTTCAAAATTCATTAAGAAATGCCTATATTTCCCTTACATGCATTTAAACGTTGGTCTTTTTTCATTCAGGGTTCAGCTAAGCTTTGTACATATGGTATCAGACTTCTGACCAGTTCTTACTGATTTATTTAGAAGGGAGTCTCAACAAATACAATACGAGGGTTATCTGAAAGGTTTCCGACAAGGCATTTTTTCTCAATTTTTTTTTTTATTTTTCTACATAGCATCCTTATAACTCTACACACTTCTCCCAGCGATGCTCCCATCTCTCTAACCCGTCCAAATAGTACTTGGTGTTTTTCTCTGCAAAATAATTGTTCACGAAGGTGATTGCTTCCTCATTTGACCTCTGTCCTCCGAGCGCAGTTTGTAAATGATCTGGTGAATAAGGTGGATGGTTAAGCAGTTCAAACCGTAATTCATGGATTTTCAGGTGAAACAGGATTTTCTTTTTCTGCAAATGTGGCCGTTTTTCCGCAATTTCTACCTTCAGCTTGGCAAGTAAAGATGCGTAGTATGCTCCTGTAATGGTTTTTCCTTTTTGAAGATAATCGATTAATCTATCCCAAAAAACAGTCGCCATCACATTCCCAGCCGAAAAAACAGTTTTTGGTTTTTTTGGAGCCGGCTCGCCCTTTGCAGTCCATTCTTTTAACTGAATTTTTATTTCGGGCGTATAATGGCGTATCCAAGCTTCATCTACAGTAATTAATTGGCGCCAAAACTCGGACTTATTGCGTCTAAACTGCGCCAACAGAGCGTTGGAAATGTTCATTCGAACACGTTTTTGGTCTAACGTAAGCAAACGCGGCACCTAACGCGCGGACAGCTTTCTCATGCCTAAATCTTGATTTAATATGTAACAAACACGTTCCTTGGACATTTTCGTAACCTCTACTATCTCTCTCACTTTAATTCGGCGGTCGTCTAACACCAATTGGTGAACTTTAGCAATGTTATCGTCAGTGGTTGCAGTTTTTGGACGTCCCGAAGGTTCACCATCTCCCAACCTCTTACGGCCACGTTTAAATTCAGCTACCCAAAATTTCACTGCTGTAAATGATGGTGCAGAGTCCCCATACACAGAGTCCAACTCATTTTTGATTTGCGTAGGCGTATTGCCTTTCAAAAGCAAGAATTTAATAACAGCTCGATACTCAATTTTTTCCATTTTCACAAAAAACACTCACATCGACTCACTTAAACGACTGCCAACTAAGCACTGCGCCTCCAAATTGACTGAAACTTCGGTAAGTAACTGTCAAAAGATGCACGACTAGCATTCACTAGCTTTTATTGACGAGTGCCGCTATCTTTACGTTGCGGTCGGAAACTTTTCAGACAACTCTCGTACATCGCTCAAGTTAACCCGGTCTTTGCTATCTGCCTTCAACTAATGGTTGAGCTCCCCTTCCATTTGTGCGCGTCATTTAAGGCAACGGGACTTGAACTTAGTCGCTGTCCCGAGCAGGTATCGACGATTTTTCAGGCCAGAGAGTAAATATTCATTGACTTTACCTTTCTTACGCATCTCTGACTGACTGACTAGCACCATTCTGTACAGACCGATATCGCTACACAGTTCTTAGAGTTCGGTATTATATTTTCTCATCCAAAACCCATCGACTCAAACGGAACCAAAAACCGTTCGAAAAATTTCACTAACGTCCATCCTTCCACAAAGTTATAGCTGTCTATTGGTTGAGAAGTTTTGTCCAATTGCTCTACATATATTGACAGAATATACATACAGTGGTGGAAAAAATAACAGGGACAAACATGTATCTTAGGTTTGTTAAATAAAAACCACTACAAAGTAATTTTTTCATATTTAATTACACCTTAAAAACTCACGAAAACATGTTTTGGTTAATTTTATAAAAAAAAAAATTAAATAATAATAAAAAGTAGAAAAGACACACTTTCTTCATAATACCTGAAATAAATAATAGGGACACATTTGAAATTACGTTCATTTTACGCATTAGTTATACATGTATTGTTAGTACTTAGTACTTCTTCCTTTATTCTTAAGTACAGCATAACACCTACGCGGTATTGAATCCACTAGGGCTCTGCAGATCTCCATTGCAATAGCATCGAAAGTCTCTTGGACCACGTGCTATAGATGGTCCTTATTTCTTATTTTTGTTTTAGAGACTTGTTTCATAAGGTCTCCCCAAAGATCTTCTATAGGGTTGAAGCGGAAAGTTGGGACGGCCACTTCATAGTAAGTAAATTGTTTTGTTGGAACTAGGTTTTTGTTAATTTGGAGCAGGGTTTAGGGTCGTTGTCCTGTTGGAATTCTCACTTTGGCAGCATATATTTTCCTCCGCGTAACGCAGCATACTATTTTTTGAAATGTTTATATACGCTTAAGAGTTCACGGTATCCTTTATCCAAAAGAATGGGCTTACTCCGTACCAGGAAAAACATCCCTAAGTTATTATACTGGCGCCGGCATGCTCTATAGTCTTTTTGTGTATTTGCAATTTAATTCATGGTTCTTTGAACGTCTCACGAACATTTTATTATAAGAGGTTAGCCAACAGATGTGGATGTTGGCTGTCAATTATTGTCATTTACTGAATTCAATGTGATTGATCTTTTTGACAGATGTCGTACAATTTTTGGTCATGGAGTCGTTTACCACGCAACAACGCTTTTTTGTTATTCAATGCCACTACGAAAATAAGCTGTAAAAGTAACATTTCGTAAAATTCGTGAATTTTTCGGTCATTCGTGCAATGGTGAAGCGGTTTGAATAATTTGGTTCGGTATCGGGTCAATCTTCATATCAGCATGCTCTGCCAGCAGCACGTACACGCCAAAACATCACCACGGCATCATTGGCCCGCACTTTTTCGAAGATGAGGCTGAGTTCAGTTTGTCTATTTTTTTTTCCCCAAAATTGAGTAAATTGGGTCTGGATAATCTCCGGTTTCAACAAGGTGGTGCTACAGCCCACACAAGCCATCAATCAATCAATTTATTGCGGACGAAATTCGAAGATCGCATTGTTTCGGTTAGAGGAGAAGTTGAGACTTCTTCCTGTGGGGTTATTTGAAAAGTAAGGTCTATGCCAATAACCCAGCGACCATTCAAAATCACAAGCATAACATCCAAACTAAAATTGCGGCCATTAACCCACATATTCTTCAAGAAGTCATCGATAATTTTGACCTTCGGATTGTCGCTTGCAACAGAAACCGTGGTGGTCACATGAACGATGTTGTGTTCCATTCATAATTGCCATAGACCGAACTTTATTAATCAATAAAACTCTACATTGATTTCACAATAAATGTGTGTTTCCCTTTAGTACGTTTCAAATTGCTTAGCAGTCGAAAAGTTGCGCAGTGAGAACATGGAATAATGTGCTTCTCTTTGGTACCAGGAAATGGGAAATTTACGTAACAATTGAACTTTCTTTATTTCCTTGTGTATTTTAACATATGTGTACAACTAAATAATAGGTTTGTTCTAGGTCTACAAAATGTACAAATTTGTACAAAAACCTGTTCCCGCGAGAACAAATTTGTAAAAGAGAACGCATTTCATTTTTCATTTCTCCATCCTTTGGGCAGGAATTGCAAAAACGTCAAATAAATTCAATTTTAAAAGAACTCTCAAATTCATAAAAGTTTAAATTTATGTGAATTGCGACAATTTTATGCAAATTAACTCAAAAAATGACGTGGACATGGACAAAGAGTAGAAAAAATAGCTTCATATTGAAGCGAATTGTTCGCCTAATAAGATAGAGCTCATTAAACGCACATTACATAAAAAAATAGTAATTTAACCAATCTAAAAATGTTCCTCCTGTTTTACAATTTTTATTTTGTTTTGTTTTTATTTGTTACTTTTGACGTTTTAAACACATTCTACAAAAACGCGTTCCCGCGAGGGTTTGGGTTTAAGAGAGGATTTAATTCCTACTCCTGAAACTTAAGCAAAAAAAATTTCTTTTACAAATTGTTACAAAAATCTCGCGGGAACAGACCCTATTTATTTTATTCAAGTTGCCAATAGAGACTGCCATAGCACCTATAAATCTATAGTATACTTTTATCGCTTACTTTTTATGGTATGCGATAATAACAGGCCGAAAAAAGAAAATTTGACAGCTGCTGTGCTTTGTGCTTTCTGCTATTGCTATATGCTATCAGTTTATAGCTAGTGAAGACGCAGTGTAATCCTCTAAAAAGCTATTTCACTTTTGGCGACAGAGGACACTTATTTTTCCTTCATTTTTCATATGATATCGACCAATCACATTCAAGAAACCAATCAGTCTATGCTGAAACTAGGTGTAGTTAACATTGAGGGAGATTATACGCGTTTTTGCTCAGGCTTTTTTGTGTACTGGATTAGTGATTTGAAATGCAATACCTATACCATAAAATTCAGCTTTTGTCGTGGGACTATAAAACCTTTTTCCAATGCCCAAGATTTTGGTTACAGCTGGGGAATTGCTTTCGTTATTTTATGTTGACTGTACTTAACCCTCTAATGCCTTATTTTTTGATTTGATTAAAAAAAATCTGTATGCACTAAAATGCATGTGATAAACACGAATCTGAAATCAGTTTTTCAATTCATAAAAGTGTTCACCTTTTACAGGTAAAAATAAGGAGATCGCCTGAGGCGGGCTCAGGTTTTGTCAAGAAAAAAAAATGACACAGGCGTAACATAAGGGGTTATTGAAAATATTTTATCGAATGCTGAAAAATAAAGTAATTACTTTTGTGCAATAAGCTTGGGTCTCCGATTTACAACCCGGTTGCTTACAAGTTTTTTTTGCCACTGCGGTCCTGGGATATGCACCAATAACCAACATTGTCATATCTAACTTCTGAAGTCCGAAAGTAAGATTTTTTTTTGGTTTGGAAGGTGGTGGTATTGGTGATGATACTGGTTGACCTCTGGATTTCTTGTTTTCGGTTGAAATCATGCACAAAGACTCAGCTACTTCTGACCGAAAATTTGGCAATTCTATATTTACTCCCTTGTATGACCTATGATAAAGGATAAGATAAACACCTCCCGTATGTCGATTGTATTCCTTTATTATAAATGGACAGTCAATTTCGATGTTTTGTTTCGATCGTGATGATTTGGAAGGTGCTGGGCTAGGCATGCTTGATGTGAAAGGTTTGACACCGCAATACAAAACGCTGCTAATGTCTATGCCGTTCACGTTAGCAACGTATTCTTCAGAGTAGCCTCGCTCAACTTTTCGCTTCGCCAGATCCGCATTGGTTGATAATTTTATATTTGGCATTCGATTTGATCGCACTGTTCCCAAACTATAAATTCCTCGACTTGTTAGTGTAGCAAGCCATAGGAGAGAAACTGATAAGAATGTAAGAAATATAAAGTGGCAACACTAACTAGTGATTGTAAAGTGGCTACACTAGGAAAAGAGTCTGCCGGTAGGTAGGAGAGCAGTCGTAAGTCAAACGCTGTAGAATACAGACGCCTATAAGCAACCAAATAAAGAGCGTAAATTATTTTTTTTTAAAGGATTGTGTTTGTTTTATTCGCGATAAGACTACTAAATTAGGTACGAGGGCGGGTCAATAATTCCGTGCATTTTTGAATTTCTGACCTCTTTACTGAAACAGCAACACTGCTCCTGTCAACAGGCATCTGTCAGTTGACTCCTGTCAAAATTTAAACTTGCTGCGTCAGTTAGTTTGTGTTTGACAGCTATTTTTATCAGACTACTCACTAATTTGAAGAGAAAATGGAAAAAAGTGAATTTCGTGTGCTTATTAAGCATTATTTCTTGCGAAAAAAAACCATTACCGAGACCAAGGCTAAGCTTGATAAATACTATGGGGACTATGCACCATCGATTTCAATGGTAAAAAAGTGGTTTACTGAATTCCGTTGTGGCAGTACAAGCACTGAAGATGCCGAACGTCCTGGACGCCCAGTTGAGGTCTCTACACCCGAAACAATCGAAAAAATTCACGATATGGTGTTGGCCGACCGAAGATTGAAAGTGCGAGAGATTGTGGAAGCCGTAGGGATCTCGCATGGCTCAGTGGTTTCAATTTTGAATGATTACTTGGACATGAGAAAGCTTTCCGCAAGATGGGTGCCGCGTTTGCTCACAGTCGACCACAAACGCAATCGTGTAACAACTTCACAGGAAGGTTTGGCGTTGTTTAATCGCAATATGGAGGAGTTTTTGCGCCGTTTTGTAACCGTGGACGAAACATGGATCCATCACAACACACCAGAGAACAAACAACAGTCAAAACAGTGGGTTTCTAAGGGTGAATCGGCGCCAAAGAAGGCCAAGGTTATGGCGACTGTTTTTTGGGATGCACGCGGGATAATCCACATTGACTACCTTCAAAAGGGAAGAACAATCAATGGGGAATATTATGCCAACTTATTGGACCGATTCAATGGCGATTTGAAAAAAAAACGACCTCATTTGGCCAAGAAAAAAGTTCTTTTCCACCAAGATAATGCAAGGGTGCACACATGTGCAGTTGCCATGGCAAAAATCCATGAATTGGGCTATGAATTGCTCCCTCATCCACCCTATTCTCCAGATTTGGCTCCGAGCGACTACTTCTTATTCCCAAACCTGAAGAAATGGCTTGGTGGAAAAAGATTTGACTCCAATGATGAAGTCATCTCGTCATTTTGAGGACCTCGACAAATCATTTTTTTTGGAAGGGATAAAAAAATTGGAGAAGTGTTGGACAAAGTGTATAGAGCTCAAGGGAGACTACGTTGAAAAATAAAATTACTTTTTTATCAAAAAATCTGTTTTAATCCAAAAGTCACGGACTTTTTGACCCGCCCTTGTATATATGTAAGCAGACCTATTGACGTGTAAAAATTGTCAAAATAGACAATGTGGTTTGCGTTATCTGGGATTTTCCTTGACAAACGTACGACGACATTTGTAGATGCTCCAAGATCTGGTGCATTTTCAGACACCACATTGTCTCCTGCACCTGACTAAATCTCGCAAGCATACGAAAATCCCATATTATCACATAAAACGAAAAGCTAAGTTCCCCATTTATGTGGTTTGGCTGGCATATATTGACGTGTAGGGTTACCTCCCATTTTTGTAGCACACATTTGTTCGTCAACACAAAGACGCTGCAACATAGGAATAGACCCAAGACGTCTATTAAAATGATTTATGATCTTACCGTCTCCAGGCTGGCCCTTAGGCACCATGCTCGAATTGTTGTTGAAATGGAGAAACTGGCGTATTTGTTCGGAACTCATTCGAGTCATTGTAGTTCGGATTGTTTCGAATGAATGTCTCCGCCAATACGAACGAACATTTGGATATCGAAACACAGACATAAAGATCATGATCCCGATGAACTGTCGAATCTCTTGTTTGTTAGTTACAAACTGACTTTCAATTTTCTGCTGGGAATCATATAAATTCATTTGATCAACAAGATGTTGTACGAACTACGAAGTCAAGTCAAGAAGTAGTAAACGATATCAAATGGCGTTTTCAACGCTTTCATGTCGTCTGGCAGCTCTTTTTCCCCCGAACAATGATTTCATTTACATCCACTTGCAAATTTTTTTTCCTCCACAGTATAGATAGAATTCCTGAGCATCATTTCTCATGCTATTGGTCAGTAGTCGAAATATCTGGATCTGGACCATCTTCTTCTTGTTGCAATTCGATGTCAGTTGAGTCATGTTTACGTTTCCTGCAACGTGAAGCAACAACATCACACGTAACACCTCTGGTATTTGATTCTGAAATAGTAAGAGGAGCAGCCGACGTAGAAGGCAATGATGCAAAAGCGCTAAAATTCAGGCTTGCATTTTCAGGATCAATCAATAATTCGGTTGCATTCAAATTATTCAGCAAACAATCATCAATCAAAGACTCGTCTTCAGAGCACATGAAGTCTGGATCGTCAAAATGGTCGTCATCGTCAAAATCACCACCGTCAGTGTCTTCACTGCTCGGAAAATGTTCTACGAAATCGGCTTTATCATTTGCCATCTTAAAAACATTCCTCAAAGACTTTCTCGACATACCTATATGAGAAACATGGAATAAGTACATAGATAATGAGGAGACAGAAAAAAATGACACTGAACTGCCTGAGACCGCCTCCAGACGGGCTCCAAAAAAACACAATGCATTTTTGTTTTTGATGAATGTAACTTACAAACGAAAGTGCAACGAATATGCAATAAAAATCAATGCACAAAGCAATAAATAATCTAGAATAAAGCTAATAAACAGATTGAACAAAAAACTAACTGTTACCTGTAAGCACTTGTTTAATTAAGACCGTCTTGAAACTTGGTGAGGCATTGGAACATTTTGAGCTAAGGTGCCAAACAAAGTGGCTTCTACCAATCGGTTCCTGATAGCGCTGCTAGAAATTGAAACAGGCAAATAATTTTTCGCTGTCTTGAGCTTCCTCCCTCTGGTTTCGAACTGTTGCATTATATGTATATTTTTTCTTTCGATCACTCCAAAAATTTCCGCGATTTTTCATATAGTTAAACTCTTTTTTGAATTGTCCGACGATCATCATGAGAACAGCGCCTATTCCGAGCCATTTTGAAGCAAAAGCCGTCATGTTTAATTTCAAATCAGAAATTACTTATAAAACTAACAAAGAAGTGTTTCTCTAAAATGAAATAAAAGCGTCAATTCTGCCAGAACCACCAACTTACAATTCTTTTCAACTTCAACTTCAATTTGGCAAAAAAATAAAGGGAAACCGAAGAACTATCACAGATATTAAAAACTATTTAAAATGAGAAATGGGTTAAATAAGCTACCACCTTGTCATTATTATTTTTACAATCACTGTGCATGGTTTTGCCGATTCTGTTTCAATACAGTACAACCTCGGTAATTCGAACTAATAGAAACCTACCTTAGTTTGAACAGCGGAGGTTTTCGAATTACTGGATACCCTTTTCGTAGACAATATTTTGCATGAAATATTTGTTTTAAACGGCTTTTAACAGTAAAATAAATAAGTTTATTCAAAAAGAGTTTTCGGACAAAGAAACGAAAGATAATTAATGTAATTCAAAATGAAATCTGTTTAGCAAAACGCAAAATATAGTTACAGTTGTGTAAAAAAAATTGACATTTTAGTTTGTTCCATATTTTTTCAACGGTTTTCTTAGCGATTGAATTTTTTAAATTATTGAATTGTTCGATTTGCTATACTGCAAATTCATTTTCTACTAGATAGTCCACTAGCTGATTCATAAATTGAAGAGCACTGCCACTGCTGATAGTTATTTTGGGTTCAGGTATGGTTTCAATTTCGCTGTCAGAGTCAGTCAGTCATATTTTCGCCGCTCAAATTTTCAATTGCTCCATCTTGTACCCAGTCTCGAATTTCTGCATTTCCAATTTCATTTCCTGGCTTGATTTGGACTAAAAGACGAGCCAATGCAAATTCGTCACCGCTCTCTTAACGGAGCTTGTTGAATTAGAGTTGAAAGGGGTAAATCATTGTCTTCGTCCCACTCCGATTCTCGAGGCAATATTTTCGACCAACATTTTTCTATACTCTTCGACGCTATTTGACTCCACGCAGAAGCTAGCAAGTGCATAGCATCTCTTAAACTGAACGGCTTGATGCACTTTGCAATGTCGGTTTCTTCTGAAGCTATTATGGCTTCAAGTAGAGACTTTTTGTATGATATTTGAAGCAAATTAATTACGTTTTGGTCCATCGGCTGGATGAGTGCAGTTACATTGGGGGGAAAATACATGCTCACAAAAGCGCCATCCATACTTTACAACGTTTTCCGCTTTCCAGTTCCCGACTCAGTTGGAGTTGAATATGCCAAATATTTCTTGGAATTTTGTTTAATGTCGATTTTCCAACTCCAAATTGATATGCTACACAGGTGGCGCTTTTTCCTTTGCTTAATTCGCCCAAAATTTCGCATTTCTGCTTCATGGTTAAAAATTTATGCTGCTTCTGAAGGCGGGCGGTTCATGGTAAAATGTAACACTTTAACTTTAAAATTAACTTTTCAAAAAACAAACCGAACACAACGCTAAGTTGACACCAAATGAAAACTACCTACGCAACACACTTCAGCGTCCTTATCGCAAAAACGTTTAACCGGCTGCAGACTTAACAGGATTCGACACATTTCTCTTTCTCAGAAATGTCTTCACACTTAGTAACTGCAGGGATGGAAACAATTCGAATTACAGAGTACGGATTTTGGCAAGCGCTCGAATTATAAGATACGTAATGTAAAAAATTTGGTGTTGGAATTATCGAGCGAGTTCAAATGAGCGAGGTTGTATAGTACTGCACTTGTAATGTCATCAGGGTATGGAACATAGACTTTTGGTTTTGGTTTGCGAGTTTTTGGCAATTTTCTCAAGTTGATGTTTAAGAAGTTAACATCAGTGTTTTTTGACATCACAGGTCTCGGTGAGCTTGCTTCTGACCTTTACCAAGCAGCGAGTGCTCTCCATTGTAATTTCGACAGCTCGATCAATAAAGAGGACTTCTTGAGTTTTCTCTATGATCCGCCGTAGTGCGAATATTACTCGACCTAAATCCGCACTCATAGGGGCCAATCGAATCGTTGACAAACGGTTTTATGGATTCAAAAAGAGGCTAATGCAAGTATAGTTGGCGCAGTTTAGAAGGGGTCCCTTTTTTGTGGGTCGGATAAAATATGTTAAGGTTTCATTCGTCAAGTATGTTTTCTTAGGACTAAATCAAATAGCACCGACTCTGACTCAACTACCAACTGGTTGGCTTGGCACGATCATTTAACTTTTTGTAAACCTTCCGAAGGTTGTTCCTGGAGTACCAGAACCCCATTTCTTCGATTGATCGCTTCTCATGCTCTTTCTATTTTGTCCAGAGTAGCCGATGTTTTTCCCTTCTCCTCTGACCATTAAGTGGACGAGCTGTTCTCGGTCTTCAAACAAAAAAAAAATTATTTTGACAGGAATTGGTTTCTACATAGTTTTCTCAGCGATGAATCCTAGATCGTGTATATTAGGCCTAGGAAAATTTAACAGGTCACTTTATTTAGCACCAACAAATTGTTAAGATCGAGAATACTATGATATTCTTCTTTCGGCTCCTTCAAACATTATTCGGAATTCAAGTTGAATTTCGAAAATTGAAAATATGCCTTTGTAAGTTGCTATTTTAAAGACAAACCTCATTCATCGTATGCCTCTCTGTGACAAACCGCTGGATGAGGCTCAAATTCATGGTACAAAAGCAATATTTTTCTTACCAATTAGTGGGTCATGTTATCAAAATGTTGCTTTCTGATTTTTCTTCTTTTTCAAATATTTTAGACTGCATTGGTTGGAAACTTACTATGCGTCCTGATCTAATTTTAGTTGTTGACATTGTACTAATCGATTAGTATTTTAAATGTATTCAAATATTGTCTTTGATGTGTGTAGCACATTACCGTTAAACATGACGCGTATTAGTTTTGAGAAAAAAAAAATGTAGTTGAAAATTTCACAAAAATATCGACCAATTTTTTATTGTTTTTCACCTGAAAAATAACGCACCTATAAGTCAAACAATGTCACATTTAGATTTCGCGGACTGTGATAAAAAATGTAATAAAAACATTATTTTGGGCATTATACGTTGGGATAGCGAACTAGAATTTCTACAATTCTGGAAATGCAGATTTTTTTTCTCAAAATCACAACCACAACCTGAAGGTGATTACTGAGAAATGTGGGCATTGAGCAATAAGGACTGAAACGAATAAAATTTGGAAACTTCAAAGTAAAAAAAAAAAGCACGAGTATTTTTCATATCTTCATCATAATCGTATTTGATGGTCCGTTGAATCTTCTCTGCATAGAAGCGCGTACACTAATAACAAGAGTACGTAACCCCGCCACAATACACAACGTTAGCTGTGTACAACGCTGCACATAACAAATAATTTTTTCTGTTGAATCCCACTGTGCATTTTTGAGCAAAAAAACCGTATGGGTGGGGGTCGGAAATGAATCCCCTCCGAGATACAGAGGCTTTGAGCAAACCCTTTGCTATCTTGTTTGGACTCATATTGAAAATAACATCTTTCAAATTTATGCGCGTATGGTAACAAATGGGGTATCGTTGAACACGTAATTATGAGCACTCTCATCGTTTCAAAGTAAATATTTCCCAAAACTTATTGCAGATTAAAAGTGATTTTTCTTTTTTAAAAGCTTTAAATGTTGACTTTGCCATAAGGTCACGTCATTTCATCAGTAGTTTTCAAGATACGACCCAAATTATTGAAACAGATAAAATATTAAATTAAAAATTGTTAACAATCTTAGAAAAAAAAAATACGAATATTGATTGCACATTTTTATTTTTATTTTTTTCATCAAATCTTATATCAGATGAGTTGTTTAAAGTGCAAACCATTGTTTTGTATTCACGTCAAAGCTTGTCTTTGAAAGGTTCTAATAATGTCCATTCTTTTAAGTTCTTCTCGGACTTTCACAACCGCCTCGTCAATCCCATGATTCAACTCATTTTATGTTCCTATTTCTGACGAGTAAACAATGTCATCAGTCCCCATAAATAAAAGTCCATTGGGCTTAAGCCCTTAGACTTTGGAATGTATCAATCCCGCCTTGTCCTCGAATTTTCATACACGCGACCTAACTGCATGGCCATAGTGTACTGGTACATAATGGTTGTACATTGTTGCAGTGGTATATCACCTAATAGTTCTGGTAATTTGTTTCACAAAAATCCCAGGCAGAGATTCGAGTTAAGCCTTAGAGGAAGCCGATAGTGTTCGATCAGCTTGTTACCCAATATTATATGCCTGTACACATTGACGTTAAACACATAATTCATATTTTATTTTCACTCTAAGTAACATATGGATAAATATATACATTAAGTTCTTTAGGAAAAAAATAAATAATTACTATAACATTTATATTTTAAAAGGTAAAGTAATTTAAATGCCATATCGATTAAAGATTACTTCAAAAAAAAAAATAACGTAGGTGGGGTGAACCATACAATTAATGTAAGGAAAAAAAGAATAGACGATAAGGTTAACACACTAATCTCGGTAACACAAGAAGTAATTTTGGGGTGAAAAAACAATTCAAATAACAAACAAGAAATCTATTCACCAAAAATCTGAAGCGCTATTTAGGTCTGAACATCAAGTAAGTTACAATATCTAAATCTATAGCCAGTTTTTGAGAGTTTTCAAAAGGTACTTGTGACATTTATTGATCTCAAAGATAATGGGGGTGAGTTAAATAATCGGCAAGAAACCACAGTAAAGAAATTACGTTAAGCTGTCGTCCGGAAATAAGGGAAGTTAACGAAGAATAATACGAGGGGCGATCAATATATTCTCGGTATCGATATGAAGGAAAATGCGAATTCAATTTAAATTGTTTTTATTTTTCAATATAATCTCCCCTAACATCAATGCATTTGTTACATCTTGAGATAAGCTTTTTTAAACCCTCAAAAAAATAAATTTCCTCCTCCACCATTTATTGCCGACTTGAGTTCTTCATCATCCGAAAATCTTTTTCCACGAAGACATTTTTTCAAATCCGGAAGCAGGAAATAATCACTAGGGGCAAGGTCTGGACTATAGGGTGGGTGTTGGATTTCTTCGAAACCACAATCTCGCGCAGCAGCCTTGGATGGAAACTCGCGCCGTGTGAACAGGAGCGTTGTCATGAAGAAGCAACACACCCGCTGCGAGTTTACCCCGTCTTTTCTTTTTAATTTCCTCCCGCAAATTATGCAAAGTGGAAGCGTAGGATGTGGCGTTGATGGTTTCACCTTTTTTTTTGTACTCAATGAGCAAGATTCCCTTTGAGTCCCAAAAAACTGTGGCCAGGGTCATAGTGGTGGACCCATGTTTTGTCCCCAGTAACAATTCGATCCATAACACCGTCCGCGTTCTCACTACACATCTCCAAAAGCTCTTTACAGCATGCGATTCTCACTTTTTTCTGTGGCGCTGTGAGCATTCGTGGCACCCACCTTGCACTGACCTTTGAAAGGTTATGACCATCTTAACCTGGTGTGGTGTGGTGTGAATGGTACCAATTGAAAGCTTGGTGATCTCTGCCATCATTTTCACCTTTATTCGGGCATCCTCAAGAACAAGTTTTTCGACTTCTTTGATGCTTTCTCCCGTACAAGCAGTAGCCGGGGCGCCGGAGCGGGGGTCGTCTTCAATGCTCTCTTTGTCTCTCTTGAACTCACTTGACCGCTTTTGCACAGTTGATAATGAAGGTGCGGAACCCTGGTAAACAGCCACCATCTCTTCATGAATAGTTTTTTGACTTTTTCCTTGCTTAGTGAGAAATTTAATTACAGCACGATGCTCAATTTTCACCATCATCGTCTCAGTTGCCATTATGATTCTGTTTAACTAGAGATAAAACGCGAATTAATAATCATATTTATATGAAATTTTACATGAATGCACTAAAATAATAGTATTACTTGATAAATAAGTCAATTTATATATACAACCACAGCTTCAGCCCGATACCGAGAATAGTTTGAACGCCCCTCGTACATTGTGGTTGTCGTACCGGAAAAATACTCAACTAACGAAAAAGTGTAACATTTTTTTTTGCCAATTTTTTTTTACAACGTTTTCTGTATGGTTAATTTATTTGAATAAGCACCACCTCAGCAAGTCATGCCTTGTTGCATTTTAGAATGGAATAGACCATAATAGATAGTCGTAAGTAACATCAAGTGAACAAACTGTACTCACGTAGGTATTATTTTGAGAGCAGAGAGCAGCTGTGTGGTTAGGGAAGCACATCCTTGAATCAATAACAAGTCCAAGATATTTGAACTCATCAACAATTTTAAAACATTGATTTCCATAGCTAAAATGGTTATTAAAAGTGCTTGTGGAATCAGAAAATCCACAGAAGCAGTTCAGCAGTTTAAACTTAAGGCATGCAGATGCATGAAAAAAAAACGTCCACCTTAAAGTCATTACATAAACATTATTTTCAATTTAGAACTAATGACCAAATTATGTTCTGCAAGCCATATTCTAAGAAGGTCTAAGTCCCAATTTACATCAGCCATCAGATTAAGTAGACTATCAACTCCATAAGCCTAACCGATGTTATCTGCGAAAGCAATATGCATTCACCTTTGAACTTACATAATTTGAAACAACGAATTAATATAGATGATAAATAGTATTTGGCCCAAAACGGAGCCTTAGTGTACACCTAGATTTAGGGTATCGACAGTAATACTGATTCTAACGAACTATGCTAAGAAGCACTGTGGAGGTTGCTTCTGCCAAGGTATGTAAATTATGGAAATTAGTGATTACATCCCAGGTTAATTCCGGCTTATACGTCCTATAAAGTTGCCATCCGCAAAGTGTCTTTCCATAACGTAATTACATTTTTCCAAACGTTTCTCTGAGTTCCCGGGTTGTAGCTCCTATACTGGTACGACGAGTATGAATGTATTATAGAATTCTCCAGATATAAGTCCTACTTAGATTAAAATGTCTATTTAGTTGCCTAAGACTGGTATTTGGATAGTTTCTGACATAATGTAAAACGTCTTCGTAGCTGCAAACGCCTTCTGCTAAAACAGGGTGTGAGTCTTTCGACGATTACCGTGTTTTCCTCTCTCTTTCAACCTGGAAAATGGTATAATAAGTGCTTAACGCCTTGTGCTAAAACAGGGTGTGAGTCTTTCGACGATTACCGTGTTGTTCCTCTCTCTTTCAACCTGGAAAATGGTATAGTAAGTGCTTTGCCATTTGGGAAATGGCAGTCCTATCAGGGTAACGTCCATTGTATATGCACTATACCTAGTCCTGCCATAAGTTCTGTTACACAATTACACAGCGCTTATCGTTCAAAACTTCCTGCGGGAAGTTGCATGCCTTAGATCATTGAAGAATACTAGACAGTTTGGTTTCAGTTTGCAAGCTATTAATATGGAGTGGGGCGTTAAAGAGAATCGAGTCGCAGTAATAGCGTTACATAAGTGCGGAAAGAGTGCTGGCCAGATTTTCGAGTTGCTAAAATCACTCGGAATATCGAGAATTTTCGTTTATCGGTCTAATGCTCGCTTCGGCGATTTGTCTGCAGTAGAGGAGAGGCCAAGAAGTGGTCGTCCGTACGAATTTGATAGTAAAGGCAGTGCGTGAACGAATTCGGAGAAATCCCCTTCAATTCTTCAATCTTTGAAAAATAAATGCTCGGTTTTGAAAGTGTTCTTTGTCATTCGGTCCAGTGACTGCAATGCCATCAAAATATACAGCAGTATGTGGAATACCGGATAAAAGTCGCCCCAGGTAGCATTGAAAAATCGCCGGTGCAGAAGCTAACGGTCATACTGGAAATACCCCAGGTGAGTTGAAATAATCAGATACTTTCTCGAAGCCGGCGCTATTTCAAACTGTAGGTACGCGTCCTTCAAATCAATCTTTGAGTACTTCCACTCTCAAGTGGAATCGGATGTGTGTCTTTAACAAGGACTGGATTGATCGTTGTCGCCACAGATACGAATTTGCCCGTCCTTTTTTGGCACATTGACTGTCGGTGTAGCCCATTCTACTGGTACGTCATTGGGGTCCACTGGAGAGTTTATACCTTTCTCCACAAGTCGGTTTAGCTTCTTCTCAACGTTGTGCTGTATTCCAAATGATGGGTCTAGCTGGAAAATGGATAGATTTAGCATTGTCTCCCTGATCGGCTTCTTTGAGTTTGAGAACAGCTTTGTATGTTTTCTCAACAGAGCTTGAAGTGCACTGTTAGTTGTTGAAGTGCATTCCAAATAATTGTTACCCTTATCATGTGATAGCATTGGTGTTGTTTTTTCAACTAAAACCACTGGCAATGTTCTTACTTCTTCAGACGCTTCCACGGCCACTTTGCACTTTCCTTTGGATTAAGTTCTATAGTTGCCGTATGTTTTTAACTGTGGTCCGTTGGTTAAATTTGGAGATCCGATCTTAGCCCAACATTTTGAATTGATGATGGAAACAGATGCTCCAGAGTCCCAGTCCATTGTGCAAGTATGTCCATTAATTTTCAAATCGATTTGTTTGCTGTGGCTTTTTTGTTTGATATTAAAAATTTGCTCGTCGTCACTGTTCGACTGCTCACTTCTGTCTGATGAAACTATGTACTTGGCTTCATGTGTGTTTTTTTTTTTGAAATTTTGTAACGGTTGGTTCCCGTTCGTTTTGTCGATCTCTGGTCTGAACCTGTGTTGTTTACAATTGCGCGGCCTGTGATAATACAGCAAGAACCATAGTGTCCCTTTACCTCACAAGCTTCACAAGTACGCTTCTGGCACAACGCAATTTTCGTGCATGTCTCTCCTTCCACCTGCAAGATTTACATTGATTGTGTTTTAGCTCTCTAATTTTTTGTTTTTTGTCTAATTGTTTTTTTTTTTTCTTTGCCAATCGGTTGACCGATGATTCGTTATCACTTAGAGTGATGCTGCTTCCCTTGACAATGCAACTGCAAAAATTTCGGCGAATGAAACTTTCCTTTCTCCGTTCTCGTCTGTTGTTTTTAAATCCGGCCACTTTTGTTTTAATTCAATTTCCAATCGCTTGTGTTGTAATGTCTCTTAACTGACGATCCAGCAACGTGCCGTCATAACCGCAATCTCGACTGATTTCCTTCAAACAATTTGCATATGTTCAAATGATTGGTTTTTGTTCCTGACACTATTCCAGAACGTAGTAAGAGCCTTAAATCTAGTAGTTTTGATTTGGTATAGACAAATGAATTTTGTTTTGATGGCCTCGTACGTATCCTTTTCAAATTTCTCTGTGGCGTCTGAAAATTCCACTCGGTATTGCTCAGGTTTTAAAATGGATAGAAACAATTTTCGTTCTGCACTAGAGTACTCGGGTCCTTCTTTGTATTTGTCCCGGCCATACATACGACATCGCGCTTCAAAACAATTTATAAAGATTTCGGCTGAACTTAATGTATCGTACGGGTCACACCGAAAACTTCCGACGATGCGACTGATATCACTAGGCACGTTGTTAGAAATGTTTCCACCGGAGCTTTCATTTCTGGTAGTTCTTTGACTGTCCACAAGTTGATTGATGAGCTCTCGCTGCATTTGCATAAATTGTGCGAATTGATTGACATCCATCGAAGAGGTTATGTGGTTGAGATTGAACAGCTTATACGAGTACATGTCCAATATCTTTGCTGCAATCCCCGCTGTTTGTTATTTTTGTTTTAATAAAAGATCCTCGTCGCCAGTATGATATGTAATTTAATTATAACTTCATTTTTTATTATTTCAAAATTGATAAAAGAAATACAAAATAATTTTAACTTTTTTGGTGTGATGGTAAGCCAAGCGAACGGGGAGAGCGGCGTGACCAAGCAAAGCCACTGAACTGTCAAGCTGTCAAGTGTTGAACTTAATTGTCAAACAACATCACAGATCTGAGCTACACTTGCAGTAGCACGCGGACAATGGCCATGAAGACATTCTGTTTACGGATGAGAAAATTTTTTACCGTGGAAGAAGTTCTCAACAAAAAAAATTACAAAATTGATGCCATTTCATCTAAGGAAGCGAAAAAAAAGTTGTTCCAAGGGTTGAACGTGGACATCATCCCGCTTCCATAATGGTTTGGTGTGGGGTCTCTCACCACGGTGTCACATCCCCCATTTCTGTGAAAAAGGCGTAAAAACTGGTGCAAAGGTTTACCAAGAAGATTTGCTAGAGGGTGTTGTGAAGGGTTTGACTAATACCCTTTTCAATGGATAAAGATGGATCTTGGGCTCAGAGTCAATATTCCTGGCTTTATAGCAGCAGAAGATTGCCCGTCGGGGAGTCCAGTTCTGAATCCACTGGATTATGGTTTGTGGTCAGAATTGGAGAGAATGGTCTGCCAGACTAGACTCATCACAAAAATTTGGAAAGCCTTAAAACAGCATTAACCAGAGCATCGTGCCCGATCTCCATGGGAACCGTACGTGCCACTATAGCCCAATGCCACACCGTTTGGAAGCTTGTGTTAAAGCAAAAGGCTGTCATTTCGAGCGAATCCATTTTTTTTAATAATAACTATTCTGGTCTAATAAATGAAACAATTTTGAATACAATATCTTTACTGCTTTTTTTTTATAGCGTTTTATATTTGTAACAGAACTCATGGCAGGACTAGGTAGACATAAACCATGTCTGCGTATGCGTATTCTTGTGTTGAAAAGTCCATCATCGAGAGTATTATGAATTAAACGTAAATATCTCGGTTAAAAACTACAAACTGGTTATGTAAATAATTTTACATTCTTTTCATATTATTTCATAGGAGATCTGCTTATTATTTTTTTTTTAAGAAAAAAGACCCGTAATTCTTTTTTTTAACTGAAAAAATGGGTCCTACATACCCGAAGTGGTTCCTTTTTCCCCTTTTAGGGGTTATTTTTTTAAAAGAGACCTTGAATTTACATTGCGCAATAATAAACTTATTTTATGGGGAAAAAATAATCCAGACCAGTTGTTAACTAGTTAAACTTATAGGGCTTTTGTAGAAGAATACTCCAATTTTGAGTAGTTTTATAATTTGTACAAGTTGGGTGGCATCATAAAAACTACTGACTTGACATGAAATGACCTGACTTTTGACTTTAAAAAAAAAAAAAAAAAAAAAAAAACGGTTTGGTTGTTTGGTTTCGTAATGTAAGCGATGCGCAGATTTCCAGGCGCGGTAGTTTTTGGGATTCGTTCAGTTCATGGCGTACCCACTTATCGAGTTTCTTTACCTTTCGAATGAGAGAAAAGTTTCGACTTATTATCATTAGGGATGCTTTCATGCTTTGTGCAGACTCCCGCACCGATTTCGGTGGGTCCGAATCCACCGTTGCTCTTAAAAAATCGTCGTCAGCTAACGTTTCCGGCTTCCCACGTGGTTCTCTTTCGAGGGTGGCCGTGGCTCAAGTCGTAGTGTGTTAGCTTCCCAATCGGACGGTTCGGGATTCAATACCAGCCGTGGCCGAAAGACTTTTTCAGTAATAATTTCCATACCAACCGTCGTATAGTGTGTTCGTTTACCGTTACATCCTCAAATCCGTCATTAATGTTTTTCATTGGCAATGACGAATTATGTCCCATTTTAAATTCGTAAAGGAAGAGGGTTCGAATAAATAATTCCTAGAAAAAAAAAGTACGGTACTTGTAACGAACCCTAAAATTTTCACACGTCAAGCACACGTGCCACTTTATTTTATAAAAAAAAAAAAGAAAATTTAACGTTCTGGCACAGATGTTCACTCGAGAACTTATTATTTCCGACGGAGCAAAAATCGGACATTTCATGTGGTACAACCCAATACAATAAATATTTACCATTAAGTCTGACGCCATGCACTCACAAACTTCATTTATCCTAACCGCCTTACTGAAGTCTACATTCAAACCTGTGAATATACATACGTGATAATTTGCTCATAATTTTATTTTGTTTTTGTGAGTTGAGATTATTTTTTGCAGTTGGAAAACGTGCATATTCTGTACGCAGATGCTTCTTTTTTCATTTGTAGTATAATGATAGAAGGTTACTATTTTATTTTATTTGTTTTATATTTATTTTTTCATTATTCTAATTTTCATTTTAACTTAGTATGCATGTCATAAATGAAATGTCAGTTATAAAATTTACACATAATTTTTGAGTCAACAAATTTTGATAAAAAGGAGGTGGCGTCTGGTGTGTGTGCGCGTTAAAAACAAAATACTTTTTTAAAACTTAAAACGATTGTGTAGAGCACAGTGTGTTTGTTGATGACATGATTTTCAAAATCTAGATGGGAAAAAATGTACAAACTTGCACAAGGATTAAGTACAGAAAAAAAAAAAAAATGCAGAAAAAAATATGTTTCTCCAAGCCGGGTAAGCCTAGCTTAATTTATAAAAAACCGGAAATAGTTTTTGATCTCATAACCTGCCCAACAATGCAAATATAAGGGTATATTTATGAAGTAACAAATGTTCAAAAATCTTTACTTAAAAAGCCATGGTTGATATTGGGATAAGAATATTTCTAACGTGTCTGATGTTTAACCTCACTTTTCAACTGGCGGTGGTCTGTTTAGATACGAGGGTAGTCCCAGAAGCACCCGATCTAACAAAGAAAACGCAATGGGGAAAAATATGTTTATTTCTCTACGTAGTCGACTTTTAGTACAATTTACTTTTCCCAGCGATGTTCAATAGCTTCGATACCCTGTTTATAGTGAGAATCGTGGAGCTCCTTAAAATAGCCATCAACCGCAGACTCCACCTCTTTACTGTTGTTAAATCTTTTACCACCGAGCCATTTTTTTCAAATTTGGAAATAGAACATAATCCGAAGGGGCTAAATCCGGCGAATAGCGAAGCAATTCTAACTTTAACTCAATGATTTTGGCCATCGCGATGTTGGATGAGTGAACTAGTGTTCTTAGCGAAACAAAACTTTTTTCTTCGCCAAATGCGCCAAACGCTACAATAAGTTCGCATAATACACACCGTTGACTGTTTTTCCTTTCTGAAGATAAGCAATGAAAATTATCTCACGGGCATCCCAAAAAACTTACGCTTTGACCTTGCCTGCAGATGGGACTGCCTTCGCCTTCTTTATAGCCGATTCTCCTCTTTGAGTCCATTGTTTTGACTGTTCATTCGTCTCGGGTATGAAGTGATAGACCCATGTTTCATCCATGGTTGTGAATCGAATCGATGCAAAAACCCGGCTTAATTGCTGTGAAACTTTGCCAAACACTCGATTGAAACATCCTCACGACGATGTTTTTGTTCCATTGTGAGTAATCGCGGCACCCATCTCATGTCCAATTTTTCAGTCATCATCCGATGTACAGCGCTTTTTGAAATCCCTACCATATCTGCTAGTTCACGCTCATCCAATACCATTTTGTGGATTTTTTTCAACATGTCTGGTGAACTAACCTCATTTGGCCGACCACTGCGATTGACAACTCGTACGGCCTCGCTTAAATTCTGCCACAGAATATCACCTACTCCCCTAGAGCAGAATCCAGTTCCGTTTTGATGTTGGTTGGATTGAGGCCTTTCAAATGAAAGTATTGTATCACATAACGATGAGCAATTTTTTTCCATTTTTAAAAATTCATTAAGAGAGTTCATCATTGTTGGCTGCGAACAAATACTAAACAACATAGCGTCGACAAACTTCAAATTTAAACTTTATAAGGTTGGTACTTTCTGTCATTCTTTTTAAACAACAACCGCCGTTTATTCTAGTCAGTTCGGGTACTTCTGGTCTACCCTCGTATTTGTAAATTAACTTTTATTGAAATAAAGCCTAGATTCAGCACAGTCGTTTTTCCGACTCAGATTGCTCCGGCGTTTCCAAATATACTTAATCCTTAGTAAATTTAGTTCTGCCTCAGTCAGTCATGAACATTTTAAATATGTTTTCTTTTATACGTCACAAGATCGTTAAACATGTATGATTGTCTTAACTTCAATAAAGCCAGTATTGGTGGATTTTTCAGTAAATGCCGCAGTCGATAAATCTTCTAAACGTCGACGTCGATGAAGATTAGGGTTAAAGCCTTTGAGTTTCGGCGATTCACAGGAATTTATTTTTCTTCTGATTTGAGCAAATGATATGTTAATGCTTTTCATCAGGCATACGCTCATCTGACCAATTCTCAGAAATGTGTTGGTGCATGCTTAAAACAAATCATCTTCAACGGCTTTTATTAGCTCCGCGCTCTTCGCTCTAGGCCGGTATGCGGCCCATGAATGCAACTGTGTAATTTTTGATCATGAATATTGCTGTTCAAATTTGGTTATCAACTTCAACTTAACTAACTGATTCTGTACGTCTGAAAGTGAAACTTTAGTCTTCATTGCCAGCAAAGAATAGTCTTTCGATTTTCGCAGCATCGTATGTGAATCTACTTCAATATTTTAAAAAGTACAAGTGGTAATACTTTCGTACATCGTTTCTCGAGTAGCAACTCTCATTCAATTTTTGCGATCGCGTCCTTTTTACGCTATTTTATTTTGCGGACGTCTATGTTTTTATTTGCATTTTTGCTCCAGTATTAGACGCCGGTTTATGCGCATTTTAATTTGCGGGAATTTACTGATGGCTTGAAACCAAGAACATCTGCAACGGCATTTTGTATAGCCTCTTGACATCGTTGTTATAGGTCTTCTACTTTTTCATTAGCCCCATTAGCAGATTTTTGTATCTGCCTGTCCCAGAGATCACCATGTGATCTTGAGAATATTTAAATGAGCAAATCGTGTACTCGGTATGTTAATGTTTCGGGTCACTTTACAGTTGTTTAGATTGAAAACAATTTTTGCTTCATAGTCAAGAAAATGTTTTTCATTTCATTTCCTTTTTCTGTTTCTGTTTTGTTTGGTGTGCGTTAAGAAAAGACAAAACTGAGTTTACGACTTATTTATTTATTGTGAAGTTCGTCACACAGTCTCAGCGAAAACTCTCAAATAAATAAACGCCAGTGCAAAAACAAACAACGAAATTTTGTCTCTGAAAAACAACTTTCCAGCTATCGGTAGCGAGACATGTTTTTCTGTTTCACCTTGTCTTTTTGTTTTGTCGCGCGCCCCGTGGTGTTTTGCGCTATAAATAAGTATGCAATAATCGACAACGACGCTGGTTTGAAACATATTTGTTGGATTCTGTGTGTTTTGTTGTATGCAAAGCCATGTATTTTCGACATCCAGTCATAAAACACATCGTGTGAAAAACATGTTTTTTGTTGCGCCTGCTTTGGTGTGTGTTGGCGGCTCATAAGAATCAACGGATTGTTGTTTCATTTGTCGACAAAAAACATTTTGTCTGATCCGCTGTGTTTTTAGCGTTAGTATAATTGCGCTTTCAGATGTGGTACCGTGGAGGCTATATTTGCCGGCTGTCCTATAACAATGTTTCGGTTTTCTTTTGGGTTTAACAACGCATAGAATATCATGTTTAGGACATACTCGTATATATCATAGGTTTTGTCGAGTAATTCTTAGCTACTAGGCTTTGATATTAGACGTTCACTCAGGTGTTGACAACTAAAGATAAAGACTTTTTGCCTACCTAAGTCTGCAGCGAATGACAGATCACCATCCAAATACAAGTTGTCTTTGTTTTCTAAAGCAATACCCTATTAAATACTTTTTCTAGGCTTTTTGCTTTTGAAATATTTTATTATATTTGTTTTCTGGAAACAGAAGGTACCAATACGCACCGTCCTCAACTACCAAATAGTTCCCTTTAAGTTGAACTCTAACCCCACCATTACGTCCATGTGATGTGTGACAGTTCCTTTGTTAGAACGTGCTTTATTCTAAGCTTATTTGTTGCGGTTAACTACTTCACTGTGACCTGTCGACGATAGTAGTTCCTTCTCCAGAAGCTTCTACGTTTTATTATACGGGTAATAGTCCCTTAATCCTACTCGTCACGATAAGGTCTTTTTTTTCCGGAGAAGGTTAGATTATTTTCTAACCACACTCAAAGATATGTGTATGAGGTACTACCACTGTTCCTGCTAATACCCCTTGCCTATACATATAACGCAGTATAATGAAATTAGTTTGCAATCTACAATTTTGAACATTTATATAGTTGTAGTACTTGTAGTGGTTAATTTCGTCAATTACTACCCAAGGGAATGGGGTTCATATCTTGTCAAACCGAAAAGTAAAGGTGAATTGTAAAGTAAATTGCCTGTCTATAAAAAAGTCTTTCATCCTCCCGATGACAGAATCGCTTTGCGTAATTGCCTCATTATATATTCAACTCTATATCATAATAGTCTACTGCAACATAGGTCTGCAATTTGTATGACCTAACGTTTAACCCATGATTTTTTTCTGATAATTTTGCTCTATTAGCTATCATTTCTCTTTTCAATTCCTTTCCAAATCAGCAAGAGATCTTATAAGTGATTTATTCGAATATTTATTTGTCTCCTTTCTAATATCAGCACGAATAATTGTAGTTTTTAAAATTCCTAGAATATTTGATTTGATGTTTAAGTAAACTCACAAGAACTTATTCGGAAGAAGAAACTATGTGCTTCCAAGTGACTTGACAAAATCGTTGTTTGTGGGTATAGTGAAGAACATAAATCTTAAGCAAATTTAGGGTTTCTATTTTCTTTAAATTGCATGATAATAAAAACCGTGCTTTGATTTAATTTTCGTCAGCAACTACGATTGTACTTTCATATCTGTTTATACATATTTTCACATTTCACTTATTCACATACTGCTCTTCACTCTTCAACTTGGTAACTTTAATTTTACCGTGTCATTATCATCAAACACACCCCACCATACGATTGTTTAGTTTTGCTCGCTTTAATGAATTTATTTTGATAAAAAAAATTTTTGAAAATAATCGAAGAATGCTGCATTTATAATTTTTACTTTTGTTGAATTAGCTCCTTTGAGAGGCTGACAGGAAATTTGCTATGACCGCATGATTGTCTTTGTTGTGATGAAAAAAAAAAAAATAAAAAAAAATAAATAATAATGATAGAAGAAACAAAACGCTCTTTAACCAAACCATGTTGCAATTTTTTTTAAATAAATTTTTATTTATTTTTCCTTTTATCAAAAGGTGGAACGCCACTAGTACCTAATGTATCCAGTAGTTCAAGTATACCCGACAAACGGCGTACATTACCAAATGCCGGCCCCACCACAGCGATCCTATCAACAGCGACAACATTACCTGCGTCTGCATCGACTTCATCGTCTTTATCGGCGTCAGCGACATCAGGATTTGCTGCAGCAGCGGCGGCGGCAGCAGCTGCGGCCGCCGCTTCAACAAGCAGTGGTTTAATAGCAGCAGCATCAGGAGCAGGAGTAGGAGCATCGCATGCACAAAATTCACCGACGCCCACAACGCCGAATGCAACATCCGTTGGCAATGGCGGTGGTCAAGAATTCTCTTTCAAAGCGAAACAAGAAGTCTATGTGATGCAGCGAATATCCGAATTACAGAGAGAGGGATTATGGACTGAAAAACGCTTGCCAAAACTTCAAGAGCCCAATAGGCCAAAAGCTCACTGGGATTATTTGTTGGAAGAGATGGTATGGCTAGCCGCTGATTTCGCTCAAGAGCGCAAATGGAAGAAGAATGCGGCGAAAAAATGCGCCAAAATGGTGCAAAAGTACTTCCAAGACAAGGCAAATGCAGCGCAAAAAGCCGAGAAAGCTCAAGAGCTGCACCTGAAGAGGGTAGCCGCTTTCATTTCAAAAGAAGTGAAAATGTTTTGGTCGAATGTGGAAAAACTTGTCGAGTATAAGCATCATGCGAAGCTCGAAGAGAAACGCAAGAAAGCATTAGACCAGCACTTGTGTTTTATTGTCGATCAAACAGAGAAGTTTTCACAGCAATTAGCCGAAGGTATGAATAAGAATTTAATGGATACCAGTGCGGCGCCAAGTATGAATTCCAGTCGGATATCGTCACCGAAAAGAGAGGCTCTTTCAGATGGTAAGTAAACAAATTGTTGCCTAAAATGGTTTTATGTAAGAAAGAATGGTACTTAACCTTCAACTGATGTGTTGGTTGGATCTGAATTTTTACAATATTTTTGAGAAAATCGACTGTACAAGGGTGTTATGATGCTGGAAACTGGTATGAGATTTTGAGATTAATTTGATTTTTTTTCTCTTTAGATGAATTCCGACCAAGTGAGGAGGGCTCTGAGGATGATGAAGAAACTATTGCCAAGGCTGAAGAGGAAGCAGCTGATGTTAACGAAGAAGTTGCGGCATTAGAGAAAGAATCCCAAATGGATTTGGACGATTTCCTAAAAGGTCTGCCCAAAGACTATTTGGAAAATCGCGATAAAATTGTTCTTGGTGAAGAAGAAACGCGTGATTCCAAGGACGATGAGGTCGACGAAGACGATAAAGAATTCCAGGCTAACGATGAGCCCAGCACAGACGATGAAAATACCATCAGTCAGCAGGAAGCTGCAGAAGCCAATGTCGATCATAAGAAAGAATTGGATGAGCTAGAGGTGAGTTGTAAAAAGATAGCTTCATGCTAACTTGTATACACATCATATTTGTTGTTTGGTTTTAGGCCGACAACGAAATGAGTGTAGAAAAGCTTTTGGAAAAATACAAATCTGGTAAAATGGATAGTACATCTACTAAAATGGAATTGGACTCTGATGACGATGAACAAAGTACGTTTGTTCTGTTTTTTTTTTTTGTTGTGTTTTGTTATTTAATATTTAAAACAATCGCTTAGCTGCCGATTCTGATGATGTCGAAACAGAGGATTCCGAAGATGAAACTGCAGCTGATGAAACAGCTGAGTCTTCAGCATCAGAGGAGAACGAGCAGGATGGTCTTAAGAGTTTGATTGAAGATGTAAGTAGACAAATCAAATTGATAGTGTGATATATAGGGTGTTTCAAGAAGAGGTGTAGGATTGAAACCTGAAACTTTTATTGCTTTATAAAGTAGACACATGGGGATTATTTGTGGAATATAATATCTTCCAAATGACCGCCTCGGCACTGCTTGCAGACTCTCAACCTTTTTTCAATTACTCTTTCACATAAGGCTCTATCTCGGCGATGGCGGCTTCAATGTTCGCTTTCAGAGTTGGAATTGTTTGCGGATGGTTGGCGTACGCCTTGCTTTTAACATAGCACCAAAAAAAGAAGTCTAACGGCGTTAAGTTGTACGATCTTGGTGGCAAATAGGTGTCTCCGAAACATCGAATTACGCGACCAGGCAACTTCGTGCCCAATAACTCGATTGTTTCACGACGCATTCTACTAAAAGTCGTTAGTATCCATATGATTTAGTTCCTGCCGCAAAAATCGTTTATCATGTCTCGGTAACGCTCTCCATTGATTGCAATCGTTTTTCCGGCCTCATTTTCGAAAAAGTGTGGCCCTATGTGACGTCCGGTCTATAAACCGCCCCAAACAGCTACTTGGTCTGGATGCATTGGCATCTCCTGAATCACTCGTGGATTTACGATCCTCCAGATGCTGCAATCTTTCTTATTAACGTAGCCGCCAATGTGGAAATGGAAATTTGAAACGGCGTTACGCTCATTTGGAAGAGTTTAATCCCGATATGTCTACTTTATAAAGCAATAAAGGTTTAAGCAAAATGTCTCAACAGTTGTTCGTTTTATTAAAAAAAAAAAAAAACCTTACACCTCTTGTTGAAACATTCTTTAGTTTACATAACAAAAAGTGTTTGCATGTCAATTTTGTGTTATCCCCATATGTATTTGATTTTGTAAAACAAAAAAGCTTTATGTATAAAAGAAATATTTACTACGATCTTTGTGCAATCCTGCTTTATTTTAAAATCAGTAATATAACTAAAAACTTTGTAAAGCAGTTAATAAAACCACACGTCGAAAGAAACACATGTAAATAGCTGCTTTTTTTTTTATTAGTTTAAAACAATTGCTAAACTCATCCATGCGTTTAAACCTTAACATACACAAACATACAGATTTTTGAAAGAATTACACGGAGGGATGAATTAGAGGGTGATTTGTGGCTTAATACTTATTTTTTTTTTGTTTTTATAAGTAAGTGTTTAACAATGCGTATGGCATCTCCTAAAGACATTTTCGTCTAAATAACGACTGTTTTCTTTAAGACATTCTTGCAGCCGGGCACTTATTTGCATCCCCAAATATGCGATAGCAAAGTGCCACCTCTTCACAGCGAATATTTTACTGTACGGTCTGGATTGTATCTCCGTCGAATAAGAAGGCCAAAGAATGTCCCAATACTTGTATATTAATTTACTCGGAAAGTTGCTCTCAACTTTTCCATCGAGATTCAACTGGTGTACGGAGGTCCGTCGAATCTTGCTGAAACAGCTTTTTGTCATTGTACCTGGGAAATAGCTGCAGTTGCAGCAATAGAAACTCGTTGATTATTTGGCACTAGTGTGTTTTCCATGGTCAAAAAAGGTACCAATTATTCCTCCAACAGAAATCGGACAACTCACTATGGTATAGGTTTATGTTTTTTGTGTTGTTCTCTAGGGTTGTTAAGACACCTGACACATGATCATAGCCATCGATATGAAAACATGGTTCGTCACTGGATAGCATGTGTTTTTTTTTTCTTTTGGCTACTTGGCGTTCCAGATTGTCACTCTTGTTAACACACCCTGCACGATTTGTACCCTTGTATGTGTGTAACTTTTTCCAGGAGAAGTCACAATCTACCTCATCGACTTACGCGTATTCCGCGTAATTTCGTCTCAAATTTGTAACACGTGTTCTGGTTTTCTTACCAACTTTGATTGTCCATTCTTGTCTGAATTTTTTCACTTACGCCCAGATTAGTTTCGTACTGGGCCAGCTCTATTACTT
This sequence comes from Volucella zonaria, assembly GCA_963966105.1. Classification (NCBI taxonomy): domain Eukaryota; kingdom Metazoa; phylum Arthropoda; class Insecta; order Diptera; family Syrphidae; genus Volucella; species Volucella zonaria. The sequence goes on from OZ014531.1 coordinate 135,485,094, forward strand.
AGTTATCGCTTTTTTTTTTTTTTTTTTTTTTTTTTTTTTTTCTCCACATACCCACATAGAAAATAATGCAAAAGTGTTAAATCACACTGTCTTGGAGCCCAGTTCACAGCTCCATTACGAGAAATTGTGCATTTGCTGAAATCACAGCTATTCAATATTAATGTCATTCCATTGGAGAACGAAAAAGCCAGTAATCATGGATTTACCATATAGTGCTCTTCGTTGACTGTAACATTCTTGTCGTCATCAGTTTTGAAAAGATATGGAGCAATGATTCCACCAGCCCATAAAGCAGCACACCAACCAGTTACTTTTTATGAATTTAATGGCCTCACTGCAAATGCGATAAAAATGAGGTAACCATCCGACCAAAAATTAGTCACCACTGAACAAAATTTTGTGGTGCAAAAGGAGGAATTTCGTTTTTGGCCATTCACCGAACGTACCACACACATATTAGTCAAGTAGCTTCAATTTTTGCCCGAGATGGATCCTGTAGCTATAAAACTATGATTTTTCGCAAAATATTCCATATCATGGATGGACCCAGCTCCAATTTCTGTGTAGGATGTCAAATCGACTCATTCAAGTCAGCCCCCCACGTAGCAAAAGCTTCTTTGGTATACATGGTACGAAATTTCTGCGGATGTATATTCATTCTCAATATGAAAATGTGTGGTGCGAAAGCGATCCATGTTTATTCGAATAACTTGCTCAGATAAACCATTATATCGACCGTAAAATGGACGTTGCGTAAGCCAAGTTTCATGAAATGAAACACAATTTTCGAAAGTGTAAATCTATGTTAAACTTGCAAACCAATTGCATATTAAAAAAAAAGACCACTGTTTAAAAGTGATTTCAAAATGCCCGACTTCGAATGGGTGTTGAGCTCCCGATTAGTGACGAAAGGTGATTGTTGAAGCCGCAAAACATGCACCTCAGACATTATCGCCTCCGCTAACCTTATCCCGCTAATTATTGCGAAGTTAAAATGGAACTCTTTCGTTTCGAGTAAGTATTGTAGTTCCATTCCCTTAATTCATGTGGAACCCATTTATTCAGATTTTTCGCTTTATCGAGTTTTTCTGACATGTCGAGTAATTGTTAAATAAATATTGCTCTGCAACATGTCAAACAGCAACATATGTCCATCTGATTCCACCAAGACCCTAAGTTATCTATCGCCACTTTGTGTTTAATACGTTGTTAAGGCTCACAAATCCTGAACGAAATTTATCATATCTCCGCCTAGTTGTTCGTTCACTAGTTCTGGTTTCTTCAAATGTCGTGTTGATATCGTTCTTTGCTTCTGCTGTTTGTTTCCAAGCTTAAGTATTCAAGTTAAAGAAGATATTGACTGGTCACAAAAACATTTCCAGCAGTCTGTGTAAAGCCAATGAAATATGGGTCACCAATAATACCGATATTCAAAATGGCCACAGTGATAATTAAGTTCAACCTATCATTTTAACGTTATCTATGTACACCTTATTCCCATGACTGCCAGTGTCAGGATGGACATTTACAAAAAAAAACAATAATTCAAGCAACTGCCACTATACGATTTATACTCCCTGCGCGAGGTTGCGAATAGATGTGCTGGGTCAAAGAGATGCATTTAGTAAAAAAAATGTCCTCTTAACTCTTTCGTACTAAAACTATTAAGTAGCATAAGTCAAAACTCGATTTTTGCATTCATAGCTCCGTGTAAGGCATATGTATTTAGGTCATGAATATATTTTCTCAGCATGATGTGTATCATCTAATTTAATGCAGCCAATTCTCACTCTATCTGTGGTAATCGTTGATGAATTTGATGGTATTGGTTGCAAGAATCTCTGGAAGACATTATTAGATCCAGTTTTATCTGATAAGTTTGGCTACCGTTTGATGATCCGAACGAACGTTAACTCGAATGACCCTTTTCAAGAAATGAATTCTGTACAATAGGCTGTACAATTCCGTGGTAATGACTTGCAGACTCGGCACGCAGAAACTAATAACTCAAGCCTTAACATATCTAAATCTACTTTAATTTTTATTTCAACGATCTAAATCATTTAACCTAGAACAAACGCCAGTAGTTTTTCGAATTCATCTATCTGGAAATCTTAGTTCACCTCTTCCGCCATCAAATGACATGCTACAAACGTATCCTGCATGTTAAATCCCCTAAAAGGTTGCACAAACGGTTGTAACAGGAATGTTTTAAATAAATTTAATGTTTTCTTCTTTTAGTGGTGACAAACGCACGCAAACGCTTTTTAATTTTTTTATTTTTATTTTATTTTTTGTTTTTGTAACTAAACGCACTAAAATCAGTTTTTATTCGCTACTGTAATAGAATAAGAACTACGCTTGGGTGCTGATAATAATCAGTTTTTCTTGATGGCTAATCAAATGAATGTGCGATTGCTTGAATGCCCTTGCGCATGTTTGTAACCCTGTTAAGAAACATTCTTAGCTTTTGAACATACATTTTCTTCTTTTTCCAATAACCGAATTAATATTGGAGATGGGTTTTGCTCCTTTTTGTTTTTAGAATGAAAATAAAGACGACCTATTCAAAGATGCAGCGGCTTTAGCCGAAAGTATACAACCGAAAGGTAATACGCTGTCTTCCACGAATGTTGTGACACCTGTGCCATTTCTTTTAAAGCATTCCTTGCGAGAGTATCAGGTAAGAGTAAAATGTAACAACTCATATCATTATCCGAATTGACACATTTTCCTCCTCTCTTTAGCACATTGGACTCGATTGGTTAGTAACGATGCACGATCGTAAATTGAATGGTATTCTCGCTGATGAAATGGGTCTGGGCAAGACAATTCAAACGATTGCTTTGCTAGCCCATTTGGCGTGTGTCAAAGGTAATTGGGGTCCACACTTAATTGTGGTGCCCTCATCTGTGATGCTAAATTGGGAAATGGAATTTAAGAAATGGTGTCCTGGTTTTAAAATTCTCACCTACTATGGTACGCAAAAGGAGCGTAAATTAAAACGAGTCGGTTGGACAAAACCAAATGCGTTTCATGTATGTATAACATCCTACAAGTTGGTTGTGCAAGATCAACAAAGTTTTCGTCGGAAAAAGTGGAAATACTTAATATTGGATGAAGCGCAGAATATTAAAAATTTTAAGTCGCAAAGATGGCAATTGCTGTTGAATTTTTCCACAGAGAGGTAAGAATCGAGATCACTTTGCGAAACTCGTTTGTGTTAATAGTAGTTATGATTGTATTTAAGGCGTCTATTACTCACTGGAACCCCATTGCAAAACGATCTGATGGAATTGTGGTCACTGATGCATTTCCTAATGCCATACGTTTTCCAATCTCATCGTGAGTTTAAAGAATGGTTTTCGAATCCCATGACAGGAATGATCGAGGGAAATTGTGAATACAACGAGACTTTAATTAGTCGGTTACATAAGGTAAGAATATTTTATTAATTTTTTTTTTAAATATGTACTTATATTATTGGTATGGTAGCGGTGATTAAAAATAACATATGATGATAAAATGTCACTGAAAGTTGATTTCAATCTATTTTTGAGAGATTTCGACTAAAAAGGATGTTCGCTGTTTGCGAGGCATTTGTCTGATATAAAAAAATATATAAATTGTTTGTAAGCTTTCAAATCACTAACAGGTAGCAGATTACTTGGGGGAGAAAATGTTGGCTCGTATTCTTACTTTCAAATTTGTGTTTTTAAAACACGTAATTATTCAGTACGGATTGTAAGTACACTGATTTTTGCAATGTATTTCACTGTTTTGGTTTTTTAAGATAAGTGGTCCATTGTTTTTAGATTTTCGTTTAAGAAGTTCTCAATCAGTTGCAGTACGGTGTATTTAAAGCTGAAAGGATGAAGTCCTGTTCTATTTTTTTTTTAAAGTGTTCGTTCATTAATTAAAAATAATAGAGTCATATTTTCTTTTTGTTATAAATAACTCAAAGTGTCAAAACGAAAAATTAGTGCTGACAAAGCATTTGGTCTAGCGACAGAATTTATAGAAAGTTATTTGCTCTTGATTTAAGTATTGAAATCTACAAATGTGGCCAAACACGTTGAGGTGTTAACCAAAGGACCACTGCTGTGCCCGTTTTTTTTTTTTTTTTTCTTTTTTCAAGCCAAAAGTTGTTGCAGAATCATGTTACATGCGCATGCCTACTTTTCATAAATTTTAAAATGTAGTAGGTTATATTGACAATAAACACACGGCTGAAAAACATTGCTGTAGTCAAGTAGTCTGGTAGAAGTGGATATTCTCGGAACTTCGGAATAGAATACCGCGCTAATGCTAGTATCCACTTTGGACTCATCCAGTTGGTTTTGGTGCCATTCCTTTGTAATGAAATAAATTAGGATGATTGACCCTGTAAAATTCCTAAGTATTTTTACAAAATTTGCATGTGCCCGGTTGAAATGTTTCCGGTTTGGCTTAGTCAGAAAACATCTAAGTGCTTAAGATTAATATGACCTTCAGGTCCGCTATATTATTGGTTTTTATCCCCTAGTTCCAATGCAGGCCATTCTTGGAATTGGAATCTTAGTCATAGTCTTTAAGTTTGATGGCTTGCAAGTTTCTTACCCTATACCAGGTAACCAGTCTGGTATGTCAGAATTGGTATTACACATTATGATGATTAGAACGTTTTGTGTCTTTTCTTTTGTGTTGAGATGATTCCAGTTTAATATCCTAATTAGAACTGCCACTAGATATTGGAATCCACTTACAATAGTTATTGGCATACCACCTTAATCAAAAAAGCTCCCGGAATTTATTCAGAAAAGTAAAAATACAAGTTTATTCATCTATATTGTCCCCTTCAAAGTAATCGACTGCAACACACTTATGCCAGGGCTTGATCCAATCCTCGAAACAATTTTTATATTCGGTTTTCGGTATGTCCATCAGTGCTTCCTGCGATTTTTCCATTACTTCCTCTCGGCTGCTGAAACGCGTTCCCCGTAGTGGTTTTTTTTAACTCGATTGAACAGAAAGAAGTCACAGACCACAGGGAGCCAAATCAGGTGAATTCGGTGGCTGTTGGATGGTATTTTTTGCATTTTTCGTCAAAAAATTACGAATAATGATGGCACTGTGCGACGGTGCATTATCATGGTGCAAAATCCACAAGTTTTCTGCCCACAATTCTGGTCTCTTTCGGCGAATTGCTTCACGCAAACGTCTCATAACGCCCAAATAATACTCTTTGTTTACTGTCTGCCCTTCTGGCAAAAATTGATGATGAAGCACTACACCCTTGTAATCCATGAAAACCGTTGTAATCCATGAAAACGACGTGGTTTTTTTGATCACGGCTCATTTGGTGAACGCCATTCGCTTGCCTGATGTCTGGATTCTGTGTCGTACTCATAAACCCATGTCTCGTCTCCAGTAATGATCCTTTTGATGAATGTGGGATCGGATTCAGCCCCGCAAATCATCTCTTTTGCGACGTCAACATGGTCTCTTTTTTGCATGAAATTGAGGTCTTCTGGCACCAACTTTACTGCTACATGACGGAAACCCAAATCATTAACCAAAATGTCTTGGACGGATCCATAGGCAATGTTCAAGTCCTCCGCTATCTCTCTGATGGTTAATTTGCGGTTATTGACCAACATTTCTTTTACTTCATCAATGTTTTCGTCGGTTTTCGATGTCAATGGTCTGTCACTGCGTTCATCTTCGATTGACTCATGACCACTTTTGAACCGGCTCGTGCCACTGGTAAACGACCGTTTTCTTTAGAGAATCGTTGCCGAAACACTTTTCTAACATTTCCAACGTTCGCGCACCATTAAATCCGTTTTTTTCGCAAAATTTAATACAAGTTCGTTGTTGCAAATTTAAATCCATTTCTAAAATTGTAAAAAATCGCCAACACACAACACACAGAGATAGATGTACTCTTGGCTACGTAACTTTTGCAAATGTCAAGCTATGACGCTAAGATTTAGAGGGAATGTCAACAACAGATTTACCAACTTAACAAAAAAAAAACAGAACTCAAATCGGAACAATGGGACCGCCACACGAGAACTTTTTGTTCAATGCGGTATTACAATCTCGTATTATCCTTTTGTTGGTAAAAAAACAGTTTTGTCTTTTGCCAACTCACTGAGGACTCACTAATCACAACTTTTAAGAAGCAATAATTTATAGTTTGTTTTTGAAATGCAACTGCATAAAAGTATTATCATATATTACAATGCTTTAGATAGTTTTAGTATAAATGATATTTTGCTGGCGACTCACTTGCATACATAATTTTTTCCTCCACTATAGGGGAATACAGAATACATGCAGTGTTACATAGATACATATGTAACATATCCAAAACGTTCAAAAAGGTGCTATAATAAAATTTTCAATGACTGCCAAATGAAGGTTTATAATCAAGAAACTAACTCATTCTAGATCGTTGATTACTAGCAATCCTAGAGAATTATCCAAAGTTTAAATTTCCATAATTTGTACTTTTTATTTGCACTAATCCAAAACGTTTATAGATTTAGTATGTCTGTGAATGTTCTTCCAAATAATGTGCAATATTAATTTTTCAGTGACTGCCAAATGAGTGTTTACAACCAAGAAACTAACTCATTCTAGATCATTGTTATTATAGTTTCATTCAACTGACAGTGATTGTATTGTATTTATTTCTCGATCCAAGTCCCAATAAATTATGGATTTGTTTAAACTTTAAAGTACGATAATGATCAGAAAATCTTCAGAGGGCTGCGATGTCATGGTCAGAAAATCATTATTTCATGTTGAGGCTTAAGTGGATTCTTGCAATATGCTGATGACGCAAGAAATCTGCTTCAAAATTTCTCTCTAGAAACGAGGTATCATTTTCCGAGAGCACATCTATACTTCTCGCTATTCATCATATGTGGGTGGCTCAAATGGTAGTGCACTGGCTTCCAAATCGGAAGGTTCAGTGTTCGAATCTCAGCCTCGCCCGAAAGAGACATATCATCCATTTTTTCAGTTAACGAAAATCCAATAAGACGAGTAGTTGACTAGAAATCAACATCAAGCCAACTTCCACTAAGAATTTAGTCTCTCCATTAAATGTTGGATGCCACCCATGGAGCGAAATGACCACTGAGCCCTTTCTTTTTCTCCATATCCCATTTTCCAGAAAACTTAACACATGCTGGGTCATTATAAATAAGTGTATTTCATACCCACTTAAGTGTTAAGTTCTTTAAAAAAAAAAAAAAAAAAATCCGCAAGCTATTACGTAAGCCCCCTTCCCCTCCCAATCTAATCTCCTATCCATTCTCTTGCGTGTAAATTAACGTCAGTCTTTAAAGTGTAGCCTTTATTTTCCGCCGTATCGGTGGGGGCTTAGATTGACTTTCCTTCTTTTCTCTACTCTATTTTTGAACACATTTAGGCCAAAACTTTAGTTGTCTTTATTGGAACTTTATTGGATGTTGCGCTGTGGCTGGTCAGTTATTTGGTTATCCAAAAGATTTCTTCTATGCGTATTTTGATCTGGCGTAATTTTGAGCCACACAAAGTGATCTGCCTAATTTTCTTGTAGTGTCAAAATACAGGCCGTGTTTTTATGCAAAAACGCATCAATTTTCCCTCTATATTGAGTTAAAGCCATTTTTCATGGGATTATTTCAAATCCTGTTTCACTAAAATATTGCTGAAAGTTCTAAAAGGTATTTGCTTTCCTTAAATTTTGTGCCTGACTAAGGACAGGCCTTTTATTACGAGCTTTAACATAAGTCTTACCGTTTACGCGTGAGTTACATACGAGGGCGGGTCAATAAGTCCGTGACTTTTGGATTAAAACAGATTTTTTGATAAAAAAATAATTTTATTTTTCAACGTAGTCTCCCTTGAGCTCTATACACTTTGTCCAACGCTTCTCCAATTTTTTTATCCCTTCCAAAAAAAATGATTTGTCGAGGTCCTCAAAATGACGAGATGACTTCATCATTGGAGTCAAATCTTTTTCCACCAAGCCATTTCTTCAGGTTTGGGAACAAGAAGTAGTCGCTCGGAGCCAAATCTGGAGAATAGGGTGGATGAGGGAGCAATTCATAGCCCAATTCATGGATTTTTGCCATGGCAACTGCACATGTGTGCACCCTTGCATTGTCTTGGTGGAAAAGAACTTTTTTCTTGGCCAAATGAGGTCGTTTTTTTTTCAAATCGTCATTGAATCGGTCCAATAAGTTGGCATAATATTCCCCATTGATTGTTCTTCCCTTTTGAAGGTAGTCAATGTGGATTATCCCGCGTGCATCCCAAAAAACAGTCGCCATAACTTTATTGGCTGACAAACCCACCTTGGCCTTCTTTGGCGCCGATTCACCCTTAGAAACCCACTGTTTTGACTGTTGTTTGTTCTCTGGTGTGTTGTGATGGATCCATGTTTCGTCCACGGTTACAAAACGGCGCAAAAACTCCTCCATATTGCGATTAAACAACGCCAAACCTTCCTGTGAAGTTGTTACACGATTGCGTTTGTGGTCGACTGTGAGCAAACGCGGCACCCATCTTGCGGAAAGCTTTCTCATGCCCAAGTGATCATTCAAAATTGAAACCACTGAGCCATGCGAGATCCCTACGGCTTCCACAATCTCTCGCACTTTCAATCTTCGGTCGGCCAACACCATATCGTGAATTTTTTCGATTGTTTCGGGTGTAGAGACCTCAACTGGGCGTCCAGGACGTTCGGCATCTTCAGTGCCTGTACGGCCACAACGAAATTCAGTAAACCACTTTTTTACCATTGAAATCGATGGTGCAGAGTCCCCATAGTATTTATCAAGCTTAGCCTTGGTCTCGGTAATGGTTTTTTTTCGCAAGAAATAATGCTTAATAAGCACACGAAATTCACTTTTTTCCATTTTCTCCTCAAATTAGTGAGTAGTCTGATAAAAATAGCTGTCAAACACAAACTAACTGACGCAGCAAGTTTAAATTTTGACAGGAGACAACTGACAAATGCCTGTTGACAGGAGCAGTGTTGCTGTTTCAGTAAAGAGGTCAGAAATTCAAAAATGCACGGAATTATTGACCCGCCCTCGTATATGTACATACAATGGTGGACACGTAAATGGCATACTTGCACTTCTATCAATAAAAAGGCAGTTTTTCAGAATATAATCAAAACAAAGACTTTTTACTTATATTATCTATTAGCGTTCAAGAAGTTTATTTAATTCACGAAGAGATGAGATTATTTTCCTGAAAATAAAAAAGTTAAACACACATTTGTAAAACTATGCCTGGCCACATAAATAACACATCATATTGCATTGCATTAAAAATATGAAACACCTTTTAGACACAACGTAGAAGTTAGTATTTTGTCGGAAAGCCGTTATTCTTTAGCACAGCTGCACATTATCTTGAAAGACTCTGCACTAAAGCCTGACAACGTTCTTTACGAATAGATGTCCAAGCGATTTGAATGTGGTTGCACAAATCAGATGCATTTCGCGGTTTTATCGTTTCAACGTGATGTTCGACATCGTTCCACAGGTTCTCGATCGAATTCAGATCGAGAAACTGGGCTGGCCATTTCAAGATGCTGACATTTTGATCGCTAAGATAACCCTTCACAAGGCGAGAAGTGCGTTTAGGATCGTGTTGATCTATTTTCCACGCCATGCCAAGAAAAAGCAGTCCACACCATCACACTTCCTCCACCGTTTTTAACTATTTTTAGTATGTATCTCGGATTGTGTTGTTGGTTAGATGGACGCCATACATACCTTTTTCCATCCGATCCGAACCTGCAGAACTTGGATTCATCACTCCACAGTACACTTTTCCAAAAAGTCATCGATTTGTGAATGTGTTCTTTTGCAAACGACTTCCTTAGTTTTAAATTTTTTGCGGTTCCGAGTGACTTTCTTTGTACGATGCATCCTCTTAAGTTTTTTTTTTTTTTTGCTTCAGACGCATTATAGTTCTATCCGACACACAAATGTAATGATTTGCAAAAACGCTGTTCTTTATTGTTTTAGAGCTCAAAAATGGGTTGGCGGCACTAGCTCTCTGTAGATCAGACTGTCTGTCCTCTTTCATTGTGGTTTTCCTTGGCCCCGGATCTCTTGCCAATATTTTTGGTATTCCCATAAAGCTCCACATGACGTAAGGCATTATAAATATTCTTTTGGGAACATTTCAATTGTTTGGCTATCTCTGTAATCGATGAACCGTTGTCTTTCATTGTGAAGATGATTTCACGTCTTTCTCCTGAGCAATGTGGTCCTCTCCCCATATCTAGGTACATCTCCTGATATTAACTGTTACTATAAACTAACGATAAACGTACCTACTTTCAAATGAATTTATTTTTAATAATCCAATCATAACAAAATATAACTGAATCACCAAAGAAAAATGTGTGCTATTTATGTGACCAGAAAAAAACACGTCCTTTCACGCTGCAATCGATGATGTCAGTGATTGCTATCATGATGACGCTGAGAATTCACCTTTAACCTTATATGCATGCGATACTGAGCGTATGATTTTAATTTTTAATTACTTAACGGGAAATGTAATTTGAACTATGTGTCACGATAGTGTGCTATTTATGTGACCACCACACTGTATACCATATATTGAAGCTCAGTGGATGTTACGCATAAATGATTAGATCACGTTTAAAAACAAAACTTGATTGGGTAAACTGACTTCTCCTTGTGACAAATGAAGATTACAATTTAGATTCAGACAAGAAGATATTTTGTTTCGTTGATTTCGAAAAGTCTCGAAAGTATGACCTCAATCGCAGCGGTCACAATACATAACCAGCATGTATAAGAAATAATAGCTCAGGATCTGAGGAGATCGAGATTGATGGATTTGACGAAACCGAATTCCATCGCCTATAATTTTTAACATGTACTCTACCCTGAACATATCTATATACGAGTAGTTTAATACACAGATTAAAGGTTTTAATTCGTAACAAACTACAACAGATAAAACCTTAAATATCTATGACACATCATAAGAAACAAAAATTACCAATTTCCCCCAAATGAATCTGAAAAAAAAAATTTAAAGAAGATGAGCAAACAAAACAACTTGGATGACTGATAAATGTGTCTAATTTTTCTGATCATCAAAATGTCCCGGTTGCCATCAACTGTGGAAAGAATAAATGAATCGTGTTCAAGAATTAAATATTTCAAGAGGCGTATTCTCACGAAAGGTTTGCGTCTTAATGGACACAAAGTCCAATTGACTCAACAACTCAAGCCTGCAGATTTATACACAGCGAGGAGAGTTCGCCAATTGGTTCATTGGGCAACAGAAAGTGAACATGATTGATTGCATAACTAGTTTTTTTGTATATCAGATGGATGGTAATCTATACCAAAATGTGAACGTGTCGTTCATATTTGGACGGTGCCATTTGCTGTATATCACTTAAAATAGTCGCATTATTAGGTAAGACATGCCTTAGGCCTGTAATCTCCTCTCCGGGAGAATTGAACGCCTAGATCATGCCATTTAACTTCTTTCTCTGGAGGCTTTCTTGAGGTCTAAAGTTTATGGCAATAAACCCACGATCACCCAAGCCTTGAAGGAGGAGATAAGACGCTATATCACTGAAATCCAATCATATTTATGTCAAACCGTGATTGAACATTTCGCCGAAAGAACGAAAATGTGCCGGTGAAAGTCGAGGAAAAAATTTATGAATGTGGCATACATAATTGCCACATACAAGTACATATCTACTTTATGATCAAATTAACAATTCGGTCTTTTCTCAAACAAAAGGTCGTTAAAGATGAAAATCTGAATAACATTGCAAATAGTTTTCTTTGGAATGTGAGGAGAGGACTTACGTAGCAGGTTTGCAAACAGTATTTGGGGATTCTTTAGTGAGAGAGTAGGCAGTCCATACTGAAATGCCAGCGCCATAGTATTTTTTGGGACCGAACGAACAAGATAAGTCTTCTCAAGTCTGAAAAAATATCCCCTTCGACAGTTTCATGGAATTTTACGAAATTACTTGAGATTGTATTCTTTCAACGTTTTTGGGACCTCAACCGAATTGGAATTTGCCAACACTTACATCAGTTGCTTGTTGTTTATGAAGACCTTTTTTTTGTCAGCGTATGATAACAGCAGATGATAAAAGAAGTTTGACAAAAGACGGGCCAAAACGAGAATAGGGGCTTCCTTTCAAGGCGAATGTTTTAGTATTTTCAAATATTCAATACGATCAAAATAAGTCCGGGAAAGTTGGACGTAAACACTGCTTAAACAGGACCGTAACACACTGTACAACAGAACAAGAAATAAACTTTATTTTTATTAATATATGATGGGAAACAATATTTGATTGTAACTGAATAAATACTCACTTGAGGACAGATTCACGACGTAAATGAGTGGATAAAGTACACTTTACCACGAGCATGTGACTGTGATCCATTTTTTCTTTCCATATTATGATGGCTTGTTAGTGTTACGAGTGGTTTCTTTTTCCTTGAGAATTTATCGTCTTTTGATTGTAGAGGACTCGAATATGCTTGACTGAGTAGTCGTTTAAAGCGTATTGTTTTCCACTTTGCTCAGTATGGGTCATATATGTAAAGTAAAGTCAAAATCTAGTTCTAATAACATTATGCTTGCATTTAAGAGTGCTTTCTCTTTTTACTGATATTTTGATTTTTGAAAAATATTTTTTGGAAGCTGTTGGAAACTAGCGTTCAATATTTCCAAAGAATTTGCGTCTTCTGGTTTTAAAGCTGGCAAACTTTTTTTTGTATCTTTATTTTTATTTTTTAACTAAATTATATTTGATTTTATTTAATATTTTCATCTGTTTTTAATATTTACAGGTAATTCGTCCATTCCTTCTTCGTCGGCTGAAAAAAGAAGTCGAAAAGCAGATGCCGAAGAAGTACGAACATGTTGTTATGTGTAGGCTATCCAATAGGCAGCGCTATTTGTATGACGACTTTATGAGTCGGGCAAAGTGAGTTTGTATTTTTTTTTTTTTTTTTTTTTTTTTTTTTTTTTTTTTTGATTTCTGTCTTCTTTTTTTTTTATATATATATGTATAGGTATATATTGGCAGCATTTTTACTCGCATTGACATGTTCCTTTGTATTTTTCAGAACACGTGAAACCCTATCCACGGGTAACCTCCTCAGTGTTATTAATGTTCTCATGCAACTGCGAAAGGTTTGTAATCATCCAAATCTATTCGAGGTTCGGCCCACGATATCCCCTTTTCATATGGAGGGCTTAACATATGCAGCGCCTCGTCTGGCATGTGATATTATGGATTACGATCCATTTACGGTGAGTATACATGTCAACAACATTATCCACAAGTCAACAACTAAATTATAATTTCTTCCTTCTGTCGGTAAATTTATAGCAAATTGATTTAAATGCAATAAATCTCATGTTACTCAATTTGGAGATCACATTAACCGCGTACGTATCGCATAAAGCCCGACTTCTGGCGCCGCAAAGGAAGCTGATTGAAGAAATCGATTCCATACCAGAGCCACCACCCCACTGTCCGACGGGGAAATACAAGTTTCACATTCGCATTCGTGATACGAATGTGCAACAGAGTATAACAACGCACAGCAGCAGCAATAGTGGTTCTGTAAAAGTTGGCACAAGTCCAGCCATGAAGACTGAAGGAAACAAATTAGTTCCAGTTTGTAATTTAGAAAATAAACTAAAGAAATCCAATAGTATTAACCCAGTTTATCCGATAAAACTGTCAACGGCTGTTAGTATTCCCTCAAACACAGTAGTAACGTCCACCGCCAGAGTGATGAATCCTTTGATTCGCCCAGTAAATGGAAGTTCAACGACGACGGCTGGGGGAACAGCGCAAATAGCAAAAATTGTGCAAATGAAAAGCGGTAAACAGCATTTTGTTTTAACACCTGCCGCCGGTGGTAGTGGTCATCGAATAACGTTAGTGTGTAAAACAGGAAACAACCTGGTGACAGGAAATGTGATATCATGTGGGAAACCACTCACAACATCAATAGCGGCATCATCATCAATAACAACAACAACAACGAACAATTTAGTTACAAAAACTGTCACAGCTTCGAGTATTGATTCGAGGATTACAACAACTGCGACGACAGCTTCTGCTACATCAACAGCGGTAACAGCAGTTGATACTGGGCTGGTCAAAGCGCTGGCGCAGCAAGTGAAGACCACCGCTCAGTCGGCGTTAAAAAGCGCCGTAGGAACATCAAGTTGTGTGGAAAAAATGGAAGTCGACGATGAGGGCGAAGAATATGATCCTATTTATAATATGGCAGCAATTAAGCAAATTCTTAAAGAACGAAGGCAGGGTCGATTAAATTTAATGGCTCGAGTAAATAGTCGTCGATGTGATGCGACGCCTATTTATGGAGAAGATTGTCGAAGTACGATATGTGGTGCGAGTAAACCCATTAGAAATATGGAATTCAGCACTTGGCAAACAAACGGCTATACAAATTGCGCAATAGCTATGACAAAAACTGACAATTGGACTTTGTCGAGAATTATTAAGTCGTATGTTGAACGAGCACAAGAACTTCTAACTACATTTAATAATTTTGTGATTTTTGTACCACCAGTGTCATCACCACTTCCACAACTTCATGTTAAACATCTGCTTCCGTCAAATGTGAATGCAGAACGTATTCGAGAGCAGACAATAGTTAACGAATTATCACCTAAATTGTCTCTTTTGCATCCGATTATTTCGGCCATGAATACACAATTCCCCGATCCGCGTCTTATACAATACGACTGTGGAAAATTACAAACATTAGATCGACTCCTGCGTACTTTAAAAACTGATCAGCATCGTGTACTCATTTTTACTCAGATGACTAAGATGTTGGACGTCCTTGAAGCGTTTTTAACTCATCACGGTCATATCTATCTCCGATTGGATGGGTCAACGCGCGTCGAACAGCGACAAATCCTTATGGAACGTTTTAATGGCGACAAGAGAATATTTGTGTTCATTCTTTCAACGCGTAGCGGTGGTGTTGGTATCAACTTGACCGGCGCAGATACTGTGATATTTTACGATTCTGATTGGAATCCCACAATGGATGCTCAGGCACAAGACCGTTGTCATCGTATTGGACAAACACGAGATGTGCACATCTATCGATTGGTCAGTGAGAAGACAATCGAAGTGAACATTCTGAAGAAAGCAAATCAAAAGCGAATGCTTAGTGACATGGCTATCGAAGGGGGTAACTTCACGACAACATTCTTCAAGAGTTCAACGATTAAAGATCTATTTAACATCGATCAATCGGAGGGAGCAACGAGCAGTGGAGATTCACAATCACAAGCATCGTCTTCTAAGCAAAAGTCTGATGGTCAACTTCTACCTTCGATGCCAATTCAGTCAGAGAAAGAGAAACAGTCGTTGCGTGCATTTGAAAACGCTTTAGCCATCGCCGAGGATGAATTGGATGTGGAGGCAACAAAGATCGCAACTGCTGAGGCTGACGCTGACTTAGAGGAGTTTGATGAAACAATTCCTCTAGAAGAAACCGATAAGCCGGCAACGCTGGAAATGAGCAAAGCCGACTTGGAAATGCAAAATCTTGTTAAACAGGTAAGTTTGTCAGTAGTTAAGAATCAAACGAGTACATACTGTAAGATGATATACAGACATACATATCTATTAAGATATTCAATTTTTTCCTGGCCCTGAACATCCCGAGTTTAGCCTTTCTATTGTGGATTTGTCGAGATTTCTAAGGCCAATATGAAACAAGTAGACGTTCAGACATAGTTCAATGTGATTTCTAGTTGGATTATATCACTCAGCGTCAGACAGACATTATACAATAGAAGCTCTGCAGGTGTACATTTAGCACTGTGTTTGTTTATTGCCTTGGCGTTGGAATTCTTGAGTTTAGCTTTTCAATGGTAGCTTTGCCAAGATTTCTAAGGCCCAGATTAAACTTATTGACGTTCAGACATAGTTCAATGTTTCTCAAAGTTGGATTATATCACTCAGCGTCAAACAGACATTTTACCCCATTCTAGGTTCTATACTCTTTATAGCGAATTTTGTAATCAACAAAGTTTTTTTTTTTTTTGTATTTTTCAGCTAAGTCCAATTGAGAGATATGCAATGCGTTTTGTTGAGGCAACTGGAGGTGCATGGACTGCCGAACAATTGCGTGCAGCTGAAGCTGAAATCGAAGCACAAAAACGTGAATGGGAAGCCAACCGTTTAGCTGCCTTGCAAAAGGAAGAAGAAATGCTCAAGGCCGAAGTTGAAGCTGATGAAATACTCACCTATAGTCGGAAGGATGCCAAGAACCAGGTTAATAAAAATAAAGATAAGAAACCTTTAACAAATATTAAGTCAATCAACAAAAAATCAATTAAAGTTTGGAGAGGTAAAGAGATTAAGAAAGTTAGGGCATTGAGTAAGAATAGTTTACGCAAAAGGAATGTAAACAGTAAAAGTGCCGGCAATGTTAGTAAATTGAATGCCAGAGCATCAGCTAGAAAGAGTCGAGTATTAGGTAGAAAAAATATTGTTGAGAAAAAGCAAAAAGAATCTGAAAAAAGCGCTGACGACGACGATGACGATGATGATGAAGATGAAGATGATGATGGGGAGGAGGAGGATGATGGGCAAGAGAAACTAAATAAAAGAGAAAGGTATGAAGAGAAGAAAGAACAACAGGTGAAAAAACAAAAGAAAACTACACCAATTAAAAAAAAAGAAATCAAAGTCAAAAGCAATAATCGAAACCAAAAGGTGCTGCTTAGAGCAAAGGCTCTAAGATCAAGAAAGCTTCGTGCGGCGGTTGTTTTAAATGGGCCCGCAAGTAAAAGGCGAAAAATTGAGCCAGTTAAACCGAAAAAATCCAGTGGCCCTAGACGAAGAAGTACTACGAATGCAAATAAAAAACAATTAAGAAGTGGAAAGAAAATCGAAAACACAATTGAAGAAAGCGACGAAAATGATGATAATGATGACAGTGAAGAACAACAGAGTTTAAATTATAAAGATGATTCTGATTCCAGTGAAATTACTTCAGACGAAGAGAATGACAAAACTTTAGTGGCTGAAGAAAATGACAACAGTGAAAGTAGCACTCAAAGTGACAAAGAAGAAGTCGAAGATGACGATAACGATGATGACGGTGACGATGACGATGACGACGAAGATGACGAACGAAGTAGTATATCAAAAACAGTCGAAAATGAAAACAGTAATGATGTGGACAGTGAGAGTGAAAAGGTTACTCCAAGTTATGCTGAAACCAGCATGGATGTTGACGAATGGAGTGCCGACGTCGTTAATCAAGACACTACAACGACTAATTCAACTTATTACAATGTATCAGATGAATCCGATTCCGATGAGGAATCTGATGAAGTAGAGAAGAACAGTCCTGTGTCGGTGGCAAAAAAGACTCCAAAGCCTCCGATATTTGAGGAAAATCATGTCGACGTCAATAGCCCAAGGACTCGATCTAGAGGCTCTGTGAAAATCAATCTCTGGACCCTAGATGTTAGTCCCATTTTGCCGGGTGTAAAACCTACCATCAAATCGAGAACTCTCAAAGAAAACACAAGTCATGATGGTAATGATGAGTCTTCGGTAAATCCTCCTCCACCTCCACCTCCACCACCAACATTACCGTCGTCATTACAATTGCAAAACAACGAAACCCCTAAATCTAATAAAACTCTCAAACAAGCAAATGATTTGCAATTGGATAAAACCCCAAAAAGTCGAACTGCTTTCAAGAAACTTGCCAACAATTCTCTCAGTCCAGGTAGTGGGATTGTGAAACCGAGTCCAAAATCTACTCTAGATCATTGGGTGCTGAAAAAAAGTCCCAAAGTCATTCTCAAACAAATTGATATTGAGAAAAAAATCAGCACCCCACAGAAAATGGATGTGGACTTGGAACCGATTCAAAATCGGACAGAATCAACTCGAATCCGTCGAACATCAAATGGCCCATCTTGATTTTGATCTAAGTCTTGTGTGTCCAAGTAGAGACATGGTATTCTCCCAAGCACTCTTACAGCTGTTGCAGCCAGTTTTAGGTGCACACTTTCAAAGAACGGAAGGCAGCATGTAAATGTACAAAAAATCAAATAAATATAAAAGAAAAAAAAAATAAAACTTGCTATAATCCTCTGTGCCGACTCTGAAACAATGGATACTCTCCATCACTCTCATCCCCAAAATGATCATGTAATAATCTTGTAAATATTCATTTCTAGAATTTAGTTTCGATTCCTGTGGAGCTGAAGTTTTTTTTGTTTATTATACCTTTTTTTTTATATGTATATCTATTCCGTAGTTAGTTAGTTTTTAGAAACATTAAAACACATTAAAAAAAAAACTGGCACAGGAATTTAAAAAAAAAAAAAAGAAAAACAAAATCTATAACAATAGATGCCGCGTGCGGAAATTGCTTGTTCTCAAAAACTAAAGCAAACAACGTAAGCAAAATAAATCATAAACTCTGTATAAAATTAAAACTTATCACTGTGACTTAGGAATATAAATAGATATAAACTGCGGAACTCTATTTGTAGTTACTTTTTTTTTCTGTTATTTAATTATAATTATTTTTTAACCACATCCACATTGCAAATTAAAACAAAAATGAACAAAAAAACAACAAATAACAAAATTTACTAGCTTGTAAGTTCACTAAAAAGTAAATCGCAGTGGTCTAAACTAAACCGTAAACTAAATTAACTATCAAATAGGTGTAAAATAAGTTAAATAAAAATACATATATATGGAAATGCAATTTAAAAAAAAAAGCAACAACAAAAAATAAAGAATATATACATACATATATATTTCCTCTATAAAAAAAAATCAAATCAAAAAATCCAAAGTTGTGTTGTTTCATTTTATATTTTCCTCTAATAGATTGAATCCTTTTTTCGATTTTTTTATTTATTTTTATTTATTTTTTTTGTTGTGGTCGATTCTCTGTCTGTTATAATCTCTGGCGCTTACATCGTTTGGAAAGAGTTTTTTTTTCTATGGGAAAAGAAAATAAACTAAATATCCTCTAGTAAAAAAAATAAAGAAAGCTTTTACAATGAACATATCTGTTTTGGTGTCTCAAATATAGAAAGAATTTTTTTTTTTTTTTTTTTTGTTTAGAAAAGTTAGATTCTTACAAAATGAATATTTAAAAAAGAAATGAAAAAGAAAAAAGAAAAGAAAAACTACATTTCCTGCAACTGTGTTTTAGAATGTTATTATTATTTTTTTCTCCTAAGTTTCTTAAACTAAAAGTAAAAAAAAAAAAATTAATTAATTTCATTTGATGATAAAAAAATAAAATAATTTGTCAAGTTTGGTACAAATGGCAAAGATTTCCTTTTATTTGTGATTTGTTAGAGTTGGTCCAGAATAAATTTAAATATAAAATTGTTGTTTCAACCAAAATAAATATTGTAATACGCGAATTATTAAACTTACAAACTTATTATCGTGTTTTTTTTTTATTATTATTTCTCCTCGAATGTAGGCAATTTTATTTGGGGCACCAAAACAGCCTTTTTATTTAGATGGCTGGGTTTTTAATAAAAAAGATATTTGCCATTTTT
This sequence comes from Volucella zonaria, assembly GCA_963966105.1. Taxonomy (NCBI): domain Eukaryota; kingdom Metazoa; phylum Arthropoda; class Insecta; order Diptera; family Syrphidae; genus Volucella; species Volucella zonaria. The sequence continues at coordinate 135,504,729 of OZ014531.1, forward strand.
CCAAACGGCCACAGATTATTTATCAAATTTGTCTCTTTTTTTTCTAATTTATCACTCTGAATTCGACAAGACAAAAGAAAAGATAAAAAAAAGGAATTGAAGAAAAGAAAAGATTTATAGAGTAAAAAATAAAATAAAACAAGAGCACACAACTGAAATTTTAAAACACAGGCGCATGGAAAGTAGTTCTCGTCAGTTTTTTATATATATATATTTTTTTGTTTTTTGAATTTTCATATTCTGATATTCTTACTTCTTCTGATATCCAATATTTAATTTTTTTTTTGTTATAAATTTACTAAAAACTTTACTTAAGCTTAGCATTATGTGTAAGGTTTTCCAATTAAAGGTGTCATTTTGAAGAATTTGTGCTATTTTGCCGCTTGTAAAAAGAATACAGCTTTACCAACGCCTTGTACGGGGAAAGTATATCTAGAAGTGTTGCAGTTTATATTTTGAAAAGTGGATTGCGATCAAGTAATCTACGGGTTTGAGATTAAGACATTGATCACAAAGAAACTGATTTCAGCCAAATCAGTAACGATGAATGCGCGGAAATTATAGTCGTAAAGCAAAAACCAGTCGCGCCCGTGTTGTGCGCGCTGTGTCCGTTTCAAACGTCGATCAGACGAAATTTTAACCTTGGCTTTTGGATTAGAGAACAGATTGCAGGCGTTCAATTTTCTCGTCCGTAATGGACGTAGAGGGACGCCCCTCTCTTGGATCGTCTTGCAATGACTGGCGACCGTGTTTTAACCATAAATACCTTGCTTCAATTCAAATACTCATCACTATAGTATACCACCTTGATCAAAAATACAAGTTTATTCATCTAAATCTATATTTTCCCCTTCAAAGTAATCCCCATCGACTGCAACACACTTATGCCAGCGCTTGATGCAATCCTCGAAACATTGTTTTATATTCGGTTTTCGGTATGTCCATCAGTGCTTCCTGCGATTTTTCCATTACTTCTTCTCGGCTGCTGAAACGCGTTCCCCGTAGTGGTTTTTTAACTCGATTGAACAGAAAGAAGTCACAGGCCACAGGGAGCCAAATCAGGTGAATTCGGTGGCTGTTGGATGGTACTCGTATTTGTTGCATTTTTCGTCAACAAATTACGAATAATGATGGCACTGTGCGATGGTGCGTTATCATGGAGCAAAATTTACGAGTTTTCTGCCCACAATTCTGGTCTCTTTCGGCGAATTGCTTCACGCAAACGTCTCATAACGCCCAAATAATACTCTTTGTTTACTGTCTGGCCTTCTGGCAAAAATTGATGATGCACTACACCGTTGTAATCCATGAAAACCGTTGGAATCCATGAAAACGACGTGGTTTTTTTGGTCACGGCTCATTTGGTGAACGCCATTCACTTGCATGATGTCTGGATTGCGTGTCGTACCCATAAACCCACGTCTCGTCTCCAGTAATGATCCTTTTGATGAATGTGGGATCGGATTCAGCCTCGCAAATCATCTCTTTTGCGACGTCAACATGGTCTCTTTTTTGTATGAATTGATGTCTTTTGGCACCAACTTTGCTGCTACACGACGGAAACCCAAATCATTAACCAAAATGTCTTGGACGGATCCATAGGCAATGTTCAAGTCATCCGCTATCTCTCTGATGGTTAATTTGCGGTTATTGACCAACATTTCTTTTACTTCATCAATGTTTTCGTCGGTTTTCGATGTCAATGGTCTGTCACTGCGTTCATCTTCGATTGACTCATGACCACTTTTGAACCGCTCGTGCCACTGGTAAACGACCGTTTTCTTTAGAGAATCGTTGCCGAAACACTTTTCCAACATTTCCAACGTTCGCGCACCATTAAATCCGTTTTTACGCAAAATTTAATACAAGTTCGTTGTTGCAAATTGAAATCCATTTCTAAAATTGTAAAAAAATCGTCAACATACAGAGATAGATGTACTCTTGGCTACGTAACTTTTACAAATGTCAGGCTATGGCGCTAAGATTTAGAGGGAATGTCAACAACAAAAAAACAGAACTCAAATCGGAACAATGGGAGCGCCACACGGTGGTGTGGTACGGGAACTTTTTAATCAAGGTGGTATATACTCAGTTTTCAACATTTGAAACGTTTTCTTCGTGGTTGAAACAAAGTCTACTGGTATCTCTTTGTTCCATCGTAAAAAAAACGTAACACTAGAAAACAAACATACGTGTTTCAGATGAATACTGTTGGCTACTAAAACGCGTTTAAATTTTTACGGTGGCTAAAAAAAGAAATTTCTATGTCTGACCCAATCGAATGCCTACAAGGATTTCCAATAAAAGGTTATTTTTTTGCCACTTAACAAATAAAAAAGTACGCCATTATAGAAAATGGAACGATACACGCTTCAATAACACATTCACATTGTTAAAATGGTGAAAATTTTACTGAAACAATTCGGAAAGTAAAGAGTTTGTTGTCGGTCAACATAAAGCACCTTTTCACACAGGAATTGTAAAACTGGTTCAAGAATGAAATATTGCTTATGTAACTGGCACTGTGGGTGGAAACACAAGTTTGTCGATTACATGAATTGGCCATATAATACTCCACCGTATTTTACATACATTTTTTTTAATAAAGTTTATATGTTTAAATTGTTGCAAGAATTTTCTTGTTTGCTAACCATCAGCAGCGACGAAACTTTGCCAATTGAATAGGCATGAATTTGTTTAAGAATTTAAACAACAAATCATTTTGAACGATAAACCACTATTGGACCTTATTTTTTGAAAATGAAGCGGCTTTGTCTGTTAGCATCCAGAACTTGAAAATTTGGATGTGAGCAACGTTTGTTTCCACCGAGTGTCGAAATAATTGCCTTTTGTGAGAAAAGTTCTCTGGCTGAGGCATTACTGGAATTGATGATCAAGATTGGCCGTCGAGATCATGCGATTTGATTTTTTTTTTCTTTATTTTTTTTTTTTTTGGGTCTGTAAAAGAGATGGCTTATGCCAACCCTCGCCAGGATTCCCCACAATTTTTTCAGTACTCTTAATATTAGGACTTCTGGTGGATCACTTCAAAACAGACAACATTTTTGCAGAAAATCATGCTGTGAGCACACAAATTCTCATGGTGGAAAGAGTCTGTTCCGCATATTACTTCCGCCCTTTTTCACCATCATCTCTTTCAACAGATGTACGTACTTTTTTGGGTTCATCTTTGGTAACATCCATGACCACGTCTTCACGCTGACCCTACTCTAGACTTGTTTTAGATTTCTCACCCTGATAGTTATCTAGCTTCTCGCGCTATTCTTAGTTTGTTTTCAAATAACAAATACAGGGTGTCCCAGTTTAGCAGTATAATCCTTTAAGGGCATATTCCCGAAGTTCCGCCGAACAAGAAATTGTATGGTAGGGGGGTCTATTCTCACTCCATTTCAAGTTACAGCCCATCAAAGTGGGTGACTTCTAATTTGGAGAGAACCACTTTAAACGCTATCATTTCTAAGCTAGTACAGGTACAAAAATAGTTTGGGACGTTTTGGAAAGATAATTTAATAGTGCATACAAGTCTTAAATGATTTGGGTACAACTGCATTTACCTTAATAAATTTTCTGAAATTTTATGAAATTTTTATCCTTGCAAAATTTTCCAAAAATTATGTTTAGAAACTTTTACGTACGATCAACATCAAAATTATTTTCATCTCTTCTGTAGCGACACTAATATTTTCTTGGAGCTCTACCAGACGCGACATTTCTCTAAAATAAACCTTTTCTTTCATAACACCCCAGAAGAAAAAAATCCATAGGTGTTAAGTCAGGAGATCTGGTTAGCCAAGGGTTGGGGCGGAATCGACCAATCCATCAATCGTTAAAAGTATGGCTGAGTAACAATGTTACCCCGCTGCTATTGTAACAAGGTGCTCTATCTTGTTGAAAGAACATCGTCCTTCTCTGAACAAGAACGTACCTGGATTTTTAACGTAAACCTCCTGCCGTAAGGCTTAACGTCTACGAGGTGCCCATACACCCATAGGGAGCAAGGATACGCCTTGCCATCGCTAAATACTCGCTTTATATTTACTAATACTTTGCTTATATTTTATACCAAAGCAGAACTTGTGTTGGAGGCACAAGTCCCACCCTTGGTATGAGTCGAGGCCAACCTAAAACCTCTTGCTGCTCTTAGGGTCGCAGCACCCAGTACTTTATTTGCTACTCTACAATGGGCAAAACCAAGGAATACCCGTACCCGCGATTTGGGTTTAAACCACAGCCACCATGACGCTCCCACAAGGGGGCCTACCTCTAACAAGTCAGGCCCGGACCGAAATCCGGGGGGCTCCTGACTCTCATGGTACCGTGATTTAAGTCCTGGTATGGACTACCGGTAGTCAAGCCGCCAACAAGGCCTATGACCGGCAACTTGTAACTGGTCAAATCGTAGCAACCATTCAGAGGCTGTAATCTGAAGATGTTTACGATAAGACCAGTTATAGAATAATCTACCCCCGCTTTTTATTAGACAACGCCATTGATGGGCGAAGCCTTGATAATTGGGCGGGGGCCCTCTCTGAACAAGAGGAACATCTTCAAGGAGCTCCGGCAATCGTTCTCTAAGAAATTCCAGGTAGTAATGGGTATTAACTATTGTAGAAGAACGTGCGGGCCTACTAAAGTGTTTCCTATTAATCCAGCCCAAACATTTACGCTAAACCTCCTTTAAAATAAACAACACATTTTGAAAAAGTTGTTTATAGTAATTAAATTCTTACCTTTGAAAGGATGTTGGTTGTGTGTATTAATTGGGGATTGGAGTCTGACCAATGGTTCAAATTATGGTGCTTTGTAACCCCATCTCTTGTGAACTGCGCTTCGTCAATCCATGAGGAATTGCCCGTCTTCTGCATGTTTGCGCAGTAGCCATTGGCAAAATTGTAGTAAAAAAATGGAACAGCAAATTTTCATAATTTTGAGTTTAACGAGCCATAACTTTTTTGTTGCTGCACAGATATACCCAAAGCATTTAAGACTTGTATGCACTACTAAATTATCTTTCCAACATGTCCAAAACTATTTGTGTACCTGTACTAGTTTAGAAATTATAGCGTTTAAAGTGGTTACATCTCCAAATTAGAGGTCACATACTTTGATGGGCTGTTACTTGAAATGGAGTGAGAATAGCCCCCCCCCCCCCCACTAAAATGCATTGCCTGACATTAGGCTACGTTTACCTAGATTGCAACGTTTCCAGAAATCGCTAATAGTAAGATGTTTCTGTTTATCGTGACGAATATGCCTTTATAAAGTGAAACAGGAAGGCTCTAATCGTCCGATCTTCTCTCATCTTTCAACAGAACGAAATCGTGGACCATTTAAAGCCGACCGCGTATTCTTTGTTAATTTTGATTTCTTACATTGCTTATTACAGCTTTCGTAAAATCTACTGTTTTCCTTCTCATACTGAACAGCAGAAACAATGTTGCGTAGGATGAGCTTTTCTTACTTAACTAACGTACCAAAATACTCCTTCCACCTATTGTCAATCTTTTGCTAAATTTTTCTGCTTCTATTTCTAATTTACAGTTCACTAGCTTTCAGCTGTTACAATTGCTTTTGATTATGTTGCGACTGACAATTGTTTGAAGGAAGCGGCGTAAGCAATGTTTCTGGCTGTGCTTGTGCCTTGGCAACAAACAAAAAGTGATCCGAGTTTATATTACCTGTCCGTAAGTTATGACTATTTTCACTATCTCGTTGAAAGTTTGTTGATTTTGTACACCTCCGGGTGAATATCATGTGTCAGAATCATATGATTTTAGTTCCGCATCATTTCCCGTTGATGAGATGAATGAGTACTATCTGTAAAGTTCTTGCACTGAAACTGATTGGCAATGATCCATTTCTTCTAAATGGACTGTAGTTGGACTTTACTCTATACAATTTTCAAAAAAAAATTGTGAATTTGAGTGCAATTCATTTTTTGATTTATTCAGCTGTTCTACTCTTCTCTAATTCTTTGTTTTCATTTTTTCTGAAACCGTATTATACCTAGGACAAGGCACCCACCTTTGAAACTAGGACATCATTAATATATGTAGGTTTTGTCTAGGAAGGCGTACCTTCGTCTTGTCAGCTCGGAACATCTTTCATAGACTTCCACTTCAAGCAACTCAAGCCAAATATTACTTTTTGCCCTCTGGCTGCTGGAAGACTTTCATATCTTTTTCGAAAATTTAGCTGTCAGGGCCTAGTTATTTAAACCATTCACTGTTTAGCTATTGTAAGAAAACTCTGCAGATCACACTTGATTACGCCTTCTTTTCCTACATAAATACTTACTGTTCATGCCTCTCGAAAATAGACTTAAAAAAGAAGTAAATATGGATATCAGATCAAGTTAAACAATTATGTAGACAATTAAAAATATTTGAATAAGACCAAAACAGATTTGTGCTATTGAGGATATTTAATACGTGTTTGTTTTTTTTTCCCTCGTCTTCATCTCAATTCTAGATTTGGATATCTGACAACACAATGGAACATATGCCGGTAAGTAAAAAAAATTGCGATCCAAATCACGGGTTATTCCACGTGATAGTTAAAAAAGTTGATTTATTGATTGAAAATGAATTTTTCTTTAGATGTGGTGTCCACCAACTCCGCCGCAAAATGATAACGACATCTACATCGATTACTCTTTGGGTTTCATGTATGATAATGACATAATGCCCGAGTCACATCTACCACCGGTTTATGTGAAAAAAGAACACAAACGATCTCGTGCAGAAGCTGGTTTTCTTCTAGATGGTCGAAGACCTGCCAAAATACGTAAAGATGACAATTTCATCGCTCCACGATCGTTATTCGATCGACCATCGGGAGCGATAGCGAAGATACGTCGTGACCTTAAACTACAGCGTTATCGGGGAATATTCAAACCGAATGTTCAGATTCCAGGCTTGAAACCTCAAATTCAAACGAAACCCCTTACAGAACCTGAAGGAATGGTTGAGTGGAGTGTATATGAGGACATAGCCATTGTTCATGTTTTGTCAAATTTACAAGGATTACCAATCAATTTGATGTTGTTATCCCCAGGACATACACCAAACTGGGATCTTGTGGCTGAAATTGTCAATATGTATTCGAAGACATACCGTTCCCCAAAACATTGTCGGTGGCGTTATGAAACTGTTATAGTACCGCGTGAAGAGGGAAAACTTCTGGAGAGTCCTAAGAAACAGAAAAAACTAAAATCAGCTATGAAGGCTTGTATAAAAGGCGGAGTCAAGTCATTGCGTACATCACAGAATTTCATGTCCGATAACAATAATTCCTTCACCAAGTTAATGAAGTCGAAATATGACAGCATAAAGGCTGCGTTCTCGAAGAGGGCTCCACCTCCAAAACGGCATTTTAGTGCGCCCAGTCCTATGAATCCAAAGCACGCTGAAGTGCTGAAGGATTTCGGTATTACCAACTATGACAATCCAATGAGTCCACTTAATATTGCAATGATAAAGGCAAATAAATTGCGAGAGAAACAACGTAGTACCATGCAAATGCCAGCACAAGCTCGAGGTGCTCCACCACCAGCTCCCAGTAATATGGAGGTTGTTAGCCATACATCTCAACAGCAGCAGCAACAACAACAACAACCCCAAACACAACAACAGCAACAACAAATACCTCAACAGATACAAGTCCAGCAATCATCTGGTGGCCAACAGACAGCGATTGTTCTTCAGCAAACTCAACAGCAACTGCCAGCAAATGTTATTCAGCAACAAGGCGGTCAAATTATGCAAACTAGGGCAGTGCACCAGCAAACTGCTCAAATTGTAAAGGCAATTGTGACGCCACAATCAGGTCTTTTGCATGGTCAAATCCAACAGCTTGCTCAATCAGGAGCCCAGCAAATTCAATTACAACAATCTGGAAATATGGTTACACCATCGTCAGTGTCAGTTGTGTTGACGACACCTGTGTCTACGCTTTCTAATGTTCAACATCAAAGCACGCAATCTGCACAAATTGTTTCTATTCAGCCGCAAAATATTACTTCCTCGGCTTCGCTGGTGTCACAATCCCAAATGGCGACTTTGGTACAAACTTTGCCATCACAAAGTTTGCCACAAGTAGTATCCGTTTCTCAATTAGCTACGGTTGGTACAGTGTTAACCACATCGGCAAATCTGCAGCCAAATGCTACAGTTACCACGCTTAATACCTCGGCCCTAAGAGCACAGAGAATTGTCACCGCTCCAGGTTGTCTCCAAGATGTAGTTCTGCAGCAGAGACCAAACTCTCAAAGTCCAACAATTGTTTCTATGAATAGCCTTGGTCAGACTGTCACACAAGCGCAATTCCAGGGAGCTCAACTGCGACTTTCTATGCCTGGTAATCAACAAGTAGTAGCTAAGGGGATTCCAGTTACTTCACTTCAGCAAACTGGAAAAATGCCAAACCAGCCAGCACAGATTCAACTCTACCGCCAGCGGCAGCAACTTAAAGTTTTGCAGACTACGCCTGGACAAAGCGGACAGGTCGTTCAAACTGCCGGAGGACAAACTACTTTGGTAAATGCTGGCACTATAATTCAAGGAGGGATCGTACAAACCGGAAATACAGTTCAGGTACAAGGTCAGAAAGTATCTGTTGCTACTGTAAGCGCTGCAAATGTAACCCCAGGTTCAACACCCGGCGTAGTCACCTCAGTGGCTACTGTTCAAGTGGCTCATAATCAAGGTCGTACGCAGTTTATTAAGCAAGTTGGCGCCAAGCAAACTATGGCCCGTCCAGTAAATGATAACGAAATGCTGTTGGTTAAACGGCAAGTGATTGCTCAACCAAAAACACAGGTCTTGCAGCAGGGTCAAATTATAACTCCAGCTAATGTCCAAATCCAGCAACAACCCGGTACATCGGGTCAACAACAAATTGCAACCTTGGTCAAAACATCTGCTGGGAATATGACTACTTCCGGTCAAGCTGGTACCGTTAGCATGGCTCTGTCTCATATGAAACCCGGCGGTCAAATCAAAGTCACCATGGCAAATCAGTCACAGATGAGACACTTGCATATGCAGCAACATTTAGCAATTGCACAACCCAGAAAATTGAGTAAAATGACTCAAATCGCCCAGGGTGGACAAGTGGGACAGAAACCCGGTGTCCAAACGCAGCTGGTACATATACAGAATACAAAATCACTTCCAGGCTCGGTTACAGTCCAACAGATTCAACAAGTGATGCGGCAGGGACAGCCGGGTGCATTGGCTGCAGCTGGTTTGGTTCTTGGAAAAACCAGTGTAGGTCGAGTAATCCCGGTGTCATCGCAACCAAACGCCCGCCAAACAATTCAGGTGAGAACTTGTACAATGTGGTTTTGATTGAAACTTTCTTATACTTTTGGTATTTAGGTTGTTTCAGCATCTTCCGCGCAAGCGTTAACAGCCGGAAATATTCGTGCTCATGTGGCGTCAGGTCAGAATATTGCCGGCACTATCAAAGTAGCCGCAGGAGCGACACAAGCTCAAACCCAACAAGCTCTACTCAACGCCATTCAAAATCAACAAAACCAACGACAGAACGCCAGTCCTGTTCGCCTTCAAACTTCTAGTGGTAACTTGGTGGCGGTGACTGTCCAACAATCACAAAACCTACAACAACAACAAGTCAATGTATCTTCTATGAGCAATATGGGCGGCAATGTGCAAGCAATCACAACCAATGCATCATCCGTTGGACAGACGACAGAAGTGGGAGCGATAACTATTACCACCCAACAGCAGCAAACTCAACCACCAACGGTACAATCCGTACAACAACAACAGCAACAAGCTCAGCAACAACAGCAGCAGACCGCCCAACAACAGGTACGCACATTAGTCAAAAAGAGAATTATGCAAAGCCGCAATGAAAAAGAGTAAGGTTATGCATTTTTCTTTAGTTGAATTCATTCATCTCATTCGCTTTTTCTAGTTTTTTTTTTTTTTTTTTTTGTTAATCTTCATTCGCTCATTGTTAGTGCTTCATTCATTTAGCCAAAATCCAAAATTGTCGCTTTTAAATGTTGCTCATTTATTTATTTATATCTCTTTTTTTTTCATTAGTTTTTCTTTTAATTTGTTTTTTTTTTTTTATTAAGTTTTCTTTAGTCGCAAACAAACATTCTTTTAGATTATTTTTCTTTATTAAATTGTCGTTTGTGTATTTTTTTGTAAATTTTTTCGTTCGATCCTAGTGTGTCGAACTTAAAAATGGTTCTAGTGGATGAGAGAAAAATAAACTAAACAATTGAAAAAAAAAACTAAATTTATTCAAAATTGTTTCTTTTGAAAAATGAAAAAAAAAAAAACAAAAAAAACCAATTGGCTGAACTTTTTAAGAAATTTAATTGAAAGGAGAAAAAAAAATGTAAACGCACTTTGGTGGTGTGCTTTGAATGAAAATTAGGGATTTTTCGATTTTCCACTCTTTGAAAAGCAAATTTACTCGTATTTTGATGTGTGACACTGACTTGGAGACAAATACTACAGAGAATTCTTTGATTGAACAATATTGTTAAGAATCGAATTGATTTAACTTGTGTGGTGAAATGTCTGTGGAAAGGGTGAACATATTTCATTCACGAATTCATCTTCATCTCTTCTCTTTATTTTGATCTATTTCGTTGCTTATCTTTAGTGACAACGAGTGGCTAATAGTAAGTGCTATATGGTTCGAAAAGAGGAGACGATTTTCAATGAATGGAAAGAAGAAGGGTTACTTGCACTGAAAATCCAATTATAAACCAAATTTTCGGGTTTTTTCCATGACCTTTCATTTCTGACACATGTTTATTTATTATAGTTTTGGTCGTTTAAGTGGAAAGAAGTATAAAGAGAAAAAAAATACATGTTTCATTTCAACTGCTCAAACTTAAAAAATAAAAATGGTCCGATTCAAGTGTTCCGCTTATCAAAAAGTCTTGCATACCCATGAAAATGTGAACACGATTAGTCATGAAGATGACTTTCATTCCCATGCCGATGTCAACTGGCACAGATATATTGGGCTTATATCTGCGGACTGAGGAAGCCACTCCAGGACTTTGAACCCATGACATTCTAGCCAATTTTTGGTATGTTAAGCTGTGTATTTCAGGACGTTATCCTATTGGAACGCAAAGTCCGAAATTTATTTGCTGAGATTATACTCGTATGTATCTGTCGAGAGCTATTACGCAATTCAGAGATTTGATAAATCAAGGTGCTTTGCATTGACTAATAATCTAAACTCTAGGGGGAAGTCAGCAGATAATGTGGCATGCCGTCTACTCCGTTTGGAGGAGTTTCTGGGCTAAAAGTCGTACAAAGAGGGGAATTTGTTGTTTCGGAACAGGAAATCAATGAGAGATAGACCAATGGGACCAGTAGGTTGATCTCCGTTTTCTTTCCTCGATGAAAGGATCATCTGAATCTAATCCTATCAACCAATAATGGAAAAAGGGTTCTCCATCCTGAGGTTGGAATGAGTATAAATGTCCATCTGAGGATATTTAAACTTTGTCTGCCACTCCTGTCCCTCAGCATTCAGGAGCCATATCTCGAGCATCACCATCAATCAAACCTATTTTCACCTTAAGACTCAGATAGGAATGACAATTTTCCATATGAAAAATGTTTTAATCTTCGAGCGGATAGCAGTCCTGATACTGTAATTAAAGGCGTGAGTCTACATGTTCTACAACTCTCCATCTTGCAATGTAAGTGGTTTTATGTCTAGTATTGTACTTCTAACATTTATAAAGAGTTTTTCCAATCATTTCTGAATCTGCTGCTCCTGATTTGAGATTAGGTAACTTTTGATGTAGTTTCTGAACCTATCTTCTTTATATCCACTGGAGTGCCTAGTTCAACAACTTTATTAGAAATAAACAGATAGCACAAACAGGTTGTATCAATATGAAAATCAGTTATTCGAACCAGCAAGCATCTAAACTAGGGTCTTGTCGGAAGAGATTTAAAACGGTTGGTCCTTCTTTATACTTGATTGTATCAAGGAGTTTCAACTCAGGGTGCATGTATGCCAGGTCCTTAAAGGAGGAGTCCTGCTGATATTGTACTCTCCAGCCCCAGATAATACTAATAAAGGCGCTAAAGATAGTATTAAAATTCAAATATAACAACTCCGAAAATTGATCACCAAAAATAGGCTATACATACCTCCACCTTATGGTTTACTACAAGAAAACTATCACTTGGTAAACAGAAGACCTAAATACATGAACGATCGAGTAACGCAACTTGGAAACTGTGGCATGGGGGAGAAACGGGAAAATATGAAACATGTGATCCACTATGAGTCACTGTATGCAACCGTATTTCCCAAAGCCATATACAATATAATCTAGAGTTGTCTAAATTTTTGAAAACCTTTAGCTGTCGCTATGTTACGAAAAATAACAGCAATTAGTTCTTACATCTGTGAAATGAAGAAACAAAATTTGTTACAGTTTTACCTTCCATCTCTATTTCCGTTTGATTAGGTAGTGTTTTCAATATATGTATGTAGATAATATACAATTATGACCATTCAAATAAAATAACCTCTATGGACTCACACGGATAGGAATCTCAAAATGTTTATTATAATAGGGGCCATTCTTTTTTAACATCTTCCCGAAACTCGACCGCTTTCTTTGGCACGGGCAGGAATATTGTCCGAAAGAGAAAGAACGCTTTTTATTGAAGTGGAAAGAAGAAGGGTTACTTCCACCGAAAATCCATTTGTAAATTGAAGCACGCCGTTTTTCATATCCTTCCATTTCTGACATATTTTCTCATTTTAGTTTTGATCGTTGATGAGCAAGGAAGTGTAAAGAAGAGGAAAAAAAAGTATGTTTCAGGCCAAATGCTCCGATTCAAGTGTTCCGCTTGTCAAAAAGTCTTTCATCATCATGCAAATGTGAACACGACATTCGTGGGGAGAACTCCATATTTTTATCAAGAGAAGCATGTCCATAGCTTAATGGGACCTCCTCTATATTTCATTGTCTTCTTAACATAGTTTGGAGAGAGTAATCTTATATTTGAGATTTTTGTCCTGTAATCTTCGTGGAATAGTGCATTTTATTAATTCCCAACTCCTACTCCCTTTTCCTGTCTCGAGGACATAAATAAATCCACTTCTTATCTTCATGCAAGGTTGATTTTCTTTTGATTTTTCTGGTTTTTGGCTTAAAAATATTTACTGTAATTTTCCTCGAATTTCCGAATTTTTTTCTTACGATTTCCCCCCCTCTTTCAATAACTTGAAATTATCGTAAAATATATTGAGTATTTTTATTTCAATTTCACGCAGAAACTTAATGACCATATTTTTCGAAATGGCCACTTTTTGATTTGGTCATGCTGCCATTGGGTCAGTCCAAGAATGATTTGTACGCTGGGTACAGGCGGGCTTGTGGTATTTTGAGCTACTTCCGATGAAGAGTTGCTTTCAACTCATTCATAACGCCATTCAAACACAGAAGACTGTCCAATGAGTTCGCGATCCATAATGAGGAACATTGTTTTTAAGCCTATTTTGGTTTATTTTGGCTCTGCAGAGCCTTGCATGGACGTACATGATGTCAATCCGTATTGTTTACATATGTAAGGCTTTAATGTGCCCCCCTCCAGTGGCCTTTTGCTATCCTCAGTTGCATTAAGGCCAAGGCCCATAGAATCCGTTGCGTTCGTTGCGTCGACATTATCGACTGACAGCTGGATAGAATATACACTTTGTTATGGAAGCAGACCCATAAACATGACGGGACGGACGGTTAAAATAGATTTACTTTCTACTTTTCATTCCGTTAGCAGTTCACACATTCACACATTGAGGACCATACATTCACTTACTGAGGTTTACATATTAACAAATTGAGAGTAAGCACTTTCCTTGGTGGATAGATTGAGAGAACGAAGAAAAATTGTCGTAGCTTGAAAAGAAAACATTGAGATTAATTGACATTTCAATTATTTTGTTTCGTTTCGTTTGTTATTGTGCCAACGTATGCCACGGATTCTATCGGACTGTCAATTCCGTCAAATACGTCAACGTCAACGGCATCGTAACGGACGCAGCGGATTCTATGGGCCGGGCCCTTTAGTCTTTACGCCAAGTGGAAAGAAAACCAATGAAGTGCGACTTTCTTCGAACAACTGCTGCCCACATTATTTGAGAAGTTTGGTTTTGTTATTGCCGACCGCTCAAATTCTCATGTGATATCTCCATGAACCAAACCCTATTGTGTTGTCTGTTTACGACTTGCTGAATTGTGAACAATTTCTCGTCAGAAAAGGCGATGTTTGCGCGTCAATTGCTTCGTTCTTTTCAAATGTTGTTTCTTTTGTGCCTATCGCTGAGATGGTGCAACTCTTGTATCTTGTATGGCTTGACTTGAAGCTCATTTTTCAGTTCGGTAGCTCTTTTGTCAACTTTCTTGCCCTCTCTCGTGAATCCCGTTCAATTCTCGTTTTCACCTTTTGCACCACCAAAACGTTTTATTGTACAATGCAACCGGTATCATTAAAATGTGTTACAGTGCGGAAAGCAAACATTTTATTCACTTTCAAATATTATAGCTCACGAACGAAGGCTGGTTGCGATTTTCCGTCTAAATGAAGCGCAGTCGCACTCTAACGTTTGAAATCCGTCGTCGGTTAAGGAAAAATCGAACGCATCAGTATGAAATGCTTCCACGCGCTTGTCAACAAGCTGTCATATCATTTGTATGTCTCTGCATGGTGTATTTTAATCATCAACCAGAAACGACACTGAAACTCACAAATAATATTGCATAGCAGACACACATTTCAAAAACAAACCACGTAAGAAATTTCACCTAAAAAGTAAGAAGAAAGCTAAGAATATGAAACTTCAAGCCATACAATGAATGGCATTGTTACAATTATCTGTTAACGGGCGCCAGTTTCAGTCTAATATACATATTAACTCCCAATGTGAGGTCAAAAGGAAAATAAGCTGCACGTTGGTGCAGCCAACCGAGGATAGATTTACTTAAAACCTTCATCTAGTAGCTCTTGAAAATGCTTCCTTTCAAACGCACTAAACCACCAAAGCGCGACAACAACAAAATATTTTATCTAGGACCATTATCTACCTATATTTAATATAAGAATATGATGTAGCAAATCTATTTATATATGTATTTTATGTACATGTTTGCCATTATTTATAGAAAAACAAAACAGAAAATCATATTTAAGTTTAAATAAAAATATAAAATAATTTTTTACTAATTTAAAACTTATGCTTTCTTTTAAATTTCTTTTTGGTTGGTTTTCAGCCTTCAAAATAAAGAAAACAAACAAGTTATAAAGTAGCCAAAACTAGCAAACCAAAAACAAACAAACAAACAAACAAAAATTGAATCTCTTCTCAGTTTTAGTCTCTTCTTCTCATACACAAACTTTTTCTCCTCTTTCTTCACTAACTTGTGTGGATGCAAAAATAAACACTATTATCTAACGCAAAACAAACAAAAACTAATTAATTGACCTAAAAAGAAAGTAAATCGTTGTGCGTGAATTAAACAAAATAATAATAAATAATGAACAACCAACAAAGGACATTCAACTGAAACAAAAAATCGTACTTAAGTTAAAGTCATACATAGAAATTGAGAAAATTTTTTTTATTAAAAATATAAATATATATATATTCGTATCTTATTGCAAGATATACCATAAATACGAGTACCAATTCATGTACTACTTTGGTATAACGATGAAAGTGTTACCTCTTAAAAATTGAGGCTTTGGTTTTTAGAACTAACAAAAAAAAACGTAATTATATGAGTAAATGTTAACTTTTCATTTTTTTTTTTATTTTTTTTTTTTTTTTTTTTTAAAAAACAAGGGATTTTTCTTTTTTGCTTGCACTAAATATAAAAAGATTTATTGATTAAGAAATTTTAAATTAAGTCAGAGTTGCTATAAAAATTAAACAAATAAAAAAAAAAAAACAAAAATCAAAGCAAACAAAAAAATTAATTCAATCTAAAAAGTAAGAGTTGCTCTTTCTAGAGCTACAAACAATTAACAATTGATCTTTAAATTCTGTAAGAAATATTTAAGTATTACTAGCTTAGAAAAAAATTTAACAAAAATAATACTATATAGTACACAATGTGAGAAATTCTTTAAAAGTGTTTACTATTCCATAAACAAATGAAATAAATTCTGTAAATGTTATTGTAAACAAATAAGGGTGAACTACTTTCATTGAATTAAGGGCGATATGCGTGTTATATATTTTTCTCTTATGGTTTTTTTTTATTTTTTTCTTTTTTAATTATAATAAGAATTATAATTAATTACCTAGAATTTCTATTAAATTTCTTTTTTATACGAACTATTCACTATGAAATTTTATTTTTATTTTCGTGTCAAAATGAATTCTTTATAATTTAAATTTTAATTTGTTTGTCTATGTGATTTTTTATTTTATTGTAAATCTGTTAAATAGTTTTTACTCTCTCAACAAATAGTTTTTGTATAGAAAATAATTAAACAAAAATAACTCCGCCAAAATCAAAACTTCATTCAATAAAAAAAACAAAAACAACAAGTCTTTTTTTGTAATTTTATTCATTTTTTGAATTAAAATTTTTGTACGCTACTTGTAAATAATAAATTAAAGAACAAAAAACAAAATTATATACATATATAAAAGAAGGATAATATAAAGTGTAGTTAATATAAAAAAAAAATAAAAAATAAAATACATATAAATACATGTGATCAAAACTAGTTATTACGTTGTTTTTATTGAATTTTATTTGATTTTAAACAAATCTCAGATTCCTTAACAGTAGAGTTCGAAGTGCTGCCCTCTACGAAGATGAATAAGCGAGTAGCCGTTTTTTAAACACAAATGCCATTGCTAAGGAAAAGTTAGTGTTACCATAGAGTTCTACTCGTCGTGTGAGAATAACAAGGTCGTGTTTGAACTAAAGATAACTTACGACAAATTTAAAACACCCACAAAGAAATTAAAATATTGCAACTATTTTATTCTGAAGAAGACTGAAGTTAAACTATATTATAATCAATTCATTCAACATTTGTTTAAATTAAATAATATCCAACACAGAAAAAAAAAAATAACACATAATAAATACTAATAATGGTTGGAAATAATTTAATTAATTGATGTTTTAAAAATCAACGGCGGCATCAGTACTTTTCAACGGTGTTTGAAGATTGTTTTTTTTTTTTTTTTTGAAGGTTTATTGTTTAATAAATTTTAGCATTGAACGAAAACATTTTATCTTTTGTTCAGACATTTCCGTACGTAGTTTTAAGTTTTTTGGTTTCGGTAATTCTGCTCTGGTAGTGTACTTTAAATCAACTTGCATGTAATCGAATTCCAGATATGATATTTTATATTCCACTGAAGTCTGTTTTTGTGAAAACTTTAGATTTGTTACCTTAAAATAAGGTATCTGCTTAAAGTTTAGGAGTTAGGAACTAGCTTGGAAATCGAAAAAGTTGTGAGCTTGCATTTGCAATATTTTCATTTTTTGTCCCTTAAATTTTGCTTTCACTAAAATGCGCAACAAAGAAATTGGAGAATAAAATTCTCTTGACTTTAAAGTTCTCTCCAAAACACTATGCACTGTATCAATATCTTGGATGCAGAGATGGCAAGGAGTACAAAAATGCATTTTTAGGTGCACAATCTGGGCTGTTGGATTCCAAAAATAATAGTATAGCCAGACTCATGATTGGGTTTCTTTGTTGTGGAAAGCAGGAATCACACCAAAGAACAAGTTCCTTTATATTAGGGTTGTCAGCAATAACGGCCTTTAAAATTGTAGTCAATCCACTGGCAATATCGTTGGCGCTTCGACCCAATTTCACTTTTTGGACAAGTAATTACATAATCGAAACATAAAACGGGAATAATATTGCCCTTATTATATTTGACTACGGCACCCTACTTTTTCCTCATTGTTTTTGAAATTGCGCCTCTTCATATAAATTTAGTTGAATGTTCCTCAAGTTTTCAAGTATTTTGAACGCATGAAACGAAATGTTAAATTCGAAATTGAATATTTGCCTGCCTTATACTGTCTATACATTTCTGCAATAGAAAGTCCGGCCTCAAGAAATTTTTTTGTAGTGCTTTGACGATAGTATTGAGACTCTACTAATGGAAAGGAGAGTACATGCTGCCTTACCTTGTCTTTCAAGTTTGGTGATATA
Source organism: Volucella zonaria (assembly GCA_963966105.1). Taxonomy (NCBI): domain Eukaryota; kingdom Metazoa; phylum Arthropoda; class Insecta; order Diptera; family Syrphidae; genus Volucella; species Volucella zonaria. Next base: position 135,522,971 of record OZ014531.1, read on the forward strand.
ATTTTTTTTGTATGCAATTCGCTTTGAGACGGTCTTGGTACTTCTGTAACTTGATCTTTGTGAAGATGGATATTCCAAATGGGTTTATCGCTTATGCTTAGAGTTCCCAAATAAAATTTCTTACATACTTGAATTGTAATATTAGAACCATTGAAGAAATATTTAAATGTACTATATATTTTCTTCTACCATCCGTTGTTTTTCCAGCTTTACCTCCAACACATTCAAATTTCTCAGTTGTTGATGAAATAAATATTTTTTCTGCGGCGCTCAAAGAATAGTATGCCTTGAATAACTGAAGTCTTTCGTTTTCCGGTATATGGTATACCTCCACTGTAACTTGCAATATGAAAATTTCCAGGCCCTGCTGCCGATATTGCACCCCATACATATATAACTTCAATGGCCGCGTTGCTAGGAAAAAATCTTTTATAAGTAAGGCAAATTGGAAATATAAAAATGAAAATTTTACGTTTTGGAGTAAAGTAATTTTTAGTGATGAAAGTAAATATAATGTTCTTCGATCAGATGGGCGTTCATATGTGTGGAGAAAAGCAAATAAAGAGCTTCGAGAAAAAAATTTGAAGCCAACAATAAAGCACGGTTTGGGATCAGTTATGTATGTGGTGCAATATCGGCAGCAGGGCCTGAAAATCTCCATAATATAGAAGGCATAATGTACCACAAATATTATCTAAACGTTTTAATATCAAATCTGTCGGAAACCGCCGAAAAATTGGATATTATGGACGATTACTACTTCTTCCAGGATAACGATCCCAAACACAAGGCCTATAATGTCAGAAGTTGGCTTCTCTATAACTGCCCCCATGTGCTCGAAACGGCATCACAATCGCCGGATCTGAACCCAATAGAGCATGTGTGGAGTTATTTAGAAGAAAAACTAAAAAAACACCAAATTAGCAATAAAAATGACCTGATTTCAGCTCTGACGGATGAATGGCACAAAATTTCACCAGATTATTGCCAGAAAATAGTGAAATCGATGCCTAATCACCCAGAAGCAATAATGCGGCAAAACGGCCTTCCAACAAAATATTAAATCTTAAATTCTGAGACTGAATTAAATTTTTTTTGTGTATTTAGATTGTGTGTCCCATTATTACTTTGATCTACAAAATTTGACCTTATTTAGTGTTTGGTTGTTTTTTTTTCCTTTGTGTTAATGAATTCATATGATTTTTGTTTCTTAATAAACTGTTAGTATGAACATTCAAATTCGATATCTATTTCATCTACGAGGGGCGTTCAACATATTCTCGATATCGGGGTGAAGCTGTGGATGTATATATAAATAGACTTATTTATCAAGTAGTACTATTATTTTAGTGCATTCATGTAAAATTTCATATAAATATGATTATTAATTCGCGTTTTATCTCTAGTTAAACAGAATCATAATGGCAACTGAGACGATGATGGTGAAAATTGAGCATCGTGCTGTAATTAAATTTCTCACTAAGCAAGGAAAAAGTCAAAAAACTATTCATGAAGAGATGGTGGCTGTTTACCAGGGTTCCGCACCTTCATTATCAATTGTGCAAAAGTGGTCAAGTGAGTTCAAGAGAGGCAGAGAGAGCATTGAAGACGACCCCCGCTCCGGCGCCCCGGCTACTGCTTGTACGGGAGAAAGCATCAAAGAAGTCGAAAAACTTGTTCTTGAGGATGCCCTAATAAAGCTGAAAATGATGGCAGAGATCACCAAGCTTTCAATTGGTACCATTCACACCATTCTTCATGACCAACTTAACCTTTTAAAGGTCAGTGCAAGGTGGGTGCCACGAATGCTCACAGCGCCACAGAAAAAAGTGAGAATCGCATGCTGTAGAGAGCTTTTGGAGATGTGTAGTGAGAACGCGGACGGTGTTATGGATCGAATTGTTACTGGGGACGAAACATGGGTCCACCACTATGACCCTGAAAGCAAACAAGAGTCCATGCAGTGGCATAAAAAAGGAACAGACCCCCCGAAGAAGTTCAAAGTCACTCCGTCTGCCCGAAAGTTCATGGCCACAGTTTTTTGGGACTCAAAGGGAATCTTGCTCATTGAGTACAAAAAACAAAGCTGAAACCATCAACGCCACATCCTACGCTTCCACTTTGCATAATTTTGCGGGAGGAAATTAAAAAGAAAAGACGGGGTAAACTCGCAGCGGGTGTGTTGCTTCTTCATGACAACGCTCCTGTTCACACGGCGCGAGTTTCCAAGGCTGCTGCGCGAGATTGTGGTTTCGAAGAAATCCAACACCCACCCTATAGTCCAGACCTTGCCTCTAGTGATTATTTCCTGTTTCCGGATTTGAAAAAATGTCTTCGTGGAAAAAGATTTTCGGATGATGAAGAACTCAAGTCGGTAATAAATGGGTATTTTGCAGAGAAAGAGGAAATTTATTTTTTCGAGGGTTTAAAAAAGCTTATCTCAAGATGTAACAAATGTATTGATGTTGGGGGAGATTATATTGAAAAATAAAAACAAATTAAATTGAATTCGCATTTTCCTTCATATCAATACCGAGAATATATTGAACGCCCCTCGTATAACATTTATAAGTTCCTAGAAAATAATTGATATTTTTCATTTTTGTAAGTGTCCCATTTTAATGTTAAGCCACTGTATGTTCTCTTTCCACTTGGTAGAGTCTCGCTTTCTTTTTGTTGTTGTATTCTTGGAGTTGTAACAACAGCTATCATAATGCCATCAGCAGTTATTTGGAAATCCGGTAGAAGACTGTCCATTTTTGTTAAGTTACTACACCAACGAAATTTATGTTATGCGCCTTTAAAAACTAAATTAAGTACTGGCTTACTTACGGGCTTTTAAATTTACTAATTTTGCAGTAGATAACTTAAAATTTGTTTGTTGAAGGTCTAACTGTTCTTTATTTATAAAAATACATTCAACGCCTGCAACTGCTTAAACCGACTGAAAAAATTACGTTCAGTACCGGCTGTCAACAATGAAATAACGTAAATCAGGGCAACCATTTATGAATAACATTGGCGTATGTAGGTAACATACGACTTTGTTACATTTTTATTGTTTGAAATCTAAAATCACACAGTTGCATCATAACATACGACTTTGATCTAAACATTCGGTTAATATTCTTTTAACAACCATGATTTTATGGCATTTCCCCTCCTATTACATATATGTGCTGCTCTCTCGTAGAAAGTAGAAAAAGCTTCTTAAATGAATTTCAGATTGATTCATCGGTTAGTTTTGATTTGACAGCCATTTGTGTTACGAGGGTAGTCCCAGAACAGACACAAAAAAATTGGGAAAAATTATTTCTCTACGTAATCTTGTTTTAGTTCATTACACTTTTCCCAGCGATGTTCAACAGCTTCGATACCCCGTTTATGGTGAGATTCGTCGACCTCCTTAAAATAGCTATCAACGGCAGACTCCACCTTTTTACTGTTGGCAAATCTTTTACCACCGAGCCATTTTTTTTGAAATTTGGAAATAGGAAATAATCCGAGGGCTCTAAATCTGTCGAATAGAGTACATGAAGAAGGAATTCGAACTTTAACGCATTGATTTTGGCCATCGCAATGACGGATGAGTGAACTGGTGCATTGTCTTGATGAAATAAAACTTTTTTCTTCGCCAAATGCAGCCGTTTTTTCTTGATTTCATCTTTAAAACGGTGCAATAAGTTCGCATAATACGCGCTGTTGATTGTTTTTCCTTTCTGAAGATAATAATCAATGAAAATTATTCCACGCGCATGCTATAAAACCGGCGCCAAGAATTTGCCTGCAGATAGAACTGTCTTCGGCTTCTTTAGAGTCGATTCTCCCATTTGAATCCATTGTTTTGACTGTTCCTTCGTCTCGGGTGTGAAGAGATGGAGCCATGTTTCATCAATGTTTATAAATCGACGCAAAAACTCTGCTTTATTCCTGTGAAACTTCGCTAAACACTCGATTGAAACATCCAGACGATGGTGTTTTTGTTCCGTTGTGAGTAATCGCGGCACCCATGTTGCGCACAGTTTTAGTCATCATGCGATGCACAGCGCTTTTTGAAATGCCTACCATATACCATTTTGTGGATTTTATTCAACATTTCTGGTGAACTCACATCATTTGGTCGACCACTGCCCTGTTCGTCTTGGGAACTCGTACGGCCTCGCTTATACAATGCTACGCAATATTTTATTAATGTAAACGAAGGATCAGACTCCCCCAGAGTAGAATCCAGTACCGTTTTGATGTTGGTTGGATTGAGGCCTTTCAAATGAAAATATTGTATTACATAACGATGAGCAATTTTTTCCATATTTAAAAATTCATTGACAGCGTTCACTATTGATGGCTGCCGAACAAATACGAAACAACATAGCGTCGTCAAACTTCAAATTTAAGTTTAATAAGGTTGATACAATACTTTCTGCATTTGACATTCTTTTTAAACAACATCCGCTATCAATACGCTAGGGTCGAGTACTTCTGAAGCTTTCCTCGTAAAAGTTTTCTGATACAATGGCGAAAGAACAATATCCAACCGTTTTATTTTTGGATGGAAAACTCTGCTAAGCGTCGGGAAGAATGACCGTTCGAAAATGTCTATTCTACTAAAAAATCGAAGGGAATCATTCCCCGTCGGTAAGTCAGTTTCGCTATTACACTAAACGCACGAAACGGAATTCGCATCATCCGCAGTTTTTTTGTTACGTTTTGCTCTGCGGTCATTCATTCAAAAAATATGTGTTTATGTTGAAAATAGCTGGCAATACCCAACGTGTATGGCACAATCTAGTTCAATTGATATTGTAGGTTGGTATCACTTATTGTACGTTACAACAAAATTCAAATGTGACATTTTTTTAAAATTTCATTCGCCAATAAACTTTTACTTCAACAGTTTACATATGAAAATATTATTGGCAAATTGTTTTATTGTAGGAAGAAAATAACAGACCAATTAGCAGAGAGGCAATTTTTGTTTTGGCGTAATTGAGTCGGCCCTAACAAACGGCGGAGATCGTACTCCAACATACCTAAAAGAGTTTTTGATAAAACTTCATAAAAAAAACAATCTATTTGTATTCGCATTTTTAAAGTTTTTTTAAGGTTTCTGTACGTTTTATCTGGAGTATCCATTATATCTTGGGGTGGAATCGGCTAAAGTGATAGGTGATATTGTGATTTGTGATAATTAAAAGTGATCAGAAAAAATATCGGCCCTGTGTATAGTGATCACCAAAAATTTTAGAAAAACTGGCGGCGCTTGGCATTTTAAAACATCAAAGTGCTGTTATTGTCATAAAGTAATTTCATTTATTCGCCATCAACGGTATCTATAAAGTAAGGATTTGCTTTGGTAGTGGGGACATAATTTTAACTGGATTGCTTTTATGACTTTAGCCGTAAATTCAGCTACGGGTTTTGTCCCATTCAGCGTCTACTTATCGTTGGTAACCACTACTTCCAAGAAGGTTTAAAGTTGAGGCCAGCTGAAGAATATGCAGGACCTTATTCCAGTTCTCAGGTCAAGCGCAGGTCATCTACAAAATATGATAAGCATATACGAAATACTTGTTGTCTTATAAATACAAAATATTCACACTTATATTGCTTCTGTTAGCCCAAGAATATTCGATTTATTTCTTAGTTGGATCCTCAAAAGACGCGCATTCTTATAACTTTCTTTGTCCTCATCACCCCTGCTGGAACTTAAAAATATTTTGTTGGTCTCTGGACCTAAAACAATCGTGAAAAAATAATTCATTTGCATGAAAGGCACAAGAAAATGATCACGAAAATGTGATCATCACAACAGCTATCACCTTGCACTATCGCTATTATTATTACAAATCACCTTAGCCGATTTCATCCTTGTGCTTTTTTTATACAAACTATACAAACAGAAGGGTACCATATTACTTTGTACCCTTCTGTTTGTATAGTTCCGCGTTTGATTTAAAAACGGAAAATGCAAAGCTACAGAACAGCGTTTTCGAAATGATTTCGAATTAGTACAGGCAAAGTAATGACCCCGTTTAGCTGAATAGGAAAGATGAGTGAAACTGAATCAAAGATTTCCCGTCTAACAGAACATGGCTTATTAGTTAAGTGAATTCAAACCTGGCCGTATATCTGTTTTTGATGAGAAACACCCATGTCGCCCGACAGTCGTAATCACTGAGAAAATCGTTGAAAAGGTCCGTGACGAAAGAAAGTGCGCAAAGTAACAGAGGCCGTAAGCCGTAATTGCATAATAAATTAACCACGAGAAAGCTGTATTTCCGATGGGTGCACCGTTCGCTCACAGTGGTCGACGAGCGGAATAAGGTTAAGCGAAATCAGGAGGAGTTTTTAGTCTAGTCGTAACCGTTAATAGGACCTAGATCCATAACTACATACATACCAGAGACCAAACGACTAGGCGAATTTGCCCCGACAAAAAGTTCCATCGGCTGGATGGGAATAATCCTCATGAACGTTTTGAAGAAAGGAAGAGTAAGTTCAAGACCGTCAGCATTTCTAACTTTTTACAATCGCAGATCTTTCCCCGTGTGTTTTGGAACGCATTCACTGCGCAGACATATCTTAGCACAATCTTCATTTGTTTTGCGTTCAAAAACGTCATGTCAGTAAAAAAAATATATTAATATTACTCCAGCCAATTCTTAGATTTGCTTTTTCCAAAAGATAAAGTTTATTTTATTACATATTACTGCAATACTTCTTACATCTTCAAAACACACAAAACTATTCCGCACAAAAATCTTCAAACTTTTTCTGCAGCCACAATTGAAGTGCCTAACTAATCTGCACAAGTTGGTACGATGTTTTTGATAACAACCGAAGCAGGATGACGGAGCAGTATTACAACGAATTTTTGGACCAATTTGATGAGAAATTGATAGAGACACGGCCCCATTTACCAAAGCACAACGCAGCAATTCACTTATTTAGAATCGCCATGGACGAATTGCAGCAATTACGTACGAATACGAATCACCGCACTTTCACGGCCTGGCTTTCTGCAACGTTTTTTTTGTTCTCCAACATAAAAACGTTGCTCGCTCAGCTCGAACGAGCTGGTCATCGGCGATATAGAAGCCTATTTTAAAAAATTTGACAATTTGATAATTTCTTAATTGTGTGTTTTGCAAATATTAAGAACGTTGGGATAAGTATATTGTCCTAAAAGGGGATAAAATATGTAAACATTTTCTGCTGAAATTCGTTAAGCCTAGCGTGCAGTTGATGCGAACGAAAAATCCCATACAAAAATGACACGTCGAAATCGTAAACGAAAAATTCCGCTGTACGAGTACTTTCCATTTTGCAGTACCTACGCTGTTTCGCAGCGAAATCATGTAAATAGTTGCTCTAGTACAATGATCGTACTAGATTAATATGTAATGGGTAACCAGATAAGAACGATAAGAAAAAAACGGTGTGAGATATAAAATTGATTCTGGCTTTATTTTGAAGCTACGTTCATGCCATTATGTGTGGAATAGCACGTCATTCAAATGGCCGCCTCGCATTTGCCGCTGGCAGAGCTTCAAGCGGTCGGTCCAATTTTTAATGACATGGTCAAATATGTGCGGCGTTATTACGGCAATAGCGTGTCGAATGTTGGCCTCGAGCTCGTCCAAGGTGGTTGGCTTGTTAGCGTAGACTAAGGACTTGACGTAGCTCCAGAGAAAATAATCGAGTGGGGTTACATCGCATGATCTCGACAGCCAATTGATGAATGCTCGCCGTGAGATAACCCACTCGCCAAATTTCTCTTTCACAACTTCGAGAGTTGCGTCGCTTGTATGGCATGTAGCGTCGTCTTGTTGGAACCACAGTTCGGATATATCGAAAGTCGGTTAACATCGCTCTATACATGAGACCACTGGTAGTGACGATGTATCCTTCCTCAATTCGAAAGATATAAGGTACAATGATGCCACCATGCCATAAACCGTACCAAACAGTTAATCTATGTGGATGCATTGATGCTTGGTGGAACACTTCTGGATTGTGTTCGCCCCAATAATGGCAAGTTTGCTTGCTGACAGCCGCTAGGTCAAAAATGGGCCTCGTCCGAGAAGATGATTTTTTGCCCAATTAGCGAACTCACAGCGTTGTCTATGGTCGTCCGGCTTCAATTCTTGCGTCAGCACAATCTTATATGGATGTAGGCCCAAATCCAAACGCAAAATAAGCCGGGTTGACTTTCGGGCGATGCCCAATTCAGCTGATCGGCGCCGAATTGACATTTATATTATGTCTTACTTCGATACTAGCTACTACGACAGCTATTTTTTCTGCATTTCGCACCGATCTTTGTCTGGTTGGTGGCTTTAGGTCCAAAAGAGAGTACTCACACTCAAACTTTTCCGCAGTGCTACGAATTGCCTGCACACTGAAGCCATGATGACGACCGACCTCACGACGAAATTCACGTTGCGTATTTACAACTGAATCGGAATTTCGATAATATTTCTTAATAATTCCCGCACGTTCGGCGCGCGTAAAACAATGCATGATGAAATGGCAAACTTATTGAATATTTTAACAGCAGGATGTCATAGGTCACTTTGACGGCTGCTAAAACATAATAATTGGAAAAACTATCGATGCTATCTGGTCATCCGTTTGAAGTCGCCAATCACTTTTCGCACACAATTAATTGTCCGGGACAATAAGGCATCGCCCATCAATGACGTTGTCTAATAAAAAGCGGGGGCAGAGCACATTACTGGTCTTATCGTAAACATCTTCAGATGACGTCTCTGAAGGTTGCTACGATTTGACGAGTTACAAGTTGCCGGTCATAGGTCTTGCTGGCTGCAAGACCACCGGTAGTCCCTACCAGGACTTACATCACGGTATCATGGGAGTCAGGAGGCCCCCGGATCTCGATCCGGACCTGACTTGTTGAGGTAGGCCCCCTTGTGGGAGCGTCATGGTGGCTGTGGTTTAAACCCAAATCACGGGTAGGGTTTTCCTTTTGGTTTGATCTATTGTAGAGTAGCAAATAAGTACTGGGTGCTGTGACTATAAGAGCAGTAAGAGGTTTTAGATCGGCCTCGACTCATACCAAGGGTGGAACTTGTGCCTCCAACACAGTTCCGAATTGGTATCAAAGTATTAGCGGAGAGCGATGGCAAGGCGTATCCTTGCTCCCATGGATGTATGGGCATCCCGTAAACATAAGTCTACATGACAGATAGTTTACGTTAAAAACCAGAGGCTAATGTCCGGGACAATAAAAGTCAGCGAAGTTTTGATATTGAAATGTCATTGTTCAAATTCCTGAAAAATACGACGTTCAACTAGCTAAATGTAAGTAAATCTTTTGAAGTCAAATTTTTTTTATGCATTGCTTCTCCACAATTTCAACAAAAATTGTTTGGCTTAGAATTTTGCAAACGTTTTGTTGGCTGTTAGCAGTCCACGAAACAATATCGTATCGAGTGAGTGGGCCCCCGCCCAATTATCAAGGCTTCGCCCATCAATGGCGTTGTCTAATAAAAAGCGGGGGTAGATTATTCTATAACTGGTCTTATCGAAAACATCTAGATTTTTTCGCATGACTGGATGATACGATTTGACCAGTTACAAGTTGCCGGTCATAGGTCTTGTTGGTAGGCTTGACCACCGGTAGTCCATACCAGGACTTAAAACACGGTACCATGGGAGTCAGGAGCCCCCCGGACTTCGGTCCGGGCCTGACTTGTTAGAGGTAGGCCCCCTTGTGGGAGCGTCATGGTGGCTGTGGTTTAAACCCAAATCGCGGGTACGGGTGTCCTTTTTGGTTTAGCCCATTGTAGAGTTGCAAATGAAGTACTGGGTGCTGCGACCCTAAGAGCAGCAAGAGGTTTTAGGTCGGCCTCGACTCATACCAAGGGTGGGACTTGTGCCTCCAACACAAGTTCTGCTTTGGTATAATATATAAGCGGGTATAAGTATATATATTAAGCGAGTTATTAGCGATGGCAAGGCGTATCTTTGCTCCCAATGGGTGTATGGGCATCTCGTAGACATTAAGCCTTACGGCAGGAGGTTTACGTTAAAAATCCAGGTACGTTCTGTATCGAGTGAGTAGATTCCATACGTGATCGAACAGCTTTGGGATGATGGCACACGATAACTGACATATCGAATGGAAACATCAAATTGTAATAGTAAAAGTCTACTACAACTAATTTCTGACAAAAAAAGGTGCCTGTCACAAAAATTCAAAATAAGTTGATACTCTGCCAAGTTTTTAAACGTGTTTATTTATTTAGTAAAATGTCAGTAGAATTACCTATGGTTACGTTTTCGGATTGATCGTTTTTCTCTTCCTAAGACCCAAATTACGACGCCCGAAGGTCGATAACATGTGCAAGAATACCTCTCAGTGACGAGTAGTTTGATCACGTGTATGGCAATTTGCCTGCTGGACTATATTTTATCAATAACGCGCTAAATATTGGGTTCCAAGTCCAGAAGTTTGGGGGTTATCAGCGCACACAAAATTCACAACTAACATAGTCCCTCAAAAAGCAATCAAGTGGCGTGAAATCGCACGATCTCGGTGGACAATCCACTTAGTCTACTCCGCGACATAGTGCCCTCAGATTGAGTTCCCAGTAAGGGTTAGAGTTAGGTTAGAGTGGCTATGCTCCTTCCACTTTTGGAACCAATTTGTGCTTCTGACGAAGCGTAGGAGACTGTTAGCGTTTATATTGTTGAGATCGCTTAAGCCGTTGCAGAAGACTTCTTTGGGAGAGTGCTGGACCTGTACAGAGTAGGTGGCGAATTGTCTCCTCGTCTACGCAGCTTCTTGCATGCTTACCTATGACACCTATTACAGCGCTGAGACATTTCCAATTTTGAAAGATCAAACCGTAGAGCGATTCATATCCTGTTTTGGCCAAATTTGTTTGGTCGCTAGACGTGATTATCCAATAGTCCACCTAAAGTTTGTTCTTCTATTAGCGATTGGTATACTGATGATACCTTTTTCAAGTTGGATAGGTAGAGTGATTTCAATTTGACGAGTTCGCCAGGGAAATCGTTAAACAACAAAATATAATAAAATACAATGCTTTCCTACGAGTATATAAGTTCAACGTTAATGTTTTGGGAAGGTTTTAAGGGTTTATTCGGGTTTGTACCTTTATTTTTTGAGAAATAAGTTAGCGAACCTATCAGTTCACATGCGCCCGCAACTGAGAAGAACCATTGTGTACCAGTCGAAAGGCGCTTTAGAATACTATGGCCATGCAGTTCGAGGGGTCTTGAAATGCAAATATGAATAAGATGCGTGGAGTGGAATGCACTCATTGTCTAACTGTGAGTTTGCATAATTCCACAGGCTATTCACAGGCCAGCTGCTCGATACTGAAGCCAAAATTGCTGATGAGTGATCTAATTATTTTTCATTCGGCCTCTTCTTCAAACCCCACTCAAAGGCCTGCAACGTCGTTGCTTATGATAGGGATGTAATTAGAGAAAAGGAGAAAAGTCGTACTGGATTCGTGCTGCTTCAATAGAAAATCTTGCATGATAAAAAAAAGCAACTGGAACACTGCCTTTATTGAAGTTCAACCACAGTATTGAACCTTTAGGCTAAGGCTATTTCTGCTGTGCATTTAAATTCCGTTTTAACGTCATCGTACATATCACGTACTATTCTTATATATGTACATACCTAGTCCTGCCATAAGTTCTGTTACGCAAACTTCCTGCGGGAATAGAACCATTAACTTTTTTTTCCGAACATATGCACTGATCAGTGAAGAATGCTAGTCAGTTTGGTTTCAGTTTGCAAGCTATTAAAATGGAGTGGGGCGTTAAAGAGAATCGAGTCGCGGTAATAGCGTTGCATAAGTGCGGAAAGAGTGCTGGCCAAATTTTCGAGTTGCTAAAATCACTCGGAATATCGAGAATATTCGTTTATCGGGCTATTGCTCCTTTCGACGAATTTTCTGGAGTGGAGGACAGGCCAAGAAGTGGGACGAATCCGTACCACGAATGCGGTAGCAAAGGCAGTGCGTAAACGAATTCGGAGAAATCTTTTTAGGAAGCAGAAGATCAAGCAGAAGAATGGGATATACAGTGTCTCACAAAATTGATCAAGTGTTTTGCATGTAGTCAATTATGTAGCTTTTTTCTAGTTTTAAATTTTTGCAGAACAATTTAAACACTTTTTTTCAAGAATATTTATTTATTAGACTTTTTTCTGTTTTTTTTTTTTGTTCTTTATCTTTATTTCTGAAAAATAATTACAAGTACGGTAGATTAGTATTTGATCAATTGTGTGAGTTTAAGGATCAATTACCTCTTAGTACTTCATGGGACCTCTTTTGGCTTTTAAAACGGCTTGAATACGGCCTGGCATGCTGTTTATCAAATTTTCACACGTTTCTGAAGGAATTGCATTCCACTCTGAGTCAACTCTGTCGTACAGTTCATCTAGATTTTGTGCTGGTGTTGAGTATTCCACAAGTTTTCGTTTCGGGTGTTGCCATAAATGGTCTATGGGATTTAAGTCTGGAGACTGTGGAGGCCAATCTAAGACTTTAGTCCCACGTTGTTGGATCCAAGCTTTTGTTACTTTAGCAGTATGCTTCGGATCGTTATCATGCTGGAAGTTAACGTTGGAAGCATTTTTGTTCCATTTTTCCAAACTTCCGACTAAACTTCTATCTAAAATTGAAATGTAGTCTACTGCTGTCATTCTTCCGATCACTCTCTGACACAACCCGATGCCTTTTGTAGCCATACAATCCCATATCATGAAATTTCCGTCACCGAACTTAACAGTCTCTTAACAGAAGACGTATGGTAAGTCTTCTTAAAGGTTCCCCTGTTTTTTCCCAAGCCCATTCTCTTCCATCCGACCCAAAACGGTTAATTTTGATTTCGTCTGAAAAAATTACCCTTTCCCAGACAGCTTCAGTGAAATTTCTGTATTTTTTGGCTTCTTATGACGTCTTGTAAGAAATGGCTTTTTAACTTTGGCGCGACCTTTTAATCCAGCTTTTCTCAGAGTTCTTCTCACTGTCTCTGCACTAACGTGGAGATTATCGTTTCTAATTAGAGACTTCTGCACTGAAACAGCATTTTTTTCCTCTCCCGTTGTTATGGTTCGGCAAATCTTGCGTTGGATGGTCCTTGATAGCAAAGGTTTTCGTCCCGCCTTCAACCGTGGTATTGATGTTGAGTTTATCTTTCGCCTGTATTTACTAACGGCACCAACAGAAATACCCAGTTGGTCAGAAATTTGACGGTGGGATTTCCTTTCTTCCAACAATTTCTGGATTTCTTTGACTAAGTTTAATGGAATTGGCTTCATCTTCAATCTGTCATATTCAGCGGAACAATAGTAAGATTATCTTCACTTACTTGTTGTATTTTTAATTTTGACAACTGTCTTTTTTACACAAAAACCTTTACTTACCTTTTATTTCTTGTAAAATTAACTTTTAGTGTCACAATAAATGTGCGATCCCTAAACTCACAAAATCGACAAAATTGATCACATCAACCATTCACCAGCACTTCACAAATAACAATAAGTTATAAATTTTTATCACTAAATTGGATTTCATGAAATGAGAAAACATGTGTTCACAAAACAACAGCAAATTTTCGGTCACCGGTTAACAACTTTACTATTATAAATCGAATGATGTTTGTTTCACTAATCATTTGATCAATTTTGTGAGACACTATATTAACCAGATCCATGTCTAGGTTGATTCGGGATGATCTGCATATGAAAGCCTATCGTCGGTCCACGGGTCATCTTTTAACTCCTCAACTAAATAAAATTAGGCTGGAAAGATGCAAGCGACTTGGCACGCGGACAATGGCCGTGAAAACATTCTATTTACGGATTAGAAAATTTTTACCGTGGAAGAAGTTTTCAACAAACAAAATGACAAAATTGATGCCACTTCATCTAAGGAAGCGAAAAAAATTGTTCCAAGTGTTCAGATGGTCTCTCACTATCTTGTCACATCCCTCCATTTCTGTGAAAGAGGCGTAAAAACTGGTGCAAAGGTTTACCAAGAAGATGTGCTAGAAGGTGTTGTAAAAGGTTTGACCAATACCCTTTTCAAGGGATAGAGATGGATCTTCCAACAGGACTCTGCTCCAGCGCACAAAGCCAAAACCAGGCAGGAGTGGGTCAGAGTCAATATTCCTGGCTTTATAGCAGCAGAAGATTGGCCGTCGGGGAGGCCAAATCTGAATCCACTGGATTATGGTTTGTAGTCAGAATTGGAGAACATGGCCTGCAAGACTCCACACAGAAATGTGGAAAGTCTTAAATAGCATTAACCAGAGTAGCGTCCTCGATCTTCAAGGAAACCGTATGTGCCGCTATAGCCCAATGGCCACACCGTTTGGAGGTTTGTGTTAAAGCAAAAGACAGTCATTTCGAGTGAATCCAATTTTTTTTTAATAATCAATATTGTGGTCTTATGAATGAAGCAATATTGAATACAGTATGTTTACTGTTTTTTTTTTATATCGTTTTGTAACAGAACTTATAGCAGGACTTATAGCAGGACTAGGTACATACATACATCTTGAGTAAATTTTGAGATCTTCGCGCCATCAACATATCATAAGATCTCTGAGAACGCCTTTTCAAAATCGATAAACACTATATTTCCAAAGCGTCACGATTCTTTACCATCATTATTCGTAACCCTTGCAGGCTAAAATGGCACGGTCATGCCCGGCCAGTAGGATTATACTGACCTACGCCGTTATAGGGCTCATAACCCTATACGAAAGAGATTGAAATACAAATGTGACGAACCAACTAATGGCCTCGGATAAAAATGGACTCACCGTTGACGACCCTAGCAAACATTTAAAGGATGAAGATCTTCGGATTTGTATGTGGACGGTCCGTTCTGACCCTTAATAGGCCACGTGCAGCTGCGAAATTAGGAGAAACGAACTGCAATTGGACGGCCCGGACATAAGTAGGATGAAAAACTGTGATATATAATATGGTGATTGCTACAGTGTTTATTCGGAAGCGAATAAATGCGTCAGACTTAGACATCTTTGGTAGGACAGTTGGTAAGCCTAGCCTACACGACACCACGTCTGGCAACGGACTTAGCTTTATTGACTTTGCGGCGGGATAAAATAGCACTGTATCAAGCCCACGGTTTCACGTCTCAGTATAAGAGTATGATACAGAAGGTGTCATTTTGCGATAGTAAGGCATGCCTCTAGTATTCCGGAAGTTCGAACGTTCCGGGCAGCCAACATTGACTCGGATCAACAACTTGTTGCGTCTAGGATACGAATGTGGATTTCCCATGCACCACAACAAACAAGAGCTACTGTCAGAAGATATAACGTAGAAAAGAATCTCCGCCGAACGCCTGTCCCGAAATCTTTCAACAACTTCTATGCCACTAGAATCATGTACCGAAGACCAGTGGCAACGCTACCAATATGTCATCGGAGACGATGTAACTGATGCGCTGGGTCTCACCCGACCACCACCAAGAAATCCCTGGTTTGATGAGGAATGCCGTCAAGTACATGCAGCTGAGTAAAGCGGCGCTTCAACAAAGAATGGGAGCTACTCCTTAGCAGAAGAGACGGGAAGAATATAGGCTTCTCCAAAAGAAGAAAAAACCGAACGAGAAGCGCGCGATCGAAGATAATGAGACGTTGTATGCCAGGAATAACGTACGGAACTTATACCAACCGGTAAAAAAAAGTATTAAAGCAAGAGTACCTGTAGAGAAGCCTGTAGAGATGAAGAAGGAATCCTTGCAGTGTTGTCACAACCAGTGCTGAGAATATGGAAAAACTTTTTCTACAGACTATATAACGGCGAACAAGCCCAACATCCCGTCAACAGACAGAATAGACAGTTCAACTTAAACGATGATAGCTAAAATTTCCATCCACCTGACCAGAGCAAAGTAAGGATAGCAATATCTAAGCTAAAATCCAACAAATCAGCTGGTATTTCAACAATTCAGCCGAGGTATTCAAAGCTGCTGGAAATGACTTTGTGGAGGGCATACACTAACTCATTTCTTAGATTTGGTCAGAAGAGTATGTGTATGCCTGATGCATGGTATCTCAGCACCATATGCCCGATCCACAAAAAAATGAGCCACCATCAACTGCGCCAACTATAGTGTAGCGAGTATAAGTCTCCTCAACGTCGGATACAAGATCTTAATTGCTATATTACCTGCAACCCTTCGTCAACAACTTGATTGGTCCCTATCAGTGCGGGTTCAGACCAGAAAAGTTCACAATCGATCAAGTCTTCACACTCAGGCACATCCTGGAAAAAACTCAAGAAGTCCACATCGATACCGATCATATTTTCATCGATTTTAAGGCCGCATATGACAGCATTTATTGAGATGAGCTATATAGAGCTATGTTTAGTTCTGGCATCTCGAAAGGTCAAGACTGAGAGCCTTAGAATTCTGCTTACAGCGAATCCGGACCCATATGACGCACTGTGTTTGTTCTCTGTGGAATTCATCATCTGAAGTGAACACATCTCACCGCACTCCCTGGATGGCGATAACATCTGAATTATAACAAACTATGACTTCCTCCGTTTCTTCTGTTGTACGTGGTCTCTTCAAAGTCCGAACATTAAATGTGCAGATCCGAACGTCGTTGTCCTTTTTTCGTTTTGCAAGGTCGTCCACAGTGAATCTGTCCTTATTCGAGGATATTGGTTGCTTCGCAACAGTAAGGTTTTTACGTGCCCGGACAAGTTAACGCAACGCACAACCCTTAACCTGAAAGGAGGATACACCTTTAGTCTAGGTGTAAAGGCGGCTTTTTCAAGGGCTCTGAATGCGAGTGTTAGTGTATCTGGTTTTCTCACGAGATTTATTCGGAGACCTTCGATTCTGCTCAAATGAAAGAAGAAATTTTAGAACAATTTCAACCGTTTTTAATCAGTTTGCTCGTTAGATTTGCTTTTTGCAATTCTGTCTATCTATTGTCCAAGAAGCGGATTCATTTTAAAAAAATCGCTTCAGTTTTAGAAAAAAAGTGACAATTTATTTGGTATAGCTTGATGGTAAACTTATTCCACCTTGTGCGATACCTGGTGCGAGAAACAAAGTAAAAAATAGCCGCCGTGATGTACGTTAGGCATTCTGCCGGTCGCATGTGTTGAATGTTGGTATTGGAGTCGTCTACATCGGAATTGGAAATTCATCCAGCTCAATTATAAAGGCATTCTTTGCACTCGCAGATGTATACCTTCCCTCTACACCTGTTTGCATCTTTCCAGATGAAGATGAGAACCAAAAAAACAATTAATGGCGTGCCCGCTCCTGCTGACTGCGTGACAAACTTTTGCCAACCAGGAAACGTCTGTTCAGAGACACCACTTAATTTGTCCCACGAAAGAACACATTCGTTCGATGATGGAGGTAAGACTGTCAATATCTTCTTTTTTGCTTCGCTTTAATAAAACACGTTTGGCTAAGTTGTATTAGCCCAATGTCTTCTCTCTGATCGGTGCAAATTACTGCGGCTCCACTGACTAAATTGGCAACAAATAACCAAGTGTTTTGTAAATAGAAATGCTTCCACACGATGTGATTGATTCGCAATTGTACTCGTATTAGCGCACATGTATCCTTTGTGTCGGCCAAAGCTTGATTCTTGTCTTCTTAAGAAGAAGATAAACAGCGAATTCTATCCATCTCAGTCGTCTACGATGTGAATTGAGTAGATAGAAACGCTTCCACCCGAATTGTCTTTGATTCCATCACGCTTGGAGAGAACTCAGTAAACTTTACCTAAGGTGATGCGCATAATTGGAAGGGAACCTCAACCACTGTGGATAAAGGAGACAGTTGACCAAACACTAAACATCAAACTGGAGACGTTAAGTAAGGTTTTTCCAAGTGTCCTTTTCGTCTTATACAAATCGTATACTGAATACGACATGTGTAATGTGACTCATTCCGACAAATAAAGCCCAATACGAAGCTTAATTTTTCAACTTATTATACTTTTCAAATAGCTAAAACCCGCGAGCCCCTTACACGTTTATTTTTGCTACCGTACCTTTAATTATACGGAGAAAATTGATGAAAATAAAAGATATCGCTAAAACATCAGTAAGAGTCTCAGATCCTGCAGGTTAACTATTCTCTATCTGGTTAGGAAACTTTAATACATTTTAGAGAATACAACTACCCTTTTCAAGAACACCTGTTGCTTTCTCACATCAACTTCCACAAAAGTATTCGTCGGCTAAAGCAATAAACAACCCCACTACCCGGGACGAGTTAATATAACAGTTTCCCTCCTAGCAACGCCTAAGGCAAACAAACAAAAACCATTTCGTCCTTTCAATCCATTTCCATTTGCATTCGTTTAAAGAAAATTGTATTTTTTGAAAGTATCTGCAAGGATATGTCTCTGTTCCAGGTACGAACCTGGTGGACAGCACAATGTACCGATATAGAAGAGAACTACGATATAGCCAGCCTCCTTTGCACCCGATTCGGTCTTGAAGAGCTCGAAAAAGACTACATCGTTGTCGGTTCGCATAGTGGTTTGCTAAGCATTTTCTATCCAAATCCTGAAGTCGATCCAAATCACAATTTCAAAGAGTCCCAAGCCACTGATTTATTGCTGGAATGTCAATTGAAGGCCCCAGTTGTGGGACTACTATCCGGACGTTTCGCAGGGTAAGTTAAAACAGTACGCTGGAAATGAAGCCACAAAATACATAGTCTTTTGTAACCTCACTTTTTTTTTTTTAATAAAAAAATCCACCAATTTCCATGTCAGTAAACACTCATATTCTTTGTCGCAGGACCTTCCGCAGTGAGAATACAAATCAACTGGCCGTTTTGCATCCTAACAATTTGGCAATTTACAATCTGACAACTGTGGATGGAGTCGCAGAGCATGGTACTCACTCGCAGTTGAATACCGTTGTGGAGCATACGTTTACACGAGCTGCATTCTCTTTGTGCAAAGGACATTTTGGTCAAGTAAAAGGCCGTGAATTCCTCTGTGTCGGACACATGGATGGTAGTCTGACATTTTACGAGCAGGATGGCATCTCATATGAATGCAATCTGCCAGGACCAAGGCCATTGCCTAGTGTCGTGGTGTACGTGGAAAGGATTGACTCATTCTTGCGTGTTAACTCGTCTTGGCAACTGGAGAGCTTTAGGTAAATTTTAATTGATTTCATGTCTTCTTCTAGAGAATTTGTTGGGGCCACATGTACTCGTACATGGAGATTGGCTTTTTGCCAGGATTTCCACTTTGTTTGTTCACATCCAACAGAAGGAAAGAGTGGACAATTGAGAAAACTTTGCGACTTTGTTTAATTAATCCGTTTGATAGAGGGATATCGGAGAGCAAACGGCATTTGAATGAAAATTGTTAGATTTATTCGTTGACTGGGAATGCCAAAGTGTGTCATTGTGCTATTAAGATAAAGTTACTGATGAATGGAGGTACTTGCTCTTGGATAGCCTTTCAGGGTTACAACTTACAAGGACCTGACTGTAGTATGTCGTTTGTTCTCCGAAAATTAAGTACACACTGTAGAACTTTTTACATTTGTTTTAATGTGCTTTTATTCAGTTATCAGGATTTATCCCATTCGGCTATCAATAAGTCTGATACGGCGCCAACATGGTCGATTTGCTTAGGAGAAGGTGTGTTGGATATCACATCGGTGCAAGTTAAGGAGTAAGTTATGGTAAACAAAAATGACAGCACAGAATTTGTTTTAAAATTCGTTTCATTCTATTCAAGGACATCCACGTCGATAATGATTTTGGGAGAACGCAACTTTATTGCTATCAGTGATCATGGAAAAGTTGAGTTCATCGTTAAGTTGGACTACTCGCCGAAATGTTTTTATTCGTTCCTCATCGGATATTATTGGGGTATGTATGTTATTATCGCATTTCAATATATAAACATTGTTTAATGGATAGTATAAGTAGAGAGAAGACAACAAGGATACCAAAACCTGAGATTCCTTCATACAACTTATCTCTGTACATCATCATATGCGGTCCTATTCTTAAGCTTTATTTGGCTATTGAAGGTGTTTGAAAAGATCATTCTACCGTACAGTGATATTTATCTTATCATTGCCGCTTAACAATTCCCAGAGATTTTTCTACATATCTACAATACATATACGAGTATCTTTTGCGTCAACTGCAGTTTTCTCGGCAGGCCTTGCGGTCCTGAATCAACAAGCCTCTCCATTCAATTCGGTCGTAAGATAGTTGCTTCCAATTAGGTACGACGAATTGCCAAGGATTATTTTTTGCTATCATGGGCCACCTAATCCGAGGCTTTCCTCTGTAGTAGTGGAATTCGGACTCTTCTGACAATGTCGATGACGGCGTGTACCTATACACTCCGTGCAATTCGTCGTTACAATTTCTCTCTCAAAATAATCTAAAACAGACTATTCATTCTTGAAAAAGTACATGTTTCTAATATAAGATTAGTACAGTTGCTCGAAAGAATGCTATGCGAGCCACTTGTCTTCTTAGTCCTAAAAACATCGACTGACAAGTGTTCATTCTTCGTTGGATCTGATGTCGTTTCTGAATTAGAATCGGAGGTTAGGTAGACAAAGTCACTAGCTACTTCATAGGTAAACAAGCCTACAGTGATGTTCTGTCCGAGACTGTTGTATTCAATGAATATGTGATACTGCTTCTTCGACTAATAGACCCACTTTCGATGTTTCCGAAGCGACATTTACGAACGCGTAACTGATATCACGCTGCATTCTTCCGATTATGAAAATATTGTCGGTGTATGGCAGTAACTGAATGGAATTTTCAAAAATTTCACATCTGCTGTTGGAGTGTGAGTTTTGCAACCTTTCAAGACGGTTCTCCAGAAAAGCGCCTCCGTCTCCTTGCCAAAATCCTTTTTTTTTATATAGAAGCTCTCGACTTACCCTTTATTAACCTAGATGCTATAATAGCTGGGGATGGGTTAGGTAAGAATGGCTCTTGAGAAAAACCAACCCACTTAGGCCTACAGATCCAGCTTTGGCCAGATTTGTTTAGTCGCTAGACGTGTTGACCCAGCAGTACGCCTAAGGTTTGATCTTTTAATAGCATCCAGCTTTAGTTTTGGTTTGCACGTAGCGATTGGTAGAGTCAAAAGCATCAGAACTATCCGAAAAGGTGCGGATATTCTTTGGAGATACGAGCAACGTAAAGATAGCGGCACTCGTCAATAAAAGCTAGTGAATGCTAGTTGTGCATCTTTTGACAGTTACTTAGCGAAGTTTCAGTCATTTTGGACGCCCAGTTTTTAGTTGACAGTCGTTTGAGTGAGTCGATGTGAGTGTTTTTTGTGAAAATGGAAAAAATTGAGTATCGAGCTGTTGTTAAATTCTTGTTTTTGAAAGGCAATACGCCTACGCAAATCAAAAATGAGTTGGACTCTGTGTATGGGGACTCTGCACTATCATTTACCACAGTGAAATTTTGGGTAGCTGAATTTAAACGTGGCCGTAAGAGCTTGGGAGATGATGAACGTTCGGGACGTCCAAAAACTGCAACCACTGACGATAACATTGCTAAAGTTCACCAATTGGTGTTAGACGACCGCCGAATTAAAGTGAGAGAGATAGTAGAGGTTATGAAAATGTCCAAAGAACGTGTTTGTTACATATTAAATGAAGATTTAGGCATGAGAAAGCTGTCCGCGCGTTGGGTGCAGCGTTTGCTTACGTTAGACCAAAAACGTGTTCGAATGAACATTTCTAACGTTCTGTTGGCGCAGTTTAGGCGCAATAAATCCGAGTTTTGGAGCCGATTAATTACTGTAGATGAAACTTGGATACACCACTATACCGAAACAAAAATTCAGTGGACAAAACAGTCGACTGCAAAGGGCGAGCCGGCTCCAAAAAAAGCAAAAATAGTTTTTTCGGCTGGGAAAGTGATGGCGACTGTTTTTTGGGAAAAAAGGAAAAACCATTACAGGAGCATACTACGCATCATTACTTGCCATGCTGAAGGCAGAAATTGCGGAAAAACGGCCACATTTGCAGAAAAAGAAAACCCAAATTCTGTTTCACTAAGATAACCGCACCGTCTCACACCTCAGCGGTTGCCATGGCGAAAATCCATGAATTACGGTTTGAACTGCTTGACTATCCGCCTTATTCACCAGGTCTAGCCCCAAGCGACTTCTTTCTCATCTAAAAACTGCGCTCGGAGGACAGAGATTTTCGTCAAATGAGGAGGCAATCACCTTCGTGAACAATTATTTTGCAGAGAAAAACGCCAAATACTATTTGGACGGGTTAGAGAGATGGAAGCATCGCTGGGAGAAGTGTGTAGAGTTACAAGGAGACTATGTAGAAAAATAAAAAAAAAATTGAGAAAAAATGTCTTGTATCATTGATCGGTCGGAAACGCATTTTTGACAAAAGAGCCTAATGCCAAACTCTGTCAAATGCCTTAGAAATATCAAGTGCAATGATCTTGCGTTCGCCAGATTGATGTACTCTTTGGTCCCACTTCTCGATAAAACCTGTTGCTGCGAAAACCAGACTGCCGATCATTGAGAAGTATTCGTGTTTCGCGATATTTCATGAGTCGACGGCTTATCAACATTTCCATGACATTGGCAAGAAGAAACGTAAGTGCAATGGGTCTGTAGGAGGAGAGAGAGGAAGAATCGCCTTTGTAGGGAAGGGCTGGACAATTGCTGTTTTCCATCTGCTCGGAAAGAATATTAATGAATAGGATTGCTGAAAAAGCTTACGCAATAGTTTTATCAGTATGGAAGAACACCTTTTTAGAAGAAGAGAAGATAAGGTCTTTAAGTACTCTTGCTACCATATGAATGCGAAAGTGGGTTCGACCCATTGAATATTCGACGCACTCAAGCGCAGGTGGAGAAAAAGTACAATCTGGAAGTATGGCGGCAAAGTATGCAGCAAGCAGATTGGCATTTTCCAAAGAGCTGACAGCTGGAATGTCATTATAAATGAGCGCTCATCCTCCATGATGAGGCAGAATTTCTAATATTTCTGACGAATGACCAAAAATTTGTATTGTCATTCCTGGCTCGTTTGAACGTTTTTTCGGTTTTCCTCTATCGGGTTGGTCTTGAAGGACCGAAAACATACTTCTACATATAAGCCAATTGGCTTTCTTGTATTGCCATACGGTTCTTTTAGGAAACACAATGGTGCGACGAGCCTAGAGGGAATAGCACATCGGCCTTGTACTTATTTGGGTGAGTGGTTAAAAACATGTCCATGGTGTGGGCTGGGACAAGCTATTTTCCGCAGCGAAGATCCGAATACACCGTCCTTCGGATGTTGTCTGTCCA
This sequence comes from Volucella zonaria, assembly GCA_963966105.1. Taxonomy (NCBI): domain Eukaryota; kingdom Metazoa; phylum Arthropoda; class Insecta; order Diptera; family Syrphidae; genus Volucella; species Volucella zonaria. Next base: position 135,546,329 of record OZ014531.1, read on the forward strand.
AAATTAAAATCGCCCGTAATAGCGATTTCAGTATGAAGATACATGGATACAATGCTTTGTATGGAGTCAGACAGCCCATCAAACTCGTTAAAGGTCGAATAGCTGTCCAGCTTGGGACTTCTGGAAATAAAGCAGTAGTGGATAATTTGCTTACGGAGATGGAATTTTAACCACATGAAATTGAGTTCCGGATTGGAACGTGGATCACATTGTGGTGGAGTTTGATAAGCTACATCACTATGCACGTAAATGACGAGACCGCGATGAGGAATGAATAATGGTACCAGTTCGTTGGCAGATGGCTGCAGATCAAAATGATCTGAGAGGTGTGGGCGGGGATTTATACCAGCAACTCGCTATCCATCGGTGCTTACATATGCTCAGTCCCTACCTGCGCTATACTACTTATGACCATGTAAGACAGTAACGGGAGTGACAGAGTGCAAGCAACAGTATGACCATGGGCAGAGAGTTGGCATGCCTGCATTGTGCAAATTTTTGTTTTCTTTATAAGAGGAGCGGATTTCACGAGTGCACTTGTGCGTATGCACTCGTCGATGGTCAGCTCGGTTCCTTACGTTATCATTTTCTAACCCCTTTGAATTTCTACCATTATCTTTCCGTTCGCCAGATGCATTTTTCTTCTCCGCACGCTTTTTCCATCGAGGTGGAAACACATTTTCACAATTGGACACATGCTTCTTCCGCATCGACGTATTTCTTCTAGAGCCCTAAATTTCGGATGCTTCAACTTGGGTAAACTATCCCGACTTTCCATGGCTACCAGAAAACTATCCATTTCTTCAGGTAAAATACACTGAAAGAAGATAATGATGAGGTCTTCCGGTATAATTTGATTTTGGTGGGGGCGAAAGCCCCCATTTATTCGGCTTAATACAAGCTATAACTTAATATTAAACTTAAACTAAAACTTAAAACTAAGGTGGTGAAGGAGAACGGATTTGAGGTAGGAAGTGGTGCGGTGGAAGTCAAAGACGCTAGGGTTTGAATTAATTTTTCGTAGCATGCGGGAGATTGGTTCGTTCGCGCCATAGGTGGTTGGGACTTCTATCTTCCAACCCACCACACCACCGAGGGGAACGTAGATTACGAGTGTTAGTGTTGAGGAAAATAGAATTGTGAAGGGACGTGCATTCAACCTGACCTGAAAGAAGTCGATGAATGAAGAGAAAGTCGGCTGCATCTCTGCGTTCCTCAAGGGTGTTTAGGTTAATAAGGTTGAGACGGTTTTGATAGGGGGGCAGAGTAAAAGAATCATCCCAGGGCAAACCTCGAAGAGCGAATCGAAGAAAACGGCGCTGGATGCTTTCGATTGTCGAGATATGAACGCGATGATATGGGGACCATACTTGACTGGCGTACTCTAGGAGGGGACGAACAAAGGTAATATAGAGGGACCTGGTCACGTACGGGTTGGTGAATTCTTTGAACCATCGTTTTACAAAACCTTGTGCAGAGTTGGCTTTAAGGATTATCCCATCCATATGCAAACGGAAGTTGAGCTCCCTATCACACAAAATGCCGAGGTCGCGAAGAGATTCAACGGACGAGATCAGTTGGTTGTGGAGAAGGTAGAGTCGGGAAGGAGATTTGAGCCGCTTATGTGAAAAGGTGGTGCATTGGCATTTGGTGATATTAAGTTCCAAACAATTTTTGAGGCACCAGATCGAAAAACTATCAAGGTCTTGTTGAAGAAGGAAGGAGTCATGGGGAGAGGAAATGGTTTTGAAAAATTTGGTATCGTCGGCGTAAAGGGAGACGGTCGAGTATTTGATGATCCTATCGAGATCATTTATGGTTAATATAAAGAGAAGGGGACCGAGATGGCTACCTTGAGGAACTCCAGAGGTGGCCAAAAATGGAGCGGAGTGGGCTGACCTAAAACGAACACTGTAAAAACGGTTTTCGAGGTAAGAGGATATCCATTTTAACAGTATGGGTTCAAAGCCGAGGGCAGACAATTTAAAGAGTATTAATCGATGAGAGATTTTATCGAAGGCTTTGTTAAAATCGGTTGCAACTACATCGACTTCGTTGCCGTTCTCTAGGGCAGAGATGTCAAAGGATACGAATTCAACGAGATTTGTGGTGGTTGACCTACCCTTTAGGAAGCCATGTTGTCTAGGGGAAATAAGTGATTTGCATTGGAAACTTAGAGCTTCATACAAAATACTTTCGAGGAGTTTGGGTATATGGGAGAGTTTAGCGATTGGACGATAGTTTGTTATTTCGTTCTTTGATCCCTTTTTGTGGATCGGGGTTATAAAAGAGGTTTTCCAAACCTGAGGAAATTCTCCTTGTGAAAGGGATAGACGAAAGAGATCAGAAAGGGCAAGGGAAAGAGACGAAGAACATTTTTTAAGAAGTATGGCAGGGAGGCCATCTGGACCGGGCGTAAATTCGTCAATGAGTTGGTGTAATTTATATTCGATATAGGAGGGGCCCAAGATGTGAGAGAGAAGTGGGCCGTTGGAGAAGTTCAGTAGGTAACGAAAATAGGATGGATCTGGTACAAAGGAGTCCTTGGTGAAGGATTGTTTAAAGAAGCTGGCAAATAGGTTGGCAATGGTGAGTGAAGTGGTGAGGTTGACTTGCGCATTATTACGGTAACGCTGGTAAAGGGAATCGTAAAGTTCAGTGAAATGAAGATAAGCACCAAGATAGTTGGAATAGTCGGACAAGGATCTGGTACGCAGAAAAACAGCCCATAACTTGTTTCTCTTATTTCGTAAGGAACGAAGCTTGCGATTATACCAGGGAGGACTAGTAGATGATGTTTTAAGGCGGGAAAACGGAACATAAAGGCTAAAAGAATTAAATATTTCTTTATAAAAAATGGATAAGGCATCATTTACGCTTAGGTTGTGAAAGTTAAAGGGGGATCTGCTAAGATAGTCACTGATTTTGTGAAAGTTTGCTTTATGAAAGTCGTAGGATGAGAGAGTTGTGGGAGGAGTGGACTGGAAAGAAGAGTTATGAAAAAATGAAAATAGAAGTGAGACTGAGGAGTGAATTGAATCTGTTGTGAAAATAAGGTCCAATTGCCTGCCCATATAGTTGGATACACCACTGACTTGGCATAGACTTGAGTCTGTTAAGCGATCTAAGAAGAGACATTCCTTAGCTGAGTTGGCATTTGAAGCGATGAAGAACGATTGATCGTCTGATGGAATCCACTGTAGCTGAGGAAGATTAAAGTCACCGAAAACAAAGATATCGTCAGTAGAGTCAGACAGGTCAATTAAATAGTCGATTACAAGTTGGTAAGATTCTGTAGGTTGAGCTGGCAGGATGTAGCAACATAAAACGTAAAGGGACTTGAAGGGGAGTGAAATTTTTATAGCGACAAAGTCGACTTTAGAGAATGAAGAGATGCTAATGGGAGAAGAGTTAAGGCTGTTGTGGATCGCCAGTAGGACGCCTCGACAGGGGGAATCATCATGTGGGCGGGTAGGATCGTCGTCGCGAAAAACATTAAAACTAGGGGGGAACAATTCCTGGTTCTTTATGTCGGGAATCAAATTGGTTTCAGTCAAGGTGTAAATATCAAAGGGACGAGAATGCGATTGACGTAGGACAGCATTGGTTTTAGAGCGAAGACCTCTTACATTCTGGTAGTAAAATGTAAAAGGGATGTTGTGGGGTGGAGATGTATGGCGGGATGGTTTAAGTGCTGACGAGGAAGACACGTTATGGACGAAAAAATTTATCGTGATCAGCTCGGCTTCGCTGTAGGTGTGAGACTCGTTTAGAGTGAACGTAGTGGCCGAATGTAGCAAGGTCGTCTGCTACTTTCTACTGTGTCTCCTTTAGATCATCGATGATTTTACAAAATTCGTTCACTTCTGGGCGAATTGTTCTCCTGGCTGGACAAGAAAACGGCCCGAGTTTACGCACAGGACAATTACCAAAGGGAACCTCTGGAATTTCGTGAACTTTTTTTTCCAGTCTTGCAGTTTTACATATATGAGTTGTGATGGCCTTATACACAAAATTATGGTTGCAAGCGCGTTTTGGCCCAAAAGTTTGTTTGAGCCGCGGTTTCAGTGGGACACTCCGCTATAATTGGATTCCACAAATCCAAGGCAATTAACAGGGCTTTCATTTGATTAATTGCACTCATTTTTTATCGATCAAAAAAACACGTTTTTATTAATAAATCCCCACTGAGGCATAGCCGGAAGCACAGCTACGAGTATTCCTTTCATGTTTTTGTTTATTTTTATTTTGGTTTAACAATTAGGAACTGCCTATTTCAGCAGAACTGGTACACTGCGCTTAGGCCCTTTACCAACTTTGGCATGACCCCCCTGATGTGCATAATTTTTGGGCATTCCCGTGTGCTTCGTTAAACTCATTCTACCGGAAATTGTTTCGACTCTGACCCATATAATTAATTGGTGCATAATCACATCAACCTTTCCGAAGTCGTGGAAATTTTGCACGAGTTATGCTGATCGCTAAGAAAGCTCATCCAGCATCTTCTGCCGATTTTAGGCCAATAAGCATTCTGCCCTGCTTTTCGAAAGTCTTAGAGAAAATTATAGCAAAACAAATCACAGAGTACTTAACTCTCAATAGCCTTTTATACGACAAACAATTAGGCTTTCAGGCCAACTATGGCTGTTCTACAGCCATGGTCAACTTGCTTGAGAGGTTAGACAATCTTTTGATAAGAAATAACACATGGGCCGTGCCGTTTTATAGTACAACACAAAATTTTTGCAAAATTCAAATTTATTTATCAATATAGTTGCCTTCGAGGGCGATACACTGATTGAAACGATTTTTCAATCTTTCGATACCAGTTTTGTAGTACGATTTCGGTTTAGCCTCAAAATAGGCCTCTGTTTCGGCGATTCGGTCTTAAATCTTTTTCCGGCGAGCATTCCTTTGAGGTCTGCGAACAGGAAATAGTCGCTGGGGGCCAAATCTGGAGAATACGGCAATTCGTAGCTGAATTCATTCAATTTTGCCATCGTTTTCATCGATTTGTGACACGGTGCATTGTCTTGATGAAACAGCACTTTCTTTTTCTTCAAATGCGGCCGTTTTTCTGCGATTTCGTCCTTCAAATGCTCCAACAACGCAATGTAATAGTCGCTGTTGATAGTCTGCCCGTTTGGGGATTGTCGATGAAAATTATTCCATGTGCATTCCAAAATACGGATGCCATAACCTTGCTAGCCGACTGTTGAGTTTTGGTTCGTCACCTGCTCGCCACTCAGCTGACTGCCGACTTGACTCTGGTGTGAAGTGATGGAGCCAAGTTGGTCGACTGTGAGCAAACGCGGCACCCACTTTGAACACAGCTTTCGCATGTCCAAATATTCGTGTATGATATATCTAACACGCTCTTTTGATATCTTCAGAGCCTCAGCTATCTCGATCAACTTCACTTTACGGTCATTCATAATCATTTTGTGGACTTTTTTGATGTTTTCATCTGAAACAGCCTCTTTTTTACGTCCTCTGCGTGCATCATCTTCGGTGCTTGTATGACCACTTTTAAATTTTTCAATCCACTTGCGAATGGTTCGTTCGTCTGGTGCAGAGTCCGGGTAGCACGTTTTTTTTTTTTTGTTTTCGTGGGAAGGTGAGAAATCTTCATAGGCACTATAGGCCCTTAGCCTATAGTAGTGTGAGATTCTTACTCACTAAAAAACACCTCCCTTATGCAAACCACGACTGAGTTTACACTCAACAAGCAGTTCTTCTAACGCATTTCGTTTTGTTTTTATAAGATATCCTGCAGGCGATTTTCCATTGAAAATTCCTGTGTACTTTAGAAAAATTACGCGCTGCTAATCACCGCGCTAGATGGAGAGGTTTAGTCCTTTTCAGACGGCGCAATAAATTTGTCTCGTCGAGGATCTGTTGAACAGAAATATTCGTATGTCCTTGTAATCGATTTTTGTGTTTTCGCGCAAACATTTTAATTTCGTTCTGAACGTTTTCGACTCCTAGATCTCTGTGGATATCATCGTTTCTAATGTACCACGGTGCATTAACAAACCCTCGAATGACTTTGTTTTGGAAGGTCTGTAAGACGTTAACGTTACTAATTGTGGTACAGCCCCAAAGCTGTATACCATATGTCCAGACCGGTTTTAGAACTCGCTTGTATAGCAGCAATTTGTTTTCTAAGCTGAGCTTGGAATACTTTCCAAGAAGCCAATACAACTCTCTATACTTAATCTCAAGCTCTTCACGTTTTTCCTTAACGTGTGCTCTCCATTTGAGTTTAACGTCCAGTGTCATATCAAGATATTTGACCTTATTCGCGAAAGGAATTTGTACTGCGTTAATAAACACAGGTAGATTGTCAGTTTTCTTGAGAGTGAAGTTCACATGAACAGGCTTGTTTTCATTCAGTGCGATTCGCCAAGTCTTTGTCCAATTGTTAATCCGTGTAAGAGCACGTTGCAACTTAACAGTTGCTTCTTCGACGATCTTACCTGTTGCCAAACTGGCAGTGTCATCAGCAAATGTGGCTAGCACTGTATCGTCCGTTTGCGGTGTGTCGCGGGTAAAAAGCAAATATAGCAGAGGGCCAAGTACACTTCCTTGCGGCACCCCCGCCTTTAGTGTCTTAAAAGAGGAATATTCGTTTCCGTGTCTCACACGGAAGGGTCGGTCTTCCAGGTATGAACCTAAAATACAAGACAATTGCTGGCGTAGGGCTTGTCGAAGTTTATATTTTAGGCCTTGGTGCCATACCTTATCAAAGGCTTGCGAAACGTCAAGGAATGCGCTTGAACAGACTTATTTAGACTCGATTGCTCGTTCAATTACATCGGTTCATCGATGCACTTGGTCAACTGTAGAGTGTTGGATTCTAAAGCCAAATTGATGATCAGGCAAGAGGGAATTTGTGTCGGTAATTGGTTTAAGATGATTAAGAAGGATTCGCTCGAAGACCTTCGATGTAATCGGGAGTAGTGACATTGGTCTATATGACTTGACTTCAGTCAGCGGTTTACCGGGTTTCGGAACCCGAAAGTGGCCGAAGATAATGGTCACTTTCCACTGGTGCGGTACATGCTCTAATCTAATGCTGGCATTTATAAGATAGAGCAGCTTTAGCAAACCTTTTTTCGGCAACGCTTTAAGTTATTAAGTCATATCCCGGGGCTTTATTGGGCTTAAGCGTGCTTATAACTTGTATAAGTTCCCTAAGTGTAGCCTTTTCTACTGGAAAGTTTGTCGTCACGTCTAGTGTATTGACATTCTCTGGAAGCATTTCCCCGTTTCTGCAAGATGGTCGGCGAAAACATTAGCTTTTTCCTTATCTTCTTTCGCCCAGTCATCCTGGTTTCTTCTTATTGGCGCCACGTGTATTTGGGGCTTTCGAACACTTTTAACGGCTCTCCATCTCCGGAGTAGTTGTTATCCTTTGTCGCTGTGAGTCTTTTAAGGTAGTTATTAATACCTTGATTATTGAAGCCCTTGATCGATTTTTTCAACAAGTTGCAGAGCCTATTGAAGGACGTTTTATCTTGTGGTGCCCGGGTTTCATGCCACTTTTTCCGCGCTCTTCGTTTCTTCCTTATCATTTCTCTGATCTCCGGTGGGTATCTTATGCCGACTTTGGGAACTTTGTTCGATTCGCGGGGAGTGTTCTTCCAGGCCGCTTGCTATATGACTTCAACAAAACGTTCAACGTCTTCGGCGTTCTAAGTGCTACTTTCAACCCAGTATTGTGTACAACGTCTATTCGGAAATCTTCCCAGTGAGTTTTGCTGTTAGTTAATCTGGGTGGTCTTTGTTTCTTAACCAAGGATTCGCACAGTGAGAGGATAACTGGAGAATGATCGGAGGAAAGATCGAAGCCCTCTTCAACTTTGACGTATCTAGGGTTTACTCCTTTTCCGATAAAGAAGTCTATTAGATCGGGTGTTTTGGCGACATCCGAGGGCCAGTATGTCGACTTGCCTGTTGAGTAAAAATAGCAACCACATTCCATACTAGCCCTGTAAAGAGTTTTGCCTTTTCCAGAGATACATCTTGAGCCCCAAAAGGTGTGCTTCGCGTTAAAGTCGCCACCAATAATGAAGATTGGTCCAAGAGAGTTGAAGAGAGTTTTGGCGCTCACCACGGTCATTTGAAATTTGTTCAAGTTCAATTATTGCTTCCAGAGTATGTTCAATGCAGTCTTTTATGAATAGGGATGATCCGCCTCCTGCGTTTCCCGATGGATGATAAGCGTGGTAGTCGCGGTAAACTTTTAGTTCCACGCGCGATTCTATCGCCAGGTGAGTTTCAGAAATTAAACATATATCAATTACTTTTTCCTGCATGAAAATATTTAGTTCATCAAGCCTTTTCTGTAGCCCGTTGGCATTCCACGCAAATATATTGAGCTTCTTTGCCATAATTAGTTGCAGAAATTGGCTTCGAACTTAAGAAGCCGTTCGACTATTATCTTATTTATTTTAGTCTGTTCTTCTAGTCTCTCGAGAATTACTGAGAACACATTTGAGGCGGGATCCGGTGATGTACAGGTAGTCATATTTACTCGCGCATTGTTATTTTTGACATTGTTGTTATTGGTGATTTTAGCGCTTGTCACCATTACCTTCTTTAAAGGCTTTGGAGTAGGACCGCTGTTGTTATTTCTCATTCTATCTATCCCTGCGTTTTTCAAAGGCTTCGTTTTTGATTGATCTCATAGTTTTAGCAACTCCTTCGCGACTTCGCAGCCTCGATAATTAGCTGGATGTTTTCCCTTGCAGGTAACACTTATCAAGCCATTCCTTTGCATCGGCTGCATTTTTTCCCACCAAAAAGCAGTGATAAATCAACACAGGAAATTGCTTTGAATCCATTTTTTTCACAATAACAAAAGTTGCTTCACTCACAACGCTATATCTCGAGAACTAATCGTCCGACAGCTGTCAAATTTATACACGTATCTTTTGAAGGTTGGTACTAACTGAAAATGTTATGGATTTAATTCAAGTGGTGCCCTCTCTTAGAAACTTTTCAGCCCATGTGTTATGTCTCACTACTCTGTCTCGATTTCTCGAAGGCTTTCGATAAAGTCAACCACAAGATACTGTGTTGGAAGCTAACACACTATTTTGGTTTTGGTGGTCGTGCGGTAAGTTTGGTGGATAGTTTTCTCTCCGAAAGGTGCCAAAGAGTTTTCTCCAATGGATGTTGTTCATCCCTTATGCAACTCAAGCAAGACGTTCCTCAAGGGTCGATATTGGGTCCAATTCTATTTTGCACATTTATCAACGATCTACCGTCAGTATGCAGGCATTCTTTTATGCACATGTATGCTGATGATGTACAATTACACCTAGCTAAACCATTTTGCAAGATCAACGAACTGACCCTACTGTTCAATGATGACTTGCAACGCGTCTATACTTGGTCAGTTACAAATGGACTACAATTGAACCCGACTAAAACTCGAGTAATTCCAATATCAAAAATAAGTTTTAACTTAGATCTTCTGCCTGACATACTTCTTAACAACTCGAAAGTTAAAGCCGTAGAGTCTGTTACTAGCCTTGGATTTCTTATTAGTCGAGATTTGTCGGGTTATAATCATACGAGTACCAACATGGTCGTAGCTCAACAGTTAAAAGTAATTGCTCAGCTTGCAAGCAAATATCTTTATAATAATGTCAAGTAATACTCAGTCTGATCTTAAACTTTTATGTTGGAATGCAAGAGGCATTCGCAACAAGAGCTTTGAGTTCTTTAACTTTCTCTCTAATTTGGATATTTATGTTTGTCTAATAAGTGAAACAGGTTTACAACGTAATATTCATTTTCAATGTGGTAACTATTTGTGTTATCGTTGGGATCGTAACAGTAGGGGTGGTGGTGCTGCCATCCTCATCAAAAAAAGTATTGATCATTCTGAGCTGCCAATGGTGCACACTTTAGTACTAGAAAACGTTGGAATTGAAATTAAATTAAGTAATAATACTTGTCTAAAAATTTTTTCCGTCTATTTTCCTGGAGGAATTCGTAATGCATATAAAATTCGGTGCTTGAAAAGTTTTTTTTTTTTTTTTTTTTTTTATAATCGGCGAGCGTTCAAGGGGTTTTGTACCCTTAAAATGTTCGTACACAGCGCGGGCGAAGGAAATTTAGGGAGGAAGAAAAGACAGGTACCGATGTACATTGTTTTTAAATGTTTGCAAGTTATAACGACCAGGAAACACAGAGGTCGGCAGGGCATTCCATAAGCGAGTTGTACGGCTTAGGAAAGAATCACGATATTTAAGAGTATGTCCGAAAATGGGCTTGAGGGTATACTGAAGAGCATTCCTAGCGAGACGGGTGTTACGGTTGAAAGTTTGAATGGGCGGAATGCTACTGGCAATTTCAATGGAGCACTGGTGGTGGAAATAGCGATAAAACAAAGTGAGACAGGAGATTTTACGTCGGTGTTCGAGGGTGTCAATTGATTGACTGATATTAGTATCACTAATTAGTTTTATCGCACGGTTTTGAATCGTATCTAGCAGGTGCAGAGATGTTTTAGGAGCACCTGACCAGATGTGGGCATTGTACTCCAATTTTGGGCGGATAAATGCCTTATATATTGTGGCCAGATCAGAGGGGGTAAAATATTTCTTACATCGCTTGAGAAAACCGAGACATTTCGCAGCATTTTTGGCGACATCGAATATGTGGTCATTCCAACGTAAGTTGTTACTGATGCACATACCGAGAATGGAAAGTTTATCGGTTTCGACGATGCAAGTGCCATTCATGGATAATGGCTGGGTATTTGAATTTCGCTTTAATGACAGCAGACAGCATTGAGTTTTGGAAGCATTAAATTCTACTCGGTTGATAGTTCCCCAGTTGGTTATGCTGTTAATATCGGAATTTAATGAGCTTAACATACGCTACCGTTCCCGTTCTACAGCCGAAGAGCAGGGGCGTGAGTCCGGGAACGAATATGAGAAGCAGAGAGTGCTGTCATCAGCAAAGGAATAAATTGGATTAGAAGTAGCAGACAAGAGATCGTTAATGAAGATTAAAAAGAGTGTCGGAGACAGAACGGAGCCCTGGGGCACACCAGCATTTATTTTGTGAATATCAGACTTGAAACTGTCCAAGACGACTTGAATTGAACGTTCCGAAAGGTAATTTCTAATCCATTGAAGAAGAGAGTCATCGATCCCAAGAGCACGCATTTTCGACAAAAGAGCCTGATGCCAAACTCTGTCAAATGAATTAGAAATATCAAGTGCAACTATCTTGCTTTCGCCAGATTGATGTACGCTTTGGTTCCACTTTTCGGTGAGACATGCCATCAAATCACCAGTGGACCTGTTGCTACGAAAACCATATTGCCGGTCATTGAGAAGTTTTCGTGTTTCGAGATATTTCATGAGCTGACGATTTATCAGCGTTTCCATGACCTTGGAAAGAAGGGACGTAAGTGCAATGGGTCTGTAGGAAGGGAGAGAAGAAGATTCGCCTTTTTTACCGACGGGCTGGACAAATGCTGTTTTGCATATTCTCGGAAAGAGTCCTAAAGAGTAGGACTGATGAAAAAGCTTACACAGTGGTTTTGCCAGCGTAGAAGAACACCTCTTCAGAAGAAGGGGAGATATACCATCTGGACCAGCGGATTTATGCATGTTGAGATCTTTGAGTACTCTTGCTACTACACGAGTGCGAAAGTGGATTCGTCCCATTGTAGATTCGACGCACTCGAGTGTAGGCGGGGACAAAGCACAGTCTGGGAGTGTTGAGCTAGCCGCAAAGGTGCAGCAAGCAGATTCGCCTTGTCCAAAGAGCTGACAGCTGGAATGTCATTGTAAATGAGCGTTGGGATGGAGGATGAGGCAGAATTTCTAATGTTTTTGACGAATGACCAAAAATTTTTACTGCCTTTGGGACATTGTAGTATTTTTTGCCTCAGGTTTTGGTCATATTGGAATTTCACACGCTTAAGAAAGGCGTTGCAGTCATTTCTGGCTCGTTTAAACTTTTTTCGGTTTTCCTCTGTCGGGTTGGTCTTGTAGGACCGAAAAAACAGTTCTCTAACCCTGACAGCCTCTTTACAGCTCGAATCATACCATTCCTTTTCTTTTGGTTTGATACTCTTCATCCGATGTGGGATAAAGCATCTCATTCCAAAGAGAATAGTTTCTGTGATCATGTCAGCAGCGGCATCCACGTCGTTATCGAGGAAACATAACGACCAGTTAAAATTCCTAAAGAAGTTGTTAAGTCCGCTCCAATTGGCTTTCTCGTATTGCCATACGGTTCTTTTAGAAATCTTTTCTCTAACTGTGTGGTGGGTGTACGAGAATTTAGCTGATATGACACAATGGTCCGACGAGCCTAGAGGGGAGAGTACATCAACGCAGTACTTGTCAGGGTGAGAGGTTAAAAACAAGTCCAGGGTGTTGGCGGTATGACTATCAACGTCTGGTATGCGTGTGGGCTCATTTACAAGCTGGGTTAAGTTATTTTCCGCAGCGAAGATCTCAACACACTGTCCTTCGGGTGTTGTCTGTCCAGAATGTCGAAGCCAACCAGAATTGTGTGTATTGAAATCGCCCGTAATCACGATTTCAGTATGAGGATACAGGGATACAATTCTTTGAATGGAATCAGACAGCGCATCAAACTCGTGGAAGGTCGAGTTGCTGTCCAGTTTGGGGCTTCTGTAAATAAAGCAGTAGTGGATAATTTGCTTACGGAGATGGAATTTTAACCACATGAAATTGAATTCCGGATTGGAACAGGGACTACATTGTGGTGGAATTTGGTAAGCTACATCACTACGCACATAAATGGCGAGACCGCGACGGGGAAAGAATAGTGGCACTAGTTCGTAGCCAGGTAGCTTCAGATCATTGTGGTCTGAGAGGTGTGGGCGGGGATCTACCTGTGTTTCGCTAAGTGCCAAAACAGCTGGTCGGTACTTACAGACGTGGACGTACGCAGAAAAGTGATTGCTTTTTAGCCCGCGTATATTGGCTACGTCCACCCTGAATTCCCTAAACATAGTAAACACAAACACCGACGATACTAAGCAGGGCTGCGAAGTGAAAATTCTGACGATGGTTTACTGAATCAAATTGCTGTAGGTGTTATGCCCTTACAACAATATGAAACAGTGTACCAACAAAATTTTCACACACAACCCGCTATCCATCAGTTGTTACATACACTCAGTCACTGCCCGTACCGTATGATAAATACCGTAACGGCAGCGACCGAGTGCAAGCAACAGTACTACGACCAGGAGCGGGAGAGGTGTAGGATTCCCACACTGTGTGATAATGTTTTTTTTTTTTCTCTATGGCACTGCACTATTATTATTAATTTTTTTTTTTCACGCGCGCGCGGTGGTTTTAGGTTTTTTTTTTTTTTTTTTTTTTTTTTTTTACAGCACGGAGAAATACGAGTGCAAGATGACGTGTGCACTCGTCGGTGGTCGGCACGGTAAGTGACCTTAGAAGATTGTTATGTTTTGGGAATGCTGTCACAGGATGCGATCTTAATTGTAGACATCGTAGCTGGGGTTGTTTAAGGGCAAATGTTTGGGGAAACACATTATATGACTTATGCTTAAGACATAACTTTACAATAATGCACCCATTTAGTAGTCCTACCTACCTCCCTGCTTGCAGTAGGTACTCTCCATCGACACTAGATTTATTTCTTACAACCACTCCTAATTCGCTTACCACTCCTGTTGTGCACAATGCGCTTAGTTCTGATCATTTTCCTGTCAGCTGTGATATTTTACTTAGTCCTAATATAAATAATGTACAATACTTAGATTATAGAAACGCGAACTGGGACGTGTTTAGATACCATCTCACTCGCAATATACGAAGTTGTTCGAAAAACTTTTCTGCTGTGAATAGCAGTCAAGAATATTGACAATCATATAGAAACATTTCAAAGCAAAATATCCGAAAGCATTCGTGCTTCTGTTTAATAAAGATTAAAAATCGTTACAGAAGGCTCTGGCAGAGGTACAGATCTCCTAACGATTTCTATGAAATGAATGTATTCATTCGCTTAATTAAAATTCGAATAAATGAGTACAGAAATTCTTTATGGAACAAGAAATTAAGTTTACTCGACTCCAACTCTAGACCTTTCTGGAATGTTACTAAGATACTGCGCAAGAAAAACTATTACTCTCCTAACTTCGAAGTTAACGGGTCACTAGTATCAACTAAGGAAGACAAAGTGGAAATCCTAGCAAATACATTCCTTAAAAACCATACGACGACAAATAGTTTGCTATCTCCTCTTGAACCGGAGGTTGAAAATGACTAACTGTTTTGAACAACTCCACTATTTCCCTACCCTTTAATGAATTCACAACTATTGAGGACATAAGATTCATAGTTTCGGACTTAAAGGATCGTAAGTCTCCTGGTCTTGACAGCATAAATAATCAAGTGATAAAGCAGTTGCCAACTAGTGCCTTGATATATTTAACATTCATCATCAATGCCTGCCTAAAAATGCTGTACTTCCCTGATTTATGGAAGAAAGCCAAGGTAGTTCCACTCTTAAAACATGGGAAGAATCCATCCAATCCAGTCAATTACAGACCAATCAGTCTTCTAAATAGGTTTAGCAAAATTTTTGAAAAAGTAATCAAAATGAAAATTGATGCCTTTTTGAGTGCTACTAACATTCTACTTCCTGAGCAATTTGGATTCAGAACGAATCACAGTACTACGCATCAAATACTAAGAATTTGTAAGACTGTTAAGCAACAGCTTAAACTTAAAAAGTCGACTGGCCTTGTCCTCCTAGACATTGAAAAAGCTTTTGATTCAGTCTGGCACGATGGCTTTCTATACAAACTGATAAAACTAAATTTTCCTAAGTATCTTATAAAAATACTGCAAAGCTATTTGTCCAATCGAGTCTTTAAAGTATATCTTTTTGGAAGCTTCTCCTCAACAAATCCTGTTCCAGCCGGAGTTCCACAAGGCTCAGTTTTGGCCCCAGTTCTCTTCAATGTTTTTCTTGCTGATTTACCCAGAGTTTCCCAACTGTGATATTGCACTCTATGCAGACGATCTGGCTTTATACTCTTCCCACGAATATGGGCCAATGATAGAAAATTATCTTCAAATTGGAATCCAAACATTTTTCGATTACTATAAATGCTGGAAAATAAAAATAAATGTCGATAAGTGCACAGCTATGTTCTTCACTAGAAGAAGGCTTAGTTGCTTCTTGCCTACTGGAAGTCTTAACTTAGACAACTCCAATATACCGTGGGTCAGTACTGTAAAGTACCTAGAGGTGTATTTAGACCAGAAATTGACCTTCGGCTATCATATACGAGAAACTTTAGCCAAAATAGATGTTTTAATAAAAATTCTTTACCCTCTTATCAATCGTAAATCACTTCTTAATAAAAAGAACAAAATAATAATTTTTAAGGTCGTTTTTCAAGCACTTACGGGTTTCCTGTATGGGGTAATTGCGCGAAAACTCATATTAAGCGGCTTCAAGTGGCACAAAATAAGGTGTTAAAAATGATGCTCAACCTACTGCGAGACTTCTCAACTCTTATTCTGCACGAAAGAGCAGGTGCTATCCAGATTGGTAGAAGGATTGAAATTCTCAATGAAAAGTTCATGTCCAGATTAATTGACGTTGATAATCAACTTATTAGAGACTTACAGCTGTTATAACCTTTTATTTATGTTTTCACCTTAAAGCTTTATTATTTGCCTATTATTATTATTATTATTATTATTTTTTTTTTTCTTTACTATTCTTTATTAATTCGATTTAGAGAATAACAATTACATATTTATTACATTACTATTATCGTTAACATACAAAGGATCAGTAAAGAAAAATAAAAAACAAGCTATCTATAGTTCAGAGGGAACTAGAGACGATAGCATTAACAATTATTTCAATTTACAATTATAAACTCAAAAGAGGTGGGGTCGCAGTATACTATTAATTTTTTAGTTACAAAGTGTACTCGTAGCAAAGAAAGAAGAAAAAAAAGAAATGATAATAATAATAACAAAGGAGAAAAATAATTAAATGATTCAGATGGTAACAGATGTGAGGTTTGCTATACGAGTATCATCATAATTTTTATCTAAAAGACAAAGTTTTACCTTCTTTAGAAAAACATATTTAGATCTTAAGGTTCTAATGCTAATAGGTACGAGTAGCTTATTGAAGAGTCTAGGAGCAATTGCTGTTGAGGTGCAAAAACGATCCTCGAAAGAAGTTTCGTTTGGAAACAAAAAGGGAAAAATAAAACGCAATTTGTTGTGAATACAGAATATGCCTTTTATTCTTAAATTGATCTTACCTCGAAGAAGGTTAGTAACAAAAAGAGGAAGTGTAAGATATAAACGTGGTGAGGTTGCCCGAGAAGATGTACAACTTTGCTAACACAAGTGCCATCTGGGCGTTCTACATTTTATTTTTTATTTAAGGGTGATATTGCATACTCGTATAAGAGTAGAATTTAGTTTAGTGTATAACATTAGTTGAGAGCTGTTTTGGCTTAAACATTGCCGCCCACCTTGCAGAAATAATTTCTGCAAACCTAGCTGGACCCTATATCTGAACGTAAGTCAGATTGGGAACCTTTGTACTTTACCGGAGGGGTTCCACTCACTCCGGAAGGAAGGAAAGTTAGTAAGGGATATCTAAACTATCTAAATTATATAATTTAATTTACATTCTTAAGATTTTATAAATATGTAAGACATTTAGATAAACAATATTAAATCAGTAAAAATTTGTATCTATATGAATAAAAATAAGATACATGTACGGTATCAATAGTTCATTTCAATTACATCTTTAATAAATCAAATAATTAAAACTATTATAATAAAAGAAAACGCTTTAATTAATTCAATCATAACTGTTTTAAGTGCATATCTATCTTAAACAAAGTTATTCTGAAGGAATAACACAAAGTTTTACAATAGGTCTCGTTATTTCACCTTGCTGAGTTCGAATGCTAGCAACACGTACCCTACCGTCGGAGCCTGGAAAAACTTTGCTGACACGGCCTAATCGCCACTCCGTAGGGGGTAGGTGCTCCTTTCGTACAACTACGAGATCCCCAACCTGTACATCTCTGTGTGGGAACTTCCATTTGTATCTTTTATGCATTTCCTTAAGATACTCATCTTTCCAACGTTTAGCAAAATGCCGTTGAAGAATCTTAAGCTTTTCCCATCGATTCACAAGAGAAATGGAGGCTTCTTTAGGTACAGATTCTTGTAAAGAAATAAGAGGACTTCCGATCAGGAAATGACTTGGTGTGAGAGGAAGAATGTCATCGACATTCTCAGATGTTGCACTGATTGGACGAGAATTGAGACAAGCTTCGATTCGACAGAGCAGAGTTGAAAACTCTTCAAACGTGAATTTTGCGCCAGTAGTCACTTTTTTGAAATGGAGTTTGAAGCTTTTAACCCCTGCTTCCCACAGTCCACCCATGTGGGGCGCTCCTGGAGGGATAAAATTCCAAGAAATGGAATGATTGTGCGATACCAATATTTGAGAAGCGGCTTCCTTTAAGTATTTTTTGAAATTGTCCTTAAGAATTCTATCAGCTCCAACAAAGTTGCTTCCGTTGTCCGAATAGAGGACTTGAGGAAGACTTCTTCTCGCAATAAAACGGTGAAAGGCAGCTAAAAATGCAGCTGTAGATAGATCTGTCGTTCCCTCTAAATGTATAGCTTTAGTACAGAAACACACGAACACGCATACGTAGCCCTTTGTTATGCGACAACTCCTACCAATATAAGTTTTTATGTCAAATGGCCCAGCAAAATCCAAACCAGTTTTCGAAAAGGGTTTTGAAAAGTCAGTTCTTTCTGGAGGAAGTGGTGCCATAAGTTGAGAACGTAGTTGTTTTTTGTGAATCACACAAACTTTGCAGTGGTTTATACCAGCTTTAATGAGGTTTTTGAGTTTAGGAACCCAGTATGCTTGGCGAATGAGAACCAACATCAACCGGTTTCCTCCATGGAGGGATATCTCATGGACGAAGTTTACAAGAAGTTTGGCATAGTGTGAATTATACGGTAAGAGGATAGGATATCTTTCACTCCATGACAGATTAGAATTAGTTAGGCGGCCATTTACTCGCATTATGCCATTGGCATCAAGAATTGGATTCAGAGCTAAAAGTTTACTTGATTGATTGATCGATTGTCTATTATGCAGCGCTTCGTATTCAGGTTGGAAATATATCTTTTGAGAAAGAGTTATAAGTTTTTCCTTGGTAGTAACTATTTCTTCTCTGGTAATATCTTGAGTTGGATATGAATTTCTATGCTTTAACCTAGGGTTTAATTGGTGAGTGAACCGAAGGACATATGATATTACTCTCAGAGCTCGGGAAAAGGACGAAAACCTAAGTAGTATATCTTCCAATTGATTGGAGTGGGTATGAAATGATTTTATAGGTTTGGACTCGAGGTCAGCTTCATTGACAAATGTAGGAGAAGTGGACGGCCAGCATACCTCAGTATTATGTAGAAATTTTGGACCATGCCACCATAATTCATTGTCGAGAAGTTCACCAGGAGCCATCCCCCTAGTTGCAAGATCCGCTGGGTTGTCTTGCGAAGCCACATGTCTCCATTTGAGGTCTCCTACATTGCCTTTTATTTTACTAGTGCGATTGGCTACAAAGGTCTTCCAAGAACAAGGAGATTTTTCTAGCCACGCCAGGACGATAGAAGAGTCGGTCCATAAATAAATGGAAGAATCAGCGACAGGAAACATGGGAATAATTGTCTTCATAAGCTTAGATAAAAGGACTGCGCCGCATAGCTCTAACCTTGGCAAAGTGATTGGTTCTACGGGTGCAACCTTTGTTTTGGCACATAACAGTTGGCTCATACATCTGGAGGAGCTATCTAAAACACGTACATAAATAGAAGCGGAATAGGCTAGTTCCGAGGAGTCGCAGAACCCGTGAATTTGAATTATGTTCTGCGAATTGGTTCCTATCCATCGCGGTATCTGTAACTTTGAGATATCTGTGAAGGTGGTGACAAACGATTTCCATATGGATAGCGGAGAAGGTGAAAGATTTTGATCCCATTGGGTTTTGTCTTTCCAAATACGCTGCATTAGGATCTTTGCTTTGATTATTATTGGAGCTATCCAACCTGCAGGATCAAAGAGTTTGGCTATCTGAGAAAATACTTCCCGCTTAGTGCAAGTATTCGAAATGGATATCGGATGTACCTTAAAGTGAAACGAGTCTGATTTCGCATTCCAAAATACCCCGAGAGTTTTTACGGAGCTGTGATCACTTAGTTCCAAAAATTGGTCATTAAGGATATGGTCCTTAGGAATATTCTGCAGCAAAGATTGATTATTGGAAGTCCACTTGCGTAATACAAAGCCAGCTGAATCTAGAATTGATATGATTTCAGATTGCGCTTTTAGCGCTTGATCAAGAGAATGAGATCCGGAAAGTAAATCATCTACATAGAAGTCATTACGAAGCATTCTGGACCCAAGGGGGTAATTCGATTCCTCATCATCGGCCAACTGCAACAAAGTACGAATTGCCAAATACGGAGCACAGTTTACACCAAAAGTAACTGTTTTCAGCTCAAAATCTTCTATGGACTTATCAGGCGATGTTCTAAAAAGGATTCTCTGATATGGCGTATGAGTAGGATGAATTCGTATTTGCCTGTACATTTTCGCTATGTCCGCATTGAAGACATACTTGTGCATGCGCCAGCGGAGAATTAGTAAGATTAAATCCTGTTGTAAGGCCGGTCCTATATGAAGCACGTCATTAAGACTATTGCCATTGTCCGATGGACTTGAAGCATTAAAGACCACTCGTAGTTTCGTGGTCGAGCTTTCTGGCTTCACAACAGCATGATGGGGTAGATAGTAAGACGTAATCTTACTGTCTTGGATCAACTCATTAGAAGGTACTCGTTGCATGTGATCAACCTCTATGTATTCTTTTATAACCTTATTATATTCAGACTCTAAAGATGGATTTTTGTTTAATCGACGTTCGGAATTAAGAAAACGCTTTTCGCAAATGTTTCGTGAAAGTCCCAGTTTCTTGTCTTCCGGAAATTCAGGCTTAAATGTTAGTTTCACTACATATCTTCCATCAATATCTCGATATGTCGATTCGGAATAGAGGCTTTCGCAATAGCTATCTTCATAAGATAGTGGCTTGGGAGTTGGTATTTCTTCGAGTTCCCAGAAGCGCTTTATATCGTCATCGAGAGAAATTGTGTTGAAATACGTAACGAACTTTGTGAAAGATGAATTATGTAGATTAAGTAAAGGACCGGATATGATCCAACCAAAAATTGTATTTTGCGCTATTAGCTTCCCAGATATATTATGATGGAGTCCTTCCAAAATTATGTCTGGATAGAGATCGGCTCCTATGAGTAAATCTACTCGAGAGGACTTGTAAAACTGTGGGTCAGAGAGTCTGAGTCCTGATAACTTCCTCATGTCCAGAGATTCAACTGACTGAGACGGAAGCTTTCCAGTTGGGTTTTCAACAACTAGCGCTTGTGCAGAAATCGCAGCTTTTTGATCTACGTCAGATCCCAATGTGAAATGGCATAACAGTTTGGATGTTGTAGCTAAAGCTGTGTTAACACCAGATATTTGGGCATGGATAGGAGTGAATGGGAGTCCTAAACGAACTTGTGCAGCTTTGGATATCAAAGTGACTTCCGATCCAGGGTCAATTAGAGCTCGAAGAGTGTATTTGAAACCCTGGACGTGAATAGAAACTAAAGCAGTTGCTAACAGAATCTGTTTCGTCGAAGTAGAAAAGAATGAACTGACATTAGCTGAAGTTGACGGAATAATGGACTGTATTTCTGGTTGGGGATCCTTGCTGGAATTTAATCGGGAGTAAGTTGAAGAAGTTGGCATGGCTCGCAGTGGTGAAGTGGGAATATGAAGAAGGGTATGGTGCCGTTTCTTACAATGGTTACATGTAAACTGGCTCTTACATTCCTGTAAAGTATGATAGGAGGCCAAGCAATTTGAACACAACTTGAGGTTTCGAACTATTTCAGATCGGTTCTCAACTGACATTCGTAAAAACGAGGGACAGGTTCTAAGTGAATGATTGCCTTGACAGATCGCGCAGGAATTTTTATTCGATTTAACATAATGTGTGTTGACCATTCTAGTCATATTCGCATGAATAACATTGGCACTCTTAGATTTTGCAGAGAGGCGTATATCAGTAACCGTTTCCAGCATTTTATACCTAGCTGCTAGAAACTCACTCATATTTTTCCAGGTAGGTATTTCTGATGGATTCTTTAGGTCCTGTTCCCATAGCGAAAGAGTTTTCTCAGGTAGACGAACTGACACAAGGAATGTCAAGAATGAGTCCCATGAATTTGTGTCGATTCCATAGGTTTTTAAGACGGAAAGACAATCGCTCACTTCTCTATGAAGGCGCTTAAGGGCTTTATCTGTTTCAACAGTTATAATCGGAAGATTCATTAAAATCTTCAATTGACTATTAACCATGATCCTCTTGTTTTCGTATTGATTACTTAGAGCTTTCCACGCAAGTTCAAAGTTGGTATCTGTTAAAGTGAACTTCGATACAATGTTAAATGCGTCTCCTCGAGTTTTGGCTCGGAGATGAAACAACTTTTGAACTGGGCTTAATCGAGTATGATTTATGTATACCGCCGAGAACATATCGCGAAAGGATGGCCACGATAGATAATCACCGTGAAAATTTTCAGAATCACATGGAGGTAAAGAAAAAACACTATTTAAAGAATAGTTGTCTGGTAAAGGAAGTTTAGCTTGCGAAACACTACTCTCTGGTGAAGCACTACTCTCTTGAACATCAAGAGGTTTAGGGTCACTAGGGAAAGGATTTAGCTTGTTGGAAGCGGTCAATATAAATTCCAAACAGGATATGTAAGTCTCTGTCGAGAGCTTGTATTTGGATTTGACCGCAGTTATATTTTCTTCCGACAATGGCTCTAGTTTACCACGAACACAGTCTGCATATGCAGATTTAACTTCTAACCACAAATCCGAAAGCTCAGTTTTCCTGGCTTGTAGCGACATCAACGTTAGGGAACTTGTAGGAACCTCTTTAATATCCGCAGAGTATTCCACTAAGTTATCAGCGCAAAAAATGAAATTCTCCATTTATGACGTTTTGTGGATAAATAATTAAATGAAAACTAACCGACTATGTAACTTAAATTCGAATCACCAAGTTAAGATGCACTTATGTATATATTATTTATCTCAAGATATGTATATGTACTTAATTACCAAATTATTTATTTTATAAAAAATAGTATTTTTAAATATAGATTGCACTGAAATATTATACCGTACACGTACCTTTTACACTTGTTTGATGTATTACTCCCCAGATGTTGATCTTCAAGCGGTTGATGCGTGCGCAGCTGCGACGGTCAGCATGCGTTGAAGTTTTGTCATTGATAAGATGATGGTTAATAATGAAGTTTTGATGATGATTATGTTAGATTGTTTTTTTTTTTTTTTTTGATGAAGTTGTGGATCTTCTATTTTTTGTTTTAATGTGCAAAGTAATAATGATGATGATGTAGAATTAATTAGAAATGATGATTGGGATTATTGATTGATGATGAAGAGATTTAGTGGATGATTTTCCATGTGGTAATCGTAAATTAACACCGGTTTGCAATTATTCCAGTAGGTTAACTTAGTTTTATTTGTTGAAACCTAATTATTGGTTTATTCGGCTCGACTGGACCAAATGTTGAGGTGCAAAAACGATCCTCGAAAGAAGTTTCGTTTGGAAACAAAAAGGGAAAAATAAAACGCAATTTGTTGTGAATACAGAATATGCCTTTTATTCTTAAATTGATCTTACCTCGAAGAAGGTTAGTAACAAAAAGAGGAAGTGTAAGATATAAACGTGGTGAGGTTGCCCGAGAAGATGTACAACTTTGCTAACACAAGTGCCATCTGGGCGTTCTACATTTTATTTTTTATTTAAGGGTGATATTGCATACTCGTATAAGAGTAGAATTTAGTTTAGTGTATAACATTAGTTGAGAGCTGTTTTGGCTTAAAAATTAAAAAATATTTGTAGATTGTGTTGTGGTACTACCGCATAATTAAGATTGTTGATTCTAAGATTATAGTTTGCTGAGCCGCGATTTAAGTCATATCCCGATCTAGTAAAAAAAATCTTTAATACCTTAAAAAAGTATAAATGTTTGAGAGGGAGAATTTTAAGATATCTAAAAAGTGGT
The DNA here is from genome assembly GCA_963966105.1 of Volucella zonaria. Taxonomy (NCBI): domain Eukaryota; kingdom Metazoa; phylum Arthropoda; class Insecta; order Diptera; family Syrphidae; genus Volucella; species Volucella zonaria. The sequence goes on from OZ014531.1 coordinate 135,569,617, forward strand.
AAACTATTAACGTCACGATGTTTATTGCATATAAGACGAACAACATGCTTCTGAGAACTTAAAAGAGGATTCAATTTATTGTCATGAGTGCTGCCCCAGGAAACTATACCGTATTCAAGTTTAGAATGAACTAATCCATAGTAGATACATTTAAGAAGATCTAAAGAGCAATAGGGTTTTAAAAAGAAAAATTGCCTTGTGGCAGCTATAAGGTATTTCTTAAGTGCACTAGTATGTGCAGACCAATTCATCCTCCAATCAAGTATAACACCAAGGTACTTAAATGAATCAACTCTCTCTATGGTGAAACATTTATCAGAACAAGATTCCGTTTCAAAATAAGTTTGCGAACATTTGCTCGATTTACAAATATGATTATTGTGTTTGAATTTATTACAATTAGCGCAATGAAAGGAGTAAGTACCAAAGTCAAAGTTCCAACCGCACACATTGAAAAACATGATTTTAGTCTTATCACTTATCACCAAATTATGTTGTTGAAACCAGTGGCTTAATATCTCCAGGTCATGATTTATATCGGCAGCTAAGTTTAGAGCTGAGTTACTTTGAAAAGTGCATGCTATATCATCAGCAAACGCATTAACCTTACTTCGACAATTTTGTGAAAGTAGCGAGTTAATGAAAATCAAGAATAGTATCGGACCGAGTACCGAACCTTGCGGGACTCCAATAGTAATGTTTCTGCTGGAACTAATTTGCCCATTAATTTTCACTTTTTGTCTTCTATTGGAAAGATAAGAAGAAAACCATTTATGTGTCATGCCTCTGAACCCACATTTGTACAATTTATCTAAAAGTATATTGTGATCTACCGTGTCAAAAGCTTTTGTTATATCGATGAAAAGAGCTGCAGTTAATTTTCTATCGTTAAAACTATTAAAAACATCAGTGCAGAAGTTCAACAGTGCTCTTTCAGTAGAAAAACCCGGGCGAAAACCGAATTGGGATTTACTAAAAAAATTTATCATTCTGTTTTTTTACAGCTTTCTCAAAAACTTTAGAAAAGACAGGAAGAAGTGAGATAGGTCTATAACTATTAACTGATGTCTTATCATCTTTTTTAAATAAAGGTATCACTTCGGCCTGTTTTAGATCATCTGGAAATACACCCATGGAGACACTTCTGTTGAAGATATAACATAGAATGTCACAAATATTCAAGGCTATTTTCTTAACAAAACTATTCGAAAGGCCGTCACTTGTCTTAGAGCGTGAGCTATTAAGAGAAGAAATAATTTTGTATATTTCGAAAGATGTTATTGGTTCAAAATAAAATTTATTTATTTATTTATCTATTTACTATTTAATTTCTATTTATTATTTATTATTATTTATCTTTTTTATAACATTATTTATTGTTCAATGATCTATTTGTTTGTTATTTATTTATATTATTTATTTATTGTTATTTATTTATTTATTAATTGATTATATATTTACAAATTTTTTACTTATTTATTTATATATTTATTTATTTATTTATTTATTTTTCTTTTTTTAACCTAAATGGAGGTTTTTGCCATAGTTTTCCTCCGATCGTGCTTTTAATATACTGTACTACATATCCTCACTCATTAAACAATAATATTTTCAGCAGTAAGGTTCTATATAGACCGTTTCTCTGTGCAAGCTAGAGCAAATTGTACAAATATTGTTAAACCATTGTTACACTATGTAAGAAATAAAATATATATCTATCTATCTATCTGGTCGTAGGTCGTATCTACGGCTGCCTTCGTAAGCTTTGGGTTAGCGCTTTTTTTACTCCACTTGAAACGCAACACAGACTAGTTATTGCCTTAATTCTGCCTCTGGTGTTACATATGCCGAAGTAGTCTATAGTAGCTTGGAAGTCGCTTTTAATGATTGTGTGCGATATGTCTATGGCATTCGTAGGCACGAACATATTTCCTTCTACACCAGGGAACTGCTTGGGTGCAGCTTGCAACAATAACTCGACGCCAGGAACTGTGTTTTTTTTTACACAAAATTGTTAATAAACGCTGTCCGCCGTATCTATTTGACTGACTCACTCGATCTTCTAGAACAACAAACCTAATTTCTCACCATTGGAATTTTCTTAATTCCTCTCGTTTATTTTTCATTTACACTGTTAGGTTGTGGAACTCATTGCCATCATCTATCAGATCCATACGTAATAATTCTCTGTTTAAAAGTGCAGTCCTACGATATTTCTCCATACACCCGCAATAAACCTATACCATCCTTCCATCAATCCTTGTCATTTAATTTTAAGTATTATATTATAATGTACTCGTAGTAGCCGTAAGTCAACTTGAATTCCAATATTTAGTTACTAAGTACTAAAAAAGATTTCTATCTTAAAATTGAAATTGAAATTTCCTTTCATGCGGCGTATCAAATTTGGTTCTGCTTCCTTAAATTCTTTTTTTTTTTTTTTTTTTTTTTCACAGAGCCAGACTCTCGCTTGGTGACTGCAATTATATCGGAGAATTCCAAATTTTACATCTACGAAGGCCCAACATTGATTTGGGCTGCTCAAATAGATGATGTTCCAGTTGCCATACAGCGTTCCAATTTAAGCAACCTTCCGGGTGGAATAGTTACCCTTAGTCCCTCCGGACTAATAAAAATCTTATTCCTGGGTTCAGAACCTCATGTATTTCAAGTGCCACCCCTTAACATCGAAGAGATTAATTTCGAACGAGCCCACAAGGAATTGCTTCAACTTGAGGATGAAATCAAGCAGGCCGTCGATTTAGGTGACATCGACCTTATCAATCAGATGGCGGAGAATGAACTAAATCTGGAATTCAAAATCGGTTCTCAGTTAAACGAATGCAATTTTGAAGTACCACAGGATCTATCCGGCATCCCGATGTGCAGCGGTTGCTTAACATTCAAATCGACTGCAGCTCTAGAAGAAATTCAGATTACTATCTACACTCCTGATGGTATCCGATGTACTCTCGACACACTGACATATAATGACGTTCTGGCAAATACTGCAGAAGAACTCCAAATGCAATTCTACTTGGCAGAGAATTTGCATATCGAGACGTCAAAAATAGAAGTTCTGGTTTCGTTTATCAACATGCAGGTAACTTCAAATCCCAGCTAGGCATTTTAGTATTAATAAAAATTTCATTATTCCTAGGGTATACCACGTGTTCTTACTAAGGTAGATCATCTACCATTGGCGATGCTATTCCGGACGATTTCACCACAGAAGAATGCATCCGTTAAAGTCACACTTAACATCAATTCCAAGACGATTGCTCCGAAATTGTCGGGTATTTTTCCGGAGTTTTGCAACGGTGACAACGATATCCAGGCAATGGGATTGACTCTGCTGCAGTCATCTGGCAATGAGATTGTGACAATTGTCACAGCCAAGAACTCCAACAGGATTCGGTAAGAAGAAGAAGATTTTCCGTTGTTTTCTGTCTACAATTCAATTTATTTGCAAATGAAGGGTACAGTCGAATAGTTTGGAAGCACTACCCATGGTCCTTGAGAGGATTGTAGACACAATCACTCTTTCGGAAACAGGAAAGGAGATTCCAATCAGTCGGAAAGGAAAGAAAGGCAAAAAGACAAATAGTAGCGGAGGAGATGGACATACAAAGAGTATTATAGCAAGTCCTAGTATTCCCGCTGTAGATGTGCTTAATCGAATCGATGAACATCACTTAATTCAGGAGGACATTCGGAAGCAAACGGTAGACTTTTATTTTTGGAGTTTTCACAAATTTAATGAATGCAGAAACTAATGGAGTGGTTTTGTGATGGTTTACAGGCTCTAATGGATGCACTCTGGAATCAATTTAAATTATTTCAACGTTCCCTGCAGTCGAAGGTGGATGGGGAGCCGACAGATGGTTTACTTATGCTGATTGAGCGGAACTATGATGATTTGGTTACCGAAGGTGATAGACTGGTAGAGCTTAGAGGTTCTGAGAAGAGGTGAGTCGATTGGAATTTTGTATGTAAAGAATGCTTCTACCCCAAAGGTGATTTTTCATTAGAAAGAGCTCACATGTTGCATGAGTTTGATGTATTTGGCTCATTATTACAGTCCTCTTAAAAGTAGAGGTGGGAATAGAACACAATTGTCGGAAAAACTGAGTTCTGGCAGTGGTAAGACCGTAATCAATACAGATTTTGGATGCGATGATCGATCTTGAGCTGAACCGTAATTTTTACCAAATTCATATTGGGTATCATGGGCCTGTCGACTAGGGCCAACTATTAGAATTTCTTTAACTTTGTCATCGAGGGTTAGTTGTTCGTGTATACAGTTTGTCATCGAACTACGCGGGCCTTAACCTAAATGATACCAAGTTAATCAGTTTGATATAGTAGGTACCCTATTGGTTGTCGTCTAAACCTGAGAGCTCCAAATCTAAATGCCAGGAATGGCGTCCTAAAATAAAGATTGCCTTTTACGAATCGCTTTTTCCATGACTCCTCAAAGCTTGGTTTGCGAGGGTTATAACCATTGAGACTGTAATGCGTTTTGTAGCGTTTTGTGTTTCGATAGTGTCCAGTGCTCTGCCAACTAGTATTTGCTAATGCGTTCCTACGAGAATCTACGCACTCTGCATAAACAATGAAGTAGAACTTGGATTATCATGAACTTCTCTCTGGCCAAAGACATATTGGCCAACACGTCGGATTTGAAAATTTTTTTTTCTTAGAGACGACACTTTCACCGCTTTATTCGCAAATCCGTAAGCTAACTTAGATGGAATAAGCATTAAACATGGATTGTGGCTCAGTTATTAGCTTTTGAGCTGGAGAGCCTGTTTTTAACCTGGTCTCGACATCCATTGCCATTCTGCATAAATCAATATAAACCCTGAATGACTCGAACTGCAACCAACTTCAGACTGCTATAATTTCCAAACCGTTCATGACAGTGAGCTCAAATTTTGACACATGACAGATAATTTTATTATTATCAAGTTTTTTAAACGATTTGCGTCTCAGTTGTGTTGAAAAATTTTTGTCCGCGATGGAATTCAAACGTGATAGTGTGATTGCTTTATATTTGGCTGGAAAACCACAAGTAGCTATCGTTAGAGCCCTCCAGCACCTCAACGTGAATAAATCATTTGTGTCTCGTACCATAGCTCTGGCAGCTACTGGCAGCGTTGCAAAACGCCATGGAGGTTTTCATAAAAAAACAGCAACATCGGTAGAAATGGTTCGGAAAGTGAAGGCTTGCATTGAGCGAAATTCGCGTCGAAGTGGAGGAAAAATGGCTCGTGAGTTTCAAAAAGCATACGATCTTAGACCGCAACAGAAAAAAGTTAGAGTCGAAAGAGCGAAGGAGTTGCTACACTTGCACGAATGTGGTGAGTTGCCGAATTTGGTTTTTCCCGATGAGTCGCCATTTGTAATCGAGCAATATGTCAACAAACAAAATGACCGAGTTTACTTGCCAGAGAGGTCCTTGGAAAATTTACACCTTCGGACGGCCACCAGAAAGCAGGCAGCACCGATGGTGATGGTTTGGGCCGCCATAACCGCCAATTGTCGCTCTCCGCTCGTATTTTTGGACCGTGGCGTCAAAATTAATGCGATCGTATACCGTGAAACTGTTTTAGAGGCAGAATTGAAGCCTTGGACAAACAATAATTTCGGTCGAAGACCGTGGACATTTCAACAAGACTCGGCACCGTTTCACAAAGCGCGCGTCAACCAAGATTGGTTAAAAAACAATGTTCCACACTTCATTTCTTCGACACAATGGATTGCAAATTCTCCGGATGTAAATCCGTTGGATTTCTCTGTCTGGGCTATTTTGAAGGTGAAGGTTGGCACTAATAAGCACTTCGCCGGGAATGGGCCAAAATACCGCAGAACCACTTGCGCGCAGCGCGCAGCGCGCAGCGTGCTATGCTTTCGGCCGTCTCAAGGATATTATTCGCGCCAAAGGTGGACATATTAAAAACTGCTGATATAATTTGAAAATTGATGTATTTTTCAACATTTTTCGCTTTGGCACAATAAAATCTATCAAAAAATAAAAAAATTATAGCACTTTAAAAAGTTGGAGTTCGAGTAAGTCACCCTGTAGAAGACAATTCTGTTGATGAGAAAGACATGAACGCGCGGTGATCTTCTAAGAACCTAGAGGGCGGTTTGTGCAATGGGTATGAACATTTTGACTATGCTTTAATGTTAAGCGGTATTAGTGAAACTTTACAATGTTCTGTGTTTTTCTTCTTCAGTTAATCGGAGCTGTATACGGGTATGCCGCCTGCAGGTATATAGAGCTTATTCACTCAAATTACTTTAAGTTGGGATGAATCCTGTTAGACTGCTATTAGAGCGCTCGCACCGAAGTTTCACACCCGACTGAGGAGGGTTTCTTCTTAAAGTTTCCGACTGACTGACGGCTGAGCTGACTTCGACTGGTGCTGGTATGCGATGGCAGTGCATAACGAAGTCTACGAAGCAGCGGCTTCAATTGTAAATAACTGCCAGAGTCAATCGAATATATCTCACACACGCCTCCAGAATCAGCCACAAAAGATCGGTGGTAAAAATGCTGATTTTCAAATGTTTTATTTCTCCCAATCAATAAAAGGAAAGCTGTGGTGTAACAAAAAACAATAGCTTGCTACGGAAAAACTTTGACTAGCTCATCTTCAAATATGGTCGGGTCATAACATTATCAATGAAAGGACGAAACTTCACCAACTAAAAAGATATCAGCCTCTGAGGCATCACCTCTAAGTTTTTGAAAGGCCTTGCAAGCTTATCGATCCGGTCTTGAATCTTGGAGAAAACGCTGACATTTCAGAGCGATACATTTTTGCCGACGTCAAGACTGACTATTAGGGGGCCTGCAAGAAAGGAAAATCCTGTCAATACAGGGTGAATGACTCGAACTCCAACTTTTTAAAATGCTATAATTTTTTTATTTTTTGATAAATTTTATTGTGCCAAAGCAAAAAAATGTTGGAAAATACATCAATTTTCAAATTGTATTAGTAGTTTTTAATATGTCCACCTTTGGCGCGAATAATGGCCTTGAGACGGCCGAAAGCATCGCACGCTGCGCGCAAGTGGTTCTGCGGTATTTTGGCCCATTCCCGGCGAAGTGCTTATTAGTGCCAACCTTCACCTTCAAAATAGCCCAGACAGAGAAATCCAACGGATTTACATCCGGAGAATTTGCAATCCATTGTGTCGAAGAAATGAAGTGTGGAACATTGTTTTTTAACCAATCTTGGTTGACGCGCGCTTTGTGAAACGGTGCCGAGTCTTGTTGAAATGTCCACGGTCTTCGACCGAAATTATTGTTTGCCCAAGGCTTCAATCCTGCCTCTAAAACAGTTTCACGGTATACGATCGCATTAATTTTGACGCCACGGTCCAAAAATACGAGCGGAGAGCGACAATTGGCGGTTATGGCGGCCCAAACCATCACCATCGGTGCTGCCTGCTTTCTGGTGGCCGTCCGAAGGTGTAAATTTTCCAAGGACCTCTCTGGCAAGTAAACTCGGTCATTTTGTTTGTTGACATATTGCTCGATTACAAATGGCGACTCATCGGAAAAAACTAAATTCGGCAACTCACCACTTTCGTGCAAGTGTAGCAACTCCTTCGCTCTTTCGACTCTAACTTTTTTCTGTTGCGGTGTAAGATCGTGTGCTTTTTGGAACTTCATTTTTCAGTATGTGTTGCATCCGTTCCAACGATATGTTGAGCTCACGAGCCATTTTTCCTCCACTTCGACGCGAATTTCGCTCAATGCAAGCCTTCACTTTCCGAACCATTTCTACCGATGTTGCTGTTTTTTATGAAAACCTCCATGGCGTTTTGCAACGCTGCCAGTATCATGGTAACGAGTTATGGTTCGAGACACAAATGATTTATTCACGTTGAGGTGCTGGAGGGCTCTAACGATAGCTACTTGTGGTTTTCCAGCCAAATATAAAGCAATCACACTATCACGTTTGAATTCCATCGCGGATAAAAATTTTTCAATACAACTGAAATGTAAATCGTTTAAAAGGCTTGTAAATAATAAAATTATCTGTCATGTGTCAAAATTTGAGTTCACTGTCATTATATAATTATAGCAGTCTGAAGTTGGTTGCAGTGTATACCCAGATTGACTACAAACCAATCCGCTCGGTTTTGGTTACCAATCGTGGAGAAATTGCCATCCGTGTTTTCCGCGCATGCACTGAATTGGGCATCAAATCTGTGGCCATCTACTCGGAACAGTCTAAGTTTACCTCAAAATTCCAGAGATAATTCGTTTATGCAAGGAAAACGATGTAGATGCTGTTCATCCGGGTTAGGGTCAGATCGTAGTGACTTTGCCTCGGGCTGTGATCGATGCTGATCTTCGTTTCATTGGTCCCTCACCAAAAGTTGTCCAACAGATGGGTGATGAAGTGGCAGCTTATGTTGCTGCAATTGATGCTGGTGTCCAAATTGTGCCCAGTACCGATGGTCCAGTAACAACCAAAGAAAAGGCTTCTGATTTCTACAAGAAACATGGTCTTCCTCTGATCTTTAAGGCGGCCTATGGCGGTGGCGGTCGTGATATACGTGTGATTCGTAAGATGGAAAATGTTGAAGAATTATTCGAGCGTGCAAGTTCAGATGCCATATTGAAGTGCGATTGCTTGATAATAAGGCTGGAAATATCGTACATTTGTATGAACGTCATTTTTCAGTTCAACTTCGTCATCAGGAGGTTGTTGAAATTGCTTCCGTTCCAAAGCTACCCCATAAAGTGCGTAACCGAGTGACTGATGCAGTTAGTACGTTTGGCTAAGCATGTTGGCTACGAAAATGCTGGTACCGTCGAGTCCTTGTGCGACGGAACTTCATTGAAGTGAATGCGAGATTACAAGTAGAGACACAGTAACAGAAGAAATCACCGAAATCGATTTAGTACGATCTCAAATCCTCGGCCGCGGGTAGAATGACCATCCAATGCTATGTGACCAAGGCCAAGGATTTCCAACCAAGCACTGGTCGTTTAGAGGTCTTCCGTCCTGGCGAGGGTTTGGGTATTCATTTGGATTCTGCCTCAGCATTTGCTGGTGCTGTCATCTCCCCATACTACGACTCTCTGCACGTCAAAGTTATTTCGCATGCCTCCGACTTACAGAGCTCTGCATCGAAGATGAATCGTGCAATTCGTGAATTCCGTATCCGTGGTATCACAACAAATATCCCCTTCTTGAAGAATGTATTGGAGAATTAAAAATTCCTCCACGTCGTCCTGGATACCTACTTCATTGATGAGTATTCAGAACTTTTTAAATTCCGTATTTACCACAATTGTACCCAGAAACACCTCAACTATATTGGTACTCGTTAACGGCTCACAAACCTCATTGGCCACAAAATTAAAGCCCGCTGATGTTGACCGACATGTACCATCTGTGCCACTAGACTTATCGCTAGAAGCACTTGAGAAATAGGAACGCGGCCTGGCTAAAGCCACTGAACCACCAAAGGGACTCGCTGATATTTTAAAATCCGAGGGACCTCCTTTGCAAAGGAGGTTCGTTCACGTAAGAATCTACTTCTTATGGACACCACTTTCCAAGATGCTCATCGGTCTCTTTTAGCAATCCGTGTTCGGTCACATGATCTTCTGAAGATCTCTCCTTATGTTGCCCACAAATTCAATAACCTGTACACTTTGGAGAATTGGGGTGGTGTCACCTTTGATGTAGCGTTACGTTTCCTTCACGAATGCCTATGGGAACATTTAGAAGATATGCGTAAATAAATTCCAAACATTCTCTTCCAGGTCTTGTTGAAAGGTGCAAATGCTGTTGGCTACACAAACTACCCTGACAATGTGGTTTCCAAGTTCTGTGAATTTGCTGTTCAAACTGGCCTGTATATCCTCCGCGTGTTCGATTCATTGAATTACTTGCGAAATTTGATTTTGAGTATGGAAGCAGCCTTTAAAGCTGGTGATGTTGTCGAAGCAGCTATTTCTTATAGTGACGATGTCAATGACCCAGCTATGACCTGAAATACTACACAAATCTTCCGATGAACTTGTGAAGGCTGGAATTCATGTTCTATCATTCAAAGATATGACTGACTTGGTTTAGTCTGCTGCAGCTAAATTGCTTATGACACGGCACCTCTGGAGCGCGTGTACCGATGTCGTTGTTGTTGTGGTCGACTCAATGTCCGGCATGATCTCACAGCCAAGTATGGGCGCAGTTCTACCCTCACTTCAGGAAACGTGATGTATCAGTGTACTCCGCTTATTGGCAACAAACACGTACCCTTTACGCACCATTCGAATGCACAACAACAATGAAGTCTGCCTATGCTGATGTTTACTTGAATGAAATTCCCAGTGGTCAATACACCAATTTTCAGTTCCAGGCCTACTCTCTAGGCCTGGGTGGCTTCCTCGAGGATGTCAAAAAGACATACCGTGGGGTAAATATTTTGTTGGGCGACATCAAGATTACTCCTCATGTAGATCATATAGAAAAGGGACAACCTGTTGTAGTGCTCTCTGTCATGAAAATGGAAATGGTCATTCAAGCACCAAAGGCTGGGGCAGTTAATAGACTGGAAACTACCAACAGCATGAAACTCCAAGGCGAGAACCTTCTACTCATCACTCTGGGCAGTGTCACAGCAGTAAAAGTTCTCTGTAGCTCAGTAAGATTGGGGCTTAGCGAAACCGAAGTGTGTCTATCCGTACTTCTGTAGCGTTAACTATTTCATAAGTAAGAAACAACCTGCTTTTTTGATAGATCTTGATATGAGACAACAAAAATAAACGAAATAAGTTCAGAGGACCAGTGTTGACACTGATATGAGGCCATCAGAGCGACTTCTAACATCCTGACAATGGGTCGACCACCTTCAACCACACAGGACGCATACCCAGCCCCACGGTAGGATGCGATTTCCTCAATACCATCTTTGAAAAAATTGCGCGCAACTTATTATACCATGAGAAGCTTATTGACAATGACAACGACCTCGTGTGACGGGCTGTCGCCTGAGCATTTGTGAGTATTGAGGCACAAATGCCTCACATAGAAGGTGGCACAAAAGTAATGTCATAATGTGAATGTGTCATAATTTTTGCAAATGGCGTTAAGTATCATTGCGCTTTGATATTTATGTTGTAAATATATAGAGAATTAGTTAATAATAAGCATTGGACCGCTACACACCTGAAGAACGCGGAATTATTGTTACTGCTTATTGGATCAATTTCTGGGTTGTGTTTTAACGCTGCGTGAACTTCGTCGTTGTTCTCCTGGTCGTCCTGCAACATTCGCGCGAACAATTAAGCATTTGGCTGAGCGGCTCGTGCAAATTGGGCCCATCAGAGATGACACAAGAAGTAACCGGGCCCATATTAGTCGTTCGACCGAGAATATCACGGCTGTGGCCGAGGACTTCCGAGAGAGTCCACAAACATTGACGAGGCAACGATGCACATAATTTGGCATCAGCAGACGTTCGTTACGTCGAATTTTGGTGAAAAACCTGAAGATGTTCTCTTCTAAAGTGCAAACCGTTCACCACTTGACGGTCAAGTGAGGTTAACTTACTCCCATGCTCTGTTAAACCCGGTGCAAGAAGCGGATGAGCGACTAAGCCCATTTGATGGCTTATGTGACTAAACAAAGTTTCCTTTCGAAGAATCCGCATGAAATACACGAAGAGCCATTGCATCCCCTTATGAGGCCATTGGTACTTCATTTGCAGTGAAAAAGTGGTTGGCCCTTATTTTTTTGATATCATCACTGAACCCATACATCGACGCCAATGGAATATTGCGGGTGGGAGGTCGGTTGAAACATGCTCATTTATCAACTGATCAGAAACATCCTATGATTCTGTCATCATCGCATCCACTGACAAAATTAATCATAAATAAGACCCATAACGATACACTTCACGGTGGAGTGAAACTAACTCTGAATCACATTCGAAGAAAATTTTGGATCATCCAAAGAATCAACACTGTCAAGGCCAGTGATAAATCAATGCATCAGGTGTTTCTGATTTAAGGCCAAGAAATCAAATCAACTTATGGGACAATTTCCGGAGGCTCGAGTAAAGTTCGGGTAGATTATGCAGTCCCAATCAACATACGATGCTCACAAACTCGAGGCGTGAAATCACATAAAGCTTACATAGCGCTGTACGTTTGCATGGCAACAAAAGCAGTGCATATTGAACTGACTTCTGATTTAACAACGGATGGATTCATGGCAGCACTCTACAGCGATAATGGAACAAATTTTGTTGGCGCAAAAAATATTATTGATGCATTACAATCCACGCTAGCCGAAAACGCAATCCAGTGGCATTTCATCCCACCTGGAGCTCCACACTTTGGTGGACTCTGGGAAGCCGGTGTTAAGTCAGTCAAATACCATTTGAATCGGATCATAGGAGAGCAGAAATTAACATACGAAGAGATGAATACCATCCTAGTGCAAATAGAAGGATGCTTGAACTCGAGACCACTCTCTCCATTAACAGACAACATTGAAGATCTAGATGCATTAACACCAGGTCACTTTATTATTGGGTCGCCACTGATAGCACCACAACATGATGTCATTCTGGATCTGGCAGACAGTAGTTTAAAAAGGTGGAACTCAAACAAGATATTTGCAAGAGGATATAAGTGGAAGCAGCCAGTAAAGAATTTGGAACCGGAGCAATTGGTGCTGCTAAAAAACGAGCTGCTGACACCTTCGAAATGGCCTCTAGGCAAAATAATTGAAGTGCACAGCGGAGTTGATAATCTTGTCAGAGTAGTAACAGTGAAAACGCAAAAGAGAACATTCAAGCGACCAATAGAAAAAGTGTGTTTGCTGCCAAACGAAGAAAACATCATGAAACCAGATGATAACATGGTTCAACCGTCAAATCATCCATCAAACAGACCCAAAAGGAAGCTGAGGGATAGAAAACAATCAATCAGTTTCTCCATTGCCCTTGTGATTCTATCATTATTTGCATCCATCACGACGGGATCTACAAGGTATACAATCACCCACCCGGAAGTTGGATTATTTGTAGAACAAATTGGAACAGCCAAAATTTTACGAGGAATACTACATACGAGCATTCGATTCCCAATCATAGACATTGTCAATATTCGAAGACCTAGACAGTAACCAGAAAGTAGTACAACAATTACCAAGATTATGCTGTCTACAATATCGAGTGTAAATGAGACAGGCACTAGAATTAACAATAAAATCAACAACTTTACGAGAAAGCTGAATCCAGGTCTGGAAGAGATCAACAAGATGGAATCTTGGTACAGGATTGTTGACGGGAATAAAATAAATATACATGTGGCGAACGCATATCCGATTGCACTTAGCTACATGCGAGAAATCGAAATAAAATACAATAAGTTGCTAAAGGCATATCTGAAACGTAGTAATTTTTTTGAGTTTTTGTCACACAAGAGCATGGAAGAAATCATTAACAAGTGTGCGGAGAAACTTGGCCCAGAGATGGAAGTACTACCAGATCCAATGGATAAACTAGAGTTGTCATGATGATCATGATTCATGATCAGCGATGCCAATGAGTATGACCTGATTAAGACTAACACTGTGCCTGAAAAGATCAACGAGCAGACATTTCGAGAGGTGTAATTGCAGCAGTCGGTGCTTGGAGCCAACTATAATCTACAGAGGTATTTTGAATTACCACTGGAAGATATAAACAAGGGACCAGCTCTCAACGAAACAACATTCATCCTCCGGCCTACAATATTTCACAGTATTGAGCAGAGTGAGGATTGCATTATCCAGCAGCTGTATGAGAAGCTATCTCCAAGCGATGTCCAACCAGGACGCTAAGACTCACACATACTATGTGGAAGGAATTATGGCCGCATAATACATGGATGTTCATTACACCCGAAGAAACTACTGTATTTGTGAATTGTAGACCAACTCGAGAAGAAGTAATTTTAAATGACACGGGTATTATTCACGTCATTCCGGACTGCATCATTCAATCCAAATTCATACGATTGGAATCAAAATTAATCAAGGACACTAGAATAGTGATGCACTTCAGCAAATCAATTGCCACCGTAAACACGTTACTATTAACGCATGTTTCGGTTTATTTTACAAATGAAACCGTCATCCCTCTGAATAAGGATATAATGGAAGTCCTAAATTTCAACCATCACGAAGCAGTCGAGGCGCTCAACCTGCTACATGACCACAACTGGAAGACCATCAAAAAACATCAGTATTGGACTAAGAACTCTGCCAACATTGAATTGAGAGCCCACAAAAGACCGAGTCACCGTTTTGAGATCAATTGAGCAACAACGTCGGAGGAGGCAAAATGTTGATGATATCAACATAAAATAGTTATTTTCCTTCTTTATTGGCATTATTCGCATTTATTGCTTAGGTTAACAATATTTGTGTTTTTATGTGTCAACATTTGATTTGGTATTCTTTTAACTTGCACTTTGTCACTTCGTTTTATTGCTTAGGCCAGCAAAATTTCTGTTTAAATTAAGTTAAAATAAAATTACTCGTCTCAGTCTTGTTATTTAATCGAATCAAGCCTTTTTGCTACCTAATGTGAGGCTGCATTAGGCGACTGAATTAAAAAATATAAAAATTCTAAATAGTAGAATTTACACATGCCGATGGCACTTCCGTAACCGTAACAGGTGAGCGCCACAGATAGATGTTAAATGAGTTTTTGCCGCATTTTGCTGAATTGAATCTTGAGCAGTGATCGTTCTAGCATAATGCAGCAACCGCTCGGTGAACGATTGAGATGTTGAATCACCAATTGGCCGTGTGAAAACCCATTTTGGCGATTTGAACTGGCTACCCTGGTTGTCAGATCTGACTGCGTCAGCCTTCTTCAATTTTAAAATCTCGTGTTTACCACAACAAACAGCAAACCTTGAAGATCTTGAAAATCAGGATTGAAGCTAAAATCACCAATTTGCAGCCAGATGTTTTGCGAGCAACGATTCAAAATGCCGTAAAACGAGCACAAACGTGCATCAACTCAGGAGGTGATACCGATGACCGATATTTTTTCAACATAATGCCATCAATTTTACACCTTCAAATAAACTTTCTTAATAAAATGTTATGACATTACTTTTGCTCAAACAAAATGAGAGAATACTTGTGGAATGATGACAGCGCCAAGCTACAAGCCAGCTGCCTTAAAATGCGAAGGAGCGAACAGAAAGCCAGAGGGAGATGCGTAGGTGACTATAACATTTTTCGACAGGACTTAAAGAATGCAACTCCGTGAGCTCATTAAAGTGAATAAGTAATAATCAACTAACCCAGGTGCATATGGAAGAATTACAATAAAGCCCATAATCGTGAGCAGTAGTAAGTGACTATGTATTTGTTTCATAGAAAAGTATGCGACACTTTCTATACTGAGCCAAAAGCTCAAATCTGTGCTCTGACTGGGAAAAATTTAAGGCCAGCCTGAGATATACAAGAGCGCAATTTGCAGCGTTAAAAGAAAATCATGGAGAAAATTTTGCACCAACATTGAAAGCACAACAGAGTGTGCCAGACTAAGGAAAGTCATATCTAAAG
Source organism: Volucella zonaria (assembly GCA_963966105.1). Taxonomy (NCBI): domain Eukaryota; kingdom Metazoa; phylum Arthropoda; class Insecta; order Diptera; family Syrphidae; genus Volucella; species Volucella zonaria. The sequence goes on from OZ014531.1 coordinate 135,585,231, forward strand.
AACCTACAGGAGCTGGAGATCGAAAACTACTAGATGGCAGTTTCACGAAATCCAACGCTGAAGCTTTTGGGACTCTTGCTAGAAACCCACTTTTCTGGATGCAGTTCTATTCGAACATCAGTAGTAGACTTAGATACAGTTTTCCATTGCGGAGCAACGAAGTCGCGTGGGCGGCTAAACCCTGCGGAAATCCCTTTTGCGAAGGGATGCGAAGCGGTCCATGCAGGTATCTGTAGGACATAGGCGCCTACTTGATATTTGTTGACATATTTTATGTGCGTATAGTCTGGCACACCAGAATTAAAAATCCAACGGTTTTTAGCGCAAACTATTGGGTCTACAAGTAAGTTTCCAGCGTTTTTTTTTCCAAAATTTGAAGTTTTATTATGAAAACATAGTTACAATGCTTTATTCAAAGTATCGTCCATCGGAAGCTACAACTTTCCCCCATTTTTTTGACAATTTATGAATTCCGGACCAAAAAAATTTCTCGTCTTTCGAGCCCAAGAACGTATCGAGCCAATTTTTGATTTCCTCTACTGAGCTGAAGCGTATTCCCGTAAGAGCGTTCTGCATCGAACGAAACAAGTGGTAGTCAGATGGTGCCAAGTCTGGACTGTAAGACGGGTGAGGCAGAATTTCCCATCCACTATTGTCCAAATAGTTTTTCACCGAAACCGCAACATGTGGCCGAGCGTGGTCTCATATTCTGGCCGTTTTTCTTTTAATGCCCGCTTCAAACGAATTAGTTGATGGTCCTTTGATGGTTTCACCACTCGGAAGCAGTTCGTAGTATACGACACCCTTTTGATCCCACCATATGCAGAGCATGATCTTATTCACGTGAATATTTCGTTTCGGCGTCGATTGGGCGGGCTCGCCGGGCTTTGTATACTATTTTCTGCGTTTAGGATTATCATAATAAATTCATTTCTCATCACCAGTGACAATACGATGCAAAAATGATTTATTTTTATACCGCTGCAATAACATTTCGGACATGCAAAATCGCCGTTCGACGTCTCTTGGCTTCAATTCGTACGGCACCCAGTTTCCAAGCTTTTGAATGAATCCCAGTGCTTTTAGGCGCAGGGAAACGACTTGTTGCGTGACGGGCAATGATGCAGCAAGTTCTTCTTGAATCTGACACGGATCCTCATCCAGTAAAGCGTCCAATTCCTCGTCTTCAAAACTTTTCGGCTTTCCGGGGCGATCTTTGTCTTCAACTCCAAAATCACCACTTTTGAACCGTTTGAACTACTCGCGGCACGTCGATTCACCAATACATTCCGCCCCATGAGTTTCCGAAAGCAAACGATAGGCCTCAGCCGCACTTTTCTTCATATTAAAGAATAAAAGCAGCGCTTAGCGCAAATGACGTTTATTTGGCTGGAAACTTGCCATGATTTTGCTCGATAAAATGTACGACACCGATAGAACTGCTCAAATATAACGCTGCAAAGTTGTTGACAGATACAAAACCTACAAATAAAACACATGGGGTCTGACATTTCTGCCCGGGATCCACTGGTGGTGCCATCTCTGACAAACGCTGGAAACTTACTTGTAGACCCAATACTTGAAATGACTAATCTCCCTTTGCACAGTGTCTAGCCGCCTACTCGACTTCGTCGCTCCGCTAAGGGTATGTCAACAACTGTCAGGCAGACGCCTATGTCTTAAGCCCCCCATACACATGACACCAAGTGTTAACACCTGGGTGTTGACACCAAAAAACTATTTGCCACACACATAGCCCCAAGTGCGCGAACATTAGTTGATTGCTGACTTTCGAACTAAAAACAACGCCGTGAATAGTGGAAATGATATTACAGTGTGTCTTCTTGTGATTAATACGTTTTTGGAAGATAAAAAAGATAGTAAAAAAAAAAGAAAGAATCGAGTTTGGGCCAAGGATTGGTATCTAAAGCGCACTAAATTTTCGCACGTGGGACTTCTAAGAGAATTGGAAGAAACTTCACCTAGAGATTATAAAAATTTTCTAAGGATGGATATTGCCACATACCAAGAGCTTCTTCTTTTATTGAAACCATTGATTAAAAAGCAAAATACTCATATGAGAGACGCTATTTCACCCAACGAAAGACTTTCAGCTACTTTGCGGTTCCTCGCGTCCGGACAAAGCTTTGAAGACTTAAAGTTTCTAACAGCTGTTTCTCCCCAGTGTTTGGGTCGACTAATTATGGAAACCTGTATAGCTATTATGAAGACATTGAAAGGTATTTGTTTTATTTAATTTAAATTCTGAAGTAATATAAAACTATAAACTAAATAAACTTCAAATAAATAGAAAAAAACAATAATTCAAATAAACAAAGCGATCGAAGCAAGAAATGATTTAAAACCTTTTCTACTGATAAGAAGTATTGTTAAATAAGTCTTGAAATGACTGAGGTCTTCCCTGATTTATTGCTTCAACATGATTTTCTGTTGTCGATATAAATGGTTGACTATTGGAAAAGTTCGGTGGTGTTGGAGAACTATATTCACTAGCCACATGTGTTCCAGTTGATATTACAGAATATGGTGTAGAAGATCTAGTCACTGTTGAATTTCTTGGTACGGAATGAAGAATGAAATTAGCAGCTGGTTTTCTTGAAAACTGAGAGTTTGGGATTCCTAAACTTGCCGGTAAATTTTGGACGGAGTCCACGGTTAGCCTTCTTAATTGACCTTGCCAAAGTATTTCCTCGATGACTCTTTTGGCAAACATTTTTTGATCATTTTCCAACTTCCTAAAAAGTATAGCCCAAAACTCCGAATAAATGTGTGCTTCATCTTTTTCGCGTACTTTTTTCACTTGATCTGAATGATCAATCAGGAAATCTGTCTTCTGACATGACGCATTTTTTCTTTTTTGTATATACTTACTGATTCTTCGCCGATTGACATGCTATCATTCTCATCTATGTCAATTGTTGAAATCCCCTCTATTTGCGATTCCTGGTCTTTCAAAAATTCTAATTCATCAAAGTACCAAAGCGTTGGTACATATATATCGTCCACACCAGCTCCCGATTTTTCACTTCTTTTTATTTTCTGCAGCTCTTGCCTATAAGAAGACCGCATGGAAATTATTTTTCTTTTTACTACATGCACTGTTGCGCTTGACTTAAATTCTTTATATTTAACGACTAGAGTTTCCCAGGCCTTAATTTTTTTATCGCGATTCTTAAAGTCCATACTTTTAACCTTCCACAATTCTGGATGGTCTTGGTAAATTTTGATGAAATCCTTCGAAATATCATTTTGTCTAACCGACATTTCGAATAAAAATGATTTCTCACTAACTAACTAAATATTTGATGATAAGCTACTATGTTTACTGAAAACAACGAAATGTTCGTACACTTCGCCATAAACATGACACATGCGTTGACACTGTAAAAAAAATTCAAAATGTTTTGATATTCATGACTCTTGTGTCAACACTAAGAAATCGGTGTTAACACCTAGGCATACTCATGGAACAGTTCGATGCCCTGCAACATGTGTTAGCAGTTAGTGTCATGTGTGTGGGGGGCTTTACGGGTACCTGTGTGGCCGGCTTCGCGGGCTAAAGAAGTTTCAACTTTCTTTCCGCAGAGTTAAGCCCCTCACGCGACTTCCTCGCTATGCTAAGGGTATGTTAACAACTGTCAGGTAGTTGCCTATACCTGCAATACACTCAAACCACCAAACGGTGGTCGTACAAATGTGATTCTTTGCACTGGCTCCCAGAGCCTATGAATGGCACTTCTAGGGAAGAAGTATGCAGCATGTTTGGTACCCCTGGAAAGGTCTTGAAATGATTTATTTATTTTTTTATTTTATTTTATTGTGGCAAGAAATTACAATTTTTAGGATACAATTTTAGGGATACAGAGATTTGGCTTGGTACCTTACTTCTAAAATATTTGTAAAATTTTTTACTAAATATAATATCACAGATTAATATACAATTTGAAGGAAAAGCCACTAAAAACCTTCATTTAAACAAAATTCGCAGGGGGAAGGGAGAAGCGGTTTCAATACTTGATTTCAAAAATAAAGATTATTAATTTGTGAGAAGTTACACAAATAAAATGATTAACAGGTAAAATGATAATGAAGGAGAAACAAATAAATAAATAAAGAAGTAATTGAATAAATATAAATGTATTGGAATATAATATATGAACAAATAAATAAATAAATAAATAAATGAATAAATACATAAACAAATAAAAATAAGTATATGAATAAATAAATACATTTATGAATAAGTATTGGGTATATAATTTAATTCGTGGGTTTTTTTTTCAAAATTTGAACGTTTATTTAAGAAAAACATGTACAATAGTATTATTCAAAGTATTGCCCATCTGAAACTATCACTTTTTCCCATCTTTCTGGCAATTTGTGGATCCCATCCCAAAAGAACTGCGCCGACTTGGCAGCCAAGAATGAATCAAGCCAATTTTTGATATTCTCCTCTGATGTAAACCGTATTTCAGTGAGGGCGTTCTGCATCGACCGGAACAAATGGTAGTCAGAAGGGGCAAGGTCTGTGCTATAAGGCAGGTGGGGTAAGACTTCCCATCCACTGTTTTCCAAATAGTTCTTAACCGGAATAGCAACGTGGGGCCGAGCGTTGTCATGATGGAAAATTATTGCCTCGTGTCTGGTCGCATATTCCGGGCGTTTTTCGGCCACTGCTCTCTTCAAACGGATTAATTGTGTTCGGTAGCGTTATCCATTGAGTTCCAAACAGTTCTTGATTCACCATGTGGAAAAACTATTTAGATCTATTTGAAGGAGGCTGAAGTCGTATTGTGAGGAGATGGGTTTAAAAAGTGCTTAGTGGTGAACGACCCTTTCAAGATCGTTAATGATTAAGATGAAGAGAAGTGTAACTAGGTGACTACCTTGAGGAATACCTGAAGTGGCCAAGAAAGGGGCCGATATGACAGACCTGAACACTATAAAAACGATTATCCAGGTAAGAAGATATCCATTTAAGCAAAATGGGTTCAAAGCCCAGGACGGACAATTTGAACAGGATTAGTTTATGAGATATCTTGTCAAAAGCCGTACTGAAATCAGTTGTTATAACGTCAACTTCTTCACCACTTTCTAAGGCTGAGAGAACAGAGGACACAAATTCGAAGAGGTTAGTGGTAGTTGATCTACCTTTCAGAAAGCCGTGTTGATTAGGGGAAATAGGAGATATGCACTGGAAGCTTAAGGCTTCGTATAAAATGCTTTCGAGGAGTTTGGGTTTAAGTATGTGAGAGTTTAGCTATGGGTCTGTAATAAGAAACTTTGCTCTTTAATTTCTTTTTGTGTATCGGTGTTATGAAAGAAGACTTCCATATCTGTGGGAATTCACGTTGAGAGAGCGATAATCGGAAGAGATTTGCAAGGGCGCAGGACAGTATTGAGGAACACTTTTTAAGAAATATGGATGGAAGACCATCTGGGCCGGATAAGTATTCATCAATAAGTTGTTGTAATTGGTTTTCTACTACTGTATGGTCAAAACTTTGAGAAATAGAGGGGCCAATGGGGAAGTCAAGTAGGTATTTGAAATAAGAGGGATCCGGTACGAAGGAATTATAGGCAAAAGATTGTTTAAAAAATTTAGTAAAAAAGTTGGCTATAGTATGCGGATCGGTTGATGACATGTTTTCGCATGAGAGAGATGGACGAAGACCGTCTAAATTTTTGTTTATAGTTAACGAATTGGTAGAAAGATTTAGGATCGTTTATAAGCCTTGATTGCGCACTATCAAGGTACCGCTGGTAGAGAACCTTACAAAGCTGGGCGAATTGAAGGTATGACCCGAGATAGTTTGAATAGTCCGTAGTAGTACCGCCAACACCCTGGACTTATTTTTAACTTCTCACCCTGACAAGTACTGCGTTGATGTGTTCTCCCCTCTACGCTTGTCGGACCATTGTGGCATATAAGCTAAATTCTCGTACACCCACCGCACAGTTAGAGAAAAGATTCCCAAAAGAACCGTATGGCAATACGAAAAAGCCAATTGGAGCGAACTTAGCAACTTGTTTAGGAATTTTAACTGGTCGTTATGTTTCCTCGATAACGACGTGGATGCTGCTACTGACATGATCACAGAAACTATTCTCTTTGGAATGAGATGTTTTATCCCTCATCGAATGAAGAGTATCAAACCAAAAGAAAAGGCATTTTACGACTTAAGCTGTAAAAACCCTGACAGAAAAATGTTTTTTCGGTCCTAAAAGTAGTAAAAATTTTTGGTCGTTCGTCAAAAATATTAGAAATTCAGCCTCATCCTCCATGTCATTTATAACGACATTCCAACTGTCAGCTCTTTGGACAAGACCAATGTGCTTGCTGCACACTTTGCGGCCAGTTCAACTTTTCATCAATCCTACTCTTTAGGACTCTTTCCGAACAGATGGAAAACAGCATTTATCCAGCCCGTCGCATTGCAGCCGTTGCACTTACGTGCTTCTTACCCAGGTAAGGAAACGCTGATAAATCGTCAACTCGTGAAATATTTCGGGACATGAAAACTTCTCAATGACCGGCAATATGGTTTTCGTAGCAACAGGTCCACTGGTGATTTGATGGCATGTCTCACCGAAAGTGGAACCAAAGTGTACATCAATCTGGCGAAAGCAAGATAGTTGCACTCGATATTTCTAAGCCATTAGACAGAGTTTGGCATCAAGCTCTTTTGTCGAAAATGTGTGCTTTTGGGATTGACGACTCTCTTCTTCAATGGATTAGAAATTACCTTTCGGAACGTTCATTTCAAGCTGTCTTGGATGGTTTCAAGTCTGATATTTACAAAATTAATGCTGGTGTGCCCCAGGGCTCCGTTCTGTCTCTGACACTCTTTTTAATTTTCATTAATGATTGCTTGTTTGCTACTTCTAATCCAATATATTCCTTTGCTGATTACAGCCCTCTCTGCTTTTCATATGGAATTGGAGTGGAATTTAACGCTTCCAAAACTCAATGCTGTCTGCTGTCATTAAAGCGAAATTCAAATACCCATCCATTATCCATAAATGGCACTTGCATCGTCGAAACCGATAAACTTTCCATTCCCGGTATGTGTGTCAGTGACAACTTACGTTGGAATGACCACATATTCGATGTCGCCAAAAATGCTGCGAAATGTCTAGGTTTCCTCAAGCGATGTAAGAAATATTTTACCCCCTCTGATCTGCCCACAATATATTAGGCATTCATCACCCCAAAATTGGAGTACAATGCCCACATCTGGTCAGGTGCTCCTAAAACATCTTTGCACCTGCTAGACCGGATTCAAAACCGTGCGGTAAAACTCATTGGTGACACTAATATCAGTCAATCAATTGACACCCTCGAACTCCGACGTAATGTCTCCTGTCTCACTTTGTTTTATATCGCTATTCCCACCACAAGTGCTCCATTGAAACCGCCAGTAGCATTCCACCCATTCAAACTTTCAACCGTTTTCGGACGTACTCTAAAATATCGTGATTCTTTCCTAAGCCGTACAACTCACTTATGGAAACAACTATGTTTCCTGGTCGTTATAACTTACAAACATTTAAAAACAATGGACATCGGTACCTGTCTTTTCTACCTCCCTAAATTTCCTTCGCCCGCGCTGTGTACAAACATTTTAAGGGTACAAAAACCCTTTGACTACCACATCATACGACCCGAGTCTAATGTTCAAAATCACCTTGAGAACGTCTGGAAGCAGGTTAGCTGGAAAGCTGGGTCATACTCTTGAAGAAGAGCCGGATTCTTAGATAACCGCATCGTCAGGGACTTCAATCGACTTATAGCGTTTTCTTTCTTGCTGCGGAGAATAGCATCTGAATTTTTCCATGGCAGAACAGCTTTGGGGCGATGCGCCTTTCGGTTCATACATTGACCAATGGGATTCTTTGCTAGCAGTCGGTTTTCCACTTCTTCTTGCCGAATTCCAATGTCTTCAAGTGACTAGAATGCTTTGCAATTGTTTTTCAACTGCAGGAAGCGATACTTGAGTTTTTGTTCGAGAAAATATTCTTACCGAACGATGACTTTCCTTGTAACGTCCATCCAAGAATAGTCTCTACTGCTCTCAGGGTGGGTGAAATGCAGCGCTGTTTACCGGTGACTACTGACTAATACTTGTCAGATCCGATCAGCAGGCTCAGTCCGTCCTCTGCTTCGACCTTTGCATGATGAACATCAGCCATAAGGAGACTTTGGAATATCGACCAATGGGACCACTACTGCTTCTTTGTCCACACATTGATTGCAATATTGACTTTGGAACACAATACGTACTTTGTTAAACAACCTTGATGAAGTTTGATTCCTAAACCCGGAAGGCATGAGGTTGGTTGCAGGGGTTAGAGTTGAAGAGACAGGTTTGACGTTTACAGAGGAGTTCGATGTTATCTCGCTCTCCTCCAATGACACAACTTCTGGTTTCAAAAAAACAGATTATACCCGTACTTTCCACCGGTTTGTTACCTATTTGTAGGAACGTAGATGTATTGTTATTTGCTGCTATTGATGTCTCGTTTTCTTGCGTTTGATTGTCATTATTCTCTGTGGAATGAAAGTAGTCGAACCGCAGTTCAACTGGAAGGCAACGAATAAGTATTGATTTCAGCATGACGTCATACTGGTTTGTTGGAATCTGTAATGCGGTTAAAGTGCGACACAATGATGTGATAGCGTTGTACGTGCCTGCACTGGATGAAGAGATACGAGTTTTTGCCAAGCGCTCAGGGTCGCCATATTGTTCACCCAAAAGAGAGATAGCTGCTTCATAGTAAGTCCCAGATGTAGTAAATCCTGTTTGCCTTCCCCGTAAGAACGGATTCAAGATAACAGAACTTTTTTTTTTTTTTTTTTTTTTATAATCGGCGCGCGCTCAAGGGGTTTTGTACCCTTAAAATGTTCGTACACAGCGCGGGCGAAGGAAATTTAGGGAGGAAGAAAAGACAGGTACCGATGTACATTGTTTTTAAATGTTTGCAAGTTATAACGACCAGGAAACACAGAGGTCGGCAGGGCATTCCATAAGCGAGTTGTACGGCTTAGGAAAGAATCACGATATTTAAGAGTACGTCCGAAAATGGGCTTGAGGGTATACTGATGAGCATTCCTAGCGAGACGGGTGTTACGGTTGAAAGTTTGAATGGGCGGAATGCTACTGGCAATTTCAATGGAGCACTGGTGGTGGAAATAGCGATAAAACAAAGTGAGACAGGAGACTTTACGTCGGTGTTCGAGGGTGTCAATTGATTGACTGATATTAGTATCACCAATTAGTTTTATCGCACGGTTTTGAATCCTATCTAGCAGGTGCAGAGATGTTTTAGGAGCACCTGACCAGATGTGGGCATTGTACTCCAATTTTGGGCGGATAAATGCCTTATATATTGTGGCCAGATCAGAGGGGGTAAAATATTTCTTACATCGCTTGAGAAAACCTAGACATTTCGCAGCATTTTTGGCGACATCGAATATGTGGTCATTCCAACGTAAGTTGTTACTGATACACATACCGAGAATGGAAAGTTTATCGGTTTCGACGATGCAAGTGCCATTCATGGATAATGGCTTGTAGGATAATGATAGCCCACTATTTTCATGCACAGCTGCCTTGAATTGTTCCAAAAATGGAAGATAATCTTGGGTGTTACCATCAAAACTCTTGAGTGGAAGTTTTGGAAATTTGGGGAGACTAACTTCGTTATGATTGGAGTGCCAGCTACTGTTGGAGTTATTCAAAACCTATAATAATAAATCTTGTTTTCGGCATGTTGACTGCCATGTCTTGATATTCGGCTACTTTCTCCGTTACCTTGTCGAGTTCGTCCGCCTTGAAAAGACCTTTGCTGTTCACTTCTTTGTTCATAACGTTAAAACTTTCGTGGGTTGTCGTTGCGCGTTGGAGTAGTGCTTGTAGTTCCTCTTCGATGATTTCTAAATTATTTCCTGAATTGAGCTGGGAATCCTTGGATCCAAGGATGCGCTTTTTACAATTATCGTGACTTGACCACGATATGCCGCTCTAGTTGAAAACTTCATTGCAAATTTTTTGGTTTGTGTAGATTAAATTTCTGGACACTTTGTTGCCGGGTTTCGGTAGCATGTACAGTAAAATAATTGCGATCACCAAGTACAATATGTAAAGGGTGTTTTTTTTTAAACTGACAACACTGGTTCTACAGATTGTTAATTTAACAGTTGAAAGTTGATTTGTGATTAATACGTTTTGCCATTTTACGATGAATAGATTAACGCTAAAACAACGCGTGCAAATTGTGCAAACTTATTTTGAAAACCATGGTTCCGTTCCCCAAACTTATCGTGCGTTACGTCCATTTTACTGTCGATAAAATCGTCCATCTGGGCAAGTTATTCGGAACACGATGAATCGTTTCGCACCACGTATACTCTATTGGATAATACGCATCCCCGAAGATGACAAACAGTGAGAACAGAAAAAGTCATTGCCGTTGTGGAGCGCAGATTCGCCATCGTGCACAGCAATTGGAGCTATGCCCATCTACTTTGTGGAAGATTTTACGGAAAAATCTTGGCTTAAAAGCTTATAAGATCCAGCTCGTGTAAGAGTTGAAATCTCGTGACGATTATACTCGTCGAAGGTTCGGTGAATGGGCCGAAAACACGATTCAGTTTGGATCAAACTGAATCGCAAATCATCGCAAAATTTTGTTCTCCGATGAGGCCCATTTTTGGTTAAATCGACATGTAAACAAGCAAAATCGTCGAATTTGGAGAGGAGAAGATCAGAAGCCTTTGTCGAGACGCCCTTACAATCATTAAAACTCACTGTTTGGTGTGCTTTATGGGCTAGTGGAATCATCCCCCCCATATTTTTTTAAGGCCAGAATGGTACCGCTATAGAAACATGGTTTCTGACTTCTTCGTTCGTCAGTTGAATGGTATTGACGTGACAGAACTTTGATTTCAACATGCCACACGGTGCGCGACACCATCAATTTATTGCGGGAAACATTTGTTAAGCGCATAATTTCGCGTAATAGACCTATGAACTGGCTCCAACGATCCTGTAATATCACACCTTTAGATTACTTTCTTTGGGGGTTTGTGAACTCACTAGTCCATGCCGATAAACCAGAGACGTTTTGCGATTTGGAAGTCCCCGTGTTATTGCTGATGTACGGCCCCAGTTGCTCGATAAAGTTGTCGAAAATTGGACTTCAAGATTGCGCTTCATTCGAGCTAGCCGTGGCGCTCATATGCCTCTTATCATATTGAAACACTAATGGCATGAAGTTATCTATTAAATAAAGCTTATACCATAGGCATATGCAATAGCTTCAAGTGTTTTCTTTCATATTGAATTTGCATACCTCTAAAAAAAAACACCCTTCATTAGGTGCGCAACTAAGTTCTCAATAGATGGCTCCAGCAGTAAGTGCTGGTCGATTTTGACATATCCAAAACATCATGAACCAAGCTTAGACATATGGTAAACAAACCGTCTTGACTCATTAGTGATTTTGTTTTGGCGTCATAAACTTTCGCTTGTGTGACATTTTCACAACCAAATTATTTGTGCCAAATAATCGTCATTTGCGGGAAGTGTTGATTTTGTTCTTTCATTCGAAGAAAATGGCGGCTGAAGCGCATTGAGAGCTCCAAAAAGTTTACGGAGATGCTGATCTAAGTGAAGCAACGTGCCGTGATTGGTTCTGTTGCTTCAAAGACGGTGATTTCGATGTTGACGACCGTCCGAGGAAGGCCAAAATCCTCTGAAGGGGCCAAATTGGCGGCATTGCTCGATGAGGATCCGTGCCAAACGCAAGAAGAGCTTGCTTTGGCATTAGGAGTTACCTGCCAAAGGTAACAAAAACAAGTAACTTCCGTTCCTTATGATTTGAAGCCAAGGGACTTTAAGCGTCGATTTTAAGCTTGTGAACAACTGCTCCAGCAGCAAAAAAGCAAGGGCTTTCTTCATTGCATCGTGACGGGTGTTGCCTGTTCATGCTTCTGAGCTCGGCCCAATATTCACGCTGCGAAGGGTTTGCTGTGCATTTGGTGGGACCAGGTCGGTGTTATTCATTATTCATTCACTTCAATTGATGCGTTTGAGGCGAGCACTGCGCGAAAAACGGCCACAACACGAACAGAGGCACGAAAATGTGATTCTACAGCATGGCAACGCTCGGCTTCACGTTGCCAAGCCTGTTAAAAACTACCTGAAAACGCTCAAATAGGAAGTCCTACCCCACCCGCAATATTCTCCAGATATTGCGCCGTCCGATTATTACTTATTCCGTTCCATGGCACATGGTCTGGCTGATCAGCAGTTCCGCTCATATGAAGACATCAAAAAATGGCTTGATTCGTCGATGGCCTCAAAAGATGGGAAAAAATTGTAGCTAGCGATGGGCAATACTTTGAAAGATTCATCGAATTCATACACGGAGCGGTGTAGAGATCATCAGTTATTTTGTCGAAATAGCAGAGTAGCAGTGGCCAACAAATTACAAAAATTGACGAGGCGAATGCCTCACTGTTTTCTTTTAACTTCTTTCCCGTTTATACTGTTACTGCATAAAATTTGATAGTTGAATATTTTGAAGTTCTAATTTCACGATCAACACCATTGAACGAGTCAAGTGAAACAAAATGGATGCTCTAGTGTGACTAGCGCTAGAACGCAATCATTCTAAATAAACAAATAAATTATTGGTAAGGCTGAGAGTGGAAAATTGGCCTTTACCTCGTTCGTTTTGTCATTTTGGGAACGGATGAGTGGGAGCACATTATCTGCGCCTTATGGTGACGCTTGAAATTAACATTTCTGCTTTCCTATGTGCCATTTGAATTTAAACCTATACCCCAAGAGCAGTCATTACCATCAGTTAAATGTCTCGTTTTGATTCCCTCTATTTCAGCCGGCGTTGTAATCTATCTTGCGCATTGGTCGTAGCCAGACTAATACTCTCCTGCCTACAATTAGATAGCAAAATTACTAATTTTATAACTTCAGCTCTTCCATCACCAGCTGAAGATTGGACAGAATTGGTAAGACATTATCTGAATTATACTCCTACTAACTAATTTTTAAATAATTTGTAGAGCTGGGAAGAATCAATGGCACCTGGCATTGATATGCTCCATCACTATGGTCCCCTAAATCGAACAAAGTCAACGTCAAGCCTAGCAGCAAACGCAGACATGTCTCATGGGCAATTTGATTACGATCGTTTCCGACGTCATTTTGGTGCACTTTTCGAACGAGCTTGTCGCCTGGCATCAGTTGGTGATGTTAAAAAATCCAAAGACTCAGAGGATGGAACAAACGAATTTGATGATTCCACCGAAGAGCATAGAACACCTGGAATTTCGAAAATCCTTGCAAAGCAAAGTCGTTTAGAAGCTCTTGAAGATGACGACGAAGAAGAAGATATTGACGCCGACGATATGAAACGACGACCAGAAAGTGATTGGTTAAATTCTGATGTTCCAGAGGGAAATGACATTTTAACTGACATGTTACTAAAACAAAATGCCAATGTGAAGTTTTAATAAAAACAAAATGTATTGTGTGTATATGTATGTATACCATGTGGAGGTTTTGTTTTTGATTCGCGAGTTGTAACTCTAACAACCCATCTGTCTTTGACGTTCTGAATGGGCAGCTGTCATATGATGAGTTTCGAATTATCAAATCAGTTTTGAACTGAATATAGGTAGCAACTTCAGTACGTGACATGGATACGAATGGAAGGTCTCGTAGTTTTCTTTTTTATCTTTGCGGTAGGTTTGATAATACCATAAACATGACTGAGGGATAAAGTGTACAAGTTGGGAAACTAGGTCTTTTAGACGTCAGTTATGTTGTCGGCTGTCACCTCAAAATTTACTTTAACGGTATATATGGTACTCTGTCAAAACGCGGGAAATTGACAGTTGATTGGTTGATAGTTTTCAGGAGTATAGCAAGATACAATACATGCATACATACGAGTACTTCTATAAATCGAAACGTTTTATTCTATAAATTGTATGGAATGGGAATGTCTTCGAAATTTGGAAGGGTTTTACAAAACCTCTACGAAAATACCGGAATGGTTTAAAGCGGAGATAGGAGTAACACAGGGGTGTTTTCTGAGTCCAACTCGATTTGCCCTCCTTATAGACGATTTAGTCGATTTTCTTCCGAGTGGCGGAGAATTTATAGTCGTTCTCACTAAAGCCCTCCTGTTTCCAGACGACATCGTGCTGTTGGCATGTTTACCAAAATCCTTGCAATTGATGATAAATCGATTATATGAGTACCGCAGATTAGGGAGTCTGATAGTGAACTTAGATAAATCCAAGATAATAATATTCAAAAAAGGTGGAGGTATAATACAGGGTGACTTACTCGAATTGCAACTTTTTAAAATGCTATAATTTTTTTATTTTTTGATAACTTTATTGTGCCAAAGCAAAAAATGTTGAAAAATACATCAATTTTGAAATTATATCAGCAGTTTTTAATATGTCCACCTTTGGCGCGAATAATGGCCTTGAGACAGCCGAAGAAACCACCGCACGCTGCACGCAAGTGGCTCTGCGGTATTTTCTTCCATTCCCGGCGAAGAGCTTGTTTGAGGTGGTCCAAACTTTGGTATTTTTTAGTGCCAGTCTTCGCCTTCAAAATACCCCAGACACAGAAATCCAACGGATTTGCATCCGGAGAATTTGCAATCCATTATGTCGAAGAAATGAAGTGTGGAACATTGTTTTTTAAGCAATCTTGGTTGACGCGCGCTTTGTGAGACGGTGCCGAGTCTTGTTGAAATGTCCACAGTCTCCGACCGAAATGATTGTTTGCCCATGTCTTCAATACTGCCTCTAAGACAGTTTCACGGTATACGATAGCATTAATTTTAACGCCACGGTCCAAAAATACGAGCGGAGAGCGACAATCGACGGTTATGGCGGCCCAAACCATCACCATCGGTGCTGCCTGCTTTCTGGTGGCCGTCCGAAGGTGTAAATTTTCCAAGGACCTCTCTGGCAAGTAAGCTCGGTAATTTTGTTTGTTGACATATTGCTCGATAACAAATGGAGACTCATCGGAAAAAATCAAATTCGGCAACTCACCACTTTCGTGCAAGCGTAGCAATTCCTTCGCTCTTTCGACTCTAACTTTTTTCTCAAGCTCATTTTTCAGTATGTGTTGCATCCGTTCCAACGATATGTTGAGCTCACGAGCCATTTTTCTTCCATTTCGACGCGGATTTCGCTCAATTTGAGCCTTCACTTTCCGAACCATTTCTGCCGATGTTGCTGTTGACGTTTTGCAACGCTGCCGGTATCACGGTGACGAGCTATGGTTCTAGACACAAATGATTTATTCACGTTGAAGTGCTGGAGAGCTTTAACGATAGCTACTTATTGTTTTCCAGCCATATATAAAGCAATCACACTATCACGTTTGAATTCCATCGCGGATAAAAATTTTTCAACACAATTGAGACGCAAATCGTTTAAAAGGCTTGTAAATAATAAAATTATCTGTCATGTGTCAAAATTTGAGCTGACTGTCATGAACGGTTAGGAAATTATAGCAGTCTGAAGTTGGTTGGAGTTCGAATCATTCAGGGTGTATAGTGATACATTTTTACACCGCACACGGTCATTGAAAACAGCTGTTTTCTTCCGTTTTTTTTTTAAATGTTGTTCAAATTGGTGAACGTACTAATCTGGTGAATAGTTTACTTTACAAAAGATTTAAATACAGATTTTTGAAGAGAATAACCCTAAACAAAGTAAAAAATGAATACAGGGTAGGTACATTGATTGTTTACATCAGTGGCAATATGTGTATTTGCCACTGTCTTTTTAGAGTAGCAAAATTTGTGCTGCTGCCTTGTTACAGATATTTGTTTTTTTTACATAGATGTCTAACGCAAAACTAAAAGATGACGAAATTGAGGAATTGTTTTATGAAATTGATGGTGAGAATTCCGTAGACGTTTTCGAAAACGATGAGGATGTCGAGAATCAGAACTTGGATGTAGCTGATCCGACAGAAAACGTTGAAGATGTGGATGATCCCATGTCAGAAATAAAAAATTGTGAAGATAGTCGGCTTACAAATCCTGATGATATTATGATATCTGATTTGCCATGCTGCAGCTCTAGTTTCGACCAAATTGCAGACGAAAACGAGGATTCCATTTGGAATAAAAGTGTTGCGAATGATACGTTTTTGCCAAGTGAAAGTTTTGATCCGATTAATATTGCCCAACTATTTCCATGCTCAAGTCGAAGTCAGCCAATTTACTTTTTCAAGCACATGTTCACAAAACAAAAGCAAAAATTGGAAGAACATTGATATAATGGAACTGGAGGCATTTTTAGGAATAATAGTTTTGATGGGTGTGCATAACCTTCCGTCTATTGATTTATATTGGTTAACAAACACGTTCTTTTTTAATGAAATTATTGCATCAGTCATGCCATGCAGAATTTTCAGTAGGCTAACAATTCAATCACACCCAAATATGGAGATGCTAACTTTGATCGCCTATTCAAAATAAGGCCGCTGCTGACAACTTTAAATTACCGTTTTCAAAGCCTTGCTATGGCAACTAAATCCCAATCAATTGATGAGTGCATGGTTGTTTTCAAAGGCCGTTCCAGTCTCAAGCAGTATATGCCACTCAAGCCAATTACTAGATGGAGTGAAAAGTGACCTCCTTGACCGCCAGAATGCGCTGCTACCACAAAAAAGGTTATGGTGCCTTGAAGCCCGTTCATATCTAGGTAGACATGTCAAATTTCAGTGCGATACTGTCTTTAGTTTTGTTTTGACAGCTGATTGTTGTTGACGTGTTTGGCATCATGTTGAGTATGGACAAAAACGATTTTCGGTCTCTCATAAAACATTATTTTTTGAGAGGCAAAACGGCGAAGGAAACAAAAGGAAAGTTGGATAAATATTATGGGGCTAATGCTTCGTCAGAATACACCATCAAGTATTGGTTTCGAGAGTTTCGTGGTGGCCGCAACTCCACTACCGATCAAGTCCGCAGCGGCAGGCCCTCCGATGCGGTTACAGAGAACAATGTCAAAAAAATACATGAAATGGTTTTGGCTGACCGGAAAGTGAAGGTGCGCGAGCTAGCAGATACCACAAAGATTAGTACTGAGCGCACATGCCATATTTTGGGCAATATTCGGCATATGAAAAAGTTATCCTGCCGCTGGGTGCCGCGCATGCTCACTTTTGACCAAAAACACGAACGCGAGAGCACTTCGAAAGAGTGTTTGAACTTGCTGATGCGGAATCGGGCGGACTTTTGGCGTCGATTGGTAACTGGATTTGGATCCCTCGGACTATTATCTCTTCCCAAACCTCAAAAGATTGCTCATCAATAAAAAAATTCAGCTCACGCGAGGAAATCATCGACGCCACGGAAAAGTATTTTGCAGACCTTCCGGAAAATTACACTTCGGACGGGATCAAGAAGTTGGAAAATCGCTGGAATAAGTGAATAAAATAAAAAAAACATTTAAAAAAAAAATTTTTTCATTCCCAAAGAGGTCACTTTTCACTCCATCTAGTAAAAGAGGCTTCAAGGTGTGGACTAGGTGTGACTCGTAAACTGGATACTTATACCAGTTCGATGTACACACCGGTAAAAAAACAGACAATACGCCTGAACTAGGATTAGGAGCTTCAGTCGTACGACAGTTTTGTCACTCACTGAAAGGCACTAATGTTCATTTAGCCTTTGACAATTTCTTGTCATCTTTTTCGTTGCTTTAAGACCTATACGAAAACCAAATTTATGCAACTGCAACGATGAGGTCAAATCGAAGTGGAGGAAGCGGCAAAATGTAGCTTTTATACAGTGGATGGATACGAAACAGGTAAATCTGTTATCAACTGCATTTGATGCGAAAACGAAGCTTGTGGTAACACGAACGCAGAAAGATGGATCCAAAGCTGAAATCCCCTGTCCGTTGGCAGTTCAACAATACACCAATCGCATGGGTGGCGTCGACCTTTTCGACCAAAAGCATGCCACCTATAGCGTAGGACGCCGAAGTAAACGTTGGTGGTTACACATTTTTTATATTTTTGTCGATGCGGCTGTGACAAATGCTCATATTTTGCATTCTTTTATAGTCCGTGTGAAGACACAAGAACTATCCCACTTTTATTTTAGGGTTTTACTTGGCTAAGCACCTATTGGAAGCTTCCAAACAAACAAGGTAAAAGATAGGCCACGTAACATCATAACAGCTCCAGCCAAGTCAACAAGGAAATAATTTGGTGTACTTGATGAACACACACCCTGAATGACTCGAACTGCAACCAACTTCAGACTGCTATAATTTCCAAACCGTTCATGACAGTGAGCTCAAATTTTGACACATGACAGATAATGTTATTATTTACAAGCGTTTTAAACAATTTGCGTCTCAGTTGTGTTGAAAAATTGTTATTCGCGATGGAATGCAAACGTGATAGTGTGATTGCTTTATATATGGCTGGAAAACAATAAGTAGCTATCGTTAAAGCTCTCCATCACCTCAACGTGAATAAATCATTTGTGTCTCGAACCATAGCTCGTCACCGTGATACTGGCAGCGTTGCAAAAAGCCAACAGGAACATCGGCAGAAATGGTTCGGAAAGTGAAGGCTCAAATTGAGCGAAATCCGCGTCGAAATGGAAGAAAAATGGCTCGTGAGCTCAACATATCGTTGGAACGGATGCAACACATACTGAAAAATGAGCTTGAGAAAAAAGTTAAAGTCGAAAGAGCGAAGGAGTTGCTACGCTTGCACGAAAGTGGTGAGTTGCCGAATTTGATTTTTTTCCGATGAGTCTCCATTTGTTATCGAGCAATATGTCAACAAACAAAATTACCGAGTTTACTTGCCAGAGAGGTCCTTGGAAAATTTACACCTTCGGACGGCCGCCAGAAAGCAGGCAGCACCGATGGTGATGGTTTGGGCCGTCATAACCGCCGATGGTCGCTCTTCGCTCGTATTTTTGGACCGTGGCGTCAAAATTAATGCGATCGTATACCGTGAAACTGTCTTAGAGGCAGTATTGAAGACATGGGCAAACAATCATTTCGGTCGGAGACTGTGGACATTTCAACAAGACTCGGCACCGTCTCACAAAGCGCGCGTCAACCAAGATTGGTTAAAAAACAATGTTCCACACTTCATTTCTTCGACACAATGGATTGCAAATTGTACGGGTGCAAATCCGTTGGATTTTTCTGTCTGGGATATTTTGAAGGCGAAGGTTGGCACTAAAAAATACCAAAGTTTGGACTACCTCAAATAAGTACTTCGCCAGGAATGGGCCAAAATACCGAAGGCCACTTGCGTGCAGCGTGCAGCGTGCGATGCTTTCTTCGGCCGTCTCAAGGCCATTATTCGCGCCAAAGGTGGACATATTGAAAACTATTGATGCAATTTCAAAATTGATGTATTTTAAAACCTCCTACGCTTCATCATAAGTCAAATTGATTCAAAGACTAGGAGATCCACGTGGCATCACAATGGGCCAATAGGCCTAAGTGGGTTGGTGTTTCCAAGAGCCACTCTTACCTACCCTATCTACCTAGTGAAGCATTTTTTGACCAATACGTCTTTGGTGGAAGGCACTCTGTTGTAGGACATAATTAGCATGCAGCCAATAACTAATTTCATCTCTGCCTCATCAGTCAGTTTTATTTTGTTGCCATTGGGTTTCTTCTTTTGCACAATCTGAATATGTTCATTGGTGCATTAAGCAATTCAGTTGAAAAGAATTTGAGAGAAATTTTCCTTGAAAATTTCCAGTCAACGCGATGGAAGTTGTCATTTATGAATAAATCGCGGTGAAGACTTACCTTCAATTGGGACAAAAAAGACGGTTCGGGATTCGCCCATAAAGTGTTTCCTTGAATAACACTACATAGTATTGAGAAGATTTCCGTCGTCTAAACTGAATTCTGAAGAAGTGTCATCTGTTTCTTCCGAATTAGATTCATCGTCTGATGGTCTGATGAAATCTCCATCATCCTCGTCATCAGAAAAAGTTATGTCAGTCACTTGATTTGACGCAACTCTTCTTGCCCTAAAAAAAAAAGGATTAAAAGGACATCGTGTCTTAAATGAATACAACCCGAAAGAAATGTAGGATTTAGGAGGTTAGGAATGGTTTTGGACGAAGCTTTAAACCTCCTCATCTGTTTTGATGTTATGATGGGTTCTCTGTGGGTCTGAGTCTTTTTGGGTGTGTAAGCAGCAACTCTCACCCGTGTTTCGAGGTCAGAGTTTAGGTCTTTATATTTTTGAGTTTCAATTCGTCCAATTGAGTTTCAATTCGTCAAAGTCCAAAATTTTTCCGCTTTCTTGCGTCAAGCAGTATTCCTGTTTGATAGTGATTCAGGTTACATCCTTTAAATTTTCATTCTGATCAGTTATTTAGCATGTGCAGAAGACTTCGGAATCAGAAGTTTTAAGGCGACAAAGCGGTACCGTATGCATTTCATGATATTATTTAAGTATGTAGATACATACAAAAGTCGATCAAATATGCTTTAAGGATTTTAATTAGTGCAAATCAGTACTAAAACGAACGCATCTCCGTAACTCACAGAAACCTAACACAGGCTGTGACATCCGATGTCATAAAGACATCATGACGAAAGCTGAAGACCAAATTCCTCAAGGTAGGACATATGTACATATTTCTGACTACATATCATCGATTGCTATTGTGGTTGCGCTTTAGAAAGGTTTAGCGGCTTCTCAAATTAAATACGATCCCACATCGAGATCCATTACGTTGTAGGTATGGAGAGGCATCCGGTTCCATGCGGTAGACACATTCTCGTGCATAGGTACCAAGTATCCATATGGCTGTTAAATAAATTCCACAAATAACTGATCATCACATTGCCCTTCTCAAGTATTTGCAATTTCTTAGCTTTTTTTGAAAAAAAAAAACTAGCCCACCATTCTGGCCTTGTTTCAACGCATTCCAGTCTCAGTTTAGAGCGTAACCAAATCCAAACATCTGCTCCAGTCTCCCCTTTCTCCATAGGTGCACATATGGTACTTTGTATAGTCAGAATCGGTGTGTCGCGGTGGCTGCCGCTGTCATTGCCGTTGCCCTGGTTTCGTCATCCAATACGTTTTATTGTGCGTGAGATCACATCACCACAACACAAGTATTTAGATATTCCTTCAATTCGGACTGCATTATTCGCTTGGGATCATTTCGCGCGGATTCGTCTCACCACAGAGATACATAAATGTGGTGATACGAGTACCTATATGTACATGTCAAAAGTACAAGCCGGAGTCCAGGCAGTCAGAAAGTATTTTGTTGTTAATCGAGAAATTAAATCCGAATTAAGAAGTTGTAGCTGCTGCCGATGCTGCCGATGCTGCCGATGCTGCTATGACTCCCATTGCGACTGCTATTGTAATGCTATACGAGTACAGTGATTTTTCACGCTTACCACAGGCTCTTCGAAAGAACGCGTTCAGTGTTTAGTGGTGGAACAAATTCCATCAACAAAAGTGACGTTTAAGACCGCTTCTACGTCGACTGCGTGGTCGTACGTACGATGACAACAACAACAACAGCATACGACAACGCTTTCTTATGCCATGCCAGCTGGGTGTGAATTTCATTCCCTGAGGGTCTTTTACTGACGTATCTACAAAGTTGCATGCGCACCGTATACCGTGCACCCATAGATACGAATCTGGCTTACCAGACTGTGTGTCTGGTAAGTGAATGACAAGCGGTTCTCCCTCTTCTTTAGTGTTTTTTTGCTGTTTTTTTTTTTTTTTTTTTACTTCACCAGACACATGGACTCGACTCGTAGTCGTACGCACACACGATTGGAAGAAAAAAGCCAAAGCCCGAGTCAAGGTGATAAAATAGTAGACTCCAGGAGGAGGACACCACATTCTCGCGGTTGTACTATTGGAGTCATAGTCTTCTCATTCCGTAAGGTCGTAGTGCTGCATTTTGTGAGATTTATCGCGGCATCTGTCATAAACATGCCCGATCGGTGTGCAGTCCGCCCATTTGGTAGTTTTACGTTTGGAATTCCATAGAGGACAAGTGAAAAGCAGGTAACGAACTAAAAGTTGCCCTGTTCCGCACGTCTCTATCCATCAAAAGTCCTTTTTTTCAGTGCCTCGAAGAAGTGAGGTGCGAAACTACGACTACACTCTTGGAATGCTGTGTTTGCATAATGAGGCGAAAATAAATAACATGTCGGGCACCGCCACATAAAATGTCTCTATCGACCAGTCTTGAGGCGATCGCCGCGGCTGGCAATCATCATAGCCTGGGCATACATACATTCACATAGGCCGTACTTGTGCAATAGTGCGGTATTGGACAGTAACTGGCTTTCTACGAGTATCTACCGGCAGTGGTTATATCGCTTCGCGTGGAATGCAATTTCTGTTTTTTTTTACTTTTTTATTTTGCTAATTTCATTGGAAAATTTACACTTTAGCCAATGGTTTCCTTTGTTTTCTTTTTTGTTTTTTTTTTTCAGTCGCTGACTTCACATAGACATGGCGCATAATGTAATCCAAACACAATTGTCACGTCACGATCGGTGAGTTTTTGCGTCCGCAAATGTAACACTGTCATCGTCACAGGGCGGCTTAGCGGTTGGTCTTGTTCGATGATCTCTGCCTGGGAAGCCCACTTGTTTATCGTATTGGAATTTGATCATTTACTTGTTGACTTTACCTATTCGTCTTGAAAAGTTTATTGAGAATCTGTGAATATTGTTACGAAAGCTGAGAAAAAAAAAAAAAACATCAGAAGCAACGGATACTGGAAAACAAATGACTTTCGAACAAAATAAAACAGCGGGCGGCGTAAAAATTTAGAAGATAAAAAGGAGAATTTTTTGAAGAAGAAGCGAAATCTGAGATCTGAGGAAGTGGGAGGTCTGGCTACTTCCAGTTTTGAGTTTTGAAGCTTCTTTTCTTGATTGGTTCTATTCGATTAAAACTCGGCGCTCGTTTCGGTCGATTTTCGGAGACATAGCCAGGTTTCGTTACAATATTTAGTCAGAGGTACGTGTATGACCGGATTCTGTGTATATATTGTACGAGGGCGGGTCAAACGGTGTTTTGGATTAAAACACAGATTTTTTGATAAAAAAATAATTTTATTTTTCAACGTAGTCTCCCTTGAGCTCTATACACTTTGTCCAACGCTTCTCCAATTTTTTTATCCCTTCCAAAAAAAATGATTTGTCGAGGTCCTCAAAATAGGCCTTTGTTTGCGAGATGACTTCATCATTGGAGTCAAATCTTTTTCCACCAAGCCATTTCTTCAGGTTTGGGAACAAGAAGTAGTCGCTCGGAGCCAAATCTGGAGAATAGGGTGGATGAGGGAGCAATTCATAGCCCAATTCATGGATTTTTGCCATGGCAACTGCACATGTGTGCACCCTTGCATTGTCTTGGTGGAAAAGAACTTTTTTCTTGGCCAAATGAGGTCGTTTTTTTTTCAAATCGTCATTGAATCGGTCCAATAAGTTGGCATAATATTCCCCATTGATTGTTCTTCCCTTTTGAAGGTAGTCAATGTGGATTATCCCTCGTGCATCCCAAAAAACAGTCGCCATAACTTTATTGGCTGACAAACCCACCTTGGCCTTCTTTGGCGCCGATTCACCCTTAGAAACCCACTGTTTTGACTGTTGTTTGTTCTCTGCTGTGTTGTGATGGATCCATGTTTCGTCCACGGTTACAAAACGGCGCAAAAACTCCTCCATATTGCGATTAAACAACGCCAAACCTTCCTGTGAAGTTGTTACACGATTGCGTTTGTGGTCGACTGTGAGCAAACGCGGCACCCATCTTGCGGAAAGCTTTCTCATGCCCAAGTGATCATTCAAAATTGAAACCACTGAGCCATGCGAGATCCCTACGGCTTCCACAATCTCTCGCACTTTCAATCTTCGGTCGGCCAACACCATATCGTGAATTTGTTCGATTGTTTCGGGTGTAGATACCTCAAATGGGCGTCCAGGACGTTCGGCATCTTCAGTGCTTGTACGGCCACAACGAAATTCAGTAAACCACTTTTTTACCATTGAAATCGATTTTGCAGAGTCCCCAAGCTTAGCCTTGGTCTCGGTAATGGTTTTTTTTCGCAAGAAATAATGCTTAATAAGCACACGAAATTCACTTTTTTCCATTTTCTCCTCAAATTAGTGAGTAGTCTGATAAAAATAGCTGTCAAACACAAACTAACTGACGCAGCAAGTTTAAATTTTGACAGGAGTCAACTGACAGATGCCTGTTGACAGGAGCAGTGTTGCTGTTTCAGTAAAGAGGTCAGAAATTCAAAAAGTCACGGACTTACTGACCCGCCCTCGTATGTAGAGTAAAAGGTGACTAAGTCTATCCTCATGTCTCTGAAAAGTGAGCTAGCGCTTCATCAAGCCTGCCGTCGGTGACATCTGCGAATTACTTCGAAGACAATTACGCGAGGTGGACGACTGGAGAACCCTTTTGGCCAAAATAAAATAAACGGTATAAGTGTCGTCGGTTGGCAGTGGCTTATCGCTCTGAAATCAAAGTCTTTTATGTGGACAAATATTTTGTTGACAAATTGTAGCAACAGAATATGGACGGGTTCTAAATTCAAGGGAAGAAGGTCTTCAGAACGATAGGTTCCCTCGTTACAAGATGGAAAACTTCGTGGTATCCAGCATGTTGTAAACACTATTAAACCAGATCGAAGGTCAAGTTGAAGAGAAGAATCAAGGAAATGTCAGCACCAGCAAAGAAACCGGCAAGAAAAGCTTAACGATTTAATGTGTGTATACGCTTTTGAAGCCTAAAACAACAACGACGAGCGCCCTGTTAGTTTCTACAATGACAACCACCTGGTCACAGAGGGACAAGGAGTGAACAGCGGAATTTTTGCAAATAGTGAACAGATTCAGAAATTGTCACATACGTAAGGCGACCACCTAGAATAGGCGGGGATTCGTCTTCGACGTCGGAATGGAACGCCACTGCTATCTAAAGGTAGCTATCCCCTTGTTCTAAGTATTCGAATACCGGGATTGCGCTCATTTCTACCAATGAACAGTTTTGAGTACACAGCTCTGCATGATTACTAGAGATTCACATAAAATATCTTCGTCGCCAAAAGGTTATATTGGTCAGAGCGAAATCACTTGACATGGTTTTCACCAGAATCCGGATTGGATAGCTTATACCATTCAGCAGCTCCCCAATAGTAGAGAGACCTAAATTTAAAGTCCAGTTTAAAGTGGGAGTAAAGGGGGTAAACCACATGGTGACACAGAGTAAGTGTAAACACAAGTTTTATCTGCACAGAGCGAAAATGCAGCAAATTAATGGTAGAGCAGCCTATTCTGCTTCCACAATAATTTTTACCAAGGTCCCGAGTTTGAGTGAATGGTAAGAATTGACGGCATCCTGCTGAAAAGATTGTAAGGTTCGCCAAGACCATTGGCAGCGTTATTGAATACTTACTCACTTACTTATAGGTGGCGCTATAGTTCGATGTGAACCTGGGCCTCAACTAACAAGCTTTTCTAGTTAGCTCGGTCTTTAGAAAACTGTCCCCAGTTGCGCACTCCAATTCGGTTGAGGTCCCCTTCTACTGCTACTTCGTCTTCGTCGCTACTTGAATCTTCTCCTTCAAAGCCAGTCAACGCAAATGGGGCCGACAGCATTCATAGAGACGAGCTATATGGAGCCATGTCTATTTGTTGAGAACCGCCCATGACGGAGTAGCGAGCGAACGACTCAACGGAGGCCTGCGATATCAAAAAAAGTTTTAGACCAGGTGGCGCGCTGTCATGTGACTTCTTTAACATCATACTGGGCACAATCTTTCCAAAGTCTGTGCAACCTGCAGCTTGAAACGGAAATAAATTCTGCCAACAACACCTCACCTAAAATAATACGAAGAATCATCAATCTTAGTGATCTCTCTTTCTTTGGGCTAAGAATTGAGTAGTAAGGCCCGATCTCGTAAAATTAAGGACACTCTTACAGATATCATATGCGGTCTTAAAATTGATGAACAGATGGCGGGCATCGATTTTGACATCTTGAGGTTTTTGTCCAGGATTTGCCGATGTGTGACGATCTGGTCGATTGTGGGCTTTCCTGGACTGAAATCGCACTGATAGGAGCCAAACAGGTTGTTGACGAAGAGGTTCCACACAATATGGCAGATAAGATCTTGTATGCAATGTCGAGGATATTTATAACTCTATAGTTGGCACAGTTAAGCGGGTTTCCTTTTTTTGTGGGTGGGTTAAATGATGCTGAGATTCGACACAGCAGGCATACAATCTTCTGACCAATTCTGAGAAATGTGCTAGTGTTTGCTCTCCACAAAGCCACTTCCAGCTTTACCTCGGCTGGTAAGGCATTAGGTCCAGCTTCCTTGAGTTTCAGCTTAGATATTGCTATCCTTACTTCGTTCTGGTGAAGTAGAAGTTATACAGTCGTCAGGAAAAGTTTTCCTATATTCTCAACACCGAGCGTGCCTGTACTACAAGTTTTCATTCTTCATCTCTACGGGCTTCTGTACGGGTCTTCTTGCCGTGGCACGTTTTTTTTTTATCTTTTGGTAAAAATTCCTGGAGTACAACATCTCAATATCTTGGACCGCGTTCTTCTGGAGAAGCCGAAGTTCTTCCCAACTTTCCTGCTTGTATGTAGAGCTTATGAGGAGCTCTCGTCCCTCTTACGTGTATAGCCCTGGGGCGCAACAGCATTTATTTTGTGAATATCAGACATGAAACCATCCAAGACAACTTGAATTGAATGTTCCGAAAGGTAAGTTCTAATCCACTGAAGAAGAGAGTTATCGATCACAAAAACACGCATTTTCGACTAAAGAGCCTAATGCCAAAGTCTGTCAAATGCTTTAGAAATATCAAGTGCAACTATCTTGCTTTCGCCAGATTGATGTACGCTTTGGTTCCACTTTTCGGTGAGACATGCTATCAAATCACCAGTGGACCTGTTGCTACGAAAACCGTATTGCCGGTCATTAAGAAGTTTTCGTGTTTCGAGATATTTCATGAGCTGACAGTTTATCAGCGTTTCCATGATCTTGGAAAGAAGGGACGTAAGTGCAATGGGTCTGTATGAGGAGAAAGAAGAAGATTCGCCTTAGGGACGGGCTGGACAAATGCTGTTTTCGATCTGCTCGGAAAAAGTCCTAAAGAGTAGGATTGATGAAAAACGTACGCAGTGGCTTTGCCAGCGTGGAAGAACACCTCTTCAGAAGGAGGGGAGATATACCATCTGGACCAGCGGATTTATGCATGTTGAGATCTTTGCTACAACACGAGTGTGAAAGTGGATTTGTCCCATTGTAGATTCGACGCACTCAAGTGTAGGCGGGGACAAAGCACAATCTGGGAGAGTTGAGCTAGCCGCAAAGTGCGCAGCAAGCAGATTGGCCTTGTCCAAAAAGCTGACAGCTGGAATGTTATTGTAAATGAGCGTTGGGATGGAGACATGAGTTGTTCACCTGACACAATCGATCACTGCGTCAGTTGCATAAACTCCGACTTGAATAAAATCTTTAATTGGTCGCAACAGAATTCGCTGCTTATAAATCCTAATAAATCGAAATGTATTGTCATAGCAAGGAAAAGTATAAGCACCTCATCCTTTCCACCCATCCACCTTAATGATGGTCCGATCATGTACGTCGACACCGCAAAAAAATTGGCTATCTTATTTAATAAAGCCTTAACTTGGAGTGATCACATTAACTTAACAGTTGGAAAAGTTTATGGTATTAAACGTTCTTTTGGGCGACTCAATACTTTACTCCCATAAAAACGCGAGTCCTGTTAGCTAAGACATTAATCATCCCAATCTTAACATATGGTTAGATGGAGTGAAAAGTGATCTTCTTGGGAATTAAAAAAAATTTTTTTTAAATATTTTTTTATATTATTCAATATAGTCCTCTTTTAGTTTGATACACTTATTCCAGCGATTTTCTAACTTCTTTCCGAAAGGTAATTTTCCGGAAAGTCTGCAAAATACTCCTCCGTGGCGTCGATGATTTCCTCGCGTGAGCTGAATTTTTTTATTGATGAGCAATCTTTTGAGGTTTGGGAAGAGATAATAGTCCGAGGGATCCAAATCCAGTTACCAATCGACGCCAAAAGTCCGCCCGATTCCGCATCAGCAAGTTCAAACACTCTTTCGAAGTGCTCTCGCGTTCGTGTTTTTGGTCAAAAGTGAGCATGCGCGGCACCCAGCAGCAGGATAACTTTTTCATATGCCGAATATTGCCCAAAATATGACATGTGCGCTCAGTACTAATCTTTGTGGTATCTGCTAGCTCGCGCACCTTCATTTTCCGATCAGCCAACACCATTTCATGTATTTTTTTGACATTGTTCTCTGTAACCGCATCGGAGGGCCTGCCGCTGCGGACTTGATCGGTAGTGGAGTTGCGGCCACCACGAAACTCTCGAAACCAATACTTGATGGTGTATTCTGACGAAGCATTAGCCCCATAATATTTATCCAACTTTCCTTTTGTTTCCTTCGCCGTTTTGCCTCTCAAAAAATAATGTTTTATGAGAGAACGAAAATCGTTTTTGCCCATACTCAACATGATGCCAAACACGTCAACAACAATCAGCTGTCAAAACAAAACTAAAGACAGTATCGCACTGAAATTAGACATGTCTACCTAGATATGAACGGGCTTCAAGGCACCATAACCTTTTCTTTGGTAGCAGCGCATTCTGGCGGTCAAGGATGTCACTTTTCACTCCATCTAGTATTTCTCATTTCTCTTACCGGATTTGCAACATTACGTTTGAAAGACTCTTACTGTACCATACCATACTAATGTTGTATAACATAACTTCTAGACGTCAACCTCGCAACCTCTTTAACCGACTAACGTTCTGTTTATCCCTCAGGACTAGACAAATTTTATCCCCGCGCTATGTTTGCCTAACTTTTGAACGTCAATTTTTTGTTAACGCCACTAAACTTTGGAATTCCCTCCCTCGTCAAACCAGAGAAATAAGACAGAAAAAGCGATTTTTAACAAACTTAAGATCCTACTCCTCCACCAATTGAAAAATTAAAAAAAAAATATATACTCGTGTATATTATTATGCACCCATTTACCTACTTCTTATTGTATATGTAAATTTAAATTTAAACCAATTATATGTTTCGTTTTCCATATCATTAATTTGTATCCTTCTCGTTAAATGGTAGCCCTCATTTTTTTTCAGATAACATATCTTAAAGTGTAAGAAAGGCCCTAGGTACTTAATTTTTTTTAGCAAAACACTATAATCGCTTCACCTCAATATTCTCGGGCAGCTACAAACTTTCATAAATACATATGTAGATGTCTCACAACATATTAAGGATTTCTAGTGAAATCGTGTATCTAACTACCAACTGCACGTGATAACGGGTCAATAACGAAAAGATGTCAAAATACGAGTAAGTAGGAGACGGTAGCAGTGAATGAGTCTCACTTCACGGTACGAGCATGATTCCGTCGCGAAGTATGGAACAAGTACCGAAGCAAGAAGACGAGTGGGCTGGAGTCATAGAAAAGGACAATCAGGGATCCAGATGTATCGCATAGGTTGATGACGCTCTATGCTATAATTCGGGTCAGGGGACCTAGAGACCTGGATATTTTCCAGCAATATGCCACCTAATAAACAGAAGTTGTCCACAAGCAAGTCCCACTATTAGAGTTTTGATCCCCAGTAATGAAAAGTTGAATGCAGTGTTTGAGGCATTTTTTCCGTGCAGCTCTATAAGAAACCACCAGAAGGTGGAAAAATAGTAGAAATTTGACCTATGAAAAAGAGTAATAAGATTAATAAAAGCATAATAGTACAAAAGTCTATTTATTACAAAAGTAAATTTACGCAATTTAAAACAGATTCGAGAAAAACATGGGGACTGATCAATGAGATTTTAGGAAGAAAGAGAGCAAACATCGATGAAACAATGGAAAAAACACTTTAAGACAGAGACGAGTTCACTTGCCAATAAAACTCGCTGAGTTTTTCTCCCCTCAGACAGAGAAAATAATCCACAAATGCAATACAATAACATCAAATAATAGGAATGTGACAGTGGAAAATACAATATTCGCTTACGAAGCAAACATCATTGAGATACAAAAGATTCTAGAATCACTTGGAGAAGATAAGTCGCCTGGAGTTGATGGCATCAGAGCAATTGATATCAAAAGCCATTCTGGACATTTTTGCTCCAATCCTATGCAAGTTAATAAATTTGAGTATTACTCAATCAGTCATTCCGGAAAATCTAAAAACAGCAGTAGTAAGACCAATATACAAAATTGGGAAAAAAAAGTACATTTAACAACTACAGTGCTTGGAAAGTGTATTAGCGAACCGGTTGCAAAGTTTTATTAAAAAACATTCTCTGATACACAAGAGCCAATATGGTTTTCAGAAAAACAAGAATACCGGAAAGTTGCTGAGTGAATTCGTAAATTGTGTAAATGAGAGTCGTGATAAAGGTCACCATGTGTTAGTGCTTTACATGGATTTCAGTAAGGATTGGGATGCGTGGTAAAATTGGTGATTGCATGGCTGACTACCTTCAGAACAGAACTTTTGGTGTTAAGATCAAAGATGCTTTCAGCGAGAAAAAGACAATGAAATTTGGAGTTCCACAGGAGTCAAAGTTAGGGCCGATTCTCTTCGTATTATATACAAATGAGTTACTACGAATTTTTAAACAAAATATACCATTCGCCTTTGCCGATGATACTGCCATTGTAGTATGTCATAGAACTCTGGATACAGCAATAAGGGTGATGCAAGAAGAATTTAACTTGGCTGTGAGATTGTGTCATGATAACGGGTTAATTATTAACTCTTCTAAAACAAAAATGATGCACATTAGAAGTCCTTACTTCAAGTCAACAGACCAGCGGATTTATCTGGACAATTACGATTGTCCCGACAGTACAAAGGAATGCATTAAGTTTGTTGACAAATATAAATATTTGGGTGTCGTAATAGACTGTCATTTTCTCTGGGATAGGCACATTGACAAACTAAGAATAGATCTCAAGAGAGCTTTATTTGCCATTTCGCATTTGAAGTACCATGCTTCCAAAGAGGTCTTAAAGCAGATGTGTTATGCTTTTATAGAGTCGAAGATACGATATGGAATAATGGCTTGGGGTAGTGCAGCTAAAACACACATTTTCAAAATACAGCTATTAAACACATAAATACGAGTAGTATAACACAACGAGGAAATGGAGAAAAATTCAAAATTTTTCGGGTAGAGGATATATTTAAGATGACCACGGCTATTGAGTACTTTGATGACAACCGATTTACACAACCAATACAGCATCAAGTCAACACCAGAAGACGTGCCTAAGGAATGCTCCCAGAAACTACAATATAATAATTACGGTAGACGCAAACTTCAATATACTGTTCCCACAATAATCAACGAATTACCTCACCAAATTTTAAATATAGTTAACTTTAGAAATAGAAAAAAACTTGTTAAAACTTTCTTATTAAGCTTGAACGCAAGAAACTAGGTGTAACTTCAAAATTAACTTTGAACTAAATTTTAATACTAATCACAGTTATAACTTTGCTCACTTTATTATGTAATTTCCATTGAAAAGTAATTTTCTGCACACAAGCTACGGCTTCGCAGATACTTATATAATTGTAAATAAATAAATAAATAAAAATAATTAAAAGATTCTACGTGCTTACATGAACACATCCAATAATTTAAAGCAACGCTTGCATTGCTTTTCAGGATGTCAATAAAGACCCACTCTTCGGCTTACAGATCAAGCGACTCCATTTGACAAAATTTCATCAATTAGCTTATTTAAGAATTAAGTTCAACTGCAAGATAAATGTCCCTTTGTGGCGTGGTTGAGCTCTTTTTGCAAGCCGCAATGCTAGTCTCGTTGACAGATGCCGAGCGAATACATGTGAAAAGAACTTTTGTGGGTGGTTCTAATGACATATTTATGAAGCTGGCGTGGAGAATGCGTGCGTGCAGTAAGAAATACCATCGGTAGACTTTTGTCGCTTTTATCGTTGCACTCATATAGATAGTTTTTCTACTTTTTTTTAAGCACTTGCTTGCGAAAAGTCAGACAAAGTTGTTCCCGGAGTGTAGTACAACGAATGTTATTGTTGTGCTTAAGTTGAATTACTCTTCCTTATGTCTGCTACCTTTGAACTTTAGTTCGAATTTGGTTGAAGGCGGAAGTAATGTGCAAGCGTCTGTGTCAAGCTAGGAGCTTCTTTTCAATGGTTCAGTAAACTATTATGGATTCCAGAGGATGAATACGCTATACACTAAAAGGCAACATTGCATTGAGATGGAAGTGTATGAGGTTCACGGGAAGGGTTGGCAAGGTATTCGAACGTTTACATTACAAGTGGCTTCTCAATTATGAAAATGATTCTACGCGGAAAGACATTCCTTGATATAAATTGTGTTACCGTGACAGCTTCAAAGAGAACTGCTTATGGACTTCTTCCTGCGTAAATAAACGGTCTATAATACTCAAGTTTTAGTATTGAGCAGGTGCTTTTACGAGATAGCGCAAGTAAATTTGCACATTTATTGCTGAACTGGGTGACTAAAAGACTGGTATCGGAAGTCCAATAAGAGGTCAGAGTACATCCTGCATTAACAAACCTGATGGTCCGCAACGGGAACACCAATTCAACACTAGGTAACACGATATTGAGGATCACCACCTCAAAGGATAACCCTCAAGGAGGGGTGATATCACCTCTTCCGTGGACCCTAGTGGTTAATGAAATACCTCTGAATCTAAAACGGGAAGGAATAAAAGCCACTGCATACGCGGATGATGTGGTTCTTATGGCCACCGGCCATTAAATTCTAAACTATACCCTTAGAATCCTGTGGGATAGGAATTAAACCGAACAAATCAGAGCTTGTTCTACTTACACATAAAAGGATAACGCCACAGTTTGACCTTCCTTCCATAGATGGGGCAGCCCTCCGACAATCCAACAGTGCTAAATACCTACATAGGTATTCCAACTGAGTTGGAAGCTCAATGTGGAAGAACGTGTAAAGAAAGCAACGATCGGCTTCTACGCTTGCAGCCGTAAATTTGGTAAAAAATGGGGATCTAACCCAAGACTATGGATGTACACGGCTATTGTCAGACCCATCGTAACCCACGGTAGTTTTGTATAAAACTAGCAACCTTAGGTTAATGGCAAAAGTACAGAGCACTCATGCCATGAGAACGACGCTAATGGCGGAACTAACAAGTACTCTCGTATCTATGTATATGATACTTAGCCTCGTGCCCTTAGACCTATACAAGCTGGCGCAAAAGTTATCACCCGATGTTCTTTGGTTGTAATTCTTTTTTTATGAATAAAAAACTTTAGTTGTGCTTTTGGATTATTTTTCACATGATGTCTTGAATTTTTTCCCATTAAGTCGAGAAAATGATATCGGTTAAGTGACCGTCGCCAGAATTGATGAGCATTTGGACTCGATTTGTGGCATTTTCCATCACTTCCAACGCTAGGTCCTCGCAATCTTGAGGTATATTCACTTTGAGTGCTTCAAGAGTCTGATGCTTATTGACATAGACTCGTGACTTCAAAAAAACCCCGCAAAAATAAGTCTGGAACGGCTAAATCAGGCAATCTTGCCGTCCAGTGCAAATCGCCAAAACGAGAAATTAGGCGACCCGGAAATGCTGCGCTCAGAATTTCAGCTGTGACTCGTTAAGAATGCGCCATTGCTGTTGGACCTACATGTTCTTCAGTCCCAATTCATCCAACTGAGGAAGGAGAAAGTCGTTGAGCAAGGCTCTGTAGCGCTCGCCGTTCACATTAGTCGTTTGGCCCGCCGCGTTTTTGAAAAAATAAGGCCTGATGACGCCTCCAGCGTAAGCAGCACACCATGCAGTAATTTTGTGGGGCTGGGATGGCTCTTCCTGGGCTATACGCGGATATAACTTCATAAACTGCAGAATGGCGGACGGAGCTCCAGCCCGTGGTGGATTCCGTGGACGATTTGGTTCTCGTGGTGGTGGTGGCCGTGGACGTAGTCGTGGACGTGGTCGCGGTAGAGGCCGTGGTCGTAGTGACAAGGAAGACTCCAAGGAATGGGTCCCAATCACCAAATTGGGACGTTTGGTTCGTGAAGGCAAAATTCATAACATCGAAGAAATCTACCTATACTCTCTCCCAATCAAAGAGTTCGAAATCATTGATTTCTTCTTGGGTACAGCTCTTAAGGATGAATTGCTGAAGATTATGCCTGTCCAGAAGCTGACACGTGCGATAACAATTGTCACATTGGCTTGAGCGTTAAGTGTAGCAAGGAAATTTCTACTGCCATCCGTAAAGCTACCATCTTGGCCAAGCTGTCTGTTGTTCCAGTTCGACGTGGCTACTGGGGTAACAAAATCGGTAAACCCCACACCGTTCCATGCAAGGTTACTGGCGAGTGCGGTTCCGTGTCTGTGCGCTTGATTCCTGCACCTCGTGGTACTGGCATTGTATCGGCTCCAGTCCCTAAGAAATTGTTAATGTTGGCTGGTATTGAAGATTGTTACACATCGGCTCGTGGTTCCACTGGTACCTTAGGTAACTTCGCCAAGACTACCTATGCTGCCATTGCCAAGACC
Organism: Volucella zonaria; assembly: GCA_963966105.1. Lineage (NCBI taxonomy): Eukaryota > Metazoa > Arthropoda > Insecta > Diptera > Syrphidae > Volucella > Volucella zonaria. Next base: position 135,619,986 of record OZ014531.1, read on the forward strand.
TACGCCTAGTTGACCCCAGATTTATGTAAGGACTTGCCAATCGGCGTGACTCCATACCGGCTTCTTGGCCGACAAATCCGGCGCAAGGCACGTTGAAGCCTAAAAAAAGCTACACACACCTACGCCTGTTACCTCTACCTGTTTGTAGAGTTTGAAACAACTTGCAAGCAGTTGAAAATAAAGTTCTGGTATCCGTACCAAACAATGTAATAATAAATTTTCGGTGCTCCAGAAGCAACCATTCTGCTTGTTCACATATCCACGAGATGGAAATGGGCCTCTTGGCTTATGATAAAAATTTGTCTATCTCGTGGTCGAGATTCAGCATGGCTTGAGCATTAGCATTACACGCGCTTAGCGGTCAACAGCTAACAGCATTTTGTAAGGGACATCTTATAGCATTTCACCAAAATTCTCTGTAAAGACCGCCAATTGCGTGGCACGTCGCGCCGTCCGGTCGATACTCCGGGGTCCATTACGACATCATCAAGTTGCGATATTCTCAGCTCCGGGGCCGGCCAGACCTGATAGCACCTTGTGTTGTCACATAATCTTCTAGGCGAGCGGCTAAACGTCGTAGTGTTTGCCCAGTTGGTGTCGGACGAACGGGAGTTATTCCGCATAAAAATCGTAACAATTATTCCGCGTTCTTCAGGAGTATAGCGATTCATGTCTCATTGACGTGTATTCTGTATCTGTTTACTTCACAAATTTCAAAGTAGAATTGAAATTCGGCGTCATTTTCAAAAATTATATGTTAGCATCTTCCGATAGGGAGATGATTTTCGCTCCACCTAGTACATGCAAGAATCTGGTGTATTTCGCGTAGACGCGCGAGTGTAAAAAGATGTAATATCTCTCCATCAAAAGCATCCAATTATCAACCACAAGGACCAACACTTAACAGAATTGATTGTCAGCGTTTTTGATCGAACAAACTTGCACGCTGGAACAAGCCAAATGAAGTACCTTCCGGCTTTCGAATATTTTATCTTCGGAGTTCATCATTTAATCAAGCGGTGTGTCTACCAGTACACCATATAGGAATGCTAACGAGCAGTAGCTTGTAATAGACTGGTCTACCGAAACAAAGATTGGAGCCAGGGATGGCATTCGGAAACAACGCCGATGATGTATATCGCTCTATTTGTTTACCTGGCGACAAAGGCACTGCATTTAGAGATTGTCACGGTAGCATTTCCAGCAACATTGCGTAAATTCGTTGCTAGACGTGGTAAGTGTCATACACTTTTTTAGTAACAATGGCGCTATACATACGTCGGTGGCCTACGAGGAGTTTTTGACCAGGCTGTGCCAAATCGAGGCCTGTGCTAATTCCAAGCCACTATGTTCGCGTTTCAAAGTTGATATGGATCCCTTAACTCCAGCGCACTTCATATGGATCCTACAGCGTTAAATCTTTAGCCATCGTTGTTGAAACGATGGCAATATCTTTAAGGTCTCGTACAAGTTTGTTGGTCCTAAGATTAGATCAGTTAACTACGTAAACGACCCAAATGGTTGGAAAACAGTAAAAATATTTAAATCAGCGACTTCGTTTTTATCAAGGAAGAAAATCAACAGCCAAGCCGATGGAGAATTGGTGGAGTAAATAAGACGTATCCTGGCCGAGATAGACTGATGCGAGTCGCTTCTGTCATTACTGGCAACGGAGAACTAAAGCGTCCTATGTGCAAATTATGTCTGCTGCTAATGGAGTCAGTTGAAGGATACCTTCAACGGCGGGAGAGTGTCTGCATTACCATTTACATTACCACCTTAAGTGGGATATATGCTTTCTTAAAAAATTTGTCTTCGTTTGGTAAGACATCATCTGTCCTATTCTCTTTCCGCCAAATAAACTTTCACTTTTTTGTCGACAGTCGAACGCAGCAAACGTGCATTTTTATTTCGTTCGATTAATATTCATGAGTTCAAGTTTTCAATTCAAGCTCACTTGAAATCTAAAGTGCCCTTCACATGATCAATGTTACTTAACAAGTATTATTGACGTGTCTTTTTGGCAAGTAACATTGATATTTTTGCGTAAATTCTGTTTAGTCGTTTCATATTTGTCTACGAGAATGGACAATAATTTGTATCTCCTTGCAGCCGTTGCTGCAGCAAGTGCAATAATAATAAATGAAAAGAAATCTAAAGCGTGGATAAAAAAAAAGTGATTGCTGAAAAGGTAATTTCATGGAGATTGTTCGTTGTTGAGAGAACTTTCTAATTTTGATGAAGACTATAGACATTTTCTTAGAATGGATGAAAATGTATTCATTGAATTGTTGGGGCTGGTTACACCCCTGATAAAAAAAAAGATACAGTGATGAGGGAGTGTATTAAACCATCTGAGCGATTGTCATCAACTCGACGTTTTTTTAGCTACATGCAGGAGTTTTGAAGACCTCAAATTTTCAACAAGAATCTCCGCTCAATCGTTATCCTCTATAATTCCAGAGACCTGCCATGCAATATATAATGTTTTAAAAGACGAGCTAAAACTACTGCATATTATTACATTTATATTCTTAATAGTACCTTGTATACAAGCTTTCTTCAAAATCAGGCCACTTGCAAACAAGGTACAGTTCCGCTTTAATTAATCAATTAATCAAATTCATTCTCCAACTTCGTCTTCTGAAGAAGACAAAGCTGAGAGAGTGAACCGGTTGAAAAACACATTTTTTCTTTGATAGCAGTTCAGTCACTCGTAGTTAGTCTTGAGCGTAAGAAACATCTTCCTGGCATTTCGGTCTACTTTATTATAAATAAACTTTGATACTCATAAAATATTTTAAATGTGTTTGATATAATTATATATTGGGTCTACAAGTAAGTTTCCAGGGTTTTTTTTTTCCAAAATTTGAAGTTTTACGAGGGCTTGTCAATAAGTCCGTGAGATTTTTTGATAAAAAAATAATTTTATTTTTCAACGTAGTCTCCCTTGAGCTCTATACACTTTGTCCAACGCTTCTCCAATTTTTTTATCCCTTCCAAAAAAAATGATTTGTCGAGGTCCTCAAAATAGGCCTTTGTATGCGAGATGACTTCATCATTGGAGTCAAATCTTTTTCCACCAAGCCATTTCTTCAGGTTTGGGAACAAGAAGTAGTCGCTCGGAGCCAAATCTGGAGAATAGGGTGGATGAGGGAGCAATTCATAGCCCAATTCATGGATTTTTGCCATGGCAACTGCACATGTGTGCACCCTTGCATTGTCTTGGTGGAAAAGAACTTTTTTCTTGGCCAAATGAGGTCGTTTTTTTTTTTCAAATCGTCATTGAATCGGTCCAATAAGTTGGCATAATATTCGCCATTGATTGTTCTTCCCTTTTGAAGGTAGTCAATGTGGATTATCACGCGTGCATCCCAAAAAACAGTCGCCATAACTTTATTGGCTGACAAACCCACCTTGGCCTTCTTTGGCGCCGATTCACCCTTAGAAACCCACTGTTTTGACTGTTGTTTGTTCTCTGGTGTGTTGTGATGGATCCATGTTTCGTCCACGGTTACAAAACGGCGCAAAAACTCCTCCATATTGCGATTAAACAACGCCAAACCTTCCTGTGAAGTTGTTACACGATTGCGTTTGTGGTCGACTGTGAGCAAACGCGGCACCCATCTTGCGGAAAGCTTTCTCATGCCCAAGTGATCATTGAAAATTGAAACCACTGAGCCATGCGAGATCCCTACGGCTTCCACAATCTCTCGCACTTTCAATCTTCGGTCGGCCAACACCATATCGTGAATTTTTTCGATTGTTTCGGGTGTAGAGACCTCAACTGGGCGTCCAGGACGTTCGGCATCTTCAGTGCTTGTACGGCCACAACGAAATTCAGTAAACCACTTTTTTACCATTGAAATCGATGGTGCAGAGTCCCCATAGTATTTATCAAGCTTAGCCTTGGTCTCGGTAATGGTTTTTTTTCGCAAGAAATAATGCTTAATAAGCACACAAAATTCACTTTTTTCCATTTTCTCCTCAAATTAGTGAGTAGTCTGATAAAAATAGCTGTCAAACACAAACTAACTGACGCAGCAAGTTTAAATTTTGACAGGAGTCAACTGACAGATTCCTGTTGACAGGAGCAGTTTTGCTGTTTCAGTAAAGAGGTCAGAAATTCAAAAATTCACGGACTTATTGACCCGCCCTCGTATCTAGGTCTTACTATCGATTCCAATATGAGCTTTTCGAATCACACGGATTCTTTGAGGAAGTATTTCCGTTCCACACTGAGATACTTCTATTATTTGCGAAATGTCTGCTCCACAATTCTTCAAAAAATAATCTACTATGGGATCTTTCATTTAAAGCTGCAATATGGAATTTCCTGTAGGGGAGGTACTTATCTTAACAAAATACAACCCCTATTGGTTTTACAGAAGCATGGACTAAGAAAGTTATGTCAAAAAACATGTTAGATACTCTAGATTTCCTTTGTTCTGTGATCTTAAAATCCTTCCTGTTCGTCATCTGTATTGTTTTAAAGTATTGAAGTCATTCTTTATGAAATCAGGTAATAAAAAACTGGCTTCCGAACCACAACTACGCTAGCTTAGAATCTGTAACTTTCGACATTCTGATTTAACTTTAACTTACTCGTAAATTCATTTGCCTTCTTTAATCTTTCTTAATTTATGAATTTAATTGATTTTTTTCGTCATCCTGCTTCTTTTGTAAATTGATTTTTACTATGAATTACCTTTGTTGTTTATGGCCACCCCATCATAAAGTTTAATATTAATGTAAATAACTAATTAAAGTGGCATTCAAAACTATTCCACTACTTTTGATAGTAAAATGCAGAATGTCTCAACATTTCATATTAATAAGTTTTGTGCGTTAAACTAGTTTTCACATTTTTTTAATGAATTGTATTTGAATTATACTCTGAATACTATATGAAATAAAATTATCTATCTATCTATCTATCTATCTATCTATCTATTTCCACTGTATAATTACGATTGTAAGAAGGGGAAAAAATATCTATAATGTAATTCACAAGAAAAGAATATATTTTATTCAAAAGTAAGATTACAATTTATAAAACATAATACCGAGTTCATTTTAAATTAATTTATAATTACTAATTTAATTAAATGAAATCTATAAAAAAATGTAAACTAATATTTAAGGCTGTCGTTAAAGGCATGATATTCCTGTGGGATCACTGATTTAAGTTCTTGCAAATGCAAATACTTTTATTTTTTTTATCTTTCTTTCTTCTTGGCCAGGTTGCTTTATCAGTTACCGTCTTACTTTTTTGAGGTAGTGGTGACCAATCATGATCGAAATCGGGCTTAAATTGTATTTCACCAGTCGGTAAATACCTTAAGGCACGTAAGTCAGTTACCATTGGATCACGGACAACCTGAAACAAAATAGATTAAACTAGTTTTATGTTATTCACCAATATCGTTCATTCACTTTGCCCGGCCTTATGGAGGAGCATCTCTGATATTCCTTAATTGTGAAGTCTTTAAAATCGGAGAAAACCATTTTTCTGACTTCATAATATGGAAATGGTACTTTTCGAGAGTCCTTTGTAAACCTTACATAGTCATGAGGAATGTAAATGTAACGTCCTTTTATTTCGTTTTCTATTCGCGAATGCACACTATCACACACCATTTGTGTGTATCCAACAACGAGAAATTTCTGAAAAATTTCTTTATTGTTGTCAACTGCAAAAGAGAAAAATGCGTTGGATAGGATCGCATTACGGTTTTGATAGAATACAATAGGAACCGAAACGTCTTTTACGAATCGCTCAAAATATTCCAAAATACGAGTACAACTCGTAAAAGTGGATGCTGTCTTATCAGCAGCGGTTCCATCGAAACAGTATTAACAAACCGCACGAGTAGAAAGGTTGTACATGGTAAAGTTGTAGCAACAAAGCTTCGTCATATAAAAAAATGGCACTCGCTTGAACCCATGGAGTCACCACTTTCACTGCAAGAGTACGCGCTTTTCCTGTCTTGCGCTTTTTCTAGCCGTGCACTGTTTTTCTGGGTCCTATGTACATACTTGACAATCTTCGCCGGCCTACGTCATGTTTTACACAAGTGTCACACTTGCCTTTTTTTACCAGATGTATGGACAGGTTCATTTCATGAAAAAGATTGGTAATATACCATCTGGATAGCGGTTTTTGGCCTTCTTTCCTGCAGGCTTCTAAGTATAAGGTAAACAGTTGATTCATACCTCGAATAAGGGGCTATAGCTTAGAAGATGAAGCTCGTGCATAATGCGACGGAAGTTTTGGAAAACGATTAAAAAAAAACCCGTGCAAAAGATAAGCTTGCATTACCATCAGGGCGTTCTGCTCTCTTTCTTTCCAATTTTTGTATTCAGTACTGGTAGGAATACCGGAAACATTGGATTCGTCGGCTTTTACCGATGAGTACACAGCGAATTCGCCAAGACTGGTGGTACTTAAAAACAATTTCTTGCATACCTCTAACTTTTGTCCACCCACAGTTAAGTGAAAAACAAGGGCATTGTTTCGCATACCAAGCTGATTCACCACAAATGTTCTTCGCTGATCCCAGGAATCACGAAATATTTCTTTTCGTTGAGTTTCCGTTATCTCCGAACATTTGCGGTTTTTTCTTCTTTCACATTCCTTCTCGAGGTGTATCCTATAAGATTTGTCCAGCCTGTGTTCGCCTATAACCCATGTATGTCTTTCCTTCAGACCGCAACCTTTTGTTTTCTTGGTGTTTCCACTTCTTCGGATCAGATTTCCTACTGTGCTTTTTCCTAGTTGGTTGCCCGAGCTTATTATTCTGTAGACCTCTTTCACTGGCAACAGGAAAACCATCGGAAAACCAACTTTCACTGGCAGAAACCTCATTATCATAATTGTAATCAGGATCCCGTGTTTACCTTCTTCATTTGGCGAACAAATCGCTGTACTGCATGTAGGCCTATTTCCATTATCAATACAACATACTCGATAGGAATATTTGAGATGAGTTCCCTCATACTCTCATCGTAAATCATAATGGGAACAGAATCTGCATCAGTGCTACATTGGATTCGAAAGATTCCAAGAAATTTGAAAACATACGTCGCAAATCGAGTTTCATCGATACAAACAAACATCCATGTGAAAAGATGGCAACATTTGAAAATTTGGCTCGAAGGACCAAAATGTTTCCTTTGAAGGAGAAAAAACTATTTTTTTAACGTTGGGAAAATAGGACAAGGTGGAATATGGTGGAAGGCAACAAACAAGAAACCGGTTTGCGGAAAATTAGCCATAGCCATTATACCATAGGTGCGTTTCGTACCACCCCTATGGCAGCATTGGACGCCGCCCGATTTACTTACTTAGGCGGCGCGACAGTCCGGGGTGGACCTGGGCCTTAATCAACAAGCCTCTCCAATCAGCGCGGTCTTTGGCTAACTGCCTCCAGTTGGACACTCCAAGTTGGATGAGGTCCCCTTCCACTTGCGCACGCCACCTAAGGCAAGGCCTTCATCTAGTGCGTTGTCCCTCCAGGGCTGGAGTGTTGACGTTCATTCGCTCTACATGTCCTAGCCATCTCAAACGCTTAATGCGCAGTTTTTAGACCAGGTCGATGTAGCTGTACAGCTCGTAGAGTTCATTGATATTGATATTATGGAACTCTACCGCTTGATTTACAGATCAAAAAACTAGGTGGCTACAGTGCGATATGACTCACTAATCTGAGTTACTTCAATGGGAGTACTTTTGGACATGGCCCGGTCCTAGCGGAGCTATTGCTAAGCAATCCAATTCTTACGGATGAAATTCCTTCCTTGGTCGACTTCGAGATTCCGTATGATATAATATACGCGGAGAGGGACGATTGGCAAAAAATGGAGTAATCACGTCAAATGAAATTGCAATTTTCACAGGTGGCTCAAAAAGAGAGGAAGGAACAGGTTCTGGTATTTTCTTAGAAGACCATGAACTAAGAGTGTCTATAAGACTACTGGAAGCAAGCAGTGTCTTTCATCAGAGGTTCTGGCTGTCCTCAGGGCGGCTGAGCTAATGCAGATGAGATCGGCATCCGAAAGAGATATCGTTATCTACATCGATAGCCAGGCCGAACTCAAGGCAATGGAATCAACCAATGTCAACTCTGATACAGTCATGGGCTGTCGCACAGTGTTTAAGGCACTGACTGTATAGTCAGAACCGGGTAAGACTATTCTGGTGCCAGGACACTGCGGTATTAAAGGAAATGAACAAGCGGACGAGCTTGCAAGAAAAGGAGGGCTACTCGATAGTGGTGAGGTTGCCAACATCAAACCACCCCTTTGCATAGTGAGGGGAAAAAAAATACAAAGACTGCCAACCTAAGGTGGTCAAGTCTTGAAGGAAACAGGGTATCCAATGCTCTTTGGCCGCTCTTTGACGGCAAAAGATCTAAGAAGTTAATAAAATTAAACAGGGATAAACTTAGGACAGTAATAGGAAACCTAACATGACACTACCTCCTGCGGCAACACGCAAATAGACTAAAATTGTCAGATGCGGATATTTGCAGACTACGGTAATCTGCAAGCAGTTGAAGGTTTAACACACATACTGTGTGAATGCGAGGCAATATCGCGTAATCGAAGAACATTTTTAGCGAAATACTTTTTCGAAAACCTGGAGGAAATATACAGCACGACCTTCAGAGGCCTTCTGGGTTTTTGCAAAGAAATTGGATGTTTCACCAGGGAGATTGTTTAGGTTTAGTGTTTTAACCTAACCAGCCTAACCTATATCCTGTTCTATGAAAGAATTCCCTTTGTTTACCCAAGGATAACATCGGTTTTCTTTGAGGAGTTTTATAAACCATGTAGATGATCTGGAAAGTATTTTCTAGGGTTTCTAAGTTCGTCTACTTAAAACAAATTAGATTTTGTTTTGCTTTTTCCACAACTTTAAGTAGTTGGAGACAGAGTGTTTCCTAGATTGAAACTTGGCCAAGGACGGTACCCAATATTGAGCTTTTTGTGCACCCTTTGTCCAAGTTCTAAAAGACTTTTAAAACACCATCTTAAACCCATATTTCTTTTCTTAATTTTCTCGTACTATGTTCTTGTATATGTATTTTCCTTCAAGTTCCAGCCTTCTCTTACCCTATTTCTGATGCTGCTTTCTCGCATCATGCACTCATGCATCTTCAAGCTAAAGCGAAACTGACAACTTATGCAAAACCAACTTACGATTCACTGGACACTGAACTCTATATAAAGAAGTAATTTATAGCCATTGGGCAAGGATAACCTAATTCCCGTACATCAGCTGATTCAAGTGAAAAGTTTGTACAACTTCTATTTATATTCAACCGTCCATACTTTATCTAGCCTTCCACCAATGTTACCACCCATCGAAACTTCCTTTCCGCAAAAAATTCAATCCCCCCCTTTTGTAAGACAGAAAAAAAAAAAAAAAAAAAAAACAATTCCTTGATCAGATCCCAAAGATTAAGCAAGGCAACCCCCTTCAAGTCATGTCATGTGTACATAAAACTTTTCACTTTACGTTACTAGCGCCTTCCAAGGCGCAACCCTCAAAATTAACATAAAGTATTCGTGGTAACCATTTTCCGCATCATGAGTCCGTAACTTCAGTTATATTGCATAGTTCATTGTTGGAAGGGTCTGCTTCTAGATTTCACTTGCCGCCTTTCCGCACGACCTCCAACAGGACCGTGGTTCAATTGTTATCATATATATAAATCCAGAGCCCCTCTTCCCTTATACTCATGGTGGTGGTGACGGAGTTGTACGAGTAACTCATAAAATGAAAATAACATAACCAAAGAGTTCTTTACTCACAGTTGTAATCTTTCAAAGTGTGTAACCCTTCTTTTGCTTGGAGCAATAGCTTACTCCGTTGCTTTACTCTTACTTTACTCGTATGGTGGTACTTCGTTTACAAGGATATTCTAGACAGCACTGAATACAACATCTACTTAATGGAAGATTTACAATCATCTTCTTCTGGTTAAATTACATACAACCACTCCACCCCCAAAGGACACGACCACTGACATGATGAAATAAACTTCATAACAATAAGAACTTTTTATTCGTATACTTTTGCTTTCTAACCCCCTGCTCCGCTTCAATCCGCAATTTGGATGGGAGATAGTGACATTTCAATTTTTTTTTTTTTTTTGTTTGACCTGGATCCTGGTTTCGAGAATTCGTTTTTCATCTTCTTCCTTTCCCAGCGCCTTCTAATCCGAGAAAATTATGCAAAGAGACGTAACACGATGAAATTTGGAATTTGAAAAAGGACACACAATGATGATGCTTCAACCCAAGGATTGCCTTGACTTTTCAGGCGAGTAATTTAGTTCTTTGCTAGCGGTTAAAACTTAAATGACGCAAGGACAATGCTATGAAGAAAATTTTCACTTCACGAACTGTGGCAATGAGTCCAAATGCGCCATTTGGAAGTGAGGGACAGTTATTGTATTTAGTATTTAATAATTACAGGATAATTCGTGCCATCACTCACTTGCATTGTGTGTGTGAGAAAATCAATAGAAATGGGTGAATAATGGGGACTGCGGACGTTCTTCGTGGAGACTTTGCAACTGATTTTGGTTGTCAAATTTGTCGGAAAGATCGAGAAGTTAGGTTAGGTTAGGTAAAAGTGGCTGTTGGAAAGACCAACCCACTTAGGCCCATTGTTGTTGCCAGGTGGATCTCCTACTCTTGGAACCAATTTGAACTTTTTTTTTTTTTTGTTTTTGGTGGGTAGGTGTGAAAATCTTCATAGACACTATGAACCCGTTGCTCATAGTAGTGTGAGATTCTTACTCACTAAAAACACGCCTCCCTTCTTATCGACTACAACTAGGTTACCTTATCAAGTAGTTTCCGTTTCAAATAACGTTTGCGTGGGGCGGGTAGCTTTTCAGCAAAAGCACCTGCTAGTACCGTTATTATATGCGGATAGTCCTTATCAGTTCAGTTTTTTTTTCAGTTTATATGCATTGTTATTGTATTACTTAATTTACTCTTACTTGCTAGACAAAAAAATGCTTAAAAATTAGCTTAATTAACTTAAAATTATCTTATTCTAGCTTACTGACCCCATACGGGCGCTCTAAGTTAAACCTAACACTTAAATTATGTCTTTCGACGTACTTTACTGCTATACTACACTATTTCTATTCATTATAATTAAAACTAAGAAAACATTTTTACAAAAAAAAAACTTAGTAACATGACCTTTTTTTCTATTTTATTATAAAACTTAAAACTAAAATCCTACAAACTACCTACAAATAAATCTTAATCTACTTAAACTACTTACATCTAGTACATACATATATATATATATACACAATATATATATACTTGATGTATAAATATATGTATATATATATAGATGTATGTTTTTTTTTGAATTTTTTATTTTTATTAATTTTTTTTTTGGTTTTTATATATTTTTTTTTTCTTAAATCTAACTTACTCCTACTTAAAACTATATAAGCCGACCATGGCTAAAAAAATTAGGTGACCCACTTTGCTTCACATGAAGCTACCTATTACTTGAGGAATTCGACAACGAACTCTCCCTTCTTTCAACTAGTCACCAAAATTGTTGGTGCTGCCGAGCAACATCCCTCATGTCGCGACTCCCTACCGACCTACTGAACCGGAGACGCTCCGCACTGCCGTGTGCGACGTCTCTGTCGTAGTGGAGTCGCCTGTCCGCAGCTGTTCGAGCAACGTGGAAGATTAGCGGCACAGCCAATCTGTCATGGATCAGACCTTTGCTATCAAGGTAGAGGAACGCTTCTGGAGGAACATAGCCGTCAAAGCGAACTCTCTCATGATACATATAATTAGGGTAGTAAGCCCCGGAGATCAGGTTGTTCGATGAGGTCATTGCTCTTGCAATGTGCCTTCGAGTCAACTTAATGACGAAATTGTCCACTCTTATTAGGTTCGCCGTATTGTACAAGACCTCATTACGATAGAATTTTATGTACTCAGACTCTGGTGTTCTGTATAAGCGAAGACAAGCCCTAAGGCAAGCCCTCTCAAACACCCGAATCTTTTCCAATAAACTTGCTCTCACGTTGAACCACACGGGACATCCAAATACTAGCATAGGCCGGATAAGGGCCATGTAGCAGATCACCTTCACCCTCGCATCGAGTTGGCTGTTGTAAAACAGTCTCCTTGTAAGGGCAAAAGCACCTCTGGCTCTGGCCAGAGTAACATCTATATGTTTGTTAAAATATAGATATTGATCTAGCCAGATCCCAAGGTATCTGACTACATTTCGACAAGCAAGTGGCTGTCCATGTTGTCCGACGATAGAGAACTTTCGCCAATTCTTTTTGGTATCCCTAGAGGCCCCAGACAAAGGCGTCCTAAACAAAATGGTTTCCGCAAGCAATATCGCTTAATTTTATCGAAGTCACGTTGCAAAAGTATGTTAATGACCTCAATCTTTGGACCTGATCTGTACGCGATTAAGTCGTCTGCGTACGCTATGGCATGGTGAAGTGAACCTATCAGATCACTTGTGTAAATGTTGAACAGGATCGGCGAATTTACCGCACCCTGTTGCAGACCGTTTTTTATGCTATATGTTCCAGCGGAAGTCACATCGCCATTCTTCACGATAAACTGTCTACTGGAGAGCATATCAAAAAGAATATACAGAAGTGGTTTACTAATGCCCAACCTGTCCAGCTTGAAAAAGAGTCCCTCTAACCATACGGTATCGAAGTCTTTTTCCAAGTCAATCAGGCAGGCACCAGTGCACTGTTTCTTGCCTTTGTTCCATTGGATATCGGACACCAGTTTAGACGCAGCATGAATGATATCATGCCCCGCCTTTAAACCGAATTGATTATCCGGAACTATATGTTTGTCCTCAACCCACTTAGTCAGGACTCTATTGATCACCTTCTCGAAAATCTTACTGATATTCGGAAGGAGACTTATCGACCGGAGATTCGCCGGATTGGATATATCCTTTTCCTTTTTGGGGATAGGTTGAACCACCGCCGTTTTCCAATGCGCTGGATAATGTGCATTATTCATTGCATTATTAAACAGGGTGGTGTAAATGTCCACCGCTTCTAGTGGGAGATGTCGAAGCACAATGTTCGGTATTTCATCGGTTCCCACTGATTTCTTACTTCTTAGTGATTCGAAGATCGTTTGGAGCTCTTCCTTCGAAATGAACGGTGGTAATACCCTTTCGTTGGTGATGACATTATTTGCCATATTCTCGTCACTGAACTGGGTGAAACCCGAGCTTTCGAATCGCCAATTCACGATTTCATTTCGAAGGCAGAAATTGTGCACAAGGACTCGACTTTCCAGGTCCTGGTTCGGGCCAATGATATCATTCGCCTTGTACACTTCCTGGAAAGTCGCTCCTATAGCTTCTACCTTCTCCTGCGGATCCTCGATCACAAAGAAGTTGTCATCATCAACTGCCTCATTTGGATCGATACCTGCTGCTACAAGTATTTGTTCGTTGTTCGTCGTTCGGGCGATTTTGAGACATGGAAGGTCGTTTTGATTATTTCTCCGAAATATTTTATTTATTTGCGGGAACATATTCGGGTTGCTGGTGTTTACAGTTTACAGCCCGAATTTTGTTGCCCCAATACAAACTTACAGAGTTTCTGTAATTTTCTTTTATTAATGTTTGGAGGTTTTTAATCGACGACTTCAATGTCATGATCTCAGGGTTATGTCTGTCGGTAAACTGTCTGTACAAGGTTTTTAGTCTTGACAGCAGTCTACTTTTGTGTCGGTGCAGTGCGTCAATAGTTGCGTTGCGGAATAAGTCTTCGTTGTCAGTATGTTGATACCGAGGTATCGTTTTGTCCATAGTTCGTTTAATTGTCTCGTCCATTAGTTTTAGATACCCGTCAATCTCCTCGTTTGACATATTTGTGTTGGACGGTGGGTAGAGCGAATTCGAGGAGAGTGCTCTCGTCAGTTTTCTGGTGAAGTGTGTCCAACGCACCCTACTATAATTGTAGGAATGCCTTTGGACAAACTCATCCAATTCCGCAATTTCGTTGGGAACAGTTATTTCGGTGCTGAGACCGCAATGGTCACTGTCATACACGAAAGTGCGCAGACAGTTTGTAGTTTGTTGGTTAGTGCACGTCAGTTGTATTCGTGAATCGAACAGCAGGAGATCCAGATAGGACCCGTGTCTGGGAAACGACGGACTATCCGTCGCCTTAAGGCCGAGTCGATACATCACACTGTGCTGACCCCACCAATTGAATAGTAGGTTCCCTCTAGTATTTGGTATATTATTTCCCCAATCTCTATGTTTGGCGTTGAAATCTCCGCCGATAATAAAATAGTTGTCTTCCAATTCCAGCCTCAGAAATCGAAAAAGTGTCTCGAGCTCTGAGATGAATAAGGTGGATTGAGTAGCCTTAGGTGCATAGACAGACACCATGTATAACCGCTTTCCACTACGGAGAGGGATGTACATGACGCATGCTTCCAGCACCTGAAACCTACGTACCACACGACTGTATACTTTTTTGAAACGCAGTCCCTTTCTTACAAAGATCGCAACGCCTCCTCCCCTAATGGAGTTGGGTCGGTTTCTCCGTACTATTTTATATCTTCTGTGCCTCATTTTGTGTCTTTTGCTAAGCTTAGTTTTGCTAACCAAAAGCACATCAGGGGCTTGGTCTATAAGCAATTTAAATAGTGCGCCTTCTGCTGCCGAGCCAGATTTACTCTTTTGATGTATTGGAATTTGGGACATCCCTGATAATTTGCGGTGTGTCCCGTGTTCCTACATAAGGCACAAGAGAGTTGGCTTTTTTCCGACGCTCCGTCCTTACCTAGAGCGCATTCCTCTGACTTGTGGTCCTTTCCACACTTCACGCATCGAGGCTGCATTTCGCAGTTCGACGCGGCGTGCCCGAACCTTTGGCAGCGAACACATTGTAAAATGTTTTCGCTCCTCTTTAATTTTTCCCAGTGTACAACCTAGTAGTCTAGGACTTTGATACTCCTTAGACCATCCAGTTTGCTGTTGGGACTTAGCTGAACCAGGAAGAACGGTAGTTTCCGCTTCTCCCTTTTAGCTCTAGCCGTGACAAACGGCTTAACCCCTACGAATTTGAGCCCTTCGCACTCCTTCTCTTTCAGCAGTGCAAGGAGCTCCTCCGGATCAGTAGACGGCTCTAATCCCCTCAGCAGCATTGTTTGCAGCTTTTCACCCTTAGGGGTGTAGGAGAAGAACTCCGTCGTCGAATCCTTCAATAAACTTTTGATTTTGTGGTAGCGCTCCACTGTGTTACAGTGGATCGCATGCCTATCTACACTTAGTCTTTTAATAAAAAAATTACAGCCTATGGCCGAATTACATAGTTCGATAGTATCCTTTAACTCCATTTTAAAGGTGTTAATTAGTGGCACTTTTTGTTTGGTGGCTTTCTGCTCTTGCTGTTGTTGTTGTCTCTGCTGCTGTTGCTTTTGCTTATGTTGTTGTTGATGATGTTGTTGTTGTTGTTGCTGTTGATGTTGCTGCTGTTGTTGTTGCGGCTTATTCTTCTGTACATTTTGTTGTTTATGTTTTTGCTGTGTTTGTACATCTGTTTTTGTTAATTCCTGTGCCGGTTTCTGTGTTTTTTGTTTTGCCAGAGGTTGTTTCTGTTGTTGTTGTTGTGGAAGCTCCACATTTATGTCTGGTTGTCCCTGAGGTCTCTGGAGTAGTTGCTGCTTCTCCATCTCCATCCTTGCCGCTTGCTTTGCTTTTATGGCTAGCACTTTTTGTTGTAGCTGCTTAATGCTACTGTGCAGAGCCTCGAAATCCTCCTCTTCGTCATCTGACTCAGATGCAGCGAGGGATTCAAAGCTGTTGTCTGCTGCGCTTGCTGCTATCCTCGCAGCTCTCCCCCGCACTCTGCCATGCAGCATTTCAAGCGAAGCTGAATGCGCACGCGTAATGATATTCGGAGTCGGGTCTAGCTTCCTCCTTCTCTTTGTGCCAGTGTCTGTTATTGTTTTTGTTGCTGATTTTGCGTGGACTGGCTTAACGGCTTGATCATCAGACGACATCGTGCCATCTGCTGACCCCGCTATTGGGATAGCGGACCGCTTAGTTCCACTCATCACACGATCGATCTCACTTTTTGTTTATCGAAATTGTCTATTCAATTAAACTTAATAAAAATTAAAAATTCGATGGAAATTTTCCGGGAATCGAACCCACGACCGCTGCTTTGTCGGCCGACACCACTACCACTGTGCCACCGATGCACTTGGACAAAATGTTTCTAATAAACTTTATATCGATTTTTTTTTTTTTTTTTATTTACTTCTTCACTTTGAAAGCCGAAACACGTCTATTCCTCACTGGGGTCTATGAACGACTTGGATAGTCCTTATCGCGCCAGATCGAATGGTCTCATTCTTAGTAATCGACGCACTAAGTTTATTTCGTCCAGAATTTGCAGTATTTTATTATTACAATGACCATGAAGACGAATACGGAGTTTGCGAGCAAAGTTCATTACTTCGTCCTCGACGGCAACTATTCCCAAGTCTCTGTGGATATCACTGTTTCTTATATACCATGGGGCGTTCACGATTTGTCTTAGAGCTTTGTTTTGATAGCTTTGGAGAATATTTCGGTTGCTTGGTTTAGTACAGCCCCAAAGTTGTATACAGTACATCCAAACAGGTTTAAGCACTTGCTTATAGATGAGCAGTTTGTTATGTATGCTTAACTTGGAATGTTTTCCTAGTAGCCAGTACATTTGTCTGAATTTATTTTCAAGTTCATTACGTTTCTTCTTAACATGCGGCTTCCGTTTCAGTTTTATATCTAGTGTCATTCCTAGATACTTTGCTTCATTTGCATATGGTATTTGTACCGAGTTAATGAAAATGAGAAGGTTGTTTATTTTCCAGTAAGTAAAAGTAAATGAGTAGATTTGGTCTCATTGAGGACAATTCGCCATATCTTTGTCCATTCGTAGATTTTATCCAAAGCCGTTTGTAGCTTTCCAGCAGTGTCGTCCGCGAACGTGGCTACTATGGTACCTGATTCTTCCGGTATGTCTCGAGTATAGAGTAAAAACAATACCGGTCCAAGTACACTTCCTTGCGGAACTCCAGCAGCTATACATTTAAATTCCGATTATTCGGTGCCATGTTTAACACGAAAAATTCTGTTTTCCAGGTACGATTTCAGAATCGTATGCAGCTCTCTCGGAAGAACCTGGCTTAGCTTAAAATTTAAGCCCTCGTGCCATACCTTATCGAAGGCTTGAGACACATCAAGAAACACGCTAGAACATATCATTTTCCCCTGTAAGGCTTTCTTAATTTCATTCGTAATTCTAAAAACCTGGTCAATTGTGGAGTGCTTAGTTCTAAAATCGAATTGATGTTCAGGAATTAGACGTCGATCCGTTGCAAGCGCTTCAATAGGAGTTTTTCAAATATTTTAGATATTATCGACAGAAGCGATATGGGTCTGTAGGACTTTTTTTCATTTAGAGATTTGCCTGGTTTCGGAACCATTATAACTTCGGCAACTTCCCATTGGCTTGGAACGTTTAATAGTCTTAGCGCGGCATTTAAAAGTTGGAGCAGTTTGAGCAGGGCTTTCTTTGGCAGCTCCTTGAGAATTTGAGCAGTTATTAAATCATAACCAGGGGCTTTGTTATTTTTAAATTTTTTAATTGCTTAGTTAAGTTCTTGTAGCGACAATGTTTTTATTGTAAAATTGTCCGGCGCCGTAATTATATAATTAGAACCTCCTGTTAACGCC
Source organism: Volucella zonaria (assembly GCA_963966105.1). Taxonomy (NCBI): domain Eukaryota; kingdom Metazoa; phylum Arthropoda; class Insecta; order Diptera; family Syrphidae; genus Volucella; species Volucella zonaria. Next base: position 135,637,774 of record OZ014531.1, read on the forward strand.
TGCCCATCAAGGACTTAAACGTTTCTTCTAGGTTCTTCGCAAATAGATCCGCCTTCTCTTTATCTCCTTTTGCCCATTCGCCATTATTTTTTCTTATGGGAGGAAATTGCATTTGAGGCTTTTTGATTCTCTTCATGGCTTTCCAGGGGGAGTAATTTGAATTTCTTTCGGCAGTCAGACCTTCGAGATATGTAGAGATATTCCGATTTTTGTAATCTCGTATTGCTTCTTTCAATTTGTTGCATAAGTGGTTTAAGTATGTTTTATGCTGGGGAGCACGGAGTTGTTGCCATCTTTTTCGCACTCTCCTCTTTTCTCTTACCAGTTCTATTATTTCCGACGGATATTTTATTTCACTACTTGCTTTCTCTTTTCTAGTTTATTATTTTTCTTACGCGCTGTCACCGTACAACTTGCAACATGTGTATTAAGGGTATTAGAAAACAAATTAAAAGCTTCATTGGGATCATTTGCTGTCCATATCTCAGACCAGTTTTCAAGCATTAAGTGATTAGTAAGCTCAACGAGGTTCACGTTCTTAGACTGAAAATAAGGATCATGTTTTTTACTTTGAACGTTATTCGATTGAAAGAACAAACAGACCATTGAATGGTCAGAAATTCTCAGATCAGCAGTGCTACTAACAAGAGACAATTTAGATTTACAATCAAGCTTACAGAAAATATAGTCAATACAAGTGTTGGAGGGTTGTCTTGTAGGGAAATTTACGCACGACTCTAAGCCATTGGCATACATTAATGATTGATATCTTAAGGCAGCAGGTGATTCGCTCAAGATATCCAGATTAATATCACTAGCTAAAATAAGATCCCTTACTTTTTCCTCGTTTAATAAATAGCGTAGCTCATCAATAAATTCCTCTTTACTCATATCATGAAGTCTATAGCAACCAAGAATAACCGTCTGTTCTGTATTAATAGTGCAACTTATTCTTATCTTGTCAATTATATACTCATATGAAAATGGCAACACAAGTGTCGATGCGAAAAATGCATTTTCATTTAACTTCCGAAGAACCGACTTTAACAAACTTAAAAACCTCATCAGCAACATTAACTTTGACTTTATTGCTGAGACGACTAAGATTGATCTTGCCTTATCAACGTTCTATTCGTTAATTTTCTCCTGCTTTGCCCAATCGGTTCCATATACCTTCCGAAAGGACTGCATGTCAGCTCCTCCCTGGTACAACAAGGAGTTGCGCTCTCTCCGTAATTACAGAAACAAGTTGTGGCATAAATTCTTAAGGACTCGATCTGATTCCGACTACAGTAATTATCGATTGGTATATAATCGTTTTTCTGAACTTTGTGAGTCTCTTTACCTTGAGTACTTCTACCGCATGCAATTTAACTTAGTCTCAGACCCTAAACGCTTCTACCAGTTTGTTAATACCAAAAGAAAGTCAGACGGCTACCCATCTATTCTCAAATTTCTCAGTGAATCTTCTGCCGACCCGAAAACCATTGCAAATTTCTTTGTCTGTCATTTTAATAAATCCTTTTCTAAGAAAACAGCTGAACCCGATCCTAGTTACTTTAGCTTTAGCTATATGAGAAACTATCCTGAGACATCATCCATTTCGCTAAATATAACAACATCTTTGGTGTCTGATAACATTACCAAACTTAAAGATGATTTTTCTTCCGGTCCTCCCCTTGCTGCCCTATTTAACTTGTCTGTCTCAACAGGTACTTTCCCTTTCCTATGGAAGGAATCTTACATCATCCCTATTCATAAAAAAGGAAGTAAGGCCGAAGTCGATAATTATAGGCCCATAGCAAAACTCTCTTGCATACCCAAACTTTTTGAAAGCATAGTCTATCAACAACTGCTTCCGTACTGTAGGCCAGCTATCTGTACAAATCAGCACGGTTTCATGAAAGGTAAATCAACGACCACTAACCTAACAGCAAATGCCAAGCGATAACCTATTCCCGCAAATGTTTACCTCCCCCTCCAAGAAACTACTTCATCTGCGATGAACCTATTCCTTCCCCTACCCAAGTACGGGATCTAGGAATAATTTGTGACAGAGAATTGAATTTCGACTCACATATTGACAGCATTATAAATAAAGCTAACTCTGCACTTGGTTTTATCAAACGCTGGTCGAAAGAATTTTCCAACCCTTACGTTACAAAGTCCCTGTACATTACTTTTGTAAGGCCTCTTCTCGAATATTGCAGCCAAGTTTGGTCACCCTATAAACTAACCCACATTCAAAGAATAGAAGCAGTCCAACGCAGGTTTATCCGTTTCGCACTTCGTGGTCTACCCTGGGCAGTTCAGTTTTTTCAGTTTTTAATGCATTTTTATTTATATTACTAAATGGACACTTAAATGCTATACAAAAAAACGCTTAAAAATTAGCTTAATTAACTTAAAATTATCTTACTATAACTTACTGGCCCCATGCGGGCACTCTAAGTTAAACCTAATACTTAAATTATGTCTTTCGACGTATCTTACATTACATGTTTATACTATGTCTATTTATTATAATTAGAACTAAGAAAACATTTTTTAAGAAAAACTTAGTATCATGACTTATATTTTTTTTTAACTTATTATAAAACTTAAAACTAAAACTTACAAACTACCTAAGAATAAGTCTTAATTTACTTAACCTACTTACATCTAATACATAATATATACATATATAATATATATACATTATATATATATACGTAATATATAAATACATGTACATACATATATACACACATATATATATATATATATTTTTTTTTTTTTTTTTTCTCTTAAATCTAACTTAATTCTGCCTAAAACTATGTAAGCCGGCCAATGCTAAAACAAACAAATATAGGCTGACCCACTTTGCTTCGCATGAAGCTATCTATTGCTGGAGGAATTCGACGACGACGCATCCTCTTCTTCAACAAGCCACCAAAATTGTTGGTGCTGCCGAGCAACATCCCTCATGTCGCGACTCCCTACCGACCTACTGAACCGGAGACGCTCCGCACTGCCGTGTGCGACGTCTCTATCGTAGTGGAGTCGCCTGTCCGCGACGTGGAAGATTAGCTGCACAGCCAATCTGTCCTGGATCAGACCTTTACTATCTAAGTAGAGGAACGCTTCTGGAGGAATAAAGCCGTCAAAGCGAACTCTCTCGTGATACATATAATTAGGGTAGTAAGCCCCGGAGATCAGGTTGTTCGATGAGGTCATTGCTCTTGCAATGTGCCCTCGAGTCAACTTAATGACGAAATTGTCCACTCTTATTAGATTCGCCCTATTGTACAAGACCTCATTACGATAGAATTTTATGTACTCAGACTCTGGTGTTCTGTATAAGCGAAGACAAGTCCTAAGACAAGCCCTCTCAAACACCCGAATCTTTTCCAATAAACTTGCTCTCACGTTGAACCACACAGGACATCCAAATACAAGCATGGGCCTGATAAGGGCCATGTAGCAGATCACCTTCACCCTCGCATCGAGTTGGCTGTTATTAAACAGTCTCTTTGTAAGGGCAAAAGCACCTCTGGCTCTGGCCAGAGCAACATCTATATGTTTGTTAAAATATAGATATTGATCTAGCCAGATCCCAAGGTATCTGACTACATTTCGACAAGCAAGTGGCTGTCCATGTTGTCCGACGATAGAGAACTTCCGCCAATTCTTTCTGGTATCCCTAGAGGCCCCAGACAAAGGCGTCCTAAACAAAATGGTTTCCGATTTCTGAAAGTTGATTTTCAACTTCCAGTCATCGCAATATCGCTTAATTTTATCGAAGTCACGTTGCAAAAGTATGTTAATGACCTCAATCTTTGGACCTGATCTGTACGCGATTAAGTCGTCTGCGTACGCTATGGCATGGTGAAGTGAACCTATCAGATCACTTGTGTAAATGTTGAATAGGATCGGCGAATTTACCGCACCTTGTTGCAGGCCGTTTTTAATGTTAAATGTTCCAGCAGAAGTCACATCGCCATTCTTCACGATGAACTGTCTACTGGAGAGCATATCAAAAAGAATATACAGTAGTGGTTTACTAAGGCCCAACCTGTCCAGCTTGAAAAAGAGTCCCTCTAACCATACGGTATCGAAGGCCTTTTCCAAGTCAATTAGGCAGGCACCAGTGCACTGTCTTTTGCTTTTGTTCCATTGGATATCAGAAACCAGTTTAGACGCGGCATGAATGATATCATGTCCCGCCTGGAAACCGAATTGATTATCCGGAACTATGTGTTTGTCCTCAACCCACTTAGTCAGGACTCTATTGATCACCTTCTCGAAAACCTTGCTGATGTTTGGAAGAAGACTGATCGAGCGGAGATTCGCCGGATTGGAAGTATCTTTATTCCTTTTGGGAATGGGATGTACCACCGCAGTTTTCCAATGCGCTGGATAATGTGCATTATTCATTGCATTATTAAACAGGGTGGTATAAATGTTCACCGCTTCTAGTGGGAGATGTCGTAGCACAATGTTCGGTATTTCATCGGTTCCCACCGATTTCTTACTTCTAAGTGATTCGAAGATCGTTTGGAGCTCTTCCTTCGAAATGAACGGTGGTAATACCCTTTCGTTGGTGATGACATTATTTGCCATATTTTCGTCACTGAACTGGGTGAAACCCGAGCTCTCGAATCGCCAATTCGCAATTTCATTTCGAAGGCAGGAATTGTGCACAAGGACTCGACTCTCCAGGTCGTGGTTCGGGCCAATCATGTCCTTCGCCTTGTACACTTCCTGGAAAGTCGCTCCTATAGCCTCTACCTTCTCCTGCGGATCCTCAATCACAAAGAAGTTGTCATCATCAACTGCCTCATTTGGATCAATGCCTGCTGCTACAAGTATTTGTTCGTTGTTCGTCGTTCGGGCGATTTTGAGACATGGAAGGTCGTTTTGATTATTTCTCCGAAATATTTTATTTATTTGCGGGAACATATTCGGGTTGCTGGTGTTTACAGTTTACAGCCCGAATTTTGTTGCCCCAATACAAACTTACAGAGTTTCTGTAATTTTCTTTTATTAATGTTTGGAGGTTTTTAATTGACGACTTCAATGCCATGATCTCCGGGTTATATCTGTCAGTGAACTGTCTGTACAAGGTTTTTAGTCTTGACAGCAGTCTACTTTTGTGTCGGTGCAGTGCGTCAATAGTTGCGTTGCGGAATAAGTCTTCGTCGTCAGTGTGTTGATACCGAGGTATCGTTTTGTCCATAGTTCGTTTAATTGTCTCGTCCATTAGTTTTAGATACCCGTCAATCTCCTCGTTTGACATATTTGTGTTGGACGGTGGGTAGAGCGAATTCGAGGAGAGTGCTCTCGTCAGTTTTCTGGTGAAGTGTGTCCAACGCACCCTACTATAATTGTAGGAATGCCTTTGGACAAACTCATCCAATTCCGCAATTTCGTTGGGAATAGTTATTTCGGTGCTGAGACCGCAATGGTCACTGTCATACACGAAAGTGAGCAGACAGTTTGTAGTTTGTTGGTTAGTGCACGTCAGTTGTATTCGTGAATCGAACAGCAGGAGATCCAGATAGGACCCGTGTCTGGGAAACGACGGACTATCCGTGGCTTTGAGGCCGAGTCGATACATCACACTGTGCTGACTCCACCAATTGATTAGTAGATTCCCTCTAGTATTTGGTGTATTATTTCCCCAATCTCTATGTTTGGCGTTTAAATCTCCGCCGATAATAAAATAGTTTTCCTCCAATTCCAGCCTCAAGAATCGAAACAGTGTCTCGAGCTCTGAGATGAATAAGGTGGATTGAGTAGCCTTAGATGCATAAACAGACACCATGTATAACCGCTTTCCACTACGGAAAGGGATGTACATGATGCATGCTTCCAGCACCTGAAACCTACGTACTACACGACTGTATACTCTTTTGAAACGCAGTCCCTTTCTTACAAAGATCGCAACACCACCTCCTTGAATAGAATTGGGTCGGTTTCTTCGTAATATTTCATATCTTCTGTGCCTCATTTTGTGTCTTTTGGTAAGCTTAGTTTCGCTAACCAAAAGTACATCAAGGGCTTGGTCTTTAAGCAACTTAAATAGTGCGGCTCTTCGTTCGAGCCTAATCAATGAATTAACATTCACTGCAAGGACCTTCAGGGTTTGCTCCGCCATGGCCCGCTGAAGCTGAGCCATCTGCCCCTGAATAGAGAGCAAGATAGCCAGCATGTCAGGTACAGGTTCGGGTGCTCTAGGCGCTGGGGCCTGAGAAACTACCTTTGCTTGTTGTACCGTAGTTCCCCTACCTGCCGCCATTTGGGCGTAGGTAACTTGGGGAGTAACGGCTGGTGTTTGTGCCTGCACGAATGGACGTTTAACTTCCACTTTCTGCTGCCGAGCCAGATTTACTCTTTTTATGTATTGGAATTTGGGACAACCCCGATAATTTGCGGTATGTCCCGTGTTCCTACATAAACCACAAGAGAGTTGGCTTTTTTCCGACGCTCCGTCCTTACCTAGAGCGCATTCCTCTGACTTGTGGTTCTTTCCACACTTCACGCATCGAGGCTGCATTTCGCAGTTCGACGCGGCGTGCCCGAACCTTTGGCAGCGAACACATTGTAAAATGTCCACTGTGTTACAGTGGATCGCATGCCTATCTAATGATAATCTTTTTATAAAAAAGTTGTTGCCTATGGCCGGCTTACACAGTTCTATTGTCTCTTTGAGTTCCATTTTATATGTATTTATAGGTGGAACCCTGGTTTTAGATGTATTTTGCTGTTGTTGTTGTCGTTGTGGTTGCTGTTTTTGTTGATGTTGTTGTTGATGTTGCTGGCTCTTTTGCTGCTGCTGTTGTTGTTGTTCTTGTTGTTTGTGTAATGTCCGCTGATTTGTTTTTCTAGCCTGTGTATGTTTAGGCTGCTGTTTTGGTTTGTGTTGTTGCTCTTGTGTCGTTATGTGTTGGGTTTCTTTTGCTGCTAGTTGTCGTGGCTGTTGAGAATTTAGCTGATCCTTTTCCCTCCTTGCTATTTGTTTAGCTTTAATAGCTAACACTCTTTGCTGGAGAAGCTTTATATTATTTTTTATGTCCTCTACCTCATCATCTTCGTCATCTGACTCAGAGGCCGCCAGAGATGCAAACATATTATCATCTTCCATACGGCCTTCTCCATCATCGGACACACATGGGAAATTACCTTTGAGTGTCATTTGCCTCGTTTGCTGCTGTGCTGCTGCCCTTGTTAATATTGTTGGCGCTGTTTCCCTCACTCCACCAGGCAGCTTCTCTGTGGATGCTGACAGGGAAGGGCACTTCATTAGGTCCGGAGTAGTCTTCAGCTTCCTCTTCCTTTTCATTTTTGGCTCTGGTTGGCTTGAAGCACTTGAAGCATCGCCAGATTTTTCAGCTGGTCCCGCTATAGGCTTAGCGGACCGCTCTCCGGAATGCATCGCGTGATGTTGTTTGCTCACTTTTTATTATTTTTATTTAAATTAAAAGAAACGATGGATTTGATGTCGTCATGCGTTACGTTGACCTTCAGTCCATCTTGTAAAATCTTGACGGTACAACTGAGTGCATTGGCACTGTCGAGATTTGGTAAGCCAGTGTGTTGGAGTTTGGCGACCTTATCATGCAGTATTTTGTTTTCACTTTTTAGAGAATTGACTTCTCACCCGTTTCACCTGTAAGATCTTCCTTTTCAGATATTTTGAAACAGTTGTGTTCCTGAAATCTGTCAAACTTATCAACAGTAGTGTCATCACACTTTTCCTTGTCCACAAAACGAACCTTTGAAGTCTAAATTCTGCGCTGTTTTGCATCTGTGTTATAAAATTCGGTTTGTTTGTGTTAAGAATTCAGTTCATTTTTCAGGCACATATCAAGGAAATCTTCAATTTGCCCAACGTTGATGGTGGCTCCGTTCATAAGTTACGTGATTTAAGTGATAGCGTAAATTCTCATCTGAGAGCGTTCAATACATTGGGGAGCAAAGAAGAACTGTCGGATGAATTGCTGATACATCTCGTTCTAAGCAAGTTGGACTCCAAAAATCGAACGAAGTGAGAAGAAGATACGCCTTTCAATGCCTTGCCCAAATGGAATCAATTGTCACTCTTCATGGAAAAACGATGTCATACACTAGAAACAATGGTCAGTGCAACGCGTCTTGGATATAAGAAATCATACACAGTCAACAACTCACGTAAGTCTAACAAAACAACAATTCATACAACTTTTATCACATCAAATATACCTTTATTTGGTTGTCGTTTTTGTGGGTCTAATGATCACACTATTTACCTTTGTGAGATATTCGCTAAGCTTTCACCTGAAAATCGCTATCGTGAAGCAAAGGCTAAAAAACTTTGCATAAATTGCCTTCGAGGTGGACACCAAGCTCGCAATTGCAGTTCACATAATTGTAAATATTGCTCCCAACGGCATAGTACGTTGCTACATATGGGTCCCATTATCAATAGGAATTTCCAAACAAATGTTTTACCTATACGAGTAGAATCCAGAAACTTGCCGACGACTCATACTGACTTAAATCTTCAATCGAATAATACCGTTCTTGTATCTAGATCTTACCAAGAATAATCATCTTCTAATAAAAATCATCTAGAATACAAACCTTTCGTATTTCTAGCAACAGCCTTAGTTCTTGTGCGAGATCGCTACGATGCCTACGTTCCTTGCCGAGAATTGTTTTACTCATGTTCACAGATGAATTTTGCTACTGATTGCCTCATTCAGCACTTCAATCTAAAACGCACGAAAGCTAGCAATCCGATTGGCGGTATTGGAGAAGTCAGCACAGTATCCAAATTTAAATCCAATATTGTTATGAGATCTCGCCTTAATGAGTACACCGTTAGTCTAGACGTCCACATTCTACCTTCTATTACATCTAACCAACCTGACCAGAATCTGGATATAGATGATTTTAATCTACCAGCAAATGTAGAGTTAGCGGATCCTTATTTTAACCAATCCCAAAGAATTGATTTACTGATCGGCGCAGAACTATTTTTTGATCTGTTGTCAGTGGGGCAAATTCGCTTGGGTGAGAATTTACCCCTTCTGCAGAAATTTAATTTCGGTGGGGGCGAAAGCCCCCATTTATTCGGCTTAATACAAGCTATAACTTAAAATTAAACTTAAACTAAAACTTAAAACTAAGGCTGATTATTCTGGTGAAGGAGAACCGATTTGTGGTAGGAAGTGGTGCGGTGGAAGTCAAAGGCGCTAGGGTTTGAATTAATTTTTCGTAGCATGCGGGAGATTGGTTCGTTCGCGCCATAGGTGGTGTGGTGGGTTGGGAGATAGAAGAGACGAGGGGTACGTAGATTACGAGGGTTAGTGTTGAGGAAAATAGAATTGTGAAGGGACGTGCATTCAACCTGACCTGAAAGAAGTCGATGAATGAAGAGAAAGTCGGCTGCATCTCTGCGTTCCTCAAGGGTGTTTAGGTTAATAAGGTTGAGACGGTTTTGATAGGGGGGCAGAGTAAAAGAATCATCCCAGGGCAAACCTCGAAGAGCGAATCGAAGAAAACGGCGCTGGATGCTTTCGATTCTCGAGATATGAACGCGCTGATATGGGGACCATACTTGACTGGTGTACTCAAGGAGGGGACGAACAAAGGTAATATAGAGGGACCTGGTCACGTATGGGTTGGTGAATTCTTTGGACCATCGTTTTACAAAACCTAGTGCAGAATTGGCTTTAAGGATTATCCCATCCATATGCAAACGGAAGTTGAGCTCCCTATCACACAAAATGCCGAGGTCGCGAAGAGATTCAACGGAGGAGATAGGTTGGTTGTGGAGAAGGTAGAGTCGGGGAGGAGATTTGAGCCGCTTATGTGAAAAGGTGATGGATTCGCATTTGGTGATATTAAGTTCCAAACAATTTTTGAGGCACCAGATCGAAAAACTATCAAGGTCTTGTTGAAGAAGGAAGGAGTCATGGGGAGAGGAAATGGTTTTGAAAAATTTGGTATCGTCGGCGTAAAGGGAGACGGACGAGTATTTAATGATCCTATCGAGATCATTTATGGTTAATATAAAGAGAAGGGGACCGAGATGGCTACCTTGAGGAACTCCAGAGGTGGCCAAAAATGGAGCGGAGTGGGCTGACCTAAAACGAACACTGTAAAAACGGTTTTCGAGGTAAGAGGATATCCATTTTAACAGTATGGGTTCAAAGCCGAGGGCAGACAATTTAAAGAGTATTAATCGATGAGAGATTTTATCGAAGGCTTTGCTAAAATCGGTTGCAACTACATCGACTTCTTTGCCGTTCTCTAGGGCAGAGATGGCAAAGGATACGAATTCAACGAGATTTGTGGTGGTTGACCTACCCTTTAGGAAGCCATGTTGTCTAGGGGAAATAAGTGATTTGCATTGGAAACTTAGAGCTTCATACAAAATACTTTCGAGGAGTTTGGGTATATGGGAGAGTTTAGCGATTGGACGATAGTTTATTATTTCGTTCTTTGATCCCTTTTTGTGGATCGGGGTTATAAAAGAGGTTTTCCAAACCTGAGGAAATTCTCCTTGTGAAAGGGATAGACGAAAGAGATCAGAAAGGGCAAGGGAAAGAGACGAAGAACATTTTTTAAGAAATATGGCAGGGAGGCCATCTGGACCGGGTGTAAATTCGTCATTGAGTTGGTGTAATTTATATTCGATATAGGAGGGGTCCAAGATGTGAGAGAGAAGTGGGCCGTTGGAGAAGTTCAGTAGGTAACGAAAATAGGATGGATCTGGTACAAAGGATTCCTTGGTGAAGGATTGTTTAAAGAAGCTGGCAAATAAGTTGGCAATCGTGAGTGGATCGGTTGATGACTTGTTGTTGAAAGAGAGGGAAGGAGGGTAACCATCGGACTTTCTTTTGTAGTTAACAAATTGGTAAAAAGACTTAGGGTCATTTATAAGGTTGACTTGCGCATTGTTAAGGTAACGCTGGTAAAGGGAATCGTAAAGTTCGGTGAAATTAAGATAAGCACCAAGATAGTTGGAATAGTCGGACAAGGATCTGGTACGCAGGAAAACAGCCCATAACTTGTTTCTCTTATTTCGTAAGGAACGAAGCTTGCGATTATACCAGGGAGGACTAGTAGATGATGTTTTAAGGCGGGAAAACGGAACGTAAAGGCTAAAAGAATTAAATATTTCTTTATAAAAAATGGATAAGGCATCATTTACGCTTAGGTTGTGAAAGTTAAAGGGGGATCTGCTAAGATAGTCACTGATTTTGTGAAAGTTTGCTTTATGAAAGTCGTAGGATGAGAGAGTTGTGGGAGGAGTGGACTGGAAAGAAGAGTTATGAAAAAATGAAAGTAGAGGGGGGGGGGGGTAGTTGTCGATTGTAGAGAGAGATAGGGGACAAAGTGAGACTGAGGAGTTAATTGAATCTGTTGTGAAAATAAGGTCCAATTGCCTGCCCATATAGTTGGATACACCACTGACTTGGCATAGACTTGAGTCTGTTAAGCGATCTAAGAAGAGACATTCCTTAGCTGAGTTGGCATTTGAAGTGATGAAGAACGATTGATCGTCTGATGGAATCCACTGTAGCTGAGGAAGATTAAAGTCGCCGAGAACAAAGATATCGTCAGTAGAGTCAGACAGGTCAATTAAATAGTCGATCGCATCGACAACAAGTTGGTAAGATTCGGTAGGTTGAGCTGGCAGGATGTAGCAACATAAAACGTAAAGGGACTTGAAAGGGAGTGATATTTTTATAGCGACAAAGTCGACTTTAGAGGATGAAGAGATGGTAATGGGAGAAGAGTTAAGGCTGTTGTGGATCGCCAGTAGGACGCCTCGAGAAGGGGAATCATCATGTGGGCGGGTAGGATCGTCGTCGCGAAAAACATTAAAAGTAGGGGGGAACAATTCCTGGTTCTTTATGTCGGGAATCAAATTGGTTTCAATCAAGGCGTAAATATCAAAGGGACGAGAATGCGATTGACGTAGGACAGCATTGGTTTTAGAGCCAAGACCTCTTACATTCTGGTAGTAAAATGTAAAAGGGATGTTGTGGGGTGGAGATGTATGGCGGGATGGTTTAAGTGCTGACGAGGAAGGCACGTTATGGACGAAAAAATTTATCGTGGTCAGCTCGGCTTCGCTGTAGGTGTGAGACTCGTTTAGAGTGAATGTAGTGGCCGAAAGCAGCAAGGTCGTCTGCTACTTTCTGAGGGGACATGCTAAAAATCTCGTGGTACCTGACATAAAGGTTCCTGAGACTGATAGGGTCGGTAGGGAGGCCTTCCTGCTGGATGGATACCATGACGCTGGTTTTGGTCTTCCCTTCGTAGCAGACCGAGTCCGATTTGTCGTGTAGATAGGCGAGAAAGAGATGAATGTTTTCATATATCTTTCTCTCTCTAAGCTTAGAGAGTGCATAGCGACTTTCTGTAGTTCCATTGGTTTGCTGGGTTAGTTTAACTGTGGGGGGAAAAAGAGGATCAAGAATAGGGGCAGTGGAGGAAGGAGATGGAGATTCGTGGTTGGATATGGAGTTGGGCGCCGGATGAGATGTTGGGTTTAGGTTATGGGAGTTAATAAAATTAGGGTACTTAGCTCCAGTTTGTAGGTCGAAGTTAGGAAATGAGTTGTTTGCTGGGATCGGTGGCGTAGAAGATTGAGAAGGGATAATATGGGTGGTTGGGGTTAAGTTGAAAGAGACGCGTTGGCGCGGGGGCTTGGGTGGAACATTGGAAATTAGCGGATTAGAGGATTGGTGTGTAAGGGCTTTGTGTCGGATAAGTGAAGAGGGGGGGACTAAAATCGGGGAACAAATTCGTTTTGAGGCTCCACTTGGGATCGGGTTGGATTGTTGCAGGAAAGCTGAAGCCATACAAACCAACTCTATTTAGTTTCAATGCAGTTGCTCAGGAAGTTCCTGAAAATCTCCTTTTGGGAGATTGAAACACATGAAACCGTTTCGAATATTCCAATAGTTGAGGAAATTGAGTGTGAAGACTTTTTTTGTCGGACCTACCAACGCCTTCCATCTGGCCAATTTTCTGTTCGTTTGCCTTTAAAAGAAACCCCGAATGAGCTGGGAAACTCATTTAAACTTGCTCAGAAGCGTTTCTACTCGTACAATCTGGAATCAAAACTGTATCGAAACCCCCATCTAAGAAAACAATACATTGAATTTATTAATGAATACATTCAACTCAATCATATGTCGCAGATACATCCTGACGTTCTCAATAGAAATCACTTCTTCCTTCCGCACCATTGCGTTACTAAAGCCGATAGTACTACCACCAAACTTCGCGTAGTATTTGATGGCTCTGCGAAATCTTCGACAGGGCTTTCATTAAATGATATTCTTATGGTAGGCCAAACTATTCAAGATGATTTATTTACTATTCTAATTCGTTTTCGAATGCATCATTTTCCAATCACGGCTGATGTGTCGAAAATGTACCGCTGTGTACGAATTCAGCCACCTGACGATAGCTTGCAACTAATCCTATGGAGAGAAAATAAGAATGACCAATTGGGTATTTTTAAACTAAACACCGTGACATACGGAACTTCTTCAGCATCCTTTCTGGCTATACGTTCAATGATTCAGTTGTCATTAGACGAACATATCAATTTTTCTATTGGCTCTAAAATTATACAAAAGGACTTTTACGTTGATGACTTATTAACTGGAGCAAACACCCTCAAAGAAATTGTTGAAATAAAAGATCAAACCACAGAATTGTTAAAACTAGGAGGTTTTCACCTACGCAAATGGTGCTCTAACAGTGATTTGTTTTTAAACACAATTTCTGAAGAAAATAAGGAAACTTTCCTAGAAATAAATCGCAGTCAAGTGACTAAAACACTCGGACTTATCTGACAGCCCGACATGGATGAATTTCGCTTCTTTTGCCCCCCTATAGAAAACCAACAAATTGTAACTAAGAGATCAATCCTTTCTCGAATAGCCAAGCTCAATGATCCTCTTGGCCTTATAAGCTCAATTGTAATAAAAGCAAAAATGTTAATGCAGTCGCTCTGGAAAGAAAGATTACATTGGGATGAATCACTACCACAACAATTGCATTCTACTTGGCTGGAATATAGTAGTTAACTAACAGAAATAAATAATTTAAAATTTCCACGGTACGTGGTTCTTCCCAACTGCACTCATGAAGCGCATGGATTTGCTGATGCTAGTCAAAACGCTTATGGAGCTTGTATATATTTACGAAGTGAAGATCCAATGGGTAAAGTTAGCGTACAACTACTTTGTTCAAAATCTCGAGTTACGCCAGTGAAAACTGTCTCCATTCCCCGACTAGAGCTATGTGCTGCCCTCCTGTTATCAGAGTTAATGCAACGGATTCGAATAATCCTTAAACTAGAAACTTGCAAGGCATTCTGCTGGAGTGATTCTACTATAGTTTTGTCATGGTTACAATTCAATGCTTGTAACTGGAATACATTCGTTTCGAACAGAGTAGCTAAGATTCAAAACCTATCGGCACATACTGTTTGGCGACACGTCCCTACGAATTTGAATCCAGCTGACTTAATTTCGCGTGGTGTTTCTCCTAAGAATTTGCTACAGCTTTCTATTTGGGTCTCGGGCCCCAAATTTTTACTAGAAAACGAGGAGCGATGGCCGATACTAAGTAAATTTCAAAAAAATTCTTCCAGAAGGACGAACCACTAATGCCACTGCTTTACTTGCTGGCCTTAGAAACGGAGATTTGTCTACAGTCTGTAAGTTTCTTAATTCATTCTCCCAAATAGTCAGAGTATTCGCGTATATGCTTCGTTTCTATTACAATGTGAGGTCAGATATTGATAACCGCAAAATGGGTCAGTTAACTATCAAGGAATTGGATTTGGGATTGAAGTACATTATTCGGATGATACAAAGAAATGAATTTTCTGAGGAATACAGGCGATTATCATCTAATCAAGAAGTAAAGGAGACAAGCAATTTGAAGTCCTTAACACCTTTCCTGGATGAATTTGGAGTTATGCGAGTTCGTGGACGTCTTCAAAACTCTTCTTTATCATTTGAAAGCAAACATCCGATTATTCTTCCTAGGACTCATCCATTTACCTCAGCTGTAATTAATCATTTTCATATTAAGAATATGCATGCTGGGTGTCACGCTTTATTGGCTGCACTCAGAATGGAGTTTTGGCCAATTGGAGGCAAACATACCATAAGGAAGGCTATCAACAAATGCATTCGTTGCTACAAGGCTCGTACAATGGTCATGCAGCAGTTACAGGGAAATTTACCATCTCAGCGCGTTCAACAATCGCGACCCTTCTTTACGAGTGGTGTTGATTTTTGTGGACCGTTTTATGTTCACTCTCGAATACGTGGTCGAGCACCTACAAAAACATATATATGTCTTTTCGTTTGTTTTGCAGTTAAGACCGTTCACTTGGAGCTAGTGACTGATCTTTCCTCTGCTGCGTTTTTAGGCGCTCTTAAAAGGTTTATTGCCAGACGTGGCAAGCCGCAAACGATTTTTTCCGACAATGCTACTAATTTTGTGGGAGCGAACGCTGAATTGAAGGAACTGCAACATTTATTTCATTCTAAAGCACACATTGACTCGGTATACCAAACTTGTCTTAATGATGGTATTCAGTGGAAATTTATACCAGCCCGTTCTCCACATTTCGGAGGATTGTGAGAGTCCTCAATTAAAACTGCTAAATACCATTTTCGTCGTGTCGCTGGCTATGCTTCGTTGTCCTTTGAGGAATTGCATACGCTATCTTGTCAAATTGAAGCCATTATTAATTCTCGACCTTTTAGTCCCATTTCAGACGATCCCTCCGATATGCAGGCTCTGACACCAGGGCATTTTTTAATTGGCGCACCGCTTACTGCAACGTTAGAACCGGATATTACAGATTCAAATCCAAATCGATTAACAAGATGGCAAATTGTACATTTTACAATGCAACATTTTTGGAAAAGGTGGTCCAAGGAATATTTAACTTCACTTCAACAACGCCAAAAATGGGAACGAGAAGAATCTAAAATTTCAGTTGGAGCGCTGGTGCTGCTTAAGGATGACAATCTTCCCCCATTAAAATGGTCACTAGGAAGAGTTCTCGAAGTCTTCCCTGGAGCTGATGGACTTGCTCGAGTTGTTAGTATCAAAACATTAAATGGTGTGTAAAAAAGGGCCATAACAAAAGTCTGCAAGCTTCCCCTTGATAACGAAAAAACAGTGTCTTGAACGCCAAGCTTTCAACGTCGTGTGGATGTTAAGAATTCAGTGAATAGATTTATAAACCTAAATTGAATATGGTACGAATAATTTTGCGCATTACTGTATAAAGAAAATCTAATATTTGAATTTACTGTAAATCTCTAAATTTTCTATTGAAACCATGTTATTCTATTATATCGTATGATCAAGATCACACGATTCTTTATTGTATCGCTTTTTTAACGACTGTAAGCAGTTCTCAGTTTTTTGCGAGAAGTCAAGTAAACAACATCTAATCAAGTAAAATTATAATTTCGTTTCGGTTTACTTCTTTTTGTGGTTTTTGCTGGAATTATAATATAATTCAAAAATTCTTGAATTATCAAACAGTTTGCGTTTTATTGACTTTAGTTTTGCATTTTAACGCAAAATGTCCTATAAACTTGCACTTGTTGCATTTAGCGTTTTTAGCGGGGCAAATTTGGCTACTTGCTAAATGCTTGCGAGACCCATATCTGCTGCATTCCCCTGTGAACCTATTCTCACCATTGGAAACAACACGGTTGATGCTTCCATGAGTGCAGTAGTGGGCAGAATCATGGCCTCCGACTCGTTATTAATTTCTTCATATACATGGCATATGTTCAGTAAAGAAGAAGTAAATACATATGTTCAAAACCTGACGGCAGGAAAAGAAACAAATTACTCGCTTTGGAAAGCTTTAAAATGCTTAAAAAGGCCCAAAATCCCCGCGCCACCAATCAAGGTCGGCAATAACGAATGGGCTAAGGGGGATAAGGAAAAAGCGGAGGTTTTTGCCGACTATCTTGAAGAAATTTTCAAGCCCTCCGACGGCCCGACACTGGCACCCGGCACCAGTTCTTTAGAAATAGCATATAGTAATTTTGTAATGACAAATGCAACTCTTGCTGAAATCAAAACTGTAATAAGGAAATTAAAACCAAAGAAGGCTCCGGGGTATGACCTTATTACCGGAGAAGTTCTGAAAATGCTACCTCAAAAAGCACTTATAAAGCTCTTACACATTATTAACGCGGCTCTGAGGCTTGAATACGTGCCAAGCCAGTGGAAAGTTGCAGAAGTCATTATGGTACTAAAACCAGGAAAACCTCCAAACGATAAAAAATC
This sequence comes from Volucella zonaria, assembly GCA_963966105.1. Classification (NCBI taxonomy): domain Eukaryota; kingdom Metazoa; phylum Arthropoda; class Insecta; order Diptera; family Syrphidae; genus Volucella; species Volucella zonaria. Next base: position 135,655,105 of record OZ014531.1, read on the forward strand.
ATACAGACCCATTTCTCTTCTACCGATCCTGTCGAAAATCTTTGAGAGGATTTTGCTAAAACGTCTTCTCCCAATTATCGAAAACCAAAATCTTATTCCCAGCCATCAATTTGGATTTCGGACTAAGCATTCAACAATTGATCAGGTGCATAGAATTACTGATGTAATTGAAAGATCCCTGGAAGAAAAAAGATTTGTTCGAGCGTATTTCTTGACGTCTCACAAGCTTTTGACAAAGTATGGCATGAAGGTTTGAAGTTCAAACTGCGACGAATTTTGCCATTAAAGCTTTATAATATATTGACAAGCTATTTTGAAAACAGAATTTTTCGCGTTCGATACGGAAATGATGTTTCGAAATTTAAAGATATCCTAGCCGGAGTACCGCAGGGAAGCGTACTGGGCCCACTTTTGTACCTTTTATATACAAGAGATATACCACACGTCGAGGATACTGTTCTCGCTACTTTTGCTGACGACACCGCTATCTTAGCGGTTGGAGAATCAATAGAAGACTCAACGGCGAAACTTCAGACTGCTTTAAATAAAGTCTACGAGTGGACAAAGATCTGGCGAATTACCTTTAATGAGACAAAATCTGTACATGTTGACTTCACCTACAGAAAGATAAATCACTTGCCCATTTCTATAAACTCGGTGTATATCCCCTTTGCAAACGAGGCTAAGTATTTGGGAATGACACTTGACGCGAAGCTTAAATGGAAAACGCATGTTAGAAAGAAACGAAAAGAACTAGAGGCCAAATACAGAGAAATGTACTGGCTACTTCGTAAATATTCCAAGCTAAGCTTAGAAAACAAGCTGCTTCTTTATAAGCAAGTGCTAAAGCCGGTGTGGACCTATGGTATACAACTCTGGGGTTGTACTAAGAAATCAAATGTAAATATAATACAAACTTTTGAAAATAAAGTGCTACGACAATTTGTGCGTGCCCCATGTTTTATAAGAAATAATGACCTGCATCGAGACCTCGGAGTTCCTTTCGTGGAAGATGAAGTCAGGAACTGCGCACGAAAACATAAAGTCCGGTTAAGCGGCCATATCAACAATACAGTCCTAGAAGTCTTAGACGAACGAAACATACTACGCCGTCTTCAACGAACTAAACCGTTGGACCTTGCGCGATAAATTGAAACCGCATTAAGAAAGCGGAATATGTAGGGTCTTCCATTGGAAAGTGTCCTACCAATCGTGACTAACTTATGAAATAAAAACTGCTTGATAAGTTCTACTTAGTTGCGGTATTAAAATCAACAATGAAGGGAGGTGTTTTTAGTGAGTAAGAATCTCACACTACTATGAGCACGCGCTTCTGATCCTCATAGTGTCTGATGGAAGATTTTCACCTGCCCTCGCCGGAAAAAAAAAAAAAAAAAAATATACATGACACATTTCGATGATCTCTGCTAATGTATGCTCTTTTTCTAATAGACGGTTTTTTAGGTCTCTAGGTGCCCACGCATCTATAAGTTTGTCCTTTATGTTTATTTCCAAGATCTGTTCTTTTGTTTCCCCAAATTGGCACTTTGCTGCTTGATTTCGCAATTTCAAAAAAATTTATTCAATCCCTCTCCTTGTTCAGGTTTCAATGAACGAAATAAGTGCCCCTCAAACGTGGAGTTTCTGATAGGAGAGAAATAGTTATTCAGCTTATCAACGAGGATCCTGAAGACATCGATGTGGTCCTCTGCATCCTGTAGTTGATATAGTGCTCCTGGAATGTTATAGATTACCTCCTGAAGCTGTGTACCACCCAAATATAGTAATTTGTTCTTCTTCTTTGTTGGATCAGTGATCTCTTCTGCTTCCAGATATAGAGTAAATGCCCGGAGCCACTTTTCCCACTCTGACCGAATCAAGGCTTTCTCGATAACCTCGCAGAGAAATGGTGAGCCTGAGCCATTCATTTCAACACGCTTGCCCTACAACACAATAATTACACGTTTTTATTCGCAATTTAATGCCTAACAATCTAATGCCTCCCCTCTTCCGTTTTCTTCGCGCAATTTAATGCGTGACATGTCCTTTTTTTTTCCCTTTCGCGCAACTAAATGCGTGACAATTGAATGCACTGTTCGAAATTACCAATCAAATGGCAGCTGCACGCTTTATGATTCATCTATTTTTCCTAATGTTATCTTTACTGCAATATTTATTTGTCATTATAAAGATAAGCAAATTTACCTCGTCGCCAATGTAATGACCCGTGGTCTATCCAAATCAAATTAAACACTGCACTCAATAGTTCAAAAGCAATTATTTATTTTATTTTATTTCCCCACATTTATTGACACAATAAACCTCGGTCACGCATAGACTGACTCCCAGCAAGTGTGTGCATGTCAAGTGTATGTCACAAGTGCCTGCGTAAGATATGTGTGTGTTTCAAGTATGTGCCTGATCAGTGTGTGTACCTGCAGCTAGCTGGTCATCATCGGGAGTTACAGATCTCCACAGATACTATATTTCTAAAATGTGGAACGCTCAAGGGAACCCTAAAAGGGAATGGGAAGTATGGCAAATAATGTCATTACCAGATAGGGTGACCTACCTCCGTTCATTTCGAAGGAAGAGCTCCATGAGATCTTCGACACAATCAGGACCGACCAAGAAATTAGTGGGGACCGATTGTATTCCGAACATCGTGCTTCGACATCTTCCTCTAGAAGCGGTGGACATTTACACCACCCTATTTAATAATGCACATTATCCAGCGCATTGGAACACGGCAGTGGTGCAACCTATCCCCAAAAAGGGAAAGGATATATCCAATCCGGCGAATCTCCGGTCGATAAGTCTCCTTCCGAATATCAGTAAGGTTTTCGAGAAGGTGATCAATAGAGTCCTGACTAAGTGGGTTGAGGACAAAAATATAGTTCCGGATAATCAATTCGGTTTTAAGTCGGGGCATGATGTCATACATGCCGCGTCTAAACTGGTGTCCGATATCCAATGGAATAAAGGCAAAAACCAATGTTCTGGTGCCTGCCTTGTTGACTTGGAGAATGCCTTCGACACTGTGTGGTTAGAGGGTCTTTTCTATAAGCTGACTAGGCTGGGGATCAGTAAACCACTCTTGTACATTCTTTTTAATATGCTAACCAACAGACAGTTCATCGTGAAAAATGGCGATGTGACTTCTGTTGGAATATTTCAAATTAAAAATGGTCTTCAGCAAGGCGCGGTCAATTCGCCGATCCTATTCAACATTTATAAAAGCGACTTGATAGGTTCACTTCCCCATACTATTGTGTACGCAGACGATTTGATAGCGTACAGAACAGGCCCAAAAATCGAGGTCATTAATACTCTCTTGACGCCGTTGTCTGGAGCCTCTAGGGATACCAGAAAAAATTGGCGAAAGTTCTCGATCATTGGACAACACGGACAGCCTCTTGCCTGTCGAAATGTAGTCAGATACCTTGGGATCTGGCTAGATCAGTTTCTGTATTTTGACAAAAATGTAGATGCTGCTCTGGCCAGAGCTAAAGGCGCTTTTGCTCTTACAAAGAGACTGTTTTATAGCAGCCAACTCGATGCGAGGGTAAAGGTAATCTGCTACATGGCCCTTATCAGGCCCATGCTGGTATTCGGGTGCCCCGTGTGGTTCAATGTACGAGCAAGCTTAATGGAAAAGATTCGGGTGTTTGAGAGGGCTTGCCTTAGGGCTTGCCTTCGCTTGTACAGAACACCAGAGTCGGAGTACAAAAAATTTTATCGTAATGAGGTCCTTTACAACAGGGCGAACCTAATACGAGTGGACAACTTCGTAATTAAGCTGACTCGAAGGCACATTGCAAGAGCAATGACCTCGACGAATAACCTGATATCTGGGGCTTACTACCCCAACTACCTTTACCACGAGAGTGTGCGCTCTGACGGCTTCGTTCCACCGGAAGCATTCCTGTACATAGATCAGATAGGGTTGATCCAGGATAGATCAGCGGTCCCGTTAATCTTCCATGTCGCTCGGAAAGCTGGGGACAGGCGACTTAACTACGGCAGAGACGTCGCACACGGCAGTGTGGATCGTCTTAGGTTCAGTAGGGCGGTGGGGAATCGCGATAAGAGGGATGTCGTTCGGCAGCACCAGCATTTCTGGTGGTTGAATGATGGAGAAGATGTTTCGTCGTCGTTTCCGTCAATTACGGACCAGCCTGACTAATGAGGCACAGCTGACCAACTTATTTACACTGTGAATACCGATGGCCAGCTTGCATAGGTTTAGGTTAGCATTTAAGAAATATATAATTGTGAATGTATAATTTCTATGTGTGTGTATGGTGTATGTAGGTTAGGTAGCCTAAGGTTTATTTTAACTTAGATATTAGTTTTTATAAAAAATTAAGTCCATATGCTAAGTTTTTGTTAGCAATTTTTTCTTAGCTTTAAGTATACAAATATTTCAATAAAATGTAAATAAAGTCGAAAGACATAGATATAAGAATTTAGAGTAGCTTAGAGTGCCTGTGTGGGCCAGTAAGTTAGTATAAGATTGTTAAGTAATTTTAAGCTAGCATTTAAGCATTTTTTGTTAGTATGTAAGAATTAATGATTTAAAACTAATAAATAAAATGCATTTAAAAAAAAGAAAAAAAAAAAGGGAATAGGAAGTATTAAATAGCATATTGAACAGCGATTTCTCTAAAATACCTAACCCTATCGAACATCCGACTGATAACTCTATTGTCAAAGATCCTACAATATTTTCAATGATATTTTTGTCAAAGTTGGTGAAGCGCCTCCCTACAACTTAAGATCTGAATACTGTTCGAACTATATGGCAGGGAATCTGGTGGAAGATCCGGTTTATAGAGACAGTTTCTTCTTTGAACCAATCACTGGTTTTGAAGTGTTATCCCTTATAAACTCGCTTAATCGCTCGCAGTTACAGTTTTTTACAGTTTAAATGCATTTTTATTTGATCTCTTAATTTACTTTTACATGCTAGACAAAAAACGCTTAAAAATTAGCTTAAATAACTTACAAATATTCTTATACTAACGTACTGGCCCCATGCGGGCACTCTAAATTAATCCTAACACTTAAACTATGTCTTTCGACGTTTTGACAGGTTTTTTTTTTATTCTTAAATATACAATACAGCTTAAACTAAGAAAACATTTTTAAAAAGCAAAACTTAGTATATGGACTCTTTTGAGTTTAATACTTAAAACTATAAACTTACAGACTACCTACAAAATAAATCTTAATCTACTTAACCTACTTACATATAATACATTCATACACATATATACAATACATAACACATATACACTTCATATATACATATATGCATATACATATACATATATGTATATATTTATATTTTATTTTTTTTTATAATTTTTTATTTTTATTTATTTTTTTTTGTTTTTTTTTTTGTTCTTAAAATCTAACTTAATACTACCTAAAACTATATAAGCCGGCCATGGCTAAAAAACAAAAATAAAAATAATTAGGCTGGCCCACTCTGCTTCACATGAAGCTACCTATCACTGGAGGAGTTCGACTACGAAGCATCCTCGCCTTCTTCAAGCCACCAAAATTGCTGGTGCTGCTGAGCAACATCCCTCCTGTCACGACTCCCTACCGCCCTACTGAACCGTAGACGCTCCGCACTGCCATGTGCGACGTCTCTATCGTAGTTGAGTTGTCTATCCGCAGCTGTTCGAGCAACGTGGAAGATTAGCGGCACCGCCAATCTGTCCTGGATCAGACCTTTACTATCTAAATAGAGGAACGCTTCTGGAGGAATAAAGCCGTCAAGGCGAGCTCTCTCGTGATACATATGATTAGGGTAGTAAGCCCCTGAGATCAGGTTGTTCGATGAGGTCATTGCTCTTGCAATGTGCCTTCGAGTCAACTTAATAACAAAATTGTCCACTCTTATTAGGTTCGCCCTATTGTACAAGACCTCATTGGGATAGTATTTTATGTACTCAGATTCTGGTGTTCTGTATAAGCGAAGACAAGTCCTAAGACAAACCCTCTCAAACACCCGAATCTTTTCCAATAAACTTGCTCTCACATTGAACCACACGGGACATCCAAATACAAGCATGGGCCTGATAAGAGCCATGTAGCAGATCACCTTCACCCTCGCATCGAGTTGGCTGTTATAAAACAGTCTCCTTGTAATGGCAAAAGCACCTTTGGCTCTAGAAAAAGCAGCATCTATATGTTTGTTAAAATACAGATATTGATCTAGCCAGATCCCCAGGTATCTGACTACATTTCGACAAGCAAGTGGCTGTCCATGTTGTCCGACGATAGAGAACTTTCGCCAATTCTTTCTGGTATCCCTAGAGGCCCCAGACAAAGGCATCCTAAACAGAATGGTTTCCGATTTCTGAAAGTTGATTTTCAACTTCCAGTCATCGCAAAATCGTCTTATCTTATCGAAGTCACGCTGCAAGAGAGTATTAATGACCTCAACCTTTGGACCTGATCTGTACGCGATTAAGTCGTCTGCGTACGCTATGGCATGGTGAAGTGAACCTATCAGATCACTTGTGTAAATGTTGAATAGGATCGGCGAATTTACCGCACCTTGTTGCAGACCGTTTTTAATGTTAAATGTTCCAGCAGAAATCACATCGCCATTCTTCACGATGAACTGTCTACTGGAGAGCATATCAAAAAGAATATACAGCAGTGGTTTACTAATGCCCAACCTGTCCAGCTTGAAAAAGAGTCCCTCTAACCATACGGTATCGAAGGCCTTCTCCAAGTCAATCAGGCAGGCACCAGTGCACTGGTTCTTGCCTTTGTTCCATTGGATATCAGAAACCAGTTTCGACACAGCATGAATGATAGCATGCCCCGCCTTGAAACCGAACTGATTATCCGGAACGATATGTTTGTCCTCAACCCACTTAGTCAGGACTCTATTGATCACCTTCTCGAAAACCTTACTGATGTTTGGAAGAATACTGATCGAGCGGAGATTCGCCGGATTGGAAGTATCTTTATCCTTTTTCGGAATGGGATGTACCACCGCAGTGTTCCAATGCGCTGGATAATGTGCATTATTCATTGCATTATTAAACAGGATGGTATAAATGTCCACCGCTTCTAGTGGGAGATGTCGAAGCACAATGTTCGGTATTTCATCGGTTCCCACTGATTTCTTACTTCTAAGCGATTCGAAAATCGTTTGGAGCTCTTCCTTCGAAATGAAAGGGGGTAGTACCCTATCGTTGGTGATGACGTTATTTGACATATTCTCTTCACTAAACTGGGTGAAGCCCGAGCTCTCGAATCGCCAATTCTCTATTTCATTTCGAAGGTAGAAATTGTGTACAAGGACTCGATTTTCCAGGTCGTGGTTCAGGCCAATGATGTCATTCGCCTTGTACACTTCCTGGAAAGTCGCTCCTATAGCCTCTACCTTCTCCTGCGGATCCTCGATCACAAAGAAGTTGTCATCATCAACTGCCTCATTTGGATCAATGCCTGCTGCTACAAGTATTTGTTCGTTGTTCGTCGTTCAGGCGATTCTAAGACATGGAAGGTCGTTCTGATTATTTCTCCGAAATATTTTATTTATTTGCGGGAACATATTCGGGTTGCTGGTGTTTACAGCCCGAATTTTGTTGTTCCAATACAAACTTACAGAGTTTCTGTAATTTTCCTTTATTCATGTTTGGAGGTTTTTAATCGACGACTTCAATGTCATGATCTCCGGGTTATGTCTGTCAGTAAACTGTCTGTACAAGGTTTTTAGTCTTGACAGCAGTCTACTTTTTTGTCGGTGCAGTGCGTCAATAGTTGCGTTGCGGAATAAGTCTTCGTCGTCAGTGTGTTGATACCGAGGTATCGTTTTGTCCATTGTTCGTTTGATTGTCTCGTCCATTAGTCTTAGATACCTGTCAATCTCCTCGTTTGACAAATTTCTGTTGGCCGGTGGGTAGAGCGAATTCGAGGAGAGTGCTCTAGTCAGTGTTCGTGTGAAGTGTGTCCAACGCACCCTACTATAATTGTAGGAATGCCTTTGGACAAACTCATCCAATTCCGCAATTTCGTTGGGAACAGTTATTTCGGTGCTGAGACCGCAATGGTCACTGTCATACACGAAAGTGCGTAGACAGTTTGGCTTAATCGCTCACCTTCCTGTGGAGATGATGGCCTCTCTAATTACATATTAAAGCACATCCCTCTGACTGTAGTAGATATACTCGCTTTCCTTTTTAACCTAAGTATTTCCACTGGTACATTCCCTGACAGGTTAAAATATGCAAACATTCTACCAATTTTTAAAAAGGGCAATAAAAGAGATAAAAACGACTACAAGCCTATCTCACTACTCTCTTCCATCTGGAAAATTATTGAAAAAGCTGTCAAAAATAGAATTCTGCGATTTCTGAAAAGAATAACTTTTTTCAGTCGCTTGCAATATGGCTTTAGGGCGGGACTCTCTACTGAAGATGCTCTCATGAGTTTCTATTCGATTATAAATAAAGGCCTGGACTCGAAAAAAAGCTGTGCCGGTCTGTTTGTTGACATAACCAAGGCTTTTGATATGGTAAACCATACAATTCTCTTGAGGAAATTACATCGGGCTGGATTTCGACAAGTTATTTATAGTTGGCTGGTATCGTATCTCAAAGATAGAAAGCAAAAGGTTAAAATTGTTTTAGTGAAAATAGGATTATTAAACTAGGGGTACCCCAAGGGTCTGTACTATTTTGGGCCCTACTCTTTTCCTAGTCTACATAAACTCCCTGTTTCTTCAACCTTTTTCAGGAAAAGTTACGGCTTTTGCCGACGATCTTGGCATCGCGTACGACTCTGTTAGCCACCTCCAGCTAGCAGTTGATATAAACCATGATGTAAACCTACTGAGAATGTGGTTCGCCAAACATATACTTATTGTCAGCAATAAAACGAAACTAATGGTTTTCAGCCTTAGGTTGCAGATTGTGCCGGACCTCGATTTTCACTTTCATGCCGCTAATTGTACTCGCCACAAAGTTTCGGTTTGCACTTGTAATGAAGCTTCTTCTAAAACTGTGTTTGATGTGGATATAGCGTGTCATGCGAACTGTTTTAAAATTGACATAGTAAATAACTACAAATACCTGGGTGTTATTATTGACCAAAATATGAATTGGTCTGATCATATTACAAACCTAAAACAGTATCTTCGTTCTTGTCTCCTTAGTTTGTTTCATCTTCGTAAATACTGCACAAGCAATAGTTTAAGAACTGTTTACTACGGCATATTTCACTCAAGACTACAATATGGATTAGGATATTGGGGAGGTGCCAGTCTCTATCAGTCAGAAATGTGCTATAAGAACGATTTGCGGCGTTTCTCGACTCACCCATTCCATGGCACTCTTTAGGAGCCTTTAAATTTTGCCGGTTAGACACCTTTATTACCACGAGGTGCTTAAAATTTTCTTTATGAGAAGTGGTTATTTGCAGAACCCGATCTCTGATGCCGGCAGTCTACGCAGTGACATCCGATCCCTGGTAAACATACCTTCATTCCGAACCACTCATTTTAGAGACTTCTACTCTGTCGTAAGCTTTAAATTATTTAATCGTCCTCCTGTTTCGATTCGCGTACTCACAACTTCTAAGTTTTGATCACAATCAAATTGAAGTTTTGCTGTCCTACGTAATTTAATTTTACTTAATGCTATTTCTAGACTCTCTTTAATATTTTTCAAACGTTAAAATATCACTTCCATCTTAATTCTTAATTATATTATCTACATGAAATTCTGCTGATGTGGCATTCAACACTATTTGAATTCTAAATACGAATGTCACTACATATTCTTAATTTAATACATTCCTTAACTGTTACCTAGTAGTTAGAATTAACTTGCACATGTATTATCCTAAGAATATTGAATAAAATAAAATAAAATAAAAAAGTGAATGGCGTTCACTGAGCCGAGACCAAAAAAATCACGTCGTTTTCAGTCAAAAAAGAAGGCAACGCTCACGGTTTTCATGGATTACAACGGTGCAGTGCATCATCAATTTTTGCCAGAAGGCCAGACAGTAAACAAAGACTACGAGTATTATTTGGGCGTTATGAGACGTTTGCGTGAAGCAATTTGCCGAAGGAGACCAGAATTGTGGGCAGAAAACTTGTGGATTTTGCCCCATGATAACGCACCGTCGCACAGTGCCATCATTATTTGTAATTTTTTGACGAAAAATTCAACAAATACCATCCAACAGCCACCGAATTCACTTGATTTGGCTCCCTGTGGCTTCTTTCTGTTCAATCGAGTTAAAAAAACCACGACGGGGAACGCGTTTCAGCAGCCAAGAGGAGGTAATGGAAAAATCGCAGGAAGCACTGGCATACCGAAAACCGAATATAAAAAATGTTTCGAGGATTGGATCAAGCGCTGGCATAAGTGTGTTGCAGTCAATGGGGATTACTTTAAAGGGGCAATATAGATTTAGGTGAATAAACTTGTATATTTAGTATCTTAAAGAAAACAAGACGTACGAGAATATATGTCTCCTTCTAGCGTATTTGCATGATAAATCAGACTCAGTTTTTTACGAGGGAAAAACTAAAACAAGCGTCATGGTCTCCATATAGCAGAAAGGTCTCCCTACTGATCTTACAAGTCTGAGGAACGTATACATTAAGTTCCATGAGATTTTCAATATGTCTCCCCAAAAAGTCTCAGACGACCTTGCTGCTTTCGGTAACTCTGTGCATTCAAAAAGGATCTCACACCTTCAACGGAGCAGAGCTGACAACGACAACTTTTTTCGTCCCTAACGTGCTACCATTGCCAGTGTTTCAACCATCCACTCCTACACCCTCTCAACATAACATTCCTCTAACCTTCTACTATCAAAACGTAAGCGGACTCCGATCTAAGACCTGTGCTGTCTTGCGCCAATTTCACGCTCTTCCATTTGAGATCTACGCTCTGACCGAAACTAATCTAATTCCCGATATAAAGAATCAGGAATTATTTCCCCCTAGTTTCAATGTTTTTCGAGACGACGATCTTACCCGCCCAAATGATGATTCTCCTTGCCGAGGTGTCCTATTGGCCGTCCACAATGACCTAAACTCTCCTCCAATCGCTGTTTCTACTTCTTCTAAGCTTGACTATGTTTCAATAAAGATAACAATCCCCAGCAGGTCCCTGTACGTTATGTGTTTTTACACAACCAATCGAATGGTACCAACTCGCTATCGATGTCACTTATCTAATCCTCTGGATGATATCATCGTATTCGGCGATTTCAATCTACCTCAACTGCACTGGACTCAATCAGATGATGAATCTTTTTTTACCGCAAACCCTAACTCCAGTAAAGAATGTCTCTTCTTGGAGCTCACAGGCTCCAGCTTATGCCAAGTTAGTAGGGTCTCCAACTATATGGGTAGGCAATTAGACCTCATTTTCACCACTGACCCCATTAATTCCTCTGCCTCACCCTGTCCCCTTTCACTATCGACAATTGATAACTTTCACCCACCACTTCTTCTTTCTTTTTTCCACCACTCTCCTATCCATCCCGCCCCATCTGCAGCTGCCTCTTCTTACGACTTTCATAAAGCGAATTTCCGCAAAATTAATGCTTAACTTAGTAAGTGCTCTTTTGATTTCGTCAATATGCCCCTTAAAAGTGCTCTCTCTATTTTCTATTCAAATCTATTTCTCTCTATGTTCCCTTTTCGCGCAATAAAACCCTTTCTACGAGTCCCCCGTGGTACAATCGCTCTTTACGTAACAAGAGAAACAAATTATGGACAGTTTTCCTTCGATCCAACTCTTTTGCTGACTATCCAAACTTTTTTTTTTTTATAATCAGCGCGCGCTCAAGGGGTTTTTGTACCCTTAAAACGTTGGTACACAGCGCGGTCGAAGGAAATTTAGGGAGGAAGAAAGCACGGTACCGATGTACATGGTTTTTAAATGTTTGTAAGTTATAACGACCAGGAAACACAGAGATCGGCAGGGCATTCCATAAGCGAGTTGTACGGCTTAGGAAAGAATCACCATATTTTAGAGTACGTCCGAAAATGGGATTGAGGGTATACTGATGAGCATTCATAGCGAGACGGGTGTTACGGTTGAAAGTTTGAATGGACGGAATGCTACTGGCGATTTCAATGGAGCACTGATGGTGGAAATAGCGATAAAACAAAGTGAGACAGGAGACATTTCGTCGGTGCTCGAGATTGTCAATTAATTGACTGATATTAGTGTCACCAATGAGTTTGGTCGCACGGTTTTGAATCCTATCTAGTAGGTGCAGAGATGTTTTAGGAGCACCTGACCAGATGCGGGCATTGTACTCCAATTTCGGACGGATAAATTCCTTTTATATTGTGGCCAGATCAGAGGGGGTAAAATATTTCTTACATCCCTTGAGGAAACCTAAACATTTCGCAGCATTTTTGGCGACATGAATGACACACATACCGAGAATGGAAAGTTTATCGGTTTCGACGATGCAAGTGCCGTTCATGGATAATGGCTGGGTATTTGAATTTCGCTTTAATGACAGCAGACAGCATAGAGTTTTGGAAGCATTAAATTCCACTCAGTTGATAGTTCCCCAATTGGTTATGCTGTTAATATCGGCATTTAATGAACTTAACATACGCTGCAGTTCCCGTTCTACAGCCGAAGAGCAGGGGCGTGAGTCCGGGAACGAATATGAAAAGCAGAGAGTGCTGTCATCAGCAAAGGAATATATCGGGTTAGAAGTGGCAGACGAGAGATCGTTGATGAAAATGAAAAAGAGTGTCGGAGACAGAACGGAGCCCTGGGGCACACCAGCATTTATTTTGTGAATATCAGACATGAAACCATCCAAGACAACTTGAATTGAACGTTCCGAAAGGTAATTTCTAATCCATTGAAGAAGAGAGTCGTCGATCCAAAGAGCACACATTTTCGACAAAAGAGCCTGATGCCGAACTTTGTCAAATGCCTTAGAAATATCAAGTGCAACTATCTTGAAAGAAGGGACGTAAGTGCAATGGGTCTGTAGGAGGAGAGAGAAGAAGATTCACCTTTTTTAGGGACGGGCTGGACAAATGCTGTTTACCAACTGCTCGGAAAGAGTCCTAAAGAGTAGGATTGATGAAAAAGCTTACGCTGTGGTTTTGCCAGCTCCCTGTTCGGAAGAAGGGGAGATATACGACCTGGACCAGAGATTTAGATCTTTAAGTACTTGCTACTACTCGAGTGCGAAAGTGGATTTGTCCCATTGTAGACTCGACGCACTCAAGTGTGTTGTGGTGTGGGAGTGTTGAACTAGCCGCAAAGTGTGCAGCAAGCAGATTGGCCTTGTCCAAAGAGCTGACAGCTGGCATGTCATTGTAAATGAGCGTTGGGATGGAGGATGAGGCAGAATTTCTAATGTTTTTGTCGAGTGGCCAACAATTTTTATTGCCTTTAGGACATTGCAGTATTTTTTGCCTCAGATTTTGGTCGTATTGAAATTTCACACGCTTGAGAAAGACGTTGCAGTCATTCCTAGCTCGTTTAAACTTTTCCAGTTTTCCTCTGTCAGATTGGTCTTAAAGGACCGAAAAAACACTTCTCTAACCCTGCTAGCCTCTTTACAGCTCGAGTCGTACCATGCCTTTTCGTTTGGTCTAATACTCTTCACCCGATGAGGGATAAAGTATCTCATTCTAAAGAGAATAGTATCTATGATCATATCAGCAGCGGCATCCACGTCGTTATCGAAGACACATAACTACCAGTTATAATTCCTAAAGAAGCTGTTAAGACCGCTCCAGTTGGCTTCCGTATTGCCATACGGTTCATTCAGGAATCTTTTCTCTAACTGTGTGGTCGGTGTACGAAAAATTAGCTAATATGACACAATGGTTCGACGAGCCTAGAGGGGAGAGCACATCAACGGTGTGTTTATCAGGGTGAGAAGTTAGAAACAAATCCAGGGTGTTGGCGGTACTACTACGGACTATTCAAACTATCTCGGGTCATACCTTCAATTCGCCCAGCTTTGTAAGGTTCTCTACCAGCGGTACCTTGATAGTGCACAATGAAAGCTTATAAACGATCCTAAGTCTTTCTACCAATTCGTTAACTATAAACAAAAATTTAGACGGTTTTGCTCCACTCCTCTCATACGAAAACATGTCATCAACCGATCCGCATACTATATCCAACTTTTTTCATAAATTTTTTAAGCAATCTTTTGCCGATAATTCCTTCGTACCGGATCCCTCTTATTTCAAATACCTACTTGACTTCCCCATTGGCCCCTCTATTTCTCAAAGTTTTGACCATACAGTAGTAGAAAACCAATTACAACAACTTATTGATGAATACTTATCCGGCCCAGATGGTCTTCCATCCATATTTCTTAAAAAGTGTTCCTCAATACTGTCTCGCCCCCTTGCAAATCTCTTCCGATTATCGCTCTCTCAACGTGAATTCCCACAGATATGGAAGTCTTCTTTCATAACACAAAGGGATTAAAGTGCAAAGTCACTAATTACCGCCCCATAGCTAAACTCTCACATACTTAAACCCAAACTCCTCGAAAGCATTTTGTACGAAGCCTTAAGCTTCCAGTCCAAATCTCTTATTTCCCCTAATCAACACGGCTTTCTGAAAGGTAGATCAACTACCACTAACCTCTTCGAATTTGTGTCCTCTGTTCTCTCAGCCTTAGAAAGTGGTGCAGTAGTTGACGTTATAACAACTGATTTCAGTAAGGCTTTTGACAAGATATCTCATAAACTAATCCTGTTCAAATTGTCCGTCCTGGGCTTTGAACCCATTTTGCTTAAATGGATATCTTCTTACCTGGATAATCGTTTTTATAGTGTTCAGGTCTGTCATATCGGCCCCTTTCTTGGCCACTTCAGGTATTCCTCAAGGTAGTCACCTAGGTACACTTCTCTTCATCCTAACCATTAACGATCTTGAAAGGGTCATTCACCACTCAGCACTTTTTAAGCCCATCTCCTCACAATACGACTCCAGCCTCCTTCAAATAGATCTACATAGTTTTTCCACATGGTGAATCAAGAACTGTTTGGAACTCAACATCACCAAATGTCAATCGATTACCTTTTCACGTAAGTGCAACAGGTCTACTCCCCGAACTTACGTTCTCCAGGCTATCCGCGACCTTGGCATTTTATGCGACAGGGAGCTTAATTTCCGCTCGCATATCGATGAGATAATTACTAAAACAAACTAATCGCTTGGCTTCGTTAAAAGATGATCCAAAAATTCTGTAACCCGTACATGACCAGATCACTATACATCACTTACGTTCTTGAGTACGCTAGCCAAGCGTGGTGTCCCTTTCAACGAGCTCATGTAACCCGATCGAGAGGTCTACCTTGGAACGATCCTCTAATCTTACCTCCCTATCGAGACCGTCTCAAACTCATTAACCTGAATACCCTTGAGGAACGAAGGGACGCAGCAGACATTTTTTTCATTCACCGACTCCTCTCAGGCTCCGTCGATTGCATGTCCCTTCACAACTCCATCATCTTTAATAACCCTCGAAATCTACGGTGCCCCCGCCTCTTTTATCTACCATCCCACCGCACCACATATGACTCTAACCAACCAATATCCCGTATGCTGCGTAAGGTAAACTCCAACCTCTCCGTTTTCGATTTTAATCGCAACACACTTCCTCTCAAATTCGATCTCCTTCACCATCCCTAGCCTTAAAACCCTAATTAAATTTGCAGATAAATTTCTCCGCCAAAAAATTCTTGTATTTTAGTTTTTAAGTTTTAGTTTTTCAAGCTTGAAGTAAGCCAAATAAATGGGGGCGTTAGTTTGTAGTGTACCAAAATTTAATTTTCTGAATACATTCCGGGAACTTTTTGATCAAGGTAGTGTTCTCTACATATATTCTCTAGATCGCTTAATCATTGTAGAAGCGCCCAAGTGGAGTTTCCTTCTTTGGGAGAGAGCTGGACATGTACAGAGTAGGTGGAGGATTGTATCTTCCTCCTCCTCCTCCTCCATACAGACTTTGCAGAAATCATTTGTAAAGACCCCAAGTCTTCTTGCATGCTTGCCTATAAGACAGTGTCCAGTGATGACAACTACGATGGTCAAACTCTTAAAGCGATTCAGACCCAGCTTTGGCTAGATCTGTTTGTTCGATAGACGCCAGCAGTCCACTCAAGGTCTGTTATTTTGTTAGCATCCAGCTTTAATACTAATTTGGGCGTAGCGAGGTATACCTATGCTACCCTTTCCTAGTAGGATAGGTAGAGTGGTTCCAATTTTGGTGAGTTCATAATTCCCTGGAATGTCTCTGTGGCCCGGCACCCAACAAAAGTGAAGGTTGAACTGCTCTGCGATAAGAGATGATCGGCATTCAAGGGTGGTTTTAGAATTTAATGAGACCGAGTCCAGGGACTTAATAGCGGCCTGACTATCCGAAAAAATGCGGATATCCTTTGCAGATATCACGTTTTTCTTCAGCCAGGACAGAGCTTCTTTAATCGCCTAAATTTCCGCCTGGAACACGCTACAGTGATCTGGAAGACGGAAAAAGAGGCTTAGATTTAGCTTATCTGAAAAAACACCGCCACCAACTCCGCTATCAGTTTTAGATCCATCTCTGTAAAAGTGGATTGGCGTGTCATCTATGAAAGAATCTTCCTCCCAGAAGGATCTAGAGGGGAAGCTTACATGGAAGTCTTTGTCAAACAAAAGTTCAGGTATAGTGTGTAGTCGCTATAAGGTGAATAGCTGCCGTCGCAGCTATATACTCGAGGGGTGTCAGGAAAAACAGAATATCCAGTGCCGCGGAGGGAATAGAGCGTAGGGCTCTGCTTATGTACAGGCATGCTGTTCTTTGGGCTTTGAAACGTTTGCTGCCATTGGTTACATTGTCTAAGGCCGTCCACCAGACAACCACCCTGTAGATAAGTATCGCTCTTATAACCGAGACGTATGGCTATGCGAGGTTCAAGGCCTCTTTCGTTCCCAATGGCTGTTTTGCAAGAGAATAGAGCTACTGCAGCTTTCTTGACTCTTTCTTCAATGTCAGGTTTCCAGTTTAATTTTCTGTCGAAAATGAGACCCAGGTATTTTGTTGTATCGGGAAAGACTAAACTGGTACCGTTTATTGAGGGAGAGTCTATGGAATTTTATGCTGGAAAAGAGGATAAGATCAGTTTTATGGGGTTTTACTGCCAATCTTCTCAATCCTTACTGCGATCTTCTCAACGGGTTAAACTGTTAAGATTTAGCTGAAGAATTTCTTTAATGGTATTAAGATGCTTACCTGAGAAGGCTATAGCAACGTCGTCTGCATAAGCAATCACCCTGCTACCAGCCGGTTCCAGGTATATCAGCAGTTCATTAACCACTAAGTTCCAGAGAATGGGAGAAAGGACACCGCCTTGTGGCGTGCCTCTGCTGACACGTCTTTTAGCAGAAGCCCCACCCAGTTTGGAGGTGATTATCCAGCTATTTGGCATAAGATGGATTAACTCCCCAAGTGAGTCGGCTACCTACAGAGTTGACAGCGCAGTTGTGATTGCGGATGTGTTGACGTTGTTAAAGGCACCCTCTATGTCCAGGAAAGCGACCATTGTATACTCTCTATATTGTGGAGATTGTCCGATGTGGTTGGTCGTTTCCACAGATTTTCCTTTACAGTAGTTATGTTGAGTCGTTGACAAAAGTCGTGGATCAATTTTAGATCGTATATCAGTCAGTCGTTCTAGAGTTTTCAGGAGGAAAAATGATAGACTTATAGGTCTGAGGTCCTTTGGGACAACATGAGAACATTTCCGCCTTTGGGAATGAAAACTATATTGACTTCTCTCCATGACAGTGGAATGTGGATAAGTTCTACACAGCTCCTCATAATATTTTCTAGGCCAGGCAGAATGATATCTGAGGGCCTCTGTAGCTCGGCTGGTATTATACCGTCCGGACCAGCAGACTTGTATGGTTTGAAGTTATGTAGCGCCCAGAGCAGTTTGTCTCATGAATATTGGTCCCGGTTGCAGTAGGCCTGTTTGGGTTGCTACTGACTGCGAATTGAGAGCAACCTGGAAAGTGGGTGTCCAGTAGAGTGATTCAGCACTTGAGGTTGTCCAAGAGCCATCGGTTTTTTTCAAACAGCTAGGCATCATAGGATTTGTAGAGAGGATTTTTCTTAGCCGTGATGCCTCAGAGGTTTCCGTGATTTTTACACAGAAGGACCTCCAGGATTGTCGCTTTGCCTTCCTCAGTTCTTTTTTGTATAATTTGAGGGATTCTTTGTATGAGTCCCAATCAGTCACTTTTCTTGTGCTCTTTGCTAAGTTGAAAAGGTTTCTGCAAGTGTTTCTGAGCAGTCCCAGTGCTGATATCCGCCAATGTAGCTTTTTCTTGGCTATAGGTTGAATAAGAGGGCTGAAAGCGCCCATAGGCTGATTGAGAGCCAGAGTGAATTCCCTGACCTTCATGTCAAGCACATTGGTATCACGCGGGGGACTTGATAGTTCAGAGGATAGTGTTTCTGACGGTATTCCTCTGTATTTTGTCCAATCAGTTTTCCGATAATTCCGGAATGATGGTTGAGTGGGAGGAGCATCATTCAGGCTGAATTGGATGTATCTGTGGTCTGAAAAAGAGTGTTCAGACGATACCATCCGGTTCATTAGCATTTGAGTGATGCTGTCGGAGACAAGAGTTATATCTAATACTTCCTGTCGGTTTCTTGTTATACGAGTAAAAGTGGGCTCATTGCCAATGTTGCAAACAATGAGGTTAGTATATACTTATAATATAATCAAAAAGAGACTCACCTCTATCGTTGATGCACCATACCGTGTCATGAGCGTTAGCGTCGCATCCGATGATGAGGCCAGTTTTTTTGCCTTCCAGCCTCCAGTACCACCCTTTCTAGGTTATCACCAGGATGAGGGCCCACATGATCGTGGCCAAGTGGCCAAGGTAAGTCGATGCCAGCCAGTAGGAGCCTTTGGCAGTCTGGCAACGGTTAAGTCGGGGTCGCTGAGATTAGGAAGTAGAAATGCATTAAAGCTACGTTTCACTAATATACAAGTTCTGATCTTACCTTTGTCTCTGTATAGAGCGGAGCGTATACGGGTGTCCTAAGTACATGAACCACGCTTTCTACAATCCATGGTTCCTGGATTAGGATAATGTCTTCTGCGTTGTTTGAAAGACGCAGAATGAGTGCAGCCGAAGCCTTTTTTGAGTGATGGAGATTAATCTAGAGAAACCGCATCATTGCTACAGTTTTCCAGAGTAGCCTCGCCCACGGTGCTGTTGAGATCCTCCGATTCTGAAGATGTGCCCAAGAGCTCATCTTCTTCCTCTGATCGTATAGGACCTCGTTTTGTTTCGTCATCGGTTTCTATTTCCGACGGGGTGTCAGAAAAGGAAACCGACGGATTGCTTGTCACCTCGGATAAATTGGCGTCGTCGCTATCCATTTCTGGAAAGGATATCGACGCTCCAGGATCTGAGATTGTGTTTGGTGGTGTCTCCGTTAAAGGAGGAGGAATCGAATCATGCCTTTTGTCTGCGCTAGAGTATTAAGGGATTCCTTATTGACCACGATCAACGCGCATCTATAAGAACCCCTTAGTTCCTCCATTTTCGCGACTTTCCAGTCATGAGTCGGAAGGGTCGGGTTACCGAGCTTTCTGGGAAGAAGGGTTCTGCTGGGATCCAGGTCTGCTAGGGATGTCCTCCTCGAGTTTTGCACCTGGCCAAATCTCTCCTAAAACACCTATGGCCTTAGTGAAGAGATCGAGAGATCTCTGATTGGCACATGCCATAAGTTTGACGTGGCCTGATGGGAGGTGGTCCGGGGTTTTCCCGCATGATGCCCAAGAAGTTGCTCGAAAGCTTCTGCTTGGCCAGTTGAAACCGTTCAGGTGTTATAGAACCGTCGGTATCATTCCTATCGATTACCGCGGTTATTATTGCCTCCTTTAGCACTTCACTGAAAGACCTCAGAAATGTGCTGTTGGATCGCCCAGGGGTTTTGGTGCTGTGGGGTTTGGGCCTTTTGGAAACCGGCACGGTTTCCTCCAACGATCTCTGGCGCTTGGTGGAGCCTTTAGGGGTTTTGGGAGCAGTGGAAACAGTGGGTAATCTGTCTTTTAGGATATTGTTAGCCCACTCAATCTTGTTCCACACTTCTCTCAACCTCCGGAATGGATCCGAAGGTTTTGATGATGCGTGAAGCATTTTGGCGTCTTACGTAGAGCGGCTTAGATGGAGCTTGCTGACGCGGTTGAGCTCCAGATTCCTCCTTGGGGAGAGGAGTTTTGGTAGCAGCGACAAGTCCGTGGCGTGCCACAAATTTGCTGCTGCTAGGGGTGGAGGACGATGGCTTGCCATAGTCCTACCACATCCTGAAGGTTTCTTTTTAGGCTCGTTGCGCTTGCCTTTAGAGAATGCCTGCCACAGTTTTACTTCCTCTCGACAATGCAGGAGCCTTGCCGGTAGTCGGTGCAGTCACCGTTCTACCGCCCGGTATTAAAGGAGTACCGGCCTCGGGTTTTGTATTGCTTAGGTTTTCCATAATGTGGTCCCACGAGTAGCGGAGAAAGAGTTGTCCATCTGTACAGAGATCCACCATATACAGACAAGGTTAACTAATCCGGAGGTCGCCAGGTATCCGGATACTTGGTTTGCGACTGAGCTATTTTTGGAGAAGCTGGGCCCACAGCCAGGTTGATTTTTGGCACGGGTCGTATGACACCTTGATCTAGCCCAGTGGAAAAGGAGTGGTTGGATGGGAAGGGCGGGGGGAGCATCCTTTGGTTTCAGGACTCGTCTGGAGAATTTCGCTAGATTCATTGACCCTACTCAGCTTCTACAACGTGAAATCAAATTATTCTCCTCGAGAATATCCTAATTTTTCATGCGTTAAAAAAGGCATTCCTTGAAGGAACGCGGAAACAAATTCTGATGCCAAACCTCATAAAAAGCTAGAGTGCATGTTATTTTTGATCGCTGTCCTAGTGAGAGACATTTGCTATAGTGTATCCTCACGATTTGTATGTCTTCATGCATAGAAAATACAACTGACTGAAGAACTGAAGCCTACTGGATTATGGAACAACAACAAAATCATCTTCAGCTATGAGGCTAATTTTCATCTTGATGGCCTTGTTCATCGTCAAAATTGTCGAATTTGGGGTTCCGAAAATCAATGAGTGATTGAACAACGTGTCACTGTTTGATGCGAATTTTGGGTTGGGGGCACCATCGGACCATTCTTCTTTGAAAATGCGGCTGATCAAGCAATAACAGTGAATGGTGCTCGGTATCGTGACGTCGTAATCCAGTGTGCCTAAATTGCAAGATATGGATGTGGACGATGCCATATGTCAAACAGCCCAGGAAACAATTCAATTACTGCATGAGTGTAATTTCCCATTTTGGTGATCGAAATTGGCAGCGGACATCGTGCGACTTAAGCCATTGAACTGACTTTTTTTCTTTGGGGTTTCTGAAGTTTAAAGTTTGTGCCAACAAGTCCACGACCACCCACGTCTTTAAGTAGCAAATTGTGCGCTTTATCGACAAAATTCAGCCGCATTTATGCAAAACCGTCATGGGAAATTCCGACAAAAGGATACGTATGTGCCAGGAAAGCCGGGCAGGCATTTATCTGATAGGCTTTTCCATACGTAACCCTATAAAGTATACTCTCTGAATCAATAAAAACTATTTTAATCTGTGTTTCCTATTGCATGACTTTGGGACATCCTTTATTTCTTTAATGACATGAACGAGGAGTCACGAGGAGACTCCTCTTGTTGTGTGCATCTGAAGGCACATCATTGAGGAACATCATCAACATCAGGACTGCGTGGCGCTTTCATCTCTGTTACGAAATCTGACCACCTGCTGGCACTTTTATGGCACTCACGCGCCGCATTACAACTATTTCAGTAATGAAGCGATAACCTCAAAAGCTGCTCATGTTGGAAACATAAAGAGTTGACATAGGTTATAGGCATCATAAAAATAATTTGGCAAATTGCGACTTCTAGAATACCTATTTGTGGAATTGGTTGATTCCACTAAAAGTAAATGCCTCTAAAGATAAACTATGCTAATAGTGAACTATACTCGTAATCCTACCAATAGGTGGACCTAATCCACCGAGTGTCCCTTAGCTAAATGAAGTAAATGACTATTCGTAGGATCATCCCTTCATCCCAATCATGATAAACATCGAGTAAAATCTACAAATTTACGTTCTACAAGTCGAGCAGATTGGTGCCTGCCTTCCAAATTCTTATGGTCATTGATGTCGCCCAACATCACGTTCCTTAGTTTATCTTGTCCAACTATTCGCCACATCATAAACAGTCATTCACAATGGCATTGAAATGAAATAATTTTTACCACTGAAATCGTTCGCCAACTCATTACGATTCTCATCCTTTCCGTAAGGAGCACTTCGGGCAACTACGACTATGTCCAATGTCTCTCCCGTTCTTTCAGCCCGTCCATAAACCCTATCATTCTATGGCCAAACTTCCGATGATAGTATCCATGATGATGATGATGGTCGTGGTCGTAGTCGTGGTCGTGGGTATTGAATGTTTTGTCAGTGTCTGTATATCTACGCGTAGGATGATTAGAAAACTCCACTTGGTGACAGGATATTCGGACTTGGTAATGGATAGTGAACGACTGCCAAAAATGAGAGTTTATTGGAACTCCAATGGGGGATCCTCAACCCTGCTCATTCAAAACAAGGCCTTACAAATCGGGTGGTAAATCTTCCCACACACATGGTTCTATCCGTGGGTTGGAAGTTTTTCGGTTGCATGATTCTGTCATTGGCGAGAGACGATACTCTGGGTGATTTATGATTCATTTTCGAATTGTGGACTTTATCAAAGGTCGAAATGGTTTTGAAAACTTTAGCTTGCATATATCGTAGGACTGCGTAGGATTTTTTCATTATTTTTGTTGGCAACAATATATTTTGCGCTGATAAATGCATTGTCATGGTTTCGATTGAATGTAAGTTGAGGCGGGCTGGAAGGCTCTGGGAGGACCGTTCGTAGGATAACAAAACTGCGTAGGATTGAACAGTTAAAAAATGCTTTAGCTCTTGATACTTCCTTAAATTACGTATAAAAGCGTGATATAACTTTTTCACCTGCTGCCTTTTTTTCTGTTGGAAGAGAGCAATTAGATGTGGAGTTATTTTACTGTACTCCTTGTATGCTCCTTTTACTGACATTTTTGGAGTTTTCGTAGAAAGTTAGGCAAACCTTTCAGTGATTTTGATATCAGTACTTAACGCATCTGTGCCGATCACGTGCAAAATGATGCGAGCACAGGCCAGACACTTATGGAGAAAGTATGTATATACCACCTTGATCAAAATCTCCGGAATTTATTCAGAAAATTAAAAATACAAGTTTATTCATCTAAATCTATATTGTCCCCTTCAAAGTAATTCGGTTTTCGGTATGTCACAGGGAGTCAAATCAGCTGAATTCGGTGGCTGTCGGATGGTATTTGTTACATTTTTCGTTAAAAAATTACGAATAATGATGGCACTGTGCGACGCGACGATGCGTTATCATTGTGCAAAATCCACGAGTTTTCTGCCCACAATTCTGGTCTCTTTCGGCGAATTGTTTCACGCAAACGTCTCATAACGCCCAACTAATGCTCGTACTCTTTGTTAATTGTCTGGCCTTCTGGCAAAAATTCATGATGCACTATATCGTTGTAATCCATGAAAACCGTGAGCCTTGCCTTCTTTTTTGACTGAAAACGACGTGGTTTTTTAGTCTCGGTTCATTTGGTGAACGTAATTCGCTTGCCTGATGTCTGGATTGGGTGTCGAACTCATAAACCCACGTTTCGTCTCCAGTAATGATCATTTTGATGAATATGGGATCGGATTCAGCCTCGCAAATCATCTCTTTTGCGACGTCAACACTGAACACGGTCTCTTTTTTGCATGAAATTGAGGTCTTTTGGCACCAACTTTCCTGCTACACGACGGAAACCCAAATCATTAACCAAAATGTGTGGACGGGTCCATAGGCAATGTTCAAGTCCTCCGCTATCTCTTTGATGGTTAATTTGCGATTATTGACCAGCATTTCTTTTACTTCATCAATGTTTCTTCGGTTTTCGATGTCGATGAGTTCATCATCTTCGATTGACTCACGACCACTTTTGAACCGCTCGTGCCACTGGTAGACGACTGTTTCTTTAGAGAATTGTTGCCGAAACACTTCTCCAACATTTCCAACGTTCGCGCACCATTAAATCCGTTTTTTACGCAAAAGTTAATACAAGTTCGCTGTTGCAAATTGAAATCGATTTCTAAAATTGTAAAAAATCGCCAACACACACAGAGTTAGATATACTCTTGGCTACGTAACTTTTGCAAATGTCTAGCTATGACGCTAAGACTTAGAGGGAGTCTCAACAACACATTTACCAACTTAACAAAAAAAAAACAGAACTCAAATCGGAATAATGGGAGCGCTACACGGTGGTGACGCCGGGAACTTTTTGATCAAGGTGGTATTACAAGGCGAACAGGATATGTACGAGTATTATGGTATTTTATTGCCATGTTTAGCATCTCTGCGAAAAAAATTGCAAAAGCTTAAGAGAGAATCACTTGTTTTTTGTCAAACGCTAGCAGAGAATTATTTAGAAAACCTGGACATGCGATTTTCTGAATTCTTTGACATTTCTTCGAAGGTAGCTCAAAATGCAGCAGTTGCAGCAATGTCTTATCCCAGGTTCAAGGACAAATGGATGACTTGTATAAATTTAGAACACCATTCCAGAATCAAATCAGTTTTCAAAGGAGCTGTGATCAAACAAGTACATAAGGCGCCTGGAACTTTTCAAGAAACACCTAGTAAAAGATATGAAGACAGCTTTTTTGAATATGATATTGATTCCTCAGAGACTGATTCAACAGGACATATACGCCAAGTTCAACGATCAAAAGCATTATTTAGCAGACCAATATAAAGATGTTTCCATGCTTAATAGATATCCTCAGATCAAAACTGTTTTTAGAAAATATTGGGTCTACAAGTAAGTTTCCAGCGTTTTTTTTTCCAAAATTTGAAGTTTTATTATGAAAACATAGTTACAATGCTTTATTCAAAGTATCGTCCATCGGAAGCTACAACTTTCCCCCATCTTTTTGGCAATTTATGAATTCCGGACCAAAAAAATTTCTCGTCTTTCGAGCCCAAGAACGTATCGAGCCAATTTTTGATTTCCTCTACTGAGCTGAAGCGTATTCCCGTAAGAGCGTTCTGCATCGAACGAAACAAGTGGTAGTCAGATGGTGCCAAGTCTGGACTGTAAGGTGGATGGGTCAGAATTTCCCATCCACTATTTTCCAAATAGTTTTTCACCGAAACCGCAACATGTGGCCGAGCGTTGTCGTGATGAAAAATGACGGTCTCATGCCTGGTCTCATATTCTGGCCGTTTTTCTTTTAATGCCCGCTTCAAACGAATTAGTTGGGTTCGATATAATGGTGGTTTGATGGTTTCAATACTCACAAGCAGTTCGTAGTATACGACACCCTTTTAATCCCACCATATGCAGAGCATGACCTTATTCACGTGAATATTTCGTTTCGGCATCGATTGGGCGGGCTCGCCGGGCTTTGTATACGATTTTCTGCGTTTAGGATTATCGTAATAAATCCATTTCTCATCACCAGTGACAATACGATGCAAAAATGATTTATTTTTATACCGCTGCAGTAAGATTTCGGACATGCAAAATCGCCGTTCGACGTCTCTTGGCTTCAATTCGTACGGCACCCAGTTTCCAACCTTTTGAATGAATCCCAGTGCTTTTAGGCGCAGGGAAACGGCTTGTTGTGTGACGCCCAATGATGCAACAAGTTCTTCTTGAATCTGACACGGATCCTCATCCAGTAAATCGTCCAATTCCTCGTCTTCAAAACTTTTCGGCTTTCCGGGGCGATCTTTGTCTTAAACTCCAAAATCACCACTTTTGAACCGTTTGAACCACTCGCGGCACGTCGATTCACCAATACATTCCGCCCCATAAGTTTCCGAAAGCAAACGATAGACCTCAGCCGCACTTTTCTTCATATTAAAGAATAAAAGCAGCGCTTCCCGCAAATGACGTTTATTTGGCTGGAAATTTGCCATGATTTTGCTCGACAAAATGTACGACACCGATAGAACTGCTCAAATATAACGCTGCAAAGTTGTTGACAAATACAAAACCTACAAATAAAACACATGGGGTCTGACATTTCTGCCCGGGATCCACTGGTGGCGCCATCTCTGACAAACGCTGGAAACTTACTTGTAGACCCAATATAATATGCCTCTACCGTCTTCGGGTCCCGTTGACAGACTTTTTCCTTTTGCAACTATGATAAATTCACCAAAGTCGCATAGACACTCAGATCAAATGTTTGAGAAGAGGGTACTATTGCTATCGAATTTAAGCCACACATCGTAAAAGTATTCTGATATCAACAATTAACAATATTCTCTATAAAATAATTATTCCTAAAATAAATAAAAGCTAAATATGATTACGTGTTCAAGTGTGTGCTCTTTTAGTTTTCATAATTCTCGCGGTTATTCTTGATCAATCAGAAAAAGTAATCTGGATTACGATTACAAATTACT
Source organism: Volucella zonaria (assembly GCA_963966105.1). Lineage (NCBI taxonomy): Eukaryota > Metazoa > Arthropoda > Insecta > Diptera > Syrphidae > Volucella > Volucella zonaria. The sequence continues at coordinate 135,681,770 of OZ014531.1, forward strand.
AACCATTAATCATCGAATATTAATTTAATTTAATTTAATTTCTTTTTATTCTTTTTTTAACTAATAATCCCATTTATTAATTCAAAGTGTATTCAAAATCTAGATAGTTATTTCAATCAATGTAATGAATTTTGTAGTTTTGATGAAGAGATTTTTAGAAGTTGTTATCATTCAGTAGTTCCAAAGAAAACATTTTTTTTTATCATTCATTAAAATATTAGAAGTATGCGTACAAATTTTGATTTGTTTCTGACTCATTTAGAATCGTTTGTAAATATGGAAATATGGATTTTTGATACTGAAGCTAATCTTTTTAGTATACCTGGTTATAGATTTCATCCTGCATGTAATAATTCTTATGCTGCAGGTGGTGTGGCTTTCTTTATAAGTGATAAGTTGGAGTATTAGTGTTGCTGCAATAACCTGAAAAGTGCTGATTGGTTAAAGTTTCTTGCAAAATTGAGTCTAGAAAGTTTATTTTTATGTGCTTCTACAGGCTACATGAAAAAAGTAAAAATGTTTTTGTTGAAGAATTGACTACTCTGTTGTCTGACGAAAAGTCAAAGAATCTATTTACCCTTGGTGATATAAATTTAGATATTTTATCTGATTCTGCTACTGTTTTAAATTATTTATCTGTCTTAGCGGCAAATGGTTTGGAATCGTGTTTTAGAGAACCTACTAGATTAACTCCTTCAACATAAACCTGCATTGATCATATTTTTGGTAGACTTGATCTAAGCTCTAGACTCACTATCACCAGCTCCATTTCAGATTTTAAGATCACCGATCATTGTATGGTTGGTTAAGTTTTTCTATGCGCCAATATGAAACAAATTGATAAGTCTATACGGTTTGTGAAAGTTAAAGACTTGAACTAGGAGAGTTTTATCCATCTTCTACTACACGAAAGTTGGACCGATGTGTACCTTGAAAGTAATCCCTCTAATGCTTTTAACATCTTTGCTAATATCTTAAAAGCTCATGCTAGTGAATGTCTTACTAAGACCCAAAGACAATGTAAAGTTAAAAAAATTAAGCCATGGATGTCTACAACTTTATTAAAGAAGATTGCAAAGAAGAATAAATTATATTTTTAACAAATATTCTACAAGTGTGGCTAACAAGACTCTTTCTAGTGCTGATTTCTTTGAATCGTCGAATCATTGTGTAGATGATTGCTTTAGCAATGAATGGAGTCAAGCCAATAGTTTTTTTTATGACCCGATTTCTTCTTTAGAATTATTCAGGATTATCAACTCTCTAAAAAATTCTAATTCGTCCACGAGAGATAGTTGGTCTAACAATTTTATTCTCTCACTAAATATTGTTGATGTCTTAACGGATATTTTTAATAAAAGTATCTACAGTGGTATTTTTCCTGATGCCTTAAAAACTGCAGAAGTAATACCTGTTTTAAAGAAAGGTGATAGTAAAAATCTAAATAACTATAGGCCAATCTCTCTTCTTCCAGTGTTTTCTAAAATCTTTGAGAAAGTAGTGAAAAATAGAATAATGATTTTCCTAGATTCATCTTATTTTTTTAGTAATAATCAGTTTGGGCTTAGAGCTGGGAAGTCAACAGAGGATGCCCTCTTAGAGTTCTGCTGCTTTAACTACGAAAGCCTGAACAATAAAAAATATACGGCTGCTATTTTTATTGACATTACTAAGGCGTTTGATACTGTTGACCATATGATATTAACACAAAAGTTAGAAAAAGCTGGTATAAGAGGTTTTATGCTTAAATGGTTTCTTTCCTATTTAAACAACCGCAAACAAGTTGTAAAAATTAATGATAATTTTAGCCTATTGTTAGATATTAAAATTGGTGTTCCACAAGGCTCAGTACTTGGTCCAATCCGTTTTTTGATCTATATCAATTCAAACTTTAACCTCGATATCAAAGCTAAACAAATAGGATTTGCTGATGATATAGCTTGTTCTTATTCTAATAGCTCTGCATTAGCTATGACTTAGAGCAGCTGAGACATTGGTTTTGTTTACATAAATTGGTAATCAGTGATAAAACTAAAATAATGTTCTTCGAGTTGTCTTCTAACATTGTCGATTACCCACCTATGATTTTTCATAAGCATTTATTATTTAGCCCTGTTACATGCAAAGCGACATCATCTTCTACCTTATTTAATCGGGATTTAACTTGTTCACCTCAGTGTTTTTATATAGAAAGAACTACAGTTTTTAAATATCTGGGTCTTAAAATTGATAGCAAACTGAATTGGAGTAATCATACTGCCAGTTTAAGATCTTACTTGTTAAAAACTACGAAGTTAATGTACCATTTGAGGCAATTTTGTTCTAAAAAACTGATGGAAACATTATACTATGGACTAGTACAATCAAAGTTGCAGTACGGCTTAATTTGTTGGGGAGGAACTCATGGAAATAAGGTCCATACGTTACTCATTGTGCAAAAACATATAGTTAGAATAATCTGGAGAAAGAATCGCCGAGAAAGTAGCTATTTGCTTTTTGTAAACTCTAAAATGCTACCACTCAAGCATCTTTACTTTTACAAAGTGTTAAGGATTTCTTTTGTTAGGAGTGGTTACTCCATTGACAGAAATCTAACCCATCAGTCACTGCGTAGTAGCAATAACCATCTTACTTTCATTCCATCTTTCAACACACATCACTTTTTGAACTTTTACTCCTCTGTTGCTCCAAGATTATATAATATATTGCCGCTTGAAATTAGGCAAAGCAGAAATCTTGTCGTTCGAATTAGGAAAGTTAAGGAATGGCTATTTCACTTGGACCTACATGAAATAAACCATTTAATTAGTCGCATGGTCTAATTTTGTTGAATGATTAAATGAAATTTTTTAATAATCGATGAATCTTAACATTTGTTTTATTCCTCTCTTCACACCAATTTATTATGTTTTGTATTTTTTAATTATAGTCTTATAATTGATGCATTCGACACTAGTTTTAGTTAACTACAGAATGTATCTTTTCATTTTTCAATTGATAAATTATTTACTTTTTAACCTCTCTTTATTTGTATTCTATTAAGTAACTGCTTGTTTCTTTTATTACTTGTGAATTTGTTTTGATTAAGATCTTGTATCTAATTTTTGTCAATTGTAAAGTGAATAAATATATAAATGAAAAAAAAACAAAAGATTCCTTTTTTTTGATTAATTTCATTAATCTGTAATCATGATTAAATATTACATTTTGTAATCATAATCTTTAATTATCAATCTGATTACCTTTTGCCCAACGATGGAGAGAGTTTAGGAATAGGACGATAATTGGTTATTTTATGCTCTTTTCTCTTAATCCCGTTTTTTTTTATCGGGATTATAGAAAAGGTCTTCCAAATCTGGGGTAATTCTCCCTCTGTAAGGGATGGACAAAAAAGGTAGGAAAGGATGAGAGACAAGTTGGAAGAGTATTTACTATGAAAAAAAAACGGCGGGCAAACCATCTGGGCGAAGTAGAAATTCATCTAAAGGGTGAGTTTTTTAACTTGAGACATCCAAATTACTCGAAAAATACGCGATATCGCGGAAAATGTGTCAGACAAAAGTCACAAGGTTCTGAAGAGGACATAAGATGGTGACCACGAGTTTGACCTTGAGACCCGTTTTCAAGGTTAAACGAAGGTCACTTTTGACTTTTCAAATGATAATTCCTGATTTTCATTGCTCAGTCGTATTGCTCGTAGGCTTGTCATTTGTTTTTACATATTGCCTCCCATTGTTGAATCATTGAATTCTTCCCATTTCGACGTTTATTTCCCGAGACTATTTCAACAAATGCTCGAAAATGTGACCATTCACTTCAATACACTTGTCTATCCGCGCTCTAAATGAACCAACATAACTGAGAAGTATTTCTGGCGTAATCTTCCGGCAAGCTTCAGTTATTCGTCTTTTCGTGTCCTCACGTGTTGTTGTCTTTTTTCTGTAAACCTCACTTTTTAACTAGCCCCACAAGAAGAAATCAAGTGAAGTAAGATCAGGTGATCTAGCAGGCCATTGCCTCGGACCCCCTCGTCCGATCCATCGTTGATGGTAAACATTGTTTAATACGCCCCGGGCTACTTGGGAATAATGGGCTGGACAACCATCATGTTGAAACCACATTGTTTGTCGCAACTCCAATGGCAGTTCTTCTAGTAACATAATACTGGAAGATGGTCCCGCAAGAAGATTGCATACTTTTCGCCATTCAAGTTGCCTTCAATAAAATATGGACCTATTAATTTATCCCCAATAATTCCCGCAGAAACATTAACATTCCAAGGGTGCTGGCGTTCAACTTGTCGCAACCAAAAAGGGTTTTCGGCACCGTGATTGGTGAAAGTCGACACATCAGGGAATAACACCTTGGCGAAGAAAAGGGGGTCTCGTTCAATTTGCTGAAGTGCCCATTGCCCATTGACAAAAGGAAACCCGGTTGCGAAAGTCCTCACTAAAGAGTTCTTGATGCATTGAAACATGATAAGGATGGTATTTATGCCGATGTAATATCTTACAGACAGTCGTTTGAGAAATTCCTGATTCACGACTTATTTGGCAGCTATCACTGCTATTTCATTGTCCTTAACAGCCACCCTATCTGACCGATTCCTTTTCTTTGGTTGCACACTTCCTTCCCCAGTGAATTGTGGGATGACCCGATAAAAGGAAGCGCGCGATCATATCTGGTCTAGGAAACGTTGGACGTAAAGAGCAACAGCACCATCGATGTTCCTTCCACTTTCTCCATAAATCAACATCATTTCAATTTTCTCTTGAATTGAAATAGCCTGGAAAACGTTACTAATAATAATCAGTTCCTCAAAAAAAATATCGAACTTCTAAATGAAGTACAGTTCGGTTCAAGTAGAAAAAAAGGGCAGAGTGCATATCATACACTCTCAGATAAGTTTACGACAATTTGTCTCTATCTGAAATTTCTTTGAGTTTTAACTTCACACGAGGCAATAATGACTTCCTCAAAATAAATCTCGACCTTCTAACATCCTAACAACGTTGGCAACCGATTAATGATTTAGGCGTGCCAGAGCAGTGGTATCCAGCACTGAATGAATAAGACCTTTGAGACAAAGTCGTGTGCCCCATTGAGGAGTAATTTTGATGTCTTAAGTGTTTCATGTAAAAGAATTGTAATTTTTCACGCAGATTACGAATCTGTCAAAAAAATAGGGGTTCCCATTAAAAAATCAAAAGTGACTTCGTTTGACCTTGAAAATGGGTCTCAAGGTCAAACTCGTGGTCATCATCTTATGCCCCCTTCAGAACCTTGTGACTTTGGTCTGAAACATTTTTCGCGATATCGAGTATTTTTCGAGTAATTTGGATGTCTCAAGTTAAAAAACTCACCGTGTATAAGTTTTCGTAACTTTCCTTCAATAACTGTAGGATCGATATTTTGATTGAGAAATGGACCAACGGAGAAATTTGGTAGACCATTGAAGTAAGATGGATCTAGTACGTTGTTGGCAAATAATTATTTGAAAGATGTAGCAAAGAGTTGGCCATGGATGTCGGAGGATAACTTGAAGCTTTGGTTTCGAAAGCGTTACTTTTGCAATTGACAAATTGAAAAATGGACTTGGGATCATTTATAAGATTGGTTTGAGCACTATTCAAGTATCGTTGATAGAGAGAGTTGTAGAGTTCAATGAAATGAAGATATGTACCTAGATAGTTTGAATAGTCGGAAGAAGAGTGAGTGTTTCTTTGTTTCGTAGAGAGCGGAGTCTACTATTATACCAAAGAGCGGATATTGAAGATGATCGCGGGAATACGGCACATAAAGGGATATGATTTGAATAGTTCCTTGTCAAAAATGCGGAGGGCAGCGCCCAGAGGTAGATAGGTAAACTGATGTGCTGGGTTTCACCCGAACACCACCAATCCCTGATGGTAATTCCGGTAAGCACATGCAGCTAAATAGGAAGCACGAAAAAAGAGCACGAGGAGCGTGCGATTGAAAATATTGAGAAGTTGCATTCCAAGAATAACGCACAGAAGTTTTACCAGCAGACAAAAAGAACGTATCAAGGCCAAAAGAGTCGCACAGAAGCCTGTAGAGATGAAGTAGGAAACCTTGTAGTGGAGTCACAGTCGTCGCTGAGCATATGGAACAACTTTTTCTGCAGACTATATAACACCAAAGACGCCCAATATCACCCCGTCACTCTGAAGAAACCATTCACTTTGGACAATGATAGCCAAAACATCCGTCCATCTAGCCAAAATGAAGTAAAGGTAGCAATATCTAAGCTGAAAACCAACAAATCAGCTGGATCCGACTGCTTACCGGACGTGATATTGGAATCTATTGGAAATGACTGTGGAAAGTATATATCAACTCATTCCTCAAATCTAGTCAGAAGACTATATGCCTGATGAATGTAATTTCAGCACCGATCAATGAAGAAGGAGTCCCTCTCAACTGCGTCAACTATAGAGCTATAGTGAACGACTGAAACTCTTGGCTAACAACCTGTTTGGTTCCTATTGGTGCAGTTTCAGACCAGGAAAGTCTATAATCGACCAAATCTTCAGCATTTATATGAGCTATTTAGAACTATGTCTAGTCTTGGCATCCCTGTCAAACTCGTCCGTCTGCGCAGAATGGCGATTGAGAACGCTCGCTGCTCCCCCAAAGTCTGTAACGACTTAGCTGAGACCTTTGATATCACAAAAGGTTTTAGACAATGTAACACGCTGTCATTACACATTCAATGTTCGGAACTCACAAGTGAACATTGGAGGCACAAACTTTCAAAAATCTGTGCAACTACTAGCGTACGCTGATGATATTGATGTAGTTACGAGGACTCAGCGAGATTTCACTGGGGCGTTTCCTAGTATCGAAACAGAAGCTGCCAAAATGGATTTAGCAGTAAACGAGGGCAAAATCAAGTATATGCTGTCAACGAGAAGTGACATACAATATTGAACAGAACGTCACAAATGACAGCTATAATTTCGAGGTAGTAAAGGACTTTGTCTACCTCCCTTCTGCTATAAATTCTGCCAGCAAAACCTAAGCAGAAAAAAAAAGAAGAAGCCCTATCCCAAAAAACTAAGGAGACTCTATATAGAAGGAAGTTATCACCCGAAGTTATTTGGCTGTAATTTTTTTTATGGATGCAAAACTTTGGTTCTGCTTTTGGATTGTACTTATTTGATGTCTTTTCCTATTAAGTCTAGAAAATGATATCGGCTAAGTGGCCACCGCCAGAATTGATGACCGTTCTGGCCCAACATTGTCCATCACTCTTGCAAGAACTTCCGGAGATAGGTCCTCGCATTCTTGACGGATATTCTCTTTGAGGAGATTCAAGAGTCTAAGACTTGTTGCCATAGACTCGTAGCTTCAAGAAACTCCACAAAAAGAAGTCTGGAACGGTCTTGCGGGCCAGTGCAAAATGGTTGTGGCTGGTGCAGTATGCGTCGTTGCTCCATCTTCTTTAAGCTACATGTCAGTCATAATTCATCCAATTGAGGATAGAGAAAGTCATTGAGGATGGCTATATAGCGCTCGCCGTTCACAGTAGTCATTTGGCCCGCTGAGTTTTCGAAAAAAACTAAGGCCCGATAACGCCTCCCGATATTCGCGGATTTTCGGTGTCCCAGAAGCACTAATTTTGCTTATTCACATATCCACAGAGATGGAAATAGGCTTTGTCGCTCGTGCTGATTTTCGATGAAAAGCTGTCTCCCTCGTGGTCGAGATTTAGAATGGCTTGAGCATAGGTTAAATGCGCTTGGGGGTCTGCACTTACAGTCTTTCACCAACATTTGATTGATGCCCAATTGCGTGGTCGATACAGCTGTGATATTTTCAACAGGCCTGGCAGCGTCTCGTTTTGTCCCACACTCTTCTAGGCGAGCGGCTAAATGTCGTAGTGTTTGCCCAGTTGGTGTCGGACGACCGGGAAATCTGCCTCGAAATAATCAAATCTGCCACCAGTGTGAATTATTCCACGAAAAAGTCATAACAAAGTACCTACATACCTATACGACCTTGATCATCGCAGTCCTATTTTATGCCGCAGAAATATCTTCATCCTATCGAAAGCGGATGAAGATATCCTCAGTCGTTTCGAGAGAAAAATCCTTCGAAAAATATTCGGTCTCATTTGTGTTGGCGAGTTTTGGAGGAGAAGATTCAACGACAAACTATATGATCTGTAAAGAGACATCAACCGAGACACCGGCCCACAGAGTCCCACTCATCAAACCTCATCTTAGGTGGCGCGCACAAGTAGAAGGGGACCTCAGCCGACTTTGAGCTCGCAACTGAAGGCAGCTGGCTAAAGGCCGGATTATTTGGAGAAGCTTATTTATTGAGGCCCAGGATCACCTCGCACAAGTAAATAAGTAAGTAAGATGCACTTGAAGTCCTTAGTCGCTTCGCCATAGATGATTTTGAACGCATTTGTGTTGTGTTTTCGCTGAAGTTCAAGGGCTGCGAAAGACCTCTCCCCTGCTCTTAGGTATTCAAAATCAAACCCTGTTGGTTTACTTAGAATGTTCCGACTTGTTGATTCATTAGGTGTAGCTTGCTTGATTATTTCTGTAAGGTTGGCAGTGTTCATTGGCGTGTTTGATATGTATAATACTTTCAGACTCGTAAATGCGTCGTTTAGATTTCTCTGGAATAAGAGTGCATTTAATTTGTAGTTGAGACTTACACTTTGCACGGAATTTAAAACGGCATGTGATCTGAAAATGTCATTATTGCGACCCTGAAGTCAGATATCAGATATTTCCAATCACCAGAAACAAGACAATAATCTGTTACGGAGCAAGCTGTTCCTCGAATGAATGTGTATTCTCTTTTAGAGTCGCCTTCATAACTTCCCTTTAAAATTGAACAATCGAACGCGTCCGCAAGAAGGAGAATCTTATTGCCATTTGCATCACAAATCCATGGAGAAACGTGTTACATTTAATAGTGGAGCTACATCTTTCTCTTTACAGGATTAGTACATCATCCAGTCGAGTATGAAATGCACTTCCGCTATTCCGCTTTTCTCAGTGCATCATCCAATTTTAATTATAAGCATCTTCACAGAGTGAGCACTGTGCCCTAAACCAACAACTGTGGAAGCCATAAAAGCCTGCACTTACATAACATAGCTCCTTGCAAGCGAATACTTCATCTTTCAATGTTTCTCCGGAGCAATCCCCATCTTCAATAATGCAAGTCATGACTCAGATCCAGAGAAACAGAGTGAGAGTCTGCCCCATTCTCCATAGACAAAGAAATTTATTTTCATAAAACAATCACCAAACAGCCATATCTTAGCACTTGACGAGTCTTGAAATCCATGTAATATTGCAACAATACCACGAAGCAAACAAACATAACTTTCTTTACCCTCTGAGTTGGAACAATGGGCCAGGAGTCGGCTGTAGACACTCCGTGCACTACAATTTCAGGGATTTATTGACTTCGCCTTCCTGCTACATCTCTGTGCGTCTGAGACTTTTTCCACCCCGCGTCTCACCTCCTAGTTCCGGATTCAATTGCATGCACCAAATAAATGTTGATGTACTCGTACGTACACCACTTAAGCGCTACAAAAGCGAAACTTAATATCCCTCCCATCAAAGGTACGGAAGGAGACAGGAGGAAGTTCCTCCCATGCTCTTGGAAACAATGGAATCAAATCCTGACTGCTGGTGGGCCAGAAATATGATTTTCAACTGCAGTTCAAGACAATGGAAACAAAGTGGAAGCAGGGCAGGAAAAAATATGAGGAGTTGCGCGTCCGAAACAAATCATTTTAACGATTTCAAAATGCCACCATGAAAACAGGGTCCGTGGGTTCAGTGGTCCTGGCATGGTATTGCAAAACCAAGTAACCCAAGGAACTGAAGCAACCCATGCAGTAGCTGCCGCCAGGCGTGGGAGTGCGCACTCTATTCCTATTGTTGTTGCATGTACATGTTGTTGGAAATTTATTTGCCTTTCTTCGGGCAACCGAAACACAATATAAGACAGTCTCTCGGGTTTAGGGGAGAATCGTCTGGTGTGGAAGTGTACCAACTATGCAGGAGATTTTTGGCCAGATCTCTAGATATGGCATGACTCCTAAGTGCTAACAGAGGATGATATGGTTTATGGTGGATTAAATGAAATCATGTTACCATATGATCCCGACATGAGTTGCCAGCCAACAGTACGAGTGCAATATGGTTACGATTCTCTGGATTTCGATTTGGACTTGTACTGGGATCTGGATTGGGATTGCGACTCGGATTGGAATTGGGATTAAGATTCTGACTGCGAGTAGTAGGATTTTGTGAGTTTCATCGTCTGGTGTCTTTGATTATGGAGTGCAACACTAATGTGATGTATGAGGTGGATAATAGGAGGACATTTGTTGGATTATTGTTGGGATCTGAAATTGTTTTGGATATTTCTATGGCGAATTCATATGAATGAGCGGCTAATTGAGCGTTAAGCATATTCGGAACATTAATTTGCTTCGGTAGTGGGCTATTGAATTGATAATCACGTTTTGTATCTTAATTTGATGGTCTTTCATGGACGTTTCACAGAACATTAATTTGATCCTACGTAGGTTATAATATTGTGTGGCAGACGTCTGGTAAATTGTTTTTTGTTTTGTTGTCGTAGTTATTTCGAAGGTTAATTTGCTTATACGACTTTTTTCAGTTAACACCGAAACTGAGCAGTTCCAGGTGCGGAAACCACATCCCACATATTGTTGGCATTGGGAAAATGTGGAGTTTGGGTTCAAAAGCTTTCCAAGTTATACACATGTAGCTGAATGGTTTTTCATCAGCAGTGTTTCTTCAGGTTTCAGGTAATATCTTAAATCGATTCAATCGACCCAAGTAGCTGGCCTAGGTGAGTGCGAGGAGTACATTTACCTGTCTATCTTGTCAAACGAATTCGGTCAGAAAAGATTGTGAAGCATAGTCGAGACTCAGCCAAAAAGTCTGAGAAGTTTGCGATACTTTGATTCTGGATAGTCATCTATTTTGGCTTTTTTTTAAGGTCGCCATGCTGAGTAGAATCTTAGTTTGGATGACCATCATTTTCGCAGTCCAAGTTCACATTCTTATAATGGTCAGTTTGTACTAGATTTTCCTGGTCAATTTACTAGAAATGCAGCTTTTTGTTTAAGGTTTTCGAAGACCGTGTGGTGCCTTTCATGTGAACATTTACTCCATGCACTTTCTGCTCCACCACTAATTGAATGAATCGTGTGGTAGAGTTTTCCCTTGGCGAGTTTTTTTTTAATATCTGGAATGGTTTTACTGAGGAGCTTTGAAGCAAACTCACACCTACTGGCGCTTAAGACCATGAATGTTATCATAACCGACCATATGTAGGTTTTTAGGAACTCTTAAACTTCCCATTTTGTTCGGATCGAAGTGTGGTTTTTTACTGAACAGTCGACCTCTGCATTGGACAGAAACCCAAAAACGGCCAGAATCGAAATCTTTACTTTCCTACTTAAGGTGGTGCTACAGTCCGGGTGGACCTGGGTCTCAACAAATAAGCACCTTCAGCCAGCTTATCGCACGCTAGCCTTCAGTTGCGTATGCTAAGTTGATTGAGGCTCACTTCCACTTACGTGCGCCACCTGTTCCTTGGATGCGGTTTCGAAGACCGGAGCATTTGTGTCCATCCCCTGTACATAGCCCAGCCTGGCTAAGTCGATGTCGCTGTATAGCCCATATAGTTCGTCGCTGTATCTCCTCCTCTACTCAATGTCCAGGAAAACGGGACTAAAAATCACCCGAAGAATTTTTCTCTCAAAGCAGCCAAGGGTTGCTTCATTTCATTTCATTTTGTTTTTATTGAGACATTAATACACTTGATAATTTATGAATACATTTTTTTTTTTTTTTGAATTTATGGTAACCGACTTCAATAGTTATATCTGGTTAATCTGGTTAAACTAAGTTTTTAGATACAATAAATGTTAATAACGAAACATATATACTCGTACGTACAGTTTTTATTTTAACTAATTTTCTATTAATTCTTTATTTTTGCATGTGTTTGCTCCCGACTCATGTTCGCTTTATGGCTCTAGTGGCCGAAATTAAATTTATGACTAGAACTACTTACTTAAAAAGCTAAATCTTATTTAAGATAAGATACAACAATAATTGGATAAGCATCGGCATGTAATAATCATGTCTACTTAGTTAGATATATAATTATGTTTATATAATAACAAGAAGAATGTATTGGGTCTACAAGTAAGTTTCCAGCGTTTGTCAGAGATGGCGCCACCAGTGGATCCCGGGCAGAAATGTCAGACCCCATGTGTTTTATTTGTAGGTTTTGTATCTGTCAACAACTTTGCAGCGTTATATCTGAGCAGTTCTATCGGTGTCGTACATTTTATCGAGGAAAATCATGGCAAGTTTCCAGCCAAATAAACGTCATTTGCGGGAAGCGCTGCTTTTATTCTTTAATATGAAGAAAAGTGCGGCTGAGGCCTATCGTTTGCTTTCGGAAACTTATGGGATGGAATGTATCGGTAAATCGACGTGCCGCGAGTGGTTCAAACGGTTCAAAAGTGGTGATTTTGGAGTTGAAGACAGAGATCGCCCCGGAAAGCCGAAAAGTTTTGAAGACGAGGAATTGGACGCTTTACTGGATGAGGATCCGTGTCAGATTCAAGAAGAACTTGCTGCATCATTGCCCGTCACGCAACAAGTCGTTTCCCTGCGCCTAAAAGCACTGGGATTCATTCAAAAGATTGGAAACTGGGTGCCGTACGAATTGAAGCCAAGAGACGTCGAACGGCGATTTTGCATGTCCGAAATGTTACTGCAGCGGTATAAAAATAAATCATTTTTGCATCGTATTGTCACTGGTGATGAGAAATGGATTTATTATGATAATCCTAAACGCAGAAAATCGTATAGAAAGCCCGGCGAGCCCGCCCAATCGACGCCGAAACGAAATATTCACGTGAATAAGGTCATGCTCTGCATATGGTGGGATCAAAAGGGTGTCGTATACTACGAACTGCTTCCGAGTAGTGAAACCATCAAAGGACCATTATATCGAACCCAACTAATTCGTTTGAAGCGGGCATTAAAAGAAAAACGGCCAGAATATGAGACCAGGCATGAGTCCTTCATTTTTCATCACGACAACGCTCGGCCACATGTTGCGGTTTCGGTGAAAAACTATTTGGAAAATAGTGGATGGGAAATTCTGCCTCACCCGCCTTACAGTCCAGACTTGGCACCATCTGACTACCACTTGTTTCGTTCGATGCAGAACGCTCTTACGGGAATACGCTTCAGCTCAGTAGAGGAAATCAAAAATTGGCTCGATACGTTCTTGGGTTCGAAAGACGAGAAATTTTTTTGGTCCGGAATTCATAAATTGCCAGAAAGATGGGGGAAAGTTGTAGCTTCCGATGGACGATACTTTGAATAAAGCATTGTAACTATGTTTTCATAATAAAACTTCAAATTTTGGAAAAAAACGCTGGAAACTTACTTGTAGACCCAATATTATTATGAATAAGTTGAGATATCAATTCGATTACTAATGGAAAACAAAAATCTATGTTGTATTTTTGGATACAAGATGGATACAAGATGGCATAACCAAATGGTTAACTTTTGGTTTAAATTCATTAAATTAGACAAATTTGAAATCGTTATCCTCTGAGAACAGGTAAATTTGCTTTTTCATAAAATGGAAGTTTTAAGTTGGAGCTGGACGATGGTTCAAATAATGATTGTGATCTTAAATTCAATATATTAATAGGGGAAAGGTAAAAATTGTTATCTAGCACACTTTCGTTGATGTTTCTGTCCCCTATAATTTTTATAATTGGGTTGGGGTGATTGGAGGTAGATTGTAATTTGTTTTTCAGTAATTTAACCATATATACGCAAAGAGATTTAATATTATTTTCTCTATATATTGTTGCATTTGAATACCATTGTTTATTTGGTTTTCTGAACTTTCCACAACAAAATCTTAGCTCGAAGTTTTCTAACTCATTTGTGGCTGTTGGTGAAACATTAAACCAACAGCCAAATCCATATGTACGAGTAATTATGGGTCTTATAAGTGTTTTGTACATAAGCAGTTTGGTTTTCTTTGAAATAGAACTCGATGATAAAAGTTATTTAAGCAGACCAGAAGCCATTTTGGCTTTATTCAGCACTGCCCTGGCATACTTATTAAATTTGAATTTGTTTTGGTAGTATATATATATGCCAAGATATTTTGGTTCCGTTTTCAGTGGGATCGGTACATTATCGATTTCTAGTAAGAGTGTTTTACTCTCCTTGACTGCTTTACGGTGCCCTTTTCTATAAACGTTTCGGAAGCATGTAAAACTACTCTTTCCTGCGTTTAATACTAATCCCCAAGAGTTGAAATACGATATATACGAGGGCGGGTCAATAAGTCCGTGACTTTTGGATTAAAACACAGATTTTTTGATAAAAAAATAATTTTATTTTTCAACGTAGTCTCCCTTGAGCTCTATACACTTTGTCCAACGCTTCTCCAATTTTTTTATCCCTTCCAAAAAAAATGATTTGTCGAGGTCCTCAAAATAGGCCTTTGTTTGCGAGATGACTTCATCATTGGAGTCAAATCTTTTTCCACCAAGCCATTTCTTCAGGTTTGGGAACAAGATGTAGTCTCTCGGAGCCAAATCTGGAGAATAGGGTGGATGAGGGAGCAATTCATAGCCCAATTCATGGATTTTTGCCATGGCAACTGCACATGTGTGCACCCTTGCATTGTCTTGGTGGAAAAGAACTTTTTTCTTGGCCAAATTAGGTCGTTTTTTTTTCAAATCGTCATTGAATCGGTCCAATAAGTTGGCATAATATTCCCCATTGATTGTTCTTCCCTTTTAAAGGTAGTCAATGTGGATTATCCCGCGTTCATCCCAAAAAACAGTCGCCATAACTTTATTGGCTGACAAACCCACCTTGGCCTTCTTTGGCGCCGATTCACCCTTAGAAACCCACTGTTTTGACTGTTGTTTGTTCTCTGGTGTGTTGTGATGGATCCATGTTTCGTGCACGGTTACAAAATGGCGCAAAAACTCCTCCATATTGCGATTAAACAACGCCAAACCTTCCTGTGAAGTTGTTACACGATTGCGTTTGTGGTCGACTGTGAGCAAACGCGGCACCCATCTTGCGGAAAGCTTTCTCATGCCCAAGTGATCATTGAAAATTGAAACCACTGAGCCATGCGAGATCCCTACGGCTTCCACAATCTCTCGCACTTTCAATCTTCGGTCGGCCAACACCATATCGTGAATTTTTTCGATTGTTTCGGGTGTAGAGACCTCAACTGGGCGTCCAGGACGTTCGGCATCTTCAGTGCCTGTACGGCCACAACGAAATTCAGTAAACCACTTTTTTACCATTGAAATCGATGGTGCAGAGTCCCCATAGTATTTATCAAGCTTAGCCTTGGTCTCGGTAATGGTTTTTTTTCGCAAGAAATAATGCTTAATAAGCACACGAAATTCACTTTTTTCCATTTTCTCCTCAAATTAGTGAGTAGTCTGATAAAAATAGCTGTTAAACACAAACTAACTAACGCAGCAAGTTTAAATTTTGACAGGAGTCAACTGACAGATGCCTGTTGACAGGAGCAGTGTTGCTGTTTCAGTAAAGAGGTCAGAAATTCAAAAATGCACGGGCTTATTGACCCGCCCTCGTATATACAATATATTCTCGGTATCGATATGAAGGATAATGCGAATTCAATTTAAACATCAATGCATTTGTTACATCTTGAGATAAGCTTTTTTAAACCCTCAAAAAAAATAAATTTCCTCTTTCTCTGCAAAATACCCATTTATTGCCGGCTTGAGTTCTTCATCATCCGAAAATCTTTTTCCACGAAGACATTTTTTCAAATCCGGAAACAGGAAATAATCACTAGGGACAAGGTCTGGACTATAGGGTGGGCGTTGGATTTCTTCGAAACCACAATCTCGCACAGCAGCCTTGGAAACTCGCGCCGTGTGAACAGGAGCGTTGTCATGAAGAAGCAACACACCCGCTGCGAGTTTACCCCGTCTTTTCTTTTTAATTTCCTCCCGCAAATTATGCAAAGTGGAAGCGTAGGATGTGGCGTTGATGGTTTCACCTTTTTTTTTGTACTCAATGAGCAAGATTCACTTTGAGTCCCAAAAAACTCTGGCCATGAGCTTCCCGGCAGACGGAGTGACTTTGAACTTCTTCGGGGGGTCTGTTCCTTTTTTATGCCACTGCATGGACTCTTGTTTGCTTTCAGGGTCATAGTGGTGGACCCATGTTTCGTACCCAGTAACAATTCGATCCATAACACCGTCCGCGTTCTCACTACACATCTCCAAAAGCTCTCTACAGCATGCGATTCTCACTTTTTATCTGAGGCGCTGTGAGCATTCGTGGCACCCACCTTGCACTGACCTTTGAAAGGTTAAGATGGAAGAATGGTGTGAATGGTACCAATTGAAAGCTTGGTGATCTCTGCCATCATTTTCACCTTTATTCGGGCATCCTCAAGAACAAGTTTTTCGACTTCTTTGATGCTTTCTCCCGTACAAGCAGTAGCCGCGGCGCCGGAGCGGGGGTCGTCTTCAATGCTCTCTCTGCCTCTCTTGAACTCACTTGACCATTTTTGCACAGTTGATAATGAAGGTGCGGAACCCTGGTAAACAGCCACCATCTCTTCATGAATAGTTTTTTGACTTTTTCCTTGCTTAGTGAGAAATTTAATTACAGCGCGATGCTCAATTTTCACCATCATCGTCTCAGTTGCCATTATGATTCTGTTTAACTAGAGATAAAACGCGAATTAATAATCACATTTATATGAAATTTTACATGAATGCAATAAAATAATAGTATTACTTGATAAATAAGTCAATTTATATATACAACTACAGCTTCACCCCGATATCGAGAGTATGTTGAACGCCCCTCGTAAGATGTTAATGAGGGCACACATTCTTTCAATTTGTTAAGTGCATCGTGGGGTCTCATTGCACTTGCTAATATCTTAGTATCGTCCGCATATAAAAAGGCTTCAGTCCCATTTACCTGGCTATTTAAAGGGAAATCATAAAGATATATGTTGAAGAGTTTTGGACCAAGTAATGATCCCTGAGCCACGCCCATAAGTACTGGAAACTCTTCAGAGTATTCAGAATCAATAGAGATTGCTGCTGTCCTAGAGCTCAAAAAGCTGATGATCATCCGAATGAACACTTCAGAAAAATCCAGCGTTATCAGTTTGAAGATAAGTCCGTTGTGCCAAATGGAATCAAAAGCGGCCTGCAGATCTAAGTCAACAGCAATGAGTGCTCGGTTGAATGATTTTTCCTGAAGCCGAATTGGTTATTTGGAACAATATTTTTTTCTTCATAAAAACTGTCTAGGTGATCAGTCAAAATTCTTTCAAAAAGCTTTCCAACGTTAGATAATAATGATATACGAGTAGAGCGAAAGTCTTTGATTTCTTTTCCACTTTTCTTCTTTGCTATAGGAATAAACTTAGATTTTTTCCACGTTGAGGGAAAGTACCCATTATTTATGCATTGGTTGAAAATGCACTAAAGGGCTACATCAAGGTTATGAGGACATTTCCGCAAAACATAGTTTGAAATCGTATCTACACCGTATGATTTTTTGTTGTTTACGCTCATTCTATGAGCATTAATTTTCTCTGGAGACGTAAAAGGTGGAGGTAAGTTATCTGAGGTGGTTTTGGATGGAAGAAAATTGGTTAAGTGTGTATTTGCATGCCTGCTCTTAAACTTGTTGACTCTGAGATTAACATGGTTTGTTAAGTTTGTGTCAAACTGTGCTATTTTTTCTGAATACAGGTCGGAATACACCGTCTTACGAGTAAATGCAATTAGTTTGTCTTCATTATCTGGCAGTTGTTCTTCATTAAAAATCAAGGTATCCTTGGCTATATTCGTACCAAAATACTTTCTGCCCGTTATTCTGTCGATTTCCTTAAAAGCTTGGGGAGAAGGTCTTATTTTTCTTAAACGTGATCTAAAATCATTATCCATGTCTATTTTAACTCTTGCAGCTATTATTTTATTAAAACACTGTATCCTAGAGCGCAACTCTTTATATACGAGTACCGTGTTAACCCAGTTTAAATGTCTGTGGAAAATTTTTTTAAGTTTTCTAAGCCAAATGCTTTGAATTTTCATAAGATTTTTAGTCAAAAGTGAAATGTTTTTGTATTTTAAGTTTTTACTAATTTTAGTTACGGAATGGTTTTCTACACTTGAATTTATTTTATTGCTTACCTTGTTACGTGCAAATCACGCCCCAAAAATCCTCCATTCCCTTCGGTCCTGTTGTTGTCTGTTTCATCCCTCTACCCTCCTGCCTTCTCTCGTTTCGTCCCCGTTCTTTTCTTCCCGTCATGCTCTGGATGCCACGGTACAGATGGGATTTACTGGATTGTTTGGATCCAGTTCCCTCCCTCGGCCTACCGCCCCAGACATGACATATAGGTACCCCGGATAGAGCCAGGCGGACGGCCTGGAAACTCTAGCGGACGGACGGTCTGTCCCCTTGATGCCCGATGATATCGACACCCCAGCAATGGCCGAGAGCCCATCCTAAATTCTAAATTGTTTGCTTCCACCTACATAAATTTGTAAAATCCCCCAAACCCTCTAAATTCAAAAGGAAAAATTGTGAAAGAAAGCTCACGATTCTCCACGATCCACCTCACTCACTCTTGTCTGCAAGGAGACTTACGGCCCTTTTAATATTATTCTTGGGAAAGGTTTCCTCTCTACTTGGCGGTCACTATTTGAGCTCCCCTTAATTGTTCCCCAAAAGTGTTCCGGGTCCGAGGGTGTAATATGGACCCAAGCAGTCACTCGACAGATAAAACGAACAGGACGAACACGACAAAACATCGACTGGTGTGATTGGGTGGTTCCACAGGGAGGCTGTCAGAGCTCTGGAAGTGAGTCCCTTTGCTCTTGCAGCTGAATTAGTGGAACCACGTATGAATGTGTGTGTGTGAGAGGCAACTAGCCGAAATGCCCGGTTAGAGGATTTAAGATCTAGCCGTCATAGCGGACAGTGCCGCCATTATTTTTGGAAAAAAAAAAAAAAAACGAACGTTTAACAAAAAAACAGAAAAAAAAGGAACAGAATTTAACTGACGAACGAACAGAAGAAACCAACGAGAAGAAAGGAAAACCACACAACGAACGAGCAAAAAAAAAAAAAAAAAACTAACAAGAAGAAACGCGACAGGAAAATTAACCAACGAACGAACAAAGAAAAAGCCCACAAACAAAGACGAACAAGAAGAAAGAACCCCAGTGAGAAGAAAAGTGAAGTCCAGAGACACGAGACACCGACGGACGAAGCGACGACGAGAGTGACAGCGGCGGGAAGTACCCACTCCCCTCACCAATCCTCTGGCAACCAGACAGGAGCGACCCCCAAGTAGGCAGGAAAAAGTTAAGTACCCTTTTCATTTTATCGTTATAAAACGTCAATTTTTGTGTAATCCTCCCTTAAGTGGGGATCCTTGTAATTCGGTGATCCCGTAAGGCTCCTTACCGTTCACCTGGCAAACACCGTAACCCTTTCGCGGTTACGGTCAAAACTGTTTCGCGACCCCGTTGGCCCCAAAGGGCACCGTCCCCGTGATCGTGCAGAACCGTGGGCCTTCTGTTGGCCACTAAATCGAGCTTCAGATAATTCTAAGGTGAGCAACCCCTCTGGTGCTACACGACACCCTTTACTGGGTTATTCCATTTCATACTCGCACGGCCTTTGTCATCCCCCGCTTAATCAAAAGAAAAAAAGAAATAAATAAAGCTGCCTTCCTACCTTAAATCCCCATCAGGGAGAAGTCTACCTGTTTTTATTTTATCTTGTTTTCCCAATTTTCTATCAAAATTGGGTGGCGCCCACTTACATACATATTGCCTACGTTTACTCCCCCCCCCCCCCTTTCGAACCCCACTGTGCTGAGCAGCCGGTGTGCGCAGCTAGGAACCAGCTGCTGGTTGCAATTCCGGTTTTTTTTTGCGATCCCCTTTTCGGCCTATCTTCGTTTTTACGTATTCTCCCTCATTCGACTACCAACCGCCATCCGTGTGGTTGCGGTTTTTTTTTTTTGGTGCTCGAGTTTTGGGTTTTTGTTTTGCTTGGTTGCCGGTAAGCCCGGCACCTTTCCAAATAAGTAGTGTATTAACTTTAAAAGCGCGGAATTTTGCAACAACCTCTTGAACAAGATCGTCAATTTCAGTATTGGAAATATTTGTACTTACTGGAAGATTCATTCTGGAAAGGCTATTGTGTAGTTCTATTCTAAAATGATCCCAGTTCGTATTTTGAAAACAAGTGTAAGTGGTAGGAGGTAGGAGGTACTAGAACAGGGAAAACATTGAAAATTTTTATATTAGTTTCTACACCAAAATGGTCAGAAGCGAAAGGAAATGTTTTACAAAGAGTGTTATTTCCTGTGTTTAATGAACTTGGCAGCAAGAAAAAGTCTAATACGGACGAAGATCTAGGAAAAGTTGGACTGTTCGGCGAAATTATGTCTAGAGTAAGATATGATATGTTGTAAAACCACCTTTGTATTACGTTACCATTAGGATTAGTCACAACATCACCCCAGTCAGGATGTCGAGTATTAAAATTACTGCGTCATATGAGCTTGCAATGCCGAGTAGCCTATCTAACTCGCTCGAAAGAGACCGATCTGCCGCTGATGGAATGTAAATACTTCCAAGAAGTATTCGTTTCGTGGCCGGATTATTGTTCTGGCATACTAATACACCTAGGCAAGCTAAGAAGGTGTCACTGTGGAAGGGTACTTCATTAACTTTAAACTTTTCTTCAGTAACGATGGCTGTTCCCCTACCATCATCGTTTCTTATTATGTTGTAGCCTTCAAAGGAAGGCTTTAGTTTGATGTATAGTCTTGTTTCAGATATGAAGCAGATTTGGGGTTTTTTGTTTTGGAGAGTTCGAAGGAGTGAAATTCTTTTATTATGTGAGATTATGGAGTTTGTATTTATAGAGATTATTTTAAGATTTGTGTTTGAGCCCATTATGTAACAATTGAAGCGACAATGTCAAGATACGCAAACATCTTGTCTTCTTTACTTTGGCGTTTTTGATAGTTAGGCCAAAATTGTCTGATTTTAAACAAAAGTTCTTTAAACGATACTCGTATATTAAATAGATTTTTGGCTTCGTTAAGAAAGTCGTTTAAATTTATGCTGGAAGATGGGTGAGTATTTTCAACAGCTGGAGCTTGGTAAGCTTTTTGCTGGATAGGTTTGTTTGCGTTCCTGACCATATCGGCAAAGGACATATTATTTTTTGTTAAATGGCTCACCATGTCATTCACTTCAATTCTTGATGAATTCGCAACAAATCTAGAATTTTGGGCTAACATTATTTTCTTTTCTTTGTACCGCTTGTAGTATTCACAGCTGGAAGAGCTTGCACATTTTGTAATGGGAACTTGTTGGTGTTGTTCTTTTAATGCTTTAAATGAATTAATGCATACCTCAGAGTCATGGAACTCACTACACAAAACACATCGGCTGTGATAAGAACAGCATTCCCCTGTGTGCCCAAACCTATGACAGCGATAACAACGAATAACCACATTATTGTGTTTCCTCTCACAATAAATTTTCTGGTGAAGAAGATATTTTATGCTAGTTAAGTCTTTAGTGCTTTCCCCTACGTCTAATTTAACTACAAAAATGTTTAGCTTTACACCTTGCTCTTTAGTTTTAGCTGTGACAAATTGAGTGATTTTATTGATTTTGACATTAGGAGCAGCTTCCTCGGTATCGCCGTCGATTCCTTTCAAGAGAATTGTCGCTTTTCTCGTTTCTCTTGGTGAAAAAGAAAAAGCACCTATACCTGTTCCACGGATCTTTTCTATAACAAGCTTATGAACGCTAGTATTTTCTACCTAGACTTTTGTTTTTCGGTATCCTAAGTTTACAAATTTGTGTCTTAAGTTCTTAGCATTGCATTCATAAGCGGCAAGATTAATTAAGTCGGTTATCAAACTCCAATTTGCCCCGAAAACAAAAATAGGTGGACAAAACGATTTGTTGCTTATCTTTTTGTCATCGGTGACAACGCCAGTCGTAATGTTGCTGTCCTCCTCTCCAGGAGTACTACACCCTGAGTTGTTGTTTTGGATTGTTGCTCCGTTCGAGTTCGCACTTTTTTTGGGTTTTTTACTATGAGGCAGACTGATTGATGGATTGGTTAGGTCCGACAATGCTGCGAATGGATTATTTGGATTATTTGCCAAATTTGATAGGACAGATGGTGATGACTCAGCGTCATCTGCATCATTTCGTCTTCTTTTTTTATTAGCAAAATTATTTGATGCTGTTTTGAGATTGGATATGACAATATTCCAATCACTTTTTCTTAACTGTTCTTTGTTAGTGTCCATATTTGTCCCTGTGGGATCGTCACTTAGTTCATCACTCTGGTTGTCGGCCGTGGCCCTTGTATTGGATAGATAACACAAGTTGGGGTTATTTTTATTTAACGTGTCCCCCAGAACTTCTTCTGGGGTACTGAGATTATTGATTTTGTTCCTTTTTTTTCGACTGTTTGTTTCTTTTTAGAGTATCTGTCTTTAGAAATATATAGTTGATTTTTAATTGGGCATATATAGCCCTTAATTAACACTGGCAAAACCGCACTGTGTAATATTTTTTTTCCTTCACTGCACTGCACTACTTGTTTTTTGTTTTTTTTTTTTCTCTACGTGGGACTCCGAGTTATACTGACTGCTAAGGTCGACCGCCACAATCGAACTCGGCACCCTCATGCATTTTTGATTAAGTCCATGCCTCTCCGCCATAGAGCAGGACTGGGATTATTAAGATGGTCGATGTTTGAGAGAGGCTTTTGGTAGTCAATTGCCTTCTTAGTCCAAAGAAGTAGCGATTGACAAGACATGTTCTTCGTTAGATCTCAGCGCTGGTGTCCTTATCTTAATTGATATCGAAGCCAATGTAAACAAAGTCCTTAACCACCTCAAAGTTATGTCTGTAGCGGGTGAAGTTCTGTCCGAAACGTCAGTAATGGGTTGACCCATTGACCACTGACATCACGCTGTTTTCTTCCGATTACCTAAATAGCATCGACGTATGCAAGTAATTGGACGGACTTTTGAAAGATTATGCCTCTTGTGTTGGCGCATGAGTTTTGCACTATTTTTTCAAGAATGATGTTAAAGAAGTCGCATGACAGCGCATCGGCTTGTCTAAATCCTTTCGATGGAGCAACGTGCATTCTCCATCGTCATCCTGCACAAATGGATGAGTTTCGCAGGGATGCCAGATCTGCTCTGTATAGTTCGTCTCTATAGATGCTGTCATAGGCGGTCTTAAAATCGATGAATAGGTGGTGTGTATTGATTTGGAGCTCATGGGTTCTTCCCCAGATCGGCGATAATGTGAATATTTAGTCGATTGTGGACTTTTCTGACCTGAAGCCACACTGATATGGATTAATTCGGTTGTTGACAAACGGCTGTTTACACAATACGGCAGATAGTATGTTGTAAGCGATGTTAGGAAGACTGATGTCTTTGTACTTGGCGCAGTGAAGGCGGTCTCCTTTCTTCAGAATCGAACAAACAATACTGAGGTTCCATTTATCGGGCTGGGTTTCATCCGACCATGTTTTACAAATGAGTTAGTGTATTGGATTTTCCAAGTCTTCGTCTGTCGCTTTGAATAACTCGGCAGTCGGGCCGTCCGCTCTAGGAAATTTGTTGGACTTAAGCTTAGATATGGCTTTCGTCAGGTGGACTGAATCATTGGCCTACGTCGTCCAGGTTAAAAGGTCGTTCTTCCTTACAGGGGTATTTGCTCTTCCAAATCCTCAGAATCGACTGCGATTCTACTACTACGAACAAGAGTTCGTCTCCACTGGCATCGGTTTGGGTTTTGTGTCCGTGGCATGTTTTTTTTTTTAGCATCTCTCAATTTCCTCGACCGCGCGCTTCTCATGCTTTTCTTCTTCCTCCTCCTGAGAAGCCGGTGTTCGACTCTCCACTTCTGTTCGTAGAGCTCGTAAGCAGCTCTATTTCTTTTATGCAGCGCCGCTTCATATGCATCTTACTTAGCTGCATGTGCTTGCTGGCACTCATTGTTAAACCAGGGGTTTCGTTGTGGTGGCTGAGTTAATCCCAGTACATCAGTTTTGGTATCACTGATGTCTTTTCGGCAATATTGCCACTGGTCTTTGATACTTGATGCTGGTGGCATGGGACATCTTAAGAGATTAAGGAAGACTCGATCGGAAAAGAGTTCGGCGATATCTTCCCATTGTAGCCGTCCAACGTCAAACTTCTTCACAGTACATATTTGCTTACCTTTGCGATGTTCGGGATATCTGCAACAGTACGTTAGCTACAATAAGTAAATGGTCCACACGTCCATAACACTAGAGGAGTGTCTTGCGCCGGTCGCAATGTAGTCAATCTGGTTGACGGTTTATTAATCAGGAATTCTCCAAGTTCCCTTATGAATATCGCCATGGGGGAACTGTGTGCTAGTTACCTCAATGTTTCGCCCCGCCGCAAAGTCGATTGGTCTGAATCCGTTATGGAAAGTGCTGTCGTGCAAGTTATACTTTCCGACGGTACTACCAAAGATGTCCTCTCTTCCTAGCTTTGAATTAAAATCATCGAGGACAAGTCCTGTCCAAGAGCTCATAAGATCTAATGTTGGCAAATTTAGCTCTAATACGGATTGTTACAAGAAACTCGTTAACATGCCGGAAACTCAAAACTTCTTCCCTAAGTCTGCCTCTAACAACAAATCCGCATCCAATCGCCGTCAACGACAATCGCCGTAGTAGATGTCGCAGTATTTCATACTCTTTTCGCCCGGTCCATCCCATCGCATTTCTGCTTAGCAGCAGTTCAGGGCATCCCCAAGTTGTTCGGCTGCACATGATCTGCTGAAAGACCTAATATTTCACGTGCAGATTCGAAGTTAATTGTCCTTGTTTCATTTGCGGGGATTGCCAGCAGATGATCCATCCGTATCCCAGACTTGTTGTTACTTCGTAACTTTTTTTTTGCTATGACGGCACAACTCCCAGTCAGGAGGGTCAGAATCGATATCAACTCTTCGGAAAATATAGGCATGCTGGATTAACGTGGTACATATGTCTCGCATCCATAACCATGCGGTGCGCTTGACTGGCTTTTTAACCCTCTAAAGTCGATCGTGATGTTTATATAAAATTTTTGTGGAAAATGTGGAAAACCCTTATGTGAAAGGTAAGGCAACCTCCATTTACCATATCTTTACCAATTTTATGTTCTTGGACGACACATTTCCGCACGAATTTGTGTCGCTATATGTGCAACATAATCATATTGTAGATGATTGGCCAATTTCTCTCTTGGATCTCAATTGAAATATATTAAATTAAGTTTCATTCTCATTTTGAGTTTGGTGTGTTCGGTGGAGTTTAACCGACAGATAACCATCAACCTGTAGGGCCAGATCTTTTGGACCACCATCTCTGAGCCCACTGCAGCCTCCAGGTGGTGCCGGTTGGCCATTTTCTTGTAATCATGTTTCCCATGCGTTAAAGAATCTTGGTTGATAGGAGGACACCGTAGATTCTGTTTGAGGAATTCTTCCACAGGACGTCATTTCTATTGTGATGATTATTCACTCAACATGTTATAGTGGATGGTTATAAATTCTGGCCATTCCGAAAAGGCCAATGTCAATGTTTAGTCCATAGAGTTATATCTTCTTTTCCATTTTTTTTAAAAGGGCTCGTTGCATTTTCGAGAAAAGCTAGTTCCTCTTCACGTCGTTAAAGGCAGAAATAGTAGGTTAGAGCCAAATTAGGAAAACAAAGCATTTTGAGCAGGCAAAAATATAACATAGATCGAGATCATAGCTATTGGATCCCATATCTCAACATACATAAAGCGACAACCTCAAGTGACGAATCACTCAACCTGCTACTGGACACTCACTTTCCAGGAAGCTGCCTATTTGCGGCCAGTAACAACCCAAACAGGACTACTGCAATCGTGACCAAAATTCATGATCTGATTACAAGAGATAAACTGCTTTGGGTACAGCATAGCTTCAAACCATACAAGTTTCCTGTTCCAGACGGTATAATTCCTGTCGAACTCCAAAGGTCTGTAGATATTTTCCTGTCTATGTTAGGCAGGAGCTGTGTAGAATTGATCTAAAGTCATGGATTGGTTCCATGGAGAGAAGTTAATGTAGCTTTCATTCCCAAAACCGGAATATGCTCTCATGTTGTCCTAAAGAACCTCAGACCTATAAGTCTATCATCTATCCTTCTGAAAACTAAAGAACGATTGATTGATATCCATATACGAGCTAAAATTGTCAAAGACTTTTGTCAACGGCTCAACATTCCTACTGTAAAGGAAAGTTGGTGGAAACGGCTCTGCATTCACTGACTAGCGACATCGAATGATCCCTACAAAATAATCGCCTTTCTGAACATAGAGGCCGCCTCTGACAACGTCAATACATCCGCAACCACGACTGTGCTGTCAACTCTCTAGGTAGCCAACTCACTTGGGGAGTTGATCAGTCTTATGGTAAATACGAGTAGCAGAATAATCAACTCCAAAATGGATGAGGCTTCTGCTAAAAG
This sequence comes from Volucella zonaria, assembly GCA_963966105.1. Lineage (NCBI taxonomy): Eukaryota > Metazoa > Arthropoda > Insecta > Diptera > Syrphidae > Volucella > Volucella zonaria. The sequence continues at coordinate 135,708,478 of OZ014531.1, forward strand.
ATGTGTCAGCAGAGGTACGCCGCAAGGCGGTGTCCTTTATACCCATCTCTAGAACTTAGTGGTTAATGAACTGCTGGTATGCCTGGAACTTCTTCAGTTAAATCTTAATAGATCGCTGTGGATTGGGAGTAAGCCCCCATAAAACTGATCTTATCCTCTTTTCGAGGAAATATAAAATTCCAATCGTAGGTCCTCCCTCAATAAACGGTACCAGTTTAGTTTTACCAGCAAAATATCTGGGTCTCATATTTGACTGGAAACTAAACTGGAAACCTGACATTCAAGAAAGAGTCAAGAAAGCTACAGTAGCTCTATTCTCTTTCAAAAAAGCGATTGGGAACAAAAGCGGTCTTCAACCTCGCATAGACACACGTCTCGGTTATAAGACCGATACTTATCTACAGGGTGGTTGTCTGGTGGACGGCCTTAGACAACATAACCAATGGCAGCAAAAGTTGCAAAGCCCAAAGAACAGCATGCCTGTACATAAGCAGAGCCCTACGCTCTACTCCCTCCGCGGCACTGAATATTCTATTTTGCCTGACACCCCTCGATATCTTCAGCAGGCATGTATGTAGCTGCGACCGCAGCTATTCGCCTTATAGCGACTGCACACTATGCCTGATCTTTTTTTTGACAAGGACTTTCATGTAAGCTTCCCCTCTAGATCCTTTTGGGAGGAAGATTCTTTCATGCTAAATCTAAGCCCCATTTTCCGTCTTCCAAATCACTGTACCGTGTTCCAGGCAGAAATTTATGCGATTGAAGAAAACCGTGATACCTGCAGAGGATATCCGGATCTTTTCGGATAGTCAGGCCGCTATCAAGTCCCTGGACTCAGTCTTACTAAATTCTTGACTGCTGATCATCTCTTAGGGAGATGGTAGAGCAGTTCAACCGTCACCTATTTTGGGTACATGGCCACAGAGACATTCCAGGGAATTGTAGGGCCGGTGAACTCGTCAAAATTGGAACCACTTAACCCTTCCTATCTGGAAAAGGTGTCATCGATATACCAATCACTACGTCCAAATTAGTATTAAATCTGGATGCTAACAAAAGAACAAACCTTAGGTGGACTGTTGGATCGACATGTCTAGCGACCAAATAGATGTGGCCAAAGCTGGATCTGAATCGCTCTAAGAGTTTGATCCTTCTGAATAGGAAACATGGCAGCGCCATCATAGGTGTCATCACTGGACACTGCTTCATAGGCAAACATGCAAGAAGGCTTGGCGCCCTTACAAACGATTTCTGTAAAAGCTGCATAGTCGAGGAGAAAGAGGAGACAATCCTTCACCTACGCTGTCCAGTTCTCTCCGAAAGAAGAAGACTTGACTTAGGAGCGTTCTTCTACAACTACTTAAGCGATCTAAAGAATATAGACGTTAACAGTCTTCTACGCTTCATCATAAGCTCAAATTGACTCTTTTAGCTTAGCTCATGCCTGGAGTTAATGAGGCGAATAATGCTTTACAGAACGTTATTCTGGTTATCCGAGGTATGCCTATGCTACTCAATTGCCTTTGGAGCACACAAAAACTGTGATTCGAGTTAATCTTCGAATGATCTCGGGTGCTCAGTATAGGTTGGGTGTCTAGCAGGTACTTCGGTTTTTTTCCTCGTGTACTGCCAGGCAGATCTTTGACGTTTCTGCTCCAACACTTTCAAATGCCTCTCAACGCTCTGTCGATAATGTACATACATATGTCATTCGCAGAGGCAAGTATGAGGTAGAATTTTGAAGAAATCGCATGTGGACGGCTAGTTTTCGCTAAAATCATTACTTCACCTCATGGAACAGCAAGCTCCGTCATGATCATTCCGCAAAGCCGGACAAGTTAAGTAGGGATACCAAAACCGGACATGGCCATGCATAATTTTTGGTAATATATGCTACCGCTGGGGGTATTAAAACATACAAATGGTAGGTGGTTGCCTATTTGCAATTCAAGGGTCTTCTCCAGGACCTGGCGTCATGTAAAAATCTGATCGATGATACTCTTTTCAGGCCTTAAACCACACTGATATAGTCCAATTAGTTAGTTGACAAGAGTTTTTAGGCGACTATGTGGCCGATGTTAAGGAGACTAATGCGTCTTTATTTGGAGCCGACTAAAGGGTGTTTATTGTTCAGAATATCTTATGCTCGTCCAACAATAAGAAGAGACTGCATGCTCCTTACTCCCACGGCCGTGAGCATCTTGATACCAAGGCCGCTAATATCGGCGCCATTGTTGAACTTATGTTTGGATATTACTATAACCTTGTTAACCAGCATTCAGGTGGAGCGGTTCGGATCGCCATCGCCGTTCACCGAACTGGAAAAATGTTTCTTCCATATCCTCTGCATTGACTGGTTATGAAATTAGGTTTCCTTGTTCGTTTTGGCTGGATTTCGTTCGCACCTCCTCTGCTTTAGAATCCCTTCATGTTCACTTCCTTCTGAGAAGCCAGTGCTATCATTCCTCTTCCTTTGCAGCGCCGATTTATATAAGTTATGTTTCTCTGCGCCAGCCAACATTTATTGTCAAACCAAAGGTTTCGCCGCAGTAGTCGGGCGAAAATGCTTACGAGTACATCAGAGGCGGTATATCTGATGGCTTAGCAGCTTTGTCACTGTGTTTTGCTACAAGATGCTGGTGGCGCAGGTTAAGAGACATCAAATTCACAGGTATTTTGGTGATTACTTGCGATTGCAGCCTTTGTCGTCGAACATCCTCACAGTATTTCTTCTTCTTACCAGGGTTTGGAATATTTGCATTCATACCTTGGCCACAATAAGTGGCCCGAGTTAATTTTGTCTCCAGATTGCTGAAAGCGTGATTTAAGTCGATGGCAGTATAACCACAAGGTCTCCTTAAGGATGTTGAGATGTGGGAACCACGTGTTTGTTGCTATAAAATTTCACCCTGACGCGCAGTCGGTATGCTTGAATCCCGGTAGTAGTGTCGTGCAAGGTATTTTTATGGACCTTACTTCTAATTTCCTCTCTTCAAAAACCGGGTTATCGTGCTAAAAAGCAGTCAACGTCTCGTCTGTTGAGGCGAAAACAATGCATAATCTAAAAATCAAACGACACAATCTAAAAACCCGGACATTTGATCGAAAGCGCTTAGCAATGGCAGGATTCAATTTTCTGTCACAAATTTAAGCACCATCGATGCCGTAATATCTGTTCTCTTCACATAATCGTAAATCAACCGTTTATGACTATTTACCGATGGGATTTCATTTTGATGAGAACGACCCAACTATATGATTCACACAACCTTCCAAGTCGGTCGGAGCTACTATATCGTGAGCCTTTACTTCACACCAACATCGCATCACGGAAATAAAACTTAAAATCAAAATCCCCCAGACGACTGCTGAACTTAAGCACAAATTTACGATCGAATTTGACATAAACGTATGCAAAGCTTGAAGTTTTTCCCTGCCATTGAGTCGTTCAGTCGTCCGGTTATTCGCAGTTGCTTTTCTGCTCTGTGAGATCATTTAAATCTACCGATCATAGATCACTTTTATGTTTGCACAGAGTGTCTCTTTTATGTGTCACATCTCACATAGCCTGTGACAATAATGCAAATTACGACCAAACAAATCATTCAGCTTCCACCCTCTGCCCATTGAGATGCATAAAAAACCCCCCAAAGTGCAATCCGCCGTCTGTCTCTGTTCTATTGTGACTGCAGCGATATGACGAAGCTCGAAGTCAACTCACCGAGCAAACTGCAGAATACAAACAAAAAAAAAAAAAAACGAGAAAATTAAAAAAAATCGGGGGCGGCATATGCTGAATACAGAATTTCCAATAACTCCGCTCACCTCTTCTTCATAACCGTTGTCGTGGTCGGAATCACTGCATGACAGGCGGTAAATCATATCACTTGGCAATTTTGCATACATCCTTCCAACAGACCCGGCCGACTGACACGCGACTGTCATTACAAATGTGAGCGATGTTTTCCTACCCCTCATCTGTTCATCCATCAACTACTAGAAACGAGTAAAGCGTTTGGTTTTGGTTATTTGCTCGCTAGCTGTCAGAGTGACACTTGTGAATTTTTTCTCTGTGGAAATGTCATAAAAATTCTATTGCGAAATGTTAATGCTCCATTTGTCAATAAAAAATAATGCGAAATGCAAATCGTTTTAGGCGGACTTGCTAATTTGCTTCCTTGACTGCGGCTGTTCGTGAAAGCCATGCGTTCCTGTGCGCAAATACTCGTAGTCCGCCATTCAGCATTGTGTGATACGAGTATTCGTACAGCAACCTTTGCAGGAAATTGTCAGCAATTTATAATCGAGTTGGTGTTTTTTTTTTTTTTTTTTTGACTGACGATTTAATAAATTAGTACGGAGCTGGGTGCTCCTTTGCGCGAGTATTACGTCTACGATCGACAGTTTGACATTTACCCGGTTTGGGTTTGGTCAGCAGCATGATTGTGGCGAGCACGGTCACGGTGAGAATTTTACGGATTGTGCGATACGAACATGATTGCGATTTCATGCGAATCTGATCAGTTCTGTGTGCTGAGTGACACTGTGATTGGTGATCGCTACTCAGCCAAGGTTAGCGTAACGTTCAGTAAGATAGCATGGCGTATTGAAAGGAGTTCGGCTATGGTTCGGTTCAGGAGGACGATAATAAATTTGTGCTTTTTCACCGGTGACACACCTTAAGATACTCGTAGTTTGTGAATTGATCGTTATCGTAGTTTATGATGTCGCTTTGATCAGTGAAGCAATAGTTTTCCTAAGGGAGCTGATCATTGTTTTGTGGTGTCAGTTACTGACCTTCTGACTGCGTTAAGTCTACGCGTAGGTGCGATGACTGGGAAACAAGGCTCGTAATTTTTTAATTCCACTTTTTCTTGTGCCAATTTCCAGAATTGATATTGAATATTGAGAAGCAATATGACTTCTGGCACAAATAAGAGAGGAGTGATTCCATTTCTAGAACTTTGTTGATCTTATGACTATTTTTGAAGAAATTTTACTCTACAGTGAGGCTTCTATTCTTCAAGGAGCGCTGATGATATGCCATTGTCTTGGAAAATAATTCGGCGGAAAGTTTGTAAATATACTTTATATAGGTAGCTTTAGAATGATGTTTCTGGTTCTCTACTAAGAGCTTTGGTTTTTCCTTAACAAAAATTTGACTAACTTGTAGTTTGCCTACAATCCGGAGTGAAGTTAGATCTGAACCAAAAAGCTCATCCAACTTAATCGGAAGATTACAATTTTCATTATCTCGCTCCAACACATGCATGGGCTTCTTTACTGAGCAGTAGATTCAAAAACTCTTTGAGCCGGACAGCTGGTGTTCTTTTCGTATACAAGCCCCAGCCATCGAAGTCATGGTATTCTAATGCACTGTATAGTTTAGGTCGACATTCTACTTCATTCACCGTATATAGGGATGGGATCGAAGGTTCTCTTAAAATCACTTGGATTGGAAAGACTTATTTCCATTTGATCTTGTCGCTGTCCGAATTAATAGGTCGGCAAGATCCCTAACTTCCTCAAATTTATATCTGTCCGAAGAGACGTTCTATCAGAGATTATTGTTGAATGTCCTCTAACTTCATATACTTCGCTTTGCCTTCGTTGGCCGCTGAATTCATCTTCGCCGCTCGCGAAGTGATACTTAGGAACGAGAAACTGAAATCACGTTGCAACATCATGTTGGAATCTGATAAGAATATTAAAGGATTGCGCATTTGTTTGAGAATACATGGATTTGTTCCTCCAAGGACTGTAGTTGGGTCAAAATTTGTTTTAGACTTCTAGATTTTACTAGACTTTCTGGCTACACTGATGTGGACCAATCGAGTTCTTGACAAAAGGCTTTAGGCCATCATACGAGTACAGTACAACAAATAGGCTCTTATATCCACTGCAGTTTAAAGGATATCCTTTTAATGCTGTTATTTCATTCACCGATCATAGCTGTTGCTCTATTTAAGGAGTGCCATAAATAACACGGCGGGTGGCTACTTAACACCAGCGGCTAAGTTAGCCTTTAGCTTGGATATAACTTTTTTTTAGTGCGGGTCGGAAGGACCGTCATCGTTTAATTTAAATGGTTTGTTCTGAGAGTGTAATTTCGATCACTGCTATATAGTATGCAGAAATTGTTCTTGCATATCCTCAGGATCTACTCTAATTATACAAATATGCGCCTTTCGTGGTCTTTTTCTCTTATGATTCTTGTTTTTCCATCTGTGAAGCGGGTGTTCTTTCTATCTCGCGATTAACTTTGACTCATTCATGCGGATTCTTGTTTCGCAGCACGTACTCACCGGCATTCTTCAACGAACCAGGTCGAGAGAAACTCAGCTTATCAGGGGTGGTATTTTTGTTGCATGTTGGCAGCGTTTCCACTCGTCTTCAGTTCTTAATGCCGATGGCATAGGATCTCTTGAGAGATGAACACATTCGTTTGATGTCGAAAAATTGAATCTTGATACGAGTTTAGAATGCACTAAAGCATAATAAATACGCTTAAGAAGATCCTGTGAGCAGTAGGACTTTAGAAAATAGATTTGTCTAGTAGCTACCATCAGATACTTCTGAAGCGCAATTGTATGTGCCGACCAACTCATCTTCCAGTCAAGCAAAACTCCAAGATATTTGAACTGATTAACTTTTACTATAAACTGACAGTGGTACAAACAGTCATAGTATGTTTATATCTATTACAGTTGCCACTATGAAACAGGAAAGGTCCATAGTCTACTTCTATGCCACTCTGATTAAAAGACATAATTTTTGTTTTGTCACTTATAAACATTTTATGCATTTTGAACCAATGACTAAGCGCTTCAATATCATGATTGATGTCAGCACAAAGATTTAATGCTGAATTGTTTGTGAAAACACGCGCCATATCCTCCGCAAATGCTATGATATTTTTGTAAAAAAAATGAGTGAATAGATATAAGAAATAGAACAGGACCAAGAACAGAACCCTGAGGAACACCTACAGGGACAGAACGAAGGGAACTAAAGACGCCACTAAATTTTATCCTTTGTACTCTATTGGAAATGTAGGATCGAAACCAATCACGAATAATACCTCTAAAACCAAATTTGTAGAGTTTACTCAGAAGTATATCATGATCTACAGTATCAAAGGCTTTAATTATGTATACGAAGAGTGCAGCGACCGAACAATGATACAAGACATCTTTTCTCAATTTTTAGTTTTATTTTTCCACATAGTCTCTCTACACACTTCGCTCAGTGATGCTCCCATCTTTCTAACCCGTCCAAATAGTACTTGGCGTTTTTCTCTGCAAAATAATAGTGATTGCCTTCTCTCTATCCTCCGAGCGCAGTTTTTTGATGAGGGAACAAAGAGAAGTCGGTTGGGGCTTGATCTGGTGAATAAGGTGGATGGTCAAGCAGTTCAAACCGTAATTCATGGCAACCGCTGAGGTGTGAGATGGCGCGTTTTCTTGGTGAAACAGTATTCTCTTTTTCTGCAAATGTGGCCGTTTTTCCGCAATTTCTGACTTCAGCTTGGCAAGCAATGATGCGTAGTATGCTCCTGTAATGGTTTTTCCTTTTGAAGATAATCGATTGAGATAACTCCTTTACTATCCCAAAAACCAGTTTTTGCTTTTTTTGGAGCCGGCTCGCCCTTTGCAGTCCACTGTTTTGACTGAATTTTTGTTTCGGGCGTATAGTGGTGTATCCAAGTTTCATCTGCAGTAATTAATCGGCGCCAAAACTCGGATTTATTGCGCCTAAACTGCGCCAACAGAGCGTTGGAAATGTTCATTCGAACACGTTTTTGGTCTAACGCGCACCCAACGCGCGGACAGCTTTCTCATGCCTAGATCTTGGTTTAATATGTAACAAACACGTTCTTTGGACATTTTCATAACCTCTACTATCTCTCTCACTTTAATTCGGCGGTCGTCTAACACCATTTGGTGAACTTTAGCAATGTTATCGTCAGTGGTTGCAGTTTTTGGACGTCCAGAACGTTCATCATCTCCCAAACTCTTACGGCCACGTTTAAATTTAGCTGCCCAAAATTTCACTGTGGTAAATGATGGTGCAGAGTCCCCATACTCAGAGTCCAACTCATTTTTGATTTGCGTAGGTGTATTGCCTTTCAAATAACAGCTCGATACTCAATTTGTTCCATTTGTGAAAATGGAAAACACTCACATCGACTCACTCAAACGACTGTCAACTAAAAACTGGGCGTCCAAAATGACTGTAGATATCTGTCAAAAGATGCACAACTAGCATTCACTAGCTTTTATTGACGAGTGCCGCTAACTTTACGTTGCAGTCCGACAACTTTTCACACAACCCTCGTATATTTCAGCGCAGAATTTTTGGAGGGCACCCTCAATTGAACAACCAGAACGAAAGCCAAACTGATACCGAAAAAAACGATTTCTTTCTAAGAACCTGACCATTCTTATTTTAACAGCTTTTTTAAAAAATTTTCGAGAAAACCCGACAATAACGAAATAGGCCTATAGTTGTTTATTAAGGTTTTATCGCCTTAAGGTATCACTTCTGATATTCTTAAATAATTTGGAAACACACCACATATAACGCTCTGTTAAACATAAAACATATGTAGAATATCACAAATGTTTAAAGTTTTTTTTTTTTAAAGAAGTTGTTTGAAATTCCATCAGACGTTTGTGCGTTAGAGTTTTTAAGAGACTTAATAAGAAGTTATAGGGTCAAAGAAAAAACTCTGGGGATGTGAGCCTTCCTGAGCTAAGTAGTTATAATTAGAGAATGAATCAGTACAATCGGAAACTACCCTAGCACCTATAGAGCAAAGGAACTTATTAAATGTGTCTACTACTCGTAACATATTATAGTAGAGTCTGATATAAGAGCATTATTTTCTTTTATGCTCTGGTGTTGTTCTTTTTGATTTGATCCATGTAATATACGTGTACATTAGGGTGTCCCTTATCTTTCAAAGTTAATATTTTCTAACGCATACGCTCCAATATTTTCATTTGATCATAAAATACTTGAAAATAAAATTTTATCTTATTTGAATTGCAGCAATCCGTGCCGAGTTGCGCGCGAAATATATGTTCATACAATTTACGAGGATGACCTCCATTTTCGTTCTATTTGTCATTTGTTTGCGTTTTATCGAATAGTTAACGTGCATAATAGTAAAGTTTCTTCAACATGTCAGTGGAACTAAGAAGTATTAAAAAAGTATTTTCTTGGTTGGTGAGATAAATCACCAAATAACTGGTGCAAAGTAACCGTCTAATCGCCAAGTTCTCTCTAGAAAAGATCAAAATAGAGGAAGACAAAATTGTTCTACAAAAACAAAGAGAGCCACGGCGTCCGGGTTGTTTAGCGGGTGTTGACAAAAAGTTAGCTGAGAAAGAAGAACGAGTAAGGCAGAGAAAACTAAAAGAAGAGGAAAAAAGGCTAAAGTCTTTGACTGCTAAGAACTTCTCGACTTCATAAAATGGCCCACCTCAAGATATTCACGAACAGTCTCGAGTCAGTTTTGATGAAACTTTGGATGAAAATTTTGCCCTCCACTTGGCAAACACAACCCATGAGTTCGCTGTCTACCACAAAAAGAAGAAGGACGTGTGGTGTCAACCAAGAGGCTGTAGTAGAAGCACTTGATCTCAGTTGTGAAGATTTTACAATCAGCAAGTCTTATATTCAACGAATTCGGACCCAAATGAGAGAAGAAAGATCAAAATCGATCAAATCTGATTTTTGATTTTCAGAACAACGTTCCTGAAATTGTGACCGTTCATTGGGATGGAAAACTGTTGTCAAGTTTAAATGTGACGGGTTCAAAAAAAGAACGCCAGCCAATTCTGATTTCATTCGGAGAAAAAGAACATATTTTAGCAGTGCCCAAACTCGAAACTTCTACTGGCCAAGACAAAGCTTAAGCTATTTTGAATGCGATTTCTGATTGGGACCTCTAAGATAAGGTACAGACTATGTACTGCAATAAAACGGCCTCTAATACAGGTCGCTTAACTGGGGCTTGTGTGCTCTTGGAGCAAAAAATAGAAAGAGAATTGTTACTTTTTGCTTGCCGTCATCAAATATATGAACTGGTTTTGAGATTTGTATTTGAATTAAAGATCCGCCAAGTTATTAGCAGTCCGGATATCGCGTTATTTAAAAAAAATCAGAGACAATTGGAAGAACGTTGATTCAATTGCTTTCGATGACGGCAATGGTCTGATTCCGCAAAGAAATATTTCTGTGAGACGGTCATTAACGAATTAATTAACTACTATAAAAAAAAATTACTAAAACCAAATATACGTGACGATTATCGGGAATTGATTGAACTTTCTATTTTTTTTTTTTGAGAGGGGACAATGAAAACAAATTTAAAATCAGACCACCTGGCGCAATGCATCAGGGACGATGGATGGCAAGAATACATACTCGTATTTACGCTTTAAAGATATGCTTGCTGCAATCCCAATTTAAAATGTGTGCTAATGACAAGCTACCACTGCAAGATGTTTGCCTATTTATTGCAACAGCTTATTTAAAGCCCTGGTTTGGATGCAATTTGGCAGTAAAACGTTGAAGAACTATGAAACAGTCGACAAGGTGATTTCCAAAGCAGCTCTGACCAAGTTCAGTCAACATTTATGGTATTTATCAGAAGAAATATTGGGTCTATATTATTCCATTGGAACATGCGTTGGAAAGCTACTGTCATTGTACGTCATTTCAGTATATGACATTCATTTGAAGCGTAAACAACAATAATTTTTTTTCACTCAAATATGTCGAACTTTGTGCCTGAAAAAGTGTTTTTGCGGGGAGTTCTTCTTCATGAAGAAAACTGCTGCCGAAAGTCATCGTATTTTGGTGTAAGTTTATGGTGAACATGCGCTAGCTGAGCGAACGTGCCAAAAGTGGATTGCACGATTTAAAAGTGGTGATTTTGGCTTGGAAGACGATGAACGTCCTGGGCAGCCAAAAAATTTTGAAGATGAAGAACTGGAAGCATTACTCTATGAAGTATGCCAAACACAAGAAGAGCTCGCAGAATCTTTGGGTGTCACACAAGCAGCCATTTCAAAACGTTTAAAAGCAGCTGGATATATTCAAAAGCAAGGAAATTGGGTTCCACATGAACTCAAGCCGACAGACGTGGAAAGGCGGTTTTGCATGTCCGAAATGCTGCTGGAACGCCACAAAAGGAAGTCATTTTTGCATCGGATTGTTACTGGTGATGAAAAATGGATCCATTACGATAACCCCAAGTGCAAAAAGTCATATGTGAAACCCGGCCAACCAGCCAAATCTACGGCAAAGCCGAATATCCATGGCGCGAATGTAATGCTCTGTATTTGGTGGGATCAGATGGGTGTGCTGTATTATGAGCTGCTAAAAAAATTTAACAGATGGATATATGGTAGACGATTTACGCTGCAAACAGACCACCAACCACTGTTGGTTATATTTGGTTCTAAGAAGGGAATACCTGTCTTCACAGCGCATAGTTAACAAAGATGGGATCTAGTGCTACTTACTAATGACTCCAAAATTGAGTACGTCAATACCATAAAGTTTGGATACGCCGATGCGTTATCCCGGCTGATAACCCGTCAAGCAGTTGACAAGAGAAGAGGGATTCGTCATAGCCGCCATTCACGTCGAAGCTGAAGTCAACAGAGTTTTGTCAGATTCCTTCCAGCATCTATCAGTGAAGTTTCGTTGGTGCAAAGAGAGACCGCTATTGACGTTATTTTGAGTCAAGTTCGGAAGTTTATTCAAACATCGTGGCCGGAAAATTTAAAGGACATTAATCTGAAAGAGGTTCTATTTCCGTCGAGAGGCACTAAGCGATGTTCAAGGTTGCATTCTACTACAAAATAAAATTGTAATTCCAATATCATTACAGAAAATAATTCTCAAGCAGTTGCATACTGGGCACCCAGGAATAGTCCGCATGAAAGCATTAGGACGCAGCTATGTGTATTGGCCACAGATAGACAAAGACATACAGGAAGTTGTCAGAGAGTGTGCAGCATATGGAACAGCAGCGCCAGCTCCTATGAAAGCACCACTAGCATCTTGGCCAGTAGCAACCAAACCATGATCGCGAATTCATCTTGATTACGCTGAACCATTTCAGAGTCGGATGTTTTTAATATTAGTGGACTCGTTCTCAAAATGGCCGGAAATTTTTTGTATGCAGTCAAGGACAGCATCGGTTACTAGGTGTGTGCTACGAGAAGTCTTCGCAAGGTTTGGGCTCCCAGACGTAATAGTGTCGGACAATGGCACTCAGTTCGCTGTACCACAGGCGGTATCAAACACATAAGAACTGCACCTTTTCACCCACAGTCAAATGGACAGGCGGAGAAGTTCGTCGACATCTTCAAGCGTGGAATGAAAAAGTTGAAAGGGGAGGATATAACATTCAACGCACTACAGACTTTGCTGCAAAGCTATCGCTCCACACCAAACGCTCAGCTTCCCGACAATATGTATAACACCCGCTGAAACCAAGCTGGGGCGTAAAATTAAAATATCACTCGACTTGCTTAGACCACCAGCGTTTGAAGCTCTTCACAAGAATCGGAAGATGGGAAATCAGTTCAACCGTAAACATGGAGCAAGGCATAAGGAGTTTCAACCGAATGATCCAATCTATGCAAGGAATTTCAACACTCCAGGGTACCAGGGATTATACTTACAAAAATTGGTTCTGTGATGTATGCCGTCCAAGTATGCAACAAGATCTGGAGGCGACATTTAAACCAATTACGACAAGAAAAAAATGATTTAAACTTCCCCTTCCATTTTCAGGGAATTCCCACCAAGTATGCTGACAAGGAGGACAGAATCGGAAACGAAAGCTTATCATATACTCCAAATGTATTCGATCAACGTTCAAGGGAGTCGTCAGGTTCATGCGAAAATCCTGAAGGTCAAGAACATCAGGCTAATCCAGCTCAACCTAGCGATACAGAACAGGCCGACCAAGGCACTCGAAGTGAGATTCCGCGAAGTCTAGTTCGAAACCGGGTTCCACCTGAGCGTCTTGAGAGTTGAAAGAAGGTACACCTATGTGTAATCAATCGAGAGGGGAGATGTTGTGGATGAGTAAACCAACAGAGCTAACTTTTCAACTGTCATCAGCATCATCTGTCATCAGCCATCACAATGTGGTTTTTAAAAACTGAATATAGACGTCCTAATTATCAGAACGGAGTCACGAGTTTTATCGATTAAAACACAACACATATCCTCATACTCAGCGAGGGAGCCATCTTCAATTGATTCATTGAGCGACAACAAGCGAACGGTGAGTCTTCATGATGAGGCTTATTTACATGTTGATGGGTACGTTCTCGTAAACAAGCAAAATCTTCGCGCATTCTGACGGTGGAAATTCACTGTTTGGTGCAGCGAACAGTATCGGGGAGTGATTATCATATTTTTTTTGGTAACTCGATGTGCACCAAATCACATGTAAAAATGCCATTATTCCCAAAGACATTTCTTAGTTATGTAAGTTCCCATTAGGGCGACTAGAATTGGCCGCCTAAATCGTTCGGTTTGACGCCTTTCTCTGGGGTTTTGTTAGGTCCGCAGTTTACGTCAAGTAGTCTACGGCCACTCAAGCCTTAAACGAGGAGATATGACGCTCCGAAAAAGGCATTTATCGAATGTGTTGTTTCAGACATCATTGCAACATCTCTACTTTATGAATAAATTGAAATTTCTATATTTTCTAAGAACAAAAAAAAAACGGAAATTTTCAACTTCTGTGACACCCTTTACCGTTAAAACTAGTCAGACATCTTGTTTCCCTTCTGTAAAAGTAATTAAGCTCGTCAGGTTAGGAATTTATAGCGGAGTATAGCCCCTATAATGAAGATTTATCTGCTTCCAATGATAAGATGTTAATGTTGTACAATCGAAGGCAGCAAGTCATTTATATTTTTTAACCTTGCAGATACCCGGGCCCACTACATATGTACATATATCCTGCCTTAAAACAACAAACAGTTTCTATTAATACATTTTAATGAATTTTTTTATTTTAAATTAACGGTCCTTCAAAGCTATAAGGAAGGTATCTTAAAATTCTCTAAATTCGCAACTAATTAATTTATAATTACTCGTAGTTCTATCTACGTAACTCATAAGAGGGTATCCTCTGGACGAGTATCTCGCTGTTCTCTGGCAGTAATAAGTCTTGAATATTTCGAGCTGTATCGGTGCGTATTTAAATTTTAGTGGCCATTCATTTGTTAAGCGCTTCATAAGATCTAAATTGTAAACAAGACATAAAGTGTGAATTCTTTTATCGCAATAATTTAATAAGAAAAAACAAAAAGAATAAAAATAAGAATCCGTGCTTAATGAAATTAGTTTGGCAATACTGCTCAGTACTCAGTCATGAAGTCGTTATTATGTATTTCTGTGTGTTGTTTTTTGTGTTTTTTTTTTTTTGTTCTACACAACAATCCACAATAATGTATCGAAGAATCCGTATCTACGGTGGGCATAACTTAAGATTTGTATCTGTACAACGTAGATTTCAATCCGGCACGGCGCGGTGGTCAGTATAAACATTTTAAGATGATTTTTTGTTTTTTGATTTTGAGGATGAAATTCTGTGAATTGAAATTTTGGGGTAATTAAATGTTTTTCCTGGCACATTTCGGCAAATGGTGAAATGAAACTTGCTTGAGGAAAAGTTCTAGAGAATACTCGCACGTACGTGAATGCGTACGCGTGAGATACAATACTTTGCCCGCCACTTGGCGGAAGGGTGTTTTACTTTGTCTTTCAGGTGAAAAAGCGAATGTTGGAAAGCACATAGTAGTTTTTGATTAGATTTCAAAGAACTGTTTGTATACACGAGGTCGTACGATGACTGATAGGTGGCGTCTAGGTGATCCACCTCGAATTTTCGATTTCTCTTTAATTAGTGCGAAATTACTCGTAGTTTAAGGAACAATAGAGAATTATTGAGAAAATAAAAAAAACAGATACGGAGATACGCCTAATTGCGGTTTAGATGTGATGTGGTGTTTAAGTTTTTCAGCAAAGACGAGTCAAAAAATTCGCACACATTTTGGCCAAAGAAGTGGATTGAATGTGTCCATCTGATGCGATTATTGAAAAGCGCAAAATATCGCTTTTTCAACAACGATAAGATGGAGTTTTGCAGTTTCGAGCTGACGTCGCTCATTATGGCTACTGCGCTCCAACGAAACACTGGCTGCCTTCATATTGTAAAATTGAAAAATTCGAAATTCAGTCTTGACTATTTATTTATTTATTTAAACTTGCTTACACAGTAAGAATTCACTTATAAATCTGTGAAATATAAACATTATTGCGCTTAACCTTTAATTTAGAATTTACATTTTACAATAACTCTAGTGAAACTATTTATTAAAAGTAGAAGTAAGTTAAATTTAATATTAATGAAACTTTGTCAATTTAATATTTTATCCTTTAATTCAAAAAGTAAAATTTTGATTGAAATTGCCTGAGAAGGGGAAAAGGTTGGGTGAACCTAGTTGCTCTGATTTTCAAGGGAATGTTGAAGTTCGTGTTTAAATCATCGCGCGTCGTCTAGCTCTCGTATAGTACGTGGGAGTGTGTTCCAAAGACTTATAGTAGCAATATAAAACTGTCTCTCAGATGTTAAACATGAAAATCGCGGAAGTAGTAAACAGGCAGATCTGCTAGACACCGGAAACTTGATTTTTTCGTATAGATATGTCGGCTGCCTACTTTTAATAATGCTGAAGAGAAATAAAAGCGCACGAAATTTTATATAATTTTGAAATGACATCTCCTCTATCTCTCTCTACAATCGACAACTACCCCCCCCCTCCCCCCCTTCTACTTTCATTTTTTCATAACTCTTCTTTAGAGTCCACTCCTCCCACAACTCTGTCATCCTACGACTTTCATAAAGCAAACTTTCACAAAATCAGTGACTATCTTAGCAGATCCCCCTTTAACTTTCACAACCTAAGTGTAAATCATGCCTTATCCATTTTTTATAAAGAAATATTTAATTCTTTCAGCCTTTACGTTCCGTTTTCCCGCCTTAAAACATCTTCTACTAGTCCTCCCTGGTATAATCGCAAGCTTCGTTCCTTACGAAATAAGAGAAACAAGTTATGGGCTGTTTTCCTGCGTACCAGATCCTTGTCCGACTATTCCAACTATCTTGGTGCTTATCTTCATTTCACCGAACTTTACGAATCCCTTTACCAGCGTTACCGTAATAATGCGCAAGTCAACCTTATAAATGACCCTAAGTCCTTTTACCAATTTGTTAACTACAAAAGAAAGTCCGATGGTTACCGTCCTTCCCTCTCTTTCAACAACAAGTCATCAACCGATCCACTCACCATTGCCAACCTATTTGCCAGCTTCTTTAAACAATCCTTTACCAACGACTCCTTTGTACCAGATCCATCCTACGTTACCTACTGAACTTATCCAATGGCCCACTTCTCTCTCACATCTTGGACCCTTTTTATATCGAATATAAATTACACCAACTCAATGACGAATTTACACCCGGTCCAGATGGCCTCCCTGCCATATTTCTTAAAAAATGCATGAACTTTAAAATGGCGATCTTTTGAGTGACTTTAGTCCACCATACTATAGAAGAATATGTTATGATGGGTATAACCATCATTGCATAGATCCAGTGAGTGATCCTTGGAGAAATCACCCATGTGCTGCTATACATGCGACGGCAGGCCCATAGAGCATTGGTTGCTTTAGTTATTTTGTTGTTTAAGTGAAAGTTCCAGTTGATCCTCTGGTCTAGGATTATTCGCAAATATTTGGCCTTGTCGGAGTACTCAACGATTGTATCATTAAGTGAAACTACATATACCAAAGTTTATGTTTCTTGTTTTAGTAAAAGGAACTATGCCAGCCTTATTTGGGTTTATGAAGAGATTCACTCTGACGCACTAGTCTAGGACTATCCTAAGGTTGTTTTGCATACATGCAGTGACTTCGGTAGTCTCTCTGCCCCTAATGATGATGACTAGATCATCGGTATAAAAAACTGCGTTGTAGCCTAAGTACCTTAATTTGTTTAGCAGATCATCTGTGACCAAAGGCCACAGGAGGGGCGATAATACGCCTCTCTGCGGACAGCCTCTTACGGCTGATACTTATACCTAAGTCGGTCCTGATGAAGTAGTAATTCACCCGGCTTTCAAGCATCGCTTTGATCCAGTTGATGGTAGGTTGGTCGATATTTCTATGGAGCAAAGCATTTGATATGGAGTCATATCCAGTGGTATCGAAAGCGCTCTCTATGTCAAGAAATGCGCAAAGTGCAACTTCCTTACATCGGAATGAGCTTTTGATTTCATCTGTCAGCCGTTGCCTTTCTGATAGGCATACTGGCATGGGTGCAGAGCCAAGCTATTTTCTAAGCTTTCTCTGATATGAACGTCAATAATCCTTTCCATTGTTGTCAGATAAAATGGTGTTAAGCTTATAGCACGGTGTGACTTAGGTAGTTCCCTGGGCTTGTTACCAGGTTTGGGGATAAACACCATGTTGGCCTCCCTCCAAGAGCGTGGTATGTTGAGTTGAAGCTAAACCTAAATAAGGCTATTCGGATAGGTACATGGAAGTCCAGACCTTTTCGTAGCAGAGCTGGAAATATTCCTTATAGGCCTCGTGCCTTGTATGGCTTAAATGAGTTGATAGCCCATTTAACCTTATCCGGACTGGAGAGTTTTCCGATAAACTGTTGATAAGGTTGAGGTTTCTTGGAAGTGAAACCTCCGTTGACTGTCTTTAAGACATGACAGCGTCTCAATTAATGTTGAGAGAGATTGCCCCCAGGGTCCTTTTATTTTGAACCTGATGATGGATCCACTCTTGCGGCGGCTAAATGAGCTCTGTGGGTGCTGCGCCTTGAAGGCCAGTCTAGGGCCGAAATCGAGGTATTAGGAGGAAGAGCTCTAGCAGTCGTTGCTGAATGGGGGGGAAAGTGTTGGAGTAAGTGTGTCGCAGGATAAGACTGTTTCAATGAAGCTCAAGGGCAAATTGAATGTAAGACGTCGGGCTCCTGCGATACGTTTTCAACGGCGTTGGCATTAAATGTGCGACTGAGGTCACATATCTGGGCATAACGATGGGTGAGTGTATGAACTTCATGCCTCACCTGGTTCGAACCAGACAACGCATGCTGTTCGTATCATATACGATGGCCTTTTTGTTGCCTGTGCAACATATGGAGCATCGGTATGGCACGACGGGGTTATGACTGTTGATGGTCGAAGGCGGATCTTGACTTGCCAAAGAGTCGCCTTACTTGGATGTTTACCGATTTGCCACACTGTCTCCACAGAGGCAATGCAGGTGTTGTTTGGAGTGCCACCTCTGGATCTGGAAGTGGTACGTCGTGGTATTGCTTTCAAGATCAGAAAAGGTCTCCTTCTAAATGGGCGCGATTGGGTTTCCCCGGAAGAAGTGGATGGCCTATCCCTGAAGCGTGGAAAACCTTGCTACATGCATGTGTTCTATCTAGATGGCAATCTAGATGGGATGCTAGCGAAAATGGCAGGTTTACTTACGGCTTCCTAAGGGATGTGCTAACCTTGAGAATTTTTCCTGAACGGAATTTTAACCTCAGCCTGGGCTTTTTGTGGACCGGACAAGGCTCTCTTAATGCATTCTTGCATAAGAGGGGGCTTAGCCGGGTTGCGAGCTGCTCATGTGGAGCCACTTATGAAGACTGCCTTCATTTTTTTTTTTTTTTTTTTTTTTTTAAAGAACTTAACACTCAAGTGGGTATGAATACACTTATAATGCCTCAGCATGTATTAAGTTTTTTTGGAAAATGGGATAGAGAGGGAAAGAAAGATTTTTGGGCTCAGTGGTTATTTCGCTCCTTGGGTGGCATCCAACATTTAATGGGGAGACTAAATTCTTAGTGGAAGTTGGCTTGATGTTGATTTCTAGTTGACTACTCGTCTTACTTGATTTTCGTTAACTGAAAAAATGAATATGTCTTTCGGGCGAGGCTGGGATTCGAACACCGAACCTTTCGATTTGGAAGCCAGTCCACTACCACTTGAGCCACGGCCACCCACCATGTCCTATGTGAGTGTCCCAATTACGCTGACATAAGGAACTTGCAGGCTATGGGCATCACCTTTAATGGTGAGACCTACGATGTCAGTGGAACTATCACTGATACCGTACGGTTCGAAAGAACCCGTAGTTTTGCAAAAGAGGTATTTTATAGAAGACGCAGTAGGCAGCTAGCGGGTAGATCATAGGATTTTAAATTCATTGTTCAAATTGTTAAAAGGCCGCCAGTCCTGGACAGTAAGGCTCCCAACTGGAAGTCACCTCAAGGTTGCGAAGCTCGACTGGAAGCTATATTCTGGTACCACGGGAGGTCAGGAGCCCCCGGAACTATGGTTCCGGCCTGACCTAGGAGCTGCCCCCCTTGTGTGAGTATCGTGGTGACTGTAGGTTTGTACCCAAAATCGAGGGGAGAATAGAACTAATGCTGCTTGGACATCTCATGGCTTAGCATATGTGTAGTGTACTACGACCTGTGATAACCCATGGGATTGCTATGGAACCAATTGGTCTGCTCGATGTAGAGTTGCATTGCAACCGGGTGCCATGACCCACAGAATGGCTGAGATATTAGATAGGCCACGACTCTTCACCAAAGGGGAAGTTCGTGCCTTACACATGACTTCGAATCTGGTACTGATGGTAGTACTTGTACTACTCGAAGGGCGCTTATCAACACATTGTCTTGATATCTTGTGCGAAGACGCACCGTAGGCTAAACCCCCACGGCAGGTACCTATGTAAAACACAAGAGACATCTGTGCTTAAGACATGTCAATATTAGAAGACCCTGGGATGTGAACCTGAATCAAGGCATTCAGGGTTTCCTCACTGTCGTGTGTGATTGTGCCATCTAGTTTGATTAGAAATCTCACGCAATTTGAATGATCTAGGGAGAGGGCTTTATGAAGTCGCGCTAACGCAGGAAGTGCTACGACTTTTTGCGGTAAGCATGTCAGGAGGCTCTCTTTGATCTTCGCAACTCTTGTTTGTAGTAAGTTAAAAGGGATCTATATTATTCCCAAGTCCCGGCGCGTTTGGCTCTGTTGCAAAGCTTCCTCATTCTTTTCCGAATAGCTTCTAGGTTCTCATTCCACAATGGTACACACCGTTTTACCACAGTTACAGCTGTTTTTAAAAGATGATTGAATGCTGCGGTTTAGCTGGAGTTGGGTCTCGTCTGCTTCCACTGCTGTTAGCGGTGAAGAGGGCAACAATACAGCATTGACTTCTAAATGTTGGTGATATGTCCTCCAGTTCATAGGTTTAAGCTGCATCTTATCTTGAGCACAATGTGCATGTGATCTGATAAAGGTCCTCGGACTCATACCAGTTTTCCACCATATTTTGTAGAAATGAAGACGAGAGAGTGAGGTCTAGAATGCCCTCGCTTATAGAGTTTCTAAATGTGGGTTTGTTTCCCTTATTTAGTATCCTAAGGTTTTTGCTATATAGAAATTCTAATAGTTGGTCACCTCTTTTGTTTGTATCACGGCCGCCCCAAATCGTGTTCTGAGCGTTGGCGTCGCTACCGATGATACTGTGTAGTTGCTTGTCTTCACAATACCAGACAAGTTCCTGTAATGCTGTGGGAGGCACTTCCTCAAGCACGCCGATGCGCTTACGAACCTATGCAGTTCCCGACCGTTGTGGTGTTCAATTTGTTATGAAACCTGGAATGAGAGGAAATTTTATATCTTTCGCAGTCAAGAGGGCTGCCCTCGGTCTAAAAATGCCTTTAATAAAAACTATCTCTCCGGTTTTGCTTTTTAAACAACAAATCTTACCATCATTTGCCCATGGCTCCTGGATAAGTCCAATTGCGATGTCCCCTTCAGTACATCGATGGCTAAAGGTGTCCGAGGTACCCAAAGCTCGGTGCAGGTTTGCCTGCAGCACGCTCAGAAGGGATGTCATTTCTCGCGTGCATAATCAGGGTTCCGTGCTCTGTAGGGTTTGTTGTTTCCTCTACGTCCTAAGGAAGCCTGTTGAGAGGGGCTATCTCTTCTACCTCTCTGACCGTTGATATTGAGTATTCTTTCGCTAGTAATCCCGGTATTTTGCGGGAAGAGCCCTCTGATGACATGCGGTTTTGGAAGATTTTCCCTCTCGACAAGCATCACCTCTAACCCACATTTCTCTTTGAGCTTAGCGAAGTTGTTCTTCATCCACTCTGCAGTGGAGGCATCCGCACAGACGATCAAAAGGCTTCCGGCTTTGAAGGTCGCACCGCGGAATCCTGGCTTCTTTTCCTCATCACGTAGCTCGATCATGATATCCATAATACTCTCTTGAATCTGAACCATTTGTTCATTTGTGAGAGGTTAACGATCGAAGTCGACTGGTATGACTCCCAGTCTTACATATCTCGTTATATTGTTACACGAGATTTTGGCTACGGTTGTGTTTCCAGCGCGAGCTCGTTTCACTTCGGATTGACTCCACATAAGACCTTAATAATGTTCTATGGCGCAGAGGCATGGACTTTATCAAAAATAGATGACGGTGCTATTGGCTGCTTTGAGAGCATGCATAGTCGGTGAATGGAGGAGGAGATACAACGATGAAACGTACGGGCTGTACAGCGACATCGACTTAGTCAGAAGAGTGAAAGTCAAACGACGAAAGTGGCTGGTTCATGTAAAGCACATGGACACCAATGCTTCGGTCCGAAAAGACCTCGAATCCGCTCCCGAGGCACAGCGCAGTAGAGGAAAACCGCGACTCTGGTGGCACGCGCCCCAAACATCCCTCTATCCCATTTTCCCAAAAACTTAACACATGCTGAGGCATAAGTGTATTCATACCCACTTGAGTGTTAAGTTCTTTAAAAACAAAAAAAAACGAGCAAGGGGAACTCAGCCAACTTAGCGTGCGAGACTGGAGGTTAGCTAAAGATCGAGCTGGCTGGAGACGCTTGTTGGTTCACACCCAGACTGCCGCGTCACTTTAAGAAAGAGCTTTTCATAGCAAATTCATTCGCGATATCATTTCACGTGATCACATTGTGACCTGGGACTCAAAACTCAGTGAATCCAGAGTTCTGAAGTCTTGCCTTCTAGAACCAGTTTGGAATTCTTGATAGGGTTTAGTAGGGCTGTGGGCGCGGCTTGGTTGTCGCTAAAGATGCAAATGCTTCTTCACAATATTGCGCTTGAAAAACAGACGCAAGTTTTTCTACCGGGGAGTGAAGTTTAACGTCTTCATCTACCAGAAAGACACCAGCGCCGCATCCTTAATCGATCCGGCGATCCGACTATATTTTTTTCCTGTCTGAGATTCTGGCCGAAACTATTCCAAGCCAACTATAAAAGCGGTATAGCGACATAGAAAGAGATCGCACGGCACATGCGAAATGACTGAATACTAGAGTTCTAATCCGAAGAGACTTTGACCCTCACTGGTAGTGCCGATGCTGTAGAGAAAGGTAAGCGCAAAAGTAGAAGGTAACCTCTGCCATCTTGGAGTGCATAACCAAAGAGAGTGAGTCGCAGACCGTGCTACCTGGAAAGGTTTATTAGTTAAAGCCTAGGTACACCTCAGACTATAGCGCCAAAGTAGGTTATTCCCGAGCAATTCAGTGTCGGCATCTAAAGAGGCATCATCTTGTGGGAATCAGTGTTTGCCACTCGCATAGAAGGAAAAAGTTATTTCAGACCACCATACTCCTACACTACTTCTTGTGGCTAGAAATCCAAGTCACGACTATCAAGGTTGAGTCCATCAGGCGGTGAATCAGAGAGCATTGGATGAGTATATCCAAAAAAATTACGGAAAAATAAGTTACAAAACAAGAGCCCTTGCTCAAGGTATAACCAACCTACTAGTAGCTTTTATAAAGAGCCTGCAGACTGTCCGATCAGTTAGCTGTTGCTTTCACTTAAATCATCAAATATTCCAAGTCTCCACACACCGTCTCAGACTAGTTGATATCTACCACGTACCGTATTGAACTTGCAGTCATTGGGTACATCACAAGATCACAAGGCTTATGAATTAGACCAGCCAAGTGAACTGAAAGTCAAGTGAACTGAAAGTCACTTGGTGGTAAATTGATTTGACAATGTCTCATGCTTGCTTTACGGTTCCTTCTACAATTCTACCCAACACGACGACCACGTAAGTCCAATCCCATTTCTTGCTTGCCCTCGAAATATACCATATGCAATCCCGCTTTGGCCATTAAAACAGAGAAAACAACAAAGAAAAAGGAACTCGTACCGCAATAGAAATCCATGGGCACAAATTGTCCGCAATTTCCTCAAGATTCATGGAAAATAAATTTCTAACATAATCCTTATCGGGACATGGTACTACTCCGCCAGGCGACATTAAAGTAGGCGATTTCTCGTTCAAACATGGTGTACTATACACTACCATCGAGCTCGCGTGGAACTCTTTAAAATATCTCAGACGTCCAGCAGACAGTATTCCATGAATGAGTCGCCTTGCGCCAGGGCACGCATCATAATGCGTAATAGCCGCAGTGAGACATCTGCGCATGCACACGCATTCTATCCAGGCGCCAGTTGACCAAATTTGGCCTGTGCCTCATGTTTAACCAATCGGAATTAGAAATGTTGCGCAGACTAACCGCCGTAGTTCATAGTATGATACATAATATCTCGATGTGCCATCGAGCCTACGAAGAACGAAGAAAAAAAAAAACTAGTTCTAACTCTTTTTGGATGCAGACACATAGGATCCGGTTGGAATTCAACGGACGCTCGTGCTATATCCATTTGTGGTGCTCGGAGTCACCTTTTTGCCACTGCTCCTGACATTTATCCTTCAATTTTAATCAAATGTGGCGCTTGAACGCTGCCATATTTACAATGCGGATGAACAGACGGACGGTTGGATGGCTATATGGCTAGATGGCTAGATGGATGGATGGATAGATGTCTGCTAGCCAAATAGGGAGTCACTTGAGATTCTTGATTCACAATTATGACGAGGACAAAAGTTGATGATAATCAAGATGGATTTATGCTGTCCTACAAGAAACCATGTTGTCAGAGCTGGAGTTGTGTTACCTAAGTCGTTTAGATGAATTCTACGAAAGGCCTGAAGTGTTTGAATTTCTCAACTGAATAGTCGGTCAATCTTTTATTTTTTACTCCACCAGGACCACTGTGACTCTTGTTATCCCTTATTTATCGTTTTTGTTTTTTAATTAAAATTCTTAGCAACCGGAAGGTGAAATATGATAGGTAGATAGGTAGATAGATGCAATGTTGTCCACTTCGGTTCAATGAACTTATTTTATGACGAGTTGCAGGCAATACAAACTCACAAAGGACTTGAGTTATTTTAGTTGAATATGTGCGTAACTTGAAAGAAGGTAGGCGTTGCTCCAGCACCATGATTTTTCTTAATCCTACGAGATCTTGACCGTTAAATTAGGTGGCGTACGTATATCTACATAGCTGACACGGCTTACGTAGAGGCTACAATAAAATCTAGAGCCATCACGGGAGAATTGTCCCCAAAAGAGATTTACATGATCGGCAGATCGAAATGGGGTAGTGAAACGTGAATAACTATCGTAGAACGAGAGAATTTTTCAACAAAACGAAGAAATTCGCCATACCGTGGTGTCTTAAAACTTAGCCAGAACGAACTCGACGAACACCGTCCCTTGAGCGTTTACTCAAAACGGAAAGAAACTTCGCGTTTACGAAAAAAGGGTTCAGAAGTAATGGCAGGCCATTGAAAAGAACGGAACTGATGACTACATAACACACATATGTTACATTGCAAAACATGACAATGGCAACGAAATTTAAATCTGGACATAAAGTTTTAAGAACGCCACAGAGAAATTCTTCCTGTTGGGATTTTGGAGAGATTTCTATCTGAGCGGTAAAAGGTGCAAAAGTCGATTCCGAAATTTGTGGGGGCAAAGGCGCCCATTTATTCGGTTTAATACAAGCTATACAATTTTAAAATTAACTTAAATTAAACTTAAACTTAAACCTAAAGCTAAAGTTGGAGGAAGTGGTGCAGTGAAATCCAAAGACGGTAAGGTTTGAATTTGTCTTGTCGAGTGTTTGAGGCTGAGTAAGGTCAACTAATCTGGAGAAGTCCCGAAACTAAAGGATGCTCTTCCCTTCCCACCACGTTCACAATCACTCCTTTTTCCTCTGGGCTTGTTCAAGGTGTCATACAACCCGTGCCGAAGGTCCAGCATCTCCAAAATTAGCTCAACCACGAACAGAGTATCCGGATAACTGGCGACTTCGGGATTAGCTAGCTTTATCTGTGTATATGCAGTGGTTTTCTGTGTAGATGGACCATCCTTTCTCCGCTACCTGTGGGATCCAATAATGGATACAATCTCAAAAAAAAAGAAAAAAAAACTCAAGGCCGGTTCTCGTTTAATACCGGACGGTGCACCGATGACTGCACAGATTACCGACAAGGTTCCTGCATTGTCGAGCGGAGGTAAAACTTTGGCAGGCCATGGTGAACCATCTTCTAAAAGCATACGCAACGGGCCTAAAATCAACTTTTCAAGGAGTGATAAGACAAACTAGCTGCCGTCACTGAAACTCCGCCCACTAAGGAGGAATCAGGGGCTCAGCCGCATCGACAGGCTCCATGTAAAGCGCTATACATAAGATGCCGAAATGCTTTAAGTATTATCAAAACCTTCGGATCCATTCCGGGCATAAAGAGCAAGATCGGGTGGGCTAACAACATCCTGGGCCTTCCAACAGTACGTCGCGAAGTCCTAAATGATGCCATAACGATCGCGGTAATCGACAAAAACGACACCGATGGATCGATAACACTTGAATGGTGGTAGTTCGTCATGTTAAAGTTTTCGGGCAACTTCTTGGCCATCATGCGGGTAAACCCCTGACCACCTCCTATCACAAGCAACGCTGGCTGGCACCAAGGCCACGTCAAACTTATCGCATGTGCCGATCAGAGATTTCTCGATCTTTACACCAAGGCCATAGGTGTATTAGGAGAGATTTGGCCAGGTGCAAAACTCGAGCTCGTGCCAAAGGAGAATATCCCTAGCAAACCTAGAACTCGCATCTGGAACCCAGGCGAACCCTCCTCCGTAGAAAGCATTGATTTGCGGCCCGGGTCAACCCCTTATTCTTAGAACTAACAATTTTCACTTAAAACTAAAGGGTGGGAGCGGTTAAAAAAAGTTAGGATGTGAGGCAAAGATGGAAATAAGAGTGTTTTTAAGAGAGAGTTTGGTGAGATGGTAGTCGAAGAGAGGCAGAATATCGTTAACTTCACGAATCTTCGGTGAAGATTGAGCCGGAAAAGTGGCACAGACCTAAGATTGCGTGGGTTGGTATTAAAAGAAATAAGTCGAAGTAAAGAAGAACAATCGATATTACCAACTAAAATTTGATGAATAAAGAGAATGTCGGCAACTTTTCGACGTATAGAAAGGGGTTGTAAATTTATAAGTTTCAGCCGGTCAGTATAAGGTGGTAAGTTTTGGCTATCATCCCAGGGAAGACCACGTAAAGCGAATCGTAAAAACCTGCGTTGAACAGCTTCTATCCGGAGGATGTGTGTTCTGTAGTAGGGTGACCAAACTTGGCTTGCATATTCAAGAAGAGGCCTAACAAAGGTTATGTAAAGAGATTTGGTAACATAAGGATTGGAAAACTCCTTAGACCAGCGCTTGATGAAGCCAAGGGCAGAGTTGGCTTATTTTATTATATTATCAATGTGAGAACGGAAATTGAGTTCCTTATCACAGATAACACCTAAATCACGCAACTCATTCACTAAGGGAACGGGCAGATTAAAGATTAGATAGCAGCGAGATAAAGTAGGGGGCCGCCTACGGATATGTAAGAATTTTTAATGATGCAATGAACATCATTAATGGCCAGAATAAATAGTAAGAGGCCAAGGTGACTGCCTTGAGGGACACCAGAGGAGGCTTTAATTGGGTCAGAAATCATGGACCTAAATAAAACATAGTACTGTCTTTCATTTAAATATGATTGAACCCATGTTATAAAGTTTATTTGGAAACTAAGAGCTTTTAATTTCAGAAGGATTATATCATGTGAAATCCTATCAAAGGCTCTGCTGAAATCGGTGGCAATCACATCAACATCATTTCCAGATTCTTGTGTACATAAAATGCTTGATACGAATCCCGTTAAGTTGGTGGTCGTAGATCTACCTTTGAATGGATTCTGGAGATTGTCAGGCTCAGCAACCCGACAACTCCGATTCATGACTGGATAGTCACGAAACTGAATGAACTAAGGGGCCCTTATAGATTCGCATTACTTGTGATTAATAAGGAATCCCTTAACCCTCTGGCGCACACTAAAGGCATGATTCGGTTCGGATTTGAGTCTACAAGCCAATGGGTTTACAAAATGGATGAGCTGGATGCTGATAAGCAACCTCCTCCTCCTTTAACTGAAGTTGCGAAGTCAATCTTGGAGCGTCGATATCCTTTATCGAAATGGATAACGACGACTCCAATCTATCCGAGGTGACAATTAAGCCGTTGGTCTCCTCTTCTTCCTGTCGGAAATGGAAACCGATGATGAAGCAAAAGGGGTTCTATACGATCAGAGGAAGAAGATGAGCTCTTGAGCACAACTTCAGAATCGAAGGACTTGAACGGCACCGTGGTGGAGGCTACTCTGGTTAGTTGTAGCACTGATACGGTTTTTCTAGATTAATCTCTATCACTCAAAAAAGGCTTCGGCTGCACTCATTCTGCGTCTTTCAAACAACGCGGAAGACATTATCCTAATCCAGGAACCATGGGTCGTAGAAGATGTGGTTCGTGGACTTGTGGCTTGTGATACTCTCTGCTCTATACAAGAGACAAAGGTAAGATTAGAACTTGTATATTAATGAAACGTAGCCTTAATGCATTTTTACTGCCTAACCTCAGCGACTCCGACTTAACCGTTGCCAGACTGGAGACTGCCAAAGGCTCCTACTGGCTGGAATCGGCATATCTTGGCTACGATTAGTAACAACACAATAGAAAAGGTGATCTTGGAGGTTTGAAGGTATGGGGCAGTACCGACACTAACGATAGAGATAAGTCCCTTTTTGATTATATGTATTATAAGTAGCAGCCTCATTGCTTGCAACATTGCCAATGAGCCCACTTTTATAACAAGAAACCGGCAGGAAGTGCTAAATATCACTTTTGTCTCCGACAACATCACTTAAATACCACATTTTCAGACCACAGATACATCCAATTCAGCCCGAAGATGCTCCGCCAAGCCAACCAGCATTCCGAAATTATCGGAAAACTGCTTGGGAAATATACAGAGGACTACTGTCAGAAACACTATCCTCTGAACTTTCAAGTCTCTCGACATAAAGGTAAAGCAATTCACTCTGGCTCTCAAAAATGCTATGGCTGCTTCCTGCTCTCTTATTTAACCTAGAGGCAAGCAAAAGCCGCACTTGTGGACTGTTGGGACTGCTTAGAAACGTTTCCAGAAAACTTGTCAACCTAGCAAGATGCACAAGACGAGTGAGTGATTGGGACTCATACAAAGAATCCCTCAAAACACATAAAAAAGGAATGGGGAAGGGAAAGCGGTAATCCTGGAGATCATTCTGTGAGAAAATCACAGAAACCTTTGAGGTATCGCGGCTAAGAAAAAACTTCTCTACCAATCTTACGATGCCAAGCTAGCTCTTGGACGACCTCAAGTTACTGGACACCCACTTTCATCGACAGTAATAACTTTCAGAGGCCTACTGCTACCTCGACTAAAATTCGCAGTCTGATTACAAGAGGAAAGCTGCTTCAAACCATAGTCTGGTGGTCCGGACAGTATAATACCTGCCGAGCTACAAAGGTCCCCAGATATTATCCTGCCCACGTTAGAGAATATCATGAGGAGCTATGTAAATAGAACTGATTCACATTCCAATTCAGTGGAGATTCCATTCCCAGAGCCGGAAAATGCTCTCATGTTGTCCCAAAGGACCTCAGACCTACAACTTTAACTACTTCAACACAGCCGCCGCAATCCCGACTGCGCTGTCAACTCTGACAGTAGACGAGGAGCACATAGATTAAGAGCGTTAATGTTGAGGAAAATAGAGTTGTGAAGAGACGCGCATTCAACGTGACCTGAAAGGAGTCGATGAATGAAGAGAAAGTCAACTGTATCTCTGCGTTCCTCAAGGATGTTTTTAAGTTAATAAGGTTGCGACGGTTTATTTTATTTATTTTGGTGGGGGCTGAGGCCCCCATTTATTGGCTTAATACAAGCTTAATCTAACTTAAAAACTAACAGAAAGACTTAAGAGCTAGTGACCAAGGAAGTGATGGAGGTGATCTTTTTTAAGACGAGGAGTGCTCAGGTGGAAATGAAAAAGGGAGAGGTTCGAGTTGACCTTTCGGAGCATTCGGGAGATAGGTTCGTTGGAGCCATAAGAGGTACGGTGGACCGGTAGATAGAAGAGACGAGGACAACGTAGATTGCGGGGGTTGGTATTGAAGGAAATGGAGTTCAAAATGGATACACATTCGATGGAACCTGAGAGAAGACGATGAATGAAAAGAACGTCAGCAATATTCCTACGTTCTTCTAACGAATTCATATTTAGAAGTTTGAGGCGGTCTTGATAGGGAGGTAAGATTAAAGGGTCGTTCCATGGCAGGCCACGGAGGGCAAATCGGAGGAATCGACGTTGCATACCCTCGATTCGAGAAACATGAACCCGGCGAAAGAGGGACCAAGCTTGACTGGCATATAGGTAATATAGAGAGATCCGGTTACATACGGATTGGAAAATTCCTTGGACCACCGGTTAAAAAATCCAAGTGATGAGTTGGCTTTGCGGATCATCTTATCGATATGCGAACGGAAATTAAGCTCACAGTCGAATAATGTGGCAAGGTCTTGGAAAGACTGAACCAGGGGAATTGGTTGACCATAGAGAAAATAAAGTCGGGGAGAAGACGGGTTGCATTTACGTGAGAAGGTTATAAATTGACATTTGGCTATATTAAGTTCTAGGCAGTTTTTGAGGCACCAGATTGAAAACCGATCAAGGTCTTCTTGAAGAAGGGCAGAGTCCTGGGGAGAGGAAATAGATTTAAAAAATTTTGTGTCGTCAGCGTAAAGGGAGAGGGAGGAGTGCTTAATGACACTCTCAACATCGTTGATAGTAAGAATGAAGAGAAGAGGGCCAAGATGACTGCCTTGTGGAACTCCAGATGAGGCCAGGAATGGAACAGAAAGGGCGGATCTAAACCGAACACTATAATATCGGTTTACCAGGTAAGAAGAAATCCATTTTAAAAAGAGCGGCTCAAAGCCGAGAGCAGACAATTTGAAAAGGATCAATTTATGAGATATCTTATCAAATGCTTTAGTGAAATCTGTTGCGATAACATCGATTTCTTTGCCATTTTCTAAGGCTGAGAGTGCAAAAGACACGAATTCAACTAGATTTGTGGTAGTTGATCTACCTTTTAGAAAACCATGTTGTCGGGGTGAAATAAAAGGCTTGCATTTGAAGCTTAACGCTTCGTATAAAATGCTTTCAAAGAGTTTGGGTATATGAGAGAGTTTAGCAATGGGACGATAATTGGTAACTTCATGCTTAGAGCCCTTTTTGTGTATTGGGATTCTAAAAGAGGTCTTCCAAATCTGGGGAAATTCACACTGTGTAAGCGATAGACGAAAAAGGTAGGAAAGGGGTAGAGACAGGTTGGAAGAGCGTTTCTTAAGAAACATGGTGGGGAGTCCGTCTGGGCCAGGTACAAATTCATCCTTAAGATTTTGTAACTTTTCTTCAATAAGTGCAGGATCGAAATTTTGAGTGAGAAAGGGACCAATAGAGAAATTTGGTAGATCATTGAAGTAAGAGGGATCTGGTACGAAGGAGTTGTTATCAAGTGATTGCTTGAAAAATGTAGCAAAAAAGTTGGCGATGGTAGGAGGATCACATGAAGTTTTGGTTTCGAAAGCGATGGAGGACTTTTGCAATTGACAAATTGAAAAAAGGACTTGGGGTCATTTATGAGATTGGTTTGCGCACTGTTCAGGTAGCGCTGATAGAGAGAGTTATAGAGTTCAATGAAATGAAGATATGTACCTAGATAATTTGAATAGTCGGAAGAAGAGTGGGTGCGAAGGAATACCGCCCATAACTTGTTTCTTTTGTTTCGTAGAGAGCGAAGTCTACGATTATACCAAGGAGGGGATGTAGAAGAAGTTTTATGGCGGGAGTAAGGCACATAAAGGGAGATGGATTTGAATATTTCTCTGTAAAAAATGGAGAGGGCATCAACCAGAGATAGATTGGTAAACTCAAAAGAAGCACTGCTTAGATAGGTATTAATTTTACGGAAATTAGCTTTATGAAAATTGTAAGAAAATAGAACTGCGGGGGGAGGCGACTGAAGGGGAGAGTTGTGGAAAAATGAGAGAAGAAGTGGAGGATGAAAGTTATCAATAGTTGAAAGAGATAGGGGACAACACGATACTGAGGAGTTGATGGGATCAGTTGTGAAGATAAGGTCTAATTGCCTTTCCATATAGTTGGAAACGCCACTGACTTGGCATAGACTAGAGTCTGTTAGCCGATCTAAGAATAGGCATTCCTTAGTAGAAATGGGATTGGAAGCGATGAAAAAAGATAGGTCTTCAGATGGAGTCCACTTCAGCTGAGGCAGATTAAAATCGCCGAAGATAATGATATCATCAAGCGATTCTGATAAGTCGATCAAACTGTCAATTGCTGCAATAGCAAGTTGGTAGGATTCGATAGGTTGCGCCGGAAGAATGTAACAACACATAACGTACAAGCATCTGCGAGTGAGGGTTATTTTAACCGACACAAAGTCGAGCTTAGGAGAGGATGATGTTGCAACGAGAGATAAGTCCAAGCTGTTGTGAATAGCCAGTAGGACACCTCGACAAGGGGATTCAATCAAGGGGGGTGCGCGATCATCATCCCGAAAAACATTAAAAGAAGGAGGGAATAACTCCTGGTTTTTTATGTTGGGGATAAGATTAGTTTCGGTCAGAGCATAGATATCAAATGGGAGAGCATGAGATTGGCGGAAAACAGCGTGGGTTTTAGAACGGAGTCCTTTTACGTTGTGGTAATAGAAGGTTAGAGGAAGGTTTTTGCATGACTTTTTAGGGTCGAAAAAATTTATCATGGTCAAGGCGACTGCGTTGGAGGTGTTAGACTCTTTTAGAGTGTACATAGTGGCGAAGAGCGGCAAGATCGTCTGCAACTTGAAAATCTCGTGATACTTTATATAAAGTTTCCTGAGACTGGTAACGTCTGTAGGGAGGCCTTCCTGCTGGATAGAAACCATGACGCTTGTTTTTGTTTTACCCTCGTAGCACACTGAGTCGGATTTATCGTGCAGATAGGCGAGATATAGACGTATATTCTCATATATCTTTTTATCTCTAAGCCTAGAGAGCGCGTAGCCACATTCGGTGGTATCGCTAGTTTGCTGCGTTAAATTAACAGTGGGTGGCGAAAGGGGGTCAATAGAAGAGATAGTGGTTAATGAGTTCGGTGTCGCAACGGCTGGTTTTTCTGAAATATTGTTTAAAATATGAGAACTGATGAAATTGGGATACTTAGCTCCAGTTCTGAGGTCGAAATTAGGGAAAGGCGTGTGTGTTAGGGGTTGGATTTTGGGAGTTTGAGTGGCAGGAGTTTGAGTTGTAGGGGTTAAGTCGAAAGAGACACGTTGACGTCGGGGCTTGATTTGAGGTGGAATAGGGGGAGTTGGAGTTTGGGTGGGCGGCTTAAAATTAGGAAAAATTGTTGTTTTAAAACTCCAATTGGAGCTGGGTTTTGGCAAATTGGATTTATTTACTAACTTATTTGTTGGTTTAGGTATAATGGACTGCTTGGCTTTATCCTGCTTCTTGGGCGTATTTTCCAATCATTTGCAGACACGCATCTTTCCAAGATTGAAATTGTTGCTGGCAGGATTATGGAATAACCATTCGTACTTGGTTGGAAGATTGAGCTTGAAGCTGCGCTTGCTTCTGTGGTGAGATATAGGAAGCAAATTGCAGTGGCTAATGGTAATGCCATATTTCTTTTCGAAGAAATTCGAGATCCAATCAACATCAGCGTTTGGGGGGGCGCCTTTGATAACAAGCGTAGTGACCAATTGATTCTTCGAAGCAAGCTTATCAAGTCTACGTTGCCATTCGGAAGGTGTCCAAGTTGAATTAAAATGACTGATAAGCTTCCGTGGGGCAGCGATTGGAGGAGCTGACATAGAAATATTTTCTGCTGTTAAGTTGGAAGAAACTTCGCAGGAATCAGTGGGTTGAACCGTCGGCAGATGACTTATATGTGGGGGTGAGCGTGAATCCACTTCAGGTTCCATTAATTCAGCCATGAGTGATGTATTGTAGGGAACATTCTGGTGAGGCTGCGGCAAGTTTTGTGTATCAACGATTTTGCTGTTTATTGTTGCGATGTGATGTTCAATATCGCATACGAGGGATCGAGTCGCAGTAAGTTCGTCGCCGACATCGTTCACTTTATCGAAGATAACTTCGAGCATGGGATCACAGTGTTTGGGAGAGAGTTGTTTGTGTGACGAGGACTGAAAATGAATGTCTATGTCGTCACGCAGGGAGTTTATCATCTCGCAGGTTTTTTGGTTGGAGATAACCTGCGCAGAACACATAGCTTTAATGTCAATCAACACTTTATTGAGGTGACGTAAGGGACTTTCTTCATTCCTGGATCTCCCGGAGTCTAACTCGATAAGACCAGCAATTTGTTTGTCCATGTGCTTTACTTTTGATTGTATTACATCGGCTGAGTTCTGCACTGAGTTACGTAACTCTTCAACACTTTTAACACTGTTTTCTATTACCGAAATTTTATCCGTAATCTTTTTGGCGAGTGCGTCCTGATAGGAGTCATTTGAATCACTTAGGCATTTTATTGCCAAAAGCACGTGTGAAAGTGAGATACTCTTACACTCATCACAGAAGAAAAGTAGGTTATCGGAAAATTCTTTAATAAACACGGTGTTTCTTTTATTTAACCCGACACAAACGGCATGAAAGGCGTTCCCACAAATGCCCTTGCAAGCTACCCAGTCAGCATTGCTGTCATCGATTACACAATTGGCAATTCCGCAAGACATATTCAAATTGGTTGTGTAGGTCAGTGAGGGTATAGATATAGGTCGAGTTATTTTTTTTTTATTTATTTATTTATTTTTATTTTTATTTTTTTTTGTAGATAGGGGCTTTTATTTGCACTGAAATCTGCCAGTAGACAAAAAAAAATAATGAATTCGAGCACTGGGGGTTATTAACCGGAAAATGCAATTTAACGAGATTTATAACTGAAAATTGAACAGGTGAATAGGGAGAACAAGAAAAACACGTCTAACTGGTTTGAGTCGCAATGAACACTGATAGGGGGGCAGAATAAAAGGATCGTCCCAGGCCATACCTCGAAAAGCAAATCGAAGAAAACGGCACAGGATGCTTTCGATTCTCGAGATATAAACACTGTAATATGGGGACTGCACTTGACTGGCATTCTCTAGGAGGGTGCGAGCAATTGTAATATAGCGGGACCTGCTCCCGTATGGGTTGGTGAATTCTTTGGACTACCATTTTACAAAACCTAGTGCAGAGTTGGCTCATCCATATGTAAATCGGAAGTTGAGCTCTCTCTCAAAAAAATGACGAAGTCACGAAGAGATAGGTTGATTGTGGAGAAGGTAGCGTCGCAGAGGCGATTGGTACCGCTTATGTGAAAATGGATTGGCAATTGGCGATATTAAGTTCCAAACAATTTTTGAGGCACCTGATCGAAAAACTATCAAGGTCTTGTTGAAGGAGGAAGGAGTCATGGGGTAAGGAAATGGTTTTGAAAAATTTGGTATCGTCGGCGTAAAGGGAGACAGACGAGTGTTTGATGATCTTATCGAGATATAAAAAGAAGAGGACTTAGATGGCTGCCTTGTGGAACTCCAGGGGTGGCCAAAAATGGAGCCGAGTGGGCTGAATTAAAACGAATACTGCAAAAACGGTTTTCCAAGCAAGAGGATATCTATTTTAACAGTATGGATGCAAAGCCGAAGGCATACAATTTGAAGAGTATTAACTTATGAGAGATTTTATCGAAGGCCTTGGTAAAATCTGTTGCAACTACATCGACTTCGTTACCATTCTCTAGGGCTGAGGGGGCAAAGGATACGCATCCAACGAGATTTGCGGTGGTTGAACTACCCTTAAGGAAGCCATTTTGTCTAGGGGAAATAAGCGATTTGCATTGTAAGGTAGAGCTTCATACAAAACACTTTCGTAGAGTTTGGGTATATGGGAGACCTTAGCGATGGGACGATGGTTCGTTATTTCACTCTTTGATCCGTTTTTGTGGATAGGGGTTACGAAGAGGTTTCCCAAGCCAGAGGAAATTCTTCTCGTGAAATGGATAGACCAAAGAGATTAGAAAGGGCAAGGGAAAGAGGGGAGGAACAATTTTTAGGGAGTATGGCAGGGAGACCCTCTGGGCAGGGTGTAAACTCGTCATTAAGTTAGTGTAACTTATATTCGATATAAGACGGGTCCAAGGTGTGAGAGAGTAATGGGCAATTGGGGAAATTCAGTAGGCAATTAAAATAGGATGGATCTGGTACAAGGGAGTCGTTGGTCAAGGATTGTTTGAAAAGGTGGCAAATAAGTTGGCAATGGTGAGTGGAACGGTTGATGACTTGTTGTTGAAAGAGAGGGAAGGAGGATAGCCATCGGATTTTCTTTTGTACTTAAAAAATTGGAAAAAGGACTTGGGGTCGTTTATAAGGTTGTCTTGCCGAATGTTAATGTAGCGCTGGTAAAGGGAATCGTAAAGTTTGTGAAATGAAGATAAGTACCGAGATGGTTCGAATAGTCGTAAAAGGGTCGGATACAAGAGAAAATAGCCCATAACTTGTTTCTCTTATTTCGTAAGGAACGAATCTTATAGTTAATGATGTTTTAAGGTGGGAAAATGGAACGTAAAGGGAAAAATAGTTAAATATTCCTCTATAAAAAAATGGATAAGTCATAATTTATAGTTAGGTTGTGAATAAGGTAAAGGGGGATCTGCTGAGATAGTCACTGATTTTGTGATTTTGTGAGAGTTAGGATTAGGAAAGTCGTAGGATGAGAGAGTTGTGAAAAAACGGAAAAATAAGGGGCGGCTGGTAATTACCAATTGTTGAGAGAGATAGTGGACAAAGTGAGACTGAGGAGTTAATTGAATCTGTTGTGGCAATAAGGTCTAATTGCTTGCCCATGTAGATGGATATAGCCCTGGCTTGGCATAGACTTGAGTCTGTTAAGCGATGAGACATTCCTCAACTGAGCTGGCGTTTGAAGCGATGAAGAACGATTGATCATCTGATGAAGTCCACTTTAGCTGAGGAAGATTAAAGTCACCGAAAATAAGGATATCGTCAATAGAGTCAGACAGGCCAATTAAATTTTCTATCGCATCGATAGCAAGTTGGTAGGATTCGATAGGTTGAGCTGATAGGATGTAGCAACATATAAAGGAGCTTGAAGTGGAGTGTTATTGTTATTGCGACGAATTTTGAGAGTACCAGTGATGTGGAGACGCCAACCTTTCATCATTAGAAAGCGCTCGAACCTTGAAGACGAAAGACTCTCATTCCCGATGATCGACGTCGGTCGTGAATCTACGGACTGGAATTCCAAAATCTTCTTGGCTAGAGCATTGTTTTGTATTCGCTCGATGTGGCCGAATTGGAGCTGACGTAGTATTTGAGCTTTTTGGACTACTTCCACATTTTAAGGCTTTTCAAAGAATTTGCCCATTGAATTGATGTCGATAAACTCGTCACGTCCTCTCTTCAATTAACGTAAACTCCTCTACAGTAGCTCGGTGAGAAGTCGTCGACATATTGCAACGAACCATGATAGCACATCTTATTAGCAAAATACTAATGAGACGTTGAAGCAAAATTTTTTTGGTATACGACTCTATAAGTTCATTGACTGGAGGAGGTTTCTATTCTTCTATATCTCAAGTAGTTTTTAAAAACATTTAGAACTCCCAAAATAACGGCTTCCGGGTTTCCTTCATTGTTTCGTAGAGTGTTTCATTTTCCAGGTTCGGAGCTCTCAACCACTTGTTTGGCCTTTTGGCTTTATAAAAATACAAGACGTTACTGTACACGTGAGTCTCTTTGAATTATTTAAAATCAGAGGCTCCTTTCGTTCTCTGCAGGATTTTCTCCTTCTAGCGTTTCTCGTCTCGAGAATCTTTTTTCACAACTTTGGTATTGGCCTGCAGTATTCTCTTCCGTGTAACTTGTAACACATCTACTTGATGTTGTGATACTGAATCCGCTGGTTGTTAATTTCCGTGGACAGTGTTTTAGACCCCAATGCTAAGACGTCCGACATCAAATGTTTTTCCCTTCGCGTGCCGAAACTTTTCGTTAAATAGGCAGCTGCAATTTAGCACCGCGAGATGGGGACCAGTGTCGATATTTGTTCCTCTAGATATCAACCCATTCATGATGCTAAGTAAGTCTCGTCTAGCACTTTATAGATTCTGTATTGAAAAGTTCTCTTTAATAATGCCAGATAGATGATACTCGTAAGATGTTTGAAGTCATCGATGTGACACGTTTAGTCTAAAAAAAAAGCGCTTGCTAGGTTTGACAAACAATTTGGTAATGCCTTTTAGCACCATAGTTAGTAGTCAATCAAAATTTAACTAACAACTAAGATTCTGTTCCGGGCATGGGCTTTATCTGCAATCTTAGTTGTCTGGCCAAGTGGCACCAACAGTTGTGTTGTCAAAGTCATCAATGCCGAGGAAAGTATCCAACGCGCACTATTTGCCCAGCGTACATTTAAATCTGCTCACTAGATTTTGAAGCGCAGTCTCGAAAGACTCATTCAATGGTATCATAGACAGGGGATGCATTACAAAGTAGTTTTATGCACGTAAAGCTCAACTATTCTCTCTATATTCCTCCGCAGGAAGAAAGTCAGATTACTAGGTCTAAAGTTCTTTCCAATTTTCAACGTAAAATCCTCTAGCAATGAATACTTTTTTTTGTTTGAAGTGAAACTTTTTATCGCTCGGTGGGCAGTAATTCGGAACTATGATGAAACGAAAAAGCGACAGTGAATGCGAACTCCGATGAAACGAAAAAGCGAAATGAAGTGGCTCCATATTCTGATGAAATAGATGGCATTTAAAACCATGCACAGTGTAGGAATTAGGTGTCATCAGCACCATCATCATCATTGTTGCCACGTCGTGTCCATTTTATAGACCCGAGTATAGGCACATAGAGTGATGGCTGGCTTCGTATGAGTGTGGCGAGTTCCCAAGAGAATTTATATGGGAACTATGCTAGCTACGCATGTTGTAGAGGGTCCTTAGCACGTGTCACCTATTGTGAATCATTTGTTCTTTATCGAGGTTATACAGTCCTTAATAGTGAAAAATGGCTTCTGTTATCAAAGAAAAGTTTTTTT
The DNA here is from genome assembly GCA_963966105.1 of Volucella zonaria. Taxonomy (NCBI): domain Eukaryota; kingdom Metazoa; phylum Arthropoda; class Insecta; order Diptera; family Syrphidae; genus Volucella; species Volucella zonaria. Next base: position 135,747,108 of record OZ014531.1, read on the forward strand.
TTTTAAAATCCTCATTTTAACTACTTATCGAGCTTCGTGAAGTTTCACTTCTATCGCCTACCTTTCTAGGCTAACCATTTTTTTATAATCAGCGGGCGCTCAAGGGGTTAAAATGTACTATTAAAATGTTCGCACACGGCTCGGAGTAGAAAACTTAGGGATGAAGGAAGGGGATATACCGTTGTAAAGGGTGATGTTTTTGCTGTTTGGTTTTTCAGCAAGCAATTCGAGCCATAGTGACTAAATTTCGCACCAATTTCACGGTATTGGACATCAAGCCACCTACCCGTATGCGTAGAGTGCGTATTGAGGAAAATATTGCTGCTGTATCCGCCAGTGTTAATGAAGACCGTGATTTATCCATTCGTCGCCGTTCAATTGAGATTGGTTACTCGACTACGTGGAAGATTTTACGCAAAGACCTTGGTCTAAAACCTTACAGCTCGTGCAACAATTGAAGCTGAACGACCCGCCTCAGCGTCGAATTTTCGGTGATTGGGCCTAAGAATAGCTAGAGGTGGATCCGCTTTCTTTTCGAAAAATGCTTTTCAACGACGAAGCTCGCTTCTCGTTGAATGGGTATGTTAAAAATTGCCAGATTTGATTCGATGATAATGAGCAACCTCTGACAATACAAGAGCTGGACGGAAAAATGTACTGTTGGGTGCGGTTTATGGTCCGATGGAATCATTGGCCCGTGTTTTTTCAAAGATGACTGTGAGAACAATGGCGCCCACTATCATTCAATGATTTCGAACTTTTTTTTGCCCAAAATGAACGAGTTGAACCTGGTCGAGATGTGGTTCTAGCAAGCGCTACATGCCAGACAGCATGCGAATCGATGGGCCAATTGAGAAATGAGTTAGCCTAGATCGTGCGAATAGACGCCTTTACACTACTTTTTATGCAGATACGTTAAATCACTCGTCTAAGGTGATAAGCCAGCGTGAATTGCAGCCTTGGAAGAGAGCATTACACGTGTTATTAGCAAGATACCAGCCACTATGCTGAAAAAAGTGATTTAAAATTGGACTTTCGGTATGGACCGCTTAAAACGCAGTCGTCGCCAATATTTATATGAAATAATGTTTAAAAATTAAATGGCAAGAATTAATTAGCCAACTAAAGTAAAAATATTGCACACTTTGCAATTTTCCTGTGTTTTTTTTGACATTTAAAAACCAAAGGCATAAAAAATCACCCCTTATATTACATTGGTTTTAAATGTTTGCACGTTATAATGATTAGGAAATAGAAAGCTGGGCGGGGTATTCCATAAACAAGATGTACGACTTAGGAATGAATCAAGATATTTAAGCATCCATACGAAAGTGGGTTTGAGGGTATACTGACGAGCCTTCATATCGAGATGTGTGTTATGGTAAAAGGTTTGAAGGGGCGGAATGTTACTGCCGATTTTAATGGAGCACTGGTGGTGGAAATACCGAAAGAACAAAGTGAGACAGGAGACATTACGTCTTCGTTCGATCGATCGCACGGTTTTGTATCCTATCTAGCAGATGCAGAGAAGTTTTAGGCACAGCTGACCTGATGTGGGCAATTCTTGCGCAAGCCAACAAGAAAAAAATATACGCGGATGTATTTTTGCCGCCGGCTAATCAACACGTTTATTGAAAATGCAAATCACCGTCGGCAAAGCATTGTCAAATTGGAGAGTAAAGAACAACAAAAAAAAAAACATAAACACAGCTTCACAGTGTGAAGATGCTCAAGTTCTGCATCAGAAAATTGTTGCAACACCAACGGAAGAAACGAAGGTGAAATACATGGAAGAACTAACGAATTAAAGACACAACTGCAAACTCCCGATGTTCAAAATCATTCCAAAAGTTTTCTTAGCAATTCCATAATGGGATCAAACGTCCCATCTATAGAGCTGAAGCTTCCGCCTATTAAAATCCCTACTTTTTCTGGATCCTTTGAAATGTGGCCTGAGTTTTGAAGCCTATTTAAAAGTTTAGTAAACAAAAATACGTCGATATCCGAGGTTCAGAAGCTCCATTATTTGAAGGCCAATTTGAGTGGTTAAGCTGAACGCTGATTACGAAACACAGCAATCACCGGAGGCAACTTCGACTCTAATTGGGCGATCTTAGCTTTGAGATACCAAAATCTGCGTTTTCTTAAAGCCAATCAATTCAAACTGCTCTTCTATCAACCAAAAGTATCTCAGAAATCAGTAGAGGAGGAATCAGTTACTTTTAGACACTATCAACGAAGCGTTAATGTCACTTCAAGACCTTGGAATTCCGCTTTCAACTTGGGAAGATGTTCTCATTTTTCATGCTGTTGAAAAATTACAACTTGCCACAAGAGGTCTATAGGAATCGCTGATATCAACTTATGTGGACTATCCATCATATGTTATAATGTTCTTGAGAATTTCCTGCAACGAGCAATTTCTCGTGTTTTGTATGAACACAAAGGCATCATTCTTATTGGGTTCGACAATGGCTATTCAGTCATCGATTCAACGAACATTAGCTTCCGCTCAAACTTCCCAACCACAACCATCCGTGAACTCCACCTCCTCTAATAGACTAGCTTCAGCACACAACACGTACATAACCAAAAGCAGTCAAATTCACACTGTTCTTCTGGCTACCGGGCTTATTAAGTTTGCCACCTGTGTTGCTGGTGTCGATCCTGGATCTTAGGCCTCCTTCATTTCAGAATCTGCTCAGCAACGCTTAAACTTGAAAAAGAAAAGGAGGCACGCTAGCATATTAGGCGTTGGAGAAACGCAAACTGGCTTCTGTAAACATAAGGTATCTCTCAACATATTTGCTACGTTCAACGAGAACTTCAGCTTACAACTCAAATTAACTGCTGTTCTCCCAATGCACAGCCTTCCCTGTCCAAATTGGTGTCACCTCCACAACATGAAGCTTGCTGATCCGACGTTTAACAAACCAAACAAGGTCGATATTTTACTTGGTAATTCTTCTCGACAGGGTGGTTAACGGCCAACCAGGTAGTCCCATGGCTCAAAGAACTGAGCTCGGGTAGGTACTTTCAGGTAACATTTCTCCTACCAATCGAACCCCAATCAGGTCACTTCACACAACAATAGAAGGCTCTGAACCAGGCTCTGCAAGACACGCTAAGTAAGTTTTGGGAATTAGAGGAAGTACCAAGAAAGAGCATGCGATCGGAAGAAGGGGAGCAATGTGAAACACATTTTTGTAGAACACATCAGCGTCAAGCAGATGAACGGTATAAGGTTCACATTCCATTCAAAGAAGGATCTCGTCCTCAACCAGGATTTTCTTATGAATGCGCTCTCGTGAGATATCTGCAACTGGAAAGAGAGTTCCAGTTAAATGCTTTGTTCCATGCGGAGTATACTAAGGTCTTGGACGAATATATAGAGCTTGGACACTTGATAGAAGAAGACCTAATGAAACCGCACTACTACGTTCCACAGCATGCACCATCACACTCCACAGAGTTCCGTATTTTCTTTCACGCGTCTTGCAGGATTACAGGATGACATTTTCGATCACATTGCGCGATTTAGGAAACACAAAGTTGGGTTTGTGGCAGACATAACAAAAATGTATAGGCAGTTTGGGGTTCCTCCGGAAGATGCAATCTATCAACTGATCCAGTGGCCAGATGCGGAAGGAGATGTATCGACTCAATACCGTCACATTTGGTACCGCCGCAGCACCGTATTTATCTATTCGGGCACTGCAGCAATTAGCTACAGATGCAAGAGAAGACTATCCACTGGCATCGGAAATTGCGAAAGAATATTTTGATGTAGACGGTGTGATACATGGAGCTGACTCAGAAACCGCAGCACTTGAGATGCAACGTCAACTCACCATCATGTTGAATCGGGGAGGTTTCCCAATACGAAAATGGGCAGCGAGAAGTTATTAGCCGCTGTTCCAGATGAAGGCAGAGGAATTCAACAACCTGTGTCATGAGTAATCAAAACTTTAGGAATACAATGGCATCCCGGTAAGGATATATGTATTCTCATTTAAAATTAATTTACCACATTCAAAGACGAAACGAACTATACTATCGGACATCGCTCATTTGTACGACCCCATGGGACGGATTTCTCCTTGTGTCGTCATTAGTATGATAGTTGTGCTAGACATTTGAAAAGAGCAGCCGTCATGGGATAGTGAACTTCGACCTTCTTTTATATCCAAATGGATCGAACCCATCTGTTCCAATAAATTTCATGGAACTATGAATCTGTAAATTTATAATCAATGTCCTTACATTGAACCTACAGCAGGTCATTTCTTTGGGCCCAAGAAATCGGAGGATGAAGGGCTACTGGTGCCGCTGACATACTCGTAATGGTTTTTTCTTTTCCAATATTAACCGCAATTACTTAGTAATCAACAAATTATAAGAGATTATCGGGAATAATTCACACCCGTAGAACTACAAATGTTAAAAAAATGTTCCAATTTTGTGTGGATGAGTTATGTACATATTACAGCCAGATTAGAGGGGGAAAAGTATTTCCTACATCGTTTGAGGAAACCTGGACATTTGGTAGCATTTTCGACGACATCGAATGTGTGGTTATTCCAAAGTAAATTGTTCCTGACACAAATGTCGAGAATGGAAAGTTGTTCGGTTTCGATGATGCTAGTGCCATTGATGGATAACGGCTGGGTGTTTAAATTTCGCTTTAACGACAGCAGACAGCATTGAGTTTCGCAAGCATTTAATTCCACCCTGTTGATAGTTCCCCAATTGGTTATGCTGTTGACATCGGAATTTAATGAGCTTAAAATACGCTGTCGTTCCTGTTCTACAGTCGAAGAACAGGGACGTGAGTCCGGAAATATATTGGATTAGAAGTAGCAGACAAGAGATCGTTGATGAAAATTAAAAAGAGTGTTGGAGACAGAACGGAGCCCTGGGGCACACCAGCATTTATTTTGTGGATATCAGCCTTGAAACCACCCAAGACAACTTGAATTGAACGTTCCGAAAGGTAATTTCTAATCCATTGAAGAAGAGAGCCATCGATCCCAAGAGCCGAAAATGTCAAAAGAGCCTGATGCCAAACTCTGTCAAATGCCTTAGAAATATCAAGTGCAACTATCTTGCTTTCATCAGATTGATGTACACTTTGGTTCCACTTTTCGGTGAGACATGCCATCAAATCATACCATATTTCATTAGCTGACGGTTTATCAGCGTTTCCATGACCTTGGAAAGAAGGGATGTAAGTGCTATGGGCCTGTAGGAGGTGAGAGAGGAGGATTTAAATTTTTGGAGACGGGCTGGGCTATTTTAAGAGCTGGCAGCGGCTGGTATATATCTTTTGCAATACAACTGGATATATGACATCTGCAGTAGGCTGACCAAAACCGATGACAGGTACCCACTATGGCGTGTTGTGTTATTTAGCTCACTTGCAGCTCCAGTAATAGGAGCTGATTATGAGTTGCTTCTGATCATGTAACCCATTGATTTTCAAAGTGGAAGGCGCGCAACACTAAGCCGGCGCGACCACATGCAAAGGGGGTTAGCACTCCGGTCGGCAAACACACCTGTGGATGTTTGATACTTTAGAAAAAATATTTGATCTTAATATAAAAGAGTATCGATGTTAGGAATCGACCGAACTTCCACTGTTGATACAAATATCAATGTTTCTTAGTATCGATTTGATATCAAACATCCCTACTCACACCACACTGCCTTAAGTCTGAACTAAATTCAAACACAGTGCACGGAAGCACAAAACACGAAAAATATGTGCTGTATTGCTCCATTAAATAGCGTATCTGTAGGTAGAGCTACCTCTCATTTTTTTAGGAAAGTGTGATTAAAAGCTTGAACATGTACAAGCTTTCAAGTGCACACAATTTTGAAAATACAAATATACTCAAAAATATTACAACATCGCATAGAAAATCTCTTAGACACTGCTCATTTGTTTGTTTCATTTTGTGATTGTATCAACCGAACTTAAGTGCACTTGTGTTTGGATGTAGTTTAGCCTTTCGTATCGTTTGCACGCGCACCTTGTGGCCGCGTCTACTTTGTCCAAAAAATAAACAAACGATTCTTTATTTTGCGTTTGTGTAGTGACCGGTTGTTTATTTTATTTTGCTATGAGCTCGCGAAAAAACCAAAATATAATGATGATTATATTGTATTAAATATGGTTCTGTTGCTATACAAAAAAGTGGTATCGACCAGCCGCAATGTGCCATTTGTTATGAAGTATTGAGCAATGACGTCATGTCCAATGATGCAATGCGTACGTCCACGTCTGTAAATATAGACCAGCTGTTTTTGCACCTAGTGAAACACAGGTAGATCCCCGCCCACACCTATCAGATCACTCTAATCCCCATGGCGGTCTCGCCATTTATGTGCGTAGTGATGTAGCTTACCAAACTCCACCACAATGTAGTCCCTGTTCAAACCCGGAAGTCAATTTCATTAAAATTTCATCTCCGTAAGCAAATTATTCACTACTGCTTTATTTACAGAAGCCCCAAACTGGACAGCAACTCGAACTTTAACGAGTTTGATGCGCTGTCTGACTCCATTCAAAGAATTGCATCCCTGTACCCTCATACTGAAATCGTTATTACGGGCGATTTCAAGATACACAATTCTGGGTGGCTTCGATTTTCTGGACACACAACACCCAAAGGACGGTGTGTTGAGATCTTTGCTGCGGAAAATAACCTAACAACGCAGCTTGTAAATGAGCCCACGTGAATACTAGACGTTGATAGTTATACCGCCAACACCCTGGACTTGTTTTTAACTTCTCACCATGATAAGTACATCGTAGATGTGCTCCCCCTCTAGGCTCGTCGGACCATTGTGTCATATAAGCCAATTTCTCGTACGCCGACTGCACAGTTAGAGAAAAGATTCCCAAAAAAGAATGGTATGGCATACGAGAAAGCCGACTGGAGCGGTCTTAACAGTTTCTTTAGGAATTTTAACTGGTCGTTATGTTTCCTCGATAACGACGTGGATGCCGCTGTTGATATGATCACTGATACTATTCTCTTCGGAATAAGATCCTTCATCCCTCATCGGATTAAGAGTAACAGACCAAAAGAAAAAGCATGGTACAACTCGAGCTGTAAAGAGGCTTTCAGGTTAGACCAACCCGACAGAGTAAAACCGAAAAAAGTTTAAACGAACCAGAAATGACTGCAACGTCTTTCTCAAGCGTGTGAAAGTCCAATGCGACCAAAAGTTGAGGCAAAAAATACTGTAATGTCCCAAAGGCAGTAGAAAATGTTGGTCGTTCGTCAAAAATATTAGAAATTCTGCCTCATCTTTCATCCCAACGCTCATTTACCATGACATTCTAGCTGTCAGCTCTTTGGACAAGGCCAATCTGCTTGCTGCACACTTTGCGGTTAGCTCAACACTCCCAGATTGTACTTTGTCTCCGCCTACACTTGAGTGCGTCGAATCTTCAATGGGATGAATCCACTTTCGCAAGAGTACTTATAGATCTCAACATACATAAATCCGCTGGTCCAGATGGTATATCTCCCCTCCTTCTGAAGAGGTGTTCTTCCACGCTGGCAAAACCACTGCGTACGTTTTTCATCAATCCTACTCTTTAGGACTCTTTCCGAGCAGATCGAAAACAGCATTTGTCCAGCCCGTCCCTAAGGCGAATCTTCTTCTCTCTCCTCATACAGACCCATTGCACTTACGTCCCTTCTTTCCAAGATCATGGAAACGCTGATAAACTGTCAGCTCATGAAATATCTCGAAACACGAAAACTTCTCAATGACCGGCAATACGGTTTTCGTAGCTACAGGCCCACTGGTGATCTGATGGCATGTCTCACCGAGAAGTGGAACCAAAGCGTTCATCAGTCTGATAGTTCTAAGGTATTTGAAGAAGCTTGTCGACAAGCTCTTTTGGGATCGACGGCTTTCTTCTTCACTGGATTAGAAATTACCTTCGGAACGTTCAATTCAAGTTGTCTTGGATGGTTTCAAGTCTGATATTCACAAAATAAATGCTGGTGTACCCCAGGGCTCCGTTCTGTCTCTGATACTCTTTTTAATTTTCATCAACGATCTCTTGTCTGCTACTTCTAATCCAATATATTTCCGGACTCACGTCCCTGTTCTTCGACTGTAGAACGCGAACGACAGCGTATGCTAAGCTCATTAAATTCCAATATTAACAGCATAACTAATTGGGGAACTATCAACAGAGCGGAATTTAATGCTTGCAAAACTCAATGCTGTCTGCTGTCGTTAAAGCGAAATTTAAACACCCAGCCATTTTTCACGAATCGTTGAAACCGAAAAACTTTCCATTCTCGGTATGTGTGCCAATGACAATGACCACAAGCGATGTAAGGCATATTTCAACCCGTCTGATCTGGTTTGAAGATATAAGGTGTCCATCCGCCCAAAAATGGAGTACAATGCCCACATGTGGTCAGGTGCTCCTCAAACATCTCTGCACCTGCTAGATAGGATTCAAAACCGTGAGATAAAACTCATTGGTGACACTAATATCAGTCAATCAATTGACAACCTCGAGCACCGACGAAATGTCTCCTGTGTCACTTTGTTTTATCGCTATTACCACCACCAGTGCTCCATTGAAATCGCCAGTAGCATTCCGCCCATTCAAACTTTCAACTGTAGCACCCGTCTCGCTATGAATGCTCATCAGTATACCCTCAAGCCCATATTCGGACGTACTCTAAAATATCGTGATTCTTTCCTAAGCTGTACAACTCGCTTATGGAATGCCCTGCCGATCTCTGTGTTTCCTGGTCGTTATAACTTACAAACATTTAAAAACCATGTACATCGGTACCTGTCTTTTCTTCCTCCCTAAATTTCCTTCGCCTGCGCTGTGTACCAACATTTTAAGGGTACAAAACCCCTTCAGCGCGCTTTGATTACATGAAAAAAACAAAAAAGCTACGAATGGCCCGCGCCAAACTAATGACAAGCGGTTAATGTTGAACACACTTAACTTCGAAAATATATTCCGTGTGTCGATATAGAAATGTCATATGTCACAGACATAGTCCGTATAATTTGCTCCATCCAAAAAGACATTGTCTGCATATACTCGTAATTCATCTCTCTCATAACATAGAATGACAAAACATAAGCTGCATAGCCTGTAGCAGTTAATACTCGTACAAAACAAAACCAACAAAAATACTGGAAGACATGTTTACTTATCTACCGGTGTCCCCATTGAATGATTTCAGGCAAACAAAGTTGCAAACAGTGGTAGACAGTCCATGAAACCTTCATTAAGAGCACTGCACTGTTCGATTTACACAAACGACACTTCCCGATTATGTGACGTGTAAAAAAAACCCGCACCGCGCCCATGCACTTGATACGTCAATAAAGCACTCCTCGGCCTCAGCCGTTCTGAATGAATACGACGAGTATGAACTACGAGTATATCGCCAACTCTCCACTATTCTCTGCAGCTACAGTACATTCCATGCACCTCTGCATTAATTCTACCGCTGGGTTCTTGTTTTTCGTTCGTCATCGCCACATCATTCCTCCAGATGCTGGTGGAATGTTTACAGAATGAAAGACCCAGAAATCCATTCCAAAGATGGTACCGCAGAGTCTGAGTGAGCGTTGCTACCAAACCAGATCAATACTAGGGAGACTCTCGAGACATGAATGCTCCTTTGACAGATGGAATACGAATGCGAATAGGAATATCAGCTCCCCTTGCACATACTGATAAGTACGTGTCTGATGTAGCCTGACGATGCCAACATAAGATGATGGCAATGATGGCAATGATGGTCAATGTAACATCGTGTCTTGCCTCTTGGCGCTCCGATGAGCCCTATCCTTGAACGGACATTGATATTCGATCGATGAGACTGGTGACATTGTGCATCGACATTGTCGTCCCACCAAACGATAGAAAATTTTTATGATTATCGTTGGCAATTAAATCCACGTATCAAACAAAAAAAAAAAAAAAGAAGTGGTAGATACACGCTTTACGAGTTCAACTCCGTCCTAGTCGCTGGATATCTCTGGAGCAGCACGAGCACGAGCACGAGCACGAGCACGAGCACGAGCAAGAGCACGAGCACGAAGCATCCTGGCGTAAGAACATGCTCCATCTCGGTCTCCGGCTGCGTCCGCAGAGTCAAGTTACAATTTTATGTTCGGTTAATTGCATTTCTGTTAGAGTTGATTATTTTTACCTGCGCGATGAGATATGACGGAACGCCTGACTGTGCAGCTCCGAGTGCTGGTCATGGATTGGGGATTCAGAATGCGTGAATGTGATTCAATTGAGAGAATCACAGTCGGGAGCGGCGAAGATTCTTGTTGGCGGGCAAGATGTCTTAATTCTGTGGAATCGCGGTATTCTTGTCTATTGACTGGATGCGATAGTTGCAACGATTAGAGAGCAACCGACATGATTTCTTTCTTTCCAATGGCACATTGCAGAATGTCGGAACGATTGTGGGTCAATGAATTAATTAAAGAATTTCATTCAACCAAGTGAACGCGGCACTATTCGGAATTGCCTTTGGAATTGCTTTTGATCGGTTTACAGCTTGGCTTTCGGATTGCGGTCCTAGTCGTAGTTGTTCCTATTGTCCGTGATGGATGGAACAAAAGTCAGTTTTTTTTTATTTTGTCTTTTAATGGAGTAGTGTATGTGAAGTCATGCTTCAGAATTACTGCTGAATGAATGTTATAGTCGGATGCGCTGTTTTAGCCAATGATTAAAATGTTCGAAGCGTTTCTTGAGTGGACTCAATGAATGAAGAATGGAATGAAGTTTGCAGCTGTCATAAAGTTCGTCTTTAGAGGAACAGAATTGAACAAGTTATCGAGAGATCTTTCAGCGGATCTCTAATGTTATATGCCCAATCGCAATACGCAAGTCAATTCATCTTTCCTTAGCCATTTCTCACTGATTGTGCTCACCGTTGGTTTACGGATGAACATGTCTCAGTAAGTAAGTGGCATACTAAAGATATTCAGATATTTTTGTCTCATAAAAAAGTTGTTGTAAAAGTTGCAGATGAGGGCAGAAGACCCCGATGTTACCCACTGAATCTGAAAATATTTTTGAACTGATTGCCTATGAAAGATATATGTTAGTCGTCCAAACACCCTTAAGGGTACCTGGAATAATAAAAGGATCTAGTTGCAACATTTAGTACAGCTGCAACAAACAATATCTAGTACTTGTTGGGATGCGAATTTGTTGTCGCAAATCACTTTTTAGTAGCACGGGACTCAGCTATTTTAAATCAATAAGTGAGACCCTAGTTTTAGTCTGCATCAAGGCCGCCTACCTACAATATAAAAATTTGTTAACTTCCTGACCAATTGAGCTGCGCCAATGTAATTGTACTCTTCTGAAAGTAGCCTTACTTCAGTTAGATACTAAAGCTATACTATGTGATTTGAATACCGAAATTGAGAAGAAATTGTATCCCGGTGCTGGGGCACAATGGACATAGGTGGGGCATGATGGGCACAAAGCTAACTTGGGTTACAGCGCGAGCCAATGTGACTGGATTCATTGTCAACATCATCCTCTCCAGCACAAGAACATTGCGCCCACTTACTAGAGGATCTGCAGGAAACACATCCTTCTGTAGACTGGGAGTATAAGTACCTACTATATGTATGTAGACACTTCTCGTCCTTCTTACTTTCTGATGAAGATTCTTCCTTCCTGGTCATTTTCCTTTTTGTGTTGGTTTTTTTCTTTTTCAAAGTGAGCGACTTGGACTAAGGAGAGCTTGTGATTACAGCTGTCTTTCTCCGGCGATTAGAAACTCCTTTGCGATGAAGCAAACTTTTGGAAAGAAGTTGGTTGCACATGGTCATTTGTCAAAATGGACTCTGGTGATGATATCAATGGATCCACTGGTCTCAGATTAATGGAATTTTGGAGAGAAATTGTGGAAAGATTCCTTTCGGAAACAGAATTTGGAGATAACATCAGTGGATAGGTGGTTGTTGATGGACTTGGAGGCGCCGAATATGGGTCGACAAGAGTCGTTCCTTGGTGATATGGGATGGCAAAAAAGTCATGGTCTTCGAATACATTTGGATTAACCGGTCATATTCCAGTCTTCTGAAAGCCATTTATGGCGACTGACATTGTGGCAGGTCTCAAATTGGCTTTACCGAACAACTGTCCTAACTGATAGTTGGTAACTGTTCTCCCAGGGTGTTGTCTAAGCCATTTTTTGCTTTCAGCTCCATAATATGAACTCAGGGGCTTCATAAAAGTAACATGCAAGGCTTGCATGAGTGCAATCTGGTGGGAAACACAGAATGACCACACCACTAGCCCTATGACTTCAATGATTTTAACGTCGCTTGCATGACCATCTAAAAGCAACAAAACCAGTTGATCTTTTGTTGCCCGCAACCATTCAATAAACCTTTTGGACCACTTTAAACACAAGTCGCCCCATGAATAAGCGGGTGCTCCACCCATGAGCTCGGCTTTCGTTCTTTTCCAAGGGAAAATAAATGTTGGCGGCATGAGCGAACCATCAGCGCTCATGAAAATTTCCATGGCAAGAAGTTGTCCTCGCTCCGATGAAGAAAGTGGTCCTACTTGTTTCCTCCCTTTTTTTTGCCAAATTTGGCAAATTTGAATATCCTATTTGACAAAAAGCCTTCGATGCACTCTTCCAGCAGTTGAAAGAAGTTCTCGACAGCGAAGCAGTTAAATCCCATAGTCCTAGCTGCAGATGTTGCTTCCGGGTTTCTTAATGAAATCGTTGCGTTTCATTTTAAAAAGTTGTATGCCCAATCTTCTCCAGCCATGCGTGTTCTCGGAATTCCTTCATGGATAAGTCAAATAGGCGCCCCTCCATATCCTTAAAATATTCGGTTGATTCCTTTTCTTGATCCACCGAAAAACAGGTTTAAAATGTCCCACTTTTGTTACAACAAGTGGTAGGTTGGGGCTTAGTTCTGCTTTTTTTGTGAACCTTTGCAAGGTAGTACGAGGAATTTTGTAGTTCTCGGCAGCTACCTTACAACTAATTTTTTTTTGTTTTAACATCTTGAGCAGTCGGCCGCATATTTTTTTGGCTCCATTCTTGCTGGTAGAATTATACAAACAAATAACAAAAAATACCAAATGAATGGGGCATAATGGGCACCCACGCCCACCACTTTGCTCAGTAGAGAAATACAGAGCGGGTGCATTATGCCCCGGTGAGTGTTACCGGTGTTAACATAGTTTGCATCTCCTAGGTCGTACTTTAATGTCCCATATGAAAGCCTGATAAGACTATTTTGGGCGTTTCTTTCAAATGCAGCTAACGTAGATAGCTCGACTTTAATCAGTAGTTTTTGTAGGTTTTCTTTCCACAAGAAAGTGTTGTTTTTCGAAAATAGGATACCATGCTCGTTGCTTAACCTGGATCATTCGGAGAAAGACTGCAAATTGCGAAGTACATATGCGATGCATGGCTACGATACGGGAAAGGCGATGGTGACTTTTAAAATGTACATAAAATTTAGCCTCAGGCTACCTCCAAGGGGCAAAGAAACAAGCGCAAGGCTGCTGTGGTAGAAAAGTGGGAACAGTTGGTTCAGTTGCCGCCTCCATCACCGCCGATAAGAGTGCGAAGAACGGACACTAGAGGGCAAGGGTTTTGCTACGTAACGCTAGGCGTAAGATAGCAAAATATGAGGGCTGTAATCGTAGCGACATAAGCGAATAGGAAAAAGCCGCCTTGAGAGAGCGAGGGCATCCTGGCCAACAAATAGCTTAGTCAACAGAAGGCAAGCAAGGCAGATGCTGCCGCAAAAGTGGGAGTGGAAGCCCATCAGGCGCCCTCTGCCCCCTACGCGGCAAAATTAAAGGGGGCTAGCGTCTTTGCAAAGAAGGCAAGTTTCAGCAGCAAAAGGGACAGATCCAACGACGTCTGATGAAAAGATGAAGGCTGGTACTTCATCCGCATTGCGTCGAATTTCTTTTGAATAATTACAGCTCAGGAGATCTGACGACAGCAACCTGTAGAAGGGCGTATGACAAACCACTTTGTCTAACCTCGGCCTGTTTCCCCTATGACTCCGAGGTAGTGATCTCGGAGAAGCTGCAGGTACTCGGCTGTGACGCGAACGCCCATCATACACAATGGGGAAGGGGTGATATCAACCCAAGAGGTGAGTGTTTGTATGATTTCAACCTCAATATTTGCAATAGAGGGAACTCACCCACTTCTGTGGTGAAAAATAGGCAGGAGGTGCTAGATATCACCCTTGCTACAAATCCAGAAGGGTTAGAAATAATTGAATGGAGATTGGTCTACGAAGCGTCAATGTTGGATCATCGATGGTTACGCTTCAAGGTGAATTTTCAGAACAGGGTATGTAGTTTTCAAAGAATTCCTAGGAAGACTGATTAGTTCAAGTATACAGAAGCGAGCATTCCAACCTACCTCAGGAAAAGTGAAGGAACCTGGGCTAAAATTAGCCAAGAGGTTCTGGCAACGAGCTGGTGGAAACCCACTTTCCTGAATCCACATTATCAGATGACCTCGGCATGCTACGGCACACGAAATAGGTGTTCTTATTAATAGGAAATAATTACGGAGGGCAATTCAGTCCTTTAAGTCGTATAAATCTCCCGGTCCGGATGGTAGTCCACAGATCAGAAACCACCGGAGGAAGCAATCCAAAAAATTATGGAAATTCTTAGACACAGCCTAAAAATAGGGGACACACCAATAGCTTGGAGTGATGTAAAGGTGGTTTTTGTACCTAAAGCTGGCAAACAGGGGCATATAACAGCAAAAGATTTCAGACCAATAATGCACTAACGGCTTTTTGATTGAGTCGCAGCATGCATATACGAGTATGAAAGGCAGATCTGTAGAAACCGCCCTGCATGAGGTGGTGGGGAAAATAGAAAGGAGTATACACTTCGCTAAGTTTGCGATAGTGGCCTTCCTCGATATACGAGTAGAAGGAGCCTTTAATAACGTGGAGTGCAGCGCCATTAAACGCGCTCTGGTAGACGCTAATAGTGAACAGGTTTGCAACATACTTGCAAGTTGGAAAATAGACTGTTCCATTGGACAAAGCTCGGTTAGAATGTCTATGGCCGAGTACCCTTAAGGGTGAGCAATATCGCCACACCTGTGGATGCTGGTTATCAACAACATCCTTAAAAAACTTAGTATAAGTGCCACGGCATACGCAGATGACGGGAGTGGTCATAATAGTGCAGGGAAAATACTTAAATATTTTAAGCGACAAATGGAGGGCTGCTCGACAATAGTGAGGTTGCTAAGATCAAACCACTCCTTTGCATAGTAAGGGGTACTATCGAGGAACAATGACAACCTAAGATTGGCATGTATTGAAGGACACAGGGTATCCAAGTCTCTTTGGCTACTTTTTGATAGCAAAAGATCTAAGAAGTTAATAAAACTAAACAGGGATGTGCTTAGGACAGTAATAGGAATCCTAACAGGACACTGTCTCCTGCGGTAACACGTAAA
Organism: Volucella zonaria; assembly: GCA_963966105.1. Classification (NCBI taxonomy): domain Eukaryota; kingdom Metazoa; phylum Arthropoda; class Insecta; order Diptera; family Syrphidae; genus Volucella; species Volucella zonaria. Next base: position 135,762,626 of record OZ014531.1, read on the forward strand.
GAGATTCAAATTGTCAGATACGGACATCTGCCGATTCTGCGGTAAACTGCAAGCTGTTGAGGACATAACACACTTATGGTATTGTGTGAACCTTTGTGTGAATACTTTTTCGAAAACCTAGAGGAAATTGTCGGCACGAAGTTCAAAGCCCTTCTTGGCTTTTGCAGAGAAATTAGATGTTTCACCAGGGAGATTGCCATTTGAAGACAAATTCAACTGGTTCCACGCAATGGGGCCGATGTAGGACCAGCCTGGTGGCTGTGTGATGGCATATCCATCATACCCCTGTTTAACCTAACCTAGCCTAAGTGTATGAATATAAAATGGTGGGGATCCAGTTTCTAGTTCTAGCATATATACATAGTCTGGTGTATTTTCGGGTAACCTGGAATATTTGAGGAGTTTTTCCACTTGTTCATATTGGGGAATGCTCCACACATAACATATCATTGATCTCACTACAGCTTCATAGACTTTATGTTCTTCTTCTTCATTTATGAAAAATGCCCTTCTAGGTGTAGTTTATTTCAATTCCTTCTTTTAGTGCAGTACTTCTTCAACTTGTTGATTATATTTGGCGTTTCTGAGAAAATTACGATATCGTCGGCGTAAGAATCTCGGATGGGATTCCACTGGAGATCATCCAGCAATAAGGAGTAAAGTAAAGGGCTCATAAGGCACCCATGCCTCACTCCAACCAATTTGACAGATTGTTGCCATCCCACATTGCAGTTCTCGTATAGCGTTTGTATAACCTTAAGGACCTCCGTTGGTACTCCTAGGTTGCTAAGTTTATAAAAAAACAATTTGCTGTCAATGGGCTCAAAAGCTGCCTTGAAATCATCGAAAGACGAGTGTGGTTTTCTTTTCCTTTGTCCAGATAAGTCCTGGCAATGGTGGTCAAGGTAAAGATGTTATCTACTGTTGAAAATTTTCTTCTGAACGCTTCACTGAATTCTGATCAGGCCTCTACCCTGGGGCAGTAAGCTCTTCCAGAAATCTAGTCAAAATTTTCATAATGGCATGAAGGAAATACCTCTATAAAGCCGGGAGGTACGAATATGTACTTCTCCCACTTAAAAATGTGATTGTAAAGATCGGTTTTTTTTGTTTTTAATAAATTCGTGAGATGCTTACTTAAAAAATTCGTAAAAATTGCGATACCCCTCTGGGGCTTTATTTATATTTTACTGATGCAGCATTCTTTAAACGTCCTGATATAGAAGTGCAAACTGCAGTCTATTGATGGTTAGAATGTGCATTAAGTGAGATTTGGTCAACTCTCTTATTTATTTTACGCGAGATCCCTTAGGAGCCTAACTTTCACAAGAGGCACACCAGAGCACTGTTTAAAGGTATCAAGTGGTATACGGATGGATCGAAGATGGATACCGGGGTGGGTGCTGGTATTTCGGGTCTAAAAACTAGGATTCAAGCGGAAATACGAGTACATATCATTCAGGTGTGCGCAAATCTCGCCCTCGATAAGAGAATGAACGTCATCCCCATCCATATGCAAGGTGGCCAAAAAGTTATCACCCAATATTCTTGGGCTGTCATTTTTTTTATGAATGAAAAACTTTGGTTCTGCTTTGGGATTGTGTTTACTTGATGTCTTAGAATTTTTTCTATTAATTTGAGAAAATGATATTGGCTAAGTGGTCGCCGCTAGAATCGATGACCATTCGGACCCGATTTGTGGCATTTTCCATCACTCTTACCAAAACTTCCGGCGATAGGTCCTCGCGTTCATGACGGATATTCTCCTTGAGGGCTTCAATAGTCTGAGGCTTGTTGATATAGACTCGTGAACTGTGGCCATCTTGTCGGCCAGTGCAAATCGCCATAACGAGTGTTAGGCGAACCGGAAATACAGCCTTCAGAATTTCGGTTGTGGCTCGTGCAGTATGCGCAGTTGCTCCATCCTGGCGATTTCGAAAAAATAAGGCCCGATGTCGCCTCCAGCGTAAACAGCCCACCAGTAGTAACTTTGGGCGGGTTTAATGGCTTTTCGTGGGTTATACCCGGATTTTCGATGCCCCAGAAGCAATAATTTTGCTTATTCACGCTCATGATGATTTTCGATGAAAAGTTGTCTGCCTCGTGGTCGAGATTCCGGATGACTTGAGGGTAGGTTACACGCACCTGGCGGTCAACAGCTAAAATTCTTTCACCAAAATTCTCTGTAATGACCGCCGATGCCCAGATCGATATTCCGAGGTCCTCTGCGAGATCTGCAACCACAGCTGTGATATTTTCAACAGAACGGCTGCTCCGGGGCCGGCCAGATCTGGCAGCATCTCGCGTTCTCCCATACTCTTCTAGGCGAGCTGCTAAACGTCGTAATACCCAGTTGGTGTTGGACGACCGGGAAATCGGCGCCAACACCACGGACGAATTATTCAGCAAAAAAATCGTAACAATTATTCTGCATCCTATAGGAGTATAGCTATTCATGTCTTGTTGACGTGCATTTTGTATCTATTTATTGTACTTCATAAATGTCAAAATAGAATTGACATTTGCCGCCATTTGCAAAAAGTATAGCATCTTCCGATAGGGTGATGATTTTTGCTCCACTAACGGACAGTCAAACAGCTATTAAAGCATTAAGCTCTAATCTCATTGACTCCAAATCAGTAGATGAAATGAAATGGTAGACGAACTGGCTAGAAACAGTACCGCTGATTTTTCCATTGGCCCTGAGCCGCTCTGTAATATCCGAATTCATCAATCAACTCAGCAATAAAGAGCTGGGGAAACAAGATGTGTATCCCATTGGAAAAACATCCCAGGGCTTCGACAGGCTAAAAGAGCCATCAAACCTTTTCACAATAATAGAGTCGCTACAACTCAAATCGGATGATATCAGAAGACTGGTTGGATTTCTAACCGGTCACTGCCACTTTCGATATCACCTACACAAAATAGGTTTTATTCAGAAAACTGAATGCCGTCTCTGAATGGAAGGCGATGAAACTGCGGAACACATTTTATGTGAATGCTTGGCTCTAAGTACCTTAAGGAGACGATACTTCTTCAGAGGAATTTTAATCCCCGGGCAAAATCTCCACCCGGGAGATTCGCAGCTTCATCAAAAGATGGCTTCGCAATACTGTTTTTGTGGTACAAAAAATTAAAAGAAAGCCACAGTGCCCTCGCAATTGGCGGATCAGATCCTTTAAAAAAAACAATTGGCAGAGAAGGCACAGCAACCGTAAAACCAATTCAGCTATAGCGCAAAAGCGTTTCATTCCAATTGCACAACGAAGGGAAATGCAAATTTTGATGCAAAAGAGAGAGAAGTGTGGTTTGAATAGGGTAGCTGGGTGAAATTGGATCCTTTAGACAGATTTCTATATTTTTTAAGACAGGTTTTCTCAAGGTGTCTCCAAAATTTTACATCAATCTCTTCGCATGACTTCACAAATCAAAAAAAAAAAAAAAAAAATAGAATAACCTGTGCAGTGTCAATTCATTTTAATTGCATCTGTCATGTTACCCCTTTAGACTTTTTACTATCTTCGAACATGGCACGAGCTCATCTCATTATCCTCCAGGCCAAGCTACTTAATCCGTAATGAATTTTCCATCACGCATGATCACAATTCATCTCCGCACAATACCAACACAAACAAAGATACAACACAGCGAGACAGAGATACATTCCATGCGGGTTAAGGCGATAAGCGATTACGTATTCCATTTGCGTGATCAGTGCGTGGCAATGATGCTCTCTTGGGGCACAAACATGCGCCGTGTTGTATTCAAGACCAGTCAAGTCAGTCCTCCTAGTGCTGCTTTTGCTACTGTTAGGTTTTTGCTTGCGCATCACTTCACATTCCGCGTACGCTACTTCATACAGTAGCGCTGTGCAATCTTGATCTCGTGTCGTGCCCCTCTCTTGAGATAATCAACAGAGATATACCACAAAGATGACACGTTAGTCCAATAATATTTTCTCCAGCAAAGCAGTCTGCGACTATTAATTGTGCTTGGCGAGTTTTTCCATGCTGCTTCGCTGGTATCCGTAACTTTATATAGTACGACTACCTCTGTTGTTCTTCGAGCTCCTAGTGCCCCTCTTGGAATTAATTCCATGAGGAATTGCGTTTTCCTCTTTGTCTGGGTTTCTATTGGATAATGGAGGGCCCATCTTGACTTGTGAGGGTATTTGCTGCGGATGTTCGTCTTGGCGACAGTTGCTCTGTACGTGCAGAATGGTGCATTGCATGGACAAAGACTGATTGTCTAAAAGAGTATCCCGATTGGGAATTGTGAACTTTTTATCGATGTCTCAATTTTTTTGCTATTAAGGATTCGGATTGTTTGCTCCTACTGTGATGATGACTGTAAGACTTCCGTGGCATAGGAGATAACAAATTGTGAACTGGTTGCTAGACAGTTGACGTTTCGATGTCATTGCTAGTGGATTGACATTGATGCCATGAATGGAAGTTCACTTGCTTCATTCAATTGCTTAATGTTTTTAATGAATGCTTTTACTGAAAGTTCTGAATTTAAGGTGATGCCAAAGGTATACTGGTAACTGCTAAGATTGTGCCAAATGATGGTCGTTCATTTTCTAAATTAATGCCATGAGTGTTGTAAATTCGTGAGTACATTTCTCTCGTTATGCAATTCTTTCCTAGGGCTTACAGAGCTACGTTGTTCTTAGATGCACGTCCAAGAGCCTGTGGAGTGTCGTATTTATACTAAGTGCAGAGGCTTTAGCGTCCTTTAGCTTCAATGTGTGAGAAGATCCTATTATCTGTGGTAGATCTACGATTTTGTTTTCGTGGGTGCGATTTTTTAAGTGGAAATCCGTGGCTTTCTGGCTCCTGCTATAGCCTCGTGTCTAAACTGAAGTTAACTATGTTACACCATAGCTGGTCTCCAGTGCAGGCTGAGGAAAAAGAGGGAAGTCGCTGAGAAAACCCCCAACCAGTTTGGAATCTGCTGAGTCTCACCGTGCAAATGTCATCGAATGTCTGGACCTCTACAAATTTAGCTGGATGAACTTCAGTGCATAGGCATGAACCAGATAAAATACATTAATGACGAAATTATCCACTCTTATTAGGTTCGCCCTATTGTACAAGACCTCATTGGGATAGAATTTTCTGTACTCAGATTCTGGTGTTCTGTATAAGCGAAGACAAGCCCTAAGGCAAGCCCTAAGGCAAGCCCTCTCAAACACCCGAATCTTTTCCAAGAAACTTGCTCTCACGTTGATCCACTCAGGACATCCAAGTACAAGCATGGGCCGGATGTTATAAAACGGTCTCTTTGTAAGGGCAAAAGCACCCATGGCCCTGCCCAGAGCAACATCTATATGTTTGTTAAAATACAGTCTAGCCAGATCCCAAGGTATCTGATTACATTTCGACAAGCAAGTGGCTGCCCGTACTATCGTACAATCGAAAACTTTCGCCAATTCTTTCTGGTATCCCTAGAGGTCCCAGACAAAGGCGTCCTAAACAAAGTTGATTTTCAACTTCCAGTCGTCGCAATATCGCTTAATTTTGTCGAAGTATAGTAATGACCTCATTCTTTGGACCTGATCTGTACGCGATTGAGTCGTCTGCGTACGCTATGGCATGGTGAAGTGAACCTATTAGATCACTTGTGTAAATGTTGAACAGGATCGGCGAATTTACCGCACCCTGTTGCAGACCGTTTTTTATGCTATATGTTCCAGCGGAAGTCACATCGCCATTCTTCACGATAAACTGTCTACTGGAGAGCATATCAAAAAGAATATACAGAAGTGGTTTACTAATGCCCAACCTGTCCAGCTTGAAAAAGAGTCCCTCTAACCATACGGTATCGAAGTCTTTTTCCAAGTCAATCAGGCAGGCACCAGTGCACTGTTTCTTGCCTTTGTTCCATTGGATATCAGAAACCAATTTAGACGCAGCATGCATGGTATCATGCCCCGCCTTTAAACCGAATTGATTATCCGGAACGATATGTTTGTCCTCAACCCACTTAGTCAGGACTCTATTGATCACCTTCTCGAAAACCTTACTGATGTTTGGAAGAAGACTGATTGAGCTGAGATTCACCGGATTGGAATTATCTTTACCCTTTTTGGAGATGGGATGTACCACAGCAGTTTTCCAATGTGCTGGATAATGGACATTATTCACCGCATTATTAAATAGGGTGGTATAAATGTCCACCGCTTCTAGTGGGAGATGCCGAAGCACAAGGTTCGGTGTTCGATCGGTTCCCACAGGTTTCTTACTCCTAAGTGATACGAAGATCGTTTGGAGCTCTTCCTTCGAAATGAACGGTGGTCATACCCTTTCGTTGGTGATGACATTATTTGCCATATTCTCGTCACTGAACTGGGTGAAACCCGAGCTCTCCAATCGCCAATTCACTATTTCATTTCGAAGGCCGAAATTGTGCAGAAGGACTTGAATCTCCAGGTCGTAGTTCGGGCCAATGATGTCATTCGCCTTGTACACTTCCTGGAAAGTCGTTCCTATAGCCTCTACCTTCTTTTGCGGGTCCTCGATCACAAAGAAGTTGTCATCATCAACTGCCTCATTTGGATCGATACCTGCTGCTACAAGTATTTGTTCGTTGTTCGTCGTTCGGGCGATTTGGAGACATGGAAGGTCGTTTTGATTATTTCTCCGAAATAATTTATTTTTTTGCGGGAACATGTTCGGGTTGCTGGTGTTTACAGCCCGAATTTTGTTGTTCCAATTCAAACTTACAGAATTTCTGTAATTTTCCTTTATTCATGTTTGGAGGTTTTTAATCGACGAATACAATGTCATGATCTCCGGGTTATGTCTGTCAGTTAACTGTTTGTACAAGGTTTTTAGTCTTGGCAGCAGTCTACTTTTATGTCGGTGCAGTGCATCAATAGTTGCATTGCGGAATGAGTCTTCGTCGTCAGTGTGTTGATACCGAGGTATCGTTTTGTCCATTGTTCGTTTAATTGTCTCGTCCATTAGTCTAAGATACCTGTCAATCTCCTCGTTTGACAGATTTCTGTTGGACGGTGGGTAGAGCGAATTCGAAGACAGTGCTCTAGTCAGTATTCTTGGGAAGTGTGTCCACCCTACTACAGCGTGAATGACTCGAACTCCAACTTTTTAAAATGCCATACATTTTTTATTTTTTTGATAAATTTTATTGTGCCAAAGCAAAAATGTTGGAAAATACATCAATTTTCAAACGGTATCAGTAGTTTTCAATATGTCCACCTTTGGCGCGAATAATGGCCTTGAGACAGCCGAAGAAAGCATCGCACGCTGCACGCAAGTGGCTCTGCGGTATTTTGGCCCATTCCCGGCGAAGTGCTTGTTTGAGGTGGTCCAAACTTTGGTATTTTTTAGTGCCAACCTTCGCCTTCAAAATACCCAAGACAGAGAAATCCAATGGATTTGCATCCGGAGAATTTGCAATCCATTGTGTCGAAGAAATGAAGTGTGGAACATTGTTTTTTAACCAATCTTGGTTGACGCGCGCTTTGTGAGACGGTGCCGAGTCTTGTTGAAATGTCCACGGTCTCCGACCGAAATGATTGTTTGCCCAAGGCTTCAATTCTGCCTCTAAAACAGTTTCACGGTATACGATCGCATTAATTTTGACGCCACGGTCCAAAAATACGAGCGGAGAGCGACCATCGGCGGTTATGGCGGCCCAAACCATCACCATCGGTGCTGCCTGCTTTCTGGTAGCCGTCCGAAGGTGTATATTTTCGAAGGCCCTCTCTGGCAAGTAAATTCGGTCATTTTGTTTGTTGACATATTGCTCGATAACAAATGGCGACTCATCGGAAAAAACCAAATTCGGCAACTCACGACTTTCGTGCAAGCGTAGCAACTCCTTCGCTCTTTCGACTCTAACTTTTTTCTGTTGCGGTGTAAGATCGCGTACGTTTTGGAACTTCAATAGCTTGAGCCCAAGCTCATTTTTGGGTATGTGTTGTATCCGTTCCAACGATATGTTGTGCTCACGAGCCATTTTTCTTCCACTATGACGCGGATTTCGCTCAATTCGAGCCTTCACTTTCCGAACCATTTCTGCCAATGTTGCTGTTTTTTTATGACCACCTCCATGGCGTTTTGCAACGCTACCAGTATCACGGTAACGAGCTATGGTTCGAGACACAAATGGTTTATTCACGTTGAGGTGCTGGAGGGCTCTAACGACAACTACTTGTGGTTTTCCAGCCAAATATAAAGCAATCACACTATCACGTTTGAATTCCATCGCGGATAAAAATTTCCAACACAACTGAGACGCAAATCGTTTAAAAGGCTTGTAAATAATAAAATTATCTGTCATGTGTCAAAATTTGAGCTCACTGTCATGAACGGTTTGGAAATTATAGCAGTCTGAAGTTGGTTGCAGTTCGAGTCATTCAGGGTGTATAATTGTAGGAATGCCTTTGCACAAACTCTTCCAATTCCGCAGTTTCGTTGGGAACAGTTATTTTGGTGCTGAGACCTCAATGGTCAGTGTCATACGCGAAAGTGGGTAGACAGTTTGTAGTTTGTTGGTTAGTGCTTATCAAGTCTATTCGTGTGTCGGACAGCAGAAAATTCAAATAGGACCCGTGTCTAGGAAGCGACGGACTATCCGTCGCCTTAAGGCCGAGTCGGTATATTAAACTATGCTGACCCCACCAATTGAATAGTAGGTTTCTTCTAGTATTTGGTGTATTACTTCCCCAATATCTATGTATGGCGTTGAAATCTCCTCCGATAATAAAATAGTTGTCTTCCAATTCTAGCCTCAGGGATCGAAAAAGTGTCTCGAGCTCTGAGATGAATAAGGTGAATTGAGTAGGCTTAGGTGCATAGACAGACACCATGTATAACCGCTTTCCACTACGGAGAGGGATGTACAGGGTACAGGATGTAGAGGATGTACATGATGCATGCTTCCAGCACCTGGAACCTACGTATTACACGACTGTATATTCTTTTGAAATGCAGTCCTTTTCTAACAAAGATCGCAACACCACCTCCTCGAATGGAGTTGGGTCGGTTTCTTCGTAATGTTTCATATCTTCTGTGCCTCATTTTGTGTCTTTTGGTAAGCTTAGTTTCGCTAACCAAAAGCACATCAGGGTCTTGATCTTTAAGCAACTTAAACAGTGCGGCTCTTCGTTCGAACCTAATCAGTGAATTCACATTCACTGCAAGGACCTTCAGGGTTTGCTCCACCAAGTACGTACCCATTACGACTATAGGTGCATTAGGCCCGGCAGCAGCGCGTACATCTGATCAACCCGCGTAGCCTGTTACTGTATTTGACGCTGAAGATGAGTCATCTACCTCTGAATAGAAAGCAAGATAACCAGCTTGTAGTTACCCTACCTGCCTAACGGCTGGCGTTTGTGCCTGCATAAGTCGACATTTAACTTCCACTTTCTGCTGCCGAGTCAGATTTACTCTTTTGATGTATTTTAATTTGGGACAACCCCGATAATTTGCGGTGTGTCCCATGTTCCTACATAATGCACAAGAGAGTTGGCTTTTTTTCGACGCTCCGTCCTTACCTAGAGCGCATTCCTCTAACTTGTGGTTCTTTCCACACTTCACGTATCGAGGCTGCATATCTCAGTTCGACGCGGCGTACCCGAACCTTTGACAGCGAACACATTGTAAAATGTTTTCGCTCTTCTTTAATTTTTCCCAGTGTGCAACCTGGTAGTCTAGGACTTTGATGCTCCTTAGACCATCCAGTTTGCTGTTGGGACTTAGCTGGACCAGGAAGAACGGCAGTTTCCGCTTCTTCCTTTTGGCGCTAGCCGTGACACTACCACTGGGCTAATTGGAGCCCTATATGAAACTTGTCAAATGTCTTTTTTGTAAGTATCACTACCCAACCAAAAGCCGAAACACGTCAATACTCTACGGAGATCAATGAACGACTGACTTTTAGGGCACAAGTTCCACATAATATGACAAAACGTCACCACAGGCAGCTCCGGCTTTTAGAAAGTAAGGGACTGTATTTACTTTGGTTCAGCTATCAACTCCGGCGACGGCCCCAGCGAGGAAAGACATTACAGACATTGTACTGGTACAATGTACTATACAAGTAGTACAGCGATACCAACCTCATCAATTGCCTTGTGCCTAGATTTGTCTCGTATATTTTCTTAGTATGGTAGTTGGTTAAATTTTTCGTGCCGTCTTTGGTTTTTTGCAGTGGAAGAAGAAAGGTCTTCTTCTTCGGTAAGACATCCGATAGCCTCTCATCATTTTGTTGAATAAAGTCTGGAGCCACTTAAACACAAGATTTTGGATTGTCGCCCATATTTTGGAGGGTATGTAATCCAGTCCGACTGCATGAACCGGTTCATTATTTTTACTGCTTCGCTATTTTAAGCTTCCGTAAAATCTGAAGTTTTATGCTCTTACGCAACAGCCTGGGGAATGAGATTTTACGTTAAGTAATGCTTTAAAGTACTCCTTACATTTATTGCAAATTTTTCTATTTCCTATTAGCAAATGTTTGTCTCGTCTTCTTCGTTGTCCGTCAATAATGGACATATTAGCTTGTTTGCCCAAGCTTCGACCCAGCAATTCTCGTAATGCTTGTAGCCTGCTTATATTGTAGTTTTAAGGGTACTTCTCCAAATTCCCAATCTAATGCCTCTACTGATGTTGTACGTGCCTTCGCCTCTTTTTTGCTACATTCGTGGTATAGCTCTAGAAGTGTCATACTTTGTCGGTTTCGCAATTCCTGCTATATTTGGTTCAAGTTTGAAAGCTTGACTTTTATTTCTTAACGCCGCCTCATCTTTCCACCACCTACTTTCTTACTTTCTTTGTTTTTGTGGATCCAGCAACCCCGAACGGCGTTTTTGCACTACTTGGATAAGATTTTTATCGCTGTCCTACGCTAGTGCTGTGTGCTGAAAAGCCTTGCAAAAATTCATAAAAGGCATGGTACGACTCGAGCTGTAAAGAGACTGTCAGGGTTAGAGAAGCGTTTTTTCGGTTCATCAAGACCAATCCGACAGAGGAAAACCGGAAAAAGTTTAAACGAGCCAGGAATGACTGCAACGTTTTTCATAGGCTTGTGAAATTGCAATACTACCAAAGGTTGGTCATTTGTCAAAAACATCAGAAATTCTGCCTCATCCTCCATCCCAACGCTCATTTACAATGACATGCCAGCTGTCAGCTCTTTGGACAAGGCCAATCTGCTTGCTGCACACTTTGCGGCCAGCTTAACCCTCCCGGATTCTGCTTTGTCTCAGCCTACACTTGAGTGCGTGGAATGTTTAGTGGGACGAATCCACTTTCGCACTCGTGTAGTAGCAAGGGTACTTAAAAACCTCAACCTCTTCTGAAGAGGTGTTCTTCCACGCTGGCAAAACCACTGCGTAAGCTTTTTCATCAATCAGTCCTCTTTAGGACTCTTTCCGAACAGATGGAAAACAGCATTTGTCCAGCCCGTCCGTAAAAAAGGCGAATCTTCCTCTCTCTCTTCCTATAGACCCATTTCACTTACGTCCCTTCTTCCCAAGGTCATAGAAACGGAAACGCTGATAAACCGTCATCTCATGAAATATCTCGAAACACAAAAACTTCTTAATGACCGGCAGGACGGTTTTCGTAGCAACAGGTCCACTGGTGATTTGATGACATGTCTCACCGAAAAGTGGAACCAAAGCGTACATCAATCTGGCGAAGGAAGATAGTTGTACTTGATACCATATTTCAAAGGCATTTGACAGGCTTTTTGCATCAGACTCTTTTGTCGAAAATGCGTGTTTTTGGGATCGATGACTCTCTTCTTTAGTGGATTAGAACTTACCTTTCGGAACGTTCAGTTCAAGTTGTCTTGGACGGTTTCAAGTCTGATATCCACAAAATAAATGCTGGTGTGCCCCAGAGCTCCGTTCTGTCTCCGACACTCTTTTTAATTTTCATTAATGATCTCTTGTCTGCTACTTCTAATCCAATATATTCCTTTGCTGATGGCAGTACTCTCTGCTTTCTATATTCGTTCCCGGACTCACGCCCCTGCTCTTCGGCTGTAGAACGGGAACGGCAGCGTATGTTAAGCTCATTAAATTCCGATATTAACAGCATAACCAATTGGAGAACTATCAACAGAGTGGGATTTAATGCTTCGAAAACATAATGGTGTCTGCTGCGGTTAAAGCGAAATTTAAATACCCACCCATTATAAACGCACTTACATCGTCGAAACCGAAAAACTTTCCATTCTCGGTATGTGTCAGTGACAACTTACGTTGGAATGACCACATATTCGATGTCGTCAAAAATGCTACGAAATGTCTAGGTTTCCTCAGGCGATGTAAGAAATACTTTTCCCCTTCTGATCTGACCTCAATATATAAGGCATTCATCTGCCCAAAATTGGAGTACAGTGCTCACATCTGGTCACGTGTCTGCATCTGCTAGATCGGATTCAAAACCGTGCGATAAAAGTCATAGGTGATACCAATATCACTCAGGCAATGGACACTCTCGAACATCGACGAAATGTCTGGTGTCTCACTTTATTTTATCGCTATTTCCACCACCAGTGCTCCATAGAAATTGCCAGTAGCATTTCGCCCCTTCAAACCCTCAAGCCCACTTCCGGACGTACTCTGAAATATCGTGATTCGTTCCTTAGCCGAACACCTCGCTTGTGGAATGCCCTGCAGAGCTCTCTATTTCCTAATCATTATAATATTCAGACTTATAAAACCTACATACATCGGTACCTGTCTTTCTTTCCTCCCTAAATTTCCTTCGCCCGCGCTATGTGAAAACATTTTAAGGGTACTTTAACCCCTTGAGCGCGCGCTGCTTTATAAAAAATATGTCAGGACGAAATCTGCAGAGTTTTTCATTAGTTTCATCAGAATTTTGCTTGACAGCATTAGTTATGAAATTTGGAATCATTCAAATGCCCTTCACGGAGCCGGTTGTACGAGTGGATGCGCAAGATTCAATTGCCCGTCACAATCTCGCATATGAGTAACCAGGCTGATATTCCAGCAATTTCATGTCGACTCTAAGTTGATGTTGTTTGTTGCCATACCACCTTGATCAAAAGTTAAAAACACAAGTTTATTCATCTAAATCTACATATGTATATTGTCCCCTTCAAAGTAATCCCTATTGACTGCGACACACTTATGCCAGCGCTTGATTCAATCCTCAAAACATTTTTTATATTCGGTTTTCGGTATGTCCATCAGTGCTTCCTGCGATTTTTCCATTACTTCCTTTCGGCTGCTGAAACCCGTTCCCCGTCGTGGTTTTTTTTAACTGGATTCAACAGAAAGAAGTCACAGGGAGCTAAATCAGGTGAATTCTGTGGCTGTTGGATGGTATTTGTTGCATTTTTCGTCAAAAAATTACGAATAATGATGGCACTGTGCGACGCGACGATGCGTTGCCATGGTGCAAAATCCACGAGTTTTCTACCCACAATTCTGGTCTCTTTCTGCGAATTGCTTCACGTTAACGTCTCATCACGCCCAAATAATACTCTTTGTTTAGAGTCTGGCCTTCTGGCGCCTTCTGATGCACTACACAGTTGTAATCCATGAAAACCGTGAGCATTGCCTTCTTTCTTGACTGAAAATGACTTGGTTTTTTTGGTCTCGGCTCATGGTGAACGCCATTCATTTGTCTGATGTCTGGATTGCGTGTCATCGTCGTACTCATAAACCCACGTCTCTTCTGGGATCGGATTCAGCCTCGCAAATCATCTCTTTTGCAACGTTAACACGGTCTCTTTTTTGCATGAAATTGAGGTCTTTTGGCACCAACACACCAACTTTGCTGCTACACGGCGGAAACCCAAATCATTAACCAAAATGTCTTGGACGGATCCATAGGCAATGTCCAAGTCATCCGCTATCTCTCTGATGGTTAATTTGCGGTTATTGACCAACATTTCTTTTACTTCGTCAACGTTTTCGACGTCTTTTGATGTCGATGGTCTGCCACTGCGTTCATCATCTTCGATTGAATCACGACCATTTTTGAACCGCTCGTGCCACTGGTAAACGACTGTTTTCTTAAGAGAATCGTTGCCGAAACACTTTTCCAACATTTCCAACGTTCGCGCACCATTAAATCCGTTTTTTACGCAAAAGTTAATACAAGTTCGTTGTTGCAAATTGAAATCCATTTCTAAAATTGTAAAAAATCGCCAACACACACAGAGATAGATGTACTCTTGGTTACGTAACTTTTGCTAATGTCAAGCTATGATGCTAAGATATAGAGGGAATGTCAACAACAGATGTACCAACTTAACCAAAAAAAAAAACAGAACTCAAATAGGAACAATGGGAGCGCCACACGGTGGTTATTCCGGGATTTTATTTTTGATCACGGTGGTATAACAACTCCGCTGGTTTAAGGTTACTGATGCGATTACATGAGAGCACAAGCATTCTCACTTTAGCCTCTCACTACCAACTTTTACTCTCACCTCCACGTTGGTGACTGGTGGGTGCTAGTATCTCGACTGGAGATTGGGTAACCAACCCCTTTGGAAGGTCGTTGGTGGCAGCGAACGAGAGAGGGGTGAAGAGTGGCCTCTCACTAGGGCATTTCCTCTTGTTCTAGGCAGCAGCGGAGGAATTCCCTAGATGGAAGCAACGGTGGCGTCTACAGTTCCAGTCAGGCTGAACTATTAAGTGCAATCCCTATAAGAGCTGCTTCGACGTATTCGGATACCAGGTCTATAGGGATCTCCAACACTAAGTCAGGGTGTTGGAAAAGAGTTGGTGGCGGATGAACCCTTAATGGGTCAACGGCAGCGCTCATATCCCGAAGTGGCACCGGAATATCCGGCCTGATGTCCTAAGTTCAAATCTAGAGCCTGGCGCTCCAAGTTGGGGGTTGTGCCGTCGGGGTAATTTCCTGACCATGGAAAAAAAAAATAGTTTCGAGAGAGACACAATCAGCCTCGGATAATGGAACTTCTCAAATGGCAAATAGACCCGGAACGTCAATGGACTACGATATGAGAGTATGTACCTGGAATGTGCGAACGCTGTACACCCCACGTGCTACTCAAAAACTGGAGTCTGTCCTCGAGCAGCATAAGGCAGATATTACCGCCATCCAGGAGATACGATGGATAGGATCAGGTATGATGAAAAGAAAAAATTGCGATATTTATTACAGCTGCCATAAAAGATCGCACGTATTAGGATGTGGATTCGTCGTGTCAAATCGGCTCAGATCAAAAGTCATTGACTTCAAGCCAATAAGTGATCGCCTGTCTGTGATAACATGTGCACACGCCCCTACCGACGAGGCTGAAGAACCCATCAAGGAGGAGTTCTATGAGCTCCTAGATGGAGCCTGCGGAGTATGATGTGAAAGTTGTACTCGGGGACTTCAATGCTAAAGTTGGAAAGGAAAACATCTTTGGTGGGTTAGTTGGTAAGCACAGAATCCACGAAACGACAACAGACAACGGCTGCCGACTAATCGATTTTGCAGCAGCTCGTAACACGGTGATAAGTAGCATTAGGTTTCCAAGGTTAAGGATCCACACAGCAACCTGCCTCTCTCCAGGCGGTCGAACCGCCAACCAAATCGACCATGTGCTAATTGATGCGGGGTACGCATCCAGCATCCTCAACGACGCTTTAGCACACCTGGAGTAGCCAGAGACTACAGAGAGCGCCTGAGTGAGAAACTCTCCACTGTACACTCACCTACCACACATCATCAAGGAGGTAGCCGAAACCATCTTAGGGTACCAGCCACCGCAGAGAAAGAGCGCGTGGTATGATGATGCATGCGTTTGCACGAAAAAGGTGACAGAAGATGCACACAAGAAAATGCTGCAGCGCAAAACAAGGGCAGCAACGGAAGAGTATCGAGCCAGGAGGAGGGAAGAGAAGAAGATCCTGCGTAGAAAAAAAGAGGACCTACGCAGCATCCCAGCTCAGGGAGATCGAAGAGTCTCGTGAATCAGCAAAAGTTCGACGTGCACGAGGTCATTTGGATTTAGTTTTTGGGTCAATACGATCTTATCTGAACGCATAAGGCAAGTATTTTCGCATGATGCCCAGCTTTTTACAAGTAGAACGTCGCGGAATTGATTGATTGCGATCTTGACTTACCGATTTGGGTATAGCCGCAATATTTTCTTCGCGTCTGACATTTTGCTATCTCATTGACATGAAGTGAATAAGTCGATTCGAATTTTTCCTAAACGCTCAGTTGTTCGCTTATCTAGTCGATTATTACACACCCGAAAATTGAAGTTAACGCACGTGACTTAGTCGTAAGTGATCGCAAATATTGATAAACAATTTGGATGATTTGTAAACTTAGTAAAGGGGCATACCTTTCCATAATAAACAGGCAGACAGTCTGGAGCACAATGCATCTTCTAAAAAAACCCTTCATTATTACTCGCATCTGTAAGAAAGATGAAGAAACTAACTTCCCAGTTACTATACATCCAACGAATTCAAAAAGCAAACGCAGTAAGGAATTTTTTTAAATTATTTTTTATTTATTTCGATTTTTCTGCATTTTCTTTTTTTTTTCACTCTTCGTGTATTTTGTGCTATTTTCCTCTTCTCCTTTTTCATTTTCTCACAAATAATTTCGTTTCTTTTTTTTTGTTTTATTTTTGCCAAATAATACGAGTCAAACAAAAGAAGAAAAAGAAAATCAATAATTTTAACAAATTTTTTCTCATTTCTGTTTTGTTTTTTAAATTTAAAAATTACAATCACAAAATTGTTGTAGTTCTTGTTGTTTGTTTTTTGTTTTCTTGTTTTATGTTTTCTCTTGTAATTAGATTTATTTCGTTTAATTTAATTTAAATTAACAGGTGGTACCATAATAATAACTGTCATGAAATACAAATAAATGATTTTTTGTTTTTTTCTTAATTAATAATTTATTTTAATTTTATTCATTCGTTTACAATATAATAAAAATTAATTTCTATAGTGTGTTTTGTTAAAACAAATTAGAATTTTTATTATTTTTTTTCTTCATAATAAATTTAAGTTTTTTTCTCATCGTAGTTGTTGGTGTTGTTGCATAAATGTTTTATTGAAAATATTATTTTATTTTGGCGAAAAAAACAATACAAAAAAACCCAGTCAAAATTTGAGAATATAAAATCTCATTACACATAAAAAATTAGTTTCATCGATTTAGTTTCTAATTTTCGTTTTATTTCTTTTATTTATTGTACGTTTTAAATAGAAAAGCTCGTGCTAGCGAAAATGTTAAACATTTTGACATAAATTTTTTGTTTAGTGAATAAGTAAACATTTAAATTTTCATTTTCGTTAGTAGTGTGAACTGCTATAAGTAGTTCGATTAAATTAATTAATTATATTTTTCCTTATAAGCAAAATACTGTTTTGTGCATTATACATTAAGTTGGTTTTGTTAAATCATTGTTTTTATTTATTTATTTTTTTTTAAATAATTTTTGTGTTGATTATTAGTTGGTTGTCTTATAAGCTAAGAAAGAAGAGAACTGTATTATTGATTTTATTGAATTAGTTATATATAACATTTAGGTGTACACAATAAATTAGCTTAGAAGTAAATTTATTTATTTTTATTGTATTTTTATTTTTTATTTTCTAAATACATGAATCTTTGTTAGAATTATTTTTCGTTGCTATTTTTGCTATTGTTGCTGTTTTCTGATTCTTATTAAATAAATTAGTTTTTTGTAAATCAATGGCGAATGTAACGAATTTACAATGAGGTGCTTGGTAGAGCACTTAGAAGATATTAAAATTGAAATATTTTGTTGGATTTTGTTGTGGCGGCTTAACACCAGTTAATTAGTATTTTTTATGCTTTATGGAACGTTACGTAACTTTTTATACAGCTGTGGTATTGCTGGAGTTATGCAGAACAAATTTAAGGGAAAATCCTTCTTACGATAGAAGAAAATAAAGTAATTTTTCATTTCAAGTCATTGAGAGTTCTTGTTTTTTTTTTGAATAGCCCTGATAATAGCAGTTATACTCGTAAGTTACCCCAAGGAATCTTAGAGATCGTTGCAAAAAATAAATGACAAAACTGCCAGAAATTGTTGGTTTTTATTGGATAGATTGAGTAAGTGTTTTCAATCTACGAGTTATGGGAAGCTATCACCTGATCCGAATCCCAAAAAGGAAAGAAAGTTTATGATTTTGTTGAAAAAATGAGAAAGAATTCACTTTTGAGGGATCGGCATCCTACAAAAACTGGTCCACCTACGCCGTGTAATTCTGTTAAATATTCGGTGATGTGTTCGATTGGGAAACTCATCCTCGGAACTAAGATACACAAGCGTATGCTGGAAAAGATATTGCATGGGTCAGTATGGAGATGGAAAACAAGTCCAGTTGATAGGTGATTTTGGCACCGACATCTGTGATCGCTGCCTATGAGCATTGTAATAATGTTCACGAAAAATTAAAAAAATTTCTTAAAGTAAACGAAGACAATAAAAAATATATTACCACGAAAAAGTAAAATATCAGTTGCTCACTGTTTTAAAAATTGTTTGCGAAACGTCACTTTCGACAGGTATAACATAGAGCTTAGTTCAAATTTTTTTTTTTTTTTAACACTTGGATTGTGTTCTTCTAAACACTTGGATTTGATTCCCCTTCCTTTAAAAACTAAAATGATGCAATACAAAAATTCGGACCACCTTGATTCCACTCTAGTATTTGAAAGTAAACAAAAAGTCTGAACTTACGAGTGCATTGGGCCACTTCGAAAGAAGAATACTTCGAGATACCATACATTTTCCCCGAGGCCGAATGAAGAAACTACTGCAAGCTGCTAAAGTAGTGTTCAACGACTAAGGTACGGCAGGATTCGCTACATCACTAGGAGCTTATGAACCATCTAATCGGGTTGTCGAATTAAAAGAACTTAGTTTGCGATCAGGCGATCGTGGATATCAGAAATAGACTACGACAAACTGAAGATCGAATCAAGAAGGCTGGGAGGTGAGTACTATGTCAGATTAAGACAGTAACCAACTGGAAAATGTAAAAGCTATCCATACTCGTACCTATGCGAGCATATCCTTGGTCGTTCCTAGCCTTTATCTTAGTAGAGGTTCTAGTAGTCACCACTTTGATCAGGATATCTAGACGTGGTATATGTTGAAGAAAAAATCTCTGTATCTAATGCAAAGGTATTTTACGGGTCAGGAAACTTAGGAATATAAGAAAGGAGCAAATAAGTTCTACAACTGTTACTCGTACAGGTTGTCGGTTCTTATTTACCATTTGATAACGACAAGTCTGCAGTCACCGCACGGTCCACCATTACATCCTTTGGGAATAAATTCCTCTCACTTATGACTATGGAGTGATAGTTGAACCACATAGATACATACCTATATATGACACGCTTTATTACAATGCAAAAGGAGTTCTATAAAGCGAATAAAGGTTGCCACAACACGAAAGATCCGAGCGAAGAATCCACTTTAGTAGCAGCATCTACCAAAATACGGGATGGGTTCAAACGTGTGTATTTTTAAGAGAACGTGCTATCGATTTGAAGTAAGAAAGGATAATTATATCAGCGGTCAAGGAGGTCTAGAAATTTTCTGGTAATTATGGAGAGACGTTCCTGAAAAAGTTTCGATTAAAATCGGATGGAAATGAATTCATGCCGTGCTATCTATTTTTTTACATCAAATTCGTCAATTAAACCATTAAACAGAGAATTTATATTCCCCGCGGTGACAGGGATCTATTAACGAAAACTTTAACCAACTTTTCCCTCAAATAACTGCTTTCTAATCCCTAAGTCAATACCACAGCCATTTAAGTTTCGGACATATCTCGTATACTCGTGACAATAAATAAATTTCCACTTCTACAAACCACTTGTTTTTATTATTTTTTTATTTTTTTTTAATTAACTATAATTTAAAAAAAAAGTAAATAAATAAAAAAAATAGTAAACAAGGTTCAAGTTATCATATATTTCTTTCCCTTCTGTTTTCTCAACTTTTTCGTTTTCAAGAAATTCATTTAAAATGTAGTTTAGGTACATAGCGAGAACTAACATCTAACTATTAGTGAACTTATAAACTAAAAACATAACCATGCATACAAAAATAAAAAAAAAAAAAATAAATTTCTACAATAATAAAAATTTACACCTTAAACTTAAGTAAAACTTAAAAAAAAAAAAAAGAAAATTAAATAAAAACTGATGGCTTTAGGAAAAATCAAAAAGTGTCATTCACGACACCCGGTATTTGTCTGTCAATCATTCCACTCTGACAAAATATTAAAATAAGAAAAATAAATCTACAATACATTAAAACTGTGTGTGTGTTTGTGTGTGTGTGTGTGTATGCATGTGTAAAAATTCTGTGTAAAAAAAAAATAATAATAATTGATATGGATAAACGCAATTGTACATGTTTAGAATTATTCAAAAAAAAATAAAAAGCATTTTAAAATTAAAACAGAGTAAAACAATGACATATAAAATAATTTAATAAAAAAAATTAAATTAAATATATATATACATGTATATATATACTATATATGTGTATATATATAAATGTTTAATATGAGATGAGATTTAAAATTACGCTTGGAACTTGATTTGCCTGCAATGCGAAGCCTGCATTGAACTGTTTTCTTTTATTTTCTTGTTTTTGCATTTTTGTTTTCGTTGTTTCCCTTTCTTTAAAAATATCCTTCCCTTCTTTTTTACTTTGTTTTTCATTTTGTTAGTGAGCGACCTTAATTTGTTTTTTTTTTTTCATTAAAGTAGTGTGGTTCTCAATGGTCTTGCAGTTGAAAGAAGACCTTACTGGACAGGGATAGCAGTGAGATTGTTTACGAGTTTTGGGCCGGAAAAATTCTCAAAAAATATTGGTACCTTAAAGATTTTGATCATGCGGTCGTGGGCTTGACTGGCTTTATTATACAACAATTTCCGATTAAAATGTATCCAAAGCACGATGACATTTTGACCGTCTCTCGTTTAATTCGGCATTGTAGTCATATCTGATTTCAAGAGGTTAGTTCTTAGGTTTTATAATCTGACGCACACAAACTATAATCTGATTTCAGAACAATTTCTGATGCAAGACGAGAAAACTTGGTGATCCAAATTGTCCTAAATTGATGTCTGTCTATCCATGTCGGACAGAATTTAAGTCATTTTGACTTTTTATATAATTATCGATTCAGCATACAAATAAGTCATCATTTACGTCTCTCAATTTGACAAATAGGAAATTTTGATCAAAATCTGATCACGAGAAAATAGTTTGTAAGTCTGACTCGATTTTGTTCTTCATGGGTCTGAAAAAATTCTCACATGATTCCCATCGTTATCTTCTGTATATCTGTTACGTGCAAGCAAATTAATCTAATCAATGTCTGATTGGAATTTGAATTGACAAATATTTTCAATTTCATTTCCATCATGTTAGTAAAAATTCTGACATAAATTACTTTTGATTATCAGAGATTTGTACTTATTCGCGTACTTTGGACTCACGCCGTTGTGCAGACAATTACGAATGTTGCTAATAACATTCCAACATGTATTGATAATGAGTATGTGAGGTCATTTAAGAACCTATGTTCGAGTATATCGATTGATTTGAATTATAATACATAGATTGAAGAGTTAGAAAGTAATGCACTCTTTATAGCGTATTTTATTTTAACTTTAACTCGAAGATAATTCTTTTCTACTTATGAACGTCTGAGATCAGCTTTTAATTGAAGAAAATGCGCCATGAGATATATGGACATGCGATTAAGTATAGTCTTGTCTGAGCGACAAAACTACGACATGACACTCTCGACTTTTCATGGTCAATACCGACTTTTGTTTGTGTGGATCTTACTCGAACACTCGCTGCTCCTATGAAATGCTTGTGTCAGCTTTCTGACATTATTTACACTTATTGACTTTGATTTCCAAGTCTTTAAATGTATTATCTTGCAGAGGTGGTATCAGTATGACAAGCATTCTTTCCTTAGTCCGATTATTTCTTATCGAGAATATAAGAATTTATTTAAAAAGTTAATATCTCATGCTATAAGTAACAGGCGAAACGATTTATTTCATAAAGATACCGATTTTGTGGGATGTGCATTTATGAAAAAAGAGATCATTTGATGACAAATTAAAAAAAGCCAAGATTGATGAATTAAGAAATTGTATCATGAGATAAGTGTTATATGTTGAGAGAGAGAGAGAGAGTGGAGTAAGCATTTTAGAATGATATAAATTCGTCTTCTCAGTTTAAATAATATAAAAAACCTGAGACGAAGTTCTCATTCCGATCCAAATAGTGAAATATTTATCAATTTGCCAGAAACCGAAAGCAAAGTGTTGTCTTGTGAAATAAATAGCATGCAATATGGAGAAACAAATGTTTCTCAGAAGAGAAAGAAGTACCCAATAGGAGTTACATAGTAAATATGAAAATTTATAAATATGAGAATTGATTATGAACCAACCACCCAAAAAGATTTTTTTTTTGTTTGTTCCATCTGATAGACATATAGCATGAGAGAAATGAGTGTTTTGTTTTTAATTTTAGATCTGTTTTTTTTTTTGATTCAGGGTCATATCTCCGTTTGAACCATCGCCACTTATTCGTTAACGAAAGATAGATAAACTGAAGCTAAGCTAATGTATGTTTTAAGATGTTTTAAGATTTAATGTATGAGTTTGACTTTTTTGTACTATAAAGGACTGGCGATTGTATCTACGAAGACATTATTTTATATGTAAACAAATTTAAATTCCAATAATGTGTCCTAATTTTGTACCATGGTCTTGAGATCATGTGTAAATGTGTAAATGAAAATTGCATTGAATGTGACGGAAATGGAAGCCTTCTTAAATGACAAAACACCACTGCTGATCTTTCCAAAAATATCCTCTCAAAACTGCAAGACCTTTACAATTTTTATTGTTTTTGTTTTTGTTTTTTTTTTTAATTTTTCTTTCGAAACAAGGTCTAAAACTTCCCTTTCTCACTTAGATCTAAGTGTTTATAAGTTAAAATCACTATAAGTAAAATTAAATTAATTAATTAAAAAAAAAAAAAAAACAAAAAAAATAAAATAAAATAAAATTGTGTTAAACGAAAAAATAATCGTCGTTAAGTTAAGAACGGTGAAAACAACCGCTGTAAGATGAACTCCAGCCTGCCTGTGCCTACCTGGTGGTTGCTTTAGTGTAGTGGCGGGGGCGTTCGATCCGGCGATTTTGGTATACGTAATGCTTTTGGTATATGCTTCGTGAAGAATTCATGCTCTTCCGAACGTTGTTGCTTCCTCCTCGACTGCCTTGTTATGAGATTTGTATTACCAGCAAAACTTACGCCTCTACGTAGTTGGTTACCACCACCTGTACTTGTGTTGAATGGCACCGTTTGATGCATTGCCTTTCGATGTACACCTAATGGGCAATTTGTCGCTGATCGCCAGTCAGGCATTTTAACACCTAATCGCTTGCATTCATGGGCGTACGCAGCAAAACTGTCACACTGACACATGCCTGTTTTACACTCACAGATATCCATCTTACATGACTCATAATAGTTCAAAGGATTCAGCCTACTATCGCAGCCACCGAAAACTTCGGATTCCATAAGTGGCTTGCAGAACATATTACTTCTGCGTTGCTTACAAATTGGTGGTACTGCTATATTCTCCTTCTTCCGGCTGCATGCTTTTGGACCGCCGACTTTCCAAGAATTCGCAAATCTCCACACTTCGACGTCGGAATGATTCGAACCATCGCGAGAGGTGAGATCATCACGACCAATGCCATTGAAATTACCACAGAGACCACAAAGCTTACCCTTGTAGCTTGATGGCACTTGTACTTGCAGAAAATTGTTGCCATCCCATTCCATTTGTAAGCCTAGATCGGTTTTGAGAAGAATACCGTCAGTTAGACGTTCAATGCTGACTATTGGTCCTTTGGAGTAGGGAAGGATAACCCGGCTGCCATTCACTTTAACTCTTAGCTTCTGTCCTAAGGTGACACGAACACCTTTCATCTTGAGTGTGATAGTCTTCGTCCACGAAGATCGTTTTGTTTGACGCCCATCATTGGTTAGACGTATCGTAAATGTATGATCTCTACAATCAGCTGCTAGCTGATACTTGCAGGAACCTTGAAAGCTAAAAAACTTTCCATCGAATGTTTTGAAATGCGGGTCTCCAAAGACGGTACACGTTCCGGCGGTTTCGACACACTTCGGACAGCACTGTCCTGGTGGTACAGCAATCGGTTCATTGGATTTACACTTTATCGGTGGGCACTTCATTTCAGCACAACGAATAGTGCCGGCATTACATCGACACGATCTACACGGTCCCATGTTCCAGGTTTCATCATTTTGATAAGTCGTCCCATTGTAAACGCATTCAGATCGGATTTCGGATGTCATACAGCGTGGACAACAACCGTCAGAATCCATTTCTTGGTACTCCGGTGAGCATTCCAGAATTGGACATGTCTCACGTCGACAAATCGATGTACCGTCAGAACAGGTGCAGTTCGAGCATCGATCGGGAACAAAATGCTTCTTGTCAGGATGTACATTTTGGTTGAATATGCATTTGCCTGTCAACGAGAAGAGACAATGGAAAGGAAGGAATGAGTTAGAGAGAGTCTTCAGAAGAGACTTATAATGAAAAACTACCTGGCACGTGCATCATTTCTCGTTTTTCTGTACAACGTGGACAGCATTCGTCTGGATGTTGTACTTGTCTCCAAATAGGACACTGCAGAACTGGACATGTTTTCTTTGCACACGTTAATTTCTTACCGGAACATTTACAAACCAAACATCGATCGTCGATGGATGCAACAACTTCTTGACCCTCTGTAACGGTTTGGCCGTTGATTTTACAACCTGAAATGGAAAGGGAAATAAATTTGAATATATAGTAAGACTAGTGTTGCAGCAACATGTTGCTTAAAAGCATTAAGCCTATTTGCAATGGGAAATCTCAAAACATTTTCAAGAAATTAAAGTGGATCTGAGTCGCTATGAGGTACGTTTACAGATTTCAAAAATATCAGTATACATACATTTCTGCGTCGTGTGTTGCAGCAATTTGTTGCAAAACTAGGAAACAAAAATTTCTAAAAAATTTAAAGTAGACAAAAGTGACAAAAGATTCGCTTAGACACCAAAGTGCTTATTACAACTTTTTGGAAAACTTGGAAAGGAACTTACATCTCTATATCCACGGAGTAGCTGGACTAGCGAAGCTAACTTACAGCTGCTAGGCATATCAGTTTGCGTCATCGTAAATGAGCTGTGCGAAGTCGGCCAATGAAATATTTGCATAGTGCCGCTCTGCTTATCGCAAGCTAAATGGAAACTTTCAATTCTGTACGGTACAAGGAAGTTAAAAATTTAAACCTCAGATATTATGAGGTCGTTTCAAAGTTACTAAGTTTCTAGTTGTGGCTGTTACTAGCATCACATTAACCAGTGTGTGGAAGGGCGTCTGCAGAAAGATTGACTGGATATTTCTATCAACGGAATGTTTTTTGGTGTCCATGGTTTAATCTAACCAGTAGCCAAGCCCTAGATTATGAAGCAGAATTAAATGATTCAAAGGGTTAGGGCTACGGGCTGGGTACTTTCACAACCAAACGAACTCGCAAAGTCAGGTGCTAACACTGGTGGGCTTTCAGAATGCAGATTTACTGGTCAGAGACTGAATTACAGTCGACGAACTTATGAATTTCAACAGGTTCTCCACGTCTGAGAAGATTGGCCGTTACCTGATCTAAATGGGAAAATTTAAAATCACAATAGCTCCGACAGAGAACGTCGCCAATGCTTAAGTTCTTTTCAACAAATCGCTGCCCATTTTCACAAATGATATCGTAGACCAATATTGTCACTATCATCCCGTATCTCTTGATGAGATAGGTGGACACTTCAACCTCACCTTTCCTTGTTCCTATGGCATTCCAGGGAATTTAAAAGATCAGAGGAATTCCCTAGAAAAGGCTCTTCTTGACAAAAAGAGCATTGCCCTGAACACCCTATGTCTTCGATGACAGGGGGTTCAGTTTGGCCCCTGAATCATCTTCATGGTCAGCCGTAGAATAAAGAAAATCAAAAGAGGTCACCACACTGAAGAGCAACTTCTTTCTCAAGTAGTCTACTCTCAGGCTTGAAAGGTAACGTAACAACTTCTATTGCAGGAAGGAAGAGGGGTCCACAACACGCTTCCAATAATGCTAATGTTTTAAATTTATCACCTAGAATCGATTCCAAACAGTTGATCTAGTCATAAACATCCTGAATGGAAGCCATCGTATTCAAAAGATTTCCCAGGAAATCTGGGAATGTTAAGAGCACAGCGCGACCGCTGCAGATTGTGCAGGATCAGCATAGTTCATTGCGTGCGACTGCAACTGACGCTCGCAACTCATACCTGAGCTCCAGCATCCCAATTAGTCCGTCTGTTGGCTCTGTGATCAGGGAAACGGAACCATGTCATCAAGCCAATCTACAATCTATTATGGTGTGGGAAAACAAATTTTAGAATACTAAGGTCTGAGAGTAGTTACTCCACACACTTGATATAATGGAAATCAAAGCGACTACAACGAAGGCATCGGTTCAACCACACTAGCTATAACTTCTTTAGAGGGTTGGAAGTTCTTATTCCTTTGATGTAACCTATTCTTATCCCTACCGACAGTCTTATCTTTAATTATAACCCCCTAGTGGCTGGTAACTGAAAATATCTAACCCACAATATCAGACAACGAACAAAGCAACTCCTGTCGATGTCTTTTGTGACCTTTACCGCGTTCCATTATTTTGGATCCAATCTATGTAAATTACCGGCCAATCATGCGAGTCATGTTGTTTCACGTCATATGGCAGGGCACAGCGGTATACCTACCATGATGACGCACAGTACTACATCACCATCAAACTACAATATAATTGTACTTCCACCGGAGACGAGGAATAACGCCCTGAAACCAATTTAACCCTCTTCACAAGCACAAATTACAAAACAATCAGCTCGAATGTAATCGTTGGGAACAATGTGAACACTGTCATCCAGACATCTTCTTGAACCCTCAACTAAAAACCGAAACCAAACCCTCACCTGGCCCAACAGAGCTGACAAATTGCCCCCTTTGACTTGGCCAAACTAATGGACTCATATCGTAAACTGCTCGAAATTAATGACCACAGAGCACTCATGATGCGCGCTCAAGAAACATTTGTTGTGGTTAATGTCAGTTACCACCCTTGTCGTCTTCATCCGGTCGGTTTCCATTCAACTTGTAGCTTATCCGGTCATTTCTTTGTTGACTCAAGGACCTTGTCTTTGTCTTAAAAGCCACATCATGCTGAGACTTTCGGTGCTCGACGGGAACCAACCAGATACGATCAAAAAAAGCGGATGACACAACCACTCTCCCGAAAAATCGATGTAAAATTATCGATAACCGATGTTGGATGTTTAATTTGGCGCGCAATTAAAATGAAACAAAAACGACTGTTGCAATTCGAATGTCTTAATGGACAAATCGATCGATGTTGATGACTAAGGTGACGGCAAAAACGAAGGCAACGGCCAACACCATATGTGTGTGGAAGAGGATGCACATTCCGATTGAAACACTTGCGCCGATATTAATTATCGAAAGAGCTACAATTTCAGTGAAATTTTTATTGACCAATTCGGGGACTCATTAAGCCGAATGACTGTGATTATCGACCGACCGATGATGATGGTTCAGATGGAAGTAAATTCGATCGACTGGAACAAATGATCAGGTAGTAGACAACAAGACACGCTCCTTGATGTCTACCGAGGATAGGACTGTCGAGGCAGTCAACCAGCAAACCAGCCAACCAGCCAGCATGACGCAGCTTTGTGCACCTAATGGATGCTGCTGCTCTCAGGAAGGAAGTTCATTAAACCGAACACTAATGTCCTTGTTTCTAGATGTTTATCAACGTTAATGCATCTCTCTGCCGCGTCGGTGTGCGTAAGTGTTTACGCTCGAGTGTAAGTGCTTTATGGTTGAAGTGGTTGGTGGATCTATTTTATGGTAATGGAAGGTAGAGGCTGGAGTTTGGGATCTCCTTTGGTAGATTGATTAATGTGAGTTAATTCATTTTTGTGTTATCTTGAAGTAAGAAGATTATCCTCCGAGAGGTTTCAGAGTGAGTTTGGACTTGCTTTTGGATTGGTCATGAGCAGAAGATCACAATTCCACCTGGGGTAGGGTTGTATGCTCCCATGCTTCATTTAGTGTAGGCGAAGATGGATGCCTTGTCGCCAAAGATTGGAATGATGTAGCTTATGAATGGTATGGAGACCTTCAAAGTTTATGTATAGTTTGGTTGTAATGAAAAGTGAGTTTCTTTGGGCGGGAATTCTTTGGGGACTTACTCATCCCACTTGACTTAGAGTGATCGTCAATTATGGGATTAGTTCCCACCATAGCCCCATAGCGAGGCTGTGCATCATGCTGTGGAATGTGAGGATGACTAAGTGATCTCTTATTTTAGATTGACGAAAGGATTTAGAACTGTCAGTTGAATTGGGAATTGCTTTTATGGGATTTCATGTTAACAGATAGATACTGCTTAGATACTAACGATTCTTTTAAAAATAATCTAAGACACTAGGATGCGGGTCGAATTTCCTGCTAAAAACAGTCGAAGATCAGAGAGCTAGTAAGCTTTCAAGAGTTAGAATTGCATAAAGCTGCTGTATTTGTATTGTAGTGTAATTAAATTGAACTTTAAGAAAGATTTAAACATTATTAGATCGGTTAGTTCTCGAGAAAAGTAGTTACTTGTAGTTTAAATTCCATACCTATCTCCACCAAAGAATGCAGCAATAAGGAAAATTATGGTAGGCGTTCCATAGGGCTCCGTTTTTGGACCTTATCCTTTTAATCATATGTTTGACAAAAATTCGAAACTACAAATGTTTGTTGACAAATTCTTGATGGACAGGAAACATCAGATTAGAAGAGTGAGTCCATGTTTGTTCTGTGACATTCTGGGACGTATCTTTATACCACATTGCGCGTATGAATGTGTTAAAACTTCTGCAGCTCCAAAAATGGGAGGAACCAATGTGATTTTTGGCCCTGTATATCGACGCTTCATAGAATTCATACGATCATATTCACAACGACTAAATTCACGATACCGAGCAATTTAATTTAACATAGCTGTGTCGCCTTTAACTGGAAAACACGCGGTGCCATGGCCAAATTATTAACAGGTCTACCCAAATTTCTTTAAGCATGTGGCAGATTTAGATAAGAAGAAAAGTCAGGACGCGCTGTAATGTGAATAGTTTAATCATGTTCTGGAACAGATGGTGCTTACGGCTGGTGTAAATGGAGGAGATATCGCTTCACAGTGCCGTCATAGAGGTTTTCACGGCAATTGAAGATCAATCGGTCCACCGGGTATAGTAGAACGTCAGGCACTTCAGATCGCAAACTCCGAACTTGGAGTAAATAACTTTATAAATAACATTCCAGTCGACGAAGACTAACTGCATAGGAATGCACGCTCTACTTAACGATGGCAACTATATACGAGTCTATAGCTCTAAATGTTGAACAATAGGCATAGAAGCTACTAAATCTATTTGACCGAATATTTCTTCGTAAATCATCGTGCACTAAGAACAAGTGGTGGAAAAACTGAAACCCCCAGATGGAAAGAGACCAAACTACAGAGAAGCTGAAGGAGAGTTTCTTCCTCATCCTCGTGATCCTAGGGGCCAATGCCCAGTAATGACACCTATTACAGCGCTAATAAAACACAGATGCAACTTTGACTACCAATTATTTGTCGCCAGAGGTGTTGAACTTTACTCTGGCATCGAGCTTTAATATGGAATCCTCTTACCAAACATTACCTGTGCACCAACATTAAACAATGGTGAATTATGAAATGCTCCGAAGGGGCGGACAGTTTAGGCTTATCTTAGAACTCGAAGAGACACCACAGTCATCAAAAAGACGAAACATTTAGTTTACTTAAGAAAACACTTCCACCTGTAGTGCCATTAAGCTATAACGAGCTCTATAACCTGCATCAAAATGTCGATGGATAGAAGATTGGAAATTGAAAAAGGTTGTTCTTTGAGTCCCTGTTTAATAGCTTTGAAAATGTTTCGGTGAAATCGGACTAAAAAGCGAGTTTCCTATGGTGTCTGGGCATACGCCTATAAAACAGTATTTTTAAGGCCTAAACTTCCTCATTATTAATCACCATCGCGCCCGGCATTGATACGGCGAATGGTTAACTTTTTTTTTAAATACGAGATAGAAAAGGACCGGTACTAGATGGTACCCCAAACATGTTAACTTTCGATGACAACATAATCTGGAGTGGACTTGAGATTTAGCCGGCAAGCCTCTTCGTCCAACTTTATCTGCCTCCGGTTACGTACACTGATTGGGTAGAGATTGGGGAGCGAGGATTAGCCGGTACATTTTTCTCTCACAACAGCCTAGGGCGGCTTTATTCATATTTGATAAAATCCACGGAAAGATCAGGGTCATATTGGTCGTACGAGAGATACACTTTCTTTAAAAGAAATAGCGATTGGAATATGTTATTCTGCGTTTGATTCCTGCAGTCATGGCGCCTAGATAGATGAAATTTCCAGCTATCACACCCAAAAAGCTAACAATGTGGCTATTTTGCTCAGAATACTTTTTGAGGCAGTAGCAAATGCAACGTGAGAGTCAATCGTCTCCTGGATTTCGTACTATCGTCTGACTTGGTTGTCAACAATGTTAGCTCTCAGTCATTCTTTGATACGAGAGCAAGATAGCAAGAAATCGACTTAATGTTACCCAATGCGAGGTCTCAACCTTGTTGAAGAGGAGGAATCCGCAGAAAACCAACTGGACACGATTTAAGGAGGAGCTCGACGAGCACAACAGTACTCCCCCTACTAAGCTCAAGATAAAACAAAAGTTAGAGGAAGCTGTTCAGAACCTGTTTTTGAAATAGCATGTCCGCTTAGATAGGAATCCTGCAGATCGCAGGCTGCATGGTGGAGCGCAGATCTGCAGATCGTAAGGAAACCAAAAAACTTCTAAACAGGTTACTTAAGATTAATTTGGAGGAAGTTTGGAATCTTTACAAATCGAAGGAAAACGAATATAAGATCGAACTTGTCCGTGAAACCAGTAGCCTGGCCAAACTCACTCAAAAGGGGAAGATCAAGCAGCAGAGACTCTCCATCTCAAGCTTGAGGCTCACTTCCCAAGTAACCTAATCAGAACTAGTTCACAACCAGCTGCTATTAACGAAGCTAGAAAAAGGTATAGATCAGCTTCTGGTAACTCTGAAGAGAATAAGACCCTGGTGAACAGTGAGAGTACCCTTTTCACCTAAAATCAGAAAAGAAAACTACACGCTCGCCAAGAGTTTCAGACCTATAACTCTTACTTTCTTCATGTTGAAGAATGTTGGAAAGAATGGTCGAAATCCATGTGCGCAAATCTGCCTTGCGAATGCATCCTCTGTCTGCGACGCAACACGCCTACCAAATCGGAAGGTCTTGCGAGAGTATGATTTAAAATCTGGTAGGCAGAACTGAAGGCACCCTTAACACGCGCTGGCGTTTTCATCGACATTTAGGGTACTTTCGACAATGCAACTTTTGACGACTTGTGTAACTCGGCCAGATCACACGGACTAGACGAATCACTAGTTTTATAAAAAAGCAATGCTGGTGAATAGGACACTGATTGTGAATGCTGATTATGGCCAATATGTGAAGGGGGCGTTTGGTCTCCACTGCTATGGTGCACGTTGGTCGGTTCTCACTGCTCAAAGCGTTTAATAGCTCTACCGCTTATGCACAAGCATACGCAGACGATATAGCTGTACTGTTTGTTGCATCGTGTCTAGTGACTAGAAATGGGCTTTCAAACATTGAATGCTTAAAGGCATCATCATCAAATTCTCCAAAGAAGCTAAGTATGTGGGTATCATCCTGGATAACAAACTTCTATGGACTAAACATGACACGTCGCAAGCCTTTAAGGTGCTGTCGGCCTTCTGGCAGTGCAAAGGAACTATCAGCAAGACGTGGAGCCTATCACCGAGATTCTAGATCTACACGGTTATATATAGTATGTGATGGTTGCCTAGTGGCATAAGCTCTCATGAAAATACGTCATTTCTGGTTTCACCCGATTCCTAAAAGCGGTCTGTGTCAGCTCCATAAGGGGTTTCCCTAGCATACCTGGCTCCGCTCTAGACGCAATGATAAATCTCCCTCCCCTTGATATTCATATCATGGACTGCACTCTCAAAGCCATCTTCCGTTTAAGGAGAAGTGGTCTTTGGTACAACCCGCACTGGAGTTTTGATAACTTTGCGCGCCGGCTGCAGAAAAAATACAAAATCTTTCCTTGTGCGCAAGACTGACTTTGGCAAGAATCTGAGCCAGGAAAGAAATGCAGTAGCGTCTTCATGTTTGGCTCCAAAACCGTTATAGGATGCGGCACTGGTCGACTGGATGACAACGTTAGAGTTCACTCCTTATTAGAAAAACTTGCGTCTCTCTTCCAAGTGGAAATATTAGTAATCCCGATGACATCGAACTATATTGTGAAGAATCGGTGGAGGCGAAGCATTTACTTCTGTAGCGACTGCAATCAGCGATTTGCTGAACACTCTTAAGCCGCCAAGTTAATCCGATAATGCAAGACATTACTAAACGCAGTCGAAAAACTAAGTTCACTGAGTCTTGTCTGGGTCCCAGGTCACAATGGGATCACGGCAAATTAAAGTGCAGATGAACTTTCAAGGCAAGGCTCAGATTGGAGCTTTTCGGGACCCGTACCGGGCTGCAAGCGAACCAAACGAATTCTTCCCGACGTCTCTAAAAAGTTAGCGAACTTTTTGCTGTCCATCAGCAGGATACACTGCTTACTGGCGTATTGACAGGGCACTACACTTGTGCCCAGTACATTTAAGTGATTGGTGATAAAACATCCTACGATGCTTACTGTGAAAGCCATGACAACACCTCGGAGTACTACCTCTATGGGTGCTGGTCCTTCAGGCACTTTATCATTAAAGCACTTACTCACCTTTTTTCGAAAGACTGAATGACTCCATTACAAGGAATTTACAAGGAGTATAATAGACTAGACTTTCTTCTGAGTGCTCTGTTCCGACAGAAAAAAAAAATTCATGTCCTGTTGTACGAGATTAATATCCGGTCTCTACTGCACTGATAGTACAACACCCAACCGGCTTTTAGGATTTACTCAAATACTCAACATATTCTTAAGGATCGCAATCGGAAGAGCTCACATGGAGATAATTTGAGATAATTTACGATGGACTTCTGCCAGTAGTTGCTTCTGCATAATGTCTTTCGAAGCTCGAATACCACCCCCGGTAAGTGTTGTGTGTATTATTATATGCCTTAATCGAATCGAGGTACCGAACAATCTTTGTACAAAGCTAAAAAGCTACTTTGCGAATAGAGTTCACGTCCTGCCTATGATTTTGACGAGGAAATTAAGCCATCCGAAGTATCTGGCGATGTGCCACAAGGCTCGGCCTTAGACACCCTACTATAAACAGCGGAATTCACATTGCTTTGGTGATTGCGGAAAAAGTAATAGAAGAATGTAACGTAACAATTGCAATGGCACGTCGTTGGTTAATTACGGTTGGTTTGAAACTGGGCTAGGCTAGCGAGAATGCCTAACTTCCACCATCGTAAGTAATATGGCGATGCGAATACTCTTCGGATATTTAACCCGTAAGCTTAGAGCGCATAGACCAAGGTGAAACCTCTGACATCCAATATCTAATCGTTATCATGGCGAAATAGTTCTGTATGTCAGTATGTATTTCATTGCATTCATATATTGTAGATAAAAGAAGAAGTAGAGTGATCTATGATATGTATTTCAAGTTAATCAAGGAAAAAGTCCTTGGAAATATTTTTAAACTTTCACACAAACGTTCATTACCATTTCCCAAGAAGCCAGATATCTTACCGCAGCCCATTTCATTTAGGCCAAACCTCAGTTCGCATGTATACCTTCAAAAGCCGATCCGTTCCATTTCTGATAACTTAAAACCCACATCAGACATATCGGCGGCAATCATCGTCCCCAATCACAGGTCGATTTATTTTCCAAACGTCCACTTTACGACCATTTATACGACAACAATTCCCAAACTCCCAGACCTCCGGCAAGAACCCACAAAAAACCGCTCACCCAAGCGACATGTACGAACAACCAACAACCAACAACCAACAGCCAGATGCCGACGCTTTGTCTGAGTGATCATATAAAATTGGCCACCTCAAGTCTACCCGTACCAGTCCTCTTAAATTGTATCTCAGATTTTCGATCGAACCGATTTCAAAAAAAAAAAAAAAAAAAATGGCGCCGAAAGGTCTCCTCATGTCTCTTCATCTGCGGACTGATCGTCATGTAGGCATGTTGAAAGCATTGAACAATGTCTCAGTTATCTCTTCGTTATCCTCTGTGTATCATCTTCAGACATTCGGTACACATGCAATCCAATATCTTCCCACGAAAGTTTACCCTACCTGCTGTTGGTTGCTAATCTAATGCTGACTTGACTGATCCTGATCCCTGGTAACATCACTTTATTAAGTGCAAATCCCCTTCCAATCCCCTTCTTATCCTCTCCACACAAATGGATGGTGATTCCTTTTTCCAGCTAAATAAGGCAGCAGAATCATCGGTCCGCTCATAGGGTGGCCAAGTCAAAGAAATCGCGACTGTCCAAACGACTCGTATCCCTCTTTGGTTGCTGTTGTTGTTGTTGTTGCCATCGATTTGGTTGGTTAGGATAAATCAACATCTCTCTAGCGAATATCGTGACCCAAAGCGGTCCGCTGATTATAATAACTTAATTCACAGACATGGCCAAAGACATATCCCAGAATTGTTTTATGCCGCCCATTGCATGTCTTTTGTGGTATTCACGAGTAGATGAGAA
Source organism: Volucella zonaria (assembly GCA_963966105.1). Taxonomy (NCBI): domain Eukaryota; kingdom Metazoa; phylum Arthropoda; class Insecta; order Diptera; family Syrphidae; genus Volucella; species Volucella zonaria. The sequence goes on from OZ014531.1 coordinate 135,797,654, forward strand.
GAGAACTTGCCTCCATGGTGGGTCAACAGCAGTCCCTTGCACTGGCTCCATCCTATCTACCTGTACCGGATGGGGAACCAGAGACCATTCTCGAGCCGAAATCAATCGATTAAGGGTCTAACTCTTAGTTGCAGCGTTTTGTTAACTCCATTCGACATGGCTATGGTGAGCGAAACAACAAAATTAAATGGCAGCCGGTCTCCTCTCGATCTTGGGATGATCGCCAAAGACGATCTCGAAGACGATCCCATTACGATGACGATGTTGCTTAGCCCATGCAAGAAAAGAGGAGAAGCAAAGATCCCATTGTTGTTATGGATACAACAACAAGAGTTTACCTTACCAAAGGGCCCGACCGCACACGTTGGTCGGTGGTCACATTTTATCGTTGCGATACAATTTGACGAGCGGTGCCGCTTTTGTGTCCTGCGTCGACCCCTCTCTCTTGGTGTGTTTGCGTTTCGTTTGCCTTTGGGGGGCTTCCTGACTACGAAGTACGAGTATGTATCTTTGCCAATTTTTGTTTTTTTTTTCCAGATACATATTTCTGATGGTATTCTGGTGGTCCACTCGATCTTTCCTCTCTCGGATGATTCGCTTCGCATAAACACAGAAGAAGGGGGGCCTTCTGGTCAGCCAGCCGAACTCGATGAATGCCCGAAACATCCTCGCATACTAATTAGGATAATTTATGGAACAAAATTGCTTAACAAGGTGGAAGTTTTGGCTCGTAAATTGAGATGGCTTCTTCGGATGGCCCGCACCGGATGAGACTGAGGTATTGGATTTTTCTCGTTTATTTTTTTTTTGAAAGGCTCTTGTTGGCAAGATGAGATGCGGTCTTGTGTATGTCGTAAATTTTCATTTAGGGTCGTTCCATTAGAGTGCCAATGAATTTATTTAGACTTTTCGACAACTTCATTTGGCAGATCAGATTGTTGTTTTACGATTTTCGGTTTTGTTCTCCCAATCAACAACTCAACTTTGTCGGATTTCGATTCAGATACAAAATTGTTGGATTTTTGAATTTTTCATTATTTTTTTTTTGTTTGAGGCTTTTTGGGTGGCTTTAACGATGTGATTATGAGTGGTCATGCGAAGGTAGGAGGAGCTGTAATAAATTATTGAGATTATTGGAACGACTGTGGTTTGTAGTGATATATATTTTTTTTCAAACAAGTTTATCGGAATTGTGATGATTTGGAGTCGAGAATGTGGGGTAATTTGTTAATGGCCATGTTGGAGAGGTTTCTGTTTTGGAGAATTCTGTGGGATTATTGGCCTTTTTCCAGTTGACTACGTCGGTGGTCCAAGGATGAGTGAGATATTGGCTTCTATTGTTTAGTGAATCATAAATTAGGTGATCTTTTGTCTACTGGCTCGTTAGCAGGGGATAGATATAGTTCTGAGATGCTGTTTGATTATAAAGACTAGACGGTTCATTTGTTGTTGACTTGTAGATCGTGGGGGCTTAGAACTAACCGAGGAAGATATTCCACTTGTTCTTTTGCCAGCAGATAGATAGAGAAACAAGAAATTGACTAATTGACTAATTAGTTGAAAAAATTCAATTTACCTATGGCAATCTTACGTCGCTTCACTAGATTGGATAGGCAGGTTAACGTAGTATGAGGGTATGTGGGCTTGAACCGATATATAAGCTTACCGAAAACATCAAAAGCGTGAACATCTAGTAGTTCTACTTCAGGCTACTTTTGTTAGATGAAAGTGGTACTGGCCAAAATATAACTAAGTATCTGTGCGTCCTGAAGTTAAACTCCAGCTGTTCCTCTTGGAGGGAATATCATGTAGTTATTCCACCTTAACTATTAGAACATAAGTTTTAGATGCTTGGCACCGTAGAAACCTAGTTGCCTTATTGAGATATGCCGGATAATTCTAACAATTTATCCTCAAAGAAGGCTGGCGAATATGGACAATTATAAAAGTCTGGACCATAAATCATTTCCACTCACTGAAGAATGGTTCTCAGAACTCAAACTTGGAACAGAATTCATGCAAGGAATCAAGGATGGATGGAGATATGCCAAACGGAAACACTGTCTAACTCAACTTTGGCAAATCAGTTGAGGGCCTACGTTAGTCCGAGGAAGGGAAATGCTAATATCAGTAGCACGGCCAAGTCTTATATAAGGGAAACAGTGTTTATTTGTAAATGTCCTGTTTCACCTTGGGAGTTCTTGGGCTTCTCTCCTGTCTATACGCCATTATGGGCAGTCTTTTGGAATGAATCGTACTGATTCGACACTTCTTCCTGTTGTTGTCATTGCGTTTCTAGCAATGAAATCGTCGTTGGGTGGTTGTGCCTATATATATCTGGTCTGCCTTCTGGTAAAGCTGTGAGTTACACATATGGTCGGGTCGGGTCGGGTCAGATATACGTTGACGAGCGTTTGTAGCTTTCTAGTGATAGTAACGGCCACTTTCCACACGCTGCGCCAATATATGGTAGAGGCATGGATTCAACGTTAGAACGAAGCTTGAAGTTTAAGGCTAAAAGACTAGTTTTTTCTGAAAATACCCTGTTCGGGTCTGTCTTCAGACGAGCTAGCACATCCAAGATATTGAAAGCTCTCTACGATCTGCACCGGTTATCGAGCAGCTCAACTTTGACCTGGTGATGGACAACCAAGGCTAATACGCCGCTGTAAACGCTATTAAGTATTGCAGCGCAACGTTCTTCCCAACGTTTAATCTGATCGCTATCAAAAACGAGTAGGGCGTAGTCTAAGGCTTATACCGGGTATAGAGGCAGCGAATACATGACAACTTTCTCGTTGTTCTACGTTCACACCTGTTCGCTGCTTTCTGTGCTGCAGTAGGCAGTGAGTTAGCGAATCTGCATTTGTTACTCACGATACGTAACCACTTTGTGGTGTAGCTGCAATGCCGGGTCTTAGTTGCTTACGTTCGTCGATCGTTATTTGAAATCGTCAGAGTCACTTTCTATGTCTTCTTATAATGCTCTCAGCCCTTTGTGAAAGATGATCCTTTAATTTTTGACGCCCTACGGGCACCTTTAGCGCCCATCTGGGTATTCGGACGTTATCGTGAGATCGTTGAACTTCAGTGTTGCGTGCTGACGGAAACCTCAACTAACAATTGTGATGTCAAAGTAAGAAGCGATAACATGATTCTCAAGGTGTAATAGGCATACGATACAATGATAAGGGGACGATTTAAACGATGTCTTTTCGATACCTGAAACAGGTGAGAAGTATTGGAATGGAATGCAATAGTGGGGAGAGATACGATGATGAGATCCCTAGAGACGGATTGAAGGGCACAGACCAAATATCATAACAGTCAGTAGTAAAAAGACCTGAACGTGGACTCAAGTGCATTATGAAGAGAAAGGAAATACAGCATAGCGATGCAGTAAACCGGTGCGATGGTTGGACAGTCTATGCTACTACTAAAAACTTACAGATGGAGGAAATGGAACCACATCAAAGCAAGCGCGTGGAAAAATAGGCTTTTATCGAAGAAATAGTATGGCGGAAAGATCGTCAAGTTGTCAAAAAGTATAACTTGACGGCCTGCAGAAATCGACGGATTATTTACGATCTTCCGGGTGTGGTTAAAGTCTAAGCAAAGATGATCCTGAACAGAATTAAAGAACGCTTGGGTTTAACTCCGGTCTAGATCTTCCTCCGTCGAACATAGAAAGCTCTTGCTGCTCACTATGCTCATGGAGCAAGAAGTCCGTTTTATCGGTTTTTCAATGATTTCAAGAAGGCTTCCAACAGCGTTGAATCCGAAGCTCTTATGAACATTCTTTCACGGGAGAGCCATTCCTGATAGGATTATCGAAATGCTTAAGGTCAAATACTTTAAAAATTCGAAACAGTTTACAATGGGATATTTAATCACTTTTCCTTTTCGTGGCGATATGAACCGATATAATCGATGTAGCTCTATCGAAAGAAAGTAGTGAAGTACTATGAACAATCATTTCTTATTTACAGGGCTGAGGATCTCAAGCAAATGACTCTAAAATTAAATGCTGAACTAGTGTAGGATTACGGATAAATGCCTAAAAAACCAATGTCCGCAAACATTCGAGTGTTTTCACGAATTTAACAATTGTTGTTGAAGGAATTGAGAAAGCTGACAGTGGCATCATCTTGCCTGACGTGGACGCCGATCTTAATGTTCGGAATAGAATTAGGAGGCAAAATCTGTATTCTGTATGGTGTCGAAATTGTAGAAATATTACGTTTCAGTACTAAGACAAAGTTAGTTGAATTAACCGTCAATCCTTATATGTAGTCAAGGCTGCAGATGTCTCCGTACTATTCAGAAAATTTCTTGTCCAAATCGTATGCCAAACTACTTAACTTCTTCGCAATGAGAATAAATCACGAGGCGAATCAAGTAACAGTGTGTGGGTTACACTTTAAGGCGCGAATGTAACCTCGTTGCGAACCTGCGAATCCATGCAATGTAGTCCATGGATACACTCAAGCTAAAGATCTGGTCGCTCTAGGCATACCACCTTGATCAAAAATTTTCCGAAATTTATTAAGAAAATATAAAATACAAGTTCATTCATCTCAATCTATATTGTCCCCTTCGCACTTATGCCAGCGCTTGATCCAATCCTCGAAACATTTTTTATATTCAGTTTTCGGTATGTCCTTCAGTCCTTCCTGCGATTTTTCAATTACATCTCAGCTGCTGAAACGTGTTCCCCGTAGTGGTTTTTTAATTCGATTGAACAGAAAGAAGTCACAGGGAGCCAAATCAGGTGAATTCGGTTCGGTGGCTGTTGGATGGTATTTGTTGCATTTTTCGTCAAAAAATTACGAATAATGATGGCAGTGTGCGACGCGACGGTGTGTTATCATGGTGCAAAATCCACGAGTTTTCTGCCCACAATTCTAGTCTCTTTCGGCGAATTGCTACACGCTAACGTCTCATAACGTCCAAATAATACTCGTACTCTTTGTTTACTGTCTGCCCTTCTGGTAAAAATTCATGATGCACTACACCGTTGTAATCCATGAAAACCGTGAGCATTGCTTTCTTTTCTGACTGAAAACGACGTGGCTTTTTTGGTCTCGGCTCATTTGGTGAACGCCATTCACTTGCCTGATGTCTGGATTGCGTGTCATCGTCGTACTCATATGGGATCGCATTCAGCCTCGCAAATCATCTCTTTTGCGGCGTCAACACGGTCTCTTTTTCGTATGAAATTGAGATCTTTTGGCACCAACTTTGCTGCTACACGACGGAAACCCAAATAAATAGCCAAAATGCCTTGGATGGATCCATAGGCAATGTTCAACTCTCCGCTATCTCTCTGATGGTTAATTTGCTATAATTGACCAGCATTTCTGCCACTGCGTTCATCATTTCCGATTGACTCACGACCACTTTTGAACCGGTCGTGCCACTGGTAAACGACCGTTTTCCTTAGAGAATCGTTGCCGAAACACTTTTCTAACATTTCCAATGTTCACGCACCATTAAATCCATTTTTTACGCAAAACTTTATACAAGTTCGTTGTTGCAAATTGAAGTTCATTTCTAAAATTGTAAAAAATCGCCAACACACACAGAGATAGATGTACTCTTGGCTGCGTAACTTTTGCAAATGTCAAGCTATGACGCTAGGATTTAGAGGGAATGCCAACAACAGATTTACCAACTTAACAAAAAAAAAAAACAGAACTCAAATCGGAACAACGGGAGTGCCACACTGTGGTGTGGTGCGGGAACTTTTTGATCAAGGTGGTATAGCATACTCAGGTATTTAGCAAAAGCGTAGTGCTCCGTACTGAGTCGTAACGTAGGTTCGGATGGCAATTTACCAAGACCCAGTTAATTCAGCCTTCCGACTGAATTCTGAAAGGCCTTGCATTCTCGAACTGACTTGCATGTCTGGTAGCCCTTATCATGTTAAAGACACTCTTGAACAAGTAGACTTGTCAATGTTTAGTTGGTCTGAAAAAGTGGGTGCAAAAATCCCTCCTTCAAAAATTGAGATGCTTCATCTCTGCAGGAAAAGAAAATTCAACTGGAGCTTACTCGTTCTACGTAACACCCACATTCCATTAAAGAGAGAAACAAAGATTCTTGGAGTTATTTTTACGGGTAACTTGAAATGGGATAGACATACCAAAAAAGTTGTGAATGATTTAAAATCCCGAAACAACGCGTTGAAAATGATATGTTCAAAAAAAAAAAGGACCGCATATGGCACATCTCTTCGAATAGCAAAGGCCCTTGTGGAAGACACACTTCAACACAGCTTAACCATTTTCATGTGGACTACAAAAAAGAACCTTTCAAATATTGACGCAGCTATAAACGACTGCTTTAGAACTCCAACAGATGCCTTTAGATTGACAAACGGTGAAGCCCTAAGATTCGAAGGGGGATACGTATCTTTTGAGCATCTAGCTAAAAGAAGAGCAAACAACCTCATTAGTAAGGCTATAGTTAATCCAACACATCCGTTATTTGAAGCTCTCGGAAAAGTTATTTCTTCAACCAAAAAATTAAAGAAATACTCTGTATCTGCGCTGACTAACATGGTCTCTATATCCCTAGAGCCCCAAATTACCTTCGGAATGGATATAGAAATAGCAGTTGAGAGCCCACCTCCATGGAAACGAAATTCTCTTCAAATCAACAGCTAAATACAAAAACGCAAACACTTCCGACGCTATGTACAAAATGCTGCATGAAGAACTAATCGCTAGTATAAGAGCAGGTAGAATCTTTTACACCGACGGTTCACAAAAAGAAAACCAATGGTGCTCCTATGCTGTAACAGAATGCCAACTTAATGCACAATTCTCTATAGTTCACCAGGCTCAACTTTCAGAATATGCGGACAGTTACAAAGCCATTTCTGTCGCCCAACAAATCTCTGAACGTTCCTTAATCCTAACAGACAACCTGGGTATACTCAGAGGATTAAGCAATGCCACAAATAAATGCCCATCTCTTGAAATTATAAGGAACTGCTTATACCACCACAGAAACATTATACTAGCTTGGATACCCGGGCACTGCGGAATTAAAGGTAATGATGCTGCTAACTCTGCAGCAAAAAACGCCTTTCGCTACCCTCTTATCGCTGAGTATCCTAAATTACAAAACTTTTGCTCATCTTCATAAAAGAGAGCTTACAGAAAACTGGCGAAATTCAGATACTTTTCTTCGAAAACATCAACCCGTCATCACCCGTATCCCGTATAATCTATCCTTAAGTAGAGAAGATTGCATAAAAATATTAAGAGTCAGAGTTGGAAAAACCCTGTTTACAAGCAAACACTTTTATACTCGTGAGGCTCCAGAGGAATGCTCCAATTGTCTGATCTTATGGATAAACAAGATCTCAGCTCAGTATTCAATATTGAGCATAAGAACATTGCTTGCCTAAAAGATTGTATAGGGCGCTAAATTATTGTAAGTATCCAGTACACTATCTGGTTTACCCGACCAAAAGCCCACCTGATCTCACTCCACCAGGGTCTACTACAAATGGCAAAGCAAAGCTCTGCCATAAAATTGGCACCAACAGCACACCCTATCTTGAAGGTCAGAGGCCTCCATGTAAAGACTTCACACCTGAATTTAATAATCGTAAATAAAATGGATAAATAGCCTCCGGGGTGGCCTTAGTATTGATAGTAGAAGTAGTACAATAGATTAAATCTATTCACTGTATTCCAATCAGCCGCCACCACTACAACAAAGGTCTTAATTTGTATCTATTAGCAATTTGTTAAAACAGTTATTGTCCACCACTGGCGGCGATGGCCTAGACCACACGCAAATCACTGGCAGTAACTGCACACTATCCCATTCGAAAAGATAGAACCGCAGCCAACATAAGTCACCAAAGTCGAACTAATCTCGGCTAATCTAGTGAATAAAATTCTCGTAAACAGCTTGAAAAACATCGACTTAAATGGGCACTTTTGAGATACCAAAGTATCTGGATACAACACATTTATCGCGCACATAAACTACTCATACTTATGGGGCTTTGAGAAATTATGAAATTTATTACTGACATAAATAAGTAAAATCAATACACGCGATTGCTTTGGTAGTAGGTGAGGTGATGGTGCCGCCGACGGTAAATACTTTTGAGAAAACTTTGAGACTAAAATATTTTTTTAAAAATCTCGCAACGACGTGGAATTTTTTCCAATAAGTGGATAGAAATTTATGACCATTGACGGGACCAAAAGACAGCCAAGCACAGTGGGTGTTGGCTTGGAATGTGAGCTGGTTTTCACTATTTCTATTGAAAGAAACAACATTGTTGAAATTGCCTTTGCTAGTGATATAAATTTCGACTGGGAATTATAGTTTACAATCCGCCAATCTCCATTTGTATGCAAAAAAAAAATAGGAAAAAAACGACAAAAAAAAAAAGAACATACGAGTGTGTGCTACAGTAATGACAGCTATGACAATAAATCGGAATGAATTGCCCCTAAAGGATTGTGGGAGTTGGTGTTGTGATTAAGTGGTCCATTATGATGTCTTTCAAAGCAAAACAACATCAACTCTTTGGCGAAAATTCATTTGCATTTAAATAAAACTTTCAACCGGTTCAGACGATATTAGCTGAAAAAAGATACACGAGTATAGAACTCACAAGTCGTTATTGGACTTTAAAAGTAAGCTGAAACTGAAAGTTTTTGACAATAAACAATTAAGACTTTCCCACGCTGAAGTAAATATCACCGCCATCCAGGAAGTGCGCTGGACAAAAGGAATACGAACAGAGAGTGACATATCTAAGGTGACTGCTATAGAAAACAAAAGCAAATGTTTCTTTAGGTGCGGATTTGGTACAAGCGACAAAGTAGGGCGAAAAAAACGTGAGGAACGTTGTTTCTACGAACGACAGCCTAGGTATGCCGCTAAATCGTTTTAGATGATTTCTAGGTCAAATTGCGAAAAGAGGAGAGGACATATTTAGTAGCACAATCGGAAAGCAAAACCTACACGAGGCTCACCTTAATATTCACACAGAAATGTGGTAGGTACCTGATCATAAACAGTCTACATATTCCACAACAATGGAGAAATACTAAATACGAGGAGATTTAGCTTTGAATGGATACCACTGGAACATACTGCCATTACCTTTGCCAATCGCATGTCCCTCAACCTCATGTTAATTCCCTTACAACATTCATAAAGTCTGAAGATCGGTGACGTTGATGCTAAGAAACAATCAGGAATGCCGCAACTGGTGGTGCTAATGAACAGGCCTATGAAGCGCTGGAAAAGTTAGCTTTTGAAGCTGAGTTTCACATTTCTCCGCATTCCACCGTTGGCAACAACGCGCATTAGCTATTTTGGCCATTTTGAGGGTTGCAGCATTATATTGGGTCTACAAGTAAGTTTCCAGCGTTTGCCAGAAATGGCGCCACCAGTGGATCCCGGGCAGAAATGTCAGACCCCATGTGTTTTATTTGTAGGTTTTGTATCTGTCAACAACTTTGCAGCGTTATATTTGAGCAGTTCTATCGGTGTCGTACATTTTATCGAGCAAAATCATGGCAAGTTTCCAGTCAAATAAACGTCATTTGCGGGAAGCGCTGCTTTTATTCTGTAATATGGAGAAAAGTGCAGCTGACGCCTATCGTTTGCTTTCGGAAACTTATGGGGCGGAATGTATTGGTGAATCGACGTGCCGCGAGTGGTTCAAACGGTTCAAAAGTGGTGATTTTGGAGTTGAAGACAAAGATCGCCCCGGAAAGCCGAAAAGTTTTGAAGACGAGGAATTGGACGCTTTACTGAATGAGGATCTGTGTCAGATTCAAGAAGAACTTGCTGCATCATTGGGCGTCACGCAACAAGCCGTTTCCCTGCGCCTAAAAGCACTGGGATTCATTCAAAAGGTTGCAAACTGGGTGCCGTACGAATTGAAGCCAAGAGACGTCGAACGGCGATTTTGCATGTCCGAAATGTTACTGCAGCGGTATAAAAATAAATCATTTTTGCATCGTATTGTCACTGGTGATGAGAAATGGATTTATTATGATAATCCTAAACGCAGAAAATCGTATACAAAGTCCGGCGAGCCCGCCCAATCGATGCCGAAACGAAATATTCACGTGAATTAGGTCATGCTCTGCATATGGTGGGATCAAAAGGGTGTCGTATACTACGAACTGCTTGCGAGTGGTGAAACCATCAAACCACCATTATATCGAACCCAACTAATTCGTTTGAAGCGGGCATTAAAAGAAAAACGGCCAGAATATGAGACCAGGCATGAGACCGTCATTTTTCATCACGACAACGCTCGGCCACATGTTGCGGTTTCGGTGAAAAACTATTTGGACAATAGTGGATGGGAAATTCTGCCACACCCGCCTTACAGTCCAGACTTGGCACCATCTGACTACCACTTGTTTCGTTCGATGCAGAACGCTCTTACGGGAATACGCTTCAGCTCAGTAGAGGAAATCAAAAATTGGCTCGATACGTTCTTGGGTTCGAAAGACGAGAAATTTTTTTGGTCCGGAATTCATAAATTGCCAGAAAGATGGGGGAAAGTTGTAGCTTCCGATGGACGATACTTTGAATAAAGCATTGTAACTATGTTTTCATAATAAAACTTCAAATTTTGGGAAAAAACGCTGGAAACTTACTTGTAGACCCAATACGTAATGTAGCAGACCTACTTACGGGGGACCCAATTTCATTGTTCGACTTCGACGCACGCAATAACAAGGCCAAAAGAAATAACAATTTTTTAGATATGCAGATGGGATTAGAGTAGCATAGGAAACGGCTTCTGGCATCGCAGACCCAGACCTGGCACCTTCAGACACAAACATGTCCTTCCAACAAGAAATTATAGTTGTCCTTGGTGCGCTAATGAGAACGGGATCAATATCTTGTAGGAATATTGCCACCTACCAGAGCCAGACCGCACTTAAGGCATCGGGATCTACTAAAACAATTTTAAATTTGAACTACTCTGTGCTGTACTCAATGCATTGTGGAGGCAGAATCGAACGGAACTGTGGTGGACACCAGGATACTGCGGTATAGAACGAAATGAGCTATTGTAGTTGATGAGCTTGTGGGAAGAGGTAAGGAGATAAAAAGGAATCAGGTGTAGATATTAAATCCATCTTTATACATAAATAAGGGTAGGATTAGGAGTAAAAGGCCAAACCAGATCTACATACATACGGGTACATATTTGAGATGGTCCAATCTATTTTTTACAATTAGATCGCGCTCAAGGAATTGCTTGCATACAGCGCGGGCAAAGGAAAATCAGGGAGGTATCGGTGGACGTTGGTTTTGGAAGGTTATAATGAGTAGGAAATGAAGAGCTAGGCAGGGCATTCTATAAGCGAGTTGTACGGTTCAAAAACGAATCACGACATTTTAGAGTACGTCCGAAAGTGAGCTTGAGGGTATACTGATGAGCATTCATAGCAAGACGTGTGTTATGGTTGAAGGTTTGAAGGGGCGGAATGCTGGCGATTTCAGTGGAGTGCTGGTAGTGGACATAGCGATAAAACAAAGTGAGACACGAGACATTACGACAGTGTTCAGGGGTGTCAATTGACTGACTGATATTGGTATCACCTATGACTTTTATCGCACGGTTTGGAATCCTACCTGGCAGGTGCAGAGATGTTTTAGGAGCACCTGACCAGATGTGGGCATTGTACTCCAATTTTGGGCGGATGGACTTACGCAGTGGATTTGCCAGTGTGGAAGAACACCTCTTCAGAGGAAGGGGAGATATACCATCTGGACCAGCGGATTTATGTATGTTGAGATCTTTAAGTACTCTTGCTACTACACGAGTGCGAAAGTGGATTCGTCCCATTGAAGATTCGACGCACTCAAGTGTAGGCGGAGAAAAAGCGCAATCTGGGAGTGTTGAGCTGGCCGCAAAGTGGGCAACAAGCAGATTGGCCTTGTCCAAAGAACTGACAGCTGGAATGTCATTGTAAATGAGCTATGAGATGGAGGATGAAGCAGCATTTCTGATGTTTTTGACAAATGACCAAAAGCTTTTACTACCTTTGGGACATTGTAGTATTTTTTGCCTCAACTTTTGGTCGTATTGAAATTTCACACGCTTGAGAAAGACGTTGCAGTCATTCCTGGCTCGTTTAAACTTTTTTCGGTTTTCCTCTCTCGGATTGGTCTTGATGGACCGAAAAAACACTTCTCTAACATTGACAGCCTCTTTACAGCTTGTGTCGTACCATGCTTTTTGTTTTGGTCTGATCCTCTTAATCCGATAAGGGATAAAGGATCTCATTCCAAGGAGAATTTCGGTGTCGGTGATCATATCAGCAGCGGCATTAACGTCGTTATCGAGGAAACATAACGACCAGTTAAAGTTCCTAAAGAAGGTGTTAAAGCCGCTCCAATTGGCTTTCTCATATTGCCATACGTTCCTTTCAAAAATCTTTTCTCTAACTGTGTGGTAGGTATACGAGGAAATAGCTGATATGATGCAGTGCTCCGACGAACCTAGAGGGGATAACACATTGGCCTTGTATTTGTCAGGATGGCACGTTAAAAACAATTCCAGAGTATTGGCGGTATGACTATCAACATCTGGTATTCGTGTGGGCTCTTTTATAAGCTGTGCCAAGTTATTTTCCGCAGCGAAGATCTCAAGACACCGTCCTTCGGGTCTTGTCTGTCTAGAATATCGAAGCCACCCAGAATTGTATATATTGAAATCGACTGTAATAACGATGTCTGTTGACAGATGAGTATTCTTTTTGGATGCCAGCTTAAAATTCACTCAACAAATCATTCGCCTGCATCCATTCCGTCAGACGCTGAAGGATAACTACTGTGAATATCTTCAGAATTGCATTCAAAAAGGAAATACTCCGATAGTTGTGTCCCCGTTCTAAAATAAGGGAAGGACTATGTTTCTTCTTTCCGGCACTACTCCAGTATTCGTATTCTAAATAAAGTTATACGTATGTGCGAGTTTTTATAAGAATTACTCTGTGGCGTGCTTGAAGAATTCATATGGTACACGGTCTTACCCAGGAGCCTTATTTCAACTGCAGCCATTTATTATGATTTTAATCTCCTGGACTGAGATCGACCTATCAAGCTCTGGGTAGTGCATACACGATTTGATTGGAGCGCTCGAAGTGTGCAGCTAATACTCCAGCTCCTTAATTGTAAGATAGTACCTGGTTCTAAAGAAGAGCAAGTCTGAGATTCTTACCACCTACAAATAGGCGAATGCATTTTATTGACATCTTTCTGGTGATAGGCTGCATCGTACCACGATTGACGTTTTCTGAGCCTTCTCGATGACTGAGAAGAATTCGCCCCTGCTTTGGTGCATGGCACTAGTACATCTTTCCCCTGAACAAACTGAAGAATAGGTCAAGATTGGTTTGATGTCATATCATTGGTGCACTGAATCTTATAATGACTATTAAATAAGGAAATAAGTTGACTTTCATGTCGTCTACATTAGGGTGTCCCAGGCTATAAGGGTTAAATTTTTTTTTTTAGATAGAGATACGCATACCTTTTTTTTTTTTTCTATTTGACCCAGATAAGTGAAATATCAAATATTATTGCGATCGGATGACGATAACCCGTGCCGACTTAACGCCAAAATCTAAACATAAAAATTAGTATGGAGCAATGGAGGGAAAAGCAAAACTCATTTATTTTTGAAATAAGGCATCCGGTATTGGACTTTATTATTATATTAATTGTTGAAAGTAGGTTAATTATTTATTAATTTTCTTTTTAATGTTTGTTTTTTACAGTCAGGATACTTTTGTCGATGTTCTTGTACGCAACGAAATAAAAATTGCTTTTGCTCCTCTTGAACAGTTAGCAGGCCGTGAAAATCTTGCATCAACTTGACTGCTCTTTCAGCAGAGTCATTAACTGCTTTCAGTTTTAATAGCTTGCTTTTAGCATGTTGGTACGAAGCATTTTTAAGCCACAAAGAGGGGCACTCGTGGAGAAAAGCACCATCAATTTTCAATCGACTAAATAAGGACTTGCTTTTGACTGAAACAAAGTCATCGATGTTTTTTTCTGAAAACAAAAAAAGGAGGATTATTGATATAATTTTTTAGTTATGTAAATAAAAAAGTTAAAAAAACAAACTTAATTTTCAAACTTACCATAAAGTCTGCCACAAAGTTCTTCTTTCGATGGAATGTAGCATTTACCATAGGCAGATGGATATTCTTTGGCTAAGTTAGCAACCATTTTGACTTTCGTTTCTTGGCTTACATCATCATCAAATAGAGACAAGATAGACACTTCGTCTGTCAAGTACCACAAATGCAAGCAAAACTTCTGTAATGCTGCTTTCGAGATGCTTTCATCTATTGTTTCATAAGATTTTATAGCTTTCAGAAAACACAAATCCTGGTAAGGTGCTTTTACTGCTAAAATGCATTGCAACCAAGGCCTAACGTATATTGTCACGATGAACAGGCAGACGTCTAACAGAGCTTCTTTATCTTTGTTAGAAATTCTTAATTGATCACCAAGTAACGATATTTTTAATGAGTAAATCGCTCTCGCCATCCATCGAGCTTGGTGCATGGCACCTGGAGGCCGGATCTTAAATTTTTTTTCTGCATCGCCGCCAAGAAATATTATTGAAAGTTCGATTAACTCTCTGTAATCATCCCTAGTAATTTCTTTAGTTAATTCAATTTGGTAAAAATCGATAAGTCTGTTGATCTCAGAAACATTCAAACATGATAGCTTTTCTGTACAGCTCTGTATTTTCTCGGGATCGACATTCTTCCAGTTCTCTCGAAATTTCTTGAACATTGGAATGTCTGGGCTTGTGGTAACTTGGCAGATTTTTGCTTCAAACACGCTTTTTAGTACTAATTCGTAGACGTGATGGCGGCAAGCAAAAATAATCATTTCCCTGCCTAGTTTCTGTGCGAGAAGTACACAAGTACCATTGATTCGACCAGTATTTGAAACAGTCGTATCACAACACAAAATCTGCACTTTATCCTCAAGATTCCAATCAATTATAGCATTCCAAAGTACCTGGGCCTGTTCCTTTCCTGTAGAGTTATCCAACTTTGGTACAGCGATAAGTTGTTCTTTATCGTCAAACGTTATAACTATCGGCAGACGTTCTTCCTTAGATTTGCGTGAATCTAAAGCCGGCAAAAGTTTACCATCCCAGTGGAGTGTTACAATATCCGGAACCTGGTTTTGAAAATTAACCTTTATGGCTTCCGCTCGCTCTTTTCGCTTTTCCGTACGAACCCTTTGAATAGTGGACTTGCTTATAGGAAATTCGTCTGTGTTATGTCCAAGAGCTTCAATAGTTGCTTCAATAATAAACACAGCATCTCTCACACTCAATTGACACCGATCTAATGCTGCCACTAATTTTGGAGTGATAAAATTCTTCCTCATAACAGTTTTATTTATACTGGATTCTGTTTTGGTTAGGTTTGGCAAAATTTCCTGTAAATCCATCAATTCTGAATCAGGCGACAAACTTTCTTGTAGCGGGTCATAAGATGATGTTGAAGGAGCTAAGGATGAAAAATATTTAGCACGTCGTTTTTGCTCCTCGACGTTTCTAAGGTGCGCTCTTTCTTCTTTGTGTGTTTGTTTTTGGTCAACTCCGGCTAAATGACCAGGTCGGCCTG
The DNA here is from genome assembly GCA_963966105.1 of Volucella zonaria. Taxonomy (NCBI): domain Eukaryota; kingdom Metazoa; phylum Arthropoda; class Insecta; order Diptera; family Syrphidae; genus Volucella; species Volucella zonaria. The sequence continues at coordinate 135,813,328 of OZ014531.1, forward strand.
GTTCTCTTTGGCGCTGCAAAAAAATCCTATCTTCATCTATCTTTATTAATTGAAGTGCATCCGCATGTGCAATGTCAAACAAATTGTTTAAGTTTGTAACAAACTCATGTCGACGCTGCTCAAACACGTTTTTTGTTTTGTTTGCATTTTTTTGCAAATTTCTCCAAACTTGATACAATGTAATTAATTTTTTAACACAATTAGGTAGAGATCTTGTCGGGATACGGGCCTTTTCCCAATAAATAATGCACTCACGAATAGTAAGATTTGCGCTCTCATTGACACTTAAATTCACTTCACGAATATTATAGAACAAAACTGCCAGTGCTTGCCCATTAGAGGGAAGTTTTGAACCAGTAATTTGATGTTTAACGTTCCCTATTAAAAATATATCCTTTCTACAACTGCGTAACTCCACCGACATGTTAACAGAACGAGAACAATGTGTTTACTAATAAAATAAACATGCAATAACAAGTTATCGATATGTTATTACTCGCGTGCCATGCCTTGCAAGTACTGACATGTTTAGATGCAAGTCGGCACGGGTTCCTCTGGTTCAAAGTACATGAAACTTTATTTACTATTGTTTTGACAGTATTCGAATAAAATAAGAGGGTATGCGTTACAAAAATTTAAACTTGATTTTTTTGGGACACCCTAGTCTACATACTTGAGCCGCTTTCATGTCGTCTACATACTTGAGCCGCTCTCCACGAACCAGGCAGTAGTCAATAACAGTTGCAGGTCCCCTGATGAAGGTGAGATGTTCTTCTTTATCGTTTTTCTAAAAAATCGCCACAATGATCTGGAGGGGAAAAATGTGCTAACACTGACTTTTTTAGAAAAGAAGCTGGAAATTGCTACTCCATTTTTGGTTTTAAACCAACATTTTGTAGAAATGAAGGGATACTTCTAAATAGAAAGAATGGCAACACTTTCAGCTCAATCTTGGGATCATTAAAAGCTGTACACTTACGATCACGTAAATTGCAGATTTGGGTCAGAAATGTCAGTTTCTACATAAACTACAATAGAGGCCGTGACTCAGGTGTTTCTCCTACTTCTCTATTTAGCTATAGTAGTCCTCTCGTCCGTAACAGAGTCCGAAAACATTGTCGCTATCCGTGAGAGTGTGCAGAAGAATCCAAGGCAGTCGATTTCGCGTCGCTCATAAGAACTCGGCTTTTCGCAGACCAAAACTTGGCGAATTTTGCGTCGCCAATTGGGCCTGCACCCGTACAAACTGTCCCATTAGCTGAAGGTAAACGACCATAGACAACGACGTGTGTTCGCTGAATGCGTTCTGGAGCAGTTGGAAACTGACCCTAATTTTCATTGAAAAATCATCTTCAGCAGTGGGGCTCATTTCTAAATGAATGGGTACGTCAACAAACAAAATTCTTAAATTTAGGACGATACCAATCCACATGAAATCCAAGAGCGTCCAATGCATCCCGAAAAAGTCACTGTTTGGGGTGGATTTTGGGCTGGCGGTGTCATCGGTCCTTATTTCTTTGAGAACGACGTTGGCCAGGCCATCACCGTCAACGGCGAGTGCTATAGGTTGATGATTACCAACTTATTTTGACCTGAAGTGGATGATATGGACACCAACGACAAGTGGTTTCAACAGGACGGCGTTACGTGACCCACAGCTCACGCCACATTGGAAATTCTGTACGAAAGATTCGAGGACATGGTCACCTCACGTGGAGGTGATGTGAACTGGCCACCGAGATCATGCGATTTGACCCCGTTAGAGTTTCTCTTATGGGGTTTTCTGAAGTCCCAGGTCAACGCGAATAAGCCACAAACCACAGCGGCCCTCGTAGCCAACAAAACCATGCCATCGGTCAAATTCAGCCTGACTTATGCGCCAGAGTCATGGAAAATTGGACATTTCGGATGCGCACTACCTAGAGAAACCGCGGCGGACATTTGAACGATGTTATACTGCATACATAATGGCATCGATAGGTCTTTCAAGCGAATAAAAAATTTCGATGATATCTCACACACACTTTGTTTTATTTAATTTTAAAGATAGGAAGCGCTTAGTGAAAGACCCTTTATATACAACAAAACTAAAATAAAACTAGATATAAGTCAATGTTACTATTAGCTCCGTTCGAAAACGCATGGTGCAATCGCCCGCTTGATCAGACCGTGGCAAAGAATTCCAAAAGCAGTGAGTATTAACTAGAGACCGTTGCCCCGAGGAAGGACTAGAATAAGGCGGATGAAATAGATGACATGATTTGATAATTAGAGATTCGGTCAAAACGTTTTAGGCCAAAAACATAACGCACTGTGGTAATGGATGCGATATTAAGTCTTCGTCGGCTGTTAGCATCACAGTTGCAAAAAACTTCGCATCCATATGTAAGAACGGTGATGACAAGAGTTTTCGCTAGCAAAATGCGTCTCCTAAGGGACATTCAGAGCTGGCGTAGCACTTCATGTCACAGTCTTATTAAATAGTATGTTCAGATTTCTCGCAGTTTCGACATATTCAACTTTAGAACCACAGAGCAAAATGTCAGGAAACTAACAAAGGTCTAAGTGTGTTTTTACTGATAACAATGCAAGAGGGTTTAGGAAGAGACCAGTTTTCTTCGACTTCGAATTTCGCTAAGTCGAGGCTGATGGAATTTGCACATTCTGCTATTAATCCAAGTAGACAGCTGTGATATAATTGCACGTCATCAGCATTTACACAGAGTAGGGCCATGGTATTAAGGAAGGATTTTCATTGGTATAAAGAGAGAAAAAACCTGGCCCCATGATCGAGCCCTGAGGAACACTTCTAGAAGTATAAAAAATTTCAGACGAACTATCACCAACTGATACAGCTTGTTTACATAATTTAAGGTATGGTAGAATATGAGCAATTTGTTGGTTTATGATGTTGAAGATGTTTTGACCTTTTAATACGTCTTGTGGCCGCCTTTAGCTTTCATAAGGGATTCGAGCCTGTTTGGCATTGAAACGTAAGGGCTGGTGATATACTCCTAGCTGATGTCAATTTCTTTGTACCAACCTTTTTGATGTGAGTTCTTAATCCCTGCAAAATTTCTGGACTTTTTATTTTTATAGGGTTCACATCAGGACTATTTCCGGGGCAATGGAGTGACTTTATCTCCAGTTCTTCTTTATAACTTTGGACCTATGAAAACAATTAGTTAAAATCGATTAAAAACACCATAAAAAGTGATAAAATCGTCCTGAAACAGTACACCAGTATTGTACTACCTCACTTTGCCGATAGTGGGAACCACTCCATTTTCTCTAACCTCTTTGCACTTTAAAGCATTTATAGATCCATCCAACCAAACAATGACACCATCAGACCTCTTTAGAAGAGCTACAACAGAACCCTTCTTCAGGTCGAGATCGCATTGTAGTCTTTCCAACTGAAAATTTCAGGTTTAATTTGGACTCAACTGAGAAGATGACTACTTGCCAGTACAATTCTGTCTTTATCTTGCCTATTCCAGATGGCTTTTCTTAATTCTTGGCGTAAGAAGCGATTTTTTTTGCCGTCTTGTAAGCAAACAAATCGGCTTCGTTACGCTGTTTTTGAACTCCTGTCATATAGATGTCTATCCCAATGATTATCACAATAACTCTCCTTACTTGTGGTGCAGTAAAAATCGGTTCCTCAATGTTGTCTTCTTTATATGGAGGTCGATTCTTACAATAGTGCATCTTTTCCGCTCGAAAACACCACTTTCTTGGGATGTTGAATCCTAATTGAAAAGAAATTTCTCTCATCGATTCACGTTCTTCCTTAAAAGCAAGACTTTGGCCCTTTTCAAATTTTCTTAACTGCCTCCTGTTTATCGCGCACTTTTCACTTCACAGTCAAAAAACGATTAACTACTAAGAATCCTAATTACTCGTTATTGAGTTTTTCTTGCTCAATAAGAAAAAACGACGTAGGGTAGGACAGAGTCAACATTTTCTATTTCACTAAAGGCGGCTTGTGTTATGCATCTTAGTGCAGATATACCAACAATTCAATTAAATTTAATTTTAACCATCATGTTAATGAGTGGAGAAATGTCATCTCTAGGATGACAAGGAAGTTCGTCATCCTGATCTTGAAAACTATGAAACCAGAAGATCGGAAGAAGGTATAAATAAATATTCTGCGAGGGAGGAAACAGTGGCATGAGTTGAAACTTAAAACAATTCTCGAAAAGTAGACACGATGATTAATTTTTCTCAACGACGTCAATTTCTAGAAACGTCTGCTTAATTCATCAGAAAAGTATTAAGAACTCGATTTGTGAAACCCTTTATTCCTTTATGATTGTCTCTTACGAAATTTATGTTACACAAGTCCGACATTCTTCCATTCACGGACAATTGTTTTTTCCTTAATTGCTATCTCCTCTCACTTTTGTTGCTACTTTTACTTTGACCATAAAATTTGATTGGCCCCAGTCAGCCGTGACCACAAACTTCTCTGTGTATCTCTATCTATTTCAATTTGATTCACGAATATGCTTCATAAACAAAACAAAAAAAAAAAAGAATCCCACGCAAAATTACAGATTCCGTCATCGTTAATACTGACAGACAGTGAACTCAAAAAAAAAAGCCAAAAACAGATGTTACAAGAAGATTTTTTACATTGCACAACAATGTAACTGGCAACAAAATGGCAAAAAAAGCGATTACTCTAGGCCAAAAACAAGCCTTGAGCCCAGAGGCAAGACTTTAGGCGTCAAAACCCATGAATGACACACAAAAACCGGAGACAATAAAAGTCCCGGCGAGCCAAAATTACGACGCGATTATGCTACCAAAGGCGATTATTGGACAAAGATTTTTATGGACTGTAAAAATGGATTTTGTAGTTTGGTCTTGGGAGCACTTTCGCTATCGAAATAATGGCACCGCTAATAGATTGTCTTCCAGAAAGTGTTTTTTTTTTCCTGCTCTTTTTTTATAATTTTTTTTTTTTTGTCGTATCGGACGGAACTATGCTCCGATAGATCCCGCAACGTAGAAATGGTTGACTAAGCTGTTTTATTTTTTGAATTCGTTTGTTGTGTTTTTTTTTTGTTTTTTTGTTTTTTAAGTAAAACTTACCCCAACACGTTGGACAGCATTCGCCAATTCGTGGTGGCATGATTTGATTTGTGTCACATTGTGTGTAGCATTTCATTGTTGTTTCGGTGATGACACTCGCTATGCATTTGTAAGTGACGCAAGGATTCTCTGGATCTGTCCATTCAGCACCGCTGGAATAGGTGACGCCTTTGAATACGCAACCTAGAAGTAGAATAAGAAATACATTATGATTTGTTAACAGGCTAAAAATGATGTACTCCTAGCCTAAAGTCAGTATATACTCGTAGTTGGTAGTTTAAAATCGAAACAAACCTCGATCTACAACAGTGACATAAAAGACATAAAGAAGGCCGAAGCACTTACAATATTTAGCTACTGGGAATTAGCAGAAAATTAACGAGACATGGATCTTTGTATCTCCTATTGCTACTTTCCCCAGTGCAGGATTGAAAATAAATGCGCTGTATCATAAAGGACATATTGTGGTAGACGTAGACATAATCATGGGGGCTATTGCTTGCTTTAAGCTCTACAGGACAGGAGGTTTGCCCATCATGCTGAAAAGGACGAAATTGCACATCACACCAGGGCTAGCTAGTACGGCAAATCACTCAACGGTGAAAAAATACAGACCTACAAGTCTCAGTTTGTTCCTTTTAAAGTATTAGGAACGGCGCGCAGACAGTGGCCCTTTTCGCCTTTTTTTGCTTAGAAATATCATAAACCTTAAACGAAAGAAGATATCGTGACAGTTGTTTTTTTTTAACGCTTAAAGGATATTCCCAAGGCTATGAAATTACAGAATTTTGAGAAAAAAAATGTTTACAGGGTGTTTCAGAAACTTTTGTTGAAATAAAATAATAAATAAAAGTGTAATTGGTTTTTTTTTACTGTGAATCAAATCAAAGCGCTATACTTCCCCTCCAAACCAAATCGCTCTAACACAAAGGGATGCAAGTTGACCAACCTGATTTTTATGTATATATTTATAAATATATAGAAACCAATTGCCTGTTGAGTTTAGGTCGGACCTTGTTTTTTTAAACTCAATCTAAAGTCTAAAAAGTGCGCCGAAAATAATATTTCAAAAAAGATTAAATTAAATAGTTTTAAAAAAATTATAAAAAAAAACTGATTCCTATTTTGAACTCACAAATGAACAGGTAACTCAAATAAAATAAAAAAGAAATAATTTTTTGAAACGCTTTGCCTAGTTTTTGCACTCAAATCCAAAAAAAAAAATTTACAAACCGATTTTTAGGTGACCTTAAAAATTACTCAACTTTGACTGGCTCTACAAGCAAAACTATTGATCTAAATTTTTTTCGATTACCAGAGCTCCAAATATTTGTTAATCCAGTGTTTTTTTAAAAAAAATTGTCATTATGGACCTACCCGAATATTGAATTCTATAAGCACTTTTGCCTAAATGAGCCACTGTGCGGCGCCCAAGAGTATTTTCATCCAGCATAAAGCAGGACTAAGATGATCAGTGTCTTGTAACGGGTGACCAGTTGTCAAAGTTACCAATGACATCCAGGCATCAAAATATTCAGTAAGGTTTGACATTTCATCATGCATCGTTTTACGCTTGCCGTTGGAAATACGCAACGTGAATTTCGTCATGAGGTCGGTCACCATCATGGCGTGAGCCATGGATTTTGAGCCACCCACTAGGCAGAGATTCGTGCAAAATGAAGACAACATACGTAACAAAGAAGACCCAGAAATATTGATTGGACAGCGATCAGCACCCGGCTTATTTGCGGTTGAAATCGGGCGTATTTCCATATAAGATTGGGCTAATGCAAGAATTGGAGCCGAACGACCATAGATATTGCTGTGAGCTCGCCAATTGGGTGCTGGAAATGTTGGCCGGATATCCGAATTTTGGCCAGAAAATCATCTTCTCGGACGGGGCCCATTTTTGGTTCAGCGGCTATGTCAACAAGCAAAATTGCAATTATTAGAACGAACACAATCCACAAGTGTTCAGCCAAGCATAAATGCATCCACAAAGACTGACTTTTTGGTGCGGTTTATGGCATGGCGGCATCATCGGACCTTATTTCTTTCGAAATGAGGATGGAGACACCGCTACCGTCAATGGTCTCATGTGTAGAGCGATGTTAACCGAGTTTCTGTGATCAGAGCTCGATAACGTCGATATATCCGAGCTGTGGTGCAAATAAGACGACGTTACATGGTATGCAAGCGACACAACGCTTGGAGTTGTGAAGGAAAAATTTGGCGAATGGGTCATCTCACGGGGAGCCGCCGCGATCATGAGATTTGTCACCACTCGATTATTTGGGTCTACGTGAAGCCCTTAGTCTACGCTGACAAGCCAACCGCTTTGGACGAGCTGGAGGCCAACATCCGACATGCTATTGCCGTAATAACACGGCACATATTGGACCGAGTCATCAAAAATTGGACCGACCGACCAGAGAAGCCGAGGCTGCCATTTGAATGAACGTAGCTTCAAAATGAGGACAGGATCAATTTTATATTTCACTACTCAATTACCTCAGAAAATCCATGACTAGCAATAGTAATTTTTCGCATGATTTCCAGTATACATATACTCGTATTGTGACATTTTTTCCAATTTTGTTTTTGCATTACTTTTTTACTAAATCCAAAAAAATGATTTGGAGTGATGGAAATCTTTATTTGGACCTTTACAATTGTTTCTGTGAAGTGGAAAAGATGATATCCGCCAAGTGGCTGCCGTTAGTGTTGATATACATTTGTGACCGTTTTATCGCATTTTCCATGACTTTCTGCAAGAGTTCCGACAAAAAACCCGCGACTTTAAGTAGCCCCAAAGAAAGAAATCTGGAATGGTTAAATCGGACGATCTTGCTGGTCATGCCAAATCGCCAAAACGGGAGATTACGCGACCAGGAAACGCTTCCTTCACAATATCCATTGTGGCTCGTGCTGTGTATGAGGTTGCACCATCTTGTTGAAACCACATGTTCACCAAGCCCCGCTCATCCAATTCCGGAAGTAAGAAGTCGTTTATCATGGGCCTGTAGCATTCGCCAGTAACAGTGACCATATTGCCGATGGCGTCCTCAAAAAAATACAGCCCAATCACTCCTCTCGCATGAACGCCGCACCACACAGTGGCTTTTAGAGGATGTAATGGCCCCAGAAACGAAGATTTTGGTTATTGACGTAACCGCTTAAGTGGGAATGCGGCTCATCGCTCATGATGATTTTCGACACAAAATCGTCCTCTTCGTTGTTGAGATTGAGGATGGCTTTACAGTAATTCACACGCGACTGACGGTCAGGAGGCACTGTTTGCACTTTGTATAGGAACATGTGTAAGTCTTTCGCTAAAATTCGCTGTAGAGTCCGTCTGGTGATGCCCAATTGCGTGGCCCGTCGTCTGGTTGATATTTCTTCGTTCTCAACGACATCGGCAGCCACAGCCGCGATATTTTCGGCCGAACGAGCAGTCCGGTGGCGGCTATGCCCTGCATGGTCTCTTGTGGTTCCATTCTGCTCGGTTCGAGTAGCTAAGCGCCGGAATGTTTGACCAGTTGGCGCGACACGATTAGGAAATCGACGTCGAAATTCACGGTGCGCTAACACCATTAGATCAAAAACATCGACACAATTATTCCACGCTCTTGCGGAGTATAGCACTCCATTGCTTGCCTGTTTGTATACTGCAGCTGTCTAGTTCACAAATGTCAGATATGATTGACGTACAACGCCATTTGTAAAAATTATACCATCTTCCGATAGGGTGATTAATTCTGCGCCACCTTGTACTTTGTTTTTGCTTCGTTGACGGTTTTTGCATCTTTGCCACTTCTGTTTCAATAGTCACAAACGCTCCATTGGTAGATCGCTGTGTTTTGCCCATTTTATGTCGATGCCGTCTGCATTCTCTGCATTTTATGTCGAGAAGAAGCTGCATTCTCTGTTGGATCATGTTTGCTGTCAAATGCTGAGAGCACGATAATCGAGGATTGTCGCACTGGAAATGGACCCTCAATGTTGTTCTCTAAACGAGTAAGAAGAAGCTAGCGGATATCACCATTCATTTTCAAAAGGTAGATTTATACCTGAGCGCTGTCATGGAAGGAATACATCTGAAAACCACCAAGTTGCTGCTGGGTTTTTGATAACATTAAGGAGATTTCAGAATACAAGAAATACGCATCATCCATCAGCATTTGTAATGACCATGTCTAGCCAGCCAGTCTTACAGTCTCATATGCTTCAATGCCCTGGACAACAGTAATACTATTTTCACCATCATGTGCATCGATAATGACAATTTACATAAGAGGATAGGGGTTTACTCAGAGATCATGGCCATCGTCAATGTCCCGGCTCTAACACATAGTATATCATAAGTGCCCTTAGATTTTAGTACAACTATCTGAATACCCTTGAGTTCTTTAATCTCCCTTCGATTTATGGAAGTTGATCGGCCCTATAAGCAACCTTGACTAAAGCAATAAAAGAGATGTGGTACTGACCAAAGACTCAAAGGTTTAAGTCTAACTTTCCCCAACAATGACAATGTTAATCACTTACTAGTCCTTCCATTATTTTTGAAAACTTTCAGGAGGATATATCGGAACCGCCAAAAATTGTACCAAAGGAGGTGAATGCCAGCCAAAAAATAAAAAAATGGGGCCAAAACACCAAATTATCTAAAGTACCAGACAGAGTTTTTGACAAGATACGTTAGATTGAAAGGCGTGTTCTGGTTTTAAGGTTCATATGTCCGTGGTAAATGTATTTGATGTATTTGTTGGTTGGCTCTCACATCTCATCGAAGCTAGAGTGCAAAAAGTTCTCTGCCTACGCCGCACTATTATTACAAACGAGACTAAGATGTATCTTGACATATTCTGTGGGCTATAAGTAAACTAAACACCTAAATCTAGGCATGTATAAGAAATCTTCTGTCTCTCAGAAGACCTGTCCCTGGACAACTTACAATCAACTTGATGCTTCAGTGGACAAACCTCCGTTTAAACATACAATCCGCTTACCTTTACACTTTCGACAGCACGTATCCGATGACTTTGGATCCAGCAAATAGCAATCGTCAATCGGTGGACAGCTCTCCTTATCACAATTAACAAACCCATTCTGAAAATAGAAAAAAAAAATTAAATTGTAATTAAATTAAATTGCACATCATAACTGCCACCCATAATTGGGCGGCAAAGACAAAATAACAACAACAGCAGCAGCAACAGCAAAAAGATAGTAAGTGCAAGAAAAAAAAAAGAAAAAATGAAAAAAATTGCCACCCATTAAATTTGAAATTCTTAACACCACACGCCAATTAAATGAATACATCGTTTGAAATAAACAATCTGAAGCCACCTATCACACCTCTTGACGTCTACTTAAATATCAATCATTTTGGAACACACAAGGTTTGTTGATATTTTGAGATTTTGAGAACGCCTGCCACCTATCCAGCTTCTAATCAACTTAATTGCAATCCACCAACGGACACATAAATCTACACAAATCTATAGATTTACGAGCGCAAATCCATTCGATGGATAGTCGATGTTCTGTGAAAAATCAAAATTTCGAATGATCTTCCAAGTATCTGTACGAGTATGTACGAATATGTTACGTATACGATCGATCTGTGGCTCGTTTCGGTTAGATGTTTTCCAATTTGCAACAATGTTACTGCAAGCACAGTGTTGTTTGGCTTGTGTGTCTTTCGTCGTTTAGATTGATTGACCAAAGGCTGGTATATATTGCAAATGCAGATACAAGGTGACTACCTAACGATCATTCGACTGATCATAGCAATCCATCGGCACATGAAATTGTCGTCAGATATAATTAGTGGTTTTCGGTTTCAATATTGATTTAAAGCATATTCAATTAAAAAAATTTCTGTACTCGTCGATGTAGATATATGTAAATGCTCGCACACTCGTACATCTTAATATGGGGACGTAATGGGGGAGCGGCTTCATTCGCTCCATAATTAAGGTGGCGGTAATTAGATGTTATTAGCCGAGTAAATGTTGAAACGTGATATTGAGGTAAAAATGGTTTTAGAAAAGTCTTACGAATTTATGCATCTCGTTGGTTGACAGATAAAGTGCCACAAATGACAAGATTAAGGTGCCTGTCCGAACATTAAGCGGTGAAGCAAGACGTCCGATTTATTCTTTGTTAGTTTCAGAGTAGTCGATGTTGATTATAAATAATTCCCAGCATTCTTGCTCTTTAAAACTCTTGTCGAGCACGTGCCTAAAAAATAAATTTTTCTTTTTCCGTCCACAGATACATTGCACTTGCGACCGTTTCTTTCAAGGAACGCTGTTGAATCAACAGGTCATGATATACCTTTAGGCACAGAAATTTCTCAATGATCGGCTGTAAGGTTTTTCAAAGCAACAGGTTCCCTGGTGACTTGCTGGCATTATTCGTCGAAAAGTGGAAGTAACCTCTGCGACTAGCACTTGATATTTCAAACGCAGAAGGCGTGAATTGAAAATTATCCTTCGAATTACATTGAGTAGTTGTAAGTCTGATTTTCACAAAAATAAATTCTAGAATACCACAGGGTTCCGTTCTAACCCCTTTACTCCTTTTTTATTTTCATTTCTTTAATTTTCTTGTAATCCATTATATTGCTTTGGGGATGACAATACTGTCTGCTTTTTAAATTCTTTCGGGGATTTACGCCAGCGGTTTTCGGCTGTAGAACAGAAATGGCAGAAAAGCAATCAAAATTGTTTGAAAAAAAAACTTAAAAGTGGGGCTCATATTGTGCAATCATTTGGGAGGCCACGTCACTGACTAATATCCCTTGCCTTACCTAGTTCTATTGTCATTTTCACCACCAGTGATTGACGCTCGGCTTGCTTTTAATAATCATCAACTTCCCTTAGATCCTATCTTCGGACATTCTCTGCAATACCGTGATAATTTTCTAAACCAAACAATTCGTTTATGAAATAACTTACTGAACACTTTATCCGTAGTAACCAAGTATGTCGGTACGCGTTTGTTGCCTGGTGGACGGCCTTAGACTATGCAGACAATTGCAGCAAACTATGCAGAGTCCAAAGAACATCATGTCTATACATCAGCCCTACGTTCTACTTCCTCCGCAGCATTAGATATTCTGTTTCACTCGACACCCCTCGATATCTTCAGCAGGCAAGTAGCTGCGACTGTAGCTATTCGCCTTATATCGACTACACAGTGGACAGAGAACATCGATTACGCCATACCTGAACTTTGGTTTGACAACGTCTTCCATGTAAGCTTCCCCTCTAGATCCTTCTAGAAGAAAGATGCTTCCATGGAGGATAAGTCAGTCTACAGATGGATCTAAAACTGATAACGGGGTTGGTGGCGGTGTTTTCTCAGATAAGCTAAATCTAAGCCTCTCCTTCCGTCTTCCAAATCACTGGCGGAACTTTTTGGCGATTAAAGAAACTCTCTTCTAACTAAAGAAAAACGTGACATCTGCAAAGGATATCCGCATCTTTTCGGATAGTCAAGCCGCTATCAAGTCTCTGGGCTTAGTCTCATTAAATTCTAAGACCGCCCTCGAATGCCGATTATCTCTTACGGAGATGGTAGAACAGTTCAACCTTCACCTTTATTGGGTACCGGGACACAGAGACCTTCTAGCGAATTGTAGAGTTGACGAACTCGCAAAATTAGAACCACTTTACCTATTCTACCGGAAAAGGGTAGCATATGTAAATTAAAGCTGGATGCTAATAAAAGAACAAACCTTAGATGGACTGGAAACAAATCTGGCCAAGCTGGATCTGAATCGTTCTAAGAGTCTGATCCTTCTAGATAGGAAACATCTCAGCGCTCCCATAGGTGTCATCACTCGACATTGCCTTATAGGCAATCATGCAAGAAGGCTTGGCGTTCTTACAAATGATTTCTTTAGAAGTTTCATGTACAAGGAGGAAGAGGGGACAATACTCCGCCTACACTGTACATGTCCAGCTCTCTCCCAGAGAAGAAAACTTCACTTAGGAGCGTGCTTCTATAATGACTTAAACGATCTAAAGGATACAGACGTTAACAATCTCCTACGCTTCATCATAAAATCAAATTGTTTCCATGAGCAAGAAGATCATAAATCAACGTGGCATCACAACGGGCCAATAGGCCTAAGTGTGTTGCTCTTCTTAACAGCCACTTTTACTTACCTACCTACCTAAGTACGTCGGTATCCTTCCCTAATTTTGTTTCGATGTGTACAAACATTTTAAAGATATTCGATCAAATTATAAAAAAATTAAAACTTTCTTTCCACGATTCGGAACCCACCCAAGAGGATTACCTCTCGTAATCCCGACTTTGTTTTTGTACAGTTTAGCTGGCTTCACGAAGAGTTCAAAGTAACTCTCTCTCTCCACCGCGACCATCTAGGATTATCTATTCAATATAAAGGTGTCCCTGGAAAGACTGGCCTCAAAGATCTGGACTCTATCTAAGTCTAGTTATGTGTAAGACGGCCCTATTAGTCCCATCCTTGACCATCCAATATGTGACACTTTTTTTTAACATTTCTCAACGATAATTAGGTTGAAAATGAAGATCCCATCTTTCATGAGAAAAAATAGTGTTATGAGACACAATCGCATAATTTTTTTCTCCCATACGAGAAACCTAAATATTTACTTTGTAGTGGAGCTGTCAAAAGAGGAAGAAGTTAGTGATGTTTTATAACCAAAGATAGTCTCGTATTGCATTCACGTGGCAATTGCAAGATGGATCTGGAAGTATCATTAGAATTGTGTGTCATGCGAGAAAATTATAAGGGCATTAGTTAGGACCCAATTATGAGAGCAAATATGATCTTAAGCGCCAAGACATAAATTCATTGCCACTTGGAGTTAATTGACAATTTTGATTATATCTGCAACTATGAGATTGTAAACTATCATGCGATTAAAATAAATAGGTATCTTGTAGCAGTGTTCTTAAAGAATAACGAAGGGCAATCTCATATTCAGTTGAGGTGATAGCTATTTCTTAAATAATCAATTGGTATACCATGTGAAAGTTACACAAATATTTTTGGGAATGGATTTATTAAAAATAATGTAAGACTGCGTGCAGATACATATATCACTGGAAGTGACGTTTTCAGGTCAATTTACAATTAGGACGATTTCTACAGTATCGAGCTTGCAAAGCTAACACGGGTGAAGATTAAACTTTGTGGCCAGCGATGCCTTTTTTTAATTGATGTACAACGTATACATAGTACGAATCCAAGCATATTGCAAGACATAAACTCAAAGTCACTTATGTAAATCTGTGTGAGCGAAGAAAAAAAAAAAACAATCCAAAGCAATCCCTCATTGTCATCTCCATCGGCACGAATTGATCCTTCACTTTTCAATCCATTAGCCCTTCGACGTGATGTAAGTGTTTATTTTTGCTCAATACCACTATTTTAAGGCATAATTTCAAAGCAGTCATCTCCTCCAACAGCTTCTCCACCATCTCCTCTAATGAGGTCTAAACTTGAAACCACTTTACTTATCTTTCTTATCTCGATAGCCTATGTATCTAAGTATCTATCCATCACTTTTCATTGGACATATAAATGACAGGTAAACATAAAATCTCTGCTGATTACGATTTGCAAAGCACATTTATCGTGAACTCACAAATTGCATGCAACAGATACAATTTCATTTGATCAAATCTGCAGATACGAGTGTACGAGTATATGCACTAGTTACGGTTGAGCTTGTACAACTACAAGTGCTCGTATCTTTTCAAGAAGCCTCTTCATACGTTTGGCTTTTAGCAAATGCATCTTAAAACATGAGATGCGTAAGACGGGCGCACACTATCTGCGCATTAGTTTACCAAGATACACAGAGATATGAGTACAGAGATACATTTCGCCAGTAGCAATAGTGGTATTCGTATTATCATCTCTGACAAAATACCAACAGCAATATCAACTGCACCAACAAAAACTGGGCACATTCTAATTAAAGATTAGTACGAGTATTTGGTTTCGTTGAGATCACATTTAAGTTGTCATTTGGCTGGATAGAAGGACAGACTTACAGAACAGACGGTTTATGGATGAAGGCTTGACTATAGATAGGATTTTCCACTGCAGAATTAGCCACTTGTAGTCTGTACAACTGACATAAACTACAAATACTGGTACCTGCCGCTGCTGTGTTGCACTGTGTACTAGAGGAGAATATAGTTTCTAGAAAAAAAAAAACACCTTTCCGCCTCCTCTTCTGGAACTGGTTGGTTGGCGAATGAACGCCCAGCAGTCAGACGATTATGAGACGACGATCAGTAGTGTGGTGGGATCAACGGAATGAAGTGTGATTGGGAAATTAGACCAGTTCAAGGTAATTACACGTTTTTTTGTGCTATGACAACGCTTGCCGCATAGATACACATAGAGATATTGAGATACCGAGATGCAGAATTACCCAGCTCCAGTCCAAGCTTAAGTCGGACATTGCTTGACGGTTTTACTGGAGGAGGTTGGTTTTTTTTTTTTGTTTTTGTTTTTTTGCACACTCATGCATACATATATGTATACTGATCACTCAAATGAACAATAATGCGAATGGCGAGGTGGTGGAACATGGACACCGATTCGATCCGACCGATCTGACTGATCAGCGGAGACGAGACTTAATTGATTGGCTTATTTCATATAATTTACTGTTATTACTTGGCGCCATTTAATTTTATTTATATTTTCTTTTCCCTATTTTTATTTTTTTTTTTGCCCCCTACTACCCCCATAATGGCCACTACTTGGAACATTGCCTCCAATGGCAATATAATGGCTGGTATAAGTACGGGTACTGGCATTCATCGAGTGTATGTACCTACACTACTCTACGTGATACTCGTACAGTTGAGGTATTGTTTGAAGTCGGCTGAGATTGATAGATGTTCTGACAAGCGATAGCTACTCTTTGGCATTGTGTTATGAAGTTTTGTTTATGTTAAAAACGGTGGCTTTGACCTAGTCCAGCAGCAAGTTGAACGCGCGAACTATCATGAAAGAACTACGCCATCGTTATGAATCATTTTGTGGAGGGGAGTTTTGGTAATAAATCTTTTTGTTTTGAACTAGATTTAGTGAATATCTATGGACTGATGGTGGTGATTTAAGTGGATCGGGGTTAGATACAAAAACGCTGGCAGGCACTGATACTGAAACTTGAATTGTGTCATGGTTGGGAAGTGTTAGCATATAACAGATATGTTACATACGAGTATAAGTGGATAATTTGATGTCTACTGATGGTCTTGGAAAAAGAAGCCGACAACGAGTCATGTTTTTTACTATTCGACAATTACATTCTATAAAATAAGCTTCAACTGGGGACATTGTCTTTAAACCAATAGTCGTCTTCAACCTTCGACTTCGAAAATATTTGGATTCGCTCGAATTTAAGTAATTGAGCTATAGATTGTGACGGAGCAGTTTTTAGCAGTCCAATGACAACGAGCACAATTTGAAGATTAAGCAGTCGTACACCTTTCCAACTTTTCAACATCCACAAAAATATGTAGGAGCTAGGCATCCACAGATAAGAATACAGATTGATCATGATTCTGATGAACGCAAGAACCAATACTACTATCCCAGATGTCTGGGAAACCTGGGAAACTTGTACGTCAATATACCTCAAATCGCTGAAGACTATTTCTCTCAAAAAATATTATGGCGATAGTATTAATGATGCAAGCAATCCGGAACAAGCGGGTAGAAAGGATCGCATTCTCTCGAGAACGAACTCTACGATTAAATAAAATAAGGCGAATCTTGGCCTCTCCAAATAAAAATAGCAAAAGCTTGTTACCCGAAGCCATGAAAAGGGTGTACACTATCGAACAGATATTTACCTTGTTTAGTTTTGACGTGGCTTTTTACCTAAACTAAAATAGTTGCAATGCACTGCCATTGAGAAAAGACAGGTTGATCTAATTCCCTTTCTAGATGAAATTGGTTATGTCAATCACACTCGCTGCGCTGAGATCATTTATATATATCATGATACGGATCTAACCTACCCCTGATAGTTCAGCATATGTCCATGCTTGAGTACGCCAACCTATCTCACAGTCCGCAGTCTATAGATAAGCTAGTTAGTCGCAATATTTCCACATGCTATAGGAGAGAGAGAGTAACATTACTGGTTCACATATTTCTGAGTGTATAACTCGACGAATGTTGGCTTTCAAATGGTCTAACATCTAAGAGTTTCCACATAACTCCGAAAAAAAATCAAAGGTGAAGGTGAGTTGCATGATCTTGGCGGCCAATTGATGTCCTCAACAGCTTAGATGATGCGGCAGTCAAACACTCAAAACTAATATCCTGTATGACATGTGTAACCATCTTGTTAGAACCTCCATGTTAGATTTATAATCAGCTAAAATGAACCACCTCCTGCTTAATAGCATGTACAAACAGATAGAAATGTGCCCCATCACTGAAGGAGATTTTCTTGGAAAAATCAGCGTCAACTGCCTCTTGCTTCAGCATCAATTCTCAGTATGATTTGCGCTATCCATAGTCTCAAGACTTGAGTCCATGTATTAAATGAATTTGTATAGATGAAAAAGCAAAGTTTGTAGTAGAGAACCTCATGAAACTAAAGACCCGACACCTGAACTACAACATCATTAACGACGACTCTCGGTCGAACGAAGTTCACTATGATGCACAGGTTTTGCTCTATTCGTAACACTTGCAACCTCTTCGAATTGAGGCATTCTGAGCTTGTAGCAAGTTGTTGGAAAAGAGGAAGGATCATGAACGATTATTGCCAGAGATGACTCTATTTGCAGGGGCCCATATTAGAGTGATCTTGTTCGCCCTGGAGATCTCACTGTTAGAACTAGCTTTCACACTAAAAATAAGAAAAAGATGACTTACTCACTCACTAACAGCTCCAGACATATCATTCTAACTTCCTTCCTGCTGAAGTTTGGAGTCATAGGCAAAATATTTGTTATCTGAATTTTCCCTCTATCTAAGATACAAAATGCATACCAACGCGGAATGTTTTATGAGGCAGCACTTCAAAACCTGATGGGAAGATTGAAATGTGCGATTGACAAAAAGGAGTGTGCGCCGGGAATTGTCTAGAAATGCAAGGCATCTTCGACAATATAACTTTCGGGCGACATGTGTAACTCGATTGAGGAATCACTGCAATTGTGACCAAATCACTAGGCCGGCGTACGGTATCCACCGCCATCTGCCTAAATCTGGACGTCATACTGAATAACAAACTTCTTTGGACAAAATATTGTATAATGCGTCAGAAAACTCCAAGGCTTCCAGACAGTGTAAAGGAACTCAGGTTGCTACGGGAATCTATTATACGAGTACATCAACTTTCCCTGTACTCACGACTAGAATCCTAAAGATTTAAAGGAGTGAAGTCAGATCTTCACCGATAGCTCAATGCGTTTATGGAGGACGACTATCTTAGATAATATCACTCAATAGGCATACTTGTTCCTTCTTTCAAGACGAGACAAACGCAATCCTAGCTGTTATTAACTACATTAACAGTGAAGAAAGTGAAATATTTCCGTGTGTTGCAACAGCCAAGCTAAGTACTAATTCCCTCACCACCTCCAAACTAGTTTGAGAATGCAAGCCTCCTTGGGCCGAAGTCGAGCAGCTGAATCCACCAAGTCTTGTCCGGATCCCCAGCTCACAATGCCATCGCAGAAAATCAGATCACCATTAGAATTCGAAGAGGATTTCTCAGATTTCAGAGTAAAGAGATATGATACCTTTCTGAAGAAAAGTCTGTTGTATTTGACTTATAATAAAGTCACTTAGATCATTTGGAGAACTTTATGTCCCTGCTTCCCTAAAAATGGCATTCAATAGTTCTACCAAACATAAAAAGAACTTTCCGAGGATATTCATGGGAACGAAATACTCGTAGCAAAGTCATAGTCGGAACTACTTCTGCAAACCTAAATGTTGAAGGCGACCAACATTCTGGAGAGCATTTCTCGTGTTCTGCAATGCGTTTGAGTCCTCTTCAGTTCATTACTAAACAGCTCGATTACCTTTCGACTGTTCTGCGTCACGTATGTTTCGGGAGCCTTCCGTTCGGTTTGCTTGGGTAAGCGGATTCCTGTGCATGGCGTACTTTGCAATGAAACTGTCTTCGCGTCCAATCCATTGCCACTTTCTCTTCCGTATGGTAATGTCTATAGGTTCTTGGCTCGTTCTATGATAAAGCTGTGCATTAGAGATACAATTAGGCCAAAAAACCTTCAAGATGATTCTTAGACATCTTTAGCCTTTCCAATTCTGCTGAACACATCCAGTTCGGTGCCACACTTCCTAAGTATAGAAAGTTGTCGACTTTCTCGACGTTGGAAGGACTAAGGGCTTTCATTTTGGCTATGTTAATTTTGAGCCTCACTTTATTCGCCTCAGCTTCCAGATTGTGGGCCATCAAATAAAGGTCCATTATCCAATCTGAAAGTAGGCAAACACCGTCAGCGTCGTCAAGGTGTTTAAGGTAAGATAATATTGTTCATCGAATTCCACAGTTGCCTTCCGTCAATGCTGCACGGAGTACATCGCTGTTAACCATCAAAAACAATAGTGGTGACAGCATACACCCCTGACGTACTCCACTGTGGACTTCAAAATCCTTAGACATCTTACCATTGTGCAAAACGATGCCTCTCCTACGTAAGGCCAATCATATAGCATGTCGAAAGCCGATAAACAGTAAATGTAGCGGAGACCTGTATTCATCGCATGATCCATAAGGTGTTTATATGGTCGATGCAGGAGGATCCAGCGCCAAAGCCTGCTTGTTCGACGTCGACAATTGAATCTAAATGCTCTCTGATTCGTTCCAGAATTATTTTGGCTACGGCTGGAAGAACGCATATACCTCTCCAGTGTCCACACTCCATCAGGTATCCCTTTGGTAGCCTGATGATCATCCCTCCTTACCCCTCCTGTGGAAATGAGCGGCTGTAGCAGATTAGCCGATGTATTCGGTGTCGACAGGGATGTCGTCAATACTCCTTGTATTTCTTGAGGAACCTGATTCCTGCCATTGTTTCGGTTTTCCTGGGAGACCCGATACGAATTCGGGAATTTGTTGCTTTGCAAAACTCATTCGATTTCGAGATCATAGCGCCATCGTCTATGTGGTTTAAGACAGTAGCAAAATGTTCTCTCCATCTAGTGAGTTGTTCCTCATCCAAACGTTGTTTGGAGTTCCGACCACCAGTGAGCTCCTAGGTGATTTTGTAGACATCACTACTGTCGCACCTGCTTGCTGCTTCTTCCGCCCTTGAAGCCAATGTGTCGATGTACTGACGCTTGTCATGTCTTACACTACGCTGCACTTCCTTTTTCTCCGCACGACATTCGACTTCTAGCTCGGTTCTCTCTACTGTACGCTCATCGATCCTCCTCCAGGTTTCAGCCGAAAGCCATCTACGGCGACTTTTCTGCCTTTTACCGACATAGGTAGTTGCCCCAGTTGCAAACACATTTTCAGAATTCCAGTGGCCGTCCACGCTATTCTGCGTTGCTTCTGATTCTAAGGCAAGGTGGTCCCTGAACTGTTGGCGCAATTGCGGATCCGTGAGCCTTTCGATATTGAACCTGGTTGTTTGAGCGGCTGCTGTTGACGGAGCTAACCTTAAGATGGTAATCGCGTTTTTGTCTAATGTCTGCTCCGTGTCTGTTTCGGACGTCTGGAAGACAATTTCTAAAGCAAAGCCTGATCGCAATGTGATCTATCTGGTTGGATGTTCGCTGCCTGTCAGTTGAGACCCAGCTGATCTTGTGGCAGGTATTATGCTTAAGCAGCGTACCTTCAATGACTAGGAGATTGGTATTGCAGAAGTCCACAAACTGCTCACGGTTGTCATTCCGTTCTCCAAGGCCGAGAACACCCATCACGTCTTTACCTACCTTGGAATTGAAATCCCCTATCACCACTACGATGTCTCCATTAGGCGTTTGATTGTGGGCGGCACCTAAATGGCTGTAAAAATTATCCTTTTCATCCTCAGCTGCGTCTTTAGTTGGAGCATAACACTGTATCATGGTGACTTTTCTTACTCTACTCTGGAATCCAGCCGTCAATATCCGGTCACTGTCAGGTTTCCAGGATATGATGCTTCTACGCGCAGCTGGAGTTCACATTAATTCTACTCCAGACCTCTAAGCACTTCCAGCTGGTGTGCCAGAATAGAGCGTGACAGTTCCTTTTTGTTGGGGATTGGTATTCCCCAACAAGGAGCCATCTTGTTTCACTCACTCCCGGGATGTTGATATTATATTATGTGAACCGGAATTCTAGTTGGAGGAATCTGGCATTATAATTTCCTTCCTGGAGTGAATCGAGGAGGGTCTTAACGTTCAAGAATTCAATCATTGACCTTATTCGATAGCCAAAGGTCATAACAAGTTATTTGTTCGTATCCGAGATGATTGCTGCCCGTTGCAGTTATCTTTTTTTATGGTTATGGCTCGCTGGACCATAAACCAACCGAAACTTATCCTGTTTTGTGGCACAGGAAACACGCCATTCGTCCTCATCCCATTTGCAATTTCCGAAGAAATTCCCAGATGGCACCACAAGGAGGTGGGATTAGGATTTACTAACAGAGCTGCTAGGTTGTCGATTGCTGTGGCTCTTACTCGCTATTTAACGGACCAGCACCCGTCGTGAGATGTTGTTCCTACGAGGCATTTGTTATTCATTCGCCATCATAGATTCAAACAATGACATCACCGTAGAGGCCAAGCGAAGCATCATGAAAAACTATCGCTGTATCCTTGGGCTGAGAAAGAAGTCTCTGTCACAAATAACAAACCAACAAATAATAAAACCCTTGTCGTCATACTTCTACTGTAAGGCGCGTAACCATGGACTTTATCTAGAGCGGACGAAATGCCCTCGGTTGATTCAAGAGAAAAGTTCCTCGAGTGAGTTTTAGTGTCATCAGCATAAATGGAATTTAAGGAAGAAGATATAGCTTTATCCGATAACGAAAAAAGCCTTGGTTTAGTAGGTCCGCTTATGTAAAAAGAAATTTCAGCTAACTTGTTGTGTGATTGTAGACACAATGGGCGCTGTTGGTTAGCCCCCATATCCAGCAAATGCCAACGAATTGAAACGAAACACAAAGATGAGCAATACCGAGCTACTATATCTAGTTTTAGAATGTTATCTTATCTCATTTTCCGGCACATAATGACAACGTTGTGTCACAAAACTCTGACAGACAAGCTCACACTTTTAGCTAATAAATGTGCTCCCGGTTACTTCAAAATACATAGTCTCTGGTTTTTAACGTAAACCACCCGTCATGTAGACTTATGTTAACGGGATGCACATACATCCTTGAGAGCAAGAATACGCCTTGCCATCGGTTACCTACATTAATACATAGTATATACCAAAGCAGAACTTGTGTTGAAGGCACACGTTGCACCCCTGGTATGGGTCGAGGCCGGTCTAAAACCTCTTACTGCTCTTAGGGTCACAGCACCCAGTACTTATTTGCTACTCTACAATAGGTCAAACCAACAGGAAGACCCTACCCGCGATTTGGGTTTAAACCACAGCCACCATGACGCTCCCACAAGGGGGCCTTCCTCAACAAGTCAGGCCCGTACCGAAATCTGGGGGGCTACTGACTCCCATGGTACCGTGATTTAAGTCCTGGTAGGGACTACCGGTGGTCTTGCCACCAACAAGACCGGCATGGTCATAGGTAACTGGTCAAATCGTAGCAACCTTCGGTGGCGTCATCTGAAGATGTTTACAATAAGACCAGTAATACTTATGCTCTGCCCCCGCTTTTTAATAGACAACGTCATTGATGGGCGAAGCCTTGGTAATTGGGCGGGGGCCCACTTCAAGATACAAATTCTTCGAGCGATATTCGGTTTTGTTCGTATAAAAACAATGTCCGAGCTCATCATGAAAAATAATAACGCCTTAGTCGGGGGAGCCTATTTCAGAGGAATACGAACTAATGGAAAACCATCACTTACACACTGCCCTCAAGTGGTGGACGTCCTTGTACAAGATAGCGTTAAATGCTTTTGTGATGAAATTATACTTATAATGTTTGCTTATGTTCTATGCTTCGACTTCGAGGGCTTGTAAAGCGGGACCCACACAGTATTAACCCTTCTGTTACGGAAGTAGCAACCAAGTGACTGTTATGGGATCTGTTCTTAACTCGTCACATTTTTGATCTATTTAGGGAAATTGCATTGACATGAATTCATTAAAGTGCTCTAAATTAGTCAACAGAGCTGCAAGTAATAGTTCGATTTCCCTCAGAGCAGTACTATTATAACGGTCTCTAATTCAATCCAATTTGCCGGCATCTTTTCGATTAATCAAAGCTCTCCACAACCTGAGGTTTCCATTAACGACTTTGATCAAGATTTTCGCAACTGCAGAGTAGAGGCAAAAAATATGAAAATTGGAAAACTTATCGGATTACTCGGCTGTCGTTTCGCGTTTTTTTTTTTTTCATATTACTAAGCCCACCTACCCGATTCAAATCGCAACGTCTACTCAACACTCAAAATTGGTAAAAGTCCTCCAAAGACACCATTTAAAATCAGCCATAAACAATCCATTAACACATTCTATACGTAATCATAAATATATCTTGTCCAAATCAAATATCGTTCCAGCGATACACTTTGTGCGATGTAATTAACTTTGGCTGTGCTAGGGAGCTTAGATGCCTGCACACATTACGCAGTCACGACGCACACATATCGTGCACTGCTCCACATTAAAAGAAACTTCTCGTCATTCCCCCTTATTGAGCCCGATTCAATGCAATTGGCAATTCTGAATGCAGCTTGAGAGCTTAAGATTCGAAATCACTAAGATGAACGGTTTGAAATAGAGGGTTGAGTTGACGGAAGGGAGGACTGCGAGCTAAACAAGAGGGTACCTACTGAAGGGGTGACGTAGAGGGGACGATGACAAAATATACGAATATCTGAAAGCGGCAGTAAGGAAAATTACATTTCATACAGTCTTCTGTCAACCATTTATCATAGCACTTATTCGCTCGATCGCTATAGTAAGGCAATTTTTCGAATTGTATCTACTCCACTCTTGTAGTTGTATCTATTCGTATACTACTCGTATATATATATTTACAAATCTGCTGTTTGGGTAGTCGTTGTATCTGTGATACTTAACGAAATTGATGGAATTCCATCTCAAGGTGTGCATTCAAATGCAGGTACCGCAGTACAGCACTGTGGTGGATTTGCTGCATTTGAGTGAATGTTACAGCAACTGAATGTAAACAGCAGCCAGTGTACTTGGTCTACTCGTAGATACTTTTGTATGTGCACCTGACACGATCTAAACTATAATTACCCGTCAAAACCTATGGAAGTGGCCATAAATTTTAAGCCAAATACTTTTTTTTTTTTTTTTATTTATTTTAGTTTTTTTGTTACTTCTTTTTTGTGATCGTTAAAATTTATACGAGAGAGTATCTACAACTTTAGCACGAATGGGTAAATGTACATACGTACATACGAGTTTAGATCGTTGCGAGGTGTAAATTTGCCAAACAACAGCTTGACTTTGTCGACAACAAGATGTTGTTGTTGGTCATGAATAGTCAGCGGCATTTATGTGTGGCTGCGGCAGTAGTAGAGTGCGCCGATCTTGTCGGTATCTACTTGGCTCAAAATTAAATCCAGTTTAAGTAAATTTATGTTCTTACACAATCTGATTGACATATTTGCCCTTTGCAGATGGAAATAAGTCAACTTTTCAATTTGACACTTGCAATTGGATTGACTGTATGTACATACTCGTACTCGTATCTTGGGAAGAATAATGACTTTCGTGTGGGTCACGCCAGGCAGTGGTTGCTATGCTAAGTCATCATAGACTAAGAACAGCCAAATCTGTGGTCCTGAGAGGAATCCCTGGCCTTTCACGCATTGACGAAATGCCTTCAGGATCTGCTATGTGTTTATTATTATTTTAGATTCTTTTCAGCCTATGACCGGCTTTCTAAGTGCCTATGGGCAAGTATTTTCCTTCTCTTCTCTTAACAGCACCGCGTTGGCTTGAACTATCCTTTGAAATATCAAAGTACAAACACACTGGTTTTGTATACATAGAATCCGAATATCAAGTCGAAACCAGTTTATTCGACACTCTACTGGCGATTGGCGAATGCCTGACGGAAGTGATCTACCACAGTGATAACTTCTATAAATAGACCAACCGAAAGCAATTCGAGAAATGCGATTGCATTTAAACCTCATCCAACTTCGACGGTGATGAGTAATTAACATCTGACGGATGATTATTTTGCAATATGATACCCCAGCAGTTCCCAGCTTGTGGTCAGTGTTTGTAAATAATGATAGAATGGCAACAAAAAATAATTGAGTGAAACTACATATATAGGTGTGGTGGCATGAGAATAGGCAATGAAAGTGACGCGAATACTTGAAGGAGTGAACACTTGATAGACACAAGTCCAATTGACATGATTTGATTTCTTGGTTTTGAAACTTTAATTGTAGGGGATCTGTGAGCTCTATGTATCACTGACATCAGTGATATCGATATCTGTTGCTCAGGTGTATAAAAGTTGATTTTATTTTTAGTATTTATTTATTTGTTCGGATAGATGGCGTTACTATTCGTTGTTGTAAACAAACTTTGCATGGTTATCCGATCGGCTGCGCCATAGTCTTTGCTCAGCTGTGTGAGTTGAATTTGTGTTCTTTTGACAAAACACGGTGATTTGAAGTACTGCTCCTTCAGGAAATTTTCATTCTCATCAATGACGTCTCGACTTCGGATGAAAAGAAATCTCTTCCAATATCTTGAGAACTTTTCATGCCACTTTAGATGTTAGCTTTATTTTTGGACTTATGTCATGTTTGTGGGTTGATAGCTCAAATATTGCACTAGTGGAGGCACAGTCATAGGTGGAAAAAATTACAAGTTCAGCACTGCAGTAACTTCTCTAACAGAACTAACAGAACAGGAGGACTCAACGAATGTTTTGCATACTATTTCCATGTGTTGGTCTGTTCGAAGGCGTATCTACGAGTATTTTCCATAGCCTATTCTTTAGAAATACTACACCTATGTGTTTGTTACTTAATCCCACATAACCTTTCCATAGTGATGTTAAAGAATACGAGACAACAGCCTCCGCAGAACCTGCTAACCAACGTGTGTACTCAGTGATATCCTGTTTAGTTTGCTGTTATGCACTATCACATGCGCGCTAAAATATTGTAGTTTACTGTCTATGGCTATTCCCAAAAGAATTATTACCATAAGCCACCTTTCTAAGACTGGGAGAACTTTCTTCTCCAGGATATCTTTCGATGGCAAATTTGAAAAGCAATCTCACATGCCCGAGTCATAGAGGCTTATGTAGGGACCGTCTGGTGCATAGAGGAAATGCTGAGGGGTTGCTTAGGAGCTTGAGATTGATGATTCGAAGTAGCTGGTGTAGTTTAGAGGATATTGGTTTTTTAAAGAACTTAACACCCAAGAGGGTGTGGCTACTCTTAAAATGCCGGAGCACGTGTTAAGTTTTTCGGAAAATTGGATGGAGAGAGATGTTTAGGCTCAGTGGTTATTTCACTGAGTGGGTGGCATCAATGGCGAAACGAAATTATTAGTGCAAATTGACTTGTTGTTGTATTTGTAAATGCGAATGTCTTTCAGGCACGGTTGGGATTTAGCGCAGAACCCGTCTGACTGGGAAGCCAACACACTACCATTTGAGCCACGACCGCCTACTGTTTTCTTACTAATCGCGGTTTACATTGCATGTGTCATTATGGCTGATAGCGAAAAGTTACTAATCATCGTAATAAGCAAATTGTTTTGGACCAATTGCAACTCTTCCACGCTCCAATTTGCGTTTCCGTATCATTTCCACAGTAGTGCATCTTGTGTGATTTGAGCGCTTTGGACAGAAAAGTCGATGTTGCGCTCGTATATACAAGGGTTGTCTGAAAAAAAAACCAGTCGCCATTACTTTCCCAGCCGAAAAAAAAAGTTTTTGCTTTTTTTTTGGAGCCGGCTCGCCCTTTGCAGTCCACTGTTTTGACTGAACTTTTGTTTCGGGCGTATAATGGTGTATCCAAGTTTCATCTACAGTAATTGATCGGCGCCAAAACTCGGATTTATTGCGCCTAAACTGCACCAGCACAGCGTTGGAAATGTTCATTCGAACACGTTTTTGGTCTAACGTAAGCTAACGCGCGGACAGCTTTCTCATGCCTAAATCTTGATTTAATATGTAATATGTTCTTTGGACATTTTCATAACCTCTACTATCCCTCCCACTTTAATTCGGCGGTCGTCTAACATCATTTGGCGTCCCGAACGTTCATCATCTCCCAAGCTCTTACGGCCACGTTTAAATTCAGCTGACCAAAATTTCACTGTGGTAAATGATGGTGCAGAGTCCCCATACACAGAGTCCGACTCATTTTTGATTTGCGTAGGCGTATTGCCTTTTAAAAACAAAAAAACAAGAATTTATTAACAATTGAGTATCAATTTTTTCCATTTTCACAGAAAACACTCACATCGACTCACACAAACGACTGTCGACTAAAAACTAGGCGTCCAAAATGTCTGAAACTTCGGTAAGTAACTGCCAAAAGATGCACAACTATCATTAACTAGCTTTTATTGACGAATTGCTGTCGGAAACTTTTCAGACAACCCTCGTAACAAAGACCAGCTTTAATTTTTGCATACGTAAGTTTGTCAGCATTCAGCTACGTTGTAGTGGCCGGGTGAAACCTAGCGTCATCAGATGTGGTGTCTGAGATAGTTTGTTTGCAATTTTGTAAGGAGCATTTTATCGACCGGCGTACCTGCATTCGTCTTCGTCTTCGTCTTCGCTCTCCACTTATACGACCATTGACTTTCCTTCAAGGTAATAGATATGCTATAAGGACGCTGACCGAAAGTACGGCTTCAGTAGCATCAAGTGAGTTGCTGGTAGGGTTTGATATTAACCTCTCTAGGCTCGCTTCCGTCGAAACTTAGATGGCTAGGCCACAATCTATGAATCTCTTCAGTAAGGGTACCGTCTTTGTCCAAATGCCTTGTGTTTTCTTAGCTGATTGAAATCTATGCCCAGCTGGGTAAGCCACCTAGACAAAGTCTCCTTCCTTTGCCATGTTCCATTGGCATCCATTAGCTCTATATGCACTTTTCTTACCCGATCAATGCTGCTGCACAACTTGTAGAGTTCGCTGCTATATCTCCTCCTCCAAAGCCCGTTAATGGAAACGAGACCAAAAATTGTTTGAAGAATCTTCTGTTCAAATCAACCAAGGATATCTTCATCCACTGACGTCCATACTTCTGTGTCACAGAATATTATTAGTAGTACCAAGGAAGACAAACAGACACTGTGATGCACCAGTGACATCTCCGTTGCCTTCTGTCAATCGTATCAATATCATCGGCTTAAGTAAGTAGCCTAGATTTATTTTGGCCAATTTTCTCAAGTTTGATATAAATTAAGCGACATGACAACACATCTTTGACATAAAAGATCTCGCTCCAATTGCTTTCATTTTGTAGGAATGGAAATACTCGTAGCTCTGTGTATTTCTTCTCTATAGAGAGGATCTAGGATTTGATCCCTGTCAAAAGTGGACTTGAAATTGGTAAAGAGTGTATGAATGTCGATCTTTATGAATATGCGAATATATGGTCAGTTGTGGACTTACTCGGCCTTAAAACTCACTGATTTGGACCATAATACGCAGATAAGTTCTGATTAAAGAAACTGATGCTTGTGTAATTGACACTCCTTTCTTCTTCAATGTTCAAACGAACGATTATGAGGTTTCACCCTTCAGGGATACTTTCCTCAGATCGAACTTTGGAAATTCGCTGGTGTAAGCTTTTAGCCAAAGGCGGTGTCTTTTATGGCATGACATGTAGGCCACCTGGCTCAGTAAGCTCAGATTTGTATAGATATTGCTTTCTTTACATCAGATACATGGAAGAAAGGAAACTGTGTGATTTTAGGATTAATAAATCCTTTCTTCAGTGGACTCAGAACGCCCTTCAAAAATGCTGAATTTCGGTTTTGTTGGATGCGTGTCGATAGGTAGGTAGGTAAAAGTGGCTGTTGGAAAAACCAACCCACCTATGCCTATTGGCCCGTTGTGATGCCACGTGGACCTCTGATCCTCTTACTCATGGAACCAATTTGAGCTTATGATGAAGCGTAGGAGACTGTTAACGACTATATTATTTAGATCCCTTAAGTCACTGTAGAAGAAAGCTCCTAAGTGAAGTTGTCTTCTTTGGGAGAGAGCTGGACATGTACAGCGTAGGTGGAGGATTGTCTCCTCTTCCTCCTTGGGCTTCCGGCTTTGGCCGGATTTGGTGATCGCTAGACATGTTG
This sequence comes from Volucella zonaria, assembly GCA_963966105.1. Taxonomy (NCBI): domain Eukaryota; kingdom Metazoa; phylum Arthropoda; class Insecta; order Diptera; family Syrphidae; genus Volucella; species Volucella zonaria. The sequence goes on from OZ014531.1 coordinate 135,842,908, forward strand.
GTCCAACAGTATTTCTAAGGTCTGTTCTTTTATTAGCATCTAGCTTTAATATTGATTTGCACGTAGCGATAGGTATTACCTGTGTTACCCTTTTCCAGTAGGATAGGTAGAGGTAAAGTGGATTGACTAGTCTTCCATGAAAGCATCTTCCTTACAGAAGGATTTAGAGAGGAAGCTTACATGGAAGACGTTGTAAAACCAAAGTTCAGGTATGGCGTAATCGTTCTCTGTGAGGATTCCTAATATGTTAAGGCGTGGGGATGTGTTTAAATCTGAAGGAATTCCGTCAGATACCCAAGTAGGTCCATGCGGTATTTGTATTTGCTGTTGGTGGTGTGTTTTATAATTTTTGGAGCAGTACACTATTTTTTGTCCTAACGATGCGGTAGAGGTAGTTAAAATATAATCACATTATTAGTTTAAGAGATAGGAGCAGTGAAGATTTCCCAGTTATTTGCTTGTAAGTTGTAGATATTTGTGCTGTTACCTAGATATTTAATAATACTCATCAGAGCCGAAATTTAATATATCAGACTTGTCCTCTTCTACTTCTGGTCTTGGTTCTAGGTCACACTTAGTCGCAATTCTCTTGGTTCAGTTCCTTTGAAAGAATAATAAGAAACCTGTTTCGCAAGAAGTATCTTATTTCAGATGCTCACAGCACACTAGGACTTATGGCACGTAGGTCCACCGTAATGCTCTCACTGTCTTCACATTCCCCTTTCACCAAATTTATTCAGTCTTATGAACATTCCGTAGCCAAAAATTGTTGCCGATCCGAACTTAGAAATTTCAGCGCATAAACAATAAAAAAACCAAACATAAAAAGAGAAGAAGAAAAAAAAAAGTAACAGCAATCAAAAATATCTGAAAATCAAACAAAACAAAACAATTTGTCTGAGCATCACAACTCAGCAAATTCCTTAACACATACCCAGCAGCGAAAATCAATTTCGCCGATTTATATCTGCGTGCGCCCGCTCCCCTGAGGAGCGGCTACATAAGAAACACACAACAAAAAAAAAAAAACCTTTCACTGTTATCGAATCTGAGGAGAAGAGAAGTTGGAAAAAAATTCCACGGTACCCTGCTTAGCAGACGTTTTGGCGGTCCTAATGATTTACTGTTCCGCTTAACTTCTAACGATTGCGCGCTTTATGCCCCTTTATCCCGCCATCAATAGGGAAGCTATTTTTACTAAACAATCTAATGGCAAGCATTTTTGCATTGATTTTCGTTCGGAAATCTATTAAAATTAAATTTAAACGAACATTTCGATGCTACAACAACAAGTACAGTACGAGTATGTCAGTGTCTCAAACGCGCTTTTTCGTACTTTATCCTACCCAAACCCACCAAACTCGTACATAGCAGCACAGCAATTATCTCAGCATCTCAGAATCACAGATTGTTAGAATCTCGAATACCAAACAAATGACAAACTGAATCTCACCTGGCTACCGGACAGAAATATCTCGTATGCAAAATGCATACCTACCGTGCCGCCATCGGCTGCGGCACAAAACCTTTTGACAGTTGACAGATGACAGATGACAGTTGGCAATTTGCAATTTCAAAATCCAATCACATGCATGTGCGATTCATTAGCACATGCATTGCGGCATGATGCAATCGAACGCATTTAGATTGCTCCCTCATTGCCATAGTACGCGTATGAGTACTCGTATCTCTACGAATACGACTATCGATACGAGTACGGGAACGCCAAAGGAATGAAAAAAAAAATAAAAAAAATTACGTATACGTCCCGTGTACCTGCACCTGCTGTTATCGATACAAATTATGTGAAAGCTTCGTAATTAAGGTCGATAACCAGACAACAAAGCAAAAACAGTTCTTCTTCGACAATAAGAAAGAGTTAAAGTAAAAGGAACCGAAAATAAACAAAACAACAAGACAGAGAAGAGAAGAGAAATACGAAAAACACTAAAATCAAATTCATATGACGAAGAACAAGTTCTTCGAAACGAACGATCTAATGTCAAATTCGGACTTAAAGACGATATCGGTGCTGAAGCTGTAGCTGAAGCTGATGTTGATGTTGATAGTGATAGTGATGTTGTTGAAGATATCTCTTCCAGTGGCAAAGTGTGGTTTGTCCAGTTATTAATCAGCGTTACTTATTCGAATGCCCGAAATTCTTAACTCAAATTTATCATTAGTAAATTAACTTTTAAAATGTTAATTCGAAAACTACTACTACTTCTGCTACGCCTGTCATATAATGCATACACTATAGTTAACGTCAATGAAACGGACAAAATTCAGACAGTGACGTATGGGAGTGCGATGGAACCATCTAGCGGTAAAGTACAGTTTAATGAGAAAATGCCACGAATTATAATCACAAGCAGAAGCATCCAATTCGTGGAGACTCATAAACAAGTAAACAAAAAGCACACGGATGGTAATTATGCAAATTTTTGGATAAGAAATAAAGAAAAAAAGAAGAAACTATCTAAAAATGATAAATGTGTGCAAGTGTACAGGGTGTGATGCAGTGAGAAACCAATACCTTCCTTTATAACTGTCTTTTCTTGATATGCACTCGTATAAGTATGTGTTGAAGATAGCCAGTAACAAAAAAGAAAATAAAACCATTGGTGTACGAGTACCACGAGGATGCAATTACAGACCGACACTCTTTCTTCATTTTAAATATCAATTCTGTTCTTCTAGTCTACTTGAAGGTACAGGTTAAGAAGATACTTCTGACAAGAAATATTTAAATTGTTGCAACATGGTTGGGTATCATATCATGGGGTCTTATCAGATTCTGCTCGCGTCGGCTTGTGAAATGTTTTTGGATTACGTCTGTATGTGTGTACAAAACAGAGCAAAAGTAGTATTAACTTCACCTTAAGTACACAACCTGAAGATGATCTGGTCTGCGTAGTGCTGGTATTACAACCTGTTTAGAACTATACGGATGCAAGGCTTATTTCTGGATGAAATGTTAGATATTGTACACAGATTTGAAGTCCACAGACTTCGGTCATCACATCCTATTTGTGTCCCCTTTGGTCCTGATTTTTCTTGTATTGAAATCGTTCTTTTATTGCCGTCATACTCTGGTTGCCACGATACAGATGAGATTTACGGAATTTTTGGCCTTGCCTCTCTTGGCCTACCACTCCAGAGATGACCGTAAATGTGTATATGCAGGTATCCCGGATAAGACCAGGCGGACGGCCTGGACAGTCTAGAGAACGTACGGTCTCAGTCCTTGATACCCCGAGTTGTTAACACACTCAGCAGCGGCCGGAAGACCATCCTATATCTTAAATTGTTGGCTCAGTAATGGAAATCTGTAAAACCTACAAAACCCCCAAATGGAGTAGCGATGTAAAGAAAGATCACGATTCTCCACGATCTGCTCCCCTCATTCTAGTCTCAAAGGAGACCTACGAGCCTCTACATATAATTCTGGGAAAGGCGAAATGAAACTCGAAAACTTCTTAATGACCGGCAGGTTTTCGTAGCAACAGGTCCACTGGTGATTTGATGGCATGTCTCACCTAAAAGTGGAACCAGCGTACATCAATCTGGAGGAAGCAATATAGTTGCACTTAATATTTCTAAAGCATTTGACAGAGTTTGGCATCAGGCTCTTTTGTCGAAAATGCGTGCTCTTGGGATCGACGACTTTCTTCTTCAATGGATTAGAAATTACCTTTCGGAAAGTTCCATTCAAGTTGTCTTGGATGGTTTCAAGTCTGATATTCGCAAAATAAATGCTGGTGTGACCCAAGGCTCCGTTTTGTCTCCGACACTCTTTTTAATTTTCATTAATGATCTGCTACTTCTAATCCAATATATTCTTTTGCTGATGACAGTAGTCTCTGCTTTTCATATACGGCAGCGTATATTAAGCACATTAAGTTCCGATATTAACAGCATAACCAATTGGGGAACTATCAACCGAGTAGAATTTAATGCTTGCAAAACTCAATGCTGTCTGCTGTCATTAAAGCGAAATTCAAATACCCAGCCATTATCCATGAATGGCACTTGCATCGTGGAAACCGATAAACTTTCCATTCTCGGTATGTGTGTCAGTGACAACTTACGTTGGAATGACCACATATTCGATGTCGTCAAAATGCAGCGAAATGTCTAGGTTTCCTTGAGCGATGTAAGAAATATTTTACCCCCTCTGATCTGGCCACAATATGTATATAAGGCATTCATCCGCCCAAAATTGAAGTACCATGCTCACATCTGGTCAGGTGCTCCTAAAACATCTCTGCACCTGCTAGATAGGATTCAAAACCGTGCGATAAAACTCGTAGGTGATACTAATATCAGTCAATCAATTGACAACCTCGAGCACCGACGTAATGTCTCCTGTCTCACTTTGTTTTATCGCTATTTCCACCACCAGTGCTCCATTGAAATCGCCAGTAGCATTCCGCCTCAAGCCCACTTCCGGACGTACTCTAAAATATCGTGATTCTTTCCTAAGCCTTACAACTCGCTTATGGAGTGCCCTGCCGATCTCTGTGTTTCCTGGTCGTCATCACTTACAAACATTTAAAAACAATGCACATCGGTACCTGTCTTTTCTCCCTAAATTTCCTTCCTCCGCGCTGTGTACAAGTATTTTAAGGGTACAAAAACCCCTTCAAAGCCCGTTCATTAAAAAAAAAGCCTTCCTCGCACTCGATTGTCAAAAATTGAACTCCCATTAATTGTCCCGGGTCCGAGGGTGTAATATGGACCCATGCAGTCACTTGATAGACAGTGTGAACGTGACGAAAACGCCAACACAGCAACTGTTTAGATCGGGTGGTTCCACAGGGAGAAGGTGTCAGAGCTCTGGAAGTGAGTCCCTTTACTTTGGCAGCTGAGCTAGTGAAACTACGTACGAATATCTGTGAGCGTTGTCTGTGGGTGGCAACTAGTCCAAGAGCCAAATGCCATAGTGCTAGAGGAAAAAAAGTATCTGCATAAAAAAGGGGGGAAAAAACCAAGAATGAACAAATAGTACAGGAAAATAAAATCGCAATCGACTAACGAGACCCCAAGAAATAAAAACCCCCACGAGAACGACAGATAAACACCCAGAGGACAACACTATCCCGGACCGCCACCGAAATCAAGGAACAAAAAAGAAAAAAAAAACGACGAAAAACGAGACATGGACATTAACCCCAAAACAACGAACCAATCTACAGCAACCACTGTGGCTGTGGCGGGAAGTTTAACTCCCTCGCCCACCCCGTTTTATAAATTTGTATTTCTGTATTCTTTCCCTAGTTGGGATATACATATTAGGGACTTCCGTGATTGCATAAGGTCCCTTACCGTTAGCGGTTACTGGGAAAATGTTTCACGATTTTTGATTGATTCTACAATACAAGGTGGGGCAAAAGTAATATCGTAATGTGATTATGCTGCCATTTTGTTAGAAATGGTTGCGGAATGTGTAAAATTGATGACATTAAGTTGAATAAATGATATCGGTCAAATTACCAGCTCCTGAGTTGATACACATTTGTACTCGTTGATTTCTTCTTCAATGTTGGATTTCAAAACTCGCAAGGTTTGTAGTTTGTTGTGGTCAACGGAAGATTTCAAAAAGCCCCAAAGGAAGATGTCTGGCGCAGTCAGATCTGGTGCTCTGGCCGACCAGTTCAAATCGGCAACCCGGAGATCACACGCTTGGAAATTGGTGATTCAAAATCTCAATCGTCGCCCGAGCTGCGTGAGCTGCTGCTGGAAACAACACTGCTCGAGACTCAATTCAGCAAAACGCGGCAAATATCTGTCTGTTAGGGTTACGGAACTGCCATCGGCATCCTCAAAAAATTAAGGCCCAATCACTTTTTCACTGCAAATGAAGTACCAAACCGTCACGGAGAGCCATTATCCGTACCCCAGAAAGGGAAATTTTGTTTATTCACATAACCACTGAAGTGGAAATGGGCTTCGTCGCTTATTATGATTTCTAATACGAAATCATCCTCTTCTTGCACCAGGTTTAACAGAGCATGGGAGTAATCTCACTTGACGGTCAGCATGCAGCAATTGGTGAACGGTCTGTACTTCATAAGGGAACATCTTAAGGTCTTTCACCAAAATTCAACCCAATGAACGTCTGCTGATGCCAAGTAGTGTGCATAGTTGACTTGTCGCTGTTTGTGGACTCCCTCGGATGTCTCGGCTACGGCAGAGGCGGGGCTGGCCACTTCCTTCGACATCTCTAGTGGACCCAGTTTGCCCGAGACGCTCATATCACCATATTATGATTAGAGCGAACTATAATAGCTGTGGCTTAGGCCTTGTTTTTGCAGATATACTCGTACATTCCACTTCTTCTATCAGGACTTCACAATAAATTTCCATGCCATTAGGATTTTGTATGAATGCTCGGTTATGTGTGTCGAAAATGCCAGCGCCACATCTTCCATTAGTTTGAAAATTATCTCTGACGATCAGATTTCGTTCCTTTCCTGGTTTAAATTCTAAATCATGGAGCGTATCGACTTTAAAATTTCACTAAAACTAGCGTTCTGCTGCTCATTGTGACCAGAGTCAAAAATATTGTAGTTAGCGCGCAAGGTAAGGAACTTCTTAAAATAAAAAGCACGTCTTATTGACTTTGAGATCATTTAAAGTGAAGCCGGGCAAGTTAAAAAGTCACCTATATAGCTGAGATATGTTGTTCTAGTGTAAGCAGCATTAAACAAGCAACTAGGGTAGACATTTCGCGTTGCTCGACAAGGTACCGAACAAAATCTAACACAAACCAATGAAGTGAAAGCCAGGAGCAGCAATAGCATCATGAATCTTGACCAACAAACCGCTGAATCAAAGCCACCAGCTACTGACGAGCTGAATTTAGATTCAAATGAGGATACAGCCAATATTGTTGACCGTAATAAGAGATTCTTGACCTTTGGAGCATCAAATGCGGCCGATGTAAATAGCAAATAGAAAGGTCTGGGAACTTCTTGTTCGACGTAGCATTACCGCCGAAGAAGATGTTTCAGCTGACAATGCGGGCCAAAGAATCGCTGGCGGTTACACCGAAGGTATTCCCGGAGCTGTTGCCTGGCTGGTTGTACTCACCAACCATGGTCCACATAATCTCATCCAAGATTTGATTCTTCGCATCGCTGCAACAAGCCAACGCCTGGTCAACTTCAAAGCACAACGCAACACACAAAGTGCACTCAATAATCGCTCATTGTAGTCAAAGTTATTAAATAAAAATAATTAAAGAAAAAAAAAAACAATAGAGAGAGAGCTGATCCTTGTTTGTTCGGAGGACTAGGTAACAGTCCTCTATAAGTAATTGTATATATTTTTTTTTAATTTTTTTTATTTTGTATGGAGCATTAAGTTAAAAACAAAAGTAAGAAAAATAACAAAATACGAAAAAAATGGAAAATATGGAAATAGTAATATTTAAGTTTTAATTGTAAATAAAACGATAAAAAAAATACAAAAAAATGCTTGAACATAATACATCCGGCATAGAATCAATCAACATACGCCATAGTAATGAAGACAGGAGGCGCTGTAGTTTGAACGTTATTCTCTGATCTAAATCATGAATAGCACTGCTTTCCCCGAACTACATCAATGTCAATTAAAAGGGCTACCTAGTTTGCTGGTAAGTATCTGGTAGTGATGGCCTTATTTCTAGATATAGCTCAATTTGGGCGGGAGCACTTCTCATAAAAGAAACAAGAAGAAAACTATCTTTTTCGCAAATCTATTCATCCATCGATGTTTCGACCCTCGAAACCAAAAACCAACCCGGCTTCTTGAACTACTTAAACGTTTTCGAGGACGTGATGACTAAGCTTCTGGGCGCACAATCCTTCGTCTCCAGCTGGGAATTTAGCATTTTTTTAAATTTACATCAAAAATCAAAACAACTTTGGATCACCCTGTGGATTTAGGTTAAACGACTTTATAGACTGCGCTGAAAATCTACCAGCTCTAATCGAATGATACCATCTGATTCGTGGAATTTTATTATTTTTGTTGACTGGCACGCAAGCAGACTTTGCGGATTTAGGTGATGGCGCCAACCTTATAACTATGGTCACGCCTACTTACAAATTGTTGCTTCGTCCCGCAAAAAAAAATAACAAAAAAGTCCCATATAGCTCTTAGAAATATGATTTAAACTCAACAACATTGAGTGTGCGGATTGGAGATACAAATTTTGAAATATAAATTGGAAAAGATACTTCGACTTTAAGACTCTGATTCTTCAACTCAACTTGGTCGCTTATCAGCTTCGATTGCGTAGACGTTTGACATTGGCATTCTGGATGATTTAGACCTCAGAGCGGATCTAGGTAAACAAAAAAAAAAAATAAAAACAAAACCAAAAATAGAAACTGAAAGTCAGCAAACAGGTTATTGGCTCACCTACAAAAATATAATTAATTGACGATTCGATTGACATGCTGTCAAAAATGTGTCTTGCCAGTCAAGACAAGTTTCAGAAAAAGATCGGCCGTTTTCGATGTCAATTTTAGTAAGAGGCAAATTGAAGTTTAGATACATATACAAAGAGAAATGTAGATACTCGTAGAGTATAAGAGAAAAATCTTAAGAGAGTGCCAATTTTGAGGACAATTAAAAATAGGAATGACTAAAATAACCTTGTCACTTGACAAATACGATACACATACAATCAATCTTTTGTTGATCTACCTCATGGATTCGTGTGGTACTTTTTTTTTTGCGGGGGTAATTTGTTGATGTTGAATTAGAAACGACGCTAGTGACATTGAATTTCACAAATTTATGATTATTTCGAATAATTTTGAGCTTCAAATCTTTTCGTATCTATCGGCAATGATGGCTTTGATGTTAAATTGAAACCTGTTTAGATGTGCATACGGATCCTGGTTTGAGTTGCTAATTTAGCGGGAATGCCCCAGATATACACACACTTCAAGGTATTTTGTCGAACAGACACAATGTTGAAAATTCAATTAAAATTGGATAGGGGATATCTTTACTGATTCGAAAACGTCATAAAGTTGAAGAACAAAGGTCGAATAAATTGCTAGATCGTCAATGAATATTGTTTTGGTGGCTTGGAGAATTTCAGGATTAAGGTTGTTCTTTACTTCAGTATTAATGCTTTCCTGTCGTGGGAAGAAAAATTACTCTGGCCAACAGGGGCTATCAGGAGTTCAATAAGCAACTAAAAAGTAGAGCTATCTCTTGATGAACGAAAATACTGCTCATCAAAGTATTTACAACGACGAACACGGATGAAAAGATATTGATACCGAGGAGGAAACTCTTTGCCACATTCTACAGTTCAATCTGTATGTTACATTCCACATAAGAAGAGGTCATGTAGTACCGTGCCTAACGTGAGCTATTATGATGGCAACGTCACATTGAGCACACACTCTCCGGCCTGCAACTTGCAGAAGAGGACGTCCTCATTTTTATTAAAATGACTTACGAGTACTTGATGAGGACCTGCGTGGAGAGCAGATACCCTTAATCACCAGTTTCAGTGCGATTCTAGAAAAAACAAGGAGAAACCATTTTGCAATATTTATCTTTGAGGTACATTAGGAATAATATGCTTCCGAATGAACATTATCTTAAGAGGTTCTAGTAAAAATGAAAAATGCTCGACAATACAGCAGGTATGATTGCATCCGTAGAAGCGAATCTTGGTAAATGGATTTGTTGCTTTTGCTGCAGATCATAAGATGACCAATGGTCATGAGATGGTAGTGGTGTTCATTGTAAAGTTAAACGCACTGTTCTAGATTTTCTCACGAAAATACTCTTTATGACATATGTAAGCTCCATTTTCTGAACAGACCGTTGTTAGACTTTAAGTTAGATTAGGTGTCAGCGACTTTGCGAAAGGAATTGTATGTATTCGTATTACAAGTAGAGATTTACGCAATCCTTGTGACTTTTCTTTAAGCGAATAAGCGGAAGAAACAAAGTATCTTATTCTCTTAGAACTGCTTTAAAGGATAATTATTAAATTAAACTGGTAGCTCATTCCTTCATAAGGCGGCAGATTTTTTCCAAACTCCCCGCCGAAGTTACACTTTTCACTATGTTTTTGCCACAGTAAGTGATGATTTAGCATCCTTGTTAGTAAAAACCTCCTCAAGCTGGAAATTCTCCTCAATAAACTACTGAAAGAGGTGGTATTAAAATGTTCCGCCTCAGACAGCAGAAATAGTTGCGCTTGGTATAATGTTATCTGAGCCGCGCCACAACCACTGCTTCGGAATGAAAATAAATACTTATCACCAGATACATGTTGAGGACTTTTGGCTTTCGAATAGCGACAACAATAAAGTTTTGGAACAGAGAGGTTCTCCGCGTCTCAAAACCCCATGTTTCTGCAACCAGTGAGAGAGTCCACTCGGTTAGAAATTGTAGCGGCCCTTGAGAGTAGAGAAACACGAGTAAGAAGGTGACATGAAGAAGAAAGCAATGCAGCGTTGAAAGTAATAAGGGAAGATACCATACACCATGTGCTCCAAGATAGTTAGGTTCCCTTCCTCTTGTGGGCTCCATCGCTCTACAACTGGTATTCATTTTCCTAACCAAATGGATGATTGTAGAGCAATGAGACCAGCAATCGTTCGAGGAATCTTACGTTCAAATTGCCTTAGGATATCTTCATCTGCGTTTGCTAACATCTAAGATAATTATGGATTTACTAGATGACATCCTTGACTGCCAGAATGCGCTGCTACTGCAAAAAAGGTTATAGTGCCTTGAAGTCTGTTCAATTTAGGTAGACATGCCAAATTTCAGTGCGATACTGTCTTTAGTTTTGTTCTGACAGCTGATTGTTGTTGACGTGTTTGGCATCATGTTGAGTATGGACAAAAACGATTTTCGGTCTCTCATAAAACATTATTTTTTGAGAGGCAAAACGGCGAAGGAAACAAAAGAAAAGTTGGATAAATATTATGGGGCTAATGCTCCGTCAGATTACACCGTCAAATATTGGTTTCGAGAGTTTCGTGGTGGCCGCAACTCCACTACCGATCAAGTCCGCAGCGGCAGGACCTCCGATACGGTTACAGAGGACAATGTCAAAAAAATACATGAAATTGTGTTGGCTGACCGGAAAGTGAAGGTGCGCGAGCTAGCAGATCGCCACAAAGATTAGTACTGAGCGCACACGTCATATTTTGGGCAATATTCTTCATATGAAAAAGTTGTCCTGCCGCTGGGTGCCGCGAATGACCAAAAACACGAAGGCGAGAGCACTTCGATAGAGTGTTTGGACTTGCTGATGCGGAATCGGGCGGACTTTTGGCGTCGATTGGTAACCGGATTTAGATCCCTCGGACTATTATCTCTTCCCAAACCTCAAAAGATGGCTCATCAATAAAAAATTCAGCTCACGCGAGGAAATCATCGACGCTACGGAGGACTATTTTGCAGATTTTCCGGAAAATTACTTTTCGGACGGGATCAAGATGTTGGAAAATCGCTGGAATAAGTGTACCAAACTAAAAGGGGACTATATTGAATAATATAAAAAAACATTTAAAAAAAAAAAGTTTTTAATTCCCAAGGAGGCCACTTTTCACTCCATCTAGTACATAGAATCTCCGTAGTCCTCCTTGACAAGGCCATAGTTCTCAATTCCCTTCTTAGGTATGTCATTATCAGAGCAAATAGGAGAGCCGTGGTAGACTAAAATCGATGTTGTTCCTCCTTGTTTATTGACAGCATATATGTACTTATTTTTGCCCTCATTCACAGCCGTTTCTGGTTCAATATTAACAGACATGCCAATGACAGCTCGGTGTATGACATTGATCAGCGTATACAAGTTGTTGCACAGTCTTTTGGTAAATTATGTCCCTAGCGAAGGCTCGTGAGTTTAGCACAATTTTTATACATACGAGTCACGAAATGTCGCAGAAGTCAAATGATAGGGCATTACATTGTTTTAACCCTTTTTTTTGCCTTGAGAGGTCTCGGTGAGATTGTTTCCAAGCTTTACGGAGCAGCGAACGTTCTTCATAGTCTTGCTGCACAATATCAGAGCTCCTCTCTATATATTCTGCTGTAAGCGTATACCAAAATTATAATGAAGCAAAACAAAATGTTATCATATAACCAAGAGAGAAGACGAGTATCAGAAAAGCAGTTATTTAAGTGGATAAACAGAAAATACTGCGAAGTAAACTCTTATCTTTCATAATTCTGTAAGCATCTCAATGTGGTGTATGGTTACTATCACAGAAAAGCGACTTGTTAGCTAAATCGTATGGAATTTTGGCTGAGAGGTTAACTTAATGCATTAGGAATGGTCTACTGTGTAATCTGTTGCTCTTAAGCTATTTCCAATTAATTTTGGTGTGCCACAAGGGTCAATCCCGTCTACCATTCTTTTTATATCATCTTTTTCAACTTATTCCTTTGGGTCGGTATCTAATTTTCAATAGCTTTCAAAATGCAATCCTATATAGATTTCTCAGAGCCAGGCAAAATAAGAAGACGAAATTCGATTCGGTTTTCTTATTGCCGTTGTGCTTCAGTTCTTGAACTTACTAAATTCTATCCACCAAGACGACTTCAGTCTCTCCTTTTTAACTCCTTTTTTGTGAAGGGTTTCGAAATTCACCACGATAGTCTTGACGCAACATCTTTCAAAGGGTTAACAATCGATGATTTACTATCTCTCAAACTGCCATGACACTTTTACCAAAGTCCGATCAACCAAAATCCGATAGTAGCCTTCTTGTCTACATTAGAGATCATTAGCCTTTCAAAGAATTTTAATTCGGATTGGCTTTTTCTTTTTGGTTAAGCCTTCTCCGACTTTTTTTTTTTTCTTTCTTCGCCTTGTCCATGTCAGCCTTAAGAGATGGCTAACTAAAACACACTTAGTTTTCTATGTTTTTGTCTATTTTTTGTTTCATCAAATAATACATATACGACTACGAAAGAAGGTAAAACAAGTTTAAAAAAAAAAGAAAAGAGGATGACTAGCAAAACAAGCCAGAGGCAGACTGCCATTAACAGCAGTACCTACACGTCAAAGTCAAAACCAGTAGAAAAGGTCCAAGAAAGCGATTATGCTGCTCAGTGTTGTTGAACGTTTTTTTTTTTATTATTTTTTGTTGTAGCCTCATGTTGTCCAACATGAGCACGTTTCTATCTGACAACAAGCCACAACCACTAGCATCACGACGACAGATGGACGGCCTTTAACGACCTTGCGATCGTTGAGAGTCCAGCGGCCAATGTCCAGCTTTAGCGTTCAGCATCCGCAGTAGTGTCCAGTATTCACATGCTTCGGTTAAAAGAACTAAAAGAGAGCGAGAGAATGATTGTTGCTAAACTTGTGTTGCGGATGATGTTTTGTATTTTTTCTTTTCTTGTTTTTCCTTATTTTTTTGAACTTGTTTTTGCTGTTCTTGTGGGGGGAGAACCAACAGAAGGTGACTTTGGCTAGTTGGCAGCTTGGTTAGGTTAATCTGAGGTGGAGCTGGGTCTAACGTATGAGTATCTTTATTACTAGTAACTGCATGTGTGCCGAGAAGAGATACATCTTACTTTAGGTACATCTGCAGATGGTTTCGAGCTTGGAATGGAGGTTTGCTGTTTTGTTTTTTTTTTTCTATTTTTCTGTGTGCCTTTTGCTTCTGATGAAATCAATTGCCAGCTATTCCATTGACGTAATTAAGAGAAGTTAAATGTGCTAGAATGCAAATGTTTTTATCTCGTGTAGCATAGTTTCGATCGGAAGTTCAATTGGCTTGCAGTGATGATATAAAAAAAGTACTGGGCCAAGGTGACTACCTGATGGTATATCAGACATTGTTACATTAGTTAGAGAACTCCCCATTAGAACAGTGGAAGGAAAGATAAATTTTCAAACTCCAACAGAGGAGAAAGACGACCACATCACAACGACACTACGGAACTACTCCAATAATAGATTCAGCCTAATATATTTGCGGCAGAGCAAAACATTTATAGGGAATTGTATCCATCTAATTGCGATTCTCGCAAAGCAATTCTCCTGTAGAATGGGTGTTCGATAAAGTTGCAGTTCTCTCAATCTTGTCAAACACAAAAATTTTGTTAAAGAAAATTTAAGTTGGACGCCTACAATTGCAAGAGATCGCCAGAGCCTTTGCAGCAATTTGTATTCTAAGCCATCAGTATCAAGTACTGGGTAAAGCTATCAAAAATTCCATCTCTGATATGTTGGATTTCTCTCGACCACCACAACGTAACTCTTGGATGATGAAGAAGGTCGGCAGGTATATACAGTCAAACAAAAAACGTACAGAGCGGTACTGTATAGAAGGCCAAGATCTGGTCGCTATCCCTGCGAAAAAGAGAAACTGGATGTATACCAGGCTATCAGAGTCAGGGGAAAACAGATATTGTGGTAATAAATTTCGAAAACTTCACCAAAGAGTACAAAGAACACGACAAAGCCCGAATCGAAGCCTACATAGGCGAACAATGGAACATAATAGTGGAATCGTTGTCGGTGTTGCAAATATTTTTGGACCATTTTTGCAGACTCTGTAGCCACAACGATTACCAAAAATGCGCTTTCAGCAGAATGAACCATACAATTTGGGCGATAATAACCAATAATTTCGTCCATCCAACGGACGAAGTAAAGAAAGTCATATCAAACCATACATCAGCCAAACAGAACTGAGGGAGCTGACAGTATATTCGTCAAGTTGGTTGAAGAAGCAGCATACAACATACAGAAAGTGGACCCTTAAAACTACGACAACTAGCAGAGGTCCCCTCAAAACCTCCCTAAAAGCATTTTGCCAACAAACCGATTGATTCACGTCAATGTGGCTTTTCGTTTAGGTAAACGCTTAATCTTTGGACTAAGAAAGCAAGATACTCTCTCGAAAAAGACCCTACTGCAAACAAGTCCTCTTTGTGCAGAAGGATAAACATGGATGGATGAGGCAGCTATAGGGTATTTTGAGAGAAAAATTCTTCAGATAATCTTTGGTCTCATCTGCAGAGCTGGTGAACAGAGGAAAAGATTGTACCAGGCATCAACTTAGTGAAAAGAATTCGAATACAACGAATACGATACCTGTGGCATGTAGAGTGCAGAATCTCTGAATCCATCTTTGACGGCAAAGTTGAGAAGGACTTCGGGTCAGATGGAGCGCTAAAGTGGAATGAAAATGTAATCAACTCGGCATTTATGTAGAACTGAAGGCAGTAATGTACGATGGGCCTAGATAGAGAGGCTTTTAAGTTGGGCCCTATCTACAGCGGACTACAGCGCCATTTGAAGTAAAGAACTGATGACATCTTCCGGAATATCAACAAACGATCTCTCTAATAAGGAGGAAATCTCCACAAACCTCCAGTACCACCAGCAATCTTTGGTGATAGTTTCGAAGTTCAGCCACTTGAATATCTCACTATCAACTGATTCAGCTCACTCCCTGCAATGCCAAAGAACATAATACGAACTGAAATGATTAACGTGCTACGGAAACTAAAATGCTCCATCTCAAAGTCAAAGTAATATTAATTCGAAATCATATGCCATCATAAATGAACTCTACTTCCCAATGACATCGGGCACAACAACAACACATAGCTCACAGTTCCACATGGTAAAGAAGCCGCTCCATCCGTGTAGCTCTTCACAAATAACTTTCAGATTCTTCCTGTTTACTTAGCCGTCAATCTTGTGGGAAGACCCATAATGGGTACAAGTATCTTCCACCCTCAAAATCAAAGCAATAATTCCTGATGGCTTTTGCGCTTTTCCTTATTTTCCATTCCATTCATCTCATTCTGTACAATTATTGGAGCAGATGCTCGGGTGTTGTTGTTATTACCAGACTCTATTCCACAATAAATGGCAAACTCCAACCAAATGGCGAATGTATCTTCTCGATAAAATTTTATGTTACATCATACACACAAGGAGATACACGGATAGTCTTTTACGTACTCGTACCTACATTTAATCGTGCATCCATATCAATTTAATTAATAAATTACATTCATTGAAAATTGCTGTCTTTGCTGTCGTCTCTAGTTTATGACGATCGTTTGGGTTAGTTCTAGCAGTAGGGCTCTTTACATGGGCGATGGTAATAGTTCCATCTAAATACCACCAACAACTGCAACGGTCGTATCCTCTTTTGCATTTGAAGATACATGTTTACCTACGGTGTATTTACTGGTACTAGTAATAGTCACAGGCGAGGATGCGGAATTTACAATACCAGCACTTAGCGTTTAGTGCGCGATCGTAAATTACCGTAAATTAATTCTTGCATACCAATTTCAATTGAAATCGAATAAATATGCATGTGGACATTAGACCTAAATAGGTGGTCTTAAGAGGAAAAATGTAAAGCACGACAGGTGGAGTAGATCCGGATTTCTTTTCACAGATACGAGACTGTTGCTCTAGGTATTAAGACTGCTGCAGGCGCTCCTAATGTGACAAATATGTACAAAAAGCTAATGAAGACAACTTCTAAACGAACAATAACGATCGTATGATTATTTGGTCGGCTGATACTTAGTCAGCGAAGGTAAAACAGCGGTTCGGTACAAAACACAAAATCTTAGCACATGTTGAGGACAGATTCTGGAACAATTCTATGGAGAATTTCACAGTCACAAAAGATACCGGGTGAGAATTTGCGGAATCTGGAAATTTATAGAGGTCTAGAATAGATCATACCATATGCGGCCTTAAAGTTGATAGAGAGATCGACTGTACAAATTTGAAATTTGTCCGTCTACTTAAGCCATACTGGCCTATCTGGTTCAGTGCGACATTAGTGTTTGCCTAGAATGCAATAACAAGTCCAATTACACTAATAATTTCGTCTCCCCATTAAATGCTGGATGGCACCCATGGCCATGGAGCGAAATATCCACTGAGCCCAAAAATCTTTCTTTCTCTCTCTATTCCATTTTCATAAAAACTTTGAGTGTAGTCATACCACCTTGAGGCTTAAGTTCTAAAAAAAATAAAAATAAAATATGCAGCTGATAGCCTCGAGCTGCCAAAGGATCACTTGCAGCTTTGAGTTGCCTCTTAACTGCTGTGGAAATCCTATCCCGGCCAGAAGGATGAACTACTTCATTGCCCGGATTAAGGTTGTCTTCATACTAAGAAGAAGCTATATTTACTGTTTAGTTTAAATCCATCTACTACTACGCCAGCTGCCTAACTATTTAGTACAAACTTCCAGTCGCGTGACTCTACTATTTTTTCGAGCCCCCTCTTTTGTTTTTTTGCTGGATTTAGCTTTCTCTGCTTCACCCGACTCTGTGGTTTGCAATCACTGCCACAGTTTTCAGTGGCTTCTTCTTGGGGATTGGCAAAGTTACCGGTTCTGAAGGATTGTGAGGCATTCTGCTCACTGTCCGTAAGGCCTTGAGGAATATCTTTCACCAATCTGCACATCTTTTGACTCTCTGGGGCTTGCCAAGTCGCTAAATTAATTCATTTGTGCTACTTTCCACTGGAGGAATTTCCTTTACGCCAGCCGGTATTTACTACTGAGTGATGGACACTAGTATGTCCTTGATAATTTTTTCCCCGACAGGCTCACACAAGAAGGACGGGATATTCAGCTTTATCGGTTCGACTGCGAACACACATAAGAACAATTCAGTTCTCATGCGGATTACAAGGCTTATCTATTAGCAGTGAAGAACAGATCCAAGCCTCGAATACGCCAAAGTAGCACTGCAAAGTGTGGGTTGTCCTAATTATAGTCATCACCATGGATTCCTCCAGAGAAATTCTTTGACCAAATGTCCGGTTTCTGAGAATCTTTGGTAGGCGTCTGAAGGTAGCTTTTAGTCCGCCAAACCAGCAATAATTTTCTGAGCGAGCCTCACAATATGGAATGACTAATAACTAACAGCTAAGACTAAATCAGGAGGGATTAGTTGTGATTAACGTAAATTAAATTATGTTGAAGTCGATGATTAGTGGCTAAAGTTAAAAGACAGAAATTAGTTAAACTGGTAACTTGCAAAGAATTAATTTAATTATGGCTTTGAAAACCAGTCGTATTAGTCGGATAGTCTCACTGAATTACTTGGCATACCTCGGAAAAGTTCGGAACGCTTATCATCTACTATACTTCCACCACTTTGTCCTTCTGGCCTTAATCACGTTTCCAATCGCAGTGCTGGTAGGTTGTCAGCTATAACAGGCAGTTCGAAAAGTCCCGAGACTGACACATAGATGGCGACTAATAACATATCCAACATAGTACAAACTTTCAAACAATACGTGTCAAAATTCGATGACATTTCGACCATTAGTCATCGGGATATAGAAGTCATAGTGGCGCACCTTTTGATATTCTGAATACCATGAAAAAAAACGAGCTTCGTATGTTGATAAAACACGGTTATTTGATGTGAAAAAATACTGTTAGAACTCCAAGAATGGCTTGAAAAGTATTATAAGAAATCTATGCGGTTGTAAAGTCACAAACGGTGCTAAACGCTCTGTGCTGTTACGCCGAAAAAAATCAAAAAAAAAAAAATCGACAAAATCATTTTGAACGACCGTAAAGCGAAAATGCGTAAGATAGCTGACATCGTAAAGATATCAATAAACCGCGTACATCATATTTTGCGCGAGTATCATATGCGGATATGCGAAAGCTCAGTTCAAAGTAGATACCGCGTTTGCTCACAGTCGACCAAAAACAAAACAACGTGGTGATGGTTCAAAGCCCTTTTTGGAGCTGTTGGAGCGGAATAAAAAGAATTCTTCATGTGTATGAAACATGGATCCTATTAATTGTTTGCAGACCTCAAAAAGATCCTCGCCGGAAAGAGATATGGCTCCAATGAAGAGAAGATCGCCGAAACTGAAGCGTATTTTTAAGGTTTGGACAAGTGGTTAAACGAGTATAAGAAAGTCATAGAAATGTTAGAGCGGTAATAGAATGGTTGTATCATTCTATTACTTAAAAGACTATGTTGCATTTTACCAAAAAATCGTGTTGGGATTTTCCCTCACTAAGACTCTGGTCTACTGCATTTTTGCTTAAACGGTCAACGACAGTGGCAAAGGGATATTTGATCAGTAGACAGCAGATGTGTTTGCATCGATTTTACAATATGCTGTACTTCTTTTTGTTTCATATTTCTACTGCTGAAACTGAAGAAAGTCAAATTTTGACAGAAATAGGTCCTTCGTTTGCAACCTAGGAATCGCCAATTGGAATTGCTCAAATGTATATCTCGCATCGTGGACCTTGGATCAGTTATTAAAATTATCATATGACAAAATGTTGGCACTCGCTTGACATCATTGTTTGACTAAACGCTCACTAGATGGCATTAACATAAATAAGAAATAAAGCTGTGAGGTGACGATATACTCGTACTATGGTTTTGAATGTATGAAGTCTACACATTCTAAACTACAAACTCAATTGATAAACATTTAAAAGGTTCAAACCATACAAATGCAATATTAAGAATGATGGCAACCCAAAAACTCCTAAACTGGGACATGGGCCAACGACAACGACTTCCAAAAGGGTATCGCCTTGAATAAACCCACTCCATGCTATTCATGAATTTGTTTGCAATATACGAGTATTCTTAGCTTCCGGACAGAGTAAAAAAAAGCAAAAGGACATCGAATATCTCTTCACAAGCATATAAATATTCATGTCCTTTCTATATTTTCTGCATGCAAATGCATCATATACCCTCTCAAATACGAATATATGACATTCCTTCACTCTAGATACTTGGCACTATCAAATGACGATGAAAACACACAAAAATTCGTTCCGAATAATTTCGAATTCGATTTATGATTTGCAATTTTCGTAGCTGGAAAGCACATAAATTCCACTCGCTCTGATAACAGATGACAGTCATTAGATACTCCTGTTTCTACAATATTTCCGTTCATCCAAAAGATAGGAATACTCTCTCGTGTAGTTGTTTTAAGCATCCAAATCATTGAGAGTCAATTGCAGTGCAATCATTAAAAATAATTACTGCCTTCGGAGTTATAAATATTTTACGAGATACTCGTACTTGTATGCCATTTCGCGGTCGTTTTTCTTTATTTCTGTCTTCTTATTCTGTATTTCATGGTACGATTGTGTGTACGAGTATCTGTGTGTTTTTTTTTGTTTTTTATTTTGTAATAAATATCTCAATTGGAATGAAGTTCCAGTGGGTGGATGTGGAATGCGGTGCAGCCGCATGTGCCAATATCGGCATTCGCAATCCGCAATCCGCAATCGACAATCGACAATCGACAATCGACAATCGACAATCGACAATCGCAATCGTAATAGTAATCGATTCCGTTTCATTTTATTGTGGTATCTTGTGATTTTTATCGACACTCTCAGCTAAACCATATGATTGGATTTAATTACTTTTCTGCCACTAAGGGGGGCCGATCAGGGCTGATCTGGGACGGACATACAGCCCCCAGGTTATTAACGACAAGAAGAGAAATTTTGTAGTTCTCCTTTGGATGCATGGAATACTCCAACGGATACGTATACTCCTATATGTAACATTCGACTTTTTTATGCCATATGTAATAAAATGCGTGTGCATTATGGTCATTTGGAGTGCGTAACTTTTGGCTTTTATGTCCAAGGCACTTATTGGCGAGAGCGATGGATGTTATGGTAACTTCTCTGTGGGATGGTGATGGTGATGGTTTCAGGAAACCACTATCAATTAGGCACAGTGCAATGCAATAGACAACTCTTGAGAATCAGTAGGATATTAAGTTTAATATCTCGTAATCTGTTTTGTTATACAGATTCTTTACTACTCTGGCCTTTTAACATTTTCACACATTTGGCGCTTTTTTGAGAAATGTTTTCCATTAAACGGGGCATCTACGATTAGTATCCCGAAAGTTTATGAATTTAGGATGAAAGTGGGAGGTACTTAAAAAGAATCACGTTAACTCCAGGACTTAGACATACAACAGCATTATATCCTAGGCTTAGTAGGAATATTGCAGACTGTTGATACTGTGGCTGATTGATGAGACTGAGGCACATTATATCTCATAAAGAAAGCTTCGGTCAATTCATAGGGTTTACTATAAATTTTAAAGCGATTTTCAAGCCCTTCAATAATGCTCCAAACCAAAGTATTTAAGTCTAAAATGTAAGGACCTCTATCAAAATTAGGTTGCATCAGCAAGTTCTTCTCAAAAAGAGTTTATCGTATGAATGGCATTTCAATTTTGCCTGCACCTCAAGTAATTCATGTAGACTCAAAGTGATTACAGAAATAGCTCGTGCAAGTAACGAAACTAGCCTAAGCTAAAGCTCTCAAGTCATGTTAGTTCTGTCCGAGTATTTGCTTTTCCTGCGATACGATAAGTCCCAGCAAAACATCTCAACCATTTGTGAAGACGCGAGTTATTATAATTTCACAGATTAAAAACGCCTTGGCCTGGTAAACTCTACTAGAGCCTTCACGAAAGATTTAGTGGCAGTCGGCATAGCTGTTTAGGACTAAGTAGGAGCTTATATTTTGCGTAAGTCTTGAAAAGAAGCCAAGATAACGTCCTGAAAACCATGAATCAGAGAGAACAACTAGGAAACGTTTTATGTAAATAACAAATCATCATGGTATGATGGTATGAAATAGCACCATATTTTTGTCACATGAAACAGTCCTAGCAAAAGATTAAAAAGGGAAACGAACCTTCTATGGCAGTGGTGGAGGTTCTAAAAAACAGTAACTCTCTGGAGGACATCAGACAGCAGTTTCGTGTATTAGTCTATCCAGTGCACAAACGAATCTTAGATTTTGGAGGTTGTAGATGGTTTGAATAGGTTTGAAATTTATCGACAAGGTAAAAAGATTCTATGTCATGGCTCACGCGATTAAATATTCTCATCAAAGCCCAGTGAAAGAAAATGTAAAAATTTCGGAAAGCATAGCTAAGTAATTAATCCATTATTGTAGCAAAGAAGCAAAGGCTTCTGCAGTTCATTACCACGCACAACGATTCACATATACGACACTCACTGATCATGTAAAAATTGTTCAAGTACAATAACTTTATCCTTTGAGGGCTACTTCCTTGTAAAACAAAGTCAACCATAGCTCCAGGCAGAACAACCCACGGCTTCTATATAAGCCTTTTAGGCTTCTATTCTAGTTGACATATTTGGGAAATTTCAGGTGAAGGAAACGACATTAAGGAAGTTACTCCAGGATTCAACTAGGGAATATACACCCTCTATGACTCGAACTGCAACCAAGTTCAGACTGCTATAATTTCCAAACCGTTCATGACAGTGAGCTCAAATTTTGACGAATGACAGATAATTTTATTATTTACAAGACTTTTAAACAATTTGCATCTCAGTTGTGTTGAAAAATTGTTATCCGCGATGGAATGCAAACGTGTAGTGTGATTGCTTTATATATGGCTGGAAAACAATAAGTAGCTATCGTTAAAGCTCTCCATCACCTCAACATGAATAAATCATTTGTGTCTAGAACCATAGCTCGTCACCGTGATACTGGCAGCGTTGCAAAACGCCAACAGCAACATCGGCAGAAATGGTTCGGAAAGTGAAGGTTCGAATTGAGCTAAATCCGCGTCAAAGTGGAAGAAAAATGGCTCGTGAGCTCAACCTATCGTTGGAACGGATGCAACACATACTGAAAAATGAAGTTCCAAAAAGCACATGATCTTACACCGCAACAGAAAAAAATAAAAGTCGAAAGAGCGAAGGAGTTGGTACGCTTGCACGAAAGTGGTGAGTTGCCGAATTTGGTTCTTTCCGATGAGTCGCCATTTGTTATCGAGCAATATGTCAACAAACAAAATGACCGAGTTTACTTGCCAGGGAGGTCCTACGAAAATTTACACTTTCGGACGGCTACCAGAAAGCAGACAGCACCGATGGTGATGGTTTGGGCTGCCATAACCGCCGATGGTCGCTCTCCACTCGTATTTTTGGCCCGTGGCGTCAAAATTAATGCGATCGTATACCATGAAACTGTCTTAGAGGCAGTATTGAAGCCTTGGGCAAGCAATCATTTCGGTCGGATACCGTGGACATTTCAACAAGACTCGGCACCGTCTCACAAAGCGCGCGTCAACCAAGATTGGTTACAAAACAATGTTCCACACTTCATTTCTTCGACACAATGGATTGCAAATTCTCCGGATGCAAATCCGTTGGATTTCTCTGTCTGGGGTATTTTTAAGGCGAAGGTTAGCATTAAAATATACCAAAGTTTGGACCACCTCAAACACGCACTTCGCCGGGAATGGGCCAAAATACCGCAGAACCACTTGCGCGCAGCGTGCGATGCTTTCTTTGGCCGTCTCAAGGCCATTATTCGCGCCAAAGGTGGACATATTGAAAACTACTGAAAATTGATGTGTTTTCCATGTTTTGCTTTGGCACAATAAAATTCATCTAAAAATAAAAAAATTATAGCATTTTAAAAAGTTATAGTTCCAGTAAGTCACCCTGTAAAAGTATGACCAACTACTTAGCCTCCCACTGGAGTTTCAATGTTAAACGCAACTCCGGAATTTTTTTGTAGAACTGACTGGGAGTCCAGTTGTATTTCCAATGAACATATGATGGAAAAGGCTCTCATTCTCTGCAATAGACAAAGCAGCTATTTAACCTCTAGAAGTTGAGATCAAAGTTGGTATTGCAATGTTCTCAAGCACAAAGATATCCCAGGAAACTGCAAAACGAATGGATTGGTGTGGTAGGGGTGCATTGGGACGCCCGATTTCAGATGATTTAAGAGGCAAATAAAAAGGCAAATCTTCGTGATGTGTAAGCTGGCCTGGCCAGACCTAGATAGGACAAAAATGAAGAAACTCCATGATATACTCATAAGTTGTGCAATTGGAGTTCTATTTGGGGTTTGACTTATAGAAACCCATCCTGGAAGAATACCTACAAGTACTTCACTAAATAATTTCTGCAGAAGATACCTGAACGTCAAGTTCCAGTTACCCTAAGTAATAGTGACCTAAGCGAATTCCCAACAGCAGCTATCACCGGTATAGGAAAGCCCATCTCAAAAACTAAGACAAGGAGTGTTCCGGGAAAACGTAGTATCACAGAATTTACCTGACCTATACATACGTGCTCTATGTCACTGAGGCACGACCACTCAATTTAACCTTTCCTTACCTATTACCATACATTTCACACCTGCGCTCTAAATCACATAAATAAATTATTTTTGGACAAAGATCAAATGTCATTAAAGAAGTCGCTAGACGCTTTGACGGGTCGAGTGTCTTTGGCGAGACGATACCCGTGTGGGTCAAATTCACACAAGTAAAATTTGGTTGAGATAGAATATTGAGAAGTTCTATTTCCTAGAAATATCTAGGGAATTGAACCAAAATTGATTTATAGACCAAGGGCCATATAGAAACTGATGCAAGCTAACTCTCGTACAAAATGCTTTCGAAAATCCATCCTGCAAAACTAAATAAATATGATAAGGATGAATCAAATCGGACTTCCTAAGGGCAGATGGATCAGAGAATTAGTTAAAGATACCAAGACTCAGAGAGTAAGTTCAGTCTTATCAACATCTTTGGAAGGCGAAAACCTGATAAGCCACGTAGGTTCCAAGAACATGAGCAGGAGTAGTAATATCTCTGGAAGACGAAAAGCTAGAAACGATGCCTATGCATCTGTTCATACTCGAATAAATCCTGCAGGTTGAAAGAGTATGAGTAGGAATTTAGTGTGTTTTATACTTTTCTTTCGACTTAGTCGACGAAGTGCATATATGTAATTGCAATTGAGGACAGGTGGCACAGAACCACAGAACATTTATTGAAGAACCATTTTATTGTTGGCAATTTGTGTATACCAATACAATCATCCTGACCAAAATCTCTCATACAAATAGTGATCCTGCATCCCAGAATAACATACCTTGCCAGTCCTTATAAAGTTCAAAATAAACTTGCCTATACAAACATGACCGAATTCAAAGAACTTGGCAGGAACGTGTCTTCCCCATCATTTTCCTTCAGATATTCGTAGTACCCCCTGCCAACGATATTTAACTGACATCACCAGCCAATAGAAACAATACCCTTGACAAGTTTTCTTCTATTCATCGAAAAAATATGCAAATTGAAAATCAAACAACTTCCTGGCAGCTGCCAGGACAATCTATTTCCCGCCGATTGTTGTCATACTAAATTGAACTGACTTACTGCTCCAAGACTGCACTTAAATTTGTCTCCACCGAAACAGGGTCACATATGTATCACTTCACCTATCAATTGAACCTGAAGACTTGTCGTTTATGGGACACAAATTTCTATAAATGTCAACCCCAGTCCAGTCATTTGCCAAAATTGGACGGAATTTCAACAAAACCCTTACACAGTTACATATCTTCTAATGTACTTGATTCTGATATACACAAAGGATGTAATCGTAGGACGATTCGCTCTACCAATATGAGGAAGGACATCCCCAATGCAATAGTAAATCGAAGTGTAAACAAAAAAAAAATTTTCAACTCTAACTAACTGGCATTGAGCCAGGTCAAATTCAGTATCTAACTGTCGTTCCAGTAATTCCATATTGCCAAACTGAGTTCAGTTTTAAAGAGGACCAAAACGGAAGGACAGAATACCATTTCAAGTGTTAGAATCTAACTGTTTTCTTATTGCTGGTGAACTAGATACAATAGCACTTAACCTCAGAAAAAGGCAACTTTTAATGGCACTGTTCATATCCATTCATTTTGTTACATTCGTCTGTTCCCTACTATACCTCTACGAATACTCGTACAAACAACAGTCTAAAGGGTTAAGGAACTTGTATGTCCAAGCTAAAGGACCGAAATAGTTCCTCTAAGGAAGGGGAATAAAGCAAATAACGATGGTCACCGGGAAGGACGTGGCTCAGTGGATATCAATACAAAGAACTTACAGTATCCTGCAGTCGTAAATCTTTTCTTTTTCCCACAGTTAAGTCATCCTCTTCTTGGTTATCCTTTCGGTGGTTTGATCTTGTTCTTCTTTCTCCCAAGTTTGCTGTTGGATGCCTGACAGAACGCCAGCTGCAATGGTACTACAGTAGCAACGGAAGTGACGTTTTAAATGCAGAACTTTTCCTTGCATTTGCTATATGTATATGTAGATGCATAGATTTACTAGTCTAACTTACATATCTGTATTCGAATCTGTATCTATATATAAGTGTTATTCAGAGCGAAACTTTTTATTGCGGCGATAGTGAAAAAGATATCCTTCATCGTGCCCCTAGGACACTACGACGATGCGCATAAAGTTGTTGACCATGTTATGGAGTGAAAAGACCAAATACCCCCGAGTAGATGGATTTATTTCCTATTCTACCTATTCAACCCACCCTATGCAGTACAATTGGGTGGAAATACTGATACTCTAACACTCCATCTTCCAGCAAAAGATACAAGGACAAGGACTTTTAACTAAAAAAAACTAAACAAATTAATTTCGACTTTATTATGCATTCAAGCAGGAATTGCAGTCCAACGAAGCACAGGATGGGGATATACAGATAGATAGTTTGTAACTATAGAGCGATAACAAGCTTTAGTCAAAGTTATCCCTCTCGGATTAGGTATGAGACCATGTATAACCCAGAATATCTTTCGCATATTGTGTTGCTTGTGTTATATCTTTATTGGAATTACTATCTGTATATGTATCTATCTGTATTTAGATTGTGTTGTTTGTTTGCTTGTTTTGGCAGCAAAATTCAATGAGTTATGTGGAAAATATTTTCCATTTTTTTTTTCTCAGGAAGTAAACGCGATCAGGGGAAACGTGCTTACGCAAAATGGGTTATCATATTGGATTGCTGTTTGCGTTACTTTTCGAAAAGTCAACGAACTCAGTAAATCACATTCTTTCAATCGACCTCGTCCCTTAAAATAATAAACAAATCCGATGGAACATTAAACTCTATCCTACGATTTCTTCTTGATGGAACATTACAGTGGTGGACAACATTCCATTGGCGTGCGTTTTAATGTTGTTTACGAGAACGTACACATGTACATATGTCGTACTTGTAGTGTGTTGGCCTAGTTAATGAAGCTGTGTTTTTTTTTTTTTTTAAATGACTAATGACATGAATTTTTCTTGGAAAATATTTGAACACCATGAGTCAGAGGAAATTGTATTCAATTAAGGGTGACTCTTGGCAAAAATTGGTGACACTATGCCAATGTGAACTGATAAATTATGTAACTTTGGCTCATGGAGTTATACGGCTCATGGACTTCCCTCGGGCGCCACTTAATTTAAGAATATTTATTCAAAAAAAAAAGGCGAATTGAAACTATTAACTTGGTTCAATGAAATGCATCGCAGGCCGCGGGTTATCCTTGGGAAAAAGTGAATGCAGAAATCAGAGTATTTGATGCCATCATGGATCCCACTTAAAACGTGATTAACCCCGATTAAAGTCAACATACCCAGATAAGCAAATATACATATAGGTAGACCCGGATAAGAAATCTTACGAAAAAATGTTGTGGGGAACGTTTGAGGGTCAAAATGTTCCTTCAACCTTACAAAAGCGAAATATGATTTTGTTAGTCCCGCGCATTAAGTCAATTAAACTTAGCAGCAACTTGTAATACTATACATGTCCTCGCGTCATATTAAGGATCGACGTCTATGTATTTCTTCTGAAAGTAGTGACTTTCGAACCGTTAATAACGGACTGTTCATCGTCCATGCAAATCGTCAGCAAACAACGCTCTGTTTGTCATCTTTAAACTCAGAAACGCCCGTCAACGCAGACATTCACAGCCAATCCAGATGCCGAGATCCACGTTAGTCACGGAAACTTATTCTGTCATAATTTTCGAGGTAACCAAAACCTTTAAGGGATGTGATCTACAAATTTTAATAAATCGCCCTTGTGAGTCAATACTCTATTTTCTGCGTGGACCACCTCTAGTTTGGTTAGGTTAGGGTATACTTTTGGAGGTGCACTTAGACCAGTTGTAAGTACATTGTGATACCAATGGAAGAGCGTGAGATGGCGACGCTCAAATCTAATAATGGAACCAAGCAGATTGTTTGATTAATTTATCAGATTGGTGATCCTTATAAAGTAGAAATCATTTAAATCTCGAGAGTGGTAAGTGCATTTTGGTGCAGACCACAGTAAGGCAGTTACAGAGGAAGAACGCCACAAATTCATCTTCTCATTCATCTCTGCAGCTTTTTGTTATATTAAACTCGTTGTAATATTGAGGTTAATCAGTTTTCTCGATCACTTAGGATCGAATATTGGTCATATTCCTCAAGATATGTTTTGAAAGTGTGTAATTTGTATGGCATAGGACATTGCTGGCTTCACGTTATCAAGCTGCCCACTATTTGCTCCTAGGCATCCCAGTCTAGCCAGCTCATCAACGATGCAGGTTTCTGTGATGACCGAATGTCCCGGAACCCAACAGAGTTTAATGCTGTGCTGCTTAGCCACCTCATTGGGAAATGCTTGACAGTTTTTAACCGCCTGAATCTATAATGTACAAAGTTAGACATCCCATCGCAGCTTGGCTGTCTATGTACATACGAGGGTAGTCTGAAAAGTTTCCGACCGCAACGTAAAGATAGCGGCACTCGTCAATAAAAGCTAGTGACTGCTAGTTACTTACCGAAGTTTCAGTCAATTTGGACCCCCAGTTTTTAGTTGACAGTCGTTTGAGTGAGTCGATGTGAGTGTTTTTTGTGAAAGTGGAAAAAATTGAGTATCGAGCTGGTTTTGAAAGGCAATGCGCCTACGCAAATCAAAAATGAGTTGGACTCTGTGTATGGGGACTCTGCACCATCATTTACCACAGTGAAATTTCGGGCAGCTGAATTTAAACGTGGTCGTAAGAGCTTGGGAGATGATGAACGTTCGGGACGTCAAATGGTGTTAGACAACCGACCGAATTAAAGTGAGAGAGATAGTAGAGGTTATGAAAATGTTCAAAGAACGTGTTTGTTACATATTAAATCAAGATTTAGGCATGAGAAAGCTGTCCGCGCGTCGGGTGCCGCGTTTGCTTACGTTAGACCAAAAACGTGTTCGAATGAACATTTCCAACGCTCTGTTGGCGCAGCTTAGGCGCAATAAATCCGAGTTTTGGTGCCAATTAATTGCTGCAGATGAAACTTGGATACACCATTATACGCCCGAAACAAAAATTCAGTGGACACGATAGTGGACTTCAAGTGGCGAGCCGGCTCCAAAAAAAGCAAAAACTGTTTTTTCGGCTGGGAAAGTGATGGCGACTGTTTTTTGGGATAGTAAACGAGTTATCCTAATCGATTATCTTCAAAAAGGAAAAACCATTACAGGAGCATACTACGTATCATTACTTGCCAAGCTGAAGGCAGAAATTGCGGAAACACGGCCACATTTGCAGAAAAAGAAAATCCTGTTTCACCAAGACAATGTGCCGTCTCACACTTCAGCGGTTGCCATGGCGAAAATCCATGAATTACGGTTTGAACAGGTTGACCATCCACCTTATTCACCAGATCTAGCCTCAAGCGACTTCTTTTTGTTCCCTCATCTAAAAACTGTGCTCGGAGGACAGAGATTTTCGTCAAATGAGGAGGCAATCACCTTCGTGAACAATTATTTCGCAGAGAAAACCGCCAAGTACTATTTGGACGGAAACTTTTCAGCCAACCCTCCTATATTGCAATATCCGACAGTAGTCCATTGCGGAAATTCTTAATGCGCCGTTTTTCCAATGCAGATCACCACACAGCTATACTATAAGTGGGCATTAATTTCAATGCCAGTGTATGACTTTAGGTTGTAGATACTTTGAGCCATCCATAATTTTTCTGTTTTGGTCTGTAATATTTTGTTTTCACCTCAATTTGCTATCAAGCATGAGAGTAGATACCTGGCACTCCTCGAAAATCTCAAAGGGGTCTCATTTAACTTGAGTGGGATGATGCAGTTTATCTTGTGCAGATGACCAGTCCCATTTTGAACAGATTTACTCTTAGGGCATAGCTACGTGTCCTAGAAGATAGCATGACGCTTTTCATTTTTAGTAAGCTTTTTGGCAATTCAACAGTCTTCTGTGATTGCGGCTGTACCTTATTTGGGGATCGAGCCTTCTCTCGAGAGCCTTTAGCAAGAAGAATGATAGACTGATGGATCTGGGATCCTTACCTCGGTCCAGACACCAAGTATCGTACTGAGAGCTAAATAAGCTTTGAATGTACATAACAGGATACCTGCTGCGTTACTTGCCCTTTGGCATATACAAAAGTATCCATTTCAACTTTTTTACAGAGATCTAGTCTGGGTTAACCTGTAGGTGGGGTGGTTTCCTTAAATTTTCTCAGATTTTCACTAACAACTTCAAAAGATATTCAGTCAGAAATTTGATCTTCCCAATCAACATAACTCGGCTCAAAAGCTACTGAGATTCGCAGTATGCTGCCTTAAGGTCTTCGTCATCAGCAAGCTTCTCCATCTGTGCATAATTGCATTTATTAGATGACTCCAGTTAAGCCATGCCCTACATTTTTGGAAGTGACATATAGAGCATGCTTTTAAACAAATCCTTGCCAGAAAGGTCTGTACTTAGACGTCTCATTCTATTTGTAATGACTTCTTACTGTTAGGGGTCGCTAAGATATGCTCTTCGCTATTCAAACTGGATCGGCAATTAATACTTCTACACGGAGATACGCAGGTATGGTTGTGCTATTTGGTTGAGCGATTTTGCATCGTATAAGTCTCAAAATCATTTACGTTATAGGCGAGAGTAAGCCTCCTGTACTAGGCTCCCTCGGGAGATTCACCCTTAATGCGAATTCAAAAATGTCAACATTTTCCTCATTCAGGGA
Source organism: Volucella zonaria (assembly GCA_963966105.1). Taxonomy (NCBI): domain Eukaryota; kingdom Metazoa; phylum Arthropoda; class Insecta; order Diptera; family Syrphidae; genus Volucella; species Volucella zonaria. The sequence continues at coordinate 135,873,812 of OZ014531.1, forward strand.
TTGTGTTTATTATCGATCTCATCAATCTTCGTCTTTCAGAGGGCCCTGGTGTAAAGTCTTTCAAAGGATACAGCACAATATTTATTTATCTATCAACGAACGCAGTTCATTTAGAAATCGACTTAGCTTATACCAATAAGGTCTTTTGAGTAACTGGGAAACCAATTTTACAGCAGTCAGTTGCAGATCCTCTTTGAGCAAGAAAAGTTTAAAGTAAAATGATCGCCCAAATTCTTGTAATCTATCGGACTGAACGACCTATTAATCTGCCATCGGCTCCTCACTTTAGAAAGATTTTGAAACCTGCTAAATTCCGTTTCTCACACTACACACACCGAAATTTCGAATATAGTTGCCTCAGAATTAAATAATTCTTGTATCTGAGAAAGAATTAAGAATGAAGAGAGGGTTCTACAAGTAGCAAATCTCATAGTAAATCTAGCACAACATCATAACCGCTGGATACCTTCCATAGAAACGGCTCCCCATCGACATGTGGCAGTGAAATCGATTATAAGGCGCCACAATATGATTACTAATTAACTCGACATTACAACAATCTCATTAGAGCATCAAAACACCAGAACCTTACTGTCAGTCAACAGTAATATCAGACATCAGCTGACACTTACTTATTATTTGTTTCTGATTCACGCACTTAAGCAATAATTTACAGGAGTTCCAGCCACTCTAAACTGCTGTTGATTTTTCCTCCTTAATCATCATGACATTGCGAAAAAAAAAAGTACAAAAAACAAATACAAAATTAAAGTAAACATGAATATGAAGAAAAATCTACAATATATACGAGTAACTTTAGAAAATCTAATCAATTGCGGTTCAAGCTAGCGATAGATACTTAGTACATACGTAGAACTTGGCGCCATTCTACAAAGTCTGGCGCCACTTACCGCTCCAAACACACATGTATTCAACCGCAACCAACAGCAGCAGCAGCAGCAGCACTGTCTCTGATTCTGATTCCGATTCTGATTCTCTAATTCAATGCAACCGATCGCAATTACCGCATATCACTTGCCATCAAAATAGACCCTCTCACAGATACCACCAGCTTGCCCCAGCTCTCTCCTCAGTACTCATAGATACAGTTTTACTTTTTGTTTCCCTGCATGCACTCGTTCCTCGGAATTATGAAATTAAACTGACCTTTCGCTTGGTGTACTAGTACCAACATCAACACTACACAGTACTGGTAGTTTCCTTTCTTTTTCCTGCTGATACCGCTGCTGTTTTGTATCTGATGCTGCAAGCCCCATCTACTAAAGGGGGCGCCTTATTACATAAAACGACAAAACCAACTTGTAGACAACACACAGATACAAGTACTAGTAGCCGTAGCGGTAGCGGTAGTTGTAGTCATACCTTCTGTTAAGGGACCCAACCACGGTGACATTCAGATTCGAGATAGATTCAAATTCAGATTCAGACAAAGCCATCAGACTGACAATCGGGGGAGAAGTGTCAGTGTCAGGCAATTTGTGTCTCTCAAGACCCAACTACAATTTCGATTACGTGTATTTGTATCCCCACGTTCTGTGGTTATTTCCTTTTTTTTGTCGGGTAATTTATTGAGAGATATCAGATTTGATTGGTAAACAATTCGATCGATTGGGAAAGAACAAAGGCAGAGAGCAAGGTGTCTGCCAATAAATTCCGCACTTGCAATTCGATTTCTAGTTGTTGCGCTTCGTTAGATCTCAGCTACCGCAGTACGCCATGAAAAAAATGTGTTTACCAGCGAGCGGTGCTCATTGTTGGCTGCACATCGAAATCAAACAAATTGCGCAAATTATATTTAATTATTTAATTCATATATAAATATGTATTTTTATAATTAAAAATGTGATGTCGCACGTTGGCTTCTTCGTCCGTCAGAGATTGCAATTAAAAAATGCACGTTTTACGATAGAGGTTTTACCATATTTACATGGTTTAGTGAACTGTTTATGGGGAAAAAACTATCATAATTCGACTTATAGATAGTAGAAATGTCAGTATTGACAATTTTAACGAGATCCAAGAGGTTTTTCTTAAATGGCGCCCGAGCATGGTCTCATTAAATTTATTTTTAAATTGAAAAAAGGTCTGAATACCCAATATCTTTCCGGTGTAAAGTTCGATGAGCTTCAAAAAAAACAATATTTACGTTTCAATGACTGCTAGCTATGTTCCTGGCTGAGAACTTTGCACCTTTTCATCGTGCAGGAATATTATCGCATAAGTTTTAGGGAAGATACGAAGAAAGTTCATTAACAATAAGGCTTTCAGGTCTAATAACACTGGGACAAAAGCCACACTTAATCCGAGAATGGGTTGGTCTCGGCAATATCTAAGACTTATATATCCACTATCCTCTTCAGGAACTGTTGAACCATAACTTTGAGGAAATAACCATGCAGATCCTGTTGGCCGCAAGATTACCGAAAGCCGCTGATAAAACAAGTGAGTACGTACTAGCCAAATCTGCGTGAAACTTCGACTGAATCATGAGAAGAAATAAGATAAATTTTCTCTGATCCTTTTCATAAGACCATGTTGGAACTATATACATTCCTGGTCAGAGTTTTCATTTAGAGTAACACAAGTTCCGATTTCCCATTATGTAGGCAGAACAATCAAATGCATTTAGACTTCTCTCAAACTTAGGCGCGGCATTTTTACTGTATCTCGGTAAAAAGGAATAAAAACTGCTTACTGGTGTCCTAATGCCTACAAGACATTCTGTAAGGACGACAGGAACATCACTAAGTATTTCTTCCAAGAAGAAAAGCCACAAGTTCGCATCTGGATATAAGTACTATGCGCTGATGTGGCGGATGCTGATACTGTATATACTTTTCAACATAAAAAAGGACACGACAGAAGTTAAAATGGACAAGCTAGAAAAAAATCAAAATCCGGACATACTGCGTCATCACTGTGCGATGTATAGCAAGAGTCTTGATCGTGAAGCTCTTTCCTATCTACATGTATACTCATATCTTTCGCCTCATTACGTGGAAAATGAAACTGATTGCCGATCTCAATGCCGTAGTACGAGAGGCGATGGAGTCATCAGTACTGACGATGAAAAGTAGAAACAGCATGGAATGATATACGAGTATAAACCGTGACATACACGGTGATAACTCAGATAAATGTTCCGAACAATGGGGAACTGATAAGATTGAAGTCCCTCCTGAGAAATGTAAAGTCGCTCATAGAGCAACAATATAGGAATGCGGCCAATGCATACTGCAGGCTACGTGCGGAAAAAGTAATAAAGGCTGACTCAAGGAACATGTTTCCTCAAATCAAGCAGATCTTCAAGCCTCGTAGAATTGCCACTGCTCTCTGGGCGGTTCCTTTCTCAGGCAGGGATTAATCCCCATTACGTGGTTGATAGTGAAATAAAAAAAACTCAATCTTATTGGTTCCCATTTTGAGTCAGTCCACAAAATCGATCTCCCAAGTCGGAAATCTCTTGAGGTGGCTGAAGAGCTGCTGCGGTTTAATAACCAAAGCAGTGACACATTCATTCCACTCAGGTTTTCTGAGGATCTAAAAGCAGACGAACTGATAACAGAACAGACAAGAAGCTACTACACAACACTTGACGAACTCACAGACATATTCAGAAAACTGAACAACAAAAAGTCATCTGGTTTGGATGGTATCCAAAATGTTGTACTTATATATACCGATCGAAATCATAAGGCAATAGTGCGTAATTTTTAACAACTTGCTTAACAACTGCTACTTCCCAAACTGTTGGAAAACATCGAAGGTATTTCCGATAGTATTGTAAAAAAAAAAGAAGGATCCTTCAGATCTTTCGAGCTATAGGCCAATAAGTCTCCTGCCTAATATCGGGAAGGTTTTTGAGGTAGTTGTCAGCAAGTCAATCTTGCTTGCGTGCGAAAATAAGGAGATCATCCCGCGGAATCAATTTGGATTCAAAAGATTAACTCTCGTCAGTGCATGCTATAACAAAACTTGTTTCCGATATCAACTGGAACCTTAACGCCAAAAGATGTACAGGTGCCTGTCTAGTGGACGTCGAAAAAGCCTTCGACACGGTTTGAATAGACGGGTTAATATACAAACTTATTAAGTATGAATTTCCCCCCACCTTATAAAGGTGATCAGTTCAATGATACGCAAGAAGAGATTTGTTGTAACAGATGGAAAATACACGACGACTAGAGTCTTCAAAATCGCCAATGGTCTGGCACAGGGCACAGGGCACAGGGCACAGGGCACAGGGCACAGGGCACAGGGCACAGGGCACAGGGCACAGTAACGGCGCCAATCCTCTTTAACATCTATACCTCTGAAGTATTTAGGGACATAGCTTCTTCGATAGCATTCGCTGATGATGTAAAATTATACTTTCATGGCTCTAAAATCAGCGAGATACAAAATAATCTCCAAATCAAATTCGACAATTTTCAAGTTTACTGTCAAGATTGGAAGCGCAAGATAAATAGCTCCAAATGCGAAACCATACTGTTCCGCACCCCAGTAGTCCAGGATAATACAGACTCGAGACGCAGTTGGCGAAACCTGGTAATACAATTCTCTGATGGGCTTCGCATCGAATCAAAGACTGTAGTGAAGTATGTAGGTGTCCATCTGGATACATTTTTATATTTCTACGAGAGGGCACCACTCGAATTAAATCCATACCATTTTCAATTAGTACCAACCTTCAAAAGATACGTGTATAAATTTGACAGCTGTCGGACGATTAGTTCTCGAGATATAGCGTTGTGAGTGAAGCAACTTTTGTTATTGTGAAAAAAATGGATTCAAAGCAATTTCGTGTGTTGAAATATCATTACTTTTTGATGGGAAAAAATGCAGCCGATGCAAAGCAATGGCTTGATAAGTGTTACCCGGACTTTGCACCAGCCGAACGAACCATTCGCAAGTAGATTGGAAAATTTAAAAGTGGTCATACAAGCACCGAAGAAGATGCACGCAGTGGACGTCCAAAAGAGGCTGTTTCAGATGAAAACATCAAAAAAGTCCACAAAATGGTTACGAATGACCGTAAAGTGAAGTTGATCGAGATAGCTGAGGCTCTGAAGATATCAAAAGAGCGTGTTGGATATATCATACACGAAAATTTTTGGCATGCGAAAGCTCTGTTCAAAGTGGGTGCCGCGTTTGCTCACAGTCGACCAAAAACAACAACGTGTTGATGATTCAGAGGAGTGTTTAAAGCTGTGCAACCGCAATAAAGCCGAATTTTTGCGTCGGTATGTGACAGTGGATGAAACTTTTCTCCATCACTTCACACCAGAGTCAAGTCGGCAGTCAGCTGAGTGGCGAGCAGGCGACGAACCTCGTCCAAAATGACCAAAAACTCAACAGTCGACTGGCAAGGTTATGGCATCCGTATTTTGGGATGCTCATGGAATAATTTTCATCGACTATCTCCAAAAGGGTCAGACTATCAACAGCGACAATTACATTGTGTTGTTGGAGCGTTTGAAGGACGAAATCACAGAAAAACGGCCGCATTTGAAGAAAAAGAAAATGCTGTTTCATCAAGACAATGCACCGTGTCACAAGTCGATGAAAACGATGGCAAAATTGAAAGAATTCGGCTACGAATTGCTTCCCCACCCACCGTATTCTCCATATTTGGCCCCCAGCGACTATTTCCTGTTCGCAGCCCTCAAAAGAATGCTCGCCGGAAAGAGATTTAAGACCGAATCGCCGAAACAGAGGCCTATTTTGAGGCTAAACCGAAATCGTACTACAAAACTGGTATCGAAAGATTGAAAAATCGTTTCAACCAGTGTATCGCCCTCGAAGGCAACTATATTGATAAATAAAGTTGAATTTTGCAAAAATTTTATGTTTTACTATAAAACGGCACGGCCTTTTCAGCCAATGTGTATGTCGCTTAAAAGCCTTTTTTACTCGAATCATCTGAGATCCGATGTGAAGGTCATTTGCTATCAAGCGTTTGTGCGTCCAATATTGACTTACGCGAGTCCTGTATGGTGGAACATAAATCCTTCTTACATGGAGAAATATAGAGCTTTCGAAAGAAAATGCCTTCGAGCCTGTTTACGAATGTACAGAAGCTCTCATTCCGACTTTCGGCATATTAGATGCTGTAGCTAGCGTAACACATAAAGATTTAATGTACTGCGTACCACTTCTAATGTGGTTTGTACTTCGTTCGTGAGTATTTCGCTTGTTCGATAGAAACATGGCTAAACTACCTTGGTTTTACTACTACGGTCTTACATGTTCCATGCTGGGAGAAGTTGAGAGTGTCCAGCCTCAAAAGCAGGGACGAGTATAACTGTCTTTAATCTTCCTTAGATCTTTGAGACCATACAAGTATGTTCTGAAGCCTATCTTTCCCTTTGCTAGAGACCTTTAAAAACTGATAGCAGTGTCGCTAGAGCTTAAAGTAAGAGTTAGAGTTTCTTAAGAGGTATGCCATGTTATACGATCGATAGAATGCTAAAGTTCTGGGATATCTTGACACTTGACGTGTTGTGGCGAAAGCTTCAATACAGGAAGAGAATTTGAAAATTGGCCTCATCTGCCCATTGATCGTCATGTAAGGGTCGACCAAAAAAGAAACAAAGTGGTAGAATAAATTGTCAAACCATGGTAAAAAGATCTAATCGAATGGGATTCCCCAAAGTGATTTCATCCGGTTCTGTCGACTCTCCTTCTAATTGACACTAAATTTATCCAATTACGACCATAGACAGTCATCGATTAGACCCGAAAGACCCCTATAACCCACCGGTGCTATTACAAATATCTAATGCAATTTCGATCGATCACAAGTAACTTTTGTCTCTGTCCAAGATCAAAGCCATCACTACCACACGAATATCATAAAAGTGCCGGTTTAGTGGTGGTTATACAACTTTTGGTATTCCCCAGAAATGTGATGTAAAAAAAAAAAGAAAGAAGAATAAGCAAATGGAAACGAAGGAGACGATCCAATAAAGCGAACAGCGAACAGCGAACAGAGACAAATAAATAAATTAAATAAAAAAATAAAAAATAAAAATCTACAAAATTATTAATTCATCACCACATCTGCAATAAACTTGAACTTGACGGCTATTGGCATTTTACTCCCTCAGATACAGATACACGTACGAACAAATATAGAGGCAAACAGAAGCAGACACCTAACCATCTAGCCATCTAGCCACCTAACCCTATGCGTATTAGATACATACTAAAATACTTAGATATGCGTTCAAGCTTTTTGTCTGTCGATTACTAGCTAGTGCTATCCCGTAGCATACTGGTACCGTGCTGATGATGTTGGCTCAGAGAACGCGCGTGGTGCCATCAAATGGAATGTGTGTTTGTCTGTCTGTCTGTTTGTTTGCCTGTTTTGCCTATATACTATAGTATATCTATTTATCCGTATCTACATATACTTTATACTTATTGTATCTATATAGCGTATAGTATAGCGCGATTTAATCTGTGAGAGGAGAAAACAAATTGAACTGGCATTTGATTAACTCTACTAACCTGGCAGGCACATTTGAAGCAATTGGAATTCTGGATTCCTTGGATTTGAACTTCTTCGCCTTCGTTGGAGCACGATTGGAGATTCCCTGAAAAATAAAAGGAAAAAAGAAAAAAAAAACATTAGAAAAGACAATTTAAATAAAAATCAAGTTAATGAGTGTGCTGTTGTTGTTGTTAGCGGTGGTGGTGGTGGTTTTTTATGAGACACAAACAAGTATTGTAGTAGTCGATATACATAACATATGTAGTTCCAAAAGTAGCCCTTGTTGCGAGGGACTATAAATGAGCGATTAATTCAAATTTGCTTCTGATTAAGCAATAGTATACTTGTGTCGTATCTTTGTGCCTGAGACCAGTATTTATGCATAAAAGTACATGATAACCGAACCTGTAGTAGAGTCCGAGTCTTAAGTTTGACTCAGCGGTTTCAGAATATATACTACGAATTCCACACTGAAGATCATCAGTAAGGATTCTTACCAAGCCTGTTAGACTTCCTCATTGCTTTAAATTTACATTTGTAGTGACACTGATACTGATCTTGATATGGACAGAGTTTTATAATACGGGACTTTGAGAGAACTTACAATTTTATTTAACACTCTCAACAACATGATTGCCTTTACGTGAGCAAATGAATCCCAGAAATTCCCTTTCGGGTTATATCTTGAAAATATTGTATTTGATTGGAGTTCCGTAAAGGCCAGTATTCCTATAGCATACTTGAGTCAAGAGGACAAATAGCCCCAGTGTGTATAGGTGATATCATTTCAGGCGATACTACATACTGTGAGCTGTAACTCAAAAAGGACTCAACGAATTCCGCCCCACTTGGCCTTGGATTCTCGAATTAGCTTGCAAGTGAAAGTGAAGAAGGCATAGCAAAATATTAAGCGCAGCTTGTCTTTCGCTACAGATGCAGACACTTTGCCTCCTCCACCTGTTCTTCGCAATGTAGTTCATATGCATCAGTAGTACGCATTTCCTTGTTCAGAAGGCTGACGCAAGATCATCTAAGAAAGAGTGAAGTTTAAGGTTGTAAATCTTCAAGGCGATGCCAGCACCACATCGTTAGAAGCCCGTACCGGATCTCCAGTGCGATGTATATCACTCCTTTTTGAATGGAAGATCAATGAGAACAATCTCTGTTTTGAGGAAATTGACTATCAGCTCATTTCCAGTACACCCGTCGTCGATTACGTCTAAGGCCGCCTGCGCTGTAAAACAAATAGCGTATCTTCAATATCAATGAGTTTTTACTTCTCATTGTATAATGAGAGAGCCAATGATGAAACCAACAGTGAAATCAGGCATTCAAACGAATTTTAAAGGCCACTTGATGTATATAGGGCAACTGTGAGTACCTACTCATGTCCACCTTATCCACCTAGTGATTCCATAGACAATTGTAAATGAAGATCCCTAAATACCGTGATCCTCTTAGAAGAACGGAGACTGTCTTCTTAAGACTAAAAGATACTTATTCTATATAAAGTGAAACAAATTCCTAAATACGCACCGGGATCCTTTAGAAGTGAAGACTAGACCGCATTTAAGGATCTCAAAAAGACCTTGAAAGCACATGGGTGCGAGCGCTCTATTTAGCAAAATCACCCAGAAGGTCGCATAGATCTTGGGTTGGACTGCTGGTAATACCAGTCTAACGCAGAGGGATAAATCTCCTGACTACATATAAAATTACGATAGCTAGACTCACTTTTTCAACTCTGAAGTTTAGCTTATAGTTGGTTAGCTTGCAAAGGTGTGAAGTACACCACCTTGATCAAAAAGTTCCCGCACCATACCAATGGCGCTCCCATTATTCCGATTTGAGTTCTGTTTTTTTTTTTGTTAAGTTGGTAAATCTGTTGTTGACATTCCCTCTAAATCTTGGCATCATAGCTTGACATTTGCAAAAGTTACGTAGCCAAGAGTACATCTATCTCTGTGTGTGTTGGCGATTTTTTACAATTTTAGAAATGGACTTCAATTTGCTACAACGAACTTGTATAAAGTTTTGCGTAAAAAGAACGGATTTAATGGTGTGCGAACGTTGAAAATGTTGGAAAAGTGTTTCGGCTATGATTCTCTGAAGAAAACGGTCGATTACCAGTGGCACGAGTGGTTCAAAAGTGGTCGTGAGTCAATCGAAGATGATGAACGCAGTGGCAGACCATCGACATCGAAAACCGACCAAAACATTGATGAAGTAAAAGAAATGCTGGTCAATAACCGCAAATTAACCATCAGAGAGATAGCGGAGGACTTGAACATTGCCTATGGATCCGTCCATAGTCCATGATTTGGGTTTCCGTCGTGTAGCAGCAAAGTTGGTGCCAAAAGACCTCAACTTCAAGCAAAAGAGAGATCATGTTGAAGTCGCAAAAGATATTATTTGCGAGGCTGAATCCGATCCTAGAAGAGACGTGGGTTTATGAGTGCGACGATGATACGCAATCCAGACATCGGGCAAGTGAATGGCGTTCACCAAATGAGCCGAGACCAAAAAAGCCACGTCGTTTTCAGTCAAAAAAGAAGGCAATACTCACGTTGTTCATGGATTGCAACTGTGCAGTGCATCATGAATTATTGCCATAAGGCCAGACAGTAAACAAAGGGTATTATTTGGGCGTTGTTTGCGTGAAGCAGTTCGCCGAAAGAGATAACGCACCGTCGCGTCGCACAGTGCCATCATTAGTCGTAATTTTTTGACGAAAAATGCAACAAATATGAGTACCATCCAACAGGCACCGAATTCACCTGATTTGGCTCCCTGTGACTTCTTTCTGTTCAATCGAGTTATAAAAACCACTACGGGGAACGTGTTTCAGCAGCCGAGAGGAAGTAATGGAAAAATCGCAGGAAACACTGATGGACATACCGAAAACCGAATATAAAAAATGTTTCGAAGATTGGATCAAGCCCTGGCATAAGTGTGTTGCAGTCGATGGGGAATACTCTGAAGGGGACAATGTAGATTTAGATGAATAAACTTGTATTTTTAATTTTCTGAATACTTTTTGATCAAGGTAGTATGCCATCACACAAATACTAGGCACCAAATCGGGCCCATCGCGATCCCTGTAGAACCAGGTAAATTTATATTCAAAGGGCAAAAACCTAAACAGTCTCCCTGGTGAAACATCCAATTTCTTTGCAAAAACCAAGAATGCATTTAAAGTTCGTGGCCTCTACTTCCTCTAGGTTCTCGAGAAAGTATTTCCCTAAAAATATTCTTCGACCTCGCATCACACAGTATGTTTGTTATGTCCTCAACAGCTCGCAGATCACCGCAAATGTCCGTATTTGACAATTTGAATCTCTTTGCGTGTTTAAGTAGTGTCATTATTTTTATTCTTGTCCTAAGTTTATTCCTGTTTTTACTTTTTTACCAAAAAGTGGCTAGAGAGCCTTGGATACCCTGGGTCCTTCAAGACTTGACCACTTTAGGTTGGCAGTCTTTATGATTTTTGCCTTGATAGTGCCCTTAGTATGCAAAGGGATGGTTTGATGTTAGCAACCTCCCTTTGTTGCAAGCTCATCCGCTTGATAATTTCCCTCTATATCGCAGTGTCCTAGCACCCAGCACAGTGAAGCACCTGAAGCTCCTGCAGAAATATTTATGAGAAAAACCAGTCGCTGAGTTTGTGAGCTTGAAAATATCTCTTCTCTGGCAGTTGATCAGCTCTCTTGATAGAGCATTGGTGACTTGAAGTTGTCAATCCGCCCACAATTTGTTCCTAGACATCTGAGTCCGACAAATCCATCAGGGGATTAGTTATCTTAATATCTCTGTGGTATTTGGTATTTGGCTAGATTTTAAGAGATACGAGCGAATATTTTGTCACCTTCAATTTTATGATGCTCAAAGTGAGTCTTATCACTCCTTGGCGGTTTACGTAAAAACACCTCAATCAAAGGCAGCTGCTTCTACTTTTGCGATTGAAGCGTATTAAGCTGCAGACAGAGTAATTTATGTTTAATTCTAAGAGAGAAGTGATGACCATTTAATTTTGTTGAAAGCTTTCCTGATCATCATTGTACTCGTATGGAGTATGCAGGATACTGAGATTGTTCAATAGGTTGCAAAGAGGGAGTATAGATCTGTCCCAAGCGTGTTTTGATGTGGAGGTCAAAAATTCTTTGGAGGACTGAGATCTTTCGAAAGAAGATGAGAGGTTTTTCTCTATTTTGGGTATGAATCTTACGAGCCAAACACGCTTAAAAACGGAAGCTGAATATGGCTGATATTTTAAAATCCATTCTGTAGTTGTGCAGCGAATACGAGTATATCATCGCTTTGTCAGGTCTTTTATAATTCGCAGCTGCAAATGTCGGATTTTAGCTTCTCCTCACAGATCGTGTCTGGTTAGTCTGGAGATTGGAAGATTTTCCCGAAGCAGGTGTGAAGTTGATTATTCGAATGCATGCGTTAAGCATGGGGGATGAAACAACGTATTCTTTGAGTGATTTTGCGTACTTGCCGAAATAAGGATAACAACGAACAGTGAAAAATAACGAAGTCAGAGACAGACCACGCAACATGTGATGAACACAAATTGTTAAAGGCAGCTGACCTAAGCCTGCACTAACTTCTAGCCTTGCTTCTCCATTGATTGCAGGACACTTTGACCAGTAATGTTCTTATTAAATGTGCCGATATCTCTAATAGAGTTTGAAACGATAAACAAAAAAATTAAATTCTCAATATCATCACAAGTACTTCATATTTCATCTGCTTACTCATTTAATTTGGCAGCATTTATCCCCAGATCGGAAACTTGACAGCAAATTGAGAATCGAATGAGATGTCATTATGACAGCGGTGTCACATTTCAGCTAAGTCAACAATATGTCACATCTGTTTGACAGATTTCTGATTGATACCACGATAAATGACATCAACATTGTAAACCTGTCTTCTGTCAAAGCAAGAGAAAAAAAATCAATAATAACAAATAAAAAAAAAAACAACAAAAAAAACAAAACAAACTGTCAAAATGACATAAACAATTGAATATCAGCTAAACAACTCTGCACATTTGAATAGGAATTTATGTCGTCATTTAAGCGCCGGCCGCACCTGATAAACAAAATTCCATCATCCGAAGATTCCTCAAAAATTCAAATGTCACCCCTCTACACGGCATGTTTTGGTTTTTTTTTTTTTTTGTTTTCCAAATTTAAATACTTATGCAGATTGTACTGTATATGATTTCTTTTTCGGTTCTTTCTTAACTACCATCGACACCACTAGGTGGTATTTTACTGCCACTCAAACGCGTTGAATTTCAGATTCTTCAAATACCTAACCAAGGTTGACTTTTGGAATGCCACAAACTTCTTTATCGAAACGTTTTGGTGTTCATCGGAGATCAGAGCAAAATAAAACACAACAAACAAAATAGACAGTAAGAATATTATAACCAAAAATTTGTTATCGACAGTCGATTTCGCGAAGTAGTACCAATAGATAGTCGAACTATACTCCTATCCAAGCATCAGATAGTGGATTTTTTTATAGTTTTTTGCACTTTCGCACTGTGGATTTCAGCATAAAAATGGTAATGGTAGGTTTTTCCGGAATTCCAAAGTGACAGTTCAAAAATAAAGTTTGTTTTTAATTTACGACCAAATGTGGTTGCTTTGACAGAGTGTTGCTTTTGTCACGAGGGCAGCACATGCCAGTTAAGTTATCATTTCGAACGAAAGGTTACAGAGTATCTGATGAGAAACCAGCATCTTTGCTTCTTTGACAGTTTTATTTTTTTTTTTTTTCTTTTGACAGCTGTTTTCGACTGGCGCCTAGAAGAAAGATTTTTTGTCTCAAAAAGAACGAACAACAAAAATCACGGATAAATCAAGATGATTAGAATCTGCGTGTCAGAATTGATGGTGCTGCTGATCTACGCGGTTTTCAATATTCGTAAAGATGTAACCGAAGCCATAAAGTCAGTGAAAAATCGTTTTTTCTGATTTTTTGTGTTAGCTCACAAGGTTTGAATGCTGCCCTATCATTAACATACAATTTGCATATATCATGTACGAGGCAGCCAGGTGCCATGACATGGCTTTGACAGGTCAGTGTGTTACTACAGTCTCAACCGGTTATTGTGCGTAGATTATGGATGCTTTCGTAACCGGCTCTGTTGGTTTGCTATCGCTGTCAAGATAACTGTCTTCTTTTATTTCTAAGATCAGAATTATGTACTTTCATTATCTTCAGCCACCAAGAGTCAAGGGAGCAGCGGTTAGGAAGATACAATAGAAATTTGATAACGTGATAGTATGAGTACTGCACGATGAATTTCGAATGCACCAATATATCTTCGTGATCTGCCAAAAAAAAAAAATTCTAATGACGACTGATTCCGAACGGAAGTGGATTTTGCTCACAAAGGACACTGATTCGTACGTCTTTACCCTATTACAACACCCAACTCAAGATAATCTATCTGCACGTCCGATTCTATTGCACTGCATTCTCTTCGGATTTTCATTCCATGGCTTCCATTCCATTGAGGCAAGACCGTTGATGTTTAATTGAACAGCAGATGAATTCCCTTCAGGCGACAAACCTGATGCACTGGTGAACCTAGAGACAGGTTTTTTGCAATAATTTTTTTTAAAATTTTTTTTTTGTTCCAACTTTCCTTTGCGATTTTTCTTTTCTGTACTCGTCGTACAACGCACATACTTCGTCGCGTGTTACAAGTTCCGAGATTCTTTTTTACTTTTACCTCGACCTCCTCCTCTGCATCGGCCCCTCAAAACATTTACGTTCGGTCATATTGAGTCGCTGCTCTCGAATTCACTCTTGACTGTAGCACTAACTCACCTCCAAAGTAAACTTCAGGCACCATCAACAACAAACCACGGCTACAACTACTCACACTCGTACTCGTACTCGTACTCGTATCTACTCGTATACTCGTTCTCGTACTCGTATTCTTAGTCTGTACTAGCTACAGTCATGCCAAATGCGATAAATTATTTCCGAACAGGTGTTTCGCGCGACTACATCTCGCGGAAAAGACCGGAAAAAAGGAGTTTCGTTGTTGTTGTTGGTTTGCTTTTTGTCCATTACATTGAATGGATTTCCATCAAGAGTCGACTTTGAAAGCCGGGTGGATAGTGAACTAAACTACGCGCAAATACCACAATACCCCACTGTCTTTTTAGCTTATGAGCGCGCGCATTGCACTTGAAACAACAACAACAACAAAAAAAAAGGCCCATGGAGTGGGTCCGTTGTCCGTCGCGATCGTCGTTCGTTCGTAACCATATGCAAAAAGTTGTTGAGGTTTACCTCCAGAGGCTTACAGCAGGCCGTATGTCGCCGTAATAATTATAAAAATCGACATAAAGGAACGTTGGGGTCCACACTAAATATTGGCTGAGAACGTCAAAACCGATACGAGAGACTATGTAGTCTGTGATGGAGCAGCTGACGTATGCACTATGAATTGCATTGGTCGCTCGAAGACTCAAATTTCATTCCGTTGTTACTCGTATTTTGCTGTCATTCCGTTGGCACTCGATGATATGGAAACCAAGGGATAGATATGTGTTAATCAAAGAATACCCAACTTCAGAACTTTTCAGCTATCCAAGCACCATCCAGGTCTTACTCACTTCTGTCTATCACCAAATTCACATCAGACAGAGTAATGCAATCTAGTTGTCATCCAACTAATATTCGACGGTTGCACAACTGCCATTAAATTGTCATTCAATGGTTAGCAACTCTTACCCAACTGTCCTCCAAATATCATCCAAATATCGCATTCAAAATTTTAACTATTTTAATTTATGCTATTCGATAATCGTGCAACCATCATACAGCTATGTATCGTTCAACTATCGTCTTCCAATGTTATTCGAATAAATCGTTCAAGGGTACTCAGTATTGGAGTACACTTGGACCGGCAATGCCGGACGGCAATAGGTACTAAATTCGAAACTTTAAGGATGAAAACCCAAAATTCAGCGAAATTAAAAATCGGACAAAATCTTTGAATATGCCTAATCGAATGCGAGCGCAGTGACCTAAATTCTGCGATCCCCGATAAACCGGTAGCACTTTGCTTGGGTTTGAAAGAAATCAGTACATCACGAGATACTAGGTAAATATAGAGAAGAAATTCCCCAGGGGTGTATTCTAAGTCCTTTTCTATTTATGAAATTTTGCTCTTACAAAAATGCGGTAGGGATCATGTTTCATAGATTGTACGCTAGTGAGCAGGGTTCTTATATAAGCAATGGACTCGATTGTCGAATATATCGAATATTGATGGTCCCAGGTTGCCACTTAAAAGAGAACTATCCATAATATATAAGTCGATCATTGGACCAGTAGTGATCTTATTCGGGAATGTACAGAAGTTTAGAAGTTTAGGTCCTACACTGGGAAGCGATCCTAATAAACGAACTCAGATCACCAACAGTCAAGCTAATGTCTTAAGGCACATGTTGCGCAGAGCCCTTTTGCACAAATAGATTTAGGTAGGAGATGCAGAATAAAAGGACAGACCTGTTGCTAAATTTACTGACTCATCCTCAACGTAGATGAGGCGATTTATAGGAAACGAAGCATTTTTTTCTGGATCTAGATAGGCACATTAAATGATCTATTCTTACTTAGATGAAGCTACGCCTCTAACATTTTTCGAACGACCTCACTTATTATCATGCCCCTGCGTTATAGAGCAGGACTAGGATGATTAGGGTCTTATCCAAGTCTTCTTAGTGTTTCTTGACGAGGACTCATTAATGAATTGCTTTCTTGAGGTGCCATTATCGGAGTTAACAGACAAAAGCCTTAGCTTCTTCAATGTTACAGCAGTCTATTGTGTCATTCTACCCAATTCGTCAATAATATGAGTCCTTTTTTGCTGACAGCTTATACTTGGTTTCGCATTCATTCACACATTCATTCTGTTCCAAACGTACCAGTTAGGTTTCGCTGCATTGACATCAATGCAGTCGTCGTATATAAGTAGCTGCGTTTCTTGAGTTCCCTCCAAGACCCATTGTAGTGTGAACATTTCGCCTATTGTGGGCTTACCCGGCCGCAAACTGTATTGATAGAGCTCAACCAGATTATGTTAGTCAGTTACTTATTTGGTTAGCGCTGTTTAGAGGGTTTCTTTTCTTATGATGCTAAGGTTCCATTCGTCAAGTATGTCAAGTCATCTCCTGCTGCGTTAAATATCTCGGTAGGTACTCCGTCCGATCCAACAGCCTTGTTATACCTTAGTGTATTATAGATACTGGTATCTTCTCATCTTTTTGGTTGGGTGAGAGGCAATCAAATTCCACTATGACCCTACTACAAAGTTTCCTTACTAGGCTTAGTTCCGTCTTTAGAGTAGCATTTCTCCATCTCCATGCTGTTCCTTTTTTCTCAGGAGAGGCTGATGTTTTGCCCATTCACTTTGCTCGAGCCGCCTTCCAGCTTGTTAGTTCGGGAATTGCTATAGCTTCTTGGTATCGACGTCATTGATTTTCCGCACTTAATAAAGTGTGTAAGAGATTGACAAGAGGATGCGTGATACACGATTTCCGCTGAGACTCCAGATGAAGTATATCACCTGATGCTCAATAAGCTTCGAAAAGAGGATAAAGTCAGGAATTTGATTAACACAAGGGTGCTACTATGTTACATTGATAAAGTATTGTAACAAATTACCTATAGGCTGGGGCCCCAAAGATTACCAGAATGACAGATAGATAAATGTAGTAGACACTGTTGAACATTTTATCAGTTTTTGGTTCACTTGAAAGGGCAATTGTTCTAGAATTACAGCACAACTTACCCTATCAGACCACGAGGAGGACGTGGAATGTAGCAGCAATGCATAAACTGCCGCGCGCACTAAATACCTTTACTGCGAATGGTTTAAGCAATTCCACCAACAGCACATTGTCAACTTCAGATACAACTTATCCGTGCCAGCCATGAATGAGCCTAAGATCCATGATTTCTGCTCTACAGTATTATTTAAATGGGTCTTGAGTTCTTGCGGCCTTCCCTCACCCCACACCGTTTACCACTCACTCTGTAGCTGGTGTTATTCTCTTTTGACTTAAAGTCAACCATGCTAGCATACCGGTTATACTAACAAGTGTATCCATAGATGTTACCCAGAGCCCCATCGACCAAAACCAACAACAATGACACCAGCGCGAGAACGCATAAATAAATTCCACAAAAAATTAAAAAAAAAAAAAAAAAAGAAATACTGAACGACAAAATTAATAAATAAATATAATCAAGGGAAAGCGTGTTTTGCATTTTTATGTATTTATTCATGTATCTGGCGCGTCTGACTTCGCGTCGGCAGCCCTGCGCGCTCGACTCATCCCATCGAATCTCTCGGATAATAGATTGTCTTGGAGCGATATCAATTGTGAGATACGGGTATCGAGCATGTTGGGGATTTTATGATCGACCAAAAGTCGACACAAAACGAGGAAACACTGAATGGTTAACGTACATACTGCCGGCAAGGGGTAAACATGAGGAAAATCGAAAGAGTAATAAGGTCATCACGTATTACTGTGTGTCGTCGTCCGAGTTGTCGTCGTTGTCGTGCTCCCCTAATTGGTTGGGACAACCAAAAACAACAAATAAATAAAAAAATAAAAAAATTGTACTTGACACTAGGCCGTTCGTTTGGATATTGACAATCGAAACCAATTAAATAATGAGTCTGACTCGTTATCCAAAACGGGTGTCAAGTGGGGCGCCTTTAGGGGCATGGCGTTGTGAACAGGTGTAACACAGTTGGTACATGCTTTGGAATGTTGGACGGTTCTTTTATTTGATGGGACCTCAAGAAGGAGATGGATAATTATGATAGAAAAACGTAGGATGATTTTTCGATTTGTTATGCGTAACAACATCTATCATAGAACAGAGAAGGCAACAACTAAGGAAAAGGTCTTTGATCGGGCGCCAGTTAATGAAACCTTCGTATTTTTAAATTTAGATCAACACTATATAGTTAAAGGTCTGCTAACCACAGGCTATATAAATTTACAAAAATTCAAGACTCTATAAAATATCCTTAAACACCTTGAGGTGTTAAAAAGTGCCATCCAACAAATATAAACAATTTTGAAGGAACGAACTTGTACATAAGAGTATCTTAGAGCAGAACAAGACCCTTTTGCGATCATCGAACTCGTGAAGGTTCGACGTGACCTAAGGAAGAGAAAGATTCATTTTAACTCAAATTCCACCCACTTCTCAGGCAGTCAGTCTTGTCACAATTTTTAGACTATAGAGGTCTCGTGACGATGTCACTACGATTAATACAATTTTTCCAGCAAATTATAACCCGTTCAGACTTTAGAGATATAGTACAACTTGAGCGGAGCATCACTAGTGGCAGTTGCAATTACGAAGCAGTACAGGAGTATATTGGAATAGTACACGTAGAGAAGATAACTCAAAAAGACGTTAAAGGGATCACCAATCTGACATCGCCATCATTGAATTCAACTGTGACAAATGACGAAGCACTTAAATTGAATGCGATGAAAAGACCCGATACCTTTTTGGCAGACATAAGTAATCAGGTAATAAACTGGCAAATTCTAGGTCGTGTACATCAAGTCAAGATTGCGGTTATTCTAGGTTGGACTACTGGCTCTGATAAGACGATTTTTGAGTAAAACAAGTTTTCGCTAGACGCCGGAAAATATGATAGTATGTTTCGACTGCAAGGGATCTATTCCCATCACGACTCTATCCCACATGCACTTTCTCCCCCTTGTATTCACAGTCATAGATTGTGAGAGAATTTGTGGTTAATTTACCCAACTTACTCGTATTTCGCCTGACTATCAACTGTTGTTAATGGCAGGATTGATGCTTTAAACAACCCTTAGATAGTAATTCATAGTTGTGGTTTTTAAGTCTTTATATTGTTGTTCCAAATTTTACTTGAAGTTTTCTTATCTCTCTGTCTCATGTTCTTTGAGTAGAAGCTGAGAGAGCTAAATGCGGCTACAACAAAAAACAGCCTCGGTTACAGGCGTAATGACAGCTGCTTAGTTTATGCGTCTTCGCTTTTGTCTTCACAGATACCCACTAATCTTTCTCAGTAGGGATTTGTAGCTCAAAGTTATCTCGAGATGCCTCTTTGACGATTGGGCAGCTCTGGATCCACTGATGAATGCACGATGGCATGCCGAATGTGACATCAATGTGGAAAAACTATGGTTCCAACAGAATTGTGCTCAAGTCCATACTACCAACGAAATCATGCTGGCAATAGAGTCATTACAAGAAACGAAGCCATCAATTGGCCACCAAGATCGTGCGATTTGACGCCATTGGAATTTTTTCTGTGTGGCTACATCAAGTCACTAGTTTTTGCTGATCAACCAGCAACAACTGAGGCTTTGCAGCAAAACATTGTTCGAGTAATAAGCGCTATACGCAACCAATTGCTCGAAAAAGATGTTGAAAGTTGGACCTCTAGAATGTGCTGTGTACAAGACAGCCTTTGTGGATATATGTATGCCTAAAACTATTTTCAAATTTTAAATGGCATGCAACAATCTTTCAAATGGATTTAATAAATTGTCAGCAATTTAATTTCTTAAAGGGTGTGCGTTTCCTTGCTAGTTCGTCTGGCTTTTCATTTTACTAGGTAGCGCAAAAGTCATCTCCCTATCGGAAGATCCAAATGGCGGCAAATGTCAATTCTACTTTAACATACCAAATACACGACAAAAAGACCTGAATCGCATGAATAGTTACAATATTTTTGCGGAATAATTCGTCGGTGCTATTGGCGCAGCGTGAATTTCGGCGCAGGTTCCCCGATTATCCGACACCAACTCGGCAAACACTACGACGTTTAGCCGCTCGCCTAGAAGAGTATGGGACAAGAGGAGATGCTGCCAGATCTGGCCGGCTGGCGGAGCAGCCGTTCTAGTGAGAATATTGCAGATATCGCAGACGACCCCGGAGTATCGACCAGACGACGTGCCACGCAATTGGGCATCAGTCGGCGATCTTTACAGAGAATTTTAGTGAAAGACTGTAAGATGTTCCCTTATAAAGTGCAGACAGTACGTGCATTAGCTGATAGCTGTTGACAGCCAAGGGCATGTAGCCCTCGCTCAAAGCATTCTGAATCTCGACCGCGAGGGACAACACAACTTTTTATCGAGAATCATCATCAGCGACGAGGCCCATTTCCATCTCTGTGGATATATGATTAAGCAAAATTATCGCTTGTGGGACACCCACGAAGAGTCATTACATAAGCTCAAAGTTACTGCATGGTGTGCTGTTTAGGCTAGTTGCGTCATTGGGCCTTAATTCTTCGAAAACGCCGCGGGCCAAACGACTACTGTAGACGACGATCGCTACAGAGCCACTTAGATGAATTGGCACTGGAGAACATTTGATTCCAACAGGATGGAGCAATGGCGTATACTGCACGAGCCACAGCTGAAATTCTGAGGGCTGCATTTCCGGGTCGCTTAATCTCTCGTTTTGGCGATTCAGACTGGCCGGCAAGATCGCCTAATTTAACCTCTTCTCTTTGTGGGATTTTTTGAAGTCATGAGTCTATATTAACAAGCCTCAAATTCTTGAAGCCCTCAAAGAGAATACCCGTCAAGAATGAGAGAACCTATCGCCGGAAGTTCTGGCAAGAGTGATAGAAAATGCCATTTGTTTTTGGTTCCATGACGCTCTTTTTGCACATTTTAATTGATCCGAATATAAAAAATCGCCAAAAAAACTGTCGGGCATGTTGACTCTAAAATGCCAAAGTCTGGACATAGGTTTTCAATGCAAGACTGATATTGCTATTAGAACAGGATAAGATATCGACCAAGAAACAGAAGTAAAAATGTAGAATGTTATTGGCAATATTGAGGAAGGTGGAATGAGGCCGTTTTGCAGTGTACAAAATCGCATTTTTCAGGGAAGTATTGTAGTAACAGCTTACATATGATCTGGTGACTCACATAGGCCTACAAGATTCATTACGAGGCCCTGCGAGTCTGAAAAAATCAATCGAAAACCGAAAACCGAGATTCCACCAGAAGCTTCGGAACATTCAGATTATGTAAGCGCAGATCTGACGTTTTTTTCGTTCGTAGATGTCTTTGGAGATTGCTCTCCCAAATGAAGAAGTTCTATAAGCAGCTTGTCAGCAACGCTTAAAGGTCGCCAAATTTTGTAGAATTAAAAAAAAAAATAATAATCAGGTAGTGGTTATAGTGTTATTTTTTTTTTCATGACGTTAACGTCACGAATTAAGCTGATGAGCAAGCCGTAAAAAAAAAACTTCGCTAGATTTGACGTCTTTGCGGTTTATCACCATTGCCAGGGCTTACTTGTAATTGCACAGAATAGATAATTCGCAGAGAGTCTGTAAGATCATCCAATAAATTCTGAAATACTCGTTCGAAACACTAAACAAATGATCAGTCATGAGTGAAACGCTCGTTGAGTGAAACATTTTAAATATTTGACATCTCTCGGACATTTCACACTTCAATAAAAGTTCGTGAAATATCTGCAGTAAATTTTGTTGTCATTATCAACGCAACGCTTTTAATATAAACACTTTTACGCACGTCAACTATCTATCGCTTAGTAATAATCTTCTACGATTGACATTTATGCGAACTGTCATGAAGTATAAAACAGTAGCTCTTGCGCCATAAGTTTGTGCCATTGTGCCCGATATTGCCGAATACTCGTAAAAAAACCATAAAATATTAAATTCTTTTTTTTTCCTCGGTAAATTCAAATTGAATTTGGATTTTAATATTCATACAAGAGGAAGACACAAAACATTCGATATCGACTTCGGTGAAACATCAAACAGTGGGGAGGATTTCCTCAATTCTAGGCAGAAAAAATAAATATATATATATACGAGTATATATATGTATACAGAATAAAATAAACCTGCCCCTCGATCTGCCATAGGTAACTGATTTACGATTTTAAAACATGATCTATTAAATTCTAGAAATCTCAAGTATCCGTATTTAAATTTTTTTCTGCGGTTTTTGGAGTTTCTAAAAAAAAAAAAAACAAACATCCTCAGTCCGATCTCGAAAGAGGAAGTAAATCTTGAAGAACTTATGTCATAACCTGTCTTTTATTTGATACATGTACAAACATACAAATATATCTTCGAAATCGAGTTGAATAGGTTTTTGTATATACCAAGATACATGCTCGTAACATGTATAGAAATGAAATCAAGATTTCGAAAAATTTATTATTGGCGCCATTTGACTAGACTTGACAGTCAGTTAAACGAGATATAGTTTAGTCAAAATAAACCACAAGATGAACTAAAATAGCGGGTGCTCCTTTTTATGGGTTTCTACGAAGTAATTTTCATACTTGAATCACAGCTTGACAGCATAAGATCGTTTTACGAGTTCTTGAGACTGGGCATATATATATATTGTATATATTTTTTTTTTTTTTCAAAATATCCAAATGTTGTTTACGATTGAAATCACCTCAACTCATATTATAGACGTCACCATTGATAAATGAGTTATTAAAGAGTTTGGATGATTTTATGGTTAGATAAGGGGTCACATGAAGTGTACATAAATTCGTATGATCGCCCTAATAGATACTTGATACTTGTGAGAGATGGCATTGTGAATGACAAAAAAAAAAACCTTACATTTTATATATGTAATAATAGTGCTCGCATGACTTGGTTTTATAAAAATCATGAAGTAACCATCTACAGAAAACAAGTTTACAGAATGTGAAAGTAGAAAGCTCACTCTTGGAGGACTCACTGCAGCGGTGTCACTTGGAAATTCTTCGTAAACGTAGTCAGGCAGACTGTTGTCACTCAGAAATCGTGAAAGCACTTAATTAGAACCGAACCCCGGGTAACCTAATTAGAACCAGCTTGCAATCAGCTTCAATCACCGAAGCTGCAAATGAGCTGATTAACACAACACGCCGTAGTATCGGCCATAGGTAATGTCAACATATGAACCCGTCAAATATGCTGTTGTTTCCTTAGCCTTTATAACGAAAATCGAAAATCGCTCCCCAAGAGCTTCACATATGTCAGCTTGATTTACTTCATATTGAAGAGCATGGAATGAATGGTCGAGCTTCATGCTTATCAGAGATCCTTTGGGATTGTGCTTTAAAGTCTGGTTTTTTAAATCATTTAAAATGGCTTCAAAACAAAGCACTGCCGACCCTGCCCAA
Organism: Volucella zonaria; assembly: GCA_963966105.1. NCBI lineage: Eukaryota > Metazoa > Arthropoda > Insecta > Diptera > Syrphidae > Volucella > Volucella zonaria. Next base: position 135,897,585 of record OZ014531.1, read on the forward strand.
TGACGGGCTAGCCTGAACTTGAAGAAAACGACGAAGCCACCAAAATCGTGTATGCTGCCGAGCAACATCCCCAATATCGCGACCGGGGATGCTCTGCACTGCCGTATGCGACATCTCTGTTGTAGTTGAGATCCCAAGATATCTGATTACATTTCTACAAGTAAGCGGTTGCTGGTATAAGCAGATATAAGATGATAAAATGAGCTCATAAGGTCGCTTGGGTAGATGTTAAATAGGATCGGCGAACTAACCACACCTTGTCGCTGAGCATTTTTAATGTTAAATACTCCAGATTACCATACTTTACGATTAACTGTCTACTTGTGACGATATTAAGAGGAACCTATGCCCAGCCAATTAAGCTTGAGGAATAGTCCCTCTAGATATAGGGTCTTGAATGCCTTCTCCAAGCCAATCAGGCAGGCACCAGTACAGTACTTCTTGCTGCTGTTCCACTCGCTTCCAGATACCGGTTTAGAGAGATGTCATGTCTCGCCTAAAGACCGAATTGATTATGCGGAACTATATTTTTATATAGATTTAGCGACCGAAGGTTCGCCAGATTGAACGTGTCTTTATCGCTTTTGGATGCTAAATACTAAAAAGATTGCTTCCCCTTTTCAAATGATTCTAGATTCAGATGCTGTCATTAAATACGAGGTTTATGCCAAATCGACCACAATGCAAGTAATTAAAGCTTTTATGCTGTTTCATTCTGACATCAGAACGATAATGGAAAGACAACGACCTCTAATTATGGATTTTTTAATTTATATTGTCGAACTTTATCCGTAAAAAAATTCGCTCCGATTTTAGTTAACTTAATTTTGAGAGAGGACATAAAAGAAAAAGTGTCACGAAAACCTGTAACAGTTACCGATTGGTGAAACTAATGATGGATACATTGAAAATTTGTAAAGCAAGCTTTAAACGATCGTGCAATATACTCAAAATTTATGGCGATCTATGGAATGACTGATAAATATCTGGGACTAGATAAAAGACAAGTCAATGTACTACCAAATGCAAAGCTTATTTAAAACAATGCAGGAGCATTACGACAGCAGAACAGTGAGAATGGGCTTTTTACCGAAAATCAGAAAGAGGGAAGAAGCTCGGCAAGATCTTCAGACCTACAAATCTGACGTCCTTCATGCTGAAAAGCATCTAAAGAATGGTTAAGATCCATGTGCGCCGTCCGTCTTGCGAATGCATCGTCTTCCGGTGATGCAACATGCCTACCAACGCTGAAAATACTGCGAGAGTGAGCTTCAAAATCTGGTAGGCAGAAGGAATACGCCTTGGACATTTTCATCGACATTTTGGGTGCTTCCGACATATCAACTTTTGGCGGCATCATGGCGTAGACGTATCACTAGTTTTCTGAATAAAAGCAATATAGTATATGGTGGCGGGTGTAAACCGGGGTTGTCTGCAAGGCGGCGTTCTGTCTGCACTGCTATGGTGCATGTTGGCCGACCCACTGTTCAACACGCTCAATACTTCTAACGTCTATGCACAAGTATGATGAGGCTGTACTGTCTGTTGGATCGTATCTAGACGTGGTCGACGACTGGTGCACTTGTAACGAGCTTTCAGTCAATCCTCTCAAAACTGAGGTTGTTCTCTTACCTGGTCTGATTCACCTGGTGTTTAAAAGCATCACCATCCAATTCTTCAAAGAAGCTAAATATTTAGGTGTCATCCTGGATAACAAACTTCTCTGGATTAAACATACTACGCCGAAAGCATCTAAGGCGCTGTCGGCCTTCTGGCAGTTCAGAGGAGCGATGATATTCATATCATAGGCGGTACTTTCAAAGCCATCTTCCGTTTAAAAAGAAGTGGTATAACACGCAGTGGACCTTTGAAAACCTTGCGCGCTTTAACTCTGATCTTGTGGACATGTCGTCGGACGGAATGACACCAGAACCCGTGTTGCGGAAAAAATACGAAATCGACTTTCCTTGAGCCCAAGACTGGTTTCGGCCAGAATCTGAGCCAGGAAACGAATGCAGTCGGGTCTTTGCGAACGGCTCCAAAACCAATATAGGATGTGACGCTGGTGTTTTTCTGGAGAAAAGCTCTCATCTGTCTTCCAAACAGAGATTTACGCAATTCTGATGGCAGCGAACTATATTGCGGAGAACCGGATAGCGACAGCCAAGCTTCACCTAGAGCCTTACTGAACCCACTGCAAGAGATCACTGAATGCAGTCGGAAGGATAAATTCAGTGAGATCGCCGATAAACTTGCCAGGCAAGGCTCAGAGGAGAGTTATTCAGGACGCGAACCTACGTTGGGTCTGGCTACGTTCTCGGTTAAAGCTTCCATTGACAGTTAGTCTCATATGAGCACAACTGTAGATGGCCTAACTCCCCGCGATGAAGGCAGACCAAACGAATTCTTTCCGACGTCTCTAGGAAGACAGCTGTCCTTTAGCAGGAAAGGCTGCAGGTTGATCACTGACGTCGTGACAGGGCACTACACTTTTGCAAAGCACTTAAATGTGGTGTAAAATTGATGACGACACCGCGGAGCACTATCTTTGTAAATGTCCAGCTTAGTTACCCGGCGCTGGCGTGGTGGGTGCTGGTACCGTAAGCACCTTATCACTGAAGCGCTTACTCATCTTTCTTAGTAAGACTGAAAGATTTCATTAAACTTACAAAGAGTACAATGGACACTGGTTCTTTGTCTGAGCGCTCTGTTACGACAGAAAGTTACGGCAGCACATAACATATGCCCATCGTCTGACATGTTTGGTGATGTCAAAATAAGATCAAAATGAAGATCAATATCAAACAGTAAAATATCTTCATTTTTTGCTTTATTTCTTGATGAATACGAATCGATTTCTCTTTATTTCTTTGCCTGACGACAGCACAATCGTGACAGCCACTCAGACAACATTCAACAATTGGATTAGTAGATTTCAAGTAGGCCTATTCGCAGAAGTTTCCATGTAAAGAAACCGATCTGAGAAAATCTTAAAACTGAACCCATCAACTGGTATAGTCACGTGCAAGGAAGGTCAGAAAATTCCATCCGGATACTCAAATCTCAGCAGAGATTCGAAGTAGAGACCGAAGAAAAAATTGCGATCAACTAATATCGCACCCCAGAACAAAATGTCATGTAAAATGCTATTGAGGTCTGCAAATTGAATAGCAGCAGCAGAGACGTACATAGCAGCAGCTTCTAACATAAACTAACCAGAAAATATAACACCAAGAGTTTGTGACATTTTCAGTTTCATCATTAATTCTAATGACCTTGCAGTAAAATTCAATCAGACGCGAAGTGCCGGAAAACGTTTAAACGAAAGGAAGGTCATTGCACCAAAAATCATATCAACAGATCTACTTAAGTGATAAAGGAAGTACTAGCTGGTGCCACATGTGGTTGCAAAGTTCTATAAAAACTCGTAAGTATCGTATAAAGCGGTGCAGATTCCAGAAGAAACCCGAGATATTTTTCTCAAAGGAACTCCCGGTGAAATAAAGTACACCTGTGGCTGCCTATGAAAGCAACTTTGTTGTCCTTTTTATCCGAAACAGATTTCGGTGTAGATACTCAATATGGATCAGACTGGGTATATTCCCAATCTGAACACACTCTCGAAAATATTGGACATCGACTCCCGAACAACTGCGGCATTTTTTAGTCCAAAGTCATCACTCTTTAAGAAGCGTTTGACTACCACACCCCAAATAATGTCAGCCATGTGATCTAGACCAACACCCTCACATTCACACGTGCCATAATTCATTGCCATCTACAGTCTAGGAGTTTCCTTGGTCTTCAGAAATGAACTGTGCAAAGCCTCATCCTCGTAGAACTCTAAGAAATTGTAAAACAAAATAGGAGGTTAATATTATCGAAATAGGTATACTCATGGTGCTGGGCCAAAGAACCTAAGCTTGAATTATCTAGAAATGAAATGAGTATTTGACTGGGAAATGTCTAATGGCGGGCACCAATAACCTAATTCAAGAAATGGAAATAAAAAAAAAGAAAGCAGAAACAATCTTCAGAACACAAAAAAAAAAACACTTACAATACGAAAATTATGTCATCTAATATTTCTTTCCCTTCGTTCACAATTATACAATCGGCGGTGGTTGTCCATAGAGATTCTCTACGCCGACTATCATCGATCTACTTACCACTCTACTATTGATCAATCTAGAGTTTCATCTGCTAAGTGATTTATCAGCTAAACTTCATGTAATACCCTGAGCCTACTACCATTTTTATAAAATATGTTGGTGTACGCCTAAATTCCTGATTAGGCGTCCTTAGCTTTAAAAATTAATCATTACTTTTCCAATGGTGAATTGAAGAGATCCTTTCATCCCTATCATGTACGAGTAGGAAATTTCTTTTGTGAAATACGGTTAAGTTCTGTCAAATACAAGGTCGGCATAAGTCTACGATATTTCTTCTTATATATATCTTACTTTGAAAGATTTGATAAATCAGTCAGTAACACTTAACTTAAGACGCAATTATCCCCAAGCAGTGGTCTTCAATACAGATAAACTGCTTTTGATGGAGCCCAAAAGAATTTTGTTGACAAAGGAATAAATCATGTGTTAAGATCATAAGTTAGCTGTCTGGAAAGTACCATCTTAATTAACTTATCTGCGTATAATTTCTAAATCGACTAACAGCTATGAAAAAAGAAAGAAAAAAATTTACCAAAACCCATGTAGGTGGTCCTATTAGATCCTGCACTTAGTTCGACAAACAAATATTTCAACCATCACCTGGGGTCATGTAATACGTCAGAAGGTTTTCAAAAGGATCGGAAACAACCACTTTCCTATCCAAACATTTGCCTTTCCAAGAAAGTATCCTGGATTCACTATCTTGAAAGACGTTACGTCCACAGTAATAAGAATTACTTCCCTCTCATCACTGATCGTCTGTTAATCTACAAAAAAAAAGAAAAAAAAAAAACCTAAAAACCAACTTCAATTGGCGAATTTCTTCCTGCTGTCGAAATGAAATGCCACCAAGAGAATTCTACATTCTAGACAATCTATTCGTATAGGTCGTATCTTAAAATAAAATCATCACCACATGCCGTCTCTCCAGTGATTGCTTGACCATTGCATCGTCGTCCTAGACTCTGGCCCCTTTGCTGTTGTCACTACGATATCCCAGTCTCATAAATGATAAAACAAATTGCTGTCAATTTCATTATTTAATAGCCGACCTTGCATTCCTTTTACACCTAACTCCTCGGCTCACCTCTCTGCGTTTTCTCTATACAAAACCCTCTGTCATCATAGAGGAATGCTTCATAAATTTCCCTTCGAAAGGAAAAACAAGATACGTTTACCACTGACTATGTAGTACCTTGGTATATCCATATAATCAACTTCAGGTTATTTCAACTTGAGATACTTTTCATCTCTCCCTCTCATTTTATTCGTTAGCGCCACCATCATAAAGAATCTCACCGGGTAAAAGACAACAGAATAAGAAAAAAAAAAAATAAAATCCATTTCCCTTTTCTACTAATCCCGTAGGAAAACATTAGAACATCACAAAAACATGCTTCTCCTGGTTTCAGATTGCTGCCTTTCTGACTCATTGAAAAAGATCAGGCTCTGTGCGCGCACACTATAATCTGGGCCACCATGGAAGACAACCCATTCAAACTTGTAGATAAACCAAAGTAAATTATTTCCCCCGTCGCCACTGCACTTGAACCACCACACTCCACAGGCCTACACTTGCCTTGGTCTGACAGTCTGGCTCTAGCTATGCCACAGGAAAACGGCGACCAACAGGCAAACAGACAATAAAAATTAGTACAGAACAAAAAAGGAAAAAAAAAAAAAAAATGTATCTCATCGAGTGAATATGACACAGCAGGTACTCGTAGTTTATGGGATTTTCCATTTCTCAGGTCACATTTTCATTCTTCAACACTTCGATTCATTTACAGAGTCATTAAGTCAACACAAACAACCGGCGCGGTTGTGCATTGAGGTTGAGGTTGAGCCAAGTTCCTTAAGTTGATCCCATCCCAAGTCGATGCCAAACAAAACATTAGTATTAGGGGTTAAGTAGATGGCGCTTGTCGCTTGTCGGTTGTCAGTTGTTGTCGGTTTCGGTTGGTCGGTGTGTACTCCTGTCACAAAGGCAATCCGCTGAGACAACAATTTCAATCCAATACAAACCAATTCAATCCACCTACCGAGATACCCTAACCATACACAGATATCCGAAAAAAAAAAATAAAAATAAAAAATAAATACCATCACAAGATCCGTACCTGTGATCCCTGGTACCCTTGTCAAATGTTGCTATCTTTACACATCTCGTGCAAGCGCATTTAAAGGAGGTTTCCAATTCAGTGTGACCAGTGCTCGATACATTTGATATTTGACATGTCTGCCGGTATATTTGATCGCGATGACCTCTAGTACCATTGAACGGTATTGGACATTGTTTGTAGCAATATGTTAATAATTGTGGTGGAAAGTTTATGACAGGACAAATTATGATCCTTCACTGAAGCCATATTGAGAAATCTGATTGAAACCTCTTACAATTAACAGATTGATAGCGTACGGACACTTTTCTTTGTTCGCTTCTGAGCTGTACGAATCTTCGAATTTGTGCCAGTCTTAGAAGTGTTTTCCAGTGAAAAACGTCTTCAACCATCTTGCCGTAACCAAATTAGCTGGGCAATCCAATAATTTCAATCAGCCTTAATTGGGATTAAATTAAAATAGGGGTGTTATATGTAGTATGCTTAGTCCGGTGGTGCAAATGCATCTGAATACTTGAGTCGAAATCGCTTTATGAGCGAAATATTCATCGATTACAAGCAGGAAAAACAAGTGTAGATCTATCGCATTCAAGACCCGAACGCGGGCCTACTGATCGTAAGAAAGGGTATTTTATTGCCAAGTTTGCTCCTTGAAAGACTCTAACACACAAGCAAAAGCATTGATCATCAAATCTTACAATAAGAAGGGTCTGATACAGCATATGAAGTCGCTATTCAGCCGCTACGAGAATACTGGTAGTACCACAGCCTAGAGGCACGTAATGTATGGACTGCGTAAACAGCTTAATAACTCAATGAATACATATATCATAGCTAGAATAGAACATTTTATAACGCACGGTTGCATAATTGCACTCCTAGTGTTACAACATCGGCAGATAGAATTTGGAAATTAAGGGAATCTCATCTTGGCGAGCACGCATTTCCCGAATCTTTTGATCGATAATGAAACATGACGGTCTTCTGATTAGAAAGCGTCAAGCCATGTTTTATCTATTGGCATAGATAAAAGACCCGCCAAGATAGGAATGCCGATATAAAATAGAGTACAGCGCCGAAAAAATACTGTGAAAAGGCTTGACGATTTGCGACTGTAGTTACTCGTATGCTAACCACATCTCACCCAATTTGACTCATAATGCTGCATCACCAGCATCAAATATGGATGTCCGGTGCAAAACCCTGAAAACAACCCGAACCGAATCCTGCAAAGACAACCACGGGAACATAGTATTATAGTTGATATGAAATTGGTGTTGAAAATTAGGAATAACTGCTTCTTTAGGCTGTTTAACAGCGAAGATGACGAAAATACCGCTCTCAAGTAGGACACACCACTCAATAGAAAATTTCAATATACCAGACCAATATGAAGTCTGTTTCAGTCAGCATCTTAGCCACCGAACTTTTTTCTAATATCTGATCAGAGCAACGCATGTCTGGTGAATGGAATTTCAGTAGTGTTTGTCCCGCCTGGAAGAAAGCAGACTCCCTGAACTGTGTCAACTGGTGTCAACTGCAGGGGAATAAACCTAGTAGACTTCGCATACCAAATCCTAGTACCTGTATTATGAGAACATCTCAGGCAGATCTTCAATAGCCTTTTAAATCTGACATGAACTCCATCGACCATGAAATCACTCTGAATCGAATCTTGGAGCAAATCCAAGATTAGTAAATACACTTATTTTAGGTTGCTTATGAGATGCTTATGAGGGTCTGAGAAATGATCTATACCATACAGAGCCAATACTGGTCTTTGCATCCCTCCCAAGCACGTTCAAAATGTGCAGAATGTCTATGGATAGCTCCCGCTGATCTGTCAATTCGGAAGAAACATCACCGAATCTTTTGATTGCGATTTCGTGCTAGAAATAATTTTTCGCAACTCATAAGCCAACATCAACCTTTCGCATGTGCAAATGGTATTTATATATGTAATCGGAGGATACCAGCACGCCGTGAGAAATTTAAATTTACGTTGAATCATCAAACATGGGTTGGATAACAAAACATATTCTGTCATCAAAAAAGGACATTCACGTCTTGGGAAGAATATCACGATGGACAATTTTTAAACTCTTTTCTTTCGATTTTTCCTTTTTTTAAAACACTTAATTTTTATTCCTCTTTTTCTTTTATTTTCTTACGACTTTTTCTTCTTAATCTCTATTCAGTTTGACAGCACACTCTCGAATGTCCGCCATTGCAGAGATCTTCTCAAAACCATGATGGCGGATTCGGTCAGTTCTCATGGCTGACTTGACGAATCAGGGTGCGTTCACTTTGCACAATGGGGCGCGTTCGAAGGGTTTTACAAATTATAATTCTAAATTTCTAAAAAAAATGTATCTGCCTGAACTTAGCGTGAATTCCCGTATTGACGCGGAGATCACACAGAGAATAGCTATTACCATCCGCTGTTTCTTCAGGCCAAGAAGGCAATTGAGTACAAAACCCTATTTGGAGCTGTTACACAGCAGTCTCTTCGCTGCCTAAAGGAATGGTTTTCTATATGATCATCGGGCCCAACTGCGTTGACAAAGTACTGCGACATGGATTTGTTCAGAAGACTTTGCCTAAAGCAACTAGGATGGCTAGGGCATGTAGAGCTCATAAACATCAAAACATCAACGCTGAGGGTCTTCGAATATACTCCAGTGGGGCATTGCAATATAGGAAGGCCTGTCGTAATGTGGGACAGACAGTTGGAAAGGAATTTCAAAAACCTGGGTATACAAGCAAAGTGCTACATAAGTGTTATCGAAAGTGCCGATGGGTATCCAACACAACGTTGCCGACGTTTTGCTTCTTCTGAAAAGAATTATGAAGAATTGTTCTCAAAATGGTCGACCGTCAAGAAACGAAAACAAAAGAATTAGAGTCAAAGATACACGTAGCAGTAACCAATTCGCTATGAAGTTTTCTTGTAAGATGATTTATGTTATTATTACGAATATCAATATATGTATGTTTCCTGCTCTGGTCACACTGCTCAAACTTCCAAACCAACAACTGGGAACTTTCTTCATCTTAAGTCGAGGAAAACAAATATTTGACAGGAATACCCCACGGAGTAAGTGATTAGAGATGAGAGAATTTGCTTGTTTGTTTTTTGTTGGATCCTCCTCTCAGCATGGAGCATTGAAAGATGTACTCGTACATATCTATATTTCGGCAAGGTGGTATTTTTAGTGGTTGTCCTCTTGTCCGAGTCATATCCGAACTCCTTCTCGGACATGGAGATTATTAAATCAAATTAATTGCCGATCGGATGATCAGATGATCTGATCAATTGATCAGAGGAACAGATAATCGGATGATGGGATGATCGGATCTGATCGAATGGAACTGGGTATTTCCCAGGTCCAGCTGGAATCCAAGCCTAAATCCATGTGCTTGATGATTTAATGAAAAAAAAAAAGAAACCCTTCGATGTCCAGTTGTTTTCGGGATGCGTCTTCTGTCGGCGGCGATCGGTGGACTGGCCAGCAGCAGCGGTACGAGTACCCCATGTCGACATCTTTATTTTCTGTTGTTGTTTTTAAGTTGTTCTCTCTGTTTTGTTGTTGATGTTTTTCTTTTCTTATTTGCCTTAAAAATTCCAGGGTCCGAGAAACTTTTTTTTACTACCTGCCGTGAGAGAATGTTCTTTTTTCTTTTCAATCTTTTCCGTTCTTCTTCTTGATTTACCTTTGGTTTTGCCTTCCCTCTGCCGTTTGACATCACTGATAGTTGTATCTAAGTATCTATACCTGTACCTGCTGCGCTAGGAATTTTTTCTCAATGGATCTTAAAATGGCACGCAGCAGTTTCAGATTGTAGATATGTTCCTTTTGATTAGCACTTGTAGGGGTCATTAGGTTTTGTTTTAGATTACTCGTATCTATAGCCGGTTGGTGGTTTCCCTTGGGGCTAAGAATTAAAAGGACGAAAAACTGCGAGAATCCTAATTGAAGATAGGCAAATTAAATGATGTATGGATGGTATGATCGTCACAGTTCAGTTCCAAGTTCACAGAGACTGGGTGTTCTATGTAAGAGAATGACTCATCAAGGCGGCACTTTTGTAGGGAATTTTTACACCTTAACCTTTTCTTATCAAAAAGGTTCGTTTGTGGGTAGGTACTCGTATTATGGTGAACAATTTTGAAAATGCTCAGGGGTAGATCAAAGGTATCAAGGAACGTGTATGTTGCGCGATACTTTAGGCTATCTGTGACCATTTTCGACTATCGTTGATCTTTACATTTAATTTAATGTTAATTGGTGTAGGGTTAGTTTATTGCCCAAGGGGTTGATTCAAGAATGAGTCACGTGTTTTAGGTTTCTGATTTTTCCACACATTGATTTGTAAACGATGAGACACAAAGTTGGTCGTTTCCCATCAATTTTCAGTCTACAAATTTTGAAAGATGTCAATAGGCGTCATCTAAGGTACATATACATACATATGTGTATGTATGCATGTATATATGTATATATGTATATGATTAGTATTCCAGGATCTGGGTTGCTACAGCAAGTTTTGGTTTCATTATATAAGTAATATGTATTGCTCAGAAAGCACGGCTTGGGAAACAAGTCTATGGACTATGTGCACATATGTGCTGAATATTTGTCCAGTTGCTAGATCGGATCGCTCTAGATTTCCAAAAAAAAGGAAGAAATTAAAACACCAGTACCAACTTACCTGTTGTATCATAGATTGTCCAATAGATATTACCTTCTGATACACCTGTCTGCATCTGTAGATTTGTTTTTAAAAGTTAATTAAAGCCAGCTTTCTACTTTGCTAGGAAGTGTATATATATAGGTAGCTTAGTTTGAAAAGCATTACGAACGACAATGCAGAGGCGCGGTAGATGCTTTTATGAAAGCAGAAGTTTGGTGAACAATATCCAGAACATGTGAGCAATGTTGTGCAGGGAATTGAAATACCTTTGAATGGCAACCACGATAAGAGTTCTGACTCTGGAGGTGCTAATCCGTTGGCATCGTGGTAATTTGTAGATATACAGGGTGCGCCATCTTTTATGTCGGTATGTAAACATTGAATAACTTTGACATTTAACAACCGATTGAAGGATGATTTGCCATTGTTGCCGTATAAAGTGTAATTGACTCAAAGAATGTTGCCGTAGACAGTCTCCACGTCGCTTGGAATACGGCCAAACAGTCGCTCGAATTGTTGATACCGAACATAATTTTTGGAAGCAAATTTTGATGACCGACGAGCCCCTTTTAACACTCTCTTACGCCGCATTTGTGGAAGTGACTGTATCACTGTCGCATCATTATGAAATCTGGGATGCCTCAAAGAACCTATCAAATTGTTGATTTAGGGTTTCATAAAGGCATATTCGTCTATAGTTGGCACAGTTTAGAGGTTCGCTTTTCTTGAGGATCGGCTAAATGATGCTGAAATTTCATTCACTGTTCATACGTTCATCCGACCATGTGTTGCACCTAAGTTAGTCTATCATCTCCTAGATATCTATCAGCTATCCAGATCTATTCTTGGTGAGGTGGATAAAGTTGTTGTTAATCATCGTCAGCGTTGGTTTCCTCTGACCGCGGACTGTTGGTCATCTTCGCCGTTAAACAGTCTTCAAAAGTGATCTTTCCAAATGTTTGGCACCGACTCAGGCTTCATTTCTTCAGAAGAAGAGGTGCATAGCCTCGATCGAGACTGCAGGCACTCTTCACAAGAGCTTCATTGTAGTGTTTGGGTGATACCTAACTCATCAGATGCTGATAAGTAAGCTCATGGCTTACTGAAAATGTCGCTACTGGTCTTTGCTCGAAGTTGTCAACAGATTACTTCTTGAAATGTTTTTAGATACTCGATCAAAAAAGATCATATAGTCTGCTGCGATTGTAGGTTCTTGCAATCAAATTTCTTCGTAATGCTTCTCTGATGCTCTGGAATTCAGAAAATTTGCTTTCGCATTTACCTGACTTCTCGAAATCCAGAATATTAGAGCTGTGTCTTGCGATCGTAATACTCATTTAATCAAATTGGTTTACCGTTTTTAATCAAATGGCAACCAGGTGCTTTTGTGGATGTTGACTTGTGGGGAACGTGTCCCTCATTCCATTGTCCATCCTATGTTTTCCTACTGTGGCATCAATTATGCTCTCCTTTCTTAACTTGGCGTTAAAATCACCAAGTACAAATTTTATGTGGTGCTTAAGGCTTTATGCTTGGAGAGGCTCATAGAAAAAATCCTTAGCAAGGTCGCCGGTCGCCTTTTACTCTGTGGGGCATGAACGTATACCAGACTTATCTTATCGAGTTTTTCCTTGATGTGGAATGCAATCAGACGTTCGCTCATATGTTTGAAGCTTAAGAGTTCTTGCCTAAGTCATTTTCCATTGACAAATATACATCCAAATAGGATCTGCTTCCACTTCTTCAGCAAGGACTAACTATCATATACATATGTCGAAATTTTCCATCATTTTTTTGCCGGCCCATCCCAGTGCACATTTTCAAGCAAAACAACTACATAAGCTACCAGCAGAGTTGTCCATACCAAGATACAAAAGGTTAAAAAGGGCATAAAAATGCCTAGCGATTAGATAGGTATTTTAAGGATCCTTCCAAGTCATACGAAACGGAGCAAGATTTTAGACAAGACAATCCCCTTAAATGGGTTTTCTCTAACTTGATGATGGAGACAGTCGGCTCGGATATCGTGAATATAATCCGAACGCCGTTGATATCGTCATTATAGGCATCCACGTACGGGCAGATAGTGAAATATTTTTCAAGCCCCGCCTCTTATTCGTTAGGCAACTGGAAAGTAAAATCATTTCAAAAATAACAATATAATGCTCCACAAATCACATAACTTCGCATGATATATTGCGTGAGTAACACATACTGCATAAGATTGAATTAGAGGCTGTATTAAATCAGGTCAACCTAAAGTTATGTTCTACCAAATGAAGCCCATTCCGAATGAAAAGGACATCCTAACCTTGAACCACCAGTTAATAGTCAACTGACGTCCCTTGGTATTTTTAGATGTTGTCATCGTGCACAGAGTAAAGATGAATAGCGTAGCATTTTTGATACGAATAGAACAGTATACCTTTTCAATATAAAATGTATAAAAACAAGTTAACCTGGCAGCTTCATAAAATCTTTTTTTATTGCTCATCATCTGTTAACTCCCCATCGTTTACGAGGAAATTATAAGAAGACTTAAGTCCTCTTCAGCACTAAAATCGTCTTAGGAACCCTAAACGAAAAACTGCGAACGTTGCAAATGTTTTCAAGCAAACAATCCAATCATCCCCAATCATCTCATAGCATTTCTATATGTCTTCATCTCCATGCAATAGCCGATTATTGCCTCTCTGTCAAAATTTTTACTACGCCATAACTTTAGAGATACTTAATTTCAGCTAGTTTTTGCCACTTGTAACTTTTAAAAAAGATACTCAAATTGTAATATGATAAAACCATCTTTACAACGTACTCGTATCTACGACGAGTACTCATAAAATTTCTAGTTCGGTTGTCCAACAACATTGGTGCGAAATTTATGAAACTAATCCCAGATTGTTGGGAGAAAAAAGGAAACAAATCCTGATCATAACTTACCCAATAATGTGCCCGCTGCCTCTGTCCTCATGATGCTGTCGGTGGTTATTAGAAACATTGTTGCAATCACAATCCAACTGATGGCATCCAATTTTTGAAGCGTCCGACTTCTTGTCGCGTGACATTTATTCGATTGTAGCATGATTTTCTTACTCGAAATTTATTTCAAGTTTTTTTTTTTTTTTTTTTTTGTGTTTTTCTTTTTAATTTTTTGTTGTTCTGTTTGTTGTGTCAGTGCGGATTGATTAGAGGGGGAGCTAATTGGTTGCCGTTTATTTCAAAGTGCCAAATATTTTGTGGAAAAAATATTTCACACTCCTCTCATCTGCTGGTGAAGAAATCTGCAAGAAAGATACAAGAATGGCTCTTAGTATGTTAACAGAAATAAAAAAAAAAAAAAAAAAAAAAAACTTCTTTCTACATCTATCTATACATAGAAAAGATACAGATACCCCGGTTGGGACTAATTATGCTCGCGAAGAGATAATTTCTAATTTACGCAAAACAATGTTTAAATAACTTTCACGCGATTTATAGAGAAGATAAACAATCAGATTTTTCAGTGGGCTAGATTGTTAAAAAAAAAAAAAAAAAAAAACATACCAGTACATATAAAAAGATACTCGGAGTCGTACCTTGTACTAACAGATAGTCTTTCCTGCGTTCGTTCATCATTTGTAAGTCAGTAGCTGAACTGGAATGGCAGCAGGGAACTGGCACACGCCAAACTGCGCGCATAGCAACCTTGTAGGAGATGTTCGAAATACGAAATTCAAGATTCAGATACATATAATACGAGTACAAGTACGGGTCGGTCGGAGTATCTTGAACGTACACTTTAGATTTGTGGAACAGCAATAAACAATTTTTCTAATTAACCCTAGGTGCAGTCTGCGATGTTTTCGTTGTTTTCGTTGTTATTGTTGTTTTGTTTGATTTGATTTGTTGGGGTGAGGAATTATGTAAAAAAAATGTGAGACAGAGAGAGAAAAAATAACAGCACTCAATGGCAAAGTGGAATTGGCAGACAGACACTGACTGATATGCCGACAGATTGAGGATTTATTTTTCTTTATTAAGAGACAGACAAGGCCAGTAAAATATTGCAAATTGAAATTGGATTAGTTATCTGGAAACTACAGAGCTAGTTGGATACAGAACGATAGATGAGGTTTACGTGGATACTATAGTTTTCGTGGGAATAATCCTCGCCACAAAGGGCTGACACTACTAATAGTGAATTGCACCAAATTCTAGCAGAATCCATGCAAGTCCTAAATGAAGCTTAGCAATAAATATATTCAGCCAGCCAGGCAAGATCTCAAGGACGATACAGTCCACATACCTACAATATGACATGCAGCAAATATTTAATAAATATGACTTCAGGAAACCACGTAGCAAGACACTACTGTCTTACCTGCAGAGATGTAAGAAACTACTTCCTGGTCTTACCAGGTGAATCACTTACAATATCACATTTTAATGGTCACATTTCGAGAGTATCTATGTATGTACATGCCATGATAATGTTGATCATTTATCACAAAGGAATCGACATAAGCTCCTTAAAACTCAGATCGAAGAATGAAGTAGCATCTTTAGTGATCCTTAACAGGAAAAAGTCCAAATATAGACGAAAGTACGCGAAAGTTGTGGAAGCTACAAGAAAGTATGAAAACAGGCCGACATTAAGATAACCAGAACACAAAACAACACGTCGTATAAAGGACTTTGATAGTAACAGGTGAGGATCTTAAACCTAATCTAAGCATCATATGTATACATGACCCCACAGAGTAGAAGGACGACTTGGTCAAATACAGCTTCCACTAGCTCCTTAGCTAAGTATACAATCACGACGTCAAGATGGTTCCTTAATTTAATGCCAAAATTTTTTGCAGTATGGTTGTAGAACAAAGTCGGCATGATCGCACTTCCGAAAGCGGACTCAAGACAATCAACGAATGAAATGTCACCATAACTACCATTCATTTGAAACACCATAACATTCACAAAGGTAGCTGGTGGTCGCCTTTCCTATGGATGCAGGCAAAACTACAGTATCTTAGGTGTACAAGCCTGCATTGACTCAGACCACAATCTTGTTGTTGCAGTGGTGCGAATGAAAATATTACAACAGAACCTACACGATATACTGGGAGGAGGGAAATTTGGCTTTATTGATTGATTCTCCCGTAACCTTTCGAAATGTCACATCGCACTAGGCACAAACGTTAAAGAAACGCACGTAGCAAAACGGGCGGCGTAATAGGCGGCAGTTCAGATATGGACGAGAGCTCCCTCGTCTTCCCTGAATTATAAAGAACGAGCTCAAGGTAGGAAACAACACGACAATGGGAAGCTATAACTTTGCTGTAAAGGACTTTTTCTATTTGTAATCGGTAAGTGGGTCAATCGCGGTCTTACTGCATCTCCTGAAAAGCTAGATTTGGGCAAAGATGCATGGAGAAGCCTTGAGTGACTCTGATAAAGAAGCACTTTGAGTGATACTCTATTCCATTTGCGTCAAAGGGTCCAAATTCATAGTTTTAGATGGTGAGATATGTTAGACCCCGACCAGAGGTAAAGATCGCAGAGAGAAAGAAATCTCAACTCAAACGACAGTCTAGAGTAGAAAGGAAGTTGGTGTGCGCCAAAAAGGAGGTCATTCGCGTCAAGGTTTCTTAGTCCAATTGTATCTCGTACCAAAAGCTTTACAACAGAACGAGTACAGAGAATGTGAGTGTGATGAATAAAATAGAAACTTACTTAGATTGATAAATTCCATTACTACAAAATGGATTGTTACCAGTGGATCCTCCCAGATCCATTTGATATATAACAGTGGGACAAAATTGCCAACTGGCTACAAGTAAGGACTCTCGGCAAACATGGGACTTGTCATCGTAGACAATCTTTTTCTATATGTGATAGAACTCATTCCATTTTACGCTGCAGTGTTTGGTGAAGCGATGTTTATAGTAAATAAATTACTGCTGCTTTCAGTAGACTCAATGAACAATTTGTTTCATCTAAAAAGGGCTTTCTGAGCCGTGCTATAAACCCCGTAAAAACCTTTGGATTGAGTCCTTAGTGGATTGAGTCCTTAGTACAATTCCTTATGGAGTTTCCATGACCTTACACATCGGCTTTCTTTCTTTCGTATTTTGTGTGGGGCCAGAACTTCAAAATCTGGGATGGACCCTAATTGTTAAGATGACTAACTGCAGTCAAATATTCATATTAAAATCACCCAAAGATATATAGCTGGGATCTTCTTGAAAGAAGAAATGAAAGAAGAATTTCACTCTCCAAAAAGATCTTTCCTCTAACCATAGATAAATGCTACCGAAAGAGCCATTAACTATTGGGTGAAGAACATGCGAAAGGTGTCATGTAACTTACATAATTCGCAAATGTAAGGCTTCACGGAGAAGGTTTGCTGAAAGTTTAAATCCGCTGAGGCATGTCTTATCAGCGTCCAGACTCAAGGGTCAGTAAAGGACTTTCCTTTCTTAGGATTTTTCTATTGACAGGTTACATTTCTCTTGAGTCAATGTACAAGAGATAGCATTACATTTCACGATTCAGGCATATCAAAAGCATGCTTATCGACATCTTAAAAAGCCAATGGCTTCCTAGGACAAAAAACGGCGGAGTGCGTCCTGTTATATCTAATTGTGTTGAACGACTCTATTTAAAAAAAAAATTAGACTGAGATTAACATAGACACTATAGCGATTCCTTTGAGAGTGTCTAGGGAGACATCAGCACCTCCACCAAACTGCTTTCTCCAGAGAGTTATTGAAAACAATGCAAACTAATAATTAAAAAAAATTGCTTTACCTTAGTAAATCAATAGATTCCAACCAATCCCAGAAAGCATTGGCGACATACTTCCGCTCCTCAAGATACATTTCTAAATGGAAGAAGAGCTATAATTTATGAGCGCAAGTTGTTGAAAATCAAATTTAACGAACCAAAATTCCGACTAGGAGATCCTACTTAGTTATATCAATCAGTTCTCTGTTTTTAGCTCTGGCAGAAAGTATATAATGAAAGGAACATCTCAAAATCTTTAGCGAAACTCTCGTTAAACCTATCAAAAATTGCAGTTACACTGTATTTAAAAAAAAAAAACATCGAAAACGTTAAAGCCTTGGATGAGTAACTATCTGTTGAGCAAGGTTAATTATAAAAGTAAGCTTCGAGTTAAAGTCACTAAGAACCCACTAAATCTTGATCTGAAGATAAAATAAAATAATAAATGCTCTGAACTTAAAAAGGAGATTCCGCGTTGGCGTGATAGTTTTTATAGAAACAAATTGTACAAAGTTAAAGGAAATATAAGAGGTGAATGGCGGGTAGTAAATAGCGAAAACTTTAAAGCCACTTCCACTCTCTTCTTTGCGTGCATGTTGTGACTGTTTTTGCTCTCAAATAGATGAATCTACTCAAAGACAAACTGTTTTCCTTGAGCCTATAACTGGCCTTGAACTCATAAAAATCTGTGGTGCCCTTAAAAATTCTAATTCCTGTTGAATTGATACCATTTCAAACCGAGTTCTTAAAACAGTTGCGTGCTTTGTATGTGATGTTCTTGCTTATATCTTCAATAATACTTTGATTGGGATTTTTCCTGAAGCTCTGAAATGTGCAGATGTCGTCCCCCATTTTAAAAAAAAAGTGCTGCTGATAGCATAATCAACTATAGGCTAATTTCTCTTCTTCCAACAATCCGCAAAATCTTCGAAAAAGCGGTAAAAAACCGTGTTATTGGCTTTTTAAATAAAAATAACTTTTTTAGCCCAGCTCAGTTTGGTTTTCGGAAAGGGAAATCCACGGAAAATGCTCTTTTAGAATTTGGCTCTCGACTCTTTTTTTTTTTTTTTTTTTAAAAGGTGGTTTTTATTTGCACATAAATTTTCGTTAACATTGTTTTACCTGCAAAGCAAAGTGCTTATCTGCAGGTGGTTGGACATAACATTGATATAGTTTTGAAGTGATTTCAAATTGAAAAGATTAGGTTTAAATACAATTAGTTAATTTTGAAGTTAATATTATTACGGTGATTTTAAGAATTACTAATATGACTCTACTTTACATGATGAAATTCAATAAAATGTTTTTTTAATCTCTTTTTTCCTTTTTTTAAAATTAAGAATAATTTTCAATAACGGTGGGAGCGAATTTAACAATTTAGGAACAGTGCATCGTAGTTCTTTGTCTCCGTAGGATTTGTAAGCTGTCGGAACTTCTAGCATCCCTTGGGCACGTCTTCGGGTGTTTAGCGTGTGGTTGATGGGTTGAAGAAACCATCGGTCGTCCATATAAGTTAGGAGTGTTGTCATCTGGAAGATTGCCTTTACGAGTACATCTAAAATTTTAAAACTTGAATTAGTGTGTCGAATAATTTTAACAAGACGATGTTGCAAGTTTGATATCTTCTCCAGGTGGGTTTTTGCTGCGTTTCCCCAGGCCAGAATCCCGTATCTCATGCGTGACTCTGCCAACGAGTAGTACACTTGCTCACATAGTACCTCCATATGTGAGTAACGCTTAAGATACACCATCGCAAATATAGTGCTCTTAAGTTAAAGACGCAGTACGTTGATGTGCTCACGCCACAGGAAATTCTCGTCAATGGTAACTCCGAGGTATTTAATGGTTTTAACTACCTCGATTGTGCTGCTGCTGCTCAGTAATGGACAACGATCATTTCGATGAAAGATTTGAATAACTTCCGTTGGCTTCGATGGAGTCCGAATATGCATCAACTTAGTTTTATTTGCGTTGATCACCAGGCCGTTGTCATGACACCATTCAGATACAAGGTTGAACTCGTGTTGCAGTATCTTTATGGCTAAGTGCTAGTCCTTGTGTTTCACATATTCAGCATAGGAATATGCAGTAGCTTTTTTAAATGTTCTTAATAGTTCATTTGTGAACAGTATAAATAATATGGGGCCCAGTTTGGAACCTTGTGGCACGCCGTATTTGATCGTTCTTTTTTTGCTAAATGTGTCAGATATCTTGACTTGTATTTCTCTTTCACTCAGATAGCTTTTAAGCCAGTTTGCCAGCACTCCTCTCAGTCCTAATCTGTTGACGCCTTCCACAAGTTTTTCAGGAGTCAGGGTATCAAACGCTTTGCTGAAATCTATAAAGAGCACAAGTACGTGGTGGTTTTTATTCAGTCCAGATAGTAAAAAGCTCTCAGCTGGCCTCTTTGTAGATATAACGAACGCTTTCGATATGTCAAACCATAACATCCGGTTGAAGAAGGTAGAAAAAGCTGGATTTCAGTGCTTGATGTTGGATTGGTTCAGGTCTTCTTTGAACAACAGAACGTAAAGGGTCAAAATTGACGCCGTTAGAAGCGGTATCCAAGTCATTGACATGGGCGTACCTCAAGGCTCTGTTCTGGGTCCCATCCTCTTTCTTGTTTATATTAACTCTCTCTTTTTCTTAGATTTTAAAGGTGTTTTAACTGCGTATGCAGATGATGTAGGCTTTACTTACGACTGTGAAAGTCCTTTAAACCTGATATCTGAGATAAATTGGGATCTAAATTTACTGAGAATCTCGTTTGCTGAACATGATTTGATTATAAGTTCCAAAACAAAAGTTATGTTCTTTAACTGCCCATTGCAAAATATGACCGAAGTTTAAGTTCTCTATCTGTTCTATGTGCCCAAGTACCGCAAAGTCTTTCTATAGCAGTAGTACATTTAGTGATAACTGCTTCCAAATTGAGAAAGTCGATAAGCTTAGATATTTAGGACTTATTTTCGTCTCCAAGTTAAGCTTTGCTAGTCATACAGATAGCTTAAAACAATATTTTCGATCAACGCTCAGAAACTTTTACTATTTGCGCAATGTCTGTTCTTCAAAAATTCTGAAGTCTATTTATTATGGTATTTTCGATTTCAAACTGCAATATGGCATTACCTATTGGGGCTCTGTTTATTTTAATAAAATTGAACCCCTTCTCATTTTACAAAAAAATTAATCATAAGAAAAATATGCAGGAAACCTAGTTTTTACCATAGCCTCCCATTATTTCGTGTTATGAAAATTCTTCCAGTACGACGCTTGTACTGTTTTAAAGCTTTAAAAACGTAATTGTAGAATTCTTGACAACTTTAATCTGCGCGGTAATCAAATGCATTTTGTCAATGTGCCTGTTTTTCGAAATACTGCTTACTGTAATTTGTATACTGTGTCATCTTGTCGCCTTTTCAATAGGCTTCCTCAGTCGCTAAGATCCCTAAGGCATTTGGCTATATTTTTAAGACATCTTAAGTCTTGGCTATTTGATTTTAGCTAGCAAAGTTTTGAATCGTTACTCAAGGTTCTATCTTCGTCGTAGCTCTGATTTTCTTTTTTGGTGAATTTTGAATTATAATTATTACATATGTACGAGGGCTGTCTGAAAAATTTCCGATCGAACAATGATACAAGACATTTTTTCTCAATTTTTTTTTTATTTTTCTACATAGTCCCCTTGTAACTCTACACACTTCTCCCAGCGATGCTCCCATCTCTCTAACCCGTCTAAATAGTACTTGGCGTTTTTCTCTGCAAAATAATTGTTCACGAAGGTGATTGCCTCCTCATTTGACGAAAATCTCTGTCCTCCGAGTGCAGTTTTTAGATGAAGGAACAAAAAGAAGTCGCTTGGGGCTAGATCTGGTGAATAAGGCGGATGGTCCAGCAGTTCAAACCGTAATTCATGGATTTTCGCCACGGCAACCGCTGAGGTGTGAGACGGCGGTTGTCTTGGTGAAGCAGGATTTTCTTTTTCTACAAATGTGGGCGTTTTTCCGCAATTTCTGCCTTCAACTTGGCAAGTAAGCTCCTGTAATGGTTTTTCCTTTTTGAAGATAATCGATTAAGATAACTCCTCCCCATCACTTTCCCAGCCAAAAAAACAGTTTTTGCTTTTTTTGGAGCCGGCTCGCCCTTTGCAGTCCACTGTTTTGACTGAATTTTTGTTCCGGGCGTGTAATGGTGTATCCAAGTTTCATCTGCAGCAATTAATTGGCGCCAAAACTCGGATTTATTGCGCCTAAGCTGCGCCAACAGAGCGTTGGAAATGTTCATTCGAACACGTTTTTGGTCTAACGTAAGCAAACGCGGCACCCAACGCGCGGACAGCTTTCTCATGCCTAAATCTTGATTTAATATGTAACAAACACGTTCTTTGGACATTTTCATAACCTCTACTATCTCTCTCACTTAAATTGGGCGGTCGTCTAACACCATTTGGTGAACTTTAGCAATGTTATCGTCAGTGGTTGCAATTTTTGGACGTCCCGAATGTTCATCATCTCCCAAACTCTTAACGGCCACGTTTGAATTCAGCTGCCCATATTTTACTGTGGTAAATGATGGTGCAGAGTCCCCATACACAGAATCCAACTCATTTTTGATTTGCGTAGGCGTATTGCAACAACAGCTCGATACTCAATTTTTTCCATTTTCACAAAAAACACTCACATCGACTCACTCAAAGGGCTGTCAACTAAAAACTGCGTGTCCAAAATGACTGAAACTTCTGTAAGTAACTGTCGAAAGATGCAGAACTAGCAGTCACTAGCTTTTATTGACGAGTGCTGCTATCGGAAACTTTTCAACCAGACAAGCCTCGTATGTAATTTTTTCTTAAAAGGTCACTCCACACAACCTTTGTAGGTTCAAATTGTACATTTTACTGCTGTGGCATTCGACAGGGTTTTTCTTTTAATAGGTAACATAGAATGCCACAATTTTTCTCATCTATTTCAAGTAATTGATTTTTGAGTTATTTATGATTGTTAATATGTAAAAGATATTCAACCAATATAAAGAAAACTTTTAATGCTCACTGCTCTAGATCAGCGCTTGTTTGAATCGATACCATATTTGAATAGGTTTGGTACTTTGAAAGTGACTACTTTTGAATACTCGTAATAGCTTTAGTGTCAAAACTCTTCTACTGTCTGTATAGACTATTGGCCAATTTAGTGGAAAATTACAACTTTTCTGAGATTCGAAAACTTTTAGGTCAAAATATCAACATCACAGCACGAGTGGATTACATTTAAATTATCGAATCGCACTTCATCAGCATCGATACCACTGGCAATGTCATTATGCCAGCCTAACTCTCATCCCAATTAAAACTCACCATGATTTTCCCGCAGTGGCAACTGCCAGTGTCTGTTTTACTTTACCAAATCTAATGTTCGCATATCATCAACTGTTTGTCTGATATCCACACGCTTCTCGATTTAAACCTAATAAATTGGATTTTCGCACACAAAATCCAGAAGAAAACAAAAAATCACAAAAAAAAAAAGAATAAACCACAAGCTGTTGTGATGAAATTGGCCAACAAGAACCTCTTGGCCGGCCGCAAAATGATGGAGGGTGGTATAGACTGAGTGCCCAACTACCTTCTTCACCATCACCATCAATGCCGACAGTCTCGTACGCGATAATCTACGGGAAAAAAAAAAGAAAAAAAAAACCGTAAACAAATTGCGCGAAAATTGCCTCACAATTAACATATGTTAGATGTACGAGTATCTATATTCCGGCACCCCAACCTTCAGCTATTAACAGACGCACACTGTACTGTGGACTGATGATGGGGAATTCAGAGAGTTAAGAGGGATGTATTCGCACGCCTTTTCGTATCTTTAAACATGTATCCGAGTAAAGTCTGCTCTAATATGATACGCGATTGTGTATTTACTTTAGGTGCTTTGAAGAAGTGCGCAAACCGACTGAATATGTAAATATTAGATCGTACCTTGGACTTTTTTTTTCTCTTGAACAAAATATAATTTTTTTTTTTTTTTTGTACCAAAAGAGAGATACTTTTTTTTTTTTGAATAAATGCACATGTGAACTGTCGAAGCGAATCTATAGGACAGAATGCATTTGTATCTCCAAAGTGTTATCATTTGTGTGGCGATTTTCTACTCGACCAGATCGACCGATCTATTATTGTCGATGTGAAATTGCGTACAAATTGTTTAATTGCGCGATTCTAAATGCTGTTTATCTATTTATTCTCAATAGATACTTCCATACGAGCATATACGAAATTCGAGGGATTGAAGTGAATTTGTTTGCATGCTGTTCGTTGCTTGCAGTATGCCCCCGGTCGGTTTTGAACGAGTTGCCAGTAAAATAGATGTAATGATCGGATCTGGATTATTGCGATTTGTGAACAGAAATCCAAATCCGAACAGTAGTGATTAGAAAATGAAGGAAAATTCAGGTTATCTGACATTTAGATATACTCGTATTATTTAATCATAGATTTGAATTAAATCAAAATCACAGTAATGGAAAAATGATTGATTAGATAGCCAGATGCACTGTGGAGGACATGATTTGATGCCTCATTTGAATTAATTAATACACTCTATTCAATTCCATTGGGTTGAAGGTTAAAGTTGATGTGGCATGGACTCAGGTTGAGCCACATCGAACTTGCACTAGGAGCTATATGAAGGTTATTTGTATTGTAGGGGATTGGGTTAAGTACACATCGTTGCATGGATTACAGATTATCTTTTGCTCTGCTTCGGATGAGGAACAATAACTTCTTGTCGATGGCGAACGAGGCTAAAGTCTAGTACGTTAGGATTTCGTATTATGACAATCCGTGATTTAAGTTAAGTTCTCAAGAAAAATCAACCAAGACGTCCCGATGATGACTGAACCACTGTACCATCTTCCTACTTCAACTGTAAACAGCAACGATAATTACTATATGTATAGGGTGACCAGATAAGAATGATAGGAAAAAAAATTAAATGAAACAACAACGGCTTGAGATATAAAATTGATTTTGACTTTATTTTGAAGCTACGTTCATGCCATTATGTGCGAAAGAGCACATCATTCAAATGACCGCCTTGGCTTGAATTGAATTGAAATGAATTGAATTTTTATTTGTTCTTAAAGATTGACATTCATATTGTATTATTCGCAAAGCCAGAGGGCTTGTCTGCAGAAGAGTGGCTAGCTCAACACTCCCAGATTGTGCTTTGTCCCCGGCTATACTTGAGTGAGTCGAATCTACAATACAATAAGACGAATCCCCTTTCGTACTCGTGTAGTAGCAAGAGTACTTAAAGATCTCAATATCCATAAATCCGCTGGTCCAGATGGTATATCTCCCCTTCTTCTGAAGAGATGTTCTTCCACGCTGGCAAAACCACTGCGTAAGCTTTTTCATCAATCCTACTCTTTAGGACTCTTTCCGAGCAGATGGAAAACAGCATTTGTCCAGCCCGTCCCCAAAAAAGGCGAATCTTCTTCTCTCTCCTCCTACAGACCCATTGCACTTACGTCCCTTCTTTCCAAGGTCATGGAAACGCTGATAAATCGTCAGCTCATAAAATATCTCGAAACACGAAAACTTCTCAATGACCGGCAGTACGGTTGTCTTAGCGACAGATCCACTGGCGATCTGATGGCATGTCTCATCGAAAAGTGGAACCAAAGCATACATCAATCTGGCGAAAGCAAGATAGTTGCACTTGATATTTCTACGGCATTTGACAGAGTTAGGCATCAGGCTCTTTTGTCAAAAATGCGTGCTTTTGAGATCGATGGCTCTCTTCTTCAACGGATTAGAAATTACCTTCGGAACGTTCAATTCAAGTTGTCTTGGACGGTTTCAAGTCTGATATTCACAAAATAAATGCTGGTGTGACCCAGGGCTCCGTTCTGTCTCCGACACACTTTTTAATTTTCATCAGCGATCTCTTGTGTGCTATTTCTAATCCAATATATTCCTTTGCTAGCGACAGTACTCTCGTTTTCGGACTCACGTCCCTGCCTTTCATCTGTAGAACGGGAACGGCAGCGTATGTTAAGCTCATTAAATTGTGATATTAACAGCATAACTAATTGGGGAAACACTAACAGAGTAGAATTCAATGCCTCCAAAACACAATGCTGTCTGATGTCGTTAAAGCGAAATTCAAATACCCAGCCATTATCCATGAATGGCACTTGCATCGACGATCCAGGATCGTCGAGCAGTTGTCATCAGCTCGAAGAAGTTGATGACTGTTAACCCTATGTAGGCAAACATAAACATGCATTTTCATCAAGATTTTGTGTTTTAGGATGTGCGGAGGACGTATGTGCATTACTTTAGTTTTTTTGCATTTATGCCGTTGTCGTGACACCATGTTGTGACTATATCAAATTCCTTCTGCATGATTTTTTCAGCTGCTTCAACGTCCTTGTGGTTAACGATAATTGCCGTGTCGTCTGCATATGCGTAAACTGTGCTTTTGTTAAGAGCTGCAATCATATCGTTCATGTATATAATCAAAATTAACGGTCCTAATTCGGATCCTTGTGGAACTCCATATTTTGAAGATTTTTCTTGGCTTAGGCCTTGTTTAATTTTGACTTTATATTTACGGTTTTTTAGGTAGTCCTCAACCATGACAAAAGTGGTCCTCTTATGCTCGTTTTCCCCATCTGTTTTAGAATATTTTTATGGCATAGCATATCAAAGGCTTTCTTAAAATCGATAAAAAGTACTATGGTGCTATGGTTTTTTTCTTGATTTTGGTAAATTTGGTTTGAAAAATCACCGATCAACCGATTTATACTTTTTTTCTGTCTGAAGCCAAACTGATTTTTTGACAATACATATATTATACTTTTCTAAATATTCAATAAGTCTTTTGAATACCACCTCTTAAAGGACTTTATCCGTTATCGATAGAATTGAAATCGGACGGTAGTTCCCGATATCGTTTTTCGGTCAAATGACGGATATTTTAAGTCTTTCGGGGACCTTTGATTGTTCCAGACTCAAGTTTATAAGTTTTGCTAAAACCTCAGCATTATTTCTTAAGTCCTTTGGTCGTATACCATCTGGCCGTCCTTCAAGCGGTGGGTCCAATTTTTGATGACTCAGTCCAATATGTGCGGCATTATTCCGGCAATAGCGTGTCGAATTTTGGCCTCGAACTCGTCCGAAGTGGTTGGCTTGTTAGCGTAGACTAAGGAATTGACGTAGCCCCAGAGAAAATAATCGAGTGGTGACAAAACGCATGTTCGCGGCGGCCAATTGATGAATGTTCGCGTGAGATGTCCCAGTCGCCAAAATTCTCCTTCAGAACTTCGAGCGGTCATTTGCATTGCACGTAGCACCGTCCTGTTGGAATCACAGTGCGGATATATTGATGTTGTCGAGCTCTGACCACAGAAAGTCGGTTAACCATTTGACCATCGAAAGAAATTGTGAACAGAAAGGTTATTTTAGAACGTATGCAATGATGATCATACTTCAACATAACGTACAATTCAATTGTATAAGTAATAGATTAGATAATAATGAAAAGTGTAATAGATTATTTAAGTACAGGCATGTTCTCAGAAATAACGTCCGATGATCCCACCATGCCATAAACCGCACAAAATTGTCAATCTTTGTGGATGCATTGATGCTTGGCCGAACATTTGTGAATCGTCTTCGCTCCAATAACGGCAATTCTGCTTGTTGACATAGTCGTTGAGCCAAAAATGGGCCTCGTCCGAGTTTTTGGTCAGAATACGGATCTCGGGCCAACATTTCCAGTGCCCAATTAGCGAACTCGGGGCATTGTCTATGGTCATCCGGCTTTAATTCGTGCGTCAGCACAATCTTATATGGATCTAGGCCCAAATCCAACCGGAAAATAAGCCGGGTTGTCTCTCTGGCGAGGCCCAATTCAAATCCACATTTCTGGGTCTTCTTCGATTCTGGCCGCTACGGCGGTTTTGTTTTCTTCATTTCGCACTAATCCCTGTCTGGTTGGTGGCTTAAGAACCAAAAGAGTGTACTCACGCTCAAACGAATTGCTTGTACGCTGAAGCCCTGATGAGAACGGACCTCACGAAGAAATTCACGTTGCGTATTTACAACTGAGCCGGAATTTCGATAATATTTTTGAATAATTTCTGGACGTTCCACAAGCATAAAACGATGCATGCTGAAATGGCAAACCTTACTGAATATTTTGGCAGCCGAATATCATTGGTAACATTGACAGCTGCTGAAACATAACAATTGGAAAATCTATCATTGCTATCTGGTCATCTGTTATATGTATGACACCAACCGGTGGCTCTGGCATACTCCAATATGGAAACAATACAAGGACAATTTCGGAGAAGCTGAAGCCTCCAGAAATCGATTACTAGCAGATGATCACTGCAAGATACCCGGATTGATAAGTGTGATAGCTTTAAGAATCAAATATGAGCTAAAGCCCGGTAAAAAGGAAAGTATCCAACTCTGCTACTTTAGTAATGAATTAATAGTCAGAAACTGTAACAATTGCCAATATAACTTGCTCGTAGTCAGAGTATTAAACCAAACCCAGCAAATGAGTCGATGAATGATCGTCAAGTGAGAACCAATTTAGTAGATGGAGAGGACATCCCTGATTCTAGCAATGATGCCAACGAAACGAATGGAAAAATGCAAATCAAATCATCCAACATCTCTAAGAGAGCTATCACTATCAGCTGCTTTAAGAAAATTAAGGCGGTAGATACTGATCATTGCCGACATTTTTCAAGTTGCGACAAATACACATCGACAGGACTCCCCCACTCATTTGATATACAAAGACCATGCAACTGAAAGAAGCAATAGGAAAACGAAATGATCTTCAAGCAGCCAAAGAACGAAAATACATTGTAGTAAAATGTTAAGCCTAGAGCGCGATTTTCACAGCCATTGTAAAGATAATTCTGGGGCGATTGGCAGAGCATCTAGACTTATCATTGCTTTTTACCCGGGTATTAATGAAAAGTTTACGTCAACAACACCTGACGAATCAATACGTTTTGCTCAGATCGTCCTTACATTTTCAGTTCCTCGGCTTAAAGGAAGCGTTTCACAATTTGAACCCCAAGATGATAGCTGACAAAACCCGGTAACAATCAGAGTATTGGAAGATCGTAGTGAAGTTGGTCAACATTGCGTCATGTATAGCCTACCTCAGGGAACATTTGACAGTCTTATTATGATGGATACTGGCAATGGCTGAATCAAAAGGACAGAACAGCTCCAGACAGTGCTATCAGTTTGCAACGTTGTCATGGATTTTGGTTCCGTTATGACTCAAAATTATTCGAGCGAAGGTAGGGTATATGGATCGTTCGTTTTACATCTCGGAACAAAATTAGACAATTTTCTTTCCGTCTTAAGATGAATCTTGGAATTGTGTAAGCGATTGTATAATCAAGTATCACTCTTGTAAACCTTTAGCCTTGCACGAAAAACCTTTATCCTTGTGAACTTGCAACAGAAAATTGGGACAGTATTAAGATTATTCCGGGTCACAGTTGTGGCCCTTGAGTTTAAAAAAATTTAGAGAGGAAATTTTGCACCAACGATATGGGCATCGTTTGAATTTAAGCAGAGTAATAAGAACGATTTCAAAAGGTTTGCTCTTGGATTGAAGACCAATTCGAAGATTTGCAAGGATGCAGCTTCAAAAATACTTTATTTGGGGTAGATTTATTGTAATTTCCGCTGCTTCTGACAAGGGACAAGAATACTCGGAAGTAGACATCAATTGGAACTTGTTGGGATGAGTTTAATTTAATTTAATTCTACATAAAGCTAAGGAGAGAAGTTCAGCAGTTAAAGTTGAAAACGATGATGTTCAAGTTGCCCACCGCTGTATAGGGGAGATTGGTTCATTGGAACCATATAAGAGGAAGATAGAAGTGGCGATGACATCGCCAATCACAGAGCATGAAAGGAGTCGAAGAATGAACAGAGTGCCTACTACGACATTGTGCTTTTCAAGGGTTTAAGTGGCTTAGACAGGCAGATTAGGAAAAAGGGTCATCCCAGGGTGGAATTCGAAGAGTAAATCGACGATAACGACTTTGAATGACTGGAGTCATAAACCCGGTACAAAGTGGACCACGTTTAACTGTCATACTTAAGAAAAGGGCGAACAAAGGTAAAGCAAAGGGGTCTAGATGAGTTAGCTTTAAGGATTATCTTACCAATAGCTCCCTGTCACACAAAGTGCCAAGGTTGTAAAGAGTTTGAAGGCTAACTTCTTGACGTTAGCCAGTGGATCGGTTTCGATTATGAGATCGCCATTTGGCGATATTAAATTGCTCTAATTATTTCTAAGGCAACAAATGGAAATCCCATCGATATCATCTTGAAGAAATTTGATATTTTGAGCAGAAGAAATAATTTTGAAAAATGTACGCAAGGAGAGGGAGAAAGAGGAGTTTATTAGTAAGATGAAAAGAAGGCTATAGGTCGCCTGGATCTGCCTTGTGTAACACCAGAAGTGACCAAAAAAGGAGAGGGTCCACTTAAAACGAACACTATAGTAGCGATTTTCCAGATAAGAAGGCATTCATTTTAATAATACGGGTCCAACGGCGAGAGCAGATAATTTGAAAAGGATCAATTGCAGATTTGAAAATCATAAGGGTTCAAGTGCCATTTTTTTTTCTAGTTAGCTGTTTTAAAATAATCTATAAGCAAGCCCCAATAACAATATAAACGATCTATGTGGAAAGCTAGTCATTTTTGGTTCCTACAGTGCTCAAAAAATGGCAGAAGGTATAACTCCAATATGGTGTTGGTTGGGTCTAAGTGCCATATGCCATCGCTCCCTCTCCGAGTGGAGAGTTGATTAAAATCACAAGTTGTGATTTTACCTGGATTTGTTTATTTGGTTGATACAATATAAAAGTGAGTTAACACGTTCCGACACGTGGACAACTGAAGCTGCATCAGCACTTTTCCACGATATATCCTCGGAGAAGGATATCTTTAACTAAGTGCTTTTGTTATTATGGAAAATTAGAAAATAAACGGAAAGATGAAAAACTTAAAAAAAGCAAGAGGAGGTGGCAAGTTGCCTTTAGAAAAAGTAAAATATTTTGCAGCTAAGCAGAGTTATTAATTTTGCAAGTGCAAATATAACTGCCAAACTTTTTTGGCCTCTTGCTTTAAAAAGTTGTTCGGCGACTTCTACGGTCGGGCTGATATGATAAAGCAATGTTCATTCCTCATAAGACTCATGTGTGTTATCCTTATCAAACGTCGCTGAAAAGGGGATTAATTTTCGCCGGATACAAGCCGGCGTCAGTGCAGTGTAAGTTATGTGGTGCTTTATGGACCAGGTGCTTTATGGACCAGGTGCTCACGTACAGGTATGCCACAAAACATTCCAAGATACCTTCTCGGTTTCTCACAAAATAAATTCAAGTTCTTACCATTAGAAAACAAAATGGTGCGTCTGCGTATGTGGAGAACAGCTGCCATGAAAGATGATGTCAAGACACATATCATGTATTTCCCTTATGAGGAAAACCACTATAGCAGACAGAAAAGCTAGAAGAAATTTTAAGCCCTGATTTATTCATAAGCAGGCTTTACACGGCATTTAAGGCCAAATATGCGGGCACGGAAGCATCGTACAGGTGGTATTAGGAAATTTTCAATCAATTGAGATTCAGAAGTCCATGTTCGGCTACGTGCTTCAAGTGTGACAAAAATCCGACGAACATCAGAGCTACACCTTTCTCATCACAGAAGTCTAAACTTAAAAATCACCAAGGAATCTCAGATTATTTTTGTAATAGTAAATCATTTGCGGTCTTGTGGTGCGACAACTGCATCAGATCTTCAATCCTTGTCGCTCAAATACGCGTTACTCAAGATTGTAATAAGAAACGGATCGTCCTTACGAAAATGACACACAACGAAATGGAACAGTATTCAGAGATAAGCATTTACAAGAAGGGTCTGCAGGTGCAGGCTATCAATGAAATGAAGCAACATACCAAACATCGAACTACTGCATCTCCCGAGAGAAGCTAACTGGCCTGATGAACATGATAGAGTTCTTCCCAGAGATGGTTAAATCCTTCTATTGGAAATACAAGTTTATTCATCAAAATCTATATTGTCCCCTTCAAAGTAATCTCCATCGACTCCAACACACTTATGCCAACGCTTGATCCAATCCGCGAAAGATTTTTTATATTCGGTTTTCGGTATGTCCATCAGTGCTTCGGCGATTTTTTCATTACTTCCCCTCGGCTGCTGAAAAGGGTTCCCTGTAGTGGTTTTTTTTAACTCGATTGAACAGAAAGAAGTCACAGGGAGCCAAGTCAGGTGAATTCGGTTCGGTGGCTCTTGGATGGTATTTGTTGCATTTTTCGTCAAAAAATTACGAATAATGATGCCACTGCGCGACGGTGCCTTATCGTGGTGCAAAATCCACGAGTTTTCTGCCAGTTCTGGTATCTTTCGGCGAATCGCTTCACGCAAACATCTCATAACGCAGAAATATTTGTTTACTGTCTGGCCTTCTGGCAAAAGTTCATGATGCACTACACCGTTGTAATCCATGAAAACCGTGAGCATTGCCTTCTTTTTTGACTGAAAACGACGTGGTTTTTTTGGTCTCGGCGCATTTGGTGAACGCCATTCATTTGCCTGATGTCTGGATTGCGTGTCGTACTCATAAACCCACTTCTCGTCTCCAGTAATGATCCTTTTGATGAATGTGGGATCGGATTCGGCCTCGCAAATCATCTCTTTTGCGACGTCAACACGGTCTCTTTTTTGCATGAAATTGATGTCATTTGGCACGAACTTTGCTGCTACATGACGGAAACCCAAATCATTAACCAAAATGTCTTGGACGAATCCATAGGCAATGTTCAAGTCCTCCGCTATCTCTCTAACGGTTAATTTGTGGTTATTGACCAACATTTCTTTTACTTCGTCAACGTTTTCGACGGCTTTTGATGTCGATGGTCTGCCACTGCGTTCATCATCTTCGATTGACTCACTACCACTTTTGAACCACTCGTGCCACTGGTAAACGACCGTTTTCTTTAGAGGATCGTTGCCGAAACACTTTTCCAACATTTCCAACGTTCGCGCACCATTAAATACGTTCTTTTTACGCAAAACTTTATACAAGTTCGTTGTAGCAAATTGAAGTCCATTTCTAAAATTGTAAAAAATCGCCAACACGCACAGAGTTAGATGTACTCTTGGCTACGTAACTTTTGCAAATGTCAAGCTATGACGCTAAGATTTAGAGGGAAAGTCAACAACAGATTTACCAACTTAACAAAAAAAAACAGAACTCAAAGCGGAATAATGGGAGCGCCACACGATGGTGTGGTGCGGAAACTTTTTGATCAAGGTGGTTTATCGTTGTAGCCTTATTTCTCGAATTGCTGGTCATTGTCTGGTTGTTTGGTGTCGTTTAAATTAGTGAAGTACCTGGATTTTATTTTTGAATGGCATTACTGTGGCACTTAACCCCCAAGGAATGCTCTCATGTGAGTTGGATCATTTTAAGTATCTCAGCGCATGGCACATAGACCATTCTGCAAGGCTCCTAGTTCATGAAATACGTTATCAAGATATTTAGTGAAGCCTGTTGCAATAGCATCAATTTAATGGCCATCCTGTAAGGCTTAAATTCCAGAGGACATGACTTCAATCAGAATTATTGATCTACTTTCCATCAAGACATATTGCCTAGGGCAAATAGAAGACTTGCACTGACATCATAAATCTTCTTAGAAGATTTAACGAAATGGGACGACATGTTAATCTCTTTTTGTATATCAGAGCTATGGGTCTTCTTAACTTCAGAAAATCCTCCTGGTTCCAGGGACAGATGCAAACAACAGAGCAGAGGGAGAGAACAAGTTTGGAGGAACATGCTTTAAGGAACATCAAGTAAGATTTCGCATGAAGGTGCTTTCACTATTCGTCCATACGAACAGGATCAAGTTAAGCAGGGAAGTTAAGTAGTAATTGGAGTATGAAAGTTACGGCACGAATTATCGGAGTTCTCGGAGTTGCCGGAGTTGGCGGAATTGTCAGCATATGATTATTAGAAAAAGGTGGGAAGAAATTTGGCGATGATATGTGGATTGGTTGATCATTTCAAAAGAGATGAAGTGCGGGCCACCACCAGATTTCTTTTTATAGTTAACAAATTGAAACTATTCTACGGTATGGCATAGCTTTAAGTCTGTTAGCTAATCTAAGAAAAAATATTCCTTAATCGATTTGGCATTCGAAACGATGAAAGATTGGTCATCTGATGTAGTCCACTGTATCGTCAAATATTGTATAAGGACGTCAGGAAAGTCAGAAAAGCCAATGGCAGCTATGTAGACTCGATAAGTCAGGCAGTACAGGAACCTAGGAGGATGTGTGATTTTTATTTGGCAAAATTTGAGCTTAGAAAGAAAGAACAATGAGAAAGGAGCCCAGACTCTTGTGGATAGTCAGTAATATTCGTCGACAGCTGGAAGTGTTTCGTGTTCATATCATCTTTGATAGTTACTTTTCAGTCTTGATGACTTTGTAAGTCTTCCACCAATATGGCTGTTTTCGTCGCCTGAAGCAAGAAATGTATGAGTCTTGAAAGTCCTTTTTGCAATCTATAGACTTGACGGGTTTTCTGCTTTTTGAAAATCAAAATGTCTCTCTGATTGATGCCTGGGCGCCAATCAACTTCGTATTGTACGTAAGCATGAAGCAAAACAACTATGACCACCTCTTCTACGGAATTTTGTATCATGCAAGTGGAATAGAGAATGCTCTTGCTTTTGCAACAGTCATTTCATTTCAAACTCATTTCAAATATTATCACGAGCCCATTCGTTCAAGCTACACATATTAACAATAGACAACAAATTAGCTGTGGTATCTACACGTAGTCAATGCGAATCTCATCAAAAACCAAATGCGTGATGTCCCTAATCAAAGATTTTACGGTTCTTATACTGTGCCCAAGAATACATTAAAAATAAAACAATAAAAAACGGAAAATACTTTACATCCAATTTGGAACGTATCGATTCCTTAAATGGCATTCATAGTCCATATCAAGATAACACTTCCATTTTCAAATGTACGTTGGCTGCCATTCTTCTGCCGGTGGTTGGTAGACAACTCTAGTGCGTGAAAAATTATTAAATTTGTAATTACACACCACAATCGACAGGCGATATTTTACTATCCAATCACGCACGGTTTTTATCTCTGTTTCGACTCCAAGAAACATGGCGTACATCATTGGTTCCCATTACCATTATGAAAAACCATTGTACGTCCCATGTGCGTACACCTTAAGACCGCCATTAAGACATCGTTTTCTTCTTCTTCTTTTACTAGACAAACATCATTAAACAATCAACAAAACGGGACACATACAAAATGGTAAAGAAATACTAATAGATATGTACGAGTGCGACTACGAATACATCGTTTCCAAAAGATACTCCTTGGAATAGTAAACGAAGAAAAAAAATGTGATCTTGTTGATCGAATTGTTTCGATTGAATATTTCGCCAATGAAACAGATACGAATAGACAAGCGGGCGGCATTTTTGTGAAAAAAAAAGAAAAAAAAAAAAAAAAAGATACAAATACGAAGACCTAGACCGAATTCAGTATGACATCATTTCCGGGTGGTAGAAATAAAAAATATTGAATGTACCAAGCAACACTTTCCTTCGGGTGGTACGACTAGGAGAATGTCAGTTGCACTAAAACTGGTACTATGAGAGTATTCGTATCTGCGAGTACACCAGCCAATTGTATCTGAAGGAGACCTATTATGAGGACAGAGCATAGGTACGGGTACGAGTACATATGAGTGCTCGTACTTGTATCTATAACAGGTGCCGCCAATTATCGCAACGTGTCGATAAAATCACAGACACGCAGCACAATAATTACGCACTGGCAACGGCAGCGGCAACGGCAACGGCAATGGCAACGGCAACAACACCGACAACGACATCGGCAACGATATCGGCAACGACAACGAAAGCGGCCTATGCGTCTGCAATTTGGTTAGGACGCGCCACAACTCGAATTTACTTGCGCGTTGTCGTCTCTCTGTATGTTATTCGTAGAAGTACGCCCAAATGCGGGGGCACTCGCCATATCAGGCTATAGCCTGTCGTCTTGGAGTCGCCGTTCAAGCGCCAGCTTAGGGAAGTCACAGCTACAGCTACAGCAACTATGGCACATTATGAGCGGAATTAATTTAATTACCAATCCAATCGTTGATCGAATGGCGCGCACTTCACATGCAAATGTCGCGTGTTAAACGCTTAACAATTGCCACCTACCCACTAACCGGTGTTGCGATTGCGATTGCGATTGCGATTGGGACTCGGATTCGGATTCAGATTCGAATTCGGATTGCGACTGGTAATTGTTTTGGGCTGTTCGACGTGTACCTATAGATGTTCCAGCTAACGTCAGGTGGATTCTTGCATGTTACTTAAACAATTGTTGGGGGTGCATTAGCATGTGAGAGAGACCAAACTTTTAACTTAACGACGACATTATGCAAAGTATCCGTACTCGCATTCGTATCTTAAACTAAATATATGTTTCTGAGTATCAGAGTACGAGTATCTGAATATTCCATTTGCATTTGAAATTGTTTTCTTATGCGCGAGTGATTTTTTTTTCTTTTTTTTTTTCTTTTGTTGTTGCTTGCTGCAATGTGCTGCAATTGAATGTTGAATGCCAGTTAATGAGCAGATTAGGGTTTTGTTTAGCAGTTAACAGCATGTTTGAGTCGCACGTTACAGTAATTACACATGTAAATTGCGGATACTTAGTATTCGTAGGTAGAGATAAATGTAGCGCGACTTTATTATTGTTTTTTTTTTTTTTTTTTTTTTTTTTTTTATAATATATGATATCTGATGGGATTAGAAGAGCTTGTAAGTGAGGTAAGTGTAGAAGATACAACAAGATTGTCGCCGATATTACAGTTAATTAGTTGGTAATTTATATTAATTACCATTGACACTATAGTCGCATAGTGTGGGGGGCCTTATAGTGCACCTGATCGTGTAATGTGGTATAAAATAAAAATTAGCAATGAGGAACGGAAGGAATGCGCCTTTGTTTTGAGGTACGAATAATTAATTGGAAAGGAATTTTCGTTGACAACAGAGATGTGAGTAAGCTATGACTAGATTTATACTTGATTGCGTAAGATGATGAATAAAGGAATTGTTCGGTCGGATTGGATCAGAATAAAGATCAACAGTTTGACTATTTGAATGGTATGGCGCACTATAGGGTGCTGGATTCGGACCAATATTGATAACAATATGCCTACAATTTTCAGATTTTATACACTCTCAAAATTGGGAATAAGCCAATGCCTTTTTAACTGCAGTAAAGTACCTATAATTGCTGAAATTCAACGATGGACGTTATTCCTTGGTATTCAAGCCTACATCGTCAACATCCAGGTTAGAACTCAATTATCAATTAACGATAGGTTTAGCTAAGAGCGATTGACAAAAACAATCAGTCCTTGAGTTGAATGGGCTTTTACCACAGCTGGTCATGCATAAAAAATTGATTGAGAACAATTCCCTTAATAGAGCCAACTTATTTCGACCCAGTGGCCCCTTGCAAAGTCTTGTTACGAAAAAGTCTTTGTTTTTTGTGTTTGTCTTTATTTATAATGACTGGGGAATTCAGAGTAGATATTGCCAATATACGTAGGCTAAAAAGTAATCACTTTTCTGCGTACGTTTACGTCTGTAAATATAGACCAGCTGTTTTGGTAGTGAAACACAGGTAGATCCCCGCCCACACCTATCAGATCACTCTGATCTGAAGCTACCTGGCTAAGAACTAGTGCCACTATTCCCCATCGCGGTCTCGCCATTTATGTGCGTAGTGATGTAGCTTACCAAATTCCACCACAATGTAGTCCCTGTTCCAATCCGGAATTCAATTTCATATGGTTAAAATTCCATCTCCGTAAGCAAATTATCCACTACTGCTTTATTTACAGAAGAAACTGGACAGCAACTCGACCTTCCACGAGTTTGATGCGCTGTCTGATTCCATTCAAAGAATTGTATCCCTGTATCCTCATACTGAAATCGTTATTACGGGCGATTTCAAGATACACAATTCTGGGTGGCTTCGATTTTCTGGACACACAACACCCAAAGGACGGTGTATTGAGATCTTTGCTGCGAAAAACAACCTAACGCAGCTTGTAAATGAGCCCCCGCGAATACCAGACGTTGATAGTCATACCGCCAACACCCTGGACTTGTCTTTAACTTCTCACCCTGACAAGTACATCGTTGATGTTTTATATCAGCCAATTTCTCGTAGACCCACAACACAGTTAGAGAAAAGATTCCCAAAAGAACAGTATGGCAATACGAGAAAGCCAATAGGAGCGGACTTAACACTTTCTTTAGGAAATTTAACTGGTCGTTATGTTTCCTCGATAACGACATGGATGCCGCTGCTGATATGATCACTGACACTATTCTCTTCGGAATGAGATCCTTTATCCCTCATCGGATGAAGAGTATCAGACCAAAAGAAAAGTCATGGTACGACTCGAGCTGTAAAGAGGCTGTCAGGGTTAGAGAAGTGTTTTTTCCGACAGAGGAAAACCGAAAAAAAGTTTAAACGAGTCAGGAATGACTGCAACGTCTTTCTCAAGAGTGTGAAATTTCAATAAGACCAAAAGTTGAGGCAAAAAATACTACAATGTCACAAAGGTAGTAAAAGCTTTTGGTCATTTGTCAAAAATATCAGAAATTCTGCCTCATGCTCCATCCCAACGCTCATTTATAATGATATTCCACCTGTCAGCTCTTTGGACAAGGCCAATGTGCTTGCTGCACACTTTGCGGCCAGCTCAACACTCCCAGATTGTGCTTTGTCTCCGCTTACACTTGATCTTAACATTCACAAATCCGCTAGTCCAGATGGTATATCTTCCCTCATTCTGAAGAGGTGTTCTTCTTCGCTGGCAAAACCACTGCGTAAGCTTTTTCATCAATCCTACTTTTTAGGACTCTTTTCGAGGAAATGGAAAACAGCATTTGTCCAGCCCGTCCCTAAAAAAGGCGGAATCTTCCTCGCTCTCCTTCTGCAGGCCCATTGCGCTTACGTCCCTTCTTTCCAAGCTCATGGAAAAGCTGATAAACCGTCAACTCATGAAATATCTCGAAACACGAAAACTTCTCAATGACCGGCAGTATAGTTGTCTTAGCGACAGATCCACTGGTGATTTGGTGGCATGTCTCACCGAAAAGTGGAACCAAGGCGCACATCAATCTGATGCAAGCAATATAGTTGCAATTGATATGTCAAAGGCATTTGACAAAGTTTGGCAACAGGCTCTTTTGTCGAAAATGCGGACTTTTGGGATCGACGACTCTCTTCTTCAATGGATTAGAAGTTAACTTTCGGAACGTTCAATTCAAGTTGTCTTGGATGGTTTCAAGTATTCACAAAATAAATGAGGTGTGCCCCAGGGATCCGTTGTGTCTCCGACACTCTTTTTAATTTTCATCAACGGTCTCTTGTCTGCTACTTCTAATCCAATATATTCCTTTACTGACGACAGTACTCTCTGCTTTTCATATTCATTCCCGGACTCGCGTCCCTGCTCTTTGGATGTAGAACGGGAACGGCAGCGTATGTTAAGCTCATTAAATTCTGCTATTAACAGCATAACAAATTGGGGAACCACAAAAGAGTAGAATTTAATGCTTCCAAAATACAATGCCGTCTGCTGTCGTTAAAGGGAGATTTAAACACCCAGCCATTATCCATGAATGGCACTTGCATCGTCGAAACCGATAAACTTTCCATTCTCGGTATTTGTGTCAGTGACAACTTACGTTGGAATGGCCTCATATTCGATGTCGTCAAAAATGCTGCGAAATGTCTAGGTTTCCTCAAGCGATGTAAGAAATATTTTACCCCCTCTGATCTGGCCACAATATATAAGGCATTCATCCGCCCAAAATTGGAGTGCAATGCTCCTAAAACATCTCTGCACCTGCTAGATAGGATTCAAAACCGTGTGATAAAACTCATAGGTGATACTAATATCACTCAAACAATGGACACCCTCGAACACCGACGTAATGTCTCATGTCTCACTCTGTTTTATCGCTATTTCCACCAACAGTGCTCCGTAGAAATCGCCAGTAGCATTCCGCCCATTCAAACTTTTAACTGAATGCTCATCAGTATACCCTCAAGCCCACTTTCGGACGTACTCTAAAATATCGTGATTCGTTCCAAAGCCGCACAACTCGCTTATGGAATGCCCTGCCTGGCTTTTTATTTCCTAGTCATTATAACTCTCAAACATTTAAAACCAACGTTCACCGGAACCTCTTTTTCTATCCTCAAGCATTTTAAGGGTACTTCAATCCCTTGAGCGCGCGCAAATTATAAAAAAGAATAAAAAGAAAGTCCGTTAAGGACCAGACTCCTTAGAAGACCGATCACCTCATTATAAAGGTAGACTCATTTGTCAATCCACTTGGGGCGAGAAGAGGTCAGAACTTCTTTTTCTTGGATATAAGTGATTCTAAGCTCTTTACTGAGATCCTTCTGAATTGTTGGCTCATAAATTTAATAATCGCTAAGCAAAAGGAGAGCAAATTCTATGTGACAGCCTCGAAATTGCCAGAAGTTTGCACAAGCATATGTAGTTATGCTCTGCAGCGGTGTGCACAAGGATACGAGGGTGGATTTGGAGAATCCATGGCTTTTTGAAATCGCTTATTGAATCTTAAAAAAAAAAGAAACGCGGTAGTGGAACGATGCGACGAAAATTGCGGTAAAGAACAAAAGTGGCTGAGGAAGTGAGAAACAGATAGTTAGACGACTATCTGTCCGTCCTTAGTTAGATGATAAACGTTGCAAAAAAGAAGCGGAGACAGGCGTAACTTAGCCACGTGCAATAGAAGTAGGGGCATTGCATCTGAAATTAGAAGAGGTACTCTCACAACTCACAACCTATAAGCAAGCCACAAGCAATAGAATGATCGCGTTCAAACCAGCTAATATTTTTTATATTTACTGCATAATATTCCCGCAGAGTACTAATCCTTTGGCTGCCAGCGAGTGAAGAGGAAACTGAAAATTTTACGAAAACCTATGTTTGAGGTAGTAAAAAGAACCAGCCGAACTCAATTGAATGCCACTTGTCCTACGGCACTCGTATAAAGGCAAAGGCGACACGGAAATTGCAACCACTATCTATCGGCGAAGCTAATGTTGCATACTATAAAAAAATATGCGAACAATTTCTAGACAATCGACAATGCAACATTTTTAAACTCCATGCCAAGCGGTAAATGTTGTCTACGGAAAAATTTAAAGCCGAGTAGTCCATTTTAAGTGTCATCTCAGCGCGTCACAAGTATCTTCGAGCATTTCTTGACTTTCCATTCACCATTGCAGAAGTTAAGAACAACATCGAAGATGTAAAGAACAGTAAAAGAATAAGAACTCATAGCATTCCGTTTATAATTTACAAGAACATTTTAAGAGTTTTGTATGCAGGCAACAAGGCGTGTACTTAAGATGGTAGACATCTATCAGAGGGGTTTGGAAACCCAATAAGAGTGAAACAAAGTTGCGTCATTAGTTCGCTACTATCATATTAATTATCTTGAGTAAAAATGGGAACTATGGATTCCGAGATTCGGGCGATAATATTTGTAAAACGATGCCGGCTTTTTGCTCGATTGACTTGTCTGTGAATCCTGAAAAGTTCAAAGTGATTATATTTAAGTAAGGCGATGGAGTATACACCTAAAATGGAAAGTCCCAACAGAGTTAGAGATTTTTCAAATAATATCTTGGAATGTCGATTATGCCAAATCGGTATGAGATACTAAAACTGCGGTGGGTAAGCGTGATATTGTTTCATCTGCGGAAGTTATATAAGAACCAAAAAGGTCATACTACCTTGATCAAACACATCACCGTGTGGCGCTCCCATTGTTTCGCTTTGAGTTCTGTTTTTTTTTTGTTAAGTTGGTAAATCTGTTGTTGACTTTCCCTCTAAATCTTAGCGTCGTAGCTTGACATTTGCAAAAGTTGCGTAGCCAAGAGTACATCTAACTCTGTGCGTGTTGGCGATTTTTTACAATTTTAGAAATGGACTTCAATTTGCTACAACGAACTTGTATAAAGTTTTGCGTAAAAAATGGATTTAATGGTGCGTGAACATTGGAAATGTTAGAAAAGTGTTTCGGCAACGATTCTCTAAGGAAAACGGTCGTTTACCAGTGGCACGACCGGTTCAAAAGTGGTCGTGAGTCAATCGGAAATGATGAACGCAGTGGCAGAAATGCTGGTCAATAACCGCAAATTAACCATCAAAGAGATAGCGGAGGACTTGAACATTGCCTATGAATCCGTCCAATAAATTTTGGTTAATGATTTGGGTTTCCGTCGTTTAGCAACAAAGTTGGTGCCAAAAGACCTCAATTTCATGCAAAAAAGAGACCGTGTTGACGTCGCAAAAGAGATGATTTGCGAGGCTGAATCCGATCCCACATTCATCAAAAGGATCATTACTGGAGAGGAGACGTGGATTTATGAGTACGACACCCAACCCAGACATCAGGAAAATGAATGGCGTTCACCAAATGCGCCGAGACCAAAAAAACCACGTCGTTTTCAGTCAAAAAAGAAGGCAATGCTCACGGTTTTCATGGATTACAACGGTGTAGTGCATCATGAATTTTTGCCAGAAGGCCAGACAGTAAGCAAAGAGTCACGAGTATGAGACGTTTGCGTGAAGCAATTCGCCGAAAGAGACCAGAATTGTGGGCAGAAAACTCGTGGATTTTGCACCATAATAACGCACCGTCGCACAGTGCCATCATTATTCGCAATTTTTTGACGAAAAATGCAACAAATACCATCCAACAGCCACCGAACCGAATTCACTGTGACTTCTTTCTGTTCAATCGCAATTCAGCAACCAAGAGGAAGTAATGGAAAAATCGCAGGAAGCACTGATGGACATACCGAAAACCGAATATAAAAAATGT
Source organism: Volucella zonaria (assembly GCA_963966105.1). Taxonomy (NCBI): domain Eukaryota; kingdom Metazoa; phylum Arthropoda; class Insecta; order Diptera; family Syrphidae; genus Volucella; species Volucella zonaria. Next base: position 135,940,444 of record OZ014531.1, read on the forward strand.
TTCGAGGATTGGGTCAAGCGCTGGCATAAGTGTGTTGCAGTCGATGGGTATTATTCTGAAGGGGAAAATATAGATTTAGATGAATAAACTTGTATTTCCAATTTTCTGAATGTATTCCGGGATCAAGGTAGTATGTACACATTCCCCCAAAAGTGGGAAGCACCAGTATCTGAATGCGTCGTAAGATTTTCTATCGTTCCAAGTGAGTAACAGAATATATTATGAGGTTAAACCTACTTAAAAAAAAAATTGGAACGGTTCTCAAACGAAGGGCAGGGATCTCAGTAAAGGGTTGACATATTACAGTGGGCTGGAAGATAATCCACAAGAATTTCTTGAACCGCACGTGGACAAAATCGGCATTATTTTGACACTTCAAGCCATGCCGCCTAGAGCGCTCAATTTTAAATGAGGATTTTTAACTTCAGAGAATGAGAGGATGTACTGCAGTTCATCACCAAATGCATCATACCAATAGAATTTCGTCGTGACTTCTTTAGAGGGAGATTTTAAGAAAACAATGCTCAAGGTTAGAGCTAACTACACAACTACATTAAATACACTACCCTATTTCTGAGTGAATGAGAATGCAGAAACTTCAAGTCAACTTGTACATAAAATAGTCGATTAAGTAAGCAACTAGCTAACTGACACTTTGGCCGAGTTATCATCTACAGTTTCTTAAATTTTATGATTCAAAGGGCTAAAATATTCTATCATGGGACCTCCTCTATAAGAACGATCTATTATCTTGGAAAATGTAAGTATTCCCAAAAAAACAACATTTAGTGTGTAGTTCCGTTTAAAAGCATTCACAGACACCTTTTGCTGCAATGTTCAATTATTCCACTTACTTGTTCTGTTTTGAAAATCCCTCAAAATATACAACATTGCAGTCTACACCTTTTTTTTTTTAAAGAGAAACATCAAAGTGGAACAAAAACTCTGTTAAATGCTACAAAATTGATACATTACCCACTTTACTATCTCCCTCTTCGGTTCATCGCTTTTCTCTTCGTTTTGATTTATATTGTATTTTATTGAATTTAAAATTTCCCCTTATGCATTCTAATATTTAATGCAAAATTATTGTTTCACTCTTCGGCAGATTATATCTTAAAGATACACAAACAAGAAATTAAATCACAAGCACCATCACACATGTACCCTGTATGGAGTATCTCTCATATTCAAAGATTGGAGTCTTCATAATTATCGAATTGATGTTTGTGAAGATGAAAAAGCAAAAAAAAAACAATATTGATCACCCACGCGCTATATGCAAATGCGAAAGATCAATCCCTCTAGATACTTGTATCTTAACGACGTATCTATTGAAATTACCAAAAGATGTTCACACATTCGAGCAGATTCATGCAAGAGTAGAGCAGGGTTCGGGTCTGGGTGACAAAACTCGCGCAAATCTCCACACAGTATCTACAGAGTATAAATCGATTTCCATATCTGTTTGGAAATTTATTCATTTCTATATCTCGATGAATTGTCACAGCCTCGCACGGCTTTAGATTTATGTTTCACAATTATTGCTTAATTCTTTGGATCTTATATTGAATTACCAATGAAAGTTTATTGTTGTTGTTGTTTCGGTAGTCTTACATATATGTACTCATATGTACGTAAGACCTAGAGACATTTGGTGGGAATTTATTTTGAATTTATTGTAGTTTACCCACCTGGAACGGGCATAGATACTCGAACAAGTACGAAAATGTGCTGAAGAAAACTAAACAATCATGGGTCTAGTGTTAGCCTATGTCGATGGCTATTGGAAATTAGATTCAGTGTCGCGTTAGTCTGATACTGGAATTTTCTTCTTATATGAAGCAAAAGTCACATTTTCTTTTAACCTGTATAAGTATAACAAAACGATCGCAGATTTTTTATCGATCATGTAGCTTGACATAAAATAACACAAAAAGAATCAAAATACTGGAATTCAACCAGTTAAGAACATTAGTTACCAGCAAAAGATTTAACTCCGTTATTTTGAATATAAATATACTCGTAGTCCGCTCCCATTCAAACTAACGATCAATTATGTTTTCACTCTACAAAGTGCCATTTATAAGTCAACAGTTACTGATAGTACCTGATCTTTGACTTCTAAACTCCACAAAGTATTAAATATGTAAATTATTTATTAGAAATAAAAATACCCCATAAAATACCCCTATTTCCCCTATTGCAAAAGGTCGTATCAAAAAATACCTTCACATAAGGAAATTTCCCTAACTTTACAGTACTAATGTATATTTTCCCGGTTTATATGGGGTACTCCTACCTCAATCTTCATTGGATTGGAATATGAGTGGAGAAAATCAAAATCAACATCTTTCTTCAAGTGTTCGAGGAATAATATTATTCTTTTAGCGTGTAAAATTAGAAAATAATTGCAAAGTAAACTATTTTTTTGTTATTCTTGGATGTGAAATTATTTTAGAGCTATCTTATGGATATAGGTAGGTTACGAGTATGATACTAGGTACCTGTTAATTGTTATGTTTCTTTGTATAATTTGTTTGCAATTTTATTACTTAGTAAGAGGCTAAATATCCGTATAGCGTGTATCTATTGAGTGGGAAGAATTCTCACTTTTTCTTTACATACGTAACACTAGGTATTCGTTGATCGTTTTGTGGAGTGTTATACCTGTCGGGGATGGAAAGTGGCGAAGGAAATAAGTATTTGAAAATAGCCACTTAAATAGTTCTCCGTGCCATTTGAGTGCGTTTAAAGAAGAAACTTGAGAGAGATGTGGTATGTCGGGTGATCAAAAACGTTGACTATTGTAGAGGTAATCCAAAGATAACATAGAGCCTACATTTAATTATTCACGATAAAGATAGTCGAGAATGACTCTTCTAATGTCTGAGGTTTCAGAAACATGCAATCTCAATGGAGAACTGTCATTAAGGCTGAAGAACCAAGAATGGGGACCATACATGCGATCGTAAAAGGCGCTACATATAAGCTCAGGCTGAAAATATTTCGATCGACAGTGACAAGGAGATAGATGATTAAAATGCAGACAACAACGCGACAATGCTGCTAAACGCCGAACACGGTAAACTCCACCACTTGCAGTATGTTTTGAAGAATCTGCTTATAATCCAAGATAGGAAAACATTAACATTAGTATCATTCTGAACATTGAGACCGAACGACTTCAGCTTGCATGACAAGCCGGTAGCTTTTATTCTGATTAAGAAACATACGAGCGCTTTTTTATATTCATAACTTGAGGTCTTCCATTCAATAAGATGCAAATGGTGTGCTCCCAGTATTTATGATATATTTTATAAGAAAACCATAAGCAAAAGTCAGAAGCAGGCCTTAAGAGAGTACTGTTAGTCTGAATAAAAACTTTAAAGATCCTGTTAGGCTAAGAAAAATTGTATTAAAAGATCACTTTAACTTTTGCTTTACTGAATGAGAACTGTAAGTAGATACGGACATCAGACCAATGAATTTGGCAAGCAGAACTTTTTGAAAAAGGTAAGGACTACAACCAAAAATAGCTCAGTAGGGAAACATTACCATCGTTTGTTTTATCCTTGCTTATGGGTAATTAGTGTGATGGCCGACGCTAAGAAAATCACTACAATTCGGGTTAGACCTAAATTTCAACAGCTTTCATAGTTGGCGCAGTTTAAAAGGTCGATCGTGTTCGTTAAAGAGGGTCGCGCAAACAATGCTGAGTTTCATTTCACTGGGTATACTTTGATTCGGCCGATTTTACTAGATGGAGTGAAAAGTGACCTCTTTGACCGCCAGAATGCGCTGCTACTGCAAAAACGGTTATGGTGCCTTGAAGTCCATTCATATTTAGGCAGACATGCCAAATTTCAGTGCGATAATGTCTTTAGTTTTGTTTTGACAGCTGATTGTTGTTGACGTGTTTGACATCATGTTGAGTATGGACAAAAACGATTTTCATTCTCTCATAAAACATTATTTTTTGAGAGGCAAAACGGCGAAGGAAACAAAAGAAAAGTTGGATAAATATTATGGGGCTAATGCTCCGTCAGATTACACCGTCAAATATTGGTTTCGAGAGTTTCGTGGTGGCCGCAACTCCACTACCGATCAAGTCCGCAGCGGCAGGCCCTCCGATGCGGTTACAGAGGACAATGTCAAAATATACATGAAGTGGTGTTGGCTGACCGGAAAGTGAAGGTGCGCCAGCTAGCAGATACCACAAAGATTAGTACTGAGCGCACACGCCATATATGGGCATATGAAAAAGTTATCCTGCCGCTGGGTGCCGCGCATGCTCACTTTAATAAAATAGGCCTTTAATCACACTACTGTGGCATGTCATTCGATATGAGAAACTCTTGGTTTCTAATGACTGCATAGTAGCACCGTTCCCTGAAATCATTAAATTAGGACTTTGATCGTATTTATATCAATCAATATTGTGTTTCTTGACCCCAGCTAATTAAGTCATTGCATTTTTCACCCACTTCAAAGCCAGTGATCAGGTAACTAGATGTTGCACCGCATATTGCATTGGTAGGAAAATGTGATCCCTCGGCGATCCAGCCATCCAAGTAAAGTCATGGACAATGAAACTTGAAAAGATTTTAACTCAGGCGGACTTAATGAACTCCGCTTTGAATTGGTGAAATTATTTGGCTGTTTTACCACAGGCTTATTGATAAATCATAAAAATGTGCCTTCTAACAGTGATGGATACCAGGCAACATTGGACGTTTATTTCTAAAAGTTTGTCACTTAGCCAACCCGGATAAGCTTCAATCTGAAACATCATTCCTTCCGCACTTAGTCATACTCGTATCTAAACCGAATAAAATCCTAATCCCAACTACCTGTCACAAAAAAACCAATCAATTAGGGTGCGATTGACGTCTTGTCTACAGTTAATAAATAACATTTATAGTATAATAAACTAAATCACGATTATAAATAAATTGGCGCTAAATTCCAGACTGTTTTTCTTTTCCTTTCCATTGCTTGCGCAATCTATTACCCGCATATTTTATCTTCAATTAGAGGGAACAGATTTTTTGGAATTTTTTTTCTCTTCTCTCATTTCTACGGGCTTACAAGTATCTCACATGCCAACACGTGTGAATTTTTTCTGGCCAGGGGGTACAAAAGATACAATATAAATTCTGGCTTGACCAGTGGGTAAGAGGGGTAATTTTTTTTTTTTTTAATACAAGATATATGGTATACTCTTGGAATAATTTATGAACTTTAGTTCCGATATCAGTGTTGCGTTGACATTTCCTCTTCGAGTTGTAAACTTGACCATGCTCACTCTAGATATAAAGTTGATAAGCATCCACCAATACGAGTGAACCATGCCGACCTCTTATTGTATGGGTTAAGCCATAGAAATAGCGAACTTTAAAAAAAAAATTATTTAAGGAAGTAATTTGGCATAGTGTAGTATCCGTATGTACGAGTACAATTGTATCTGTATCGGTACAATAGCATAACTTTATAACGGACGTATGCGCAAACAAAAAATAAAACAAAAACAAGAAAAGTGAAACTTGTTGTGAGTAGGGTTATTCTAGCATGTCTTCCTGGACTGTTATCAGGCAAACTAGCCTTTAGCTGTACCAATGGTGATTGGTTTCCTTATGGTGTCAAGGGGTAGTGGATTTTGTTAAGCACACAAATAAAAAGAAAAAAAAAGAGAAACAAATTCCACGATACCAAGCTTATCAGTTGACGAACTTTAGAAATAAAACTTTCTGTGGTTATGTAATGTTCTGTGGTATTGGTACAGAATTTTAAGTTTGAATACCGATACTTTGTGATGCTCGTTGTGAAATGTTACACTTGAAATTCTTGTGAAAATATCTGACCAATTTGAGCAGCAGTCTTGCTTTCTTATGGTTGCTGATTGTTATGGTTTTCGGAAAAGTATGAGGATTTTTCCAATGAAACATCGAAATAATATCAATTTTGGCAGCGAACACTGTATTGCTGTGCGTATTTCCTGTTCCAATGAGTAAGATTTTTGGCATTTGCTAATTATCTTCATATTCTCGAAATCAATGACTTTCATATGAATCTGACCATACTTCTTCGGCTACCAAAAGCAATGACAGTAGATTCTCTGAAAGTCAGAATCAAGACTAAGAAGAGAAAGAGGTTTTCCTTTTAAAAATTCAAAGGACAGAAATAAGTGACCAAAACAAAAAGTTGCGAAGACACGAGGCTACCGTGCGGTATGCCACATTATGAAGAAGAATATCTCGCTCGTAACAGTTTTGTTCTACCAATCTAAGAACAAATAAATCAGTAAATGCGAGCGTAAAACGATTGCGTCTAGTGAGATAAATGAGTGATCCTGTCATATGTCGACCAAATGGATTATACTGCCGAACACGATCGTAGTTCTATCGAAGCTAGCAAGATTAGATTGGTGTCATTCCTAAAAAAAGAGCATGAGTAGATCTCTGACTATGGCATAGCTTTTACTTCCTAAACCTTTAGCCAAACACATTATGTAAGGCATGACTTCGAGATAAACTCAGATTTTCTTGTGCAAAGTCGAAATTGTTTTATTGCTGAAATCATCAGAGAGCCCTCACTCAGCTTCAAAAGATTTGAGCTAGGCCCATCAAAACATTTTAACTCCGATGTTGCTATAACCAATTCCAGTTAAATGGAGATACTTTTGAGAACTATCATGTAGATATCATGTGCCCACAGTATATTAAATATAGAATGAAAGGCTTCTTCGGTAGTTCAGTGGATAGAAAGGCAAGTTTAGATTGAGCATCTAGCTGGTAGCACCATCGGAAGAATCTCCAGGACAAAGTTGTTGAGATAGCGCTGCAGGTTCCTGAATCCTTCTGTAAATAAGATTAAGATTGATCGGCCTTGACTTCGCTTTTCCAAATAAATTACGCATAGGACCCTGACAATGTTTCACGTGATCTTGTTCGCAGACTGGTTAGTGAATTCAACTGAGTAATAGGTTGCATGGTAGAAACAAGGATGTTCTTCGGTTTGTTTGGATATTTTGCGGGAAATCGTCCTTATTCTGTAGGTTATTTTATCGACAATAGTCAATGAAACGATCTTTACCATTTTTCTTTCTCAAGATTTCGCGAAATTTCTTTGAAGATGTTACCTCAACAACTCGAAAGCGACAGTATTCTTCTACGACGTGCACGCTTATGCTGGAGTAGTTCTTAAGAACATCAGCTTGAATAAAATTGGAATTGACCATCAAAGATACATGGTAACACGTAATAAGGAAGTATTCAAAATTATCGACATCTAGCGTGCAGGCAGCAAGAGCTATGCGTTTGATGAGAGGCTTGCTAGTACCCTCGATTTTAACGGCTGACTTGGGGAATCATGGATTTCTGGTTAAAGCTGTCACCATTTTGAATACAAGCGAGTAACGAATTCATTACACGTCAAATCGGCTATATCCCAATCGTATTCGATTTCCAATGCAACGTTATCTGAAGTGTATAACACATATAGTGTAGATTATAGCGCCCTTTCGAGTGTAAGTAGAGTTGGTAGACTCTTTGACGTTTTTAAATGAACTTTTAAGTCAGGGATTTTTCGTACAACATAATGACATCCACAAAACCGTTCCCATCTGATCAAGACATACATTTTGCTGTAACATCAAGGCCGGATACATCGAACGTGCATTCATAGATGGACTCTTATTCTTACTCGTCGGAGCGCTTCAAATTCGACGTTTTATTAGACCGTGTCGGTCGATGAGAACTCCCTAAAAATATGAATGACATTGATGCGATATTTATGGCTTCGAAAAGATCGCATCACATTCCATCCGTCCAGATATTGAAATGACAATTATTGGCAATGCCTGACAAACGATCATACGATTTGACACATCGTGTGACAGGCCTCTTATAGTAAAGGTACCGCATATATTGTTGGTATACATTTAAATGACTATTCAGTAATGCGGACATGTTTGAAAAAAAGAAATCTTGAAATAGTTACCCGAACGCACTCAATCGATGGGAAATAAAACAGAGCAAAGTTCCTGTCAAACTTGACATTAGGAATGCAGCACACCGTTAACAGCACTTGAATGTCATTCCTAAGGCACATTTCATATTCAACATTCAGCAGCACAAAACTTATTTTTCCATTAACAGATACCACTTTTGTTTTGTTTTGTTTTGTTTTTTTTTTTCTCTGATTTTCCATGTTATTCTACAATGAACACGAGTTTATGTAACGGCCATTAGCACAGCAACAACAAAAACAACAACAGCAACAACATTGACAGCAACAGCAACAGCAGCAGCGGCCAGCAACTTTGCAACATTACTAAGATCGCTTATCTATGTAACTTAGCATATCTGGCAGCGTGCGCTAGCGCTCTCTTTGAGAAACCTCATTTTTGCATACACAAATAAAACAATCACCCTGTAGGTCAAAGTCTTTTGTTAGTGTAGTTTTAAATGGAAAACAATTACAACAACTGCAACAACAAAAACGACGACAACTTCAATGGTAGATTAATCAAGTGAAGCAAAATAATAATCCAATAACAATGCGAGCAGTAGCAGCTAAGGAAAAATTCATAATTAATTGCAGCCGCAGTAGTGAAATCTATCGCCACATGCAAATTGCGATAATGTGACAGATATCAAGTGTCACGGCATACAACCAGCACACCAGCACCAGTATTAGTGCCAACAACAGTAACAACACCAGCGACAGGGTGCAATGAGTGTTAAATGTAACTCGAGAGACTGATACGAGTACACTGCTGCTGCTAGAGTACGGGACTGGATTGGATATGACCAACTTAAATGAGTGCCTCGAGTGCTACCCTACTCCGGGGAGCATATGGTCTTCTGGTCAGTGGTCACAAGAGAATTGAGTGTATTATCAGCAGCTGCTAAGGCCCAACATGTGCCACTTGCTACGATTATATAGTGCACCACCTTATATCAGCGGGAATGACGTTACGTTTTTTTTATTTTTTTTTTTTACATTTGTGTACAAACAAAGCAATTATCGTTGATGAACTTTTAAGGAGTACATGCACCAGTCATACTCGTACGTACAGCTAATGTTGTTATTGTGACTGGTCTAGATGAGTTTAAGGCGGGAGATGTATTTTTCAGATAAATTATCGGTAAATCGCGTGCAATTCGTTTCCTTTTTTTTTTTTTTTTGTTTACAGGGAACTGAGGCTTGTTTTTGTGATATTTTGAACTTTTATTTCGATGAATGTACGAGTATCTAAACCTCTTTTCAGGTGGAATCGCTTAGCCAGACCAGTCGTTTTCTCTTTGTCAACCGTATTATTTTGTGGCCTATATAAGGTGTTGACAGTGGGATGTAGAAGAAAGAGGTGAAAGCCTTATTGGTATATACCATGATAGATAAATGGAAATTACTGACAGCTTAAGTCAGTTTTTCAGTTCGACTAAGCGAACGGTCCTTTGACATTTGCGATTATATGTACATCTTGGATACCTATTTCCTACAGTTGAACAGTAAAGATGCACAGGGCTTACTCGTAGTGTTATCAACGTCGATTGAAGATCGCTTCTTACAAAAACTGACTGATGATATTCAATTTCAATAACAGACCGAGGCCAGTCAACTATCTAATAAAGGGTGAGCCATCAGATGGTGTGGTTGGCAATTACCGTCATTTACTAAATTCAATATGGTTGATCTTTTTGACAGATGTCATACAATTAGTCATGGAGTCGTTTACCGCGCAACAACGCATTTTTGTGATTTAATCTTATTACGAAAATGGGTGATCTGTAAAAATAACATTTCGTAAAATTCGCCGTTTTTGTCAGTCAATAATGTCAGTGAGTCCGGAATTTGTGTAGCGGTGAAACGTTTTGAAGAAACTGGTTCGGTATCGGGTCAAACTCCATATGTACGCCAAAACATCACCACCGTGAGCGAAAGTGTTCAAAATTAGCCAGGCACGTCAATTCGTCGCCAAAGTCAACAATTGGGCCTCACTTATGGCACTTTACGGCGAATTTTAAAAGTTTATCTTCGTTTGCAGGCCTATAAAATCCACTCTACACAACAATTGAAGCCTTTGGATCATCTACGACGTCGCCGATTTGTTAACTGGATGCTGGATCGCCAGGAAAATTTGTCATCGAATTACATAGATCTTTTCCGATGAAGCCCATTTTTGGATGGACCAGAAGCCCATTTTTGAGGACCAGAAAACCTATACGAGATTCACGAAAAACCACCTATGCATCCCAAAAAAATCACTCTACGGTGCGGATTATGGGTTGGCAGTATCATCGGCCCGTACTTTTTCGAAGATGAGGCTGGAAAGACAGTTACAGTGAATGGAGAACATTATCCCAACCTGTTGACCAGCTATTTTTTTTTTTCCAAAATTGCGTTAAGACGATCTGTGGTTTCAACAGGATGGTGCTACCGCCCACACAGGCCATCAATCAATCAATTTATTTCATACGAAATTTGAAGATCGCATTATTTCGGTTAGAGAAGAAGATGATTGGCATCCAAGATCATACGATTTGACATATTTGGACGCCTTTCTGTGGGGTTGTTTGAAGAGTAAGGTCAGCGACATTTTAGGATCTCAAACAGAACATCCAAACTGAAATTGCGGTCATTGACCCACTTATTCTTCAAAAAGTCATTGATAATTTTGACCTTTGGATGGTCGGTTGCAACAGAATTCGTGGTATTCACATGAACGACATTGTATTCTATTCCTAATTGCCATAGACCGAAATTTATTATTCAATAAAATTCTACATTTATTTCACAATAAATGTGTGTTTAGTTTAATGAAAACTTCCACACTATCTGTTGGCTCACCCTTTATTAGATTTCTATAGAATCATTAAAGTTTTGCCAGTTATAGACTATTGAAATGATTATAATTTTATGATTTTACTTAGTAATACATACGATAGGAGAAGATCAAATGTCAAATTATTGAGGGAGAGCTATCTTGTTAAACTTTATAAAGGCAAAGGCGTCACAAGAAACTGTAACAACTACCAATCTGTCAAACTTAAGTCGTATACAATGAAATTTGAATTCATGGCAGTTCATGCCACTTCGTACAACCCACAGTCGGTTCATGATATTCACGTTGTTCACGCGGATGTAGAAATATCGTGACATTGAAGGGAGGTTATGCTTTAGCCATAAAAATTACCGATCACGCATGAATGCAACTTCATACACCATTTGAAGTACGGATGCCTAGGTGGCCTAATTAAGAGCGTTGCTGCTGCCCATATTCATGTAACAAGAAAACCAACTTTCACTATCAGAGTCACCGATTGTGGTTAAATCATGTTAATCGAACTAAACAAACAGATATAAACATCTGGCATTATTCATCGACGAAGACTCAGCAGTGCGCGGTAAACTTTAATAGAAAATCTTTTAGCAATTGTTCGAAGAGTAAATAATTTTACAATCATGCAACCTATGGTAATGGGCAACGTACACTACATTGCAGGTTCAAAAATCGAATATTTCAAACCAGAATCTCTAGAAATACTTAAGTTGAAAGTATTCTTGATCGACCTACGTCCACAGCAGTGTAGTAAGGGAATCTCGTACTAGTGAGATGGATGCCTCCCTTTCAGAAGAAAGTACTGTCAGCTACCTTCCTTATTGGCTAAGACTCCTACAAACAACCTTGGCTTTCAATCCGAGTTTACCTAATAAATCAGTGGTATAATATGGAACGATGGTATTAGTTTTTGCGTACATCTTCTATATCTTTTGCGGTTGCATCTATGCCTGGAGTCCGTCAAGGTGGCCCGATTTTTGATTTTTGTCTTGATAATCGATGTAAAGGCCTTTCGAATCCCATGTACTACCGGGTGACCTGACAAGTTTTTCAAATTGATTGCAATATTACAAATTTTAAAAATAGATTACATATAGGTTAGACATAAACCTTCATTGTAGTAAACCGCTGTATCTTTTCAACTACAAAAATCCCACTTTACTTTTTAAAAGTGGTAAACCTACTTAATGATCGTTTTACTACAAAGGTATCTCTAGTGAGACACTGAAATGAACTGCCCCATAATTCATTCATCTGAAAAACCAATAAATATTTCTATGGTAAAAGTTCTAAATCACTACGCCCTCTTCAAAAACTGTGTAGATCTTTACTTATACGAATAGTCCGACCATCTATGGCATCATGTTCCTAAATGGCCAGTAAACGGATAGACATTTTATTATTACCTGTCATTAGCAATTTAATGTGGCGATTTCTAGTACCACATTCAGACATCGAATGGCATTCAGGGGCTAAGGCGCGGGCACATTAATTTCACCCATAGACATCAACATCTGCGTCTGTAGGAGTTCTTATTTCTTTTTGTTTCAAAATTGGTTAAACGTTTAATTGAAATTAATTTAATTTTCCAATTAAACCAATAAGGTTCAAATGCAACTCTATAAACGCCATAAGCCAATTAATTTGTAGTAACCAGTCATACTTCCATGACACACAGTCCAGTTCAGAGTCCACATCTTCCATCTCTTGTCGATCGTTTTAGTGCTCGTACTCGTACTCGTATTTGCACTCATAGTTTGTCCTATCAAATTAAATCATGAAGACTTTGTTCTCAAAATCAATCGTAGACCATTGAGTTTGGTATTTGTTCATTTTGTTGGTTTCTTTTTTTTTTTCGGCAAAAGAATGGGTACAGATGCTCTCTGATTGATCGCAATTGACCTGTACACGAACATCAAATGATTCAGCAAACTAAATTTGTACCATGTATCTGTACCATGAATCGATACCGTGTACTCTGTACCCTGTATCTATCAACACTACGGTGGTCTTCAAACCAAAGGAGAATGTAACAAGCGCTCACTTAAAAGTCAGAAAAGTACGAGTATTGCCAAATTTTATAAGGGAAAGACAGAAAAAAAAAAAAAAACAAAAAACATTTTGGCCAATTGTCAAATTAAAGCCAAAGATACGAAAATCGTCAACAATTTGCTCAGATGTTTTTTTTTTTTTTTTCTTTTGGGATTTTGGGGTGTAAACAAACTGAGAACAGCTATCCGTACCGCCTGCGCTGTTGGTGATGCTGCACTCAGAACAGATGGCTAATTGAGGTACATGACATTGGAAATTGGGCACGGAAATTTGCGCGTTTTATTTAGATGTGAATAGTAGGTGAATGACATTTTTGTACAGACACGAGTATGTGAGCTTGAGATGGGGAAATTTAGTTAAGCGTACGAACAATATTTTTTCGGGTTAATTTCCTCTGAATATATTATTAACAGTGAAGGGATGAAGTCAGTGTGTCCATCATGATCCGGTCTCGAAAAGAATTTTTTTGTTTGCTTTGCTTGCATTTAAAATGTATATGTAAACAATAGTGTTTAAAATATGTAACCCTGTGGTACTCCACTTTGCAATTGGATGTCTTCGAACTGATTCGTCAGTGAAGTATATTTTCTGAACTTTTCCATCTTTATGTGTCGAAAATCAGATTTATTTATAATAGTGGCCTGAAGAATCTCAACCGAATAGTTCAAATATTAAGCACAAGCCACTGCCGATAGTACACACAGATGCGCCAGGTACAAATGGGGTATCATCTCAAAATGTCCGAATTTTTGAAAAATAGAGCTGATAAGCCAACTACCTCAAAATTATTTGAATATCCTTAAAATTCTGAAGAATATAGAAAATCCGCGAATCGCTCAAAACAATCTGGCATTGCGAAGATAGAATTCGTCAGAATCCGTCTTGGTTAAGGGAAATCGTAGAATTCAATAGCACTGGTCGCTTCACAGTATAACATGTCTGACGGTGCAAATTGAAGTAGCCAAACAGACACATTACCCAAACATTGCTAAATGAACTTTTGTGCATTGTGGCTTGATTCATGAAAATGTGGGCATTTTGGCTTAGGAATTGAGGCCACGTGGGGATTCTTCACCATCTGTCATCGAAAAAGAGCGATGGATTGCGCCGGGCGGCGTCATTGCTAGAGCAAAGAAAACGGAAAGGGCATTGGCTTCTTGGAAAGAAAAAGAAGAAACTATAGGAAGGATCGGTCGAGGCCACGGAGAGGCTCGAATGTTTTACAAAAGCGGTGGGAACGTAGCGAATGCTAAAAATTAGCAAAAATAACTTTTGAAGACTGTTAGACGGTAATAAAAAGCATAACGCTCTCAAATTTAAAAACCATTCAAAATGGACAACGATTGACAGTAGTTCCACCCTAGAAGTGGCCTGAAATCTTTGTATCTTCACTCCATAAGATTCATTCTCGCATGCTGCTTGCTTTGTGAACACCTGAAATATCAACAACCCGATAGGACACCAGTAGCAAAAACCAACTTAAAACTATATCTTTGTGATAGTTAAAGACATAGAAGAAGAGAGTAATCACTCTCGTTAATTATTGTTTCTATGCAGACAACTTAAAACAACAGGAAACCCTACGGGCAAGGCATCAATATTTACCCAGTCAGAAGAATAAGAATTTATGTGGTTGTATAGCTTGAGCATATTGACCATATGAACATAAGCCCTACGACTTAGGGACAGAAACGCGGTACAGAGACTTGATTTCAGGTTCCACAGTTAAGTGAAAATGTACCTCACCCAACTTGGTGTGCTCAACAGCAGAAGGAAGGAATTAATGATTACGAGCACGGCATTGATGGTCGGTCATTGTGGCTAGAAATTTTATTTGTTTCATTGCCCCTATTAATTCCAATCGTTGGGTTTCCTCAATTTAACCGCTCGAAGCTCAAGAAGTCAGAACGTTTGTTGTTCTGTTTTATTTTTTTAAATTCAAAATACCGATTGCGGTTACAAAAAAGCAAAAGCACAAAACCAGACCACCATGTGGTCGTCAAAAACTCACATCCACCAGGGGTTGCTGCTGTTATACATATCAGAACCCTTGACTCAGTAGCATGAGTCAAGAAAAGTAGAAAAAAAAGTATCTTTTACTTCTCCACACTTAAAGTCAAATCTAATGTTAAAGCCAAAGCCGAAACCACATTTATGCAAATCCGTATTTGCGCTAAAAATACCTGAAACTAAAGTTCAATCTCGAAAATGAGTGTACCTACTCTAAAAAAAAAAAAAAAAACCAAACCACAAAGAAGTAAAACACATGTAAACAAAAATTTTTATAGCGAAAAACTTCCAAGATATGAGTACTCGTACATTTTGATTCCCTCTTTCAATCTAAAACCCCACTTGATGGATACTGCTGCGCCACCGGCATACTCTGTGGGAAAAACTGAGTGTGCCTGCGGCGGCGCGCGGTGTTGTTCATGAAGTACGAGTATCTACAAGCCAACACTCCTCGTACACACTAAGTTCTGACAGTGGATGGCCACTTAATTAATATTCCGAATAGCATAAGGACTTTCGTTGGATAAAGACTTCAAATTGAATTAATGAAGTGGAACTAATTCGAAGATCGTTTCGTCGTTTTGTGATTGTTGTGTCCCACAATGGTGAAGTGATCTCTTTAGTGGTCGTCGGAAGGCTTCTGTTCTGTCAAAAGAAGCGCTTTGATCGATACAGAGATAGATACGAGTATATACAATAGGTACCTACAGACAGCGATTTGTTCGCATTTATTTTTGAGTGATGTCGATGCCTGATGAGTGGTTACACGTTCAGTAAGTCGTGGAGGAGTATTTACTTGTACCATTAAAAAGTGGATAGACTACCTCAGGGTGGTGGTATTGGAATGGTTATCTTTCCACGCATTTTAGAAACATGAATATTGATACTTGAGAAGAGTACCTTTGGCTGAAGGATTTGATGGAAATTATTTTTAGATTTTAAACAAACACGAGATACTATCGACGATATTCGTACGTGTGAAAGTGATGGGAACTTGGAACGAAAGAGTTTCATTCAGCACTTTGCGGAAATTTCAAGTGTTGATTCGAGCGTCAAGAGAGTTCCAATGAAACAATGATGAATGATTTCACTTCTTGGATATTTTCTATTTGTTTGCCTTAGTTTGTGCGTCATTATCTTTTCAGTTTACTTTTAGATGTACCCCAATGTTAGATCTTGATCTATCGGGGTTAAAACTACTTATTTGTACAAAGGATACATTGACTGCTAAGCTCCTCATTTACATCCAATTAAGTCTGACCAATTATGACGTCAGCCACCATGTGTGGTCGATCGTCATTAGGTAACCCTTCCTACCGAGTCCATAAATCAAAAACAAAATCTCCAAGAAAACGTTAGTAATTTTCTTTTCTACTTCGGAAAAAAAAAAGAGGTTCCACCATCCAGATCAGTGTTTGGATGCTTCAACCGGGTACGTTTAGATTTGAGTAACTTATCATTCAGATAATTAACCCATTATACATATCTTGTGGCCCACAGGACCTTAAAGAAATCTTACCAACCAACCAATCAACCGTTCAAGCAACCAGCCCAATGGAATAACGAAATTCCTGAAGCAGAAGAAGGAATAACCCGATGATGTTTAATATATCTAAGGAATGTGTGTTAAGTTCGGTATCTCTTATGTATTTAATTACAGAGTTTTTGAGTTTTGATTGATCTCTGTTTGATATGCGGATCACAGATGGGCCAAAGCAGAAATCACATACCACCGACCCATGGGAGGCTTGTCGGTAAAGAAAAAAAGACACCACAAGCCACACACAAGACGACACATGGTTTGTTATTAAATTTGAGTCAAACCAAAGAATAGTGATTGGCGGGCATGTCGAAAAATAGGGATACTCGTACATCATGGAGTCGCACAATTGTTTTTATTCGATTTTGTTAAATTTTTTTTTTTTTTTTTAACGGTCTTTATACGAACGAAGCAGTGGGCCCTAAGTTTAAGCTTTAGTCTGGGACAAACTGAGAGCCGGTCGTATGACATATGATAATGGAATGAGTGTTGTTGGGTACTTTTCAATGCGCAACATGCCGTTCGACAAGTATTGTAATATGGTTCACGCGATGAGCATTTCGCGATACATTGAGAATACGTTAAATATTCGAAAGATACAAAATTAAGAATTCCACTCAGATACGTTATGGTATCGAGAAACAAAAAAGGAGCAGGAAATTGAGCGCTTGGAAGACACGAACTCGTGGGTAATTTATATTTTACAAAGAATCACACAAGTACTTATCATGGCTTTGTTGTGGTTGTTGTTGTTGTTGTTGTTGTTGTCTGGGGAATAGGGATAAAATACGATCTTGTAGCTGATTATTTTTTTCTCCATTTAAACAATTACAGAGTGTAAGTATAGTGTAGGATGAGGGGATGTTTAAAGGGTTTGCCATTTCCGGAGTTAAGTGAGGATCGGTATGGAAGATCATCTATGTATATCAAGAGACAGTGGAAGTAGTGATCGTATCGCAACAATTTTGGGACGTGATAGTTGGTTTTGATATACTAAGGGTATGGCATAGCTAAAGTATATATTCATTGCCTTTCAAGACGATCTCACTTCACAAGACCGTCTGAAACCAGAATGGTTTTGCTCATGTTGCTCCATGGCTCGTAAAGATCACCGCCGTAGAAGCAAAAAGCGGCTGAAATGGAGTGTTGGTAGGGCAATTGAATTTTTCTGCTATAACAAACAGTGCTACCCGAAAAAACTTTCAAAACCTCTGAGCAGAATTCACCATCCAAACCGACGAATAGACCACCGAAAAAGGATTAAAGGTCAAAAACAGATGAGGCATAAGAAGAAGGAGTGAAAAGAAGAAAAGCAAACTTAAAAGGTAGATTGCCATGGCTATTGCGAAAATAATTGGCAAACGATGAAACCAGATCTAAAGACACTTGGTGAAAACGTATTCAAGAATCGAACGACAACTTACAAGTGAGTTGCTACTAGAAGCTCAAAAATATAGTGAAAACCAGATATAAGTCCTTCAAACAGAAGATAAAGTGAAAATTCTGTGCCGTATGTTGAGAACGTATAACAACCTAACATAGGTGAGGGGTACCCATCAGCAATCGCACGGCCGGCTCTACTCAATTTGGCTTACGAAGTAAAAATCACCAGGTGCTGGCCCAAATGCCATTTTTGATGACCAAAAGGATGTTAACGAAGTGCCACCCAGGCACCTTGCTCAAATGCTTACATTTAGGCACCACGGAAAATGCAATGGAATCCGTACCAATAACAAGGGCTGGAACATAAAGACAACTTTGTCCCTCCATCAATAGATGCTGAAATGATGTAAAATGGTTTAAGTATCGAATGGACAAAATTTTATACAGACAAGCACCTGCAAATGCATTAAACAAGTACTTGCTGCGATAAACTTCACCAATTATTCTAATTGCACTGGAAATGGTTTATGGTGAATGGTTGAACAAAAGTGCATATGATAAGGGCCTACTGGAGTTATGCCGGTGAGGTGAGGTCTTCCTCTACAGATTCGTAAACTCTGCGGGCCGTCAATTCGCTCTAAATGTCCTAGCCATCTCAGGCGACTGATGGACAGGTTTCTGATTATGTCGATGTCGCTGTATAGCTCGTATAGTTCGTCGTTCAATCTGCTCCTCCAGAGCCCGTCAACGCAAATGGGATCGAATATTTCTCATTTTTCTCTCGAAACTAAGCGTATCTTCATACATATGTTTTCGATAGGATCCATGCTTCTGCGCAATAAAGTAGAACTGATTACTAGTCAATTGCCTTTTTAGCCCAAAGAAACAGCAATTGGGGTGATGTTGGCAGAATTCATAGCAGATCCAAGGTAGAAAAAGTCCTTTTCTACCTCGAAATTATACGAGTAGCTGTCCATTGTGACGTTCTGTCCAATTCGCCGATGTTGTGTACCCCTTAATGTTGACAGCATATACTTAGTTTTGCTCTCTTTCACCGCTTAAACCATTTTTGGAGCATCCGTTTCAATGCTACTCTTGGCAAACGAACCAGTGACAGCCCACTTAGTTCTGCCAGTTATGTAAATATCATCGGGATATGCCAGTAGTTGCACTGGATTGTGCCTCCAGTGTTCACTTGTGAGTTCCACACAATTCTTTCAAGTATGATACTAAAGAAGTCACATGACAGCGTGTCACCTTGTCTAAAACCTTTTGACATCAAAGGTCTCGGTTAAGTCGTTACGTCGTCACTCTGCACAGACGGACGGGTTTGGAGGGGATGCCAAAACTGGACATAGCTATAAAAAGCTCGTCTCTATAAATCTTGTCATATCGATGGAGGGTATCGATTTGGACTTTTTGAATTTCTCCCAGAATCTGGCGGAGTGTGAAAATTTACTCAAATGTGGACTTTCCTGGTCCGCACTGATAGGGACCAATCAGGGTGCTGGCAAAGGATTTCAGACGTTCACACAATAGATATGGCAGATAGCATCTTGTGTCTGCTGTGGAGGAGACTTAAACCCCAATAGTTGGCGCAGTTATGGATCAGGCATACATTCCAGTGTTAAGATTTCCATTCATCAGGCATACACTCTTCTGATCTCCACAAAGTTATTTAAAGCAGCTTTGAATATCTCAGTCATCGTTGGAACTTAGCTTAGATATTGCTATCCTTACTTCGCTCTGGTCAGAAGGACGGAAGTTTTGCCTATCATCGTCTAAGTTGAATGATCTATTTTGCCTGACGGCGGATCTATTTTTCCATCGACTGTGACTTCACTACAAGGTTTCCTTCTTCATCTCTATTGGCTTCTGTACGTGTCTTCTTCTTCTGCTTCTGGAGTACCACCTCTCAATATTTTCGATCGCACGCATGCTCTTTTTTTTCATCTGGAGAAGCCGATGTTCTGCCCGTCTCTTCTGATCGATCTTTGTTGCAGCGCCGCATTGTAGGCGTCTTGTTCAGCTGTATGCGTTTGCCAGCATTCCTCATCAAACTAGGGCTTAATTGGTGGTGGTCGGGTTGCGGTGTCTCTGATGGCACGTTGGCAGCGTTGCCATTAGTCTTGGTTGCTTGATTTTGATAACATAGAAATTGTTAAGAGATCTCTCGTGTATCGGGGAAGATTCTGCCGATCTCTTGCCATTGTCGCTTTTCTACTTTATATCTTCTCGCAGTAGTTCTTCTTTTTTTTTTGCGGCCCTTGGGAAATCTGCATTCGCACCTTGGCCGTGACAAGGTGGTGATCCAAGTAGATGTTGGCTGACCGGAACGTTTGGACGTCCAGAATACTGAAGACATGCCTTACGTCCATTACAAAACGATCAGTTTGGTTTAGCGTTTGATGATCCGGAGACCGTAGTGTAGCACTTAAGTCAAGGTAGTGGTAAGTTACAGCAGAAGAGATAGACACGATACTAATTTTCACAAATGAGGAAGTTGTAGAAGTCGTAGGTGCTGTCTAAAAAAAACAAGACAAAATGAACGACATGCCAAACATTGCTATATATGTACGTAAGTGAGTCAAGATGGACATGACCCCTGAAAAATCGTTGTATACAAGCAACTGTATTTGGGAAAATACTCGAGAAAATCGTACGAGGCTTCTTTCTTACATTAAAGCAGCTCAGGCCTTTCCAGCCATACTAACCAGGCAGTACCTAAGCGAAGTGGGAAGCGCAGCCATACCTGAATGCACAGAATAGCGTCACAGGGTGCATACAATGGATTAACTGAGCGGATGCCATCAGTATAATACCGTGTTTGAGCCAAACAAATCTGCATGATTATGCCGATATAAGAACTAAGACAGGACCAATAAATCACCTTAGCCAAACAACGCTGGGCACATAAGCTTCTCTCCAGCACACATAGATGAGCGATAGATGAGGTAAATTTTGAACTTATCCTATCCCTATATGTAGGTTTGTAGATGCATCCTCGGATAACTTCATAAGCACAAGCACGCAAATGTAGTATCAAAAATGCTGAATATATGCGGCTTCGTGGCGCTTAGCTCGAATAACTTGACTAAAGAATCTGTCACGACGTGAATGGTGGGCGCAATCTCTCATTCTACTCGTACGTATATATATATACATGTTTAGCTACCACCTAGCAGGGGCACAGATACAGCTTTTTACAATCGCCAGACCGTTCTGCTCCAGAATTGTGTCTACCGCTGTTCCTTTCAAGCATAAAATGTCAATTTGACTGTCAGATTTCACTTAACAAACAGTCGTCAGTAATCCCAAAAACAATTCAACAAAAAAAAAAAAAAACATCACAACTAGTGTAAACAGTCATATTCGTACCCACGAGGAAATCTGCACAACTAATTAGCCATACCGGGCTTACGCCCTTTCATTCAGCAAACAATTGCTCACATCTCTTCTCTCTGACAGCGCGATTTACAATATTTAACAAAAGGCACAAAACGCAAAGCACAAAGAGAAAAGTAAAAAAAAAAAAATCCAAAACAAAACAAACCGAAAAAGCAAACAAAGAGACCGCAATATAAATCACCGCGTACCACCACAATTCTCCACCTTATTTCGAAAATCGAAAAAATCAACCGCAAACCTCAAATAAAAGCGATCCATTCCGATTGGCTCGCCCGAATGACATTTTGTTTGCATTACCCCAATCAACAACATCATCATCGTTGGCATTATCATCACCGTTTTAGCTGTTGTCGTCGCTGTGTCGTTTTGGTTGTCAATTTTGTTGTCGTCGTTGCCATCATTGACAACATTGTCATCATCGTTGTCGTTGTCGTTGTCGTAGCAATTTGCAAATTACTTGCAATAAACTTTTATCTAAATTAGATGGCACTTGCGCTTTTAAAAAAAAAAAATGAAAAGTTACTCGTCTTCTACGTACGTAAGCTCGTAAGCTTGTACACTCATCTTTTGCAGGAAAGCCGCGCACACGACATAATAAACGTCAACTGTACTCGTACGTTCGTTTATTTCATACGTCCTACATTCTAGCCTGCGTTCAATGCTACACTCTGTAGCAATACGTTCTGCGTTCTGGGTTCTGCGTTCTGCGTTCTGCGTTCTGCGTTCTGCGTTCTGCGTTCTGCGTTCTGCGTTCTGCGTTCTGCGTTCATCTTTCAGCATTTAGCATTTAGAAGCAATTCAGCGCTGAGATACGGATATCAAATGTCAATCTCTGACGCAATGTGTCGTACTCATTTGTACGGCACAAGAGCAAACTGAACTGGAATTTTCTTTCCCAAGAACGAAAAAAAACCCTGATCATCGAGATTTAAATATACGAGTATACATTAGTTATGTATGTACATAGGTACTCCCTCCAAAGTAATACTCGTATCTGTTTGTCGTTGTATCTGCGATAAAACGATGCCGCTTTAGTGACAATTTAGACGTTTCATCGTCACATATTGTCTTTTGAAAGTACCTCAGATGCCTTTCAACTGCGCCGAATCTTTATAGCGCTCTTGAGTTGAGAGTCAATCACGCTCTGCTCAGTGATTATATGGGAGAACCACAATATGTATCTACTCGTGCCATAGAACAACGGTTACTCGTATCCGTATCTATGGTCACAAATAAAGTATCATTTGTTCGATAATCGTATAGCGTTAACCATGTGATTAGGTGTGCTCTTATGATAATCATTAGACACGCAAAACTATGTACTTCAACCCTCCGATTTGGAGGTGAACGGATGGTTCTCACGTTTTAAGTAATCTTTTGCGTGAAATTTCACCAGGTGGAATTTAGACTGAAAACATCGTACTAATGAGTCACCTCAATCAGCTGAATGGCGGAACAACAATAATTGATTTTTTTTTTTTTATTTTTTAAGTAATGTTCGATTGAAATTGAGTTGTGTCGTCTGCATGCCATCGAAATTAGTCATCCTACAATATATTGTACAAGCACAAGTAAATGTCGCGTCATTTTGACTACTGACAAAACGACGCGTATTCGTACTTGTATGATAGATACAATTTCGATTTTGCTATGTAATTGTCACACACGTAGATATTTGCTTGTAATTGTCACTGATTGTGAAATGATGACTTGAAAGTTGGTCATTTGCTGACTGTACTGAACGTACATACGAGTATGTACGACTGCGTATCGTTGCGTGTTTGTTCCGTGTAACATATGTACATACTTACATACATACATATGTACATAACATACAACAATTTCGCAATTTTTCGGAATATGTTCAATACTGTGGTTAAGATTTAGCGATTCATGATGACTATGAGATCGTATTCATTTGATAATTCCATACGGCTCTTCGACTTGTGCCATACCCAATAGGCTCCTTGTGGTCTTTGTGTGCTGTTGGATGAGGGATTTCCCAAACTTTGTTCTATTTCGAGCTGTCAGTTTTTTTGTATGACGACACTTACATATGTGGTCAACAGAATCGTATGAAAAGATTACCAACAATGATTTTTTTTTTTTTTTTTTTTTTTTTTTAGAATGAAAGTTTTGAAACATCTCATCGGGGTAAGGTTATCTACTCGTATACGATAGACGGGTGAATGGCGGCGGGTAAGGCACTATCATCTTCATGGGGATTACTTAGTTAGAACAGTGAGACATCAAATGATTTGGGAGGTTGTTCGTTCATACCTCGTATTGGAATTGATTTATGATGAAATTAACTTGTGATTGCTATAAATTTTTTCTTAATATACTCGTACTCGTAGGTACTGATTAAATTGGAATTTATGAATGTGCGAGTAATTATTCTATAATTTGAGTTTGATGACATACGAGTACATACATGAAGAAAGGGTGGCCACGCCAGACCATGGGCATTCATCTGAAGAGTGCTCGATGGAGTATATTTGAAGTGAGAGATTTAGAGGTACTCGTACATATTAGATCATTGCAACAAGTAATAAATCAACAGCGTTGTCAACAAATGTCAGGAAAAATGATAATACGAATCATAGGGATCATGACGTTGGGACACCATTAAACTCATTCACAATTACTGGATGAGTGAGATTTTAGTGGTTCTGTAGTCCTGTACCAAATTTTGACATTGAGAACTGATCTTCCACATACGAGTAGATGGTGATCTTGGAAGTACTCGTATTGAAAGTGGACTTTACACCAGTTGGTGAGTTGAAATTCGCACACTGTCACTGCGAACATACGCATCGATCTGTAAAGTGTGCTGCAGATATTATACAAGGTGTACCGGATGGTGATTTTGATTTGAAGCGTATCGTCACCGAGGACGAGAAATGGGTTGTCTACAACATTGTTAAAGACAAGAGATCATGGAGTAAAAGAGAAGAACCGGCTCATACAGTGCTGTGAAAAAATATAGACTCAAACCAAAATTTCCATTTTTTTTTTATATTTTCTTTTTTGTCCTAAAATATTGCCAAACAATACCAATTCAGGGAAATCCTTTTAAGGATACACCACCTTGATTAAAAAGTTCCCGGCCACACCCACCGTGTGGCGCTCCCATAGTTCCGATTTGAGTTACGTAGCCAAGAGTACATCTAACTCTGTGCGTGTTGGCGATTTTTTACAATTTTAGAAATGGACTTCAAATTGCAACAACGAACTTGTATAAAGTTTTGCGTAAAAAAACGGATTTAATGGTGCGCGAACGTTGGAAATGTTAGAAAAGTGTGTCGGCAACGATTCTCTAAAGAAAACGGTTGTTTACCAGTGGCACGAGCGTTTCAAAAGTGGTCGTGAGTCAATCGA
Source organism: Volucella zonaria (assembly GCA_963966105.1). NCBI lineage: Eukaryota > Metazoa > Arthropoda > Insecta > Diptera > Syrphidae > Volucella > Volucella zonaria. The sequence continues at coordinate 135,965,064 of OZ014531.1, forward strand.
AGATGATGAACGTAGTGGCAGACCATCGACATCGAAAACCGACGAAAATTGATGAAGTAAAAGAAATGCTGGTCAATAACCGCAAATTAACGATCAGCGAGATAGCGGAGGACTTGAACATTGCCTACGGATCCGTCCAAGACATTTTGGTTAATGATTTGGGTTTCCGTCATGTAGCAGCAAAGTTGGTGCCAAAAGACCTCAATTTCATGCAAAAAAGAGACCGTGTTGACGTCGCAGAAGAGATGATTTGCGAGGCTGAATCCGATCTCACATTCATCAAAAGAATCATTACTGGAGACGAGACGTGGGTTTATGAGTACGACAAGCAATCCAGGGGTCTAGCGCTAAACGACGGTAAAACAAAGTGTATGCTGTTAACAAAAAGGGACACCCAAGATCGACAAATCGGCCAGAATGTCACAGTCGGCAGCTATAACTTTAAAGTACTAAGGGGCTTTGTCTACCTCGGCTCTACTATCACTTCTGAAAACGACATCCCTTCAGAAATCAAACGAAGAATAACGCTTGCCAATTGCTGTTTCTTTGGGCTGAGAAGGCAACTACATATGTAGTAAGGGCCTCTCCCAAACAACCAAGAAAACTCTATATAAGACCCTTGTAATCCCAGTCCTGATCAATGGTTCCGAGGCATGGACCCTTTCTAAAGCGGATGAAGATATCTTTGGCCGTTTTGAGAGAAAAATTCTTCGTAAGATATTTGGTTCCGTATGCGTTGATGGGTTCTGGACGAGACGATTCAGCGATGAACTCTACGAGATGTATAGCCACATCGACCTGGTCAAAAAACTGCGCATTGGGCGTTTGAGATGCCTGGGACATGTAGAGCGAATGAACACCAACGCTTCAGCCCACAGAATCTTCGACTCTAATCCAGAAGGACAACGCAGTAGAGGAAGGTATCGTCTTAGGTGGCGCGCGCAAATGGAAGGGGACCTCAACCAACTTGGAGTGCGCAACTGGAGGCAGTTAGCCAAAGACCGCGGTAATTGGAGAGGCTTATTGGTTGAGGCCCAAGTCCACTCGGGACTGTAGCGCCGCCTAAATAAGAAAGTAAAGCCTTTACTTCAAATGAGGAGGTTAAAAATCACTTTTGCCAGCAAAGAAGAAACATTTTACTAGCGTGGAATGATGCTACTGCCGGAAAGATGGCAAGAGGTATTGGACTATTGGGTCTATAACTTCATTCGTGCGGTTTGCTAAGAGATGGCGTAACTTGTATTATTCCATTGTTATTATTCCATTGGAACATGCGTTGAAAAGCTACTGCCATTGTACGTCATTTCAGTATATGTCATTCATTTGAAGCGTAATCAACAATAATTTTTTTTCACTCAAATATGTCGAACTTTGTCATCGTATTTTGATGGAAGTTTATGGTGAACATGCGCTAGCTGAGCGAACGTGCCAAAAGTGGTTTTCACAATTTAAAAGTGGTGATTTTGGCTTGGAAGACGATGAACGTCCTGGCAGCCAAAAAAGTTTGAAGATGAAGAACTGGAAGCCATGAAGATTGTTGCCAAACATAAGAACAGCTCGCAGAATCTTTGGGTGTCACTCAAACAGCCATTTCAAAACGTTTAAAAGCAGCTGGATATATTCAAATGCAAGGAAATTGGGTTCCACATGAACTCAAGCCGAGAGACGTCGAAAGGCGGCTTTGCATGTCCGAAATGCTGCTGGAACGCCACAAAAGGAAGTCATTTTTGCATCGGATTGTTACTGGTGATGAAAAATGGATCCATTACGACAACCCCAAGCGCAAAAAATCATATGTGAAACCCGGCCAACCAGCCAAATCAACGGCAAAGCCGAATATCCATGGCGCGAAGGTAATGCTCTGTATTTGGTGGGATCAGATGGGTGTGCTGTATTGTGAGCTGCTAAAACCGGGTGAAACAATCAATTCACAACGCTACCGAACACAATTAATCCGATTGAAGAGAGCAGTGGCCGAAAAACGCCAGGAATATGCGACCAGACACGGGGCAATAATTTTCCATCATGACAACGCTCGGCCCCACGATGCTATTCCGGTTAAGAACTATTTGGAAAACAGTGGATGGGAAGTCTTACCCCACCCGCCTTATAGCCCAGACCTTGCCTTGATTCATTCTTGGCTGCCAAGCTGGCGCAGTTCTTTTGGGATGAGATCCACAAATTGCCAGAAAGATGGGAAAAAGTCATAGCTTCAGATAGGCAATACTTTGAATAATACTATTGTACATGTTTTTCTTAAATAAACGTTCAAATTTCGAAAAAAAAACCGCACGAATTAAGTTTTATAACCAATATTATTCGCATAGAGATCTGATTAACTTTTTTTTTCAAAAAAAGGACCTGTAACGAGCGCCGTTCGTTCCCTGATATTTTGCGACAAACAAATTACTGTAGGCGAAGCAATCATCAAATTCAATGCCAAATATGACACAATTTCACTTATCGCAGCACTATTCGACATTGCTTTCTAAAATTAATTCTCGAACATTACATTCCACAAGTATATAGGTACCACCTTAGATTAAGCTTGGGGAATAACTACGAACCCTTTTGATGCAGCTGCTGCGATGAGAAGGAAAAGGAATATAAGGAAATTCTATTTCTTCATTCTAGTCTATCTAAGCAACGTTTGCACGGCGAATGTCCTTAAATTTATCAGCAAGAGTGATTGGTTTTCTACCGTGGAATAGGATACTATGACAACGGACGTAGTTCCCCCATTGAGGGCCACAGCCAAATGAATTTCCTAATCATTATAACCTTCAAACATTTAAAACCAACGTAAATCGGCACCTCTATTTCTATTCTCCCTAATTTTCCATTTTAAGGGTACTCAAACCCCTTGAACGTGTGAGAAGATTATAAAAAAAATAAAAAATTACATTTGTCCTCATATCGCCTTCCAATATGAGTCGTGATCTTCATGTCATGATCGTTGTATCATGATCAATATGCCGTAAATATCGACCCGGACAGTCAAGTGTTTGTTGCGAAGATTAGAAATGATGAACGGCCCACTCAAAAATACGTATCTTGCGACTCAAATCTAATGGATAGCCAAGCTTTTCGACGGTATAAAATTGATGATGATGTTTTTTTTTTTCTAAAAATCTTTACCCACATAATAGTAGGTACTGCCGAATTGCACCCGAACGAAATGTTCTGATACAGTCTGAGCACTAATGACAACTTAAGATGAATTTAAGAAGGATAGGACTAAGGAAAAAAAACTAAGAAGTATCTTAAGAGTCAATAATACCCTGCAACAGTCATCCAAAATCTCTCCGTTTAAAATAAATCGCACTAAATTAACCACGGAAATACCAAGAAATTCTTGAAAATTTTATTAAATCTCATTCATAAAGCAAACACAAACTCTAGACATCAATCATTTAGTCATTAGCGCACAATCTCCTGTCGCCTCAACGAAACGGAGCCACAAAAACCACACTTTAAAATTTCCCAACACTCAATAGTCAAACAAAAGAACAGAAAATCGCCAAAAAGGCAATAAAACTAAACGCCCCATAAAGTTTGACGTCTCTTTAAATTCAAATCCGACATAAACTGTCATCACGGACACACTTATGTGCATTTCTGTCACCGCTCAGGTAGGGACTTGCTTCAGACGCCACCAACCGTAAAGTGCATCAAACGTCCCTGTTATTGTTTGGATGCTGTAAACAATCTGAACATTTTCAATCTCACTACTTATCAACATCATTCATCTGGCAATAAAGCGATTAGCCGCCCGTCAAATGCCGCCAAAAAATGCCGAAACGCCAGCCGTCTGGTCGCGGTCTTTGTATTTCGCATATGTTTACCCAGAAAGGTACTCGAATGGAAAACAAAAACCGTCCGTTGTCGGCCGCTCAAATATAAAACAAAAGGTAAACCTTGACATATCCTGCCACAGGAGAGAATCATCTACACGTCCATGTATTCGAAGAGATTTCAATTGCGCCAGTCCCGGATTTTGTAGATTTCTAAAAAAAAAAAAAACACAATTTGACAGGTGGCTTCGCTTCGGCTTGAATCTGTTCGTTTTACTTTTTTTTTTTATTTATTTTTTTTTTTTGTTGAGCGCGGAATTACCCATAAAATCCAACCAAACTGGATTCCGTGAATGTTTTGTCTTTTTTTTTTGTCAATTTTTAATTAATTCGTACATAAACACGAGATTAGGAGACCATTAAACGATCATAAAGTTGAGTCTATCACCACGGCACCGATGGAATGTGAAAAGCGAAATTTTCGAATGTGATATGTTGATGAATGACGTTTGAAATACAGAATAAGATTCAGATTCAGATTTTGCCTATAATTGACAGCTGGGGAAAGGGTGGCTACAAAGTGATTACGTTCGTGGATTTAAAAATGAACAAACAATGTGACAATTTTGTTAGTTTTGGGGAGTGTTTGATGTTAGCTGTAACATTTGGCATTTACGAGTACAATACATTGACTACTATTTAGCTGTTGGTGGTGGTGGTGATTGTAGTGTTGAAATGGGCTAGGGTGACAGACATCTATCAATCTCATTTGCATACTCTTGGTATGGAGTTATGAATTTTCCAAACAATTTGACAACAACGACTTTATGGCTGGGAGAATAGTTTTGAAGACGGATGTCAATGTGTAGGCCATTACTATTCACAAATTGACAGTTGAAATGAGAGACGAAAAAAATGACAAAGACGAAGATAAATGTCAGATTATGGGAATAAGTTTTTGTCTATTATAAGAATGGCGAACAAGGAGCTGGCGGTAATAGTCTTATTTCCGTTTGACAAAAGTTCATTAAATATATGTATGCATGTACATATTCTAATAAGAACTATGCTGAAGGACTTTGCTAAGACGTCATTTTTGCAGTTGCTTTAAAAACTATGAAGCCAGACCGTACATATTAAATTTGTTATTGCAATCGAAGTCGGTCCTGCTTAGAAGACAAATAATCTGATTTATTTTTAGCGTTATATTGTCGTCGGCTTTGGGTAAAAAGAAAATCCTCTGTGGTCTGTTAGCCCGATCTACATTTGAAATAGGAAGCCGTACAGAACAAGGTAGGAACAGCGTTCACATATTATTCTCTACGCCTCTTTGGAAGTTCTCAAATTTCCATAACGTGGGCTGATCGCCTGCTCATGTTGCTGAAGACATATGCCTTTAGTGACAGGGTAATTGTAACTTCGTTTGTTTTTGCGTTGCTAATACTTGCACGTTAGTTATATGTGCGCGATTCTCTTCTTTTGCAGTGAAATTACATTTTGATTTAACGATCACCCTGTGAGACCTTCAGTTGCGGGTGGTCCCAAGGTGGCAGTTAAAATAGTTTTAAAGATCTATGCATAATGACGTTCGGAAATGTTATGACAGTAAAGTATGGTCATAACTTACTCGTCTGAGGATCACACCAATCGTGAAATTACTTTTCAGTAAAGCCAGCTTATTGATAGTCGACCAAATTAATATAAATTTTTGAACAACACAGTGTTTAGACCAGATATACAGGCCTTCTTAGAAATTCAATATAAATAAAGTGGTATTTTGATTAGAACTTTGTATGTATCCAGGCCTTTGTCAGTTAATGTCTACAAAACGACAATCTGGTCTATGTTGCCTTATTTGTCAAGTTTGCTAATGTGCGGCCTTCTATGGCTACCGGAATGCTTCACATCGACTTCATTAACAAAAATAAGCAGCAACACACTTTGCACTGAAATAAATTCTCTGCTGATCTGCAAGAAAACCTTAATACTCAATATGATTCTGACCGTGGAAATGTCTGTCTTGCAGTGACATTAATTATATTAGGACTTCCAAATCTATAAAAATACAAGTTGCGAAGTGGAAAACAGTGAAATTTGTAAGCAGAAGTCAACTTCTTATTGATATCTAATAGGGAACCTTCTGTGGATACTGCTGTTGTAGTTCTCTCACAATCTCCTCTGATAAGCGAACTCAAATTTTTTACAAACAAAAAGCAGCAGTGATCCAATAACTTGAAATGCTACGACATAGACACTGCATAGGATTGCTGATCAGACTGATCTGCCACAGGACCTTAACATCCCATATAATTTTGGTAATGGAAATCTCTTCTTAACATTGTCTTTAATAAGATAATGACTGCCAGATCGGTAAACGACAAGTGACACAGTAAATATAGTCCAATTTGTAAGCTTGAAAAAATTAAAAAAAATCCACTCACCCGGAATTTACGTGATCGAAGCACCCTCCATCAGCTCAGTTGTTGGTCACTATTGTAAAATAAAAAAAAAAAATTCATCCAAAAAACACCATTCACCTGTTGTTCAAATCGTTGGATTGCAACGGAACACTTTTCCCCTTTGCAAAAGAAAACTTTTTGACATCTCTAACCTCAAATTTTCGCCCCCTCCCCACGCCATCTAATGTTAATGACATATAAACAAAAACCTAAACAAATTCAAAACCATTAGCAGAAGAGAAAAAAAACCCTTGAATCGCTTTTTTAAAAATAGAATTAATTAAGAGATACTCCGATATTTTTAGGATAAAACAAAACAAAGGACAACAACCAAAATTTAATTGCAAAAAACATTCCACTCAACGATGAATAATTCACTAGCGCACCACTAAAAATGCCAATCAGCTAAAAATCTGTGAGCCACCGAATAAAGTGAAAAAAAAAAAACCTCAACACATCTGTGTACCCAGCACAGGTGCACCACAATCAACCGACAATCAAAATTTGGCACTAAAACGTATCACTCCTCAGACGTTTACACGGTTCGAATACGACGATGTACAATAGCATTTACTAGTAAGCTCTCAATTCGCCGAAAAGTCCGCAAATCTATCAATCAACCAGTCAATCAAATTGCCGCACCGTTCAATTATTTTGATAAGACACCCCCACACCACATGTCTTAGTTGTTCTAAAAATAGTTTTGATCATTCCAAATGATCGATAAAAGCATCCGAAGATCATCTGATCGGTGACGAGTAGAAGAGATCGGTGTACATATAGTCTCTGTCTGGCAATGACAATGGCAACGTCAATAGTCAATTGTCGTTTGTCGTTTGTCGCTTACATCTGTCAAAACGTGTCAAATGTCACGTGCAACGTGTAGTTGGTAATTATGTCAACAGCGGCAACTGACCAAAACAGTGACCGTCTACTCGTATTTATGTTGACTCCCCAAAGATGGGTAGACGAATACACAGAGTGGGTACTTTTGGTAAACAAACTAGTCGAGTATCTTGCACTTGTCCACCCATTAACAGACTTAAGCTGTTATGTTAAGACCTCGATCGTCAGTCTCTCCCATTCTCTGCCACCTATCCCTCAGCATCCTTGTCTGTCTGTCTGTCTATATGCCCGTCTATTTGGCAACAAAAAAAAAGTCATCTTGTATCTACATACGTGTTTGGACTTTGTTTTGGTTATGTTGCTGCAACTTGTTGCTGCATTTTCTTGTCGTTTCTCTTAGACGATTTCAAGACGTGTGCGCTGTGAGTCTTTAGTCGCGCGCACTAATTGAATAGCAATTTGCGCTCATTAAAAAAAAAAAAATAAATAAATAAATAAAAAATAAAACCGTAGAAACCTTGGAGGAAAATTATTTCCCAAGTGTAGAGATAGTTATGTACTCGTACATAGCAACGGGCATGGATGTGTGATACTTAAGGGCGGCTTTGTTTCTGTTTCTTTGCGGAACAGTGTTTCTTGATTCAAACAGATTCTGTACCTACGTACCGTATCTGTGTATCTACTGGTCCTAGTTGTGGTGCTATAAGCCATTTCCTTGATGGATTTTAAACACAAAGAGATGCATGTTTTTATGTCCATGGTGGACGTATAACTGTCTGTCAAATCGACAGAGAGAAAGAGATAGAGAGATGGAAAGAGAAATGCATTGATGGGGTCGCCCCGTACATCATCGGGGCTTTACAAAGAAAAACTTAAGTGGCGCGGATAGATGGACGTTGGAAATTTTCTTTAATTTGTTGTTTGAGGAGGGATTTTGTTGTTTTCTTCATTTTGCACAAATTGTAAGGACTACACGTCTAACTACTCACGTAAGCATGTACGAGCTGGGAGCTCTTAGTGACACCTTATGCCATGACGTCGATGTTATTACGGTTGGATTCATGGATTCATAGTCGTAAATTGTTTGAAGTAGTGACGGTATTTGCCTGTCAAGATCGATGATTTGTCGTATGTTGCGCTATTTGATGGAAGTGAGGATTGTAGTACGTGAGGATATGTTTTTTTTTTGTTCTTTTCGTTCTTGCGAAAGAAGTTAAAAGGGTTAAATGTCAGTTGGAAAAGTGGAAGTTAAGCGTCAACTGATGGGGAAATAGCTTGTGTGTGAGTTTAGACAGAAATGCCATTGAGAATGTGAAACGTATTTTCGTGATGAAATTCGGAATTGCTTTGGATGTAATTTTCTTTGCTAAGACAGCTGAGAAAAAATGACAGCCGACAGAAGAGTAATTTTTAGTCAGAAGCTATGGTATGCCCATGGGGATAATTAGCACTCTACTGGGAAGATAATTCTATAAGGAACAAAGGTGCGAAAATACTCGTAGTTGATAAAACTATTCATTTTTGATAGTATCTGATCGCTGAAGTCAATTTAACCAGGATCCCAGGTAAAATAATTGGATTTACGATCGCTGAACAATATTAATTGCTCGCAGTAGCTGAGAATAGAGACCAAAAGCAATCTGTGCTACGAAAGATTAAATAGTATGCTGCCAACTGAGATAAGGTTGCAGTTATTTGCTCTATACTAGTACCCATAAGGAAATAGAAAATACTTGTGTCTTCATCGGGAAAAGGGAACAACCAGCCAGTGTCAACGATGCGGTTGGTGAAAAGTGATATGAAGATCGCTAGTTTTTGAATGATAATTTATTTTCATCTCTATCACAAGTAATATGAAGCTCTTACACAATGCCTACATTGCTAAGCGATAAACAGTCTTGGCAATGGATGACACAAGGAGTGCTCGAACTCTGAACAATCGCTACATGAAAGATATCAGTGTAGTAGCTGCAATTTTGATGCGAATTTGCAGTCATACCCAAAAAGCTTTGACCGAAAGTTTCATTTTAATCCATTTAATTGCTAGACGACCTGAACTCGCAAGCATTATCCTGATATGCCCTCATTATTTTAGAAAAGGAATCGTCGTTTTTGTTGCTCTTTGGAGCTCCTCCTTAAATTTTACGAGTAATGTCATTTTTATGATCGCAGCTTACAAGGTTCAACATACATAAAGGTACCTGGCGATCCACTGATCGCCAAACTATCAACCAGATTGAGCGCATTGAAATCATCGAAGGCACAGCCTCAAAATTCTGGATATCCCAAGAAAATACTGCCTTGTTGTCAGTAAGCCACATATACATTTGATAATATAAATCTTTCAAGATGCGGGTCATCTGCTGGGTTGGATTTCACATCAAAACCCTGGGACAGCGAAATCCAAACTTAAGACACTGCCTAGTTACGGGTATTTGAGCAGCTGCAAAAATGGCTCCACATATACCCTTTTTCTATTGAAGATCCTAAAGTTTAAGAAAAAACAGCCGTTTTTACACAAATTAAAATTATTTCATGCCTGCAACTACCTACAAATGACGCATGCTAAACAGTGCGCTTTTCCATGTGCAGTCGTTTCAAACAAATTCCAAATCTAGAGCTACTCCCACCGAAACAAAATTTGAGGCAAAAAACTAAACCTTGTCTCACTTTAGGTTAGGTTCATTGTAATACCATAGGGAGAGCATGGGAATACGATGATCCTTCTACTCCTGGAACCGTAAAGATCTCTTGACAAATCCGACAAGCCTGGTGATTTTTATAGAGTAGAGGTGATTTCGATTTGGGTAGCGAAAACTCTGTATTCCGATGCGTTCTAAAGCAAAGCAATTTCACAGTGAATCAGATTCCTTTTCATCTGAATGATGTCTCACAGCTGCCTGATGGGTATATCTATGACTGGACTTAAGAATTACCTATTTGCTTGGCATTGGAGGTTGGTGAATCGGCATTGTCAAGCTATCGACTATTTGTTCCTAGCAATCCGAGTTAGATCAATGCCCTGGGACGACGGTAATTCCGTGCTGTTTCAGTTCGTCTTTATCACTTTTGCGCTGCTCTTCTATATTATAAAAGTTTTCTATATTATAAAAGAGGAATCGAAAATGGACCCGTTGAGAACGATTTTGAGTTTCTTTAATTTGATAAATTTTAAGTTGAAGGTCGATTGATTGGTGAAGACTGTGATGCGGCATGAGTAGAGTATCATGCGCTCCGCTAAGCAATTCCCACTGGAAACTGGCTCTCGGCAAAAGTGTAATATTTGCAGCAAGTTGCATGCCGAAAATACGGATGACGCTGAGTTAGCAGTACCGCGGCTGTTGGGGAGGCTCAAAATGAGATGTTGGTCCTTATGCAGGTACTCAGTTGTGCTTTCCCTTGCACGTTGACGATAGTAAACTTTTCCAGTTTAGACTCTCAGGCGGCTATGCCATAAGTGAGAATGACCGTGGTGCAGACCCAGTCCAACACCTTGGGTTTAAGAGCCAACTTTTAGCGCGCAGCCGTCCTGCGCGGAAAGATATAATAGAGCATTTCTGTTTACTTCCACACTATTTTCTTTCCACCCCAGTTTGCTTATAACAATGAGACCTATGTTCCCGGTGTTATGTGACAAGCTTAGGGAAATGCCACGTCGCACCAGTGCCACAGAAGCGTATCTAAGAGAAGAGCATGCCTAAGGAGTATTGGAAAATGTTAGAGAGTGTCGGTGGATATTTGCCGTAAACATAGAGAATGACGTCGTCCACATAAGCTATCAGAACACGTTTTATAATTTGGAAAGCAGCCCGTTGAGGGCCAGGTTCCATAAAAGAACATATTTAGTTTTCTTCCTCTGCAACCGCAACTGAAAATCGCTTGTATCATTTAAATAATATCGAACTCAATTTCCGAAAGTAACAATTTGTTCGACGAAATTCTGTTTTTATATTTTTAAATTGGTTCCCCTTAAATGTGTTCAAGATCCATTAAAATATTACCACTAATCAGCCTCGTCAAAATACTTGTCTTTCACTGTTTTCATAGCAGCAACCGATTGCTATACAGCAATTGCTTCAGCCCACAAGAGGATATAAGAAATCTTCAATGACCCCATACAACAAAAAATTCAACATGAAATAATTAACAATCAATGTTGGCCTCAATTAATTAATTGTAGTCGTTTGCCATTTACATTCTCAGAATTTAACAAAAAAAAAAAATCTCCAATTCAACATACAAATAGAGAGGCAAGCTAGCATAGAATCTTTTCCTTAACTCGATCATCAGTAAGTGAGACATTCTATCTTAACAATAATAGAAAAAAAAAATAGAAAAAAAAATCACAATATAAACAAGATTAATTAACTCCACAGCCGACTATTCATTTTCATTTGGAGGTTCATTTATTATGTTCTGCCAAAAAATAGAGATAAATACATCGTGGGATTTCAAAAAAAAATAGTGACTACTTCTAGATATTGCAATTATCGATTGGCATTTAATCGCCACGGTTATACAGTGGTTCATTGACAATGCATCTAACATTCTTACATGCCTCATTAATTGATAAATCTATAAACAGATACAACACTAAGAGCTTGTCATTATTCGGGTTTTTTTGTTTGCGAAATTCCGGATTCCATTGCCATGTGAATATCCGTATCTGACAGTATGTCAAGTGATTTTTTTTGCTTGCGCAAAACATAATTAATTAATAAATTATTTCGCAAAAAAAAATAAACAAACCAATAAACCTACAACGGATTTGCTAATACTCGTAGTACAAAATTTATATACCTCTTGGTTCGAATAATAAAAAAAAAAATAAAATAAAAATGTCAATGCCTATGCAGAAATCATTAGTTTTGGAATCATATGAATTGAAAAATCACTATAGCACGAGAGTGTAATTAATTGATCTTTCTTTTGTCGGTGACAACATAAAAGACGGCGGTGTCGCAATTCAGGTAGAGCTACAAAGATACACAGATACTCCCCAATACCTGGTCGTAAATTGTTGTTTCTTTTTTTTTGCTCGTATTTTTTTGGGGTGGAATGCATGAAGTAATTACCAACAATATCGCAATTGAATATTTTTGAGTCACTTAGTGTTTATGTTCTTATTTTTGAGTCACAGTATTTTAAAATAAATTTAAATGGAACGTCTATTAGGATCTTGGTAGGGGATAAGCTCTTTTAAGTTACTCGGTGTGACTCAGATTGTTTTAATTGATCTGATGTATGATTTCGTCGAAATGAGTTACTTATTCTTAGTCACTCAAATTGATGTAAGGCTATGTGAAATTGAATAATGGCATACAGATCTATTGATACTCAAAGTGAATCTTCGGAAAGTAAACACCTAAGTAGACTTGGAATAACCTTCAGACTTTTAGATGTAGCACAAAACTTGCGCATTCAATTAGCAATCGATTTTTGATTCATATCTATGGTGTGTTAGAAATTGATGCAGAGAAGATCTTGGTGACAAGGGATAGCGAAAGATTTAGGCCTTCACTTCGCATAGTGTTTTTCAAGTGTCATATAAACGTAAATTTAACGTATAGCTCTTAACTCTTGCCTGTACCGAAATGTGCATCTTATTTGGGACGAACAATCTACAAAATGGAAACAAATGGCCAAGCTACAAACTGATAACGTACTATAGAAGACTGGCTCCGGAAGCAGCTCACACGATACAAGTAGGACATCTTGCGGCTTCATGAAAGATTGTGGTTAAAAGCACATTCTCGTTCATCAACTGAAAGGATACTATAAACCAATTTAGGAATGATGCTAGTGCCAATAAAATTTTTGTCCAACGCCTTTTAGTAACCTTTAAGAGTTGGGGTGAAAGAAATTCCTAACCTTTACTGGTGTTCGATAATGGAAATCATCTTATGATATAGTCAATTTCCTAATATGGTCTTATACATACGTTTTTCGGGGATTCAAACAAGTGATTCTATATGAACATTGTTATTTTTCGATAAGTGAAGCCTTTAAATTCTCTGTTCAGATGTCCGAAACAAACGTGAAACCTATGAGCTAGGCGGATTCCACAACAAACAGCTATAAACTCCGAGATCATCCAGCGCTGGAGAAGTTTTGAAATGAGAGCATATATGTATCATATAATTACATGATGATGTTTCTAAGAGACATTAGATACTGGAAGACAAATCGATGGATGTATAGCACTCGAACTTTAGTTACGGTGGCATCAGCAATCGAGAAGCACAAGCTTGAAGAACCTGGCATAAAGCAAAAGAGAGAAAGCCTGGTACTAGGATACAAATAAAAAGATGCTTTGTACTCTGAAAGGTAGATCAAACTTTGTTCAATTCGTATCTCTTGCGTTTTTAGCCCTAGAAAATGGCAACGAAATCGATGTTATTGCTAAAGATTTTGCTAACGCCGTCGATAAAATGTCACATCAATTGACCTTTTTCATATTGTCTTCCCTCGGTGTCCCACAAAGGAACCATCTAGGTACCCTCTTTTTCATGTCAACTATAAACAATTTTAAGAGGATTATTAAACACTTCCCCCCATCCATTTACGCCGACGGCACCAAGTTCGCGAAAACTATTTCTTCACCCTAAGTCTCTATTCTTCCACTTGGTGTCTAAAAAATTGCTTAGAGCTTAATACTTCCAAATGTCAATCTATGACTTTGTCACGTAAGACCAATCAATCTCCTCCTGTACGGCCAATCTGTACATAGTCTCTGGTTTTTAACGTAAACCACCTGTCGTGTAGACTTATGTTTACGGGATGCCCATACATCCATGGGAGCAAGGACACGCCTTGCCATCGCTTACCTACATTAATAGTATAATACCAAAGCAGAACTTGTGTTGAAGGCAAAAATTCCACCCTCGGTATGGGTCGAAGTCGATCTAAAACCTCTTGCTGCTCTTAGGGTCACGGCACGCAGTACTTATTTGCTACTCTACAATGGGTCAAACCAACAGGTAGACCCTACCCGTGACTTTTGTTTAAATCACAGCCACCATGATGGCCCCACAAGGGGCCTACCTGACTCCCATGGTACCGTGATTTAAGTCCTATTAGGGACTACCGGTGGTCTTGCCACCAAAAAGACCTATGACCGGCAACTTGTAACTGATCAAATCGTAGCAACCTTCGGTGGCGTCATCTGATGATGTTTACGATAAGACCAGTAATATGCTTTCCCCCACTTTTTATTAGACAACGTCATTAATGGGCGAAGCCTTGGTAATTGGGCGGGGGCCTGCCAATCTGTACACCTGGTTCAATCTTCTCATGACCTTGGAATATTATACGATAGAGAGTTAAACTTCGGTTCGCATGTTGATGAGATAATCCTTAAAGCCAACTCATCACTGAAGAATTTTACAACCCTTATGTAACAAGGTCGCTTTACATTACCCTTGTCCGGCCGCTTTTCAAATATACCAGCCAAGTGTGGTTGCCCTCTCAGCGAGTTCATACATCCCGAATTGAGAACATTCAACGTAGTTTCGATTTGCCCTTCGAGGACTACCCTGGGATGACCCTTTTATACTGAATACCCTCGAAAAACGCAGAGACGTAGCTGATTCTGTGGATTGCGCCTACCTTTACAGTTCTATTTCCTTCAACATTAACCCTCATAATGTACGCTGTCCTCGCCTCTTCTACATATATTCCAACCCTTAACATCTCTTATGGTTCTAATGAAACAATCTCTCGCATGCTCCGTAAGGTCAGCTCAAACCTCCCCTTTTTGACTTCTCGTGACGAACTCGATATCCTTTCCTTTAATTTTTGTTAGTTTTTAAGTCCTAGTTATTAAGTTGAATTAAGCTTGTATCAAATCAAATAAATGAGGGCGTTAGACCCCACTAAAATTAAATTAAAATGCAAGCTAAGAAATTACTATACACAGTAAAACCGTCTTTGACTTCATTAACGACCTTATAGGATGAACGAAAGAATGGCAGCCTGCTGAATGTAGATGAGGACCAACAATACAAGAGAAGGGGACAAGTCCAAAGTTTGCTAGGCCCCTTCATCTACAACGAATCTTCACGAATCTACATAATGAGCTTACCTAAGCAAGGCATATGAGCGGAGTTCCCCAAGGTTGCAAGCAGAGCAAAACATAAATTCAATGAGAACAAAGCCCCTTGCTTCATGTTCTATCTAGATATCTAGATAGAAGCCACTAACCTATACAGATCTCAGTTGAACCAAATTAAGAAAAATAAAAATAAATAAATAAAACTATCTCCAAGTGAAGCTGATGTTTCGCCTCAAACTAGCTTGTGTACTTGTACAATACGTTTTCGTATTCGAAAATGGAGAAAAGTGACCTCCTTGGGAATTAAAAAATTTTCTTTTTTCTTATATTATTCAATATACATAGTCCCCTAATCCAGCGATTTTTCAACTTCTTGACCCCGTCCGAAAAGTAATTTTCCGGAAGGTCTGCAAAATACTCCTCCGTGGCGTTGATGATTTCCTCGCATGAGCTGAATTTTTTATTGATGAGACATCTTTTGAGGTTTGGGAAGAGATAATAGTCCGAGGGATCCAAATTCAGTTACCAATCGACGCCAAAAGTCCGCCCGATTCTGCATCAGCAAGTCCAAACACTCTTTCGAAGTGCTCTCGCCTTCGTGTTTTTGGTCATTCGCGGCACCCAGCGGCAGAATAACTTTTTCATATGCAGAATATTGCCCAAAATATGGCGTGTGCGCTCAGTACTAATCTTTGTGGTATCTGATAGCTCGCGCACCTTCACTTTCCGGTCAGCCAACATCATTTCATGTGTTTTTTTGACATTGTCCTCTGTAAACGCATCGGAGGGCCTGCCGCTGCGCACTTGATCGGTAGTGGAGTTGCGGCCACCACGGAACTCTCGAAACCAATATTTGACGGTGTAATCTGATGGAGCATTAGCCCCATAATATTTATCCAACTTTTCTTTTGTTTCCTTCGCCGTTTTGCCTCTCAAAAAAGAACGAAAATCGTTTTTGTCCATACTCAACATGATGCCAAACACGTCAACAACAATCAGCTGTCAAATCAAAACTAAAGACAGTATCGCACAGAAATTTGGCATGTCTGCCTAAATATGAACGGACTTCAAGGCACCATAACCTTTTTTTCAGTAGCAGCACATTCTGGCAGTCAAGGATGTCACTTTTCACTCCATCTAGTATACCCTGAATGACTCGAACTGCAACCAACTTCAAACTGCTATAATTTCCAAACCGTTCATGGCAGTGAGCTCAAATTTTGACAGATGACAGATAATTTTATTATTTACAAGCCTTTTGCGTCTTAGTTGTGTTGAAAAATTTTTATCCGCGATGGAATTCAAACGTGATAGTGTGATTACTTTATATTTGGCTGGAAAACTACAATTTGCTATCGTTAGAGCCCTCCAGCACCTCAACGTGAATAAATCATTTGTGTCTCGAACTATGTTACTGGCAGCGTTGCAAAACACCATGGAGGTGGTCATAAAAAAACAGCAACATCGGCAGAAATGGTTCGGAAAGTGAAGGCTCGAATTGAGCGAAATCCGCGTCGAAGTGGAAGAAAAATGGCTCGTGAGCTCTACATATCGTTGGAACGGATGCAACACATACTGAAAAATGAGCTTGAGAAAAAAGTTAGAGTCGAAAGAGCGAAGGAGTTGCTACGCTTGCACGAAAGTGGTGAGTTGCCGAATTTGGTTTTTTCCGATGAGTCGCCATTTGTTATCGAGCAATATGTCAACAAAAAAAATGACCGAGTTTACTTGCCAGAGAGGTCTTTCGAAAATTTACACCTTCGGACGGCCACCAGAAAACAGGCAGCACCGATGGTGATTATTTGGGCCGCCATAACCGCTGATGGTCGCTCTCCGCTCGTATTTTTGGACCGTGGCGTCAAAATTAATGCGATCGTATACCGTGAAACTGTCTTAGAGGCAGTATTGAAGCCCTGGGCAAACAATCATTTCGGTCGGAGACCGGGGACATTTAAACAAGGCTCGGCACCGTCTCACAAAGCGCACGTCAACCAAGGTTGGTTAACAAACAATGTTCCGCACTTTATTTCTTCGACACAATGACGACACAAATTCGTTGGATTTCTCTGTCTGGGGTATTTTGAAGGCGAAGGTTGACACTAAAAAATACCAAAGTTTGGACCACCTCAAACAAGCACTTCGCCTGGAATGGGCGAAAATACTGCAGAGCCACTTGCGCGCAGCGTGCGATGCTTTCTTCGGCCGTCTTAAGGCCATTATTAGCGCCAAAGGTTGATATATTGAAAACTACTGATACAATATGAAAATTGATGTCCTTTCCAACATTTTTTGCTTTGGCACAATAAAATTTATCAAAAAATAAAAAAAAATTATAGCATTTTAAAAAGCTGGAGTTCGAGCCATCCACCCGAGTATATGTCAAAAGCTCAATGAAATACTAATACCTTTTTAAGGCTAAAGTCGATGCTACTATTATCGATAGCGAACAATCATAATCCTGGTTCAATTCCCAGGGAACTAGGGCCCCTCTCATGGTTTTATATCATCCTGATTGATTCATAGAAAAGTTGAAAATCGATCCACGTAACTCAGTTAACGCAATACCATCGCAGCCCCATAATGTACATAGATCGGCACTAACATCGTTCTGACAAGCCAGTAGCCACTGTTTGATGCAGACTTAGGCCTGATCTTATTCAAAATTTTTTAAAATGCGACCGAATTCTTTGGCATGATTATCTGTTAAAGCAACTGCCACGATGAGTCAGAAATTACATTATTTCACAAAAAATCCATATCAAGCGGTCAGAGTGGATCTCTCTGTGTGTGGCTTTAAAAAAAAAAAGCGCAGCTCTCCGCTAGATATTTATTCAGTTCTCTATTTTCGAATGGTTAATCACAGATACCCGCTACACGAGGCTAATCTACATATGTCTCTTAGAATTCCAAACACGCTTGGAAATTATAAATTAGACTGGTTTTACTGAACCACCAATGGTTCCTTTCTTTGATTTTTATATCACAACCATTGCAACCGTAATCAATGTCATGAACCCCGGGGCTTGATAGTTATTTATTTTGCTTTCAATTCCGGAACGTCACTGTCTCAGCCAAGTAATGAATCATCGACTAGTCATAAGTATGGTATAACAAAATAGTGTTTTTCATTTCCGCAAACTTTAGTTCTTCGGCATGCGATATATGTATGTATGCACGAGTATATTACAAAAAAAAAAAAAGAAGAAAAACAGAGACAGGTAATCCTTTGCATGCGATTAAGCTATAAAATCCGTAAGCCACTATAAAAAGATAAAACTACTATTTTCGAATATGATACACATCTTAAGCACACAACTTTTCGGTAAACTTGTTTCAGAAAAAAAAAAATAAATAAATAAATAAAAAAAAAAAACATCGAAAAGTTAAATAACCCATCAGCAACACAGCTTAGAAGGCTATTAAAAGACATCCAACAAAAGAATTGTTTGACTAATTAATTTCTGTTGTCTCTGGACCTAAACACGGTAATTTTTTTTTTGTCTCTCTTGTACATACGTACGTATATATTTATTGTTTCCACAGATACTCGAATCTTACTCGCAGTCGATACGTCATCAAAAAGTTGTACGAGTATACTCGTATATTCGATCAAGTCTTAACTTTTTAACATTTTTTGTTGCGTATTCGTGCGTACGAACGAACCCGTGTATCTTTGGCATGAGAAATAGTAAACAAGCTATCTAAAAGGCACTGAATCGATTAAACACGTCCAACAGAAGGTACTTATTTAGATTCAGACTAATTTTGTTCATGTTGCCCCTTCGTCTAAATCACTATTGTGTCGTTGCTGTCGTGTGTTTGAAATCGACTGTATAGTGTATAGGTACACCCAGGTCAGGCATTCTCATATGTACGTTGGCGCGCTTTCTGGCTACTGTTGGAATTTTTTACGCTGATTATGGATTAACATAAATTCATAATTTTAATTATGACACGAACAAGAAATCAAGAAATCAGCGGCATCTTACCTATAGATACGAGTATACGAGTACCCCCAAACGACCAAAACGACGATGTTTTGATGGTAACATCGTCAGAGGCAACACTTCATACCGATTTAGATTTGGCTTTGTCATTAGTATTTGACTTTTTTTTTTTTTCCTTTGATTTGAGAATGTGTATCTTTTCACCGATGATATATGTATGTATGTATGTATAAGGTAAACTAGAAAATGAAATAAAAAAAGAGAGAAATGAAATCGATTCAAAGTTGATAAATATTTAGAAAGAAACATTTTGAAATATAGTTCGACTTGGACCGGTCTACAAACACAGATATAGATACAGTCTAAAATGCAGGTCCGAAAGCCAAATACGAAAAGATAGGTATACTCGTGTGTATATTCGTATAAGAAAATTTAAGTGAACTTTCTGCGCCTAATTAATTAGGAATACTGTAAGCTTGACTAGATTTTTGGATAACTAGATTAGACTAACGAGATAGGTCTTACATCGGTTTTCTTTCCCCAATTTGGTAATATATGGTTTTTTTTTTCTTTTTTTAATATTCAGACAGATCGTAGATGGTTGTTTTGGGCATGCCCATCTATTGTATATGAGTATCTACTCGTATTTTTAAGTGTAAATGAGTTATTGGTGGGTCTTAAGGGTTCTATTATGAATTTTCCGGCCAATAGCTGATGTAGTTAGTGCTTATTAAAATCTGAAAAGTGGAAAATCCGGTGGAACAAGTGCATCAGCTCTGGAGGCGATCACATAACCGATACTACATATATTCACAACTTGATGGTGGGAAAATGTAAACGTATCAACATTACTCCCTGATGAAAAGAGTGAGAACTTTTATGTATGTACCATATACAGGGTATCCCAAAGATCAACGTCAAGCCGGAAACGGGTGATAGGTCAAGTGATGCCGGTTATCACACAATTATAAATAAAATCTAAGTGTCATGTACTTTTAAAATTATTGGCACTCAAAAAAAAAATCGAGAAATCTGACACCCTGTGACGATCTTTCAAGTACTGTGACCGCAAACCTTTACTTTTCTTCGATTTTTTACTCTCACGTAACCCTGAGTAACTGTTCTAGAAATTATGGTCCAAAATTGAAAAATAACTACTACGAGTATATATCGGTTTTAACTAAAATATTGCTTTGTTGTCCATCCATGTATCTGAAAATCATTGAACTGACTGTGCTGACAACAAAAATGTACTCTGCCATTTTGGCAAGTATTATAACTTTAAAAGATGGCGTATTTAGTCTGGATTCCAAAATGGTATGACACTTGCTAGACTAACGCTTAATTGAGGACAAAAAAAATTTTTTGTTAAAGAAATCCGATTCATAGTTAATTCTTGAACAGGCTTTACCTCTTCTTTTTTGAGCCTAATTGGTACATCCTTTTGAGGAATTATATTCGTACCTAGGCTGACAAGGCCCATAACACTATTGCCGGTCTTGTTGTCATTTTCCTTTCAGCGCGAATTCAGAGCAAACACGCTCAAGATTCACGAAATTTACGAAATTATTAGCGCATTAATGGAGGACGCAGTACAAAGTTAATAAAAAAAAATGAGGCGCGTATACATGAAACATTTGCTAAAACTTTACGATATCGCCTAAAAAGATGTCATGCCTTCAGCTCCAAGTGGCTTAATAAACATACCACCTTGATGAAAAAGTTCCTGGGGGACACCACCGTGTGGCGCTCCCATTTTTGCGATTTGAGTTCTGTTTTTTTCTTGTTGAGTTGGTAAATCTGTCGTTGACATTCCCTCTAAATCTTAGCGTCATAGCTAGACATTTGCAAAAGTTACGGAGCCAAGAGTACATCTAACTCTGTGTATGTTGGTGATTTTTTACAACTTTGGAAATGGATTTCAATTTGCAACAACGAACTTGTATTACATTTTGCGTAAAAAAACGGATTTAATAGTGTGCGAACGTTGGAAATGTTGGAAAAGTGTTTCGGCAACGATTCTCTAAAAAAACAGTCGTTTACCAGTTTCACGAGCGGTTCAAAAGTGGTCGTGAGCCAACCGATGAACGCAGTGGCAGACCATCGACATTGAAAACGGACGAAAACATTGATGAAGTTAAAGAAATGTTAGTCAATAACGGCAAATTAACGGTAGCGGAGGACTTGAACATTGCCTATGGATACGTCCAAGACATTTTGGTTAATAATTTGGGTTTCCGTCGTGTAGCAGCAAAGTTGGTGCCAAAAGACCTCAATTTCATGCAAAAAAGAGACCGTGTTCAGTGTTGACGTCGCAAAAGAGGCTGAATCCGATCCCACATTCATCAAAAGGATCATTACTGGAGACGAGACGTGAGTTTATGAGTACGACACGCAATCCAGACATCAGGCAAGTGAATAGCGCTCACCAAATGGGCCGAAACCAAAAAAACCCACGTCGTTTTCAGTCAAAAAAGAAGGCAATGCTCACGGTTTTCATGGATTACAACGGTGTAGTGCATCATAAATTTTTGCCAGAAGGCCAGACAGTACACAAAGAGTACGAGTTTTATTTGGGGGTTATGAGACGTTTGCGTGAAGCAATTCGCCGAAAGAGACCAGAATTGTGGGCAGAAAACTCGTGGATTACGCGCCATGATAACGCACCGTCGCGGTCGCACAGTGCCATTATTATTCGTAATTTTTTGACGAAAAATGCAACAAATACCATCCAACAGCCACCGAACCGAATTCACCTGATTTGGATCCGTGTGACTTCTTTCTGTTCAATCGAGTTAAAAAGACACTACGGGGAACGCGTTTCAGCAGCCGAGAGAAAGTAATGGAAAAATCGCAGGAAGCACTGATGGACATACCGAAAACCGAATATAAAAAATGTTTCGAGGATTGGATCAAGCGCTGACATAAGTGTAAAGTGTGTTGCAGTCGATGGGGATTACTTTGAAGGGGACAATATAGATTTAGATGAATAAGCTTGTATTTCTAATTTTCTGAATAAATTCCGGGAACTTTTTGATCAAAGCAGTATTATTTTTCTTAGGCTGTTAAAACACCATATGAGTATTTCACGCAGTATTTTACGGTTGAAATGGATAGAAAAGGCGGTTATACATACGTCACAATACTATCTGGAAACAACTGGTCATGAGCTTAAGACCACATTCGAAGAGATGTCGATATTTTTTGGAATGCACGCAGTAATAGGATGTATTAATTTCCCACGCATCCATACTATGTACTGAAGTACAAAGTTTCGCTTTGACTTAA
This sequence comes from Volucella zonaria, assembly GCA_963966105.1. Classification (NCBI taxonomy): domain Eukaryota; kingdom Metazoa; phylum Arthropoda; class Insecta; order Diptera; family Syrphidae; genus Volucella; species Volucella zonaria. The sequence goes on from OZ014531.1 coordinate 135,987,451, forward strand.
TTGCTCAGGCTATGCCTCGTGAAAGGTTTTATACACTTGGAGTCAATATCCATTTTGTAGACATAAATGCTGTGTCTGAATGTGATAAAAAGGCAAATCTGTTGTGGAAGGTGCAACCATTAACTGACTGTGTACGTGACAGGTGTTTGGAAATCGATAGAAACATGTTTCAAGAATTGATACCATTTATGGGTCGATGCTCTGTTCGTCAATACGTCAATACGGTAGGACTAAAAAACTTTGTACTAACATCTTCTTGCGGAATGGTTCTAGATTTTGAAATATGTATATCAAGGTGGAACCACGCCTCTTAAGGACAGGAGTCTCGAGTTAGGACCAGCTGTAGTTTTGGGGCTAACCGAAACCTTGCCAAAGAATTCTTGTGTCTATTTCGATAGATACTTCACTACACTCGCCCTCCTCCAAAAGCTTAAGAAAAATGAAATCTTCGCCACAGGAACTGTAATGGATAATCGCCAAACAAGCTATACATTTTTAGAAGATTCAAAGATGAAACGGGGAGAGTTTGAAGAAATATGCTTTATGTGTAGTTAAATGGAAGGACAACAAAAGTGTATTAATGACTTCGACTCTGGTTGGCCAGTTAATACTGTCAAACTATGGGATAAAACAGCAAAGGCGCTAATTGACGTTCCGTGTCCCGCATGCGTCTTATAATATGTAATTGTATGGGAGGAGTCGATACTTGTAATCAACTTATTGAGTGCTATCGAAAGACAAAAAAATGGACGGTAAAAACAATTCTTCATATGTTTGACTTAGCTATTGTTAACAGCTATTTAGAATATAAACACGATTGCAAGCTCAATAAGCTCTCACGGAAACAACAAATGGATTTACTTCAGTGTAGATTGGAAGTAGGGGAGTATTTATTGGGTGGTGTAAGATATGAAAAATTAAATTAAAGCCAGAAGACGTACCGGTTGAGATGAAACGAAAGAGGGTGGCTCCAATATCTGGACAAGATAAGCGCTTTGATGGTTTTAAGCACTGTTGAAATACTGAAAGCACCGCTAAAGTGTCGCCTACCTAGTTGCCCAAGTCGGTCGCGAACAAAGTGTGAGAAGTGCAATGTGTACCTTTGCCTTACCAAAGACTCCAATTGTTTCAAACAATTCCATTCAAAGAATTAACGTAACACAATAAATGTTTAAAACTAAATTTTATTTATGAAAGTGGATTCAAAAAAAATCTTACTCTATATAAAATAATAAATGAAATTTTGACTTTCGTTTCATTTTCAATATATAACTTAATTCGTGCTTTTTTTTTTCAAAATTTGAACGTTTATTTAAGACAAACATGTACAATAGTATTATTCAAAGTATTGCCCATCTGAAGCTATGACTTTTTCCCATCTTTCTGGCAATTTGTGGATCCCATACCAAAAGAACTGCGCCGGCTTGGCAGCCAAGAATGAATCAAGCCAATTTTTGATATTCTGCCCTGATGTGAACCGTATTTCAGTGAGGGCGGAACAAATGGTAGTCAGAAAGGGCAAGGTCTGGGCTATAAGGCGGGTGGGGTAAGACTTCCCATCCACTGTTTTCCAAATAGTTCTTAACCGGAATAGCAACGTGGGGCCGAGCGTTGTCATGATGGAAAATTATTGCCTCGTGTCTGGTCGCATATTCCGGGCGTTTTTCGGCCACTGCTCTCTTCAAACGGATTCATTGTGTTCGGTAGCGTTGTCCATTTTCATCACCAGTAACAATCCGATGCAAAAATGACTTTCTTTTGTGGCGTTCCAGCAGCATTTCGGACATGCAAAGCCGCCTTTCGACGTCTCTCGGCTTGAGTTCATGTGGAACCCAATTTCCTTGCTTTTGAATATATCCAGCTGCTTTTAAACGTTTTGAAATGGCTGCTTGAGTTCTTCATCTTCAAACTTTTTTGGCTGGCCAGGACGTTCATCGTCTTCCAAGCCAAAATCACCACTTTTAAATCGTGCAAACCACTTTTGGCACGTTCGCTCAGCTAGCGCATATTCACCATAAACTTCCATCAAAATACGATGACTTTCGGCAGCAGTTCTCTTCATGAAGAAGAACTCCCTGCAAAAACACTTTTTCAGGCACAAAGTTTGACATATTTGAGTGAAAAAAAATTATTGTTGTTTACGCTTCAAATGAATGACATATACTGAAATGACGTACAATGACAGTAACTTTCCAACGCATGTTCCAATGGAATAATACAAGTTACGCCATCTCTTAGCAAACCGCACGAATTAAGTTATAGATCCAATATGTACCCAGATAGGCGCACTCCTAAAGCTCACAAATGTGAGTGTCCTATTTTAAGGACATCCCATCGATTTTTTTTTTTTTTTCATATTTCTCCCACCAAAAAGTAAAAGAGTGAAAAGAAATAATAATACCAAAGAAATATTATTTTGAAGTAGCTCAAGGGGGAAAGGGGTATGCCTTGGACACCCTAATAAATACATACATTATCCCAAGGTAGAACCGTGAAGAAGTCGAAGAAATTATCTGAAAAAAACTGTTTTTATGGTAGATAAGCCCAACAGGGGTCCAGTATGAAGTATGTATTATGAATACAAGATAATTTGGGCAATGATGCTTGGCTATAATCCAATAAAAAAATATCGTTCTACAGTATGGATGTCAACCCATACTGTATCGAGGATTTAAAAAAAGTCTCACTTTGGTGTAACCTGACCCTGTTAATATTAACGGTAGAAATTCCCTTTAGGACTTTAATTTTAGAAGAAATACCAGTCTTTGCAACTGCGTTTAAATAAAGTTAGTACCTTGTTTGAGTCTTCAGATATCAAATTTCTTAGCCCATTTCATTTTTCTTGCCCATGCAAATTTTTGACTTTGAGATCACTTTTCTCCAGAAAATGCGTAATAAACATAACGTTTTATTATTTTTTTGTCACGAACGCAACAATAATAAAAAAAATCATCATCAACAAGTTTTCAGAGGAATCCATAGATTTTATGATAATTGGGAAAAGCTGCAGCAGGTAAAAAAAGGAATTTATGAATTTGTACCAGCGTTTCTTAGAACAGTCGGCAATAAGCGTTGTTTTCCAAGAATTATTATTTTTTTAAAATTGCATAGCTAATAAGAAGTTTTAAAGCGCGCTCGTTTATTAGACTATCTCTCAAAACCCTCATTACCTTACCATGTTCCTTAAAATTTGTCAGGAAGATTTAGGTTTGGGGTATGAAAGCCTATTTGGAAAATTTACCAAACAAAAGTGGTATAAACTGAATTCATCGGTTTAATGTTTTAGGCCAAGGTTACAGTTGGAAATTTCTCGGTTTGCAAATAAAGAATACGCAGAAATTATTTACATTTATGGCCTGTGCAATGGAAGTTCAACTAGAGAGCGCCATAGATATCATGAACTTTATCCTAAACGATGACTTCTAATGTAGGAGTATTTAGAAATACGTATCGTAGGCTTTGAAAAACAGGATCAGTTTCAAACACACGACTTAACGCGGGAGCTACACAAGTAGGAAGAATTTCGGCTGATGAAAGAATACTGGACAACTGTTAACAACTGACCCATCAATCATCATCAGACGCTTAGCTTTGCAATCCAATGTATCCAGTCATAAAATTTCTAATGTACTGCTGTACTGTACAAAATCTTTATCCACCATACACTGCTTCCTGATGATTCGGAAAAGAAATTTTGGTATTTTCTAACTGCTTGCTGGAGCGGAGCTTGGATGACAACGAGTTTATTAGCAGAAATCTTTGGACGGACGAATCTCAATTTACAAGAGATGGGTCCACAAATTTTCATAATCTTCATACATGGGCTGCGGACAATCCACATATAAGGAAGCATAAATCATTTCAACACAAATTCAGAGTCAATATGTCGGCAGGTGTAATTAGGCTGAATCCTACAAAATATCTCGAGTTTTTGCGAAATGATTTACCAGAACTATTGGAGGACATTCCACTGATTCAACTAGCTTCATCATATTTCTAACAGGATGATGCTCCAGCCCACTATGGTTAAGAATTGGCTAGATGAAGAGTACGATAATCGTTGGATAGGGAGAAATGGACCAGCTCACTGGCCTGCAAGATGTCCTGACCTTGTAATATTAGATTTTTTTATTTTTTTTGTAAGGGGAAGAATGATAGAACTTGTTTATGCAATCGAAATAGCAACTTTAAGTGAATTGGAAGAGCGTTTCTCGAAGCGTCATCAAAAGTGAGGCAGCAGTTACTCGTAGCATTAAAAAATATTCGCAGTGAAATTCAAAAACGGGCTCTAGCATGCATACAAAACAATGGAGGACTCTTTGAGCGCCTGTTATAACTGGCTTAGTATACACATAAAATAAAAATCTGAAACCACACGAAGCAAAAAAACCCTTTTTTTAATTTTACCTGCTGCAGGTTTTTCCAAGTATGGGTTTCCAGCAAACATGATGATGGTGTTTTTTTCATGTTTATTACGCATTTTCTGGAGAAAAGTAATCTCAAAGTAAAAAATTCGCATGGGCAGGAAAAAACCAATTCAGGTTTAGAAACTGGATATCTGAAGACTCAAACAAGGTACCAACTTTTTTTTAACGCTGTTATAAAGGTTAGTATTACTTCTAAGAATAAAGTCCTAAACAAAGTTTCTACCAATAATATTTCTACAAAGAGATTTCCGTTAACATTGGTCAGGGTATACCAAAGTTAGTTATAGAGGCTGTAAAAATAGGTTTTTTTTGTGATTTTTTTTTTCAGGAAAAATATAAAATAAATCGTGTTAACAAAGGTAGAAGTTTATTGTACATATGACTGACTGTAAAATAAAATTTTTATAGAATAATTTATTTAAAAATAGCGGCTGTGCAGCGTTTCTCAGATGACCTCTCTTTTTTGGAAGGGTATACGGCCGTACCAATAGCTCCTGTAAATTTTGAATTATGATAAGTCACTACATTTTTTTTATTGTACATAACTAGATAACACAACTAGCTAGAGAAGTACGTAGGGTTTTTTTAATATATGTATTTTTGGCCGAATGACCAAAGTAAAACCTGCAAAATTCGCAGAAAAACCGCCAGAAAATTGTTAATAACAAATGAACTATGCAATTTAAAAAAAAATTATACATACTTATTTAGACAATATATTTTTAAAGATCTAGTTAAAACTTGAAGTAAATTAGTTGAAAATTGCTCAAGTTATGGGTGCGGCCAACTTGAAAAATCCAGTTTTGAGATAAACGCATTTAAAATTTTAAATTATTGAAATCCTATCTGGCTTCCTTGTACTATAATTTGAAAAACAAGTACTTCGAGATATTTCTCGGCTATAATCTTTTCGGATATAATTTTTAAGGTCCTAAGTAAATGGTGGGAAAGCAATAAAAAAAAATCGATTTTTTGAGAACTCTAGAGTGGCCTAACCCCTTAAATCTACGATAAATGATGTCAACACTGAAGTTACAGTTGTGGCGAAGTAATTAAGAACGATACACTGGAATCATGTTTTTTGAACATTTTTATTTAAACTTTTATTAATCTCGGGTTGTTAAATAGCAAAAAGAGTAGCAAAAAGATAATGGAAACATAAAATTTTATCCAAAATGTTTTGGTAACAAGAAATTAGCTGGCGATCTGTTTAGAAAGATAAGAGAATCTGTAAGCTTTTCATTGTATTTTGCGGTTTTTCCTCAATATTTTGTCGGGAATCCTTTGTTTGCAATTAAAGCCATACATCGCCTTGGGATTGATAAAATTAGGTCGTGACATTTTTTCGGTATTATTGCATTCTTAGACTGTCCTTGCGATTTCACAGAAATCATTTGTATTGCTAATTTTATGCTTTTTAACTTTTTTTTTTTAACTCGTACCAGGGTTTTTCGATTGGATTTAGACATGGACTGCATGACGGCCAATCGATGACATCCACAGAATTATTCTGAAACCGTTCTCTTGTTGACCTCGCAGTATGTTTCGGGTCATTGTCCTGCATAAATTACGTAGTTACCTACAATTCTGCCTCTGTATAGGGCAGCATTACATTTTGAAGTGCGTAATCCTATGTAGCTTTGAGCGTTCATTATACCTTCCACTCGGTGTAACGATACGGTGCCTTTAAAAGACATGCAACCTCATAGCATAATACTCCCTTCTCCATGTTTGAAGGTGTGGTGTGGTGTACTTAGGATTAAATGCTCCATTTTTTGATCGTCTAACATGCTGTTTACCATCGGAACTCATTCTATTGATTTAAGTCTCATCAGTCCAGAGTATCCAGAGATGGTCCGATCTTTGTGTTCTTTGCAAAATCTAACCTTTCTGACCTTTGACTGATCTCCTAAAAAGCTGACTTTCATTCAATCGCTCTCTAATAGAGCGTGCAGAAAGTGCATTTGGGCCCTCGCCGAAAACTACTTTCCGCATACCGTTCGAGCTCAGAACAGGATTATTTTTGTGCTGTGCGAACTATCAACCTATTTTGAGCTTCATTCGTTCGATGTTTTCTCGACATATGTTACGTCGTTAAAAATCATTATTTTCGAGTAATCAAGTTTTTTTGCGATATCATTATAGGACAATCTTTCAATAAGGACTGAAACGAATAAAATCTGTAAATATTAATACGGGCTATACTTCCAATGCGTAAAAATTGCAATCCCATTTTGTACCCAAATTAGCCTGTATATTCTCTAGTTTCAGTTTGTTATTGATTTTAGTTCGGTGCGGTTTAAAATATTTCTAAAATATGAGTCAAGAGGAACGCCGTAAAAAGATCATCGACAAATGGTTCGAAAATACTTCGCGTCCAAACCATTTCATCGCAAAAAATTTCAACATAGCACGTAGTACATTGGATTCTGTTATTAAACGATATTTGAAGACGTTGACAGTTAAGCGAAAACGGAAAAGTGAAGCACATGATACAAATTTGGACAGGAAAATAGTGGGTACCATCGTAAAAAACCGGACTATGTCATCCAGAGATGTTGTTCGGAAATGTAATACCAACCAAACAATGGTACGAAGATCTAAAAAACGTAACCCGAAACCGAAAACCCGAAAAAAACAAAAAAATACCAAAAGTTACTGAAAAGCAAAAAAGTCATAAAAACACGAGCCCGAAAGCTATACGAGTTGATCGGCAACAAGAAAGCGTGCTTGGTTTTGGATGACGAAACTTATATCAAAGCCGACTCTACTACTCTTCCAGGCGCGCAGTTTTACAACTCGTTTGAAGCTGAGATTGGGATGGAAAAATTCGGGTCAAAATATCTCATTTGGCAGGCCATTTGCCAATGTGGACACAGAAGTTCATCGTTTATTACAACGGGAACAATTAACGGAGAAGTGTACATTAACGAGTGCCTAAAAAAACGGTTGATTCCTTTCATAAACAAACACGAGTGTTCAACATTATTTTGGCCAGATTTAGCTTCAACTCACTATGCTCATACGACGTTGAGCTTTCTTGTTGCTAAAAATGTCGACTTTGTCCCAAACTACATGAATCCACCCAATGTTTCATAGTGCCGTCCCATTGAAAGGTATTGGGCTTTGGTCAAAGCTAAATTGAGGAAAAGTGAGCAGTGTGCAAAGAACATAAAAGATTTTAGTACTAAGTGGAAAAGAGCGTCCAAAAAGATCACGGATGCGACTGTCACCAACCTTATGAAGGATATTCGAAAGAAGTTGAGGAAAGAATGGGAACTAAAATAATTTTTTTTATTTTTTGTAATTGTGAATGAATTTAATAAAAACAGAGTTTTAAAGCAAATAAAAAAAATTTACATGAATTATGAAAATACATATTTTTTTTTTACTTTGAAGTTTCCAAATTTTATTCGTTTCAGTCCTTATTGCGAAGTTTTAGTATGGCTTCCCTCATGCCTGCTGTGCAGCTCTTTTTTTCACCATATCACACTACACTCCTTTAATTTAAAATGAATTAGAATGTTTACTAAAAACTTTTTCCGTGGACAGCGAAATTTTACAAACAAACCTGTTTTAGTGATACGTTCTTAATTATATCGCCAAGCGAATACTGGACCAATATGCATAAAAACCGATTTAAGCTGTTAAATAATGTGCAATGACATCGACAGTTACAGTTTAACATGGAAAGAGACATGACCGAATAGATAGCGATACTTTTAATTCTGGTTGCCATCTGTCTTATGGTGTTTCCAGTACTTACGATCGTTCTTAATTAGTTCGCCACAACTGTATACTTATCCTTGACGAATTAGGGGATATCCTGTATATTTTCCTGACTACCAGGCTTACGTTCTTTTTTGATTTTTTGACATTGCCCACAACTTCTTTAGGATCCAACAACAAAACACTGATGTTAAAAATTGTTAATTACGTCACATTTGCAGTTTACAATTTTAAGAACCTCACAAAGCTGTCATTTGACCAATCGTTGTTCCGTCCATTGCCTGGGATAAGTTAAACTTGTCTTAGTCTTGTTCCCAGTCTTGCACCTTTTCTTGATATTTCACCAGTTGAACGAGCGTTAATGTTAATTCCAATTCTGGTTATTCCCTTGACTTAAAAAAAAAAAGAAACTGTAAAAGATACATTCATATTCACTTCTCCGTTACTATAAATACCAAAACCATTCGCCCGACATTTTCATTACTTTTTTATAGAGTAGACAGTCGAAATTAAAAACCTAATCCAAACCAATTATCGCCTCTAAATACCAAAAAATGTCTCCATAAATTTCAGCTGCAATCGCTTAAATCTACCTTAATGTTCTTAAAAAAGACAAAATCCCCCCTTTCCGTCCTAATTCAGACGAAGAAAATAATACAAAAAAAAAAAAGAAACTAAACTTTGAAAGCATTCCTCTTGTTTTTTTTTTTTTCTTCCTCTTTCAAATAAGTATCTACATATACTCGTAGATATAGTATCATATAATCATCATGCAATCTTTTCTCTTTCTTTTGCCAGAGTTGTCTCCCCGCTAGCTTCAGATTCAACACCAAAAAACCAGAATGCACATTAATGCAACACACACCAAATAAAACTGAGAAAATGAAATTAAAAATTTTCGAAAAAAAAAATAAATAAACAAACACGCAAAACCACATTTTTTTTTTATTATTTATTATTCTGCTGCAACAATATAAATAAATATTTCGTGGGATATCTTGCAATGCAATAGTAAGTAGCGCGAAATATTGTTCGAGGTATGACAACGAGTATCCGAAGCGAACACTACCTACCTACACACCATATAAGTTGCATTGAGAAGCAATTGAATTTTATTTTAGTACCTGTAGATAGGTACATAACTCTTAAGATACGAGTGTATTTAAAATAAAACCGGCAAATCTGTAGATCGAAATCAATACAAAACAGCTATTAATACTGGCGAAGAGTTAGTGGGAGAAAGGTTTGTTAAATAAACAAAAGTCGCCATGAACTCAAAGTATCTACAGGTCAAAATTATCAACAAATGCTGAAAAAGTACCTCTGGTTTGAAAAAACCGGGATCAATGACCTTACCAGCGTGAATACCACACCAAACGGTACACCTCTCTGGATTTCACTTATTCCAGAAATGGCAATTGTGCTTGTTCGCAAACCCCGTTCAGCCAAAAGTGAGTCTCCTTACTAAACACGATTTTTCAATAAAAATAAGGGCCGACTTCAAGCTACCCAAGAGCCCAATCTGCGGGCTTTCATCCTAAGCCATGGTTTCGTAGCACCTGGATCTTATACGGATCTTTTGCCAAAATGTTCCACATAGTAGGCGAAGAAAGGCTAAACTATTGTGGTCGACGTCGAATGAACAGCTCTGCAGTGACTTCCCTGCGCACATTACGTTAACGCGTTGTTGGCTTATGAAAACCCAGCTCAGTTAATCCAATATAAGGACCAACAAAGTCACGTAATCCCCAATACGTTTCGCGAATTGAAGATAGATTTTGAAATTTAGTCATACGGAAACATTCTTCTTACCACCAGAAGTATGTTATGTGCATATTTATTTGTCAAATAATATTGCATGCTAAATGCTAAAGAGCTGTCAAAAATGACAGCACAATTTCAAAGTTATCTTTATTGGAAGCACTTAATAAGAGTAGAAGCGTATAAGTACAATTCATAGTTCATATTATCAAAAGCAAAAGTATAAACAGTGACTAAGAAAGGAACCTTAGCCAGATCAAACTTAGATGTCGTTCGTAAGACGAAGCCCATCCTAGCACTTATCCAACCACATCGATAAATCAAATCTCCGACGTTCGTTACGATCTGGACGATTTTGAGGATCATTGTTTTTTTTATAATCAGCGCACGCTCAAGGGGTCTTTGTACCCTTAAAATGTTCGTACACAGCGCGGGCGAAGGAAATTTAGGAAAGAAGAAAGGACAGGTACCCATGTGCATTGTTTTTAAATGTTTGTAAGTTATAACGACCAGGAAACACAGAGATTGGCAGGACATTCCATAAGCGAGTTGTACGGGTTAGGAAAGAATCACGATATTTTAGAGTACCTCCGAAAATGGGCTTGAGGGTATACTGATGAGCATTCGTAGCGAGACGAGTGTTACGGTTGAAAGTTTGAATGGCCGGAATGCTACTGAATATTTTAAAGGAGCAGTGGTGATAGAAATAGCGAAAAAACGAAGTGAGGCAGGAGATATTACGTCGGTGTTCGAGGGTGTCAATTGATTGACTGATATTAGTATCACCAATGAGTTTTATCGCACGGTTTTGAATAATATTTAGCAGGTGCAGAGATGTTTTAGGAGTACCTGACCAGATGTAGGCATTGTACTCCAATGCCTTATATATTGTGGCCAGATCAGAGGGGGTAAAATATTTCTTACATCGCTTGAGGAAACCTAGACATTTCGCAGCATTTTTGACGATGCAAGTGCCATTCATGGATAATGGCTGGCTATTTGAATTTCACTTTAATGACAGCAGACAGCATTGAGTTTTGGAAGCATTAAATCCGACTCGGTTGATAGTTCTCCAATTGGTTATGCTCTTAATATCGGATTTTAATGAGCTTAATATACGCTGCGGTTCCCGTTCTACAGCCGAAGAGCAGGGACGAGAGTCCGGAAACGGAATACGAACAAGAGATCGCTGATGAATATTGAAAAGTGTGTCGGAGACAGAACAGAGCCCTGGGTCACACCAGTATTTATTTTGTGAATATCAGATTTAAAACCATCCAAGATAGCTTGAATTGAACGTTCCGACAGGTAATTTCTAATCCATTGAAGAAGAGAGTCGTCGATCCCAAAAGCACGCATTTTCGACAAAAGAGCTTGATGGCAAACTCAGTCAAATGCCTTTGAAATAACAAGTGCAACTATCTTGCTTTCGCCAGATTGATGTACGCTTTGGTTCCACTTTTCGGTGAGACATGCCATCAAATCACCAGTGGACCTATTGCTACGGAAACCGTACTACCGGTGATTGAGAAGTTTTCGTGTTTCGAGATATTTCATTAGTTGACGTTTTATCAGCGTTTCCATGACCTTGGAGAGAAGGGACGTAAGTGCAATGGGTCCGTAAGAGGAGAGAGAAGAAGATTCGCCTTTTTTGGAACGAGCTGGACAAATGCTGTTTTCCATCTGCTCGGAAAGAGTCGTAAAGAGTAGGATTGATAACAAAGCTTACGCAGTGGTTTTGCCAGCGTGGAAGAACACCTCTTCAGAAGGAGGGGAGATATACCATCTGGAACAGCGGATTTGTGAATATTAAGATCTTTAAGAACTCTTGCTACTACACTACAAGTGTAGGCGGAGACAAAGCACAATCTAGCTGGCAAAGTGTGCAGCAAGCAGATTGGCCTTGTCTAAGGAGTTGACAGCTGGAATGTCATTGTAAATGAGCGTAGGGATGGTGGATGAGGCAGTATTTCTAATGTTTTTGATGAATGACCAAACATTTTTACTGCCTTTGGGAGATTGCAGTATTTTTTGCCAGAATAGGTAGACAGGATGGATGTTCCATTTGACAAGGATTGGCTTGTCTTAAGCTTAAAAACCAAAAATATGTTCTTCTCTTTGATTAAAGACGAGATTTTACAATAAAAAAAAATTGTGACTAAAAAGCCCACAATATGCATGTAAAACCCGCAGTAAAAAAAAACGAAAACAAATCCCCAAAATTATTTTGACTTCCCAAAACTCAAACGTAAGGCCCTGAAAAAACATAATGAATGCATCGTTCACTTCCTAAGAACACAGAGACGAGAATTTTTTACAAATTCTATGACTAATCGCGGACTTTAAGTAACTAATTACGCAACGTTACAGTATCTACAAATTTCTTAAAAAAAGAAAAAAATACTCTATCCGACTTTACTCCCTACATCTCAGATTGTTTTGTATTTCTGTTTTGTTTTTTAAGAAAAAACTTTTTCTGTATTTTTAAACACTCGATATGTTGTCATTTTGAAATAACAATAACAATAACAGTGCATTAACCTTTTATGAAGTCTCCCTCTCTCTTGGATTTCTCATCTCATCTAAAAGAGAGATATTCGCTCCAAAGCTACCAACAGTAATAAATAAATTCAATCCATAAATACATACATCAGATTTTACAATACAATAATGTATCGATAGAGAGAATAAATAATATTCTAAATAATCATCATCTTACAACCACAAGTAAATCACAGATACAATACAAAAAAATATATAAAATATCATTATATAAAAAAAAAAATCATTTTTATTTAAATAAATAAAATGAACATCGAGGCGCAAAAATTCTTGTTTTGCATTATCATCAACAAAAAAGAAAATGTGAAATAAAATCTAAAAAACAAAAAAAAAAAACAAAAAGAAACAGAAAACAAAACACCAAGAACAAACAACAAATTGAGCAACTCCAAATTGATTAGTAGCTCTTTACTAATAAAATTAAAATAAGTGAAATGGTGATAAGAAACCCATGCCCGAGTTTGTCGTCGTTTTTGCTGCTGCTACTGTTGTTGTTTCTGTCGATGAATGCTCAGTTTTAGTTGTCGATACTACAGATTGTTGTTACCGCTAGTAGTAATACTATGTAGATTTATGAATTGGGATTTCTTTTGAATTGACTTTTCTTTAGAAAATCCCAACCGTAACGGTGATTTTCAGAGCAAATTTTAGAATTACAATTTGGTAGCGGGAATGAGATCCACTTTTCCACTATCACTCTTCGAAAAATTGTTGAGCAAAATGGACTGTAAGTTGCCGTAGATACGATTGATCGGTGAGACTATACTCGTACACTAAAAGCAGCAGTTCACCTGATTTTGCTAAGAATTATGTGGCTACGTATTAGGCATATATGGTGCATCACCAGTACACCGGGTGGAATCTCTTCACAATAAAGATATCAGCAGTACAAAATAAGGCAATTTCGGTGAACATTTTAAGTGGGGAAGTCGTTGCCAAAGTAGCAGATGGAAAAATACTCCTATCTGTAACTAGCCAAATTTTCAAAAATATTTTCTCCACTGAACACTGACTACTTCAGTACAGTACACGGCGCAAAACATTATACTCTCGAGACGTACATGTATTACACGGAAGGAGTATTTTGGGCAGATTGGATGGTGTTCAAGATATGCTAGATGTTGGCATTCTCATATATTGGGATCATTAAAATTCTTGAAGCTTCAACTGATGTAACTAATAACTTTCAAACATTCCCGAAATCTTAATAACAAGATGGATGGATGTGACTAATCAAAAAAAAAAAAAAACATTAACCCGAAGCGGAAATTTCACAGGCACGGTCATCTGTATCTTTATTAAAAATAAATTAAGAACCCTAACATCATTGCACAACTAAAAATGGAGAAATGAAGTTAACAACTCCTGCAAACCTCTTAAACGCTATCCAATAAATGCGAATATTGTCAGTTACATTTTTTGTATAGGAAAAGCTCGTTATTGATCGTTTCGCAACAACTAGATATGGCCACTAGAGAAACCGCTGCTCACAAACCCTTTAAATAAGTGTCTACCTCTCAGAAGATTTCTCAGCTTAATGTTGCTTAAGTCCTGTCAGTAACAGCAGCGCCTTCACACAAGAGGCTATGATCAGATGTCTGCAGTTTCTGCAGTTAACGTTACGCAAGATACCAAGGTATTCCGCATGAATACGAATAGTAAAATACATCATAGTGAATTTAAATGATATTTTTAAACTACACAACTACCCAACTAGATTTGGCTATTTACGAGTCCGATCAATAAAACGTCCAATAAGCAGTTCTTTATACTCGTAGATTTTGTTGTCATTTGCGCTTGGAAATCCAGATAATTGGATTGTTCTTGTTCAGCACTAGCTAGCTAGCTTGCGCGATGAACTTAGTAAACATACTCGTACCACCTTGATCAAAAAGTTCAGAGAATTAAAAATACAAGTTAATTCATCTAAATCTATATTGTCCCCTTCAAAGTAATCCCCATCGACTGCAACACACTTCACACTTATGTCAGCGCTTGATCCAATCCATTTTTTATATTCGGTTTTCGGTATGCCCATCAGTGCTTCCTGCGATTTTTCCATTACTTCCTCTCGGCTACTGAAACGCGTTCCCCGTAGTGTTTTTTTTAACTCGATTGAACAGAAAGAAGTCACAGGGAGCCAAATCAGGTGAATTCGGTTCGGTGGCTGTTGGATGGTATTTGTTGCATTTTTCGACAAAAAATTACGAATAATGATGCCACTGCGCGACGGTGCCTTATCATGGTGCAAAATCCCCGAGTTTTCTGTCAATTCTGGTAAACAAATATTTGTTTACTGTCTGGCCTTCTGGAAAAAGTTCATGATGCACTACACCGTTGTAATTAATGAAAACCGTGAGCATTGCCTTCTTTTTTGACTGAAAACGACGTGGTTTTTTTGGTCTCGGCGCATTTGGTGAACGCCATTCATTTGCCTGATGTCTAGATTGCGTGTCGTACTCATAAACCCACTTCTCGTCTCCAGTAATGATCCTTTTGATGAATGTGGGATCGGATTCGGCCTCGCAAATCATCTCTTTTGCGACGTCAACACGGTCTCTTTTTTGCATGAAATTGATGTCTTTTGGCACCAACTTTGCTGCTACATGACGGAAACACAAATCATTAACCAAAATGTCTTGGACGAATCCATAGGCAATGTTCAAGTTCTCCGCTATCTCTCTGATGGTTAATTTGTGGTTATTGACCAGCATTTCTTTTACTTCATCAATGTTTTCGTCGGTTTTCGATGTCTTCAATTGGCTCACGACCACTTTTGAACCACTCGTGCTACTAGTAAACGACCGTTTTCTTTAGAGGATCGTAGCCGAAACACTTTTCCAACATTTCCAACGTTCGCGCACCATTAAATCCGCTTTTTACGTAAAATTTAATACTCGTACAAGTTCGTTGTTCCAAATTGAAATCCATTTCTAAAATTGTAAAAAATCGCCAGCACACACAGAGATAGATGTACTCTGGGCTACGTAACTTTTGCAAATGTCAAGCTATGACGCCAAGATTTAGAGGGAATGTCAACGACAGATTTACCAACTTAACAAAAAAAAACAGAATTCAAATCGATACAACGGGAGCGACATACGGTGGTGTGGTGCGGGAACTTTTTGATCAAGGTGGTATGTGTACCTTTATGCGATTACGGAGACAGTCGAACTCTAGGTATTCAGTTCTCCCAAAATTTATCATTTTTAAGCATTTAATAAACTGTGTTCCGGAATAGCTAAGTAAAAGAATACGCCGGTCAAACCTTGGAATAAACCCTAACTACCTAAAAACTCGGTGCTTCAGCCAGCGCAAGTTGCCAACTGAATACAGCAAGTTCACTGCCAGTCGAAGGAAATAAGCCCAAGAATCCTTTCTAACATAGTGGCGAGAGTGTATACTGAGTAATTCCACAACTGGAAGATACAACTACTGTATAATATTTCAATTGCTACTTTATGTCATTTCCAGATGGGAATATGTTTTTCTTTTGTAGAAAACAGAAAAATAGAGCTTTGGCCGAGCACCTACGCCGCGTTAGGACGGTAGTATACTTATACATATTGCACGAGGTTTGTCTGAAAAGTTTCCGACCGCAACGTAAAGATAGCGGTATTCGTCAATAAAAGCTAGTGAAGGCTAGTTATGCATCTTTTGACAGTTACTTACCGAAGTTTCAGTCATTTTGGACACGCAGTTTTTAGTTGACAGTCGTTTGAGTGACTCGATGTGAATGTTTTTTGTGAAAATGAAAAAAATTGAGTATCGAGCTGTTGAGTTCTTCTTTTTGAAAGGCAATACGCCTGCGCAAATCAAAAATGAATTGGACTCTGTGCATGGGGACTCTGCACCATCATTTACCACAGTGAAATTTTGGGCAGCTGTATTTAAACGTGGCCGTAAGAGCTTGGAAGATGATGAACGTTCGGGACGTCCAATACTGCAACCACTGACGATAACATTGCTAAAGTTCACCAAATGGTGTTAGACGACCGCCGAATTAAAGTGGGAGGGATAGTAGAAGTTATGAAAATGTCCAAAGAACGTGTTTGTTATATATTAAACCAAGATTTAGGCATAAGAAAGCTGCCCGCGCGTTGGGTGCGCGTTAGACCAAAAACGTGTTCGAATGAACATTTCCAACGCACTGTTGGCGCAGTTTAGACGTAATAAATCCAAGTTTTGGCGCCGATTAATTACCGTAGATGAAACTTGGATACACCATTATACGCCCGAAACAAAAATTCAGTCAAAAGAGTCGACTGCAAGTTTTCGGCAGTGGTTTTCGGCTCTGAAAGTGATGGCGACTGTTTTTTTGGGATAGTAAAGGAGTTTTCTTAATGGATTATCTTCAAAAAGGAAAAACCATTATAGGAACATACTATGCATCGTTACTTGCCAAGCTGAAGGCAGAAATTGTGGAAAAACGGCCACATTTGCAGAAAAAGAAAATCCTGTTTCACCAAGACAATGCGCCGTCTCACACTTCAGCGGTTGCCATGGCGAAAATCCATGAATTACGGTTTGAACTGGTTGATCATCCACCTTGTTCACCAGATCTAGCCCCAAGCGACTTGCGACTTCTTTTTGTTCCCTCATCTAAAAACTGCGCTCGGAGGACAGAGATTTTCGTCAAATGAGGAGGCAATCACCTTCGTGAACAATTATTTTGCAGAGAAAAACGCCAAGTACTATTTGGACGGGTTTGAAAGATGGGAGCATCACTGGGAGAGAAAAATAAAAACCCTCGTATATACTCGTAAGTCAAAAGTTAACTTAAACTTTTGTTTGAACGTCATAACCGAAAGGGTAATCCCCTTTCGACATGAAAAACCAAAAAAGTTCTTAGATCAGTTAATAATTTGGTACAACTATTCAATTAGAAAAAAATTAGAACTGTTAGCTCTAACGCTCAGTGGATTTCAATACTGTTAAAGCCTATAGACAATTTTCTATTAGGGAAACGAAATTTTCGTGATAATGAAACGTTGCTCGACAATTCATTAGAATGTCGTTCCTTTAGCTCGAGCTTAATATTCGAATGTACTAACACCTTCTCTAAAAGATACAAATGCCCTTTCTCTTGGGGACCACATCTTTTCGAAATATTCTTCTTCCCCCTTGAAATTGGATGTAATGTTGCATATATTCCCAACGTTTCTGCATTACTTTTGCGCCGCTTGTGCGGTAGGCTAAATTTGTGGACTTTACGTTTGCTGTTGGTTTTGCATTTGAGTGATCCAATTATTTTTCTTTCAGCTTCTTCTTCGAGCTTCTATTATGAAGTTCATTCAACATAGTGATGTGCTCAGCCTGAAGTTTGCTCAATATATTGATTTCTTAATGAAAAAACTTGCGCGAATGCTCGTATTTCTTGTTAAGCTAACATTGCTCGAAACTAATATACTCGTAGTAATTTGGATATGTCTTTACTACGCTCCCATCTTCAATAGTTTAATTTAAGAAATTGAATCGAGTCTACGAAAGATGCTTACTAGTTTTGAAAATGAACAGATTTTCCACATTTTTTCAAATGTTCAAATTTTTTATAGCAAGCTCATGAGAGATACGCACAGAGTTTTATTGATTTTTGTAGCAATTCAAAGTTCAGTGGAATAAATCTTTCAAACTTAGTTGTCCATTCAGCACTTGTTCGTAATTTAAGTTCACATTCAACAGCGGACACATTCGAGCTTCCTGGAATGTAGAAGATATCGAGTTTTGCAGAACATAAAGCGGACAAATTAGTCTGAACCTATATAGGTAAGAGGAAATGTATTTGTTAGTCTCTGTTTAATTATGGAGAACGGCTTACGAATAATTTGGGGAATTGAGAGTTGTAGTTTCAAGTGTACGATTGAGCCTTCATCTCCAGAACAATGGGTTAATCATATCCATCGATAGCCGTTATTAAAGAGTTCACCTATTTCTAATCAAAAACCTGCAGGGATACTATGTATTATGAGCTTTATAAGCTGCACAAAAAATGGCTGTACTCCTAAGAGAGAAGATCTACTGAATATAATATATTAATTCGGACCATGGCCATAGATAGCTTCTTTATTCAGCTAGACGAAGCTTTAAGTACGAAAGAAGATTAAGTGGCTTATTTACAAATAGTGTGATTACACAATTTACGGATTTCTACATTGTCAGATTGAAGCAGTATACCTGATATCAATGTACTTTGTTCAAGATTGAGGTTCAATTAAAAAGAAAACTAAAAAATAAAAATTTGCTGGAAAAAGGCCGAGGGTAAAGTAAAATTCTATAAAATAATTAAAGCATCTAGCAGATAGGTACAAGGATTTATTTTTAACTGAATAAACAATAAGATTTTGACCAAAAATATTGATTAATTTTTTTTTTATATTTTTTTCTACAATACATATTTCGAATCATGTCTAAATTTGCTTACATTGTTATTTTTTATTTCTTTCAGACTTCTTTATGCAGTAGATGCATAGAAACTTGGTTCTTTTTTTATTGTTGCAAATTGGCTGGGGTACCTAAAACAAAATTGAAGCAAACTACATACGAGTATAAGGAGAAAAATATGAAATTGGAGACGAAAGAAGTGCTCAACAATTATTTAGCTGCGTAACTTTTTTGAAAAAAATCCAAATTTGACTAGATAAGTATAAAAAAAAATATATGTAAGGATTTATTTTAGAAGACATAGATATGAAGACAGAATTATTAGGCGAAAAAGATATAAAAAAATCTTGAAAATGACTAAAGATACACAGTAAAAAAAAGGAATAATTGTTTTAAACTTACATTTAACATGATCAATCAGTCCGCCATCAGGTGTGCCACATTACACAAGTGGAGTCATTTTACTTCTAAAATTTTTTTCTCTATCTCTTCTTGTAATAAAATTCGGTACTCGTATTTTAAAGATACTTGGACTTATCTTATTTCTCAACACAAAATCGCACTCTAAAAGAAAAACTGAATTTTCCGAAATTGCAAAGTAGAGCTTACGTTAATTAGAAGAGTATTGGCATGAATCAAATAAAATTTGAATGGAGAATTGTATTGAAACGCGATAGATACTATACTAAGCGAATTACATACCACACACGTATGTGTGTATGAGTATGTTGCGATGCGAGATTATGATGCAGCGTGATAGTAGAGTATCGTGCTCGTAGTAGCGACGGCAAAACGCCCGTCAAGTTGACAACACTTTGAATTATGTATTTTTCTTAAAATTTCCACACACAAATGAATGAGAAATCGTGTATCTAGATACACTATTGACTTAATTATTTACTTGAATTTTTACTTTAAATTATCACCAACACTTTGATCGAGTAAATTTTGTGAGAAATACCGAATTTGGGATTGAATCAAAAATCAAATGTCGCGTATACGCCCGATGTGCAGCAGCAGCAGCAGCAGCAGCAGAAGCAGCACCAGTTAACAACAACACACGCGTGTACTCGTATCTTTTTGGTTTGCTTTCAACGACGGATAACCCAAATTCTCGTGAGCTCACACTTTTAACACCGACGAGATACTTCTTTCGAATGAGGACGACTGTAAACGTTGCTGGACCAAATAAATGGAAGTTATGATGTCGATACGACAATAATCTATCTATCTGCGGTGATTAGTAAAAAAAAAATTTTTTTTGTGCTTATTACTCGTATTATTATTAAAATGGAAAATTCACTATGAAGAAAATTGTGATAGAAAAATGTTGAGATACAAATTAGAACGACGACGACGACGATGACAACAACGACAACGACGACGGCGGGTACAGAGAATGTTGTGAATATTGGCTACCGATGCCACAAGTGATTTTAATTCGCTTGGGAAATAATTCTGATTCGCAAATTTCAAACCGATCGGCAGCGCGGTTGATGACATACTGAAGATACATTACAGTGGCGCACAACAGTCGAGGCGAACGCATGTACCCAGTACCAGTAATCCCTATGCTACACTGTCGAGCTACACTAGCACTCGCAGCAGTCACAGCAGTCACAGCAGTCAGCCTCAGTCAGTGCTCAACGAACAGTGCTAAACAGAGGAACAGAGCTACAGCCACAGCTACAAGTACAGATACAGATACAGTAGTATGGAGAGCGAAAGAGCCAGTGTGACAAGAGTTGGCGGCGACACGATACGGTTGCCTGCTGCTATGACTATGATTGCAATGTTGGTGTAGTACTGGTGGTTGGGTTGGAATTGTTTTTTTTTTTTTTTTTTTTTCTCCTGCTCATTCCA
Source organism: Volucella zonaria (assembly GCA_963966105.1). Classification (NCBI taxonomy): domain Eukaryota; kingdom Metazoa; phylum Arthropoda; class Insecta; order Diptera; family Syrphidae; genus Volucella; species Volucella zonaria. Next base: position 136,008,174 of record OZ014531.1, read on the forward strand.
TACAATTTCATACAATTTCCAGAGATTTAGTAGAGTGCTCTGTTATTGAACAATGTTGAGATGAGATGTTGTTTATGAAACATAGATACAAACAAGTAGAATACTGTCGGTGTGTTTGAGTTTCTTAGATATGAACCCAACTATTGTTGGGTTATGTTGCTTTAGTGTTTTGGTGTTTAGTGGAGGGATTCAATTTAGGGGTGATTTGTTACTAGTATTGCTGTGGAGTTGTTTTCTCTTTCGTTACTCTGTGTACAAGCTGAGAGCTCTCTTCACTGTGGTGGATTAGATTAACTTATATGGTGAAATTGCTTTTACTCTGACCATGATTTTTAAGGGTGCGAGAGGGATTTTTAATTTCTTTTTGTTTGTGAGGGTCGTTAAATGTTTTTTTATTATATGAGCTGTTATAGTTTTTTTTTTTTTTATTTTTAACTATAATAGTACAATCGATGAATAAAGGCACTGTCAAACGTAGAGAGGTTTGGTCGAATTCAGGCGATAAAAACAAAAATAGGAAAGTGAGTAATTACAATGAAACTATTGTACTTAAGGCGGATTCGGCTAAATTTTAAAAGATGATTAGAGGTTTAAAAGTAAATTTTAGTACAGCTGATGAAATCGAAATATTTTTTTTTGAAAACGTAGCAATTTGCATAGTAAGATTACTATGAATTGCAGTGTTCACGGAGGATAGGGAAAATTGGATCGTCGTTAAAGTTATTTAAGCCAAATTCGTCAGCAGATGCCTAAGATATTTAGTGATCGGGAAATATGGAAGTTTGTCGTCTAATACCTTTTGGTACAAGAAGAACTATGGATGGATGGAACGTTTAGACTTTAAACAGGCTAACGGAGACACTAGTCTGCTATAAAGTATGTATCATCGCTATCCCGAGAGTTCGGTGGGATAGACCGAACAGAAGAAGGATGAAAAATTCTGGCACACCACCTTGATCAAAATGTTCCCGGGAGACACCACCGTGTGGCGCTCCCATTGTACCGATTTGACTTCTGTTTTGTTTTTGTTTTTGTTAAGTTGGTAAATCTGTCGTTGACATTCCCTCTAAATCTTAGCATCACAGCTTGACATTTGCAAAAGTTACGTAGCAAAGAGTACGTCTATCCATGTGTATGTTGGCGATTTTTTACAATTTTAGAAATGGATTTCAATTTGCATCAACGAACTTGTACTCGTATTAAATTTTGCGTAAAAACGGATTTCATGGTACGCGAACGTTGGAAATGTTGAAAAAGTGTTTCGGCAACGATTTTCTAAAGAAAACGGTCGTTTACCAGTGCCACGAGCGGTTCGAAAGTGGTCGTGAGTCAATCGAAGATGATGAACGCAGTGACAGACCATCGACATCGAAAACCGACGAAAACGTTGAAATGTTGGTCAATAACCGCAAATTAACCATCAGAGAGATAGCGGAGGACTTGAACATTGCCTATGGATCCGTCCAAGATATTTTGGTTAATGATTTGGGTTTCCGTCGTGTAGTAGCAAAGTTAGTGCCAAAAGACCTCAATTTCATGCAAAAAAGAGACCGTGTTGACGTCGCAAAAGAAATGATTTGCGAGGCTGAATCCGATCCCACATTCATCAAAAGGATCATTACTGGAGACGAGACGTGGGTTTATGGGTACGACGATGACACGCAATCCAGACATCAGGCAAGTGAATGGCGTTCACCAAATGAGCCGAGACCAAAAAAACCACGTCGTTTTCAGTCAAAAAAGAAGGCAATGCTCACGGTTTTCATGGATTACAACGGCGTGGTGCATCATGAACTCTTTCCAGAAGGCCAGACAGTAAACAAATATTTGGGCGTTATGAGATGTTTGCGTGAAGCGATTCGCCGAAAGATACCAGAATTGGCAGAAAACTCGGGGATTTTGCACCATGATAAGGCACCGTCGCGCAGTGGCATCATTATTCGTAATTTTTTGTCGAAAAATGCAACAAATACCATCCAACAGCCACCGAATTCACCTGATTTGGCTCCCTGTGACTTCTTCCTGTTCAATCGAGTTAAAAAGACACTACGGGGAACGCGTTTCAGCAGCCGAGAGGAAGTAATGGAAAAATCGCAGGAAGCACTGATGGACATACCGAAAACCGAATATAAAAAATGTTTCGAAGATTGGATCAAGCGCTGGCATAGGTGTGTTGCAGTCGATGCGTATTATTCTGAAGGCGAAAATATAGATTTAGATGAATAAACTTGTATTTACAATTTTCTGAATACATTCCGGGAACTTTTTGATCAAGGTGGTATGTACAATATACTCCGGCTTCAGTTACAAACAACAGAGGCAACATCTATTTGGGTGCTTTCGGTACGTGAGTGAACGCATTGTAACAATCCGCATTAAGACTAAATTCGCTGACATCAGCCTGACATGCACCTACCCCCAAAGATAAGAAGAAGTAAACGGGTGACCAGATAGCAATGATAGTTTTTCCAATTGTTATGTTTCAGTAGCTGTCAAAGTTACCAATGGCATCGAGCTGTCGAAATATTCAGTAAGGTTTGCCATTCCATCATCCATCGTTTAACACTTGCCGAACGTACGAAAATTATTAAAAAATATTTACCGCAATCCCGGTTTCAGTGTGCAGGCAATTCGTCGCACGGTGCAAAATTTGACCGTGAGCATACTCATTTGGATCTGAAATCAAAGACAGATATTGGTGCGAAATGAAAAAAACATAGCTGCCGTAGCGGCCAGTATCGAAGAAGGCCCATAAATGTCGATTCGACGCCGATTAGCTGAATTAGGAATCGTCAGAGAGTCAAGCCGGCTTATTTCGCGGTTGGATTTGGGCATACGTCCGTATAAGATTGTGCTGAGACAAGAATTGAAGCCGGATGGCCATAGACAATGTCGTGAGTTCGCCAATTGGACGCTGGAAATGTTGGCCGGAGATCTGGATATTGACCAAAAAATCATCTTCTCGGACGAGGCGCTTTTTGGTTCAATGGCTATGCCAACAAGCAAAATTGCCGTTATTGGAGCGAACACAATCCACAAGTGTTCGGCCAAGCATCAATGCACCCAAAAAGATTGACGACTATTTGGTGCGGTTTATGGCATGGCGGCATCATCGGACCTAATTTCTTTCGAAATGAGGAAGGAGACACCGTTACCATCAACTGTATCAGGTATAGAGCGACGTTAACCGACTTTTGATATATTCGAGCTATGGTTCCAACAAGACGGCGCCACATGCCATATTAGCGACGCAACGCTCGAAGATGTGAAGGAGAAATTTGGCGACTCTATTGGCCGCGGCAATCATGCGATTTGTCACCACTCGATTGATTTTTCTGGGGCTACTTCAATTCCTTAGTCTACGCTAACAAGCCAAGCACTTTGGACGTGCTCGAGATCAATATTCGACACGCTATTGCTGGAATAACGCCGCACATATTGAACCAAGTCTTCGAAAATTGGACCGACCGCTTGAAGCACTGACAGTGAAACCAAGGCAGCCATTTGAATTATGTGCTATTCCACACATAATGGCATGAATGTAGCTTCAAAATGAAGCTAGAATCAATTTTATATCTCATATTGTTGTTGTTTTATTTAAAAAAAATTGTCTATCGTTCTTATTTGGTCAGCCTTTATATTGAATGTTTTTATGAGCTGCTCGACAAAATCCATTAGCAATGCCCTCAGCATGACGTTGAAATAGTTTAAGGTGATTTCAACCTCGGAACGGTAAAAGAGGTATATATGTATGTACTCGTATGTATGTAAAGGGTGTTATTTTAGAGGTTTAGTATTTAAACTGGCACCACTGTTTCTACAGATTGTCAATTGGATAGTTGAAAATTGATTTGTTCTCCGATGAGGCCCATTTTTGGCTAAATGGATATGTCAACAAGCAAAATTGCTGAATTTGGAGAGGAGAAAACCCAGAAGCCTTTGTCGAGACGCCCTTACAATCATTAAAACTCACTGTTTGGTGTGCTTTGATGGAATCATCGGCCCATATTTCTTTAAGGACGATGCCGGCCAGAAACATGATTTCTGACTTCTTCGTTCCTCAGTTGAATGGTATTGACGTGATTGAGCTTTGGTTTCCACAAGATGGCGCAACATACCACACGGCGCGCGACACCATCAATTTATTGCGGGTAACATTTGCTGAGGGCATAATTTCGCATAGTGGACTTGTGAACTGGCCTCCACGACCCTATGATCTCACATCACGATAAATCAGAGACGTTGGACGATTTGAAAGTCAACATTCGCCGTATTATTGCTGATATACAGCCCCATTTTCTCCATACAGTTATCAAAAATTTGACATCGCGATTGTGCTTCATTCGAGCTAGTCGTGAAGTGGATATGCCCGATATCATATTCAAACACTAATGGCATTAAATCGTCTATTAAATAAAGCTAATATCATAGACATCAACTTTAGCTTCAAGTGTTTTATTTGATATTGAATTTGAACACTTCTAAAAAAAAAACCATTTACATCTTTGGTAGTAAAATTGGAAAGCAGAGTGACCATGCCACCGCATCTGAAAACAAACTAGGACTTTCGAGTTAGATGGAATATCATTATGGCTATACTCTACGGTCTCTTCCGTTCAATATTCGCAAAAGAACAAAGCGGTAACCTTGCTAAAATAGTCAATCAAATTCATCATGTTACAAGCATCGCAAAGCACTCCTCCATCATTATACGAGTACGTAATAGATACTTAAAAAATTCATGCGGCGAGTGTAAATTTTACCCACAACTAAGTTGGAATTATGATATGTCTACGGATATATAAGATGCCGTAGCAAAGGAGAAATACTGTGACGTTAAACAGTCGTAACCACAACCGCTAATGGCATCCCTCAACCTTCAATCAACGCTTTTAAAACTTAAATTGAGAAGAAGATCAGCGGTATCGAAGTTAAATGGCAGTTAGAAATGCCGTAACTGATGTACTGAGTTTCACTTGCTCCCTGCCACGAAACTTTTGATTGGATTAAGTCAAAAAGACCCAAACAGAAACTTGTAGAGGTGAGCGAGGAATTTTGCAGTAGAGATGCTGACAGTGCTGGTGATGTAGAAAATCGCTACTACAGTTTGTTAAACGGCGATGATGACCTAAATCCTGATTTTGGAAAACTCAGTCGATGAAAATCAAGCCATATGGCCATGACACCAACACGAAGAAAAGATAGTAATATCTTAACTAAAGCATTACAACTTACTAAGTACGACCGATTTCAACTCTTTCTATTGATAATCTTCTGCTCGTGCTCGGTAGCAACTTTTTACACCAGAATTTTCTTAATCTGTTCCATTCTTGCCACAAGAGGCCTCTTCTTTGGTATAGCAAAGAAAAATAAAAGCCGCATTAAAGCCTCGTAAGACATTCTTTGATGATCCCCAAGTAATTGCGGAGGTACTTGTATTTGGTCAATTCTTTATCCAGTCCTTTGCTAATCACTCCAAGGACCCTGGTTAGCTCTGGTTCTCTTACTTGAGCAGTTGTCCAGAGACATCACTGGTTTTTGTGTAGATTAGCCAAAAATTAGTGAAAGAAAATATTGGAAAACTTAAGGACGAAGTCTGCACGCCATAATTTTAAAAATATGTACAATTGAATTACTTGGCGCTAGCTATCACAACATAATCCCTCTCCACAAGAAAGGCCAACAAAATGAAATCCTAAATTATAACCCCATTGCGAAACTGCTCTCCATTCCAAAGTTCTTCGAGAGAATTACAGCAATCGCATCAAGTACTCTGTGCGTTCTAGAAGATGACAAAGAGATTTCAGCAGTTTCGAACAAAATTTTGCATAAAGTTATCCTCCACAAACTAAGGCTGTTGGCTTTCAATCTAATTTCAATATGTAGACTATTCCCAACTTAAAAGAAAGGAAAGCAGTTTCCTCAGAAGTTTACTGCTTCCTCTGGTATACCCCAAGGAAGCCATCTCGGTCCTCTGTTATTCATCTTTTGTCATTTTCAATTTTCGTTGATATCAGTATACATCAAAATCGTTCGGCAGATTTATGTCCATCTGACTGTTTTCAACTGAAAGAGGACCTAAACGGATTTTTCACTCGAAACAATCTTTCAAGTTTACCTGAAACTTGCTTCATCAATAATGAACCTACTCTTGTAGTGACAGAAATGCGCGATTTAGATGTAATTTATGACAACGAACTAAACTTTCGTCCCCACATAGATAACATCATACGGGAAGCAACCTCCGCTCTCGGTTTCATCAAACAGTGGTCTAAAGAATTTACCGACCCTGTTAAGTATAGTCACCCTACTGCTGTACCCATATATTGGGCGTAGAATCAGTAAAGTAGAGAATCCTTATCGTTTTCGTGTTACGGGATCTCCCTTGGATTAACAGCTTCAACTTACCACCTTATTTCGATCGTCTGAAGCTGATAGTCATACAATCGCTTACAATACGTCGTAAAGTTAGCGGCATACTCTTCGTTCATCAGTCTTTAACTTGTAACATTCATTGAATCTTAACCCACGAAATCTTAGATCTGTTCGTCTCTTCAGTATTAATCCTCATCTCCAAGAATCATGAACCCGTATTCAGAAGTCAACTCTACTTTGCTATGTTTGACAGTAACGTAAGCAAACTCTCCCTCAAGACAGCCTGTTCCTCTTTCTATATTCCAGAGCACTTTGCAAAATTTTTTTGATTGTATTGACTATCAATTAATATTTATAACAACGGGCCCCCGCCCAATTACCAAGGCTTCGCCCATCAATGACGTTGTTTAATAAAAAGCGGGGGAGAGCATATTACTGGTCTTATCGTAAACATCTTCAGATGACACCACCGAAGGTTGCTACGATTTGACCAGATACAAGTTGCCGGACATAGGTCTTATTTGTGGTAAGACCACCGGTAGTCCCGACCAGGACTTAAATCAGGGTACCATGGGAGTCAGGAGAACCCCGGATTTCGGTCCAGGCCTGACTTGTTGAGGTAGGCCCCCTTGTGGGAGCGTCATGGTGACTGTGGTTTAAACCCAAATCGCGGGAAGGGTTTTCCTGTTGGTTTGACCCATTGTAGAGCAGCGAATAAGTACTGGGTGCTGTGACCCTAAGAGCAGTAAGAGCAGTTTTAAATCGGCCTTGACTCATACCAAGGGTGGAACTTGTGCCTCCAACATAGTTCCGAATTGGTATCAAAGTATTGGCGGAGAGCGATGGCAAGGCCTATCCTTGCTCCCATGGATGTATGGGCATCCCGAAAACATAAGTCAACATGACAGGTGGTTTACCTTAAAAATCTATAGAGACGAGCCATACTGAACCGCGTCAAGTCCTGGCACGACTGTCAACCTCGTCAAATTGTGCAGGATGTCGATGGAGAACGCTCGGCATATATAAAAATCAAAAGCAATCTCATTGAGACTTTTGATAACAAGAAAGATCTTAGATATGGTGGTGTGCTGTCATTTGCCAATCCTTCTCAATAGCGCAGATGCTTTAAAGGTTTTTGCTGTCGCTAGAGCTCACGGGCTTTGAGGAGCATATACGAGTAATAGCAACTTCTAAGCTGAACGAAATGTCTGCGGTTTACACCCAGTGGGACAGAACGTCTCTTGAGTCAAGAAAAACCTAAGTTCACTGGGTGCCCATGCATCCATGGGGATATACTCTACATAGACTGCTGGTCAGCATTCACCATCCCCCGTGTTAAGACCTCAGCTTCCACCCTTGGTTTTTGTCGAGGCTGACCTAAAACCTCTTATTGATCTTAGGGTGAGTGAACCCAGCACTTGTTTGCAACTCTACAACATCTTCACCAAACATGGAGGACCTTTCCTGCGACTTTAGGTTTAAACCACAGCAACCATGACACTCCGGATGGCAATGGCTGACATTAGGCTTCGTAGAAGTAGCGTCTTCCGATAGATGTTGGTTTTCCAAATAACGGGATAGAAGCTTCTACAATCGAATATCTTGTAGCTCTGTTAGCAAGCCCTACAGTACGCCTCCTCGCGGCGTCATCTGGAAATTTCTTCGAAAATTGCCAAGTGGAGGCAATAAATGGCGAGCTTCCTGCGCCACAAAATATTGTAAGATTATTGTCGGTTGGTGGCCCAGCGAGCCGCAATAGTAAAAAAATGTATTGGTCCGAAACGCCGCAATATGCCTCGGATACGAGCTGATATTTTGTTGACGACTTTTGGCTATCGACTACGGACATAGGATTCTGAAATGTTAGGACCCCCCTCGACTCACGAGTTGAAGATCCTGAGAGATCTCACGATAAAATGTGGACATCTTGAGGCTGATCGAGATAAGATGATTAGATGCTGGGGAAAACCACTCGCCTACAAAAAGCACCTCCTTACTCTACTCTCGGAAACTAGCCGGAAGGACTCGAGAGTCCGGCGTGGGACAATCGCAAGAAGCAGCCTCACATCTTAGAAACGGCCAGATTTCAGAGTACGGTAAGAAAAATTATCATCAGCAACTGAGGACGAAAAGGACTATTTATACAGTCAACTTGGCACTGCCCACAACTTAACGCCTAATGGGGACATCGTCATAGTAATGGGAAATTCCAACGCTAAGGTAGACAACGACAAAACAGCGCTCAAACACTTGATGGGAGTTCACGGCCTCGGAGACCACAATGAAAATAGGGAAGGGTTTGTAGATCTCTGCAATACCAACCATTTAGTCATTAAAGGCATGAAGGCATGAAGGCATGGGTGGCCGTACCTCAAATGGTAGTGGACTGGCTTCCAGGTTCGGTGATTATATCCCAGCCTCGCCCGAAACACATATCATCCCTTTTTCCAGTTAACGAAAATCAAGTAAGACTAGTAGTTGACTAGAAATCAACATCAAGCCAACTTCCACTAAGAATTTAGTCTCCCTATTAAATGTTGGATGCCACCCATGGGTCTCATCTGACAGGCAACGAACGTCAAACCAAATCGACTATTTTGCGAGTCGATGTTTCACAAATTGCGTAGTAGACGTCCAATGCTGATGTGGAACCGATATCGGAATGTCACTCGACCCTCATCTTATGCTAGCCAATATACGCCTTTATACTGCATCCGTCAACATCAAATGCTCAGACTGGTTTCGCGTAACCAGGTACAATACCGACAGACATCGGGATCATCTAGTGGGCCAACAATTCGCATGATGACATGGATGATCATTGGAATGCTGTGAAAAATGATTTTGTATCTGGGGCAGTTGCCTACATCGGTATAAGATAGAAAAGTCACAGCACATGGTTATCAGCAGATACTTGGAGAGAGATCGATGAGCGTATTTCATTTAAGGCGTCAGCGTCATCAGCAGGAAAGAAAACCGAGTCAATCATGGCAAGTATTCATACATCAAGGCACTGGCATCGAAAGCTGAAGACGCAGCTAGTAGATGCGACAGCAGCACCGTCTTCAGCAACACAAAATAATTTACTGGCAGTCGGAGTTCTAAACAACATTCAGCGAAAAGTTTAGATGGCAGTCTGTTGAAGGAATTTAGGCGACAGCGTCTAGTTCCAAATTCCAACGAGCGTTCCGCATCAACAAATTGCCGAATTCGAACCAGACCTCCCAGCAACACAGAGATAGTAGCAATAGGCATTGCTGGTATCCCTGCCAAGCTTTTTCAAGTGGAGCCAACTACATCGGCAGAGTTATTGTCAAGCTTCCAAAGAAGGGCAATATGATAGAATGAGGGAACTGGAGATGACCAACCATAGCTAAGATAATAGCTAAGTTAGTTCTAGAGCGGATAAGAGAGCATCTAGAATTAACACTCGATGCCGAACAGGTGGGATTTCGGCGGAGATCACATCTACACCTTGCGAATCATAATTGAGTAATGCATCGAGTTCAGGTCTCCGCTACATCTACTGGTCATTGACTTTGAAAAGACTTTCGAAAATTTGGAGGGAGATGCTATGTGGATAGCCTTGCGCCGGAGAAGTATCCCGGTAAAACTTATAGCTATTATTAGGGTAGAAAGTGGTACGTTCTGCACCATGGTAATATGTCAAACGACTCCATAGTGGAGTACGTCAGGGCTGTATACTTTCACCGTTGTTATTTCAGGTACAGTAGTTATCAGCGATGTTCTTCGGGCAGCATTAATTCAAAGAAACGAAAGATTGAGGTGGGCAATGGCATCTTACCTTGTACATAAAATAATGGATCTCCACAAAATGTGCAAGCTGAGGTAAAAAAGTAGAGCTTAATATAAATGAGGGAAAAACAAAGGCCCTGAGCATTTTAAACTCCGACGCTCAACTCAACATTGCCGGAAAATAGGTTGAGAAAGTCGAAAACTTTCTATATTTAGGAAGGATCGCCTGGGTCGACGGTGGCGCCGAACTTGAACCATTCGATTTTGAAGCCAATACACTACAACTTGAGTTTGGGGTTGTTTATTGCTTGAGACCTCTTTATAGTCCCGGCCCTGACAATAACATTTTTTTGTGTATTATATCTGCAGCCTGATGCTGTGAGTGTAGGGCGGATATTTACAGAAGTAGTGCTCTGCAGTGTCGTCATCACTTTCACAGCAAGCGCCGCAGGATGTTCTATCAGTTTTGCACAGCACAATTAAATGCAAAGCAAAAGCAAAGTCGCCCGTCACAACCCAGTAACCGGCTCTAGAGTTTCCCACTGAGGGAGAACAGGAAAGTAGTTAAGATCTTACAGACATCGCGAAGGATTCATTTGGTGTGCCGGCAACCAGGAGAGTTGCTGTTTTTTTTTGTATTATGTAATCAAGGGAAAATTAGAGAGGAAAAAAAGAGAGGTACCGATTTACGTTGGTTTTAAATGTTTGAAAGTTATAATGACTAGGAAATGGCGAGTTGTAAGGCTTAGGAAAAAATCACGATAATTGAGAGTACGTCCGAAAGTGGGCTTGAGAATAAACTGCTGAGCATTCGTAACGAGACGGGTTTTACAATTGAAGGTTTGAATGGGCAGAACGCTACTGGCAATTTTATTGGAGCACTAGTGGTGAAAATAGCAATAGAACAAGGTAAGACAAGAGACATTACGTCGATGTTCAAGAGTGTCAATTGATTGTGTAATATTACCATCATCTATAAGTTTTATCGGTCTTGAATCCTATCTCGCATATGCTCACATGAAACCCAACTGCCAAGGGAAGCCCTAACTGAGAATGTGACCCCATTGTCGCCTGCGGTCCCAACAATACTCAGTGGATTAAGCCTTGCGACCGCTTTCTTTGGAGGCTCACACTCTCGATCTAGCTTACAAATCGTGAGAGGGCTCAGCAAGGCTGTCGCTATAGATGTAGATGCTTCTGGCCTTCCACCGATTCTTCTTTGCCCGTTCTCTAGTACATTGACATCAGAGTTGAATGACATTCGTCTTACGCATGACGTAATTCTATTGAACCCACTTTTCTGGACGAAAAGAGCTTCAATGGCTTTTGCCTTTAGAATTTCGAATTTCCGGTACCCTAAAGATACGAGGGCGGATCAATAAGTCCGTGACTTTTGGATTAAAACAGATTTTTTGATAAAAAAATAATTTTATTTTTCAACGTAGTCTCAGTTGAGCTCTATACACTTTGTCCAACGCTTCTCCAATTTTTTTATCCCTTCCAAAAAAAATGATTTGTCGAGGTCCTCAAAATGACGAGATGACTTCATCATTGGAGTCAAATCTTTTTCCACCAAGCCATTTCTTCAGGTTTGGGAACAGGAAGTAGTCGCTCGGAGCCAAATCTGGAGAATAGGGTGGATGAGGGAGCAATTCATAGCCCAATTCATGGATTTTTGCCATGGCAACTGCACATGTGTGCACCCTTGCATTGTCTTGGTGGAAAAGAACTTTTTTCTTGGCCAAATGAGGTCGTTTTTTTTTCAAATCGTCATTGAATCGGTCCAATAAGTTGGCATAATATTCCCCATTGATTGGTTTTCCCTTTTGAAGGTAGTCAATGTGGATTATCCCGCGTGCATCCCAAAAAACAGTCGCCATAACTTTATTGGCTGACAAACCCACCTTGGCCTTCTTTGGCGCCGATTCACCCTTAGAAACCCACTGTTTTGACTGTTGTTTGTTGTGATGGATCCATATTTCGTCCACGGTTACAAAACAGCGCAAAAACTCCTCCATATTGCGATTAAACAACGCCAAACCTTCCTGTAAAGTTGTTACACGATTGCGTTTGTGGTCGACTGTGAGCAAACGCGGCACCCATCTTGCGGAAAGCTTTCTCATGCCCAAGTGATCATTCAAAATTGAAACCACTGAGCCATGCGAGATCCCTACGGCTTCCACAATCTCTCGCACTTTCAATCTTTGGTCGGCCAACACCATATCGTGAATTTTTTCGATTGTTTCGGGTGTAGAGACCTCAACTGGGCGTCCAGGAGGTTCGGCATCTTCAGTGCTTGTACGGCCACAACAAAATTCAGTAAACCACTTTTTTACCATTGAAATCGATGGTGCAGTATTTATCAAGCTTAGCCTTGGTCTCGGTAATGGTTTTTTTTCGCAAGAAATAATGCTTAATAAGCACACGAAATTCACTTTTTTCCATTTTCTCCTCAAATTAGTGAGTAGTCTGATAAAAATAGCTGTCAAACACAAACTAACTGACGCAGCAAGTTTAAATTTTGACAGGAGTCAACTGACAAATGCTTGTTGACAGGAGCAGTGTTGCTGTTTCAGTAAAGAGGTCAGAAATTCAAAAATGCACAGAATTATTGACCCGCCCTCGTACTTTTATTTTCCAAATATCACTTTACAGCTAAACCTCTCCGAAAGGCATTCCATATTAGCGCCTCCCACAGCGACTGTTTGCTTATGTCAAAAATAAGTTTCATGCAAATTAAGTTGAAATTCTTTTTGGCACGCATCTCAAGCGAAACAAGTGTTGTACAAATATATGTACCAGCTGATGGGATTACTCACCTTGATTTTGCTAATAACTCCTCCAACAGCAATACCAACAACAGAAACATAACAAAAAAATCCAAGTTGGGGGTGCTAAATTCCTGACCACTTGTCTATTTATTTTCACTGGAAACTTCAATCTGTTGTCCATAATAGCGTCATTGTGTCATGTCCATATAAAAATTCACATCTAATTAACGAACGGATTGGTGATAATGTGGTTTCAATAAACTATCTGTTAATTTAGGAGGTGGGAAAATTTGATTAAGCTAAAAAAAAAAATCAGATTGACATTGCAAATGGCTTTGCCATTAGATGTACTTAGTTCGAGGATCGCCCGATGACAAAGGGGACGATTTAGAAGGTCTTTTCGTCAGAGTAGATACATTGGTTTGTGTTCTTTCTTTAAATTTAAATATAACGAATTTAGTTTCAATATAAAAAACTAATGTGGTTTGGATTCGAACTGAAATAAAAGGCAGAGATTGTTCAATTCAATATTATCGAGAGTACTTACAGTGATACTTTTTTGAACAAGGTGAGGCGGTGAATTTCATTTAAAAAAATATTAGTAAACGCTTCAGTGGTGAAGTGCCTACAGCATCAGCACGTAGTACATACAGCCTGATACAAGACTTGTGACTTGTGACCTGGGACCATTTTTCATTTTTGCGACTTAATTCAGAGAAGTCTTTTCCATTCTTGAACTCGCTTGGAAGTGGTAGGAGTTTACTAAGATCTTAAGTTCGGCTTTTGCTACAAACGCAGCTACTTCGCTCACTGCACTGTTTCTCCACAATATACACCCTGAATGACTCGAACTGCAATCAATTTTGACACAGATAATTTTATTATTTACAAGCCTTTTAAACGATTTGCGTCTCAGTTCTGTTGAAAAATTTTTATCCGCGATGGAATTCAAACGTGATAGTGTGATTGCTTTATATTTGGCTGGAAAACCACAAGTAGCTATCGTTGAAGCCCTCCAGCACCTCAACGTGAATAAATCATTGTGTCTGGAACCATAGCTCGTCACCGTGATACTGGCAGCGTTGCAAAACTCCAACAGTAACATCGGCACAAAAGGTTCGGAAAGTGAAGGCTCGAATTGAGCGAAATCCGCGTCGAAGTGGAAGAAAAATGACTCGTGAGCTCAACATATCGTTGGAACGGATGCAACACATACTGAAAAATGAGCTTGGGCTCAAGCCATTGAAGTTCCAAAAAGCACACGATCTTACACCGCAACAGAAAAAAGTTAAAGTCGAAAGAGCGAAGGAGTTGCTACGCTTGCACGAAAGTGGTTTTTTGGTTTGGTTTTTTCCGATGAGCCGCCATTTGTTATCGAGCAATATGTCAACAAACAAAATGACTGAGTTTACTTGCCAGAGAGGTCCTTCGAAAATTTACACCTTCGGACGGCCACCAGACAACAGGCAGCACCGATGGTGATTATTTGGGCCGCCATAACCGCCGATGGTCGCTCTCCGCTCGTATTTTTGGACCGTGGCGTCAAAATTAATGCGATCGTATACCGTGAAACTGTCTTAGAGGCAGTATTGAAGCCCTGGGCAAACAATCATTTCGATCGGAGACCCTGGACATTTCAACAAGACTCGGCACCGTCTCACAAAGCGCGCGTCAACCAAGATTGGTTAAAAAACAATGTTCCACACTTCATTTCTTCGACACAATGGATTGCAAATTGCAAATTCTCCGGATGCAAATCCGTTGGATTTCTCTGTCTGGGGTATTTTGAAGGCGAAGGTTAGCATTAAAAAATACCAAAGTTTGGACCACCTCAAACAAGTACTTCGCCGGGAATGGGCCAAAATACCGCAGAGCCACTTGCGTGCAGCGTGCGATGCTTTCTTCGGCTGTCTCAAGGCCATTATTCGCGCCAAAGGTGGACATATTGAGAACTACTGATACAATTTGAAAATTGATGTATTTTCCAACATTTTTTGCTTTGGCACAATAAAATTCATCAAAAAATAAAAAAATTATAGCATTTCAAAAAGTTATAGTTCGAGTAAGTCACCCTGTAGTTCCTTGCTATTTGTTTTGCGTATTTCTCTGCTTAGAAAGCAAGAGCGTCGAATTTTAGATCGGCTTTGAAACCATCGGCGAAGACCCATGAGCAGCGTCACCACAACCGATGTCTAGTTGAGCTACATCGGGTTGTATTATTCACCCCACTTGCAGTTTGGGGGATGGGTGTTGGTTATAAGCTACTTGTGATCTGGTTGCCCTGGGTATGAAGTTCGAGCATGAGGCTGAGAATATCTGCTTTCGGCTAAGTATATTTGACATCCAATTTTCTGATGGAATATTGGTCCTTTTTGAGGACCTTGCCCAGCTTGTATTCATTCAAATAAGTCTTAAGTGAGTTGTTTAGAAATTTTCGTGTTCCTTCACGTAGTCGCTGCCTTCATGTAACGAACGATCTGGAGGTGTCTTTCCTGCAGATGAGGGTACCGTTCTGGTTCTCTACCATTTGCTTCATTCTGAGTTTAGACGGAGAATTGACGGACTTGCCGAACTCTCTAAGGCGTTTTCACTTGATTTTCATTGATTCCTCCTCTTCAACAGGGTCGAGATCTCACATTCGATCCTGAGTTCGATGTATCTCAGTTCGACAGCCAGTATACTCCTTAGAGTTAGGGCAGCATGAATCGATTATTCACTTGATTAAGGCTATGAGTCAACTGACAACCCAGTCAGACGATAATATGAATTCTATGAGGTGATTGATTCTCACGTTGCATTTGCAACTGATCCAAAAAATGTTCTGAGCATTAGTATCCAGTTGCAACTGCCTCAAATCTCAGTATCAGCATCGAATCATAGGGAAAATAAGCGGACACCACGATGAAACTGTGCCATTCTCCGCTCGTTTTATGTTTGTACCAACTAAGTGTAAGTCCCCGGTCTATCTGATCATTTGTCATATAGTGGTGCGAAAGTTCTTAGTCATCTGAAGCTGGACGTTTTGTATTTAAAACGGAAAACATGGCGATGCAGTAGCAGACTTCAAATGTTGAAGTTCAATCTGAGTAAATATTTTAGATAAGAGCTGCTGGGATAGTCGTTTTTGTCTGCACTCATCTTAAAATGAACTGGTCTTAATGATGATGATAGAATTTTTGTCGAGCGAAGAGCCATCACTGCTTTCACGATTCTTGCTCTGCATATGATAATTGATTTCCCACTTTGCAGTGTCCAGATTTCTACAGGTCAGGTACCAAGTCAACACGCTACCGTTTCCTTAGCTCGACAGCAAAACCTACCAAAAATTCCCTAAGTGTGACATTAAAGTCATTTAAGCTGATATAAACGGCAAAAAAGGAGGACATCCTTGCTTGTACAATCGGAAAGCATAGTTCACACAGCACCACGTCTGGAAAAGGAATTGAACTCATTGACTTTGCTGTAGCTTTACTCACTTCAATATTCGTAGGGGGATATAGAGGTAGTACTCCGTTATATAGAATTCTAAACATTCTGAAATAAATAAGACCCTACAACAACGGAAAAATATTGTCATCCCTTAAATGTTTTTGACGACATGTGCATACCGACCAGATAACATGGTGTAGACGAATTATTAGTGGTGAATAAGAACCTGATTGCGGATGCTCACTGTGACCAAAATGTGATGACGGGGGCACACAGAGGTTACCCCCAAGGCCGCGTGCTGTGGCCACTACTATGATAACGTGCACCACTTCGACTGCCTGCTTACCACTCTCTATAGTTCTGACCACGATGCTCATTTATGGACAAATGATGTGGCTATATTGTCTGTTGGATCATGCCTAATGACTATTTGTCAGGGTAACAAGCTTCTTTGGACTAAATGTATCGGGATACGACGAAAGTACTCCACTGCTGCTTTTACCAGAATCCAGGGAACGGTTTATTCGGCTGCATGGGGGCTTTTCCTAGCACGTCTGGCTTTGCTTTAGCTGCACTCATGAATCACTCACCCATTGATATTCGTGTCATAAACTGCACTCTCAAAGCCATCTTTCTTGTGAAGAGGAGTGGTCTTTGGTACAACGCGCACAGTTTTGATGACCTTGCGAGCGGACTGCCTTTTGACATACTGTCTAGTGCACGGACACTAGAACTCCTATTGCAAAAGTGCAAAATTGACATTCCTTGTGCCCAGGAATGGCTTTGGCGAAAAACCGAGCTAGAAAAGGGATGTAATTGACTTTTCACAAATTGCCCCAAAACCGATCTATGATGCGGCGTAGCACGATAATATAAGACTCCACACCTCGTTAAGAAAATTTGCATCTGTCGTCCAAGCGGAGATATGCACAATGTACAATCCACTATAACATATTGTGAAGAATCGGTGGAGAAGGTGATGCATCCGCATTTGTAGTAACAGCCAAGCCTCGCTTCGAGCCTTGCTGAACCATTATACGTCGTCCGAGAATGCAAGACGCAGTCTTGAGGCAGTGTCTTGTCTTGGTCCCAGGTAACAATGGGATTACAGGGATTGAAATCGCCGATGGTCTAACCTGCCTGTTGTTAAGACTGCCTGCGTCCTCGGATAAGATTTCGATTGCCAATTGGGTTTCATACTGCAGATGGCATGACTCTCCTGGTTCCCAGCAGACCAAACGAATGCCTTCCGCCGTCTCTAAGTCTAAGAGGTCAGCGGCCTTCCTGCTGTTCCTCAGTAGGATAGACTGTGTGGTGCTTACTGGCATGACGGGACACTAGACTTTTGCTAAGCACTGGCTGGGTATAAGTGCTGTCAGTTATCATTGAAGCACTTATTCGTGTTTGCACGAAGGACTGAGGAATTTCAATGAAACGAACATATAAGTACAATGGACTAGTTCTTTGTCTTAGAAATATCAGTGGCATTTTCGTCGAAAAACTGTCAAAGAAATGCGACCCAAATAGAGACCTGTAGAGACAAGAGACAGTCGGGGATGAGGATAAGGAAAAAACACTTGTGAAGACCCTTAAACGTTGACGATGCACCCGACTGCACCCGAATCACTTAACTTTGGCGATGAAACCCAAGATTTACGTGCCCCTGATAAAAATCAAGAAAAGATAGCAATATCAAGGCTACAGAGTTGTTCAAGGCATAGAGAGATGACTTAGCAGAGGGCACACAAAAAATTATTTTCAAGATTTAATCGGAGAAAATTATGCCTGCCGAATGGAACCTCAGCCTCGTTTGCCCAATTTACAAAGAAGGAAATTCTCTAAACTTAGGTACAAGTTGTCTATCGTATAGTGTAGTGGCGTTCGCCTCAGGCATCAATCCTCAGCGGAGTTTTAGGCCCAAACATTCACACTATGGCAGGTCATAGAGAAAACTAAAGAACTCCAGGCCTATAGACACTGTCTCTTTATCCATTTCTATAGAGACGAATTATAAAGTGCCATGTTTAGTTTTTGTATTGCTGTTGAGCTCGTCAAGTTGTGCAGAAGCCAATAACAATTTTACCAAGGACAAGAAAAGAGCTTATACAAGTTGATCTGCTGTTATTTGGCAAAACTCGCAACACTTTAATATGTATATTAAGCTGTGGTTGAGAAAGAGACTTTAAAGCAAGTATCTGTCGCGATTTATTTTGCAAAAACTGAAACTGACTTATATTCCTCTGAAATCTCTACAAAGCTTGCCCTTTCATCTTTGATTTCAACGAAGCAAATCTTCCGGCAAAATTGCACTTTCCAAGAAATCCTCGCTAGGTGACTGTAATTGATCTCTCGGCTAATCAGGTTAATGATGATCGGTTTTTGAAGAAATGCTCAAGTTCCTATTAAGTTTATTGACTACGCTAAATCCCATTTGTCAGAGTCTGGAACCTTTACAAATTCACACTTAGACACAAAACAGGACCCGTCTTGCTCAATCAAAAGCCAGCCTTCTATATAATACTCACCACCTCCAAATCTCAGTGATGACTTAGGTAAGACAATAAATTTTTAAACACCATCCGAACCAGCAAACAGTTAAACAGTCCATAGTACTCCGAACCAAAAAAAAAAAAAACAAAGGCTCTGCTAAAATAGTCAATTGCGTTTATGAATAAAAATTCGTGCACTTCGTCACCCCAGGCCCAAAACAAAGAGCCAGTCTAATCTATCAAAGGAACAACAACGCATTTATTAGTAAGATACCCTGTAACAAAGAAAACTCTAAAAGTATCTGTACCCGTATATGTAGCAAACGATCCATATCTTAACAAAAAACGAAAAAAAAAAAAACAAAAAACCTAATTATTCGCACAATGGTATCGACCTACTTGTACTATACTTTGTTAGCTGCTGGGGAAATATCAATTTCACCACTATGAACTATAAGTACTATAGTAGAGTAGATACTACGTACCTATACATCCATATGAGCTCACAATAGCACTGCTAGTAATCTCAAAGTACAGGTGTGATTAACAAATTCCTTTCCCACACGTCCTACATCGCCACCTCCTTCAACCCACGGATGAGTAAGTAACTCTGATGCAAATTGTGAATTATGCTGCCCCGTTTACAAGGTATCCAGCCATACCAGCATCTATGGTATGATACGAACCTAAACACGACTACTCGTAGTTAGATCGGCTGGTATCGTATCTAATATCTGTAGCCAGAATCGATGTGAACGAGCATAACGAAACCGATTTGCATTGTAATTGAACGTTAATTGCTGCTGATCGCAGCGGATCGGAGCGATCGCGCGGTTTGATTTATTCACACCCTCCTCCCAAGTCGAGCGCGCGCTCTCAGGTATGACTAAGTACTCCCATCGTTGCAGACATTTATATAAGTTCATGAACGAAGTTTTAGTTTTAGTTTTAAATGCATTTTATTTTCTAAATCATTAGTTCATGAACGAACTGAAACAATGAATTGTTAATAATTTTTTGCAGAAAAAAAAAAACAAAAAAAAAAACATTACCCTCCCACTCCGCCCCCTCTATTTATCCAAGAATTATTATTAATTAATTGACTGGCGATCGACGTCACGTCACTATCGCCAGCAACGTCATTGCACGAGTGCCTTATTTCTGTGAGAAGATGGAAGAGAGAAAATAACTGAGCAAAGGTGTGCGCAATTAATGTTTGCACATTGTATCGAGATACAAAACAAGATAATCGAATAAGGTACACATAACACAACACACAGTTTGGACTAGTTTGAACAAGAGAACACTCCCTTACTCTCAGATAAAATTGAAGAGAGCGCATACTGTTGAATAACAGAGCTGTTAACTATTTATGGTTGTATACACTTGAATGGGGTTTTTCTACCAAGTGGCATAGATAAATTGTGACGGCGCTATGTCTGCCTTTGCCAGTTTCATGGTGAAATGTTTTATTTTTTTATTTTCTCTTAAAATCGACAAGAGCATGGGAATTGGTTTCTCTTTCGTTATAGCTGAGAGAAAACTATCATGCGATATATGATGTATCATATAATTTGTTGCTAGGGGTTGCGATTATTGCTATGGCACATTGTTCGTGATGACTAGTAGCTGCAATAAAAAAATGTGTACTTCAGGAAATGAGGAAAAATATTTTGGCATTGAGTTGGCGAAGAGTTTAATTATTTCATTTGCATGCACTCGATTTCGCAGAACATTTGCGGAGTCATTCAGCACTTTAGTTAATGAAAGTACTTTGAAACGGACAATTGAAGATACTCCTGATGAAATTTTGTGCATGGAAATGGAAACCACATAGAGTCATTTTAGATACAAGCAAGATACGAGTAATCTAGCTCGCAAAGTGAAAGTTATCCTTGTTAGTCTTACCCGGAATAACGTGTGGCGCTGCCACTGTTCCGATTTGAGTTCTGTTTTTTTTTTAAGTTGGTAAATCTGTCGTTGACATTCCCTCTAAATCTTAGCATTATAGCTTGACATTTGCAAAAGTTACGTAGCCCAGAGTACGTCTATCTTTGTGTGTGTTGGCGATTCTTTACAATTTCAGAAATGGATTTCAATTTGCAACAACGAACTTGTACGAGTATTAAATTTTACGTAAAAAGCGGATTTAATGGTGCGCGAACGTTGGAAATGTTGGAAAAGTGTTTCGGCAACGATCCTCTAAAGAAAACGGTCGTTTACCAGTGCCACGAGCGGTTCAAAAGTGGTCGTGAGTCAATTGAAGACATCGAAAACCGACGAAAACATTGAGCTGTTGGTCAATAACCGCTAATTAGCCATCAGAGAGATAGCGGAGGACTTGAACATTGCTTATGGATCGGTCCAAGATATTTTGGTAAATGATTTGGGTTTGCGTCATGTAGCAGCAAAGTTAGTGCCAAAAGACCTCAATTTCATGCAAAAAAGAAACCGACCGTGTTGACGTCACAAAAGAGTTGATTTGCGAGTCTGAATCCGATCCCACATTCATCAAAAGGATCATTCATGAGACGAGACGTGGGTTTATGAGTACGACACGCAATCCAGAAGTCAGGCAACTGAATGGCGTTCACCAAATGAGCCGAGACCAAAAAAACCAAGTCGTTTTCAGTCAGAAAAGAAGGCAGTGCTCACGGTTTTCATGGATTACAACGGTGTACTGCATCAAAATTTTTGCCAGAAGGCCAGACAGTAAACAAAGAGTAGGAGTATTATTTGGGCGTTATGAGACGTTTGCGTGAAGCAATTCGCCGAAACAGACCAGAATTGTGGCAGAAAACTCATGGATTTTGCACCATGTTAACGCACCGTCGCGTCGCACAGTGCCATCATTATTCGTAATTTTTTGACGATTTTTTGACAGCCACCGAATTCACCTGATTTGGCTCCCTGTGACTTCTTTCTGTTCAATCGAGTTAAAAAACCACTACGAAGAACGCGTTTCAGCAGCCGAGAGGAAGTATGTTTCGAGGATTGGATCAAGCGCTGGCATAAGTGTGTTGGAGTCGATGGGGATTACTTTGAAGGGGACAATATAGATTTAGATGAATAAGCTTGTATTTCTAATTTTCTGAATAAATTCCGGGAACTTTTGCAAAAAAGCCATTTGGAATAAATGCGGCTTTCAACCTCGGATAAACCACTGGCTGTACATCTCGGTCATGAGACCGATAATTACTTACGGGGTGGTAGTCTGGTGGACGGCCTTACAAAGTGCGGTTAACTGCATTAAACTAAGCAGAGCCCAGAGAACAGCATGTCTATGCATAATCGAAGCATTGCGGTCTACACCCTCTGCGGCTTTAAACATTCTGTTTCATTTGACACCCCTCGATATTTTCAGCAGGCAAATAGCTGGGACTGCAGTGGATAAATAATCCATTTGGCCACGCCGGTATTCTTAATACATTAGGAATCCTCACAGAGAACATCGATTACACCACACCTGAATTTTGGTTTGACAAAAACTTCCTTGTAAACTTCCCCTCTAGATCCTTCTGGGAGGAAGATGCTTCCATGGAGGACAAGTCAATCCATCTCTACACAGATGGATCTAAAACCGATAGTGGAATTGGTGGCGGTGTTTTATCAGATACGCTAAATCTTCCTTTCTCTTTCCATCTTACAAATCACTGCAGGGTGTTCCAGGCGGAAATTTTGGCGATTAAAGAAGCTCTGTCCTGGCTGAAGAAAAACATGATATCTGCAAAGGATATCCGCATCTTTTCGGATAGTAAGGCCGCTATCAAATCCCTGGAGTTGGTCTCACTAAATTCTAAATCCCCCCTTGAATGCCGATCCTCCCTTACGGAGATGGCAGAGCAGTTCAACCTTCACCTCTGTTGGATGCCGGGCCACAAAAACATTCCAGGGAATTATGAACTCGCCAAAATTGACACTGAAAAAAGTGTCATAGGTATACTAATCGCTGCGTGTAAACTAATATTAAAGCTGGATGCCAATAAAAGAACAGACCTTAGGTGGACTGTTGGACCAACATGTCTAGCGACCAAACGGATATGGCCAAAACTGGATCTGAATCGCTCTAAGTGTCCGATCCTTCTAAATAAGGAACATCTCAGCTCCATCATAGGTGTCATCACTGGACACTGCCTCATAGACAAGCACGCAAGAAGGCTTGGCGCCTTTACAAACGATTTCTGCAGAAGCTGCATGGACGAGGAAGAGGAGGAGACAATCCTCCACCTACTCTGTACATGTCCAGCTCTCCCCCAGATAAGAAAACTGCACTTAGGAGCTTTCTTCTACAACGACCTAAGCGATCTAAAAGAATATAGACGTAAACAATCTCCTACGCTTCATCATAAGCTCAAACTGGTTCCATCAGTAAGAGGATCATAGATCCACGTGGCATCACAATGGGCCTACAGACCTAAGTGGGTTGGTATTTCCAACAGCCACCTACCTAGGTGCTTGTCTACAGAAGATCGTTCAAAATGAATGGTCATTTTGAGTCTTTATAACTCATTTGTTATTAATTTTGAAAAGAAAGGTTCAGGTACAAAACGACTTTGAGAAATTTAAGGAATTGATGCACAACATTTTAAATAAATTTTTTAAAACTTTTTTTAAAAAAGCAGATGTAGAAAGATTTGTCAAGTTTATCGGAATGTCGTTGAAAATTTCTGGAACAGTTACAGCATCTTGGTACCAGAAATTTGCCCTGTTGTCGTCTTCGTGTGTTGACTACTTGTTGAGTTAGTAGCTTATATTGTATGTGTAGTCGTTTTTGAGGGCTGACAATATCTCCATCTTATGCAGTTGGGTAATTCTGAGGAACTGTCTAATGTTATCGCCATGATGTCGTCCTGCTCTTTTTAGCCCTTCCAACTGGGGAGCGTTACCTCAGACCAGTATCCCATACTTCAGATGTGATTCCATCAAGCTGTAGTAGCATTGTCGAAGAACGTCCGCTTGACACCGATAGCTTAAGTGGAAGAGAGCAAAGGCAGCTTGCCCTAGTTTTTTGTTAGTGATTCTACATGATAGCTCCATCTAAAAGTGTAGTCCACAATTATACCCAGATATTTGCACGTTGAGACATTTTCTAAAATTGTTGAGCATACGTCCCCGGTTTCCAATAACAAATGCGACTTTGTGTAAACGTTCTGAACATTTATAATGAGGCCATTATCGTGACACCATGATGTGATTACATTAAACTCCTTCTGCATTAATTTTTCAGCCGTTTCTACATTTTTGTGGCTGACCACTATCGCCGTATCATCCGCGCAAGCAGAAACTGTAATTTCTTTAATTTTGGTGGGGCTAATGCCCCCATTTATTTGGCTTAATTCAAGCTTAAAAAACTAGGACTTAAAAACTAAAATACAAAATATTTAATTGGGGTTTAAAAGCTAGGGATGGTGAAGGAGATCGAATTTGAGGGTAAATGTGCTGCGATTAAAATTGAAAACGGAATGGTTGGAGTTTACCTTACGCAGCATACGGGATATTGATTCGTTAGAGCCATATGTGGTGCGGTGGATTGGTAGATAACAGAGACGGGGGCAACGTAGATTTCGAGGGTTAGTGTTAAAGAAAATATAGTTGTAGAGAGACATGCAATCGACGAAACCTAAGTGGAGTCGGTGAATGAAAAGAATGTCTGCTGCGTCCTTTCATTCATCAAGGGTATTCAGGTTACTGAGTTTGAGACGGTCTCGTTCCAAGGTAGACTTCGAAGAGCAAATCGAAGAAAACTACGCTGGATACTCTCAATTCGGGTTACATGAACTCGTTGAAAGGGACACCACGCTTGGCTAGCATACTAGGGAAGGGGGCGACCGTAAGTGATGTATAGTGATCTGGTCACGTACGGGTTGCAGAATTCTTTGGAACATATTTTAACGAAGTCAAGTGAAGAGTTTGCTTTAGAAATTATTTTTTATTTTTTTATTTTATTAATTCATTATTTTCTTAACAATTATACAGTTTGCCTTAAGTTTAGTTACAAAACGTTTTTTTATTTTTATTTAAGAAAATAGCTAGTGACATTTGCATTTTGCAATTATAGCAATAAATAGGGTTAAATGCCACTTCAAGAAGAAATAACTTTAATAACTTTAATTATTGTGGGGTGGCAATATTTTAGATTAGGATAAATTAAAAGTTTTTATAAAAAATTCCGGAAACTATAAATGAAAAAAAAAATAAGAGAGAAGATAACAATTACACAGGGTAAGTGAACAAAACTTCAATCTCGTTGTGATCGAAACCAAAATGCCATGCTTTGATTTTATTTGAGAATTTACTAGAAGTTGATATGACTCTTATATCGGCTGGAAGACGGTTAAAAAGTTTATAAGATACAACTGGGTAGGAGTTTCTATAGTGCGTTGTGCGGTAGGCTGCTACTTGCACAATATGACAGTAAGTTCGACGTAAGTTGCGTGCATCAGATATAGGACTCTCTAAATTACCACCTCTCATAACAAAGTTCTTAGAGACTCTAAAATGAAACAAGTGCCTTATTGCGAGTATTTTCAAGGACCTAAATAATACCATAAAATGCGTAAGGCGCATTTCTGCAAAGCTAGAAGAAGCTTTAGATTGGTAGTGTAAGCACCTCCCCAACAACTAATTCCATATTGCAGTTTCGAGTGGAAAATTCCGTGATAAACAGTTTTAAGAAACCTGTTGGAACAAAACTGTCGAAGACGATAAAAACATCGAATAGAAGAACGCAAGTATCGTTTCAAGTCTAAAATATGCTCAGCCCAACTCATGTTTTGGTCGATTGTTGTGCCAAGGTACTTGAAGTTCCTAACAACTTCAACCTGAAAACACTTCGAGCTGCATAAGGAATTTGCATGGAAATTAGGTTCGGATGGCTCAGTGGTACAAGCACAAGTAACAAGGGTAAAGCACGGGCAATCGCAGAAATGGAATTTGATGTCAATTTCTGCTGGCACAAGCGAACCTAAGCTAAAAAAAAACATTAGTTTGGTTTTGCTACTTACCACTAGCCTGTGAGCAGCAAACCATACCCTTAGCAAATGGATATCATTACTTACATCTGCTATTAAATTAAGAGGGCTCGTTGAACTATAAGCGATGCTAAGGTTATCAGCACACGCTGCAACTTTGCCTGCCAAAGGTAGAGAAAAGAGGGAGTTAATAAATATCAGAAACAAAATAGGACCCAAAACAGACCCTTGAGGTACGCCCTACGTTAATCACCTCATAATCACCAAGGATGTCTCCTATTCTAACCCTTTGTTTGCGGTCCTTCAAATATGTCGCTAACCAATTATGGAGAAATCCACGAAATCCTGCTCCATACAGCTTGTCCAAAAGAATGTCAATGCAAACCATGTCAAACTCTTTGGTAATATCGACAAAGAGGCCGGCCCAAAACTTTTTACCATCCAAGGCTTTGTTTGTAAAATTGCAGAAATAAGGCATCTTCCGTGGAGCGTCCTTCCCTAAACCCAAACTGCACCGGACTGAGAAATTGAGTTCTTTGTAAATGCGCGCACATACGCCTTTTGACAGCTTTTTCAAAAATTTTCGAAATTGAAGACAGCAAGGGAATCGGCCTGTAATTGTTTTTATCTTTTCGACTACCCTTTTTAAAAAGTGGTAATACATCAGCCGATTTCAGATAGTCAGGAAAAACACCACTAAAAATACTCCTATTAAACAGATATGCTAATATGTCCACTAAGTTAGGCGCAATATTCTTGAGTACGACTTTACAAATACCATCGTTCCCACACGACCTGGAGTTTTTGAGTGAGTAGATGATTCTCAAAGTTTCTAACCCAGTAATTTCTTCAAAAACGAAACTATTCATGTCAGGCGTTCTTTCCACTAACTGAGACCAAACACAGGAGCTGCAAATTGTGTTAAAGTTAGATTGAGAGAACATAGAACTAACTGAAGCAAAATATTTATTGAACTCATTGGCAACTTCTACGGGTTTCACTATTTCAACACCTTCACTACACAGCACAATATTTTTAAGATTGCATGAAGTATTGGTGTTGATTATACTATTAACAACTCTCCATTCCTTCTTTGGGTTGCTTTGTGCATCGTGAAACTTGGAGCAGTAGTAGTTATAGCTACAGTTTAAAATTTCCTTGCTTATGTTTTTGCTCATTTTCTTAACCCGTTTTCTCAGATTAGAATTAAGTGGATGTGTAATACACAGTTTACGCAATTTGTTTTTTAGTTTAATTCTTTTCAAAAGGGAAGTGTTTACCCACGGCTTCAATCTGGTTTGAGCTCTATGTTTGACAAAAGTTTGTGTAGAAGAACTGATATAGTTTTGGAGAATGATCCAAAATACTTCATAAGCTTCAGAAGTGTTGTCTTGGGCATAGACTTCTTGCCAATTTTCAAAACGGAGCTGAACGTTAAGTAGGTCGTACCTTGGTAATAGCCTGTGACGAGAAGTTCTCAGAGCGTTGGATTCCGCTTATACTTTTAAACAAAATACCCGTCATGCAATGGTCAGTCATTTGCAAGTCGAAATTAACACCGAAACAATTGCTTATCGAAATTTTTGCGAAAAGACCAAAAACATGATCAATGTATTTACTCGAAGTTGGCCTAGTTATTTCATTGATAAAGGAGGAGAAACCATGCTCAGCAGTCAGGTTAAGAAGACAATCAGACGCACTGTTGGTAGAAAGAATGTCAATGTTGAAATCATCCAGAATGACCATATTCGAAAGTTTTTCATTAATTAGAAAATTTGAAAAATTGTCTACATTATCTCATCAATATGCGAGCAGAAATTAAGTTCGCTGTGGCATAATATTCCAAGGTCGCGGATAGTCTGAACAAGGGCTATACTCGTAGGTTGGCCGTGGAGAACGTAAGTTCGGGGAGTAGACTTGTTGCACTTACGTGAAAAGGTAATCGCTTGACATTTGGTGACATTGAGTTGTAAGCAGTTCTTGATGCACCAGGTTGAAAACCTATTTAGATCTATTTGAAGGAGGCTAGAGTCGTGTTATGAGGAGATGGGCTTAAAAAATTTGGTATCGTCAGCATAGAGAGAAAGTGCTGAGTGGTGAATGACCCTTTCAATATCGTTAATGGTTGGGATGAAGAGATTTGGACCTAGGTTACTACCTTGAGGAACACCTGAAGTGGCCAAGAAAGGGGCCGATAGGACAGACGTGAAATGAACACTATAAAAACGATTGTCCAGGTAAGAAGATAGCCATTTAAGCAAAATGGGTTCAAAGTCCAAGACGCACAATTTGAACAGGATTAGATTATGAGATATGTTGTCGAAAGCCTTACTGAAATCAGTTGTTATAACGTCAACTCCCTTACCCCTTTCTAAGGCTGAGAGAACAGAAGATACGAATTCGACGAGGTTAGTGGTAGTTGATCTACCTTTCAGAAAGCCGTGTTGATTAGGGGAAATAAGAGATTTGCACTGGAAGCTTAAGACTTCGTACAAAATGCTTTCGAGGAGTTTGGGTATATGTGCGAGTTTAGCTATTGTAATGATATACAAATATTGATAAGTATCGATGTATGATGTATGTACATTTCTGTCATACCAATCTCTCACTCTCTTGAGATCAGTTGTAAGTTGTCAAGCAGTTGTTAATAAACACTCATTAAAATCAGTTCGTTTGCTTACTTATGGTGCAGTCGAATCGTACTAAAAAATAAAAATAACATAATAGTTAATCTAAAAACGCGTGAAGAAATATGCTTGTTGCATGGGTAGAGCTAAAGCTAAACCAAAAGTAAAGTGACCGTGTGGACGTCCTCCAAAAAACGTGCATTTTGTGTATATCCCTATGAACATGGATTTTATAAAAAAAATCAAGAAATTTACCAGATAATTGGCAAATTTTCTACAGAAACTTTACAGTATTTTCAACGGCAGTTGAAATTGAAAAAAAGACCGATGCTGTTCAAGTCGTAATATTCTTAAATGCCGCTGGTGAGGAAGCCATGGAAATCTTTCAAAATGTGTTGAAACTTGATGACGAGAAACGAGAAAAATTACAACCCGTGGTGGACGCATTTATCTTTCACACGAGGAACCAAGGTCACAATGAACCGATCGACATCTTTTTGATGGATATCAAGAAATTAGTTCGGAAGTGTGAATTTAACGATGCCGACAGAATGGTGAGGGACAGGATAGTTCTTGGAGTCAGTTATAAGAACCTGCAGAAGCGTCTTCTTCAAACAGAAGATCTTACGCTTCCGAAGTCAGTTGAAATGGCCCAATCTGCAGAAGCAACAGTAAAGCAAATGGAATTGAAGCAGCCCCGATAGACACAGTGAAGCATGAAATCAGACCTCGACAAAATGATAAGAATAAATTTAGTTTAAATAATAAGCAAAATGACAATAATGATTTTTATAATTCTCGATCAGCAAATGTTAAATCGGATAGCCAAATTGATTGTATGAGGTGTGGGAGGACGCATGGGAGATTTCCTTGCCCGATGCACGAGGTGTAACGGACTCAACCACTTTGCAATTGTACATATGTAAAATTAAACCGATTAGTTAAATTAATATTGATAGCAATGAGGTAAGCGAAGATGTCTTCATTGATACTACATATTTCAAAGCAACAAAAAGCTATTACTCCGTGGCTAGAATCAATTAAAATCACAAACAAAAATGTAACTTTTAAGCTAGACACGGGAGCGATAATGTATATTTTACCAGCTAAATATATAAAAGACTTAAAAGGTCCAATTATTTCTCGAAATTTCTCCAAACTTTCAACTTACATACATACAATGGAACTGAAATCAAAACGATAGGTACAGTTGAGGTGGGTAATAAAACAGTCCTAATAGAATTTTTTGTATTAGATGACGACAGAATTCCGCTTTTGGGATTAGAAAGTTGCATTAATTTAGAATTTATCAAAATAGTTAATGAAGTAAAAAAAAAGTGAACTAGGAAATCTTAATTGGAAATGTGAGTTGTTAAAAAGGTGGAAAGGTGTTCACTGGTTTCAGCTGTTGCTACGAAAATTTCCATATTGAAGTTAAGAAAAATACAGCGCCTGTAGCTAAGCCAGCGAGGCGTGTACCTTTGTCGTTAAAAGGTCCACTGAAAAATGTACTAGAAAGATTGTACCAAATGGGTATAATCAAACGCTTTGAAGGCTCGAGTGAATGGGTTTCTAATATAGTTATTGTAGAATAATCTCAAAATATGTCTTGATCCAAAATATTTAAATATGGTATGTCTATTAAAGACCATTTCCACGAGATACCCTCGTTTGAACAAATTAAAACACAATTTGCAAATAAAAAGGTTTTCTCTGTTTTTGATATTAAAGATGGATTTTTTCATATTGTGTTGGATGAAGATTCGAAAAATTTATGTACATTTAGCACCCCTCTTGGTATACCACCTTGATCAAAAAGTTCCCGGGGAACACCACCGGGAGGCGCTCCCGTTGTTCCGATTTGAGTTCTGTTTTTTTTTTTTTGTTAAGTTGGTAAATCTGTTGTTGACATTCCCTCTAAATCTTAGCATTATAGCTTGACATTTGCAAAAGTTACGTAGCCAAGAGTACAGCTAACTCTGTGTGGGTTGGCGATTTTTTACAATTTTAGAAATGGACCTCAATTTCCAACAACGAACTTGTATAAAGTTTTGCGTAAAAAATGGATTTAATGGTGCGCGAACGTTGGAAATGTTGGAAAAGTGTTTCGGCAACGATCCTCTAAAGAAAACGGTCGTTTACCAATGGCACGAGCGGTTCAAAAGTGGTCGTGAGTCAATTGAAGACATCGAAAACCGACGAAAACATTGATGAAGTAAAAGAAATGCTGGTCAATATCCGCAAATTAACCATCAGAGAGATATGTAGCGGAAGACTTGAACATTGCCTATGGATCCGTCCAAGACATTCTGGTTAATGATTTGGGTTTCCGTCGTGTAGTAGCAAAGTTGGTGCCAAAAGACCTCAATTTCATGCAAAAAAGAGACCGTGTTGAAGTCACAAAAGAGTTGATTTGCGAGGCCGAATCCGATCCCACGTTCATCAAAAGGATCATTACTGGAGACGAGACGTGGGTTTATGAGTACGACGATGACACGCAATCCAGAAGTCAGGCAACTGAATGGCGTTCACCAAATTTCAGTCAAAAAGGAAGGCAATGCTCATGGTTTTCATGGATTACAACGGTGTACTGCATCAAAATTTTTGCCAGAAGGCCAGACAGTAAACAAAGAGTAGGAGTATTATTTGGGCGTTATGAGACGTTTGCGTGAAGCAATTCGCCGAAAGAGACCAGAATTGTGGGCAGAAAACTCGTGGATTTTGCACCATGATAACGCACCGTCGCGTCGCACAGTGCCATCATTATTCGTAATTTTTTGACGAAAAATGCCACAAATACCATCCAACAGCCCCCGAATTTACCTGATTTGGCTCCCTATGACTTTTTTCTGTTCACTACGGGGAACGCGTTTCAGCAGCCGAGAGGAAGTAATGGAAAAATCGCAGGAAGCACTGATGGACATACCGAAAACCGAATATAAAAAATGTTTCGACGATTGGATCAAACGCTGACATAAGTGTGAAGTGTGTTGCAGTCGAAGGGGATTACTTTGAAGGGGACAATATAGATTTAGATGAATAAGCTTGTATTTCTAATTTTCTGAATAAATTCCGGGAACTTTTGCAAGAAAGCCATTTGGAATAAATGGGGCTTTCAACCTCGGATAACCCACTGGTTGTACATCTCGGTCAAAAGACCAATAATTACTTACGGGGTAGTAGTCTGGTGGACGGCCTTATAAAGTGCGGTTAACTGCATTAAACTAAGCAGAGTCCAGAGAATATAATGTCTATGCATAATCGAAGCACTGCGGTCTACATCCTCTGCGGCTTTAGACATTCTGTTTCATTTGACACCTCTCGATATTTTCAGCAGGCAAATAGCTGGGACTGCAGTGGATAAATAATCCATTTGGCCACGCCGGTATTCTTAATACATTAGGAATCCTCACAGAGAACATCTATTACACCACACCTGAACTTTGGTTTGACAAAAACTTCCTTGTAAACTTCCCCTCTAGATCCTTCTGGGAGGAAGATGCTTCCATGGAGGACAAGTCAATCCATCTCTACACAGATGGATCTAAAACCGATAGCGGAATTGGTGGCGGTGTTTTATCAGATACGCTAAATCTTCCTTTCTCTTTCCATCTTCCAAATCACTGCAGGGTGTTCCAGGCGGAAATTTTGGCGATTAAAGAAGCTCTGTCCTGGCTGAAGAAAAACATGATATCTGCAAAGGATATCCGCATCTTTTCGGATAGTAAGGCCACTATCAAGTCCCTGGAGTTGGTCTCACTAAATTCTAAATCCCCCCTTGAATGACGATCCTCCCTTACGGAGATGGCAGAGCAGTTCAACCTTCACCTCTGTTGGATGCCGTGCCACAGAAACATTCCAGGGAATTATGAACTCGCCAAAATTGGAACCACTCCACCTACTCTACCAGAAAAAAGTGTCATAGGTATACCAATCGCTGCGTGTAAACTAATATTAAAGCTGGATGCCAATAAAAGAACAGACCTTAGGTGGACTGTTGAACCAACATGTCTAGCGACCAAACGGATCTGGCCAAAACTGGATCTGAATCGCTCTAAGTGTCCGATCCTTCTAAATAAGGAACATCTCAGCTCCATCATAGGTGTCATCACTGGACACTGCCTCATAGACAAGCACGTAAGAAGGCTTGGCGCCTTTACAAACGATTTCTGAAGAAGCTGCATAAACGAGGAGAAGGAGGAGACAATCCTCCACCTACTCTGTACATGTCCACCTCTCCCCCAGATAAGAAAACTGCACTTAGGAGCTTTCTTCTACAACGACCTAAGCGATCTAAAAAAATATAGACGTAAACAATCTCCTACGCTTCATCATAAGCTCAAACTGGTTCCATCAGTAAGAGGATCATAGATCCACGTGGCATCACAATGGGCCAACAGACCTAAGTGGGCTGGTATTTCCAACAGCCACCTACCTAGGTGCTTGTCTACAGAAGATCGTTCAAAATTAATAGTTATTTTGAGTTCCGTCTACAACTCATTTGTTATTAATTTTGAAAAGAAAGGTTCAGGTACAAAACGACTTTGAGAAATTTAAGGAATTGATGCACAACATTTTAAATAAATTTTTTAAAACTTTTTTTAAAAAAACAGATGTAGAAAGATTTGTCAAGTTTACCGGAATGTCGTTGAAAATTTCTGGAACACTTACAGCATCTTGGTACCAGAAATTTGCCCTGTTGTCGTCTTCGTGTGTTGACTACTTGTTGAGTTAGTAGCTTATATTGTATGTGTAGTCGTTTTTGAGGGCTGACAATATCTCCATCTTATGCAGTTGGGTAATTCTGATGTCATCGCCATGATGTCGTTCTGCTCTTTTAGCCCTTCTAACTGGGGCGCATTACCTTAGACCAGTATCCCATACTTTAGATGTGATTCCATCAAGCTGTAGTAGCATTGTCGAAGAACGTCCGCTTGACACCGATAGCTTAAGTAGAAGAGAGCAAAGGCAGCTTGCCCTAGTTTTTGTGTTAGTGATTCTACATGGTAGCTCCATCTAAAAGTGCAGTCCACAATTACACTCAGATATTTGCACGTTGAGACATTTTCTAAAATTGTTGAGCATACGTCCCCGGTTTCCAATAATAAATGCGACTTTGTGTAAACGTTCTGAACATTTATAATGAGGCCATTATCGTGACACCATGATGTGATTACATTAAACTCCTTCTGCAATAATTTTTCAGCCGTTTCTACATTTTTGTGGCTGACCACTATCGTCGTATCATCCGCGTAAGCAAAACTGAGTTGAAATTCATTCATTCATTCATTCATGTAAATGACAAAAATTAGTAAGCCCAACTGTTAACCTGGTGGAACTCCATATTTCGAACACTCTTCGTTACTTAGGGAATCCTTTATTTTTACTTTATATTTTCTGTTTTTTAGGTAGCAGTCGAACCATAAGAGTACTGATCCCCTAATTCCCAGTTTTTCCATATGTTTTAGAATATTTTGATGACATAATGTATCGAATGTCTTTTTAAAATCAATAAACAATTTGTGTTTTTGTTTTTTTTCTTGACTTTCATTGATTTTGTTTACAAAATCTCTGATAAGCCGATTGGTACTTTTGTTTTTTCTAAATCTGAACTGATTTTCCTCCAACATTCCAAACTTGTCTAAATATTCGCATAGCTTCTTAGAAATTACTTCCTCCAAAATTTTATCCGAAATAGACAGAATTGATATTGGGCGGTAGTTTCCGACGTCATTTTTATTTCAGAT
This sequence comes from Volucella zonaria, assembly GCA_963966105.1. Classification (NCBI taxonomy): domain Eukaryota; kingdom Metazoa; phylum Arthropoda; class Insecta; order Diptera; family Syrphidae; genus Volucella; species Volucella zonaria. The sequence continues at coordinate 136,042,339 of OZ014531.1, forward strand.
TGGTCGGAATATGGACTTTTTAAGTTTGTCGAGTACATATGGTTGTTCCAAACTCATATTTATCATCCTTGATAGGAGCTAAAGCCGTGCGTTGTATGTGACATCTTTTGTTCGTCTACCGTCTTCTCCTGATGGTTTATTTTTTTCCAATGAGCAAAGAATTTTATACATTCCACTTTAAGTTGAAAAGAGCAATAAAAACCCAGAAAGTATCTTCATGCCCACCAAAAATCAGATGGTGTAAACTAAATACCCAGCAAGGCGAAGAACTCCTCTCGGAATTACTCCAATACACTGAAACCACAAGTATGACCGAAAATGAGATGTGGGAAAATTTCCACGATACCTGGAATATTTTGGTCTCTCAAAAGGGCCACATAAGAACAAAAAAGCGAGTTGCATTCAAAAAATGGCTAGAATCGAAGGACATCAACGATAGAGCCGACCACAATACAACCAAGGGAGAAACGAAGAAAGCAGTGACAGTTGCCAAATCTAATGCAATGAAAGATTTCTATGAAAATCTAGAAAATGCTGATGGTGGAAAGATGATATATAAATTAGCAAGGCAACACCACAACAGTATGAACGATTTAAAATTCTCTAAATATACTCGTATGAATAAAGAGGGAATAGTGCTAATAACACCTTTGGCAATCAATGAAAGATGGCCGCAATATTTCCATGACCTAATGAATGAGGAATTTTATAAAGAAAATATAGAACGCCATGAGCATGTGCAATAAATTACACAAAACGAAGTTGCAATAGAACTAGAAAGATGAAACGAGCCACCACATGAGATACCAACTGAACTCTGCAAAGCACTGGAAGCGGCTGGAGTTAGCTTCTTAACTGCTATGTTAAACAAAATCCTCTCCGATGGGGAAATTCTAGAATCGTAGTGACCTATTTTCTTAGTACCAATATTTAAAAATAAACGCGACATTCAACAGTGATCTAACTACTCAGGAAGAGGGTTATATGTAATCGTTTATTCAATATTTCCATTATAACGCCAAATCTATGTGGTTTTGTAGCAGGTAGCCCTACTACCGACGCTATCCGAACCAACCATAGCGGAATAGTTCCGAGTAAGGAAACATGGCTTACATGTGATCTTTATTAATTTAGAAAAGGCATTCGACCGGGTACCAAGAGAATTAGTGTGGCAAACGTTAAGAAAACACGGCATACCAGAAGAATACGAAAGTTATCAACGACATGTACAAATCAGGAATATCGACATCATTCCCAGTAAATGTAGGCATACATCAAGGTTCTGCGTTAAGCCCCTGGATATTTAATCTGGTTATGAATTTCATAACAGAAGACATTCAGTAACCAATGAAGACGACGTTGAACTCATTAGCGAGGATATGCACAAATTGGAAAGGCAACTCAATCTGTGGACCGATGTCCTAAGCAAACATGGCTTGCGAATAAATGTCCCAAAAACTGCGTATTTATGCTTCCCCTTTAGTGATCCAGAAATGATCATCAGTCGTACCCGTAAGGATAAAGTACGCAACGATTACACATGAGAGGAAGTCTGAAAGTGGCACCCATAAACGAAAAATTAAAGGAGACGAGGCTACCTTGATATGAGCATGTGATGCGCAGAAACTGCAAATAGCAATTAGTGCACAAGATGGACCGAAAAGACAGGGAAGACCAAAGGCGACGTGAATCAACAATACTAATAAGGACATGAGAACCGAAATGTATCTAATGTAATATGACAACTCACGACAGGAGATCTTGGAGGCCCAGATCTAATTGAGACTTAAGACCAGAAAGAAGAAGTATAAGAAGAAGAAAATAATGTCCATCCGTGGCTATCTGTGAACGTCAACATTTTCGTGGGTCCTCAATTGTGCTGCTTTAAGTGAATGTTTAATTTTATTACCTCCCTAGATCTTTTACCGCCAAAAAGTGGCCAGAGAGCCTTAGATACCCTGTGTCCTTCAGGAGTTGACCACCTTAGGTTGGCAGTCTTTCTGATTTTTTCTTCGATAGTGCACCTCACTATGCACAGGGGTGGTTTGATGTTGGGAACCTCACTATTGTCGAGTAGCCTTCCTTTTTTTGAAAGCTCATCCGCTTGTTCAATTCCTTTAATAAAGCAGTGTCCTGGCATCCAGCACAGTCTTACCCGGTTTTGAGTGCATAGTGCCTTGAGCACTGTGCGACAGCCCCTGACTGTATCAGAGTTGACGTTGGTTGATTCCATTGCCTTGAGTGCGACCTGGCTATCGATGTAGACAGCGATATCTCTTTCGGATACCGATCTCATCTGCATTAGCTCAGCCGCCCTGAGTTTAATTTTAATTTAATTTTTAATTTTGGTGGGGGCTGAGGCCCCCATTTATTGGCTTAATACAAGCTTAATCTAACTTAAAAACTAACAGAAAGACTTAAGAGCTAGTGACCAAGGAAGTGATGGAGGAGATCTTGTTTGAGACGAGGAGTGCTCAGGTGGAAATGAAAAAGGGAGAGGTTCGAGTTGACCTTTCGGAGCATTCGGGAAATAGGTTCGTTGGAGCCATAAGAGGTGCGGTGGACCGGTAGATAGAAGAGACGAGGACAACGTAGATTGCGGGGGTTGGTATTGAAGGAAATGGAGTTCAAAATGGATGCACAGTCGATGGAACCTGAGAGAAGACGATGAATGAAAAGAACGTCAGCAATATTCCTACGTTCTTCTAACGAATTCATATTTAGAAGTTTGAGGCGGTCTTGATAGGGAGGTAAGATTAAAGGGTCGTTCCATGGCAGGCCACGGAGGGCAAATCGAAGGAATCGACGTTGAATACCCTCGATTCGGGAAACATGAACCCGGTGAAAGGGGGACCAAGCTTGACTGGCATACTCAAGCAGGGGGCGAACAAAGGTAATATAGAGAGATCTGGTTACATACGGGTTGGAAAATTCCTTGGACCACCGTTTAATAAAGCCAAGTGATGAGTTGGCTTTGAGGATCATCTTATCGATATGTGGACGGAAATTAAGCTCACAGTCGAATAATATGCCAAGGTCTTGAAAAGACTGAACCAGGGGAATTGGTTGACCATGGAGAAAATAAAGTCGGGGGGGAGACGGGTTGTATTTACGTGAGAAGGTTATAAATTGACATTTGGCTATATTAAGTTCTAGGCAGTTTTTGAGGCACCAGATTGAAAACCGATCAAGGTCTTCTTGAAGAAGGGCAGAGTCCTGGGGAGACGAAATAGATTTAAAAAATTTTGTGTCGTCAGCGTAAAGGGAGAGGGAGGAGTGCTTAATGACACTCTCAACATCGTTGATAGTAAGAATGAAGAGAAGAGGGCCAAGATGACTGCCTTGTGGAACTCCAGATGAGGCCAGGAATGGAACAGAAAGGGCGGATCTAAACCGAACACTATAATATCGGTTTACCAGGTAAGAAGAAATCCATTTTAAAAAGAGCGGCTCAAAGCCGAGAGCAGACAATTTGAAAAGGATCAATTTATGAGATATCTTATCAAATGCTTTAGTGAAATCTGTTGCGATAACATCGATTTCTTTGCCATTTTCTAAGGCTGAGAGTGCAAAAGACACGAATTCAACTAGATTTGTGGTAGTTGATCTACCTTTTAGAAAACCATGTTGTCGGGGTGAAATAAAAGGCTTGCATTTGAAGCTTAACGCTTCGTATAAAATGCTTTCAAAGAGTTTGGGTATATGAGAGAGTTTAGCAATGGGACGATAATTGGTAACTTCATGCTTAGATCCCTTTTTGTGTATTGGGATTATAAAAGAGGTCTTCCAAATCTGGGGAAATTCACCCTGTGTGAGCGATAGACGGAAAAGGTAGGAAAGGGGTAGAGACAGGTTGGAAGAGCATTTCTTAAGAAACATGGCGGGGAGTCCGTCTGGGCCAGGTATAAATTCATCCTTAAGATTTTGTAACTTTTCTTCAATAACTGCAGGATCGAAATTTTGAGTGAGAAAGGGACCAATAGAGAAATTTGGTAGATCATTGAAGTAAGAGGGATCTGGTACGAAGGAGTTGTTGGCAAATGATTGTTTGAAAAATGTAGCAAAAAAGTTGGCGATGGTAGGAGGATCACATGAAGTTTTGGTTTCGAAAGCGAGGGAGGAAGGATAACCATCGGTCTAACTTTTGCAATTGACAAATTGAAAAAAGGACTTGGGGTCATTTATGAGATTGGTTTGCGCACTATACAGGTAGCGCTGATAGAGAGAGTTATAGAGTTCAATGAAATGAAGATATGTACCTAGATAATTTGAATAGTCGGAAGAAGAGTGGGTGCGAAGGAATACCGCCCATAACTTGTTTCTTTTGTTTCGTAGAGATCGAAGTCTACGATTATACCAAGGAGGGGATGTAGAAGAAGTTTTATGGCGGGAGTAAGGCACATAAAGGGAGATGGATTTGAATATTTCTCTGTAAAAAATGGAGAGGGCATCAACCAGAGATAGATTGGTAAACTCAAAAGAAGCACTGCTTAGATAGGTATTAATTTTACGGAAATTAGCTTTGTGAAAATTGTAAGAAAATAGAACTGCGGGGGGAGGCGACTGAAGGGGAGAGTTGTGGAAAAATGAGAGAAGAAGTGGAGAATGAAAGTTATCAATAGTTGAAAGAGATAGGGGACAACACGATACTGAGGAGCTGATGGGATCAGTTGCGAAGATAAGGTCTAATTGCCTTTCCATATAGTTGGAAACGCCACTGACTTGGCATAGACTAGAGTCTGTTAGCCGATCTAAGAATAGGCATTCCTTAGTAGAAATGGGATTGGAAGCGATGAAAAAAGATAGGTCTTCAGATGGAGTCCATTTCAGCTGAGGCAGATTAAAATCGCCGAAGATAATGATATCATCAAGCGATTCTGATAAGTCGATCAAATTGTCAATTGCTGCAATAGCAAGTTGGTAGAATTCGATAGGTTGCGCCGGAAGAATGTAACAACACATAACGTACAAGCATCTGCGAGTGAGGGTTATTTTAACCGACACAAAATCGAGCTTAGGAGAGGATGATGTTGCAACGAGAGAGGAGTCTAAGCTGTTGTGAATAGCCAGTAGGACACCTCGACAAGGGGATTCAATCAAGGGGGGTGCGCGATCATCATCCCGAAAAACATTAAAAGAAGGAGGGAATAACTCCTGGTTTTTTATGTTGGGGATAAGATTAGTTTCGGTCAGAGCATAGATATCAAATGGGAGAGCATGAGATTGGCGGAAAACAGCGTGGATTTTAGAACGGAGTCCTGTCCTGAGGACAGCTAGAACCTCTGATTGGAAGACACTGCTTGCGTTCGATAGTTTTATAAACACTCTCTGTTCTGGATCTTCCGAAAACATCCTTCCTTTCCCTTCTTCGTCTGTTTTCGAGCCATCTGTGAAAATTGCAATTTCATTTGAGCTGATTATTGAATTTGTTTGCCAATCCTCCCCCTCCGGATATATTATATCATACGGAATGGCGAAGTCGACCAAGGAAAAAATTTTATCCGTTAGAATTGGATGGGCTGGCAGTGGCTAGGACTTTGCCATGTCCGAAACTACTGCTCCTGAAGTGATCTAAATTAGTGAGTCATGTCGCACTGCTGCCAGCTAGTTTTTTGATCTGTAAATCCAGCGGTGTTAGGTGCAGAAAGACGTCCAATGCTGCCGTAGGGGTGGTACGGAGTGCACGTGTAGTGGCTATGGAAGCCACTGCTACCCTGATGTTGTTGTGGACGTTGGCATCCCAGAATGAGATGCCAATTGCGGCAGCTTTACTGAGCGGTAAAGCAACCCTCGGTCTAAAACTTTCTCGAACAAATTCTAATATTCGCAGACTATTGTTGCGGCCCAATCTCTTATCCTTAGGCTCTTGAATTAGTCTTAGGGCTATGTTCTCTCTTGGGCATCGTTAGTTAAAGGTGTACGAGGCACCTTTATTACGGTTGAGGTTTTCCTTCAAAACCCTAAGTGTAGCCATCATCGTTTGGCTATGCGCTGGGTTCCGTATACAGCTCGGTTTATTACCGCCTCTCAGTCGTTTGGAAACCTCGCCAAGGGAGTGGCCCTTTGGTCCGACTCTCGTAGGATGAGCTGCGTTTTCTGCCGTTAGACTCCTACTTTTGCATCTATTCGCAACAGCTGTTTCTTGTCTTAATCGACAAGTAGAGGGGAACTCACGTGCTCTAACACCTTTAGCTGCAGCTGTAATAACGATGTTGGTTTGTAGTCGCTTCGGCAAACTACTCCTGTTGGTTGTGGGGAGGTAGCTGGAGTTTTATTAAAGCTCTTTATATGAGCCTCAGCTTACTGAAACGGTAAGCGACATGGCATTTCAAGCCGTTTAACAATTTCATCGCACTCTTATTACAGCAAAGACCGTGTGTACGATATCTCTTTCTTCTACACTTTGCAGAAATCTCCAAGCTCTGGTGCCTAGACCTGAGGACGGGTGAATTTTCTCACTTGCTAGGCCGATCCTTTGCAGAAAAAACCTTCTTATGATGAGTGGTTTCGGAAATGAATCCTCCTCCACTAACATCACGTTCAGACCACATTCCTCCTTGATTTTTGAGAAATTACTCCTCAGCCAGCCCTTATTGTAGAGCTGTCAAAAGACGGTTTCACCTCTTCGTCACGAAGTGCAGTCGAACCAACGATAACTCCAAGGGGGTTGACCTAAGACCTGATACGGCCCAGTATATTGCTATATGAAACCTGGTCGAGTCCTATTCGCACTCTCTTTGCTTTCGATATCGGGGCAATGGAGTCATCGGATCGGATTCTTTGAACCTTCTCCTGTCCGAAGGTCTAAGTCTATTATAAATGGTAGATATTTGTGACATGTTCTCAGAATTTACGGCTACTTTTGTACTAACGGACGGCATACATAACTTATCCGATAACATGCTAATTGACACAAAGAGTCTGAGTCTGTGTTGCACAGAAGGGACACATTTCCTTCCTCGCTTCTCATTTTAGCATGGAAGTTGTCAGCAAACATCCAATCTACAGTTTCTACTGCAGGGAGTATAGGTGCGTGTCCAGAAGTTGGTGCTTTTAAAAAAGCATCAGCCTCTATGGCTAAATCTTTTATTGGATCAATTGTAATTCCCACGAGCAATCGGGATAAGAAAGCCTCCTAAGAGCAGTGCCCGTTCTGCGGAAAGAACGGCTGGGAATTTAAATCGGAAGTAGCCCGATATCCGAAGTTTGCACATTTGAGACTAAGCACCTTGTTAACCATGCATCCCTCGGTGCTTGCTGTTCGACCTTGGAGTTAGAATTTTTCAAAAGAGGTAAACTCCCCTTTGTCACTTTCGGCGGCGTTAGGACTCGTGCGTAGAGAGAAACCCTTCAATATCACAAGCGTGCACGGAGAATACATAGTCTGCAATATTAAAGAGAGTTCATTAGCCGTGAAATGACCAGCGTTGTCCGCCGACCGCCCCGTGGAAGCAGTGTCGGTTCTTGTCGGTTACTCGTAGGGATCGTCCTACGACTTTGCTCTACAAGTTCGGCACCTGACCACCGCGTTGTGCCTTTACTTACAAGCCTTCGAGCTGAGGATCCTCCCAGCTTTATGCTAACGATTCTTCTTGTGAGAAGTTCGTCCTGCAACATCCTTGAACGCCAAGTTTTTTGGATTTCGACAGATTCCAATAGGTCTTATTGATATAAATGGATTGACTTCTGTTCTGATGACCAGATTGTGCTATTTGAGCTGGGGTATCACTGGGTGATGGGCTTAAAGTTGTGGCAATGGAAAAGGAGTATAAATTAACAGAAACGCTCTAGTTTAATTAAAGATGTACTAGAAAAAACTCGTTATAATTTGGTAGACACAAGAACAGGACTGTTTCCATTGACACATGAATCAAATATTTTGACAAAAGCAATGCTTCATTGAAGGGTCATACACACAATACGCTAATAATTCCAGAGTTCGAAAAGTTCCAAGTTCTACTGAGGCAACGTAGACCTTTATATTCTTTTTGGATGCCATAATGAACTTAGGTCTCATACATAATCTGATGAATCTTTGAGAGTTCCAAGAAGCTATTAATTGAAACGGCAGGTTTTTCTCCCTACAAAGATGCCCAGTTTCCTAAAAATTCCTAGTCTTTAGCGTTCCAGACTTTTAAAAATTCAACCGAATTGTACTGATCCGTTGTGTTCGCGGTTACACATTTCCTTCTACCCGATTTGCTCCCTTCAAAGTATCTTTTCTTCATGAAACGTTATTGTTCAGCATGAGGGTTCATTTAAGGCACTAGAAAGATTAGGGTATAATAGAGCTTAACCTTGAGATTAGATTATTGAAAAAGGAGTAAGAGCTTGGATTAGTTCAGCGAAATATTTTCATAATGCATGGTGTATCGTGGCGCTTTTGAATCTGAAGGTCAACTGAAGCCATTTAGCATAAGATTCGAGAACTTGCGGGAACATTATACAAATGGTCGTGATATTTTGAATTCTTACGCTTTCGCCTACTTACTAAGGTCACACTGAAGAAAACATCCCTTATTGGGATACGAATTGCGGCTTACTACTTCATTTCGGCTTATCGACTATGGATGGCTCTCCAGGAGACTTGCAACTCAAATGTAGATGTCGACTTGATTTAAACGGGTTAAGCGAAGGCGAAACTAATTACATGCTATCAACAGACAATATTGACGAATTCGATACAGCGCCACAGATGCTATATCTGAGAGGACACTACAAGTGTTAAGTGAATCAAACGCAGCATTTTGATGGCTTTTCGAGGTCGAGATCTAATGCAATGGGACTCTATAGCAGATTCATGGCATGTAGAGCGACTGGACGACAACCACCAGACTTGTACAGTCATCGATTACAACCAAGACGTAGTAAATAAAGACATCGCGGCGGGAGCTGCGCACAACTAGAAAGACACATCAAGAGACTTGAAATGCGCAGTTGAAAGCAGTTACCTAAGCACTGGGCTAACTGGACAGGTTTATTAGTTAAACGTTAAGATTCACCTCGAACTGAAACGTCAGCTAAGATCATTAGTAAGGCGGACCGCTTATTTACCAGCCCCATGTGGTAGAATTTGATACCCCGTACTCTGCTTTGCAAAGCTACTTAACTTGATTAATGTCATATTCTGCCTCGAAGCTAAACAATTAGAGGCGAATCTTCTCTAGCAAGGAAGTCACATATTTCTTGACCATTATTATGTGATGAAGGAAAGCTGAGCATAAGGGAGTGACATATCAGTCTTCGGACTTCGGACATGCTTTCGCCTAACCAATCTTAATCGTTTCATCTTGGTTTTTAAAAGATCCATAGATGTTCTATCTTAACTGGCTTAATGCTTCTATTTGCCAGTTGGTCCAATTTCTTCAATACACATGGTCGAGAGTAGAATGAGATGAGTGTTCTTTCATCGCTGAGCAGTGGTTAATGGTTCAATGTCATATCCTTCCTTTTATCAATCCCTATTTCGGTGGATAAAAGGAAAAGACGAAGATTAAGATGACTAGTAAGACTAAAACTTGGTCCTCACTTAAGTGCCTCCTACGACCAATAAATCTTAAGCATATAAATAGTTAATACTCGTACATGTTTTGAGCCTTTCCCACACTGGCGGATGTCGGGTGAGTTGTTATACCCCGGGGACATAACTCTGAATGCCACAAATTGGCACAGGTATCTTTAGGGATTAATGTTTCTTAATATTGAGCAGATTCGCTCAGATCCGTGGGTTGTTGTAGTTTTCTGTTTTCTACTATTTAGCAGCGTCTCCCAAGAGTGTCGAACAATACTTTTTACGTATTTGTTATCGCGTTAAACAAAATTATAGAGTTCCTTGAATAATATTCCGTTTTTTAGCCCAAATCAATATGGATCTGGAAAACCTACAAAGGATCCCTTATTGAGTTTGTGCATTTATGATGAGTTAACTAAAACAAATTTTTTCGCTTTGACTGATATAACAACATGATATAGTTGACTACAATTTATTATTATCGAAATTAAAAAAGCAGGCATAAGAAGATTTGTATTTGACTGATTGATCCTACCTAGATGGCAGGAAACAATCACTTGAAATAGGTGCTCAGTAGAGTGAAATAGGGGGCATTCGGACTGGAGTTCCACAGGGATCTGTGCTTGGTCCTATAGTGTTCTTAATTTATATCAATTCCATCTTTAACTTACACTTTAAAGGAGTTCCTACCGGGTTTGAAGATGGTATAGTATTTTGTTATTCTCTTCGCTTAGACCTTGGTTTCATATTATTGTATAGGTTGTACACATTCACTAGTGCGAATAATACCAATACTAGGACATTTAATATATGTAGATGCTGCTCATTGTTTGGTGTTGAAAGAGTTACAGTGTTTAAGTATCTAGGCATTACATTTGGTAGTAAGATTATCACCTTCCTATTTGAAGAGTGGGGCACTTTGCTCTCGTTATTTATTGCAAACTATTCATCGTGGGCTAATCTAACCTAAAATGCAATACGGTATTGTTTAATGGAGAGTTACATCATTGTGTCATATCAGCTAATTTCTCGTACACCGACCACACAGTTAGAGAAAAGATTCCCAAAGGAACCGTATGGCAATACGAGAAAGCCAACTGGAGCGGTTCTAGCAACTTCTTTAGAAATTTTAACTGGTCGTTATGTTTCCTCGATAACGACGTGGATGCCGCTGCTGATATGATCACAGACACCATTCTCTTTGGGATGCGAAACTCTATCCCTCATCGGATGAAGAGTATCAAACCAAAAGAAAGGACATGGTACGATTCGAAATATTTTTTCGGTCTTACAAGACCAACCCAACAGCAGAAAACCGAAAAAAGTTTAAACGAGCCAGGAATGACTGCAACGTCGTTCTTAAGCGGGTAAAATTCCAATACGACCAAAAATTGAGGCAAAAAATACTACAATGTCCCAAAGGTGGTAACAATTTTTGGTCGTTCGCCAAAAATATTACAAATTCTGCCTCATCCTCCATCCCAACGCTAATTTATAATGAGATTTCAGCTGTCAGCTCGTTAGACAAGGCCACTGCACACTATGCGGCTAGCTCAACACTCCCATATTGTGCTTTGTCCCCGCCTACACTTGAGTGCGTCGAATTTTCAATGGAACAGATCCACTTTCGCACTCGTGTAGTAGCAAGAGTTCTTAAAGATCTTAACATTCACCCCTCCTTCTGAAGAGTTGTTCTTATACGCTGGCAAAACCACTGCGTAAGTTTTTTCAACAATCCTAGCTTTTAGAAGTTTTTCCGAGCAGATGGAAAACAGCATTTGTCCAGCCCATCCCTAAAAAAGGCGGAATCTTCCTCGCTCTCCTCATACAGGCCCATTGCACTCATGTCCCTTCTTTCCAAGCTCATGGAAAAGCTGATAAACCATCAGCTAATGAAATATCTCGAAATACGAAAACTTCTTAATGATCGGTAGTACAGATCCACTGGTGATCTGATGCATGTCTCACCGAAAAGTGGAATCAAGGCGTACATCAATCTGGCGAAAGCAAGATAGTTGCACTTGATATTTCTAAGGCATTTGACAGAGTTTGTCATCAGGCTCTTTTGTCGAAAACGCGGGCTTTTGGGATCAACGACTCTCTTCTTCAATGGATTAGAAATTACCTTTCGGAACGTTCAATCCAAGTTGTCTTGGATGGTTTCAAGTCTGATATTCACAAAATAAATGCTGGTGTGCCCCAGGGCTCAGTTCTGTCTCCAACACTCTTTCTAAATTTCATCAACGATCTCTTGTCTACTTCTAATCCAATATATTCTTTTGCTGACGACAGTACTCTCTGCTTTTCATTATTCGTTCCCGGACTCACGTCTCTGCTCTTCGGCTGTAGAACGGAAACGCCAGCGTATGTCAAGCTCATTAAATTCTGATATTAATAGCATAACTAGAATTTAGTTCTTCCCAAACACAATGCTATCTGATGTCGTTAAAGCGAAATTTAAACACCCAGCCATTATTCATGGATGGCACTCTCATCGTCGAAACCGACAAACTTTCCATTCTCGGTATGTGTGTCAGTGACAGCTTACTTTGGGATGACCACGTATTTGGTGTCGTCAAAAATGCTGTGAAATGTCTAGGTTTCCTCAAGCGATGTAAGAAATACTTCACCCCCTCTGATCCTGCCTCAATATAAAAGGCATTCATCCGCTTGGAGTACAATGTTCGCGCCTAAAACATCTCTGCATCTGCTAAACCGGAATCAAAAAGGTGCGACAAAACTCATAGCTGATACCAATATCACTCTGTCAATGGACACCGACCTAATGTCTCGAGTCTCACTTTGTTTTATCGCTATTTCTACGAACAGTGCTCCATAAAAATCCCCAGTAGCATTCCGCTCATTCAAACTTTTAACCGTAACACGCGTCTCGCTATGAATGCTCATCAGTATACCCTCAAGCCCACTTTTGGACGTACTCTAAAATATCGTGATTCGTTCGTAAGCCATACAACTCGCTTATAAAATGCCCTGCCTATCTCTTTATTCCCTAGTCATTATAACCGTCAAACATTTAAAACCAACGTTCACCGGTACCTCTTTTTCTGTCCTTCGTCCGCGCTGTGTGCAAACATTTTAAGAGTACTTAAATCCCTTGAGCGCGCGCAAATTTTATAAAAAAAAAACAGTAACAGCTCAAAAACACATCTTGAGAATGGAATGGAAAAAACAACCCCTAGAGCACAGTTTTCCGCTTTTTGTTAGCTCAAAGATATTGTCATTAAGATATATGTATTGGGTGTATTCGTGCGGTTTGCTAAGAGATGGCGTAACTTGTATTATTCCATTGGAACATGCGTTGGAAAGCCACTGTCATTGTACGTCATTTCAGTATATGTCATTCATTTGAAGCGTAATCAACAATAATTTTTTTTCACTCAAATATGTTGAACTTTGTGCCTGAAAAAGTGTTTTTGCGGGGAGTTCTTCTTCATGAAGAAAACTTCTGCCGAAAGTCATCGTATTTTGGTGGAAGTTTATGGTGAACATGCGCTAGGTGAGCGAACGTGCCAAAAGTGGTTTGCACGATTTAAAAGTGGTGATTTTGGCTTGGAAGACGATGAACGTCCTGGGCAGCCAAAAAAGTTTGAAGATGAAGAACTGGAAGCATTACTCTATGAAGATCGCTCGCAGAATCTTTGGGTGTCACTCAAACAGCCATTTCAAAACGTTTAAACGCAGCTAGATATATTCAAAAGCAAGGAAATTGGGTTCCACATGAACTCAAGCCGAGAGACGTCGAAACGCTGTTTTGCATGTCCGAAATGCTGCTGGAACGCCACAAAAGGAAGTCATTTTTGCATCGGATTGTTACTGGTGATGAAAAATGGATCCATTACGACAACCCCAAGCGCAAAAAATCATATGTGAAACCCGGCCAACCAGCCAAATCAATGGCAAAGCCGAATATCCATGGCGCGAAAGTAATGCTCTGTATTTGGTGGGATCAGATGGGTGTGCTATATTATGAGCTGCTAAAACCGGGTGAAACCATCAATGGACAACGCTACCGAACACAATTAATCCATTTGAAGAGAGCAGTGGCCGAAAAACGCCCGGAATATGCGACCAGACACGAGGCAATAATTTTCCATCATGACAACGCTCGGCCCCACGTTGCTATTCTGGTTAAGAACTATTTGGAAAACAGTGGATGGGAAGTCTTACCCCACCCGCCTTATAGCCCAGACCTTGCCCCTTCTGACTACCATTTGTTCCGGTCGATGCAGAACGCCCTCACTGAAATACGGTTCACATCAGAGCAGAATATCAAAAATTGGCTTGATTCATTCTTGGCTGCCAAGCCGGCGCAGTTCTTTTTTGATGGGATCCACAAATTGCCAGAAAGATGGAAAAAAGTCATAGCTTCAGATGCGCAATGCTTTGAATAATACTATTGTATATGTTTTTCTTAAATAAACGTTCAAATTTTGAAAAAAAAAAAACAGCACGAATTAAGTTATATACCCAATATTTCTACAAAGTTTTAAGCAAACTTTTCCTTAGAAGCGGATATGCTCAATATTGCAATCGAGACACCTAGCTCAGATCCCACCGCATTATACTCTCCCAGCTTTTTAAACTTTTATACCTCTGTCGGGCCTAGGCTATTTATCCCTTTGCCTTTTGAACTCCGGAAATTAAAAAATTGGTTTTCATGGACTGGGACGATCAAGATCGATTGGCAAGAGTGATTCCTTGTTGAGATGTATTGTAGTTGGTAGAATTGAAAGCAGATCCAAGGTAGACAAAGTCCCTTCCTACCGGTTGACCAAATAGCAATGATAGTTTTTCCATTTGTTATATTTCAACAGCTGTCAAAGTTACCAATGACATTCAGCTGTCAAAATATTCAGTAAGGTTTGCCATTTCATCACGCATCATTTTACACTTGCCGAGCATGCGGAAATTATTAAAAAAATTTATTGAAATTCCAACTCAGTTGTAAATACGCAACGTGAACTCCGTCGTGAGGTCGGTCGTCATCATGGCTTCAGTGTGCAGGCAATTCGTCGCACCGTGGAAAAGTGTGAGCGTGCGTATAGAAGAAGACCCAGAAATGTCGATTCGGTGCCGATCTGCTGAATTGGGCATCGCTAGAGAGTCAACCCGACTTGTTTTGGGTTAGATTTGGCCTTCATCCGTATAAGATTGTGCTGCTGCTAGAATAGAAGCCGGACTTCCATATACAACGCGGTGAGTTCGCTAATTGGACGCTGAAAATGTTGGCCGCAGATCCGGATTTTGGCCAAAAAATCATCTTCTCGGACGAGGCCCATTTTTGGCTCAGCGGCTATGTCAACAAGAATAATTGGAGCGAACACAATCCACAAGTGTTCGGCCAAGCATTATTGCATCCACAAAGATTGACTGTTTGGTGCGGTTTATGGCATGGCGTCATCATTGGACCTTATTTCTTTCGAAATGAGGAACGAGACACCATTACCGTCAATGTCTCAGTATATGTAGAGCGATGTTAACCGACTTTCTGTGGTCAGAGCTCGACAAAATCGATATATCCGAGCTGTGGTTTCACCAAGGCTACACGCCATAGAAGCGACGCAACGCTCGAAGTTGTAAAGGAGTAATATTGCGACTGGGTCATCTTACAGCGAGCGTTCATCAATTGGCTGCCCTCGATTATTTTCTCTGGGGCTAACGTCAAGTCCTTAGTCTACGCTAACTAGCCAACTACTTTGGACGAGCTCGAGGCCAAAATTCGACACGCTATTACCGGAATAACGCCTCACATATTGGACTGAGTCATCAAAAATTGGACCGACCGCTTGAAGCACTGCAACGAAGCCGAGGCGGCCATTTAAATGGTGGCTATTTCATACAGCTTCAAAATAAAGTCAATTTTATATCTCACCCCGTTGCTGTTTTATTAAAATTTTTTTCCTATCGTTCTATCTGGTCATCCTTAATTTATTTGTCATTAATGATATGCCGATACATTCCGGCAAACACAATATTATTGACGAGCAATTTGTGATATTGGCGTACTGCTAACTGACTACCGCTGCTGGTGTCGGCCGTATTTACAACATCATTACATTACGAGTAGATTTGAAGACTTCAGGTCAATCACTTTGTCAGATGGTCGGCTATTTTTCGCGAGATAATTGCAGCTAGCAGAAATATGGTATTACAAAATGACAGTGTGTTGCGAAGAAATGTGTTCACGTAATAATTATTCTTCTGCAGATGGTTTTTTTTTCCATTTCTATGAAGTGTTAAGTATGAAGACTAAAATAAATAAATAAAAAAAAAATTAGGCAATGAACATTTCAACGCTATAGATGTCTGAAGTTTTTCATATTTAAGTGTTCTAGAAGGGCTGACCTCATGCTCTCTGTTAATCTGCAGCTGCATAGAAGATAGTATTCAATCTGATTTATTCTGTCAAAACTAGGCTTAATTGATTTCTGTTACCAATTACTTCCAACGTATTAACATTTTCTGTGTCTATTGAAACCCTTACAACTGGAATGGTCTTGCACATCTGAGTGAACTTGGAGTGACAAACTGAATGAGGTAGTAGTTCCAATTTCTTAGAGTGGTCAAATGCGTCACAGTAAAACATAAATGAAACCTTTGGCAAAGGGTGGATACAATATATCCTTGCAAATGAAATATTGACAACGACATTGGGATACTTACTTCTAACGTGAGGGCTCTGAACTTTTCAGATGCTCTCTTATAACCAATCGATGCTTGTATAGTCTTGGAAGGCAATTGACTAGCAAAGTTATAAGTGGTTAACTGTAGAATGAATTAGATCTGATAAAGGGAAAAAGACACAGCTAACAAGGTGGCTAGATAATGCAAAGCATATAGATACAAATGCTCTAGCCCGAAGGATCTCTTAATACATATACCTCTGTGGGACAATGTACTAACAAAAGATCTTACTTATAGTGAAAAGAGTAATCAACCAACTTCACGTACGTAACTGGATTCTGCAGCTAACGATCGATCTTGCTGGAGAGGCATATGGCTTGAGGCACAGCGTAAAGTACATAAGTAAAATTCCAAGAATGGACCCAGAGTTTCTTTGTATTTTAAGAGGTAGTTGCCAACATATAACAGTTTATGTTTCGCGTCTATTATGATACATCTCGAGTCTAGGAGTTTTCTAAGGCATTTATACCCTCTGCTATTATTCACAAGGCCTCACTTTCTAAGAGACCTCTGGTTTTATTCAGTTAGCATAAGGACTAAGTCTACTTTGGAACTGCCGATAAACGAATCTCCTATTCCGTACCATATTCCTTTCTCTGACTAAAGTCTTTCAGTATCATTTTTGGAAAACGTTCCTCTTCACTCCCTTTAAATCTGATTTGCCAATGCATCTGTTTTTAAGTCTTCTTTTAAGTTTTCAACATCATCTCACACTTTTAATCTTCAATTGGCCAACGGCCTCTATTCCTGCAAATGGATATTTATTAACGCCCTAGTTTCGAATCGAACTTCATTCAACAGAGTTGTCATCGCCTGGTTTATTTACTCAAACCATGCACACAAATCGGTTTCCAATAAACGTCAACTTCCGAATTAATTTATGGCTCCACAATTCCATCAGCACCCTTTTGCCTCATAATTTCATTACTCAATACCGAATCCGAATTCGAATCCGAATCCCAATCGCAATACCAATCCCGGACCGAAGTCATCACTACAGTCGTTGTCGGTTCTCCTATTCTATTCTAAACATACGGATGATGCTGTCGGTGGCCCAATTTATCCATGCTATTGTGATTCAAAAAATTGCCTTAAATCGAATAAACAACCAACGGACGGATGGTCGGTCGTCAGGTCTGACGTGGACATTGGACCGCCTTTGTTGAGCAAAATACACAAACCGAATTGGGTTAGAGCAAATTGCCCCATGGGTCATCCTCGGATTACACATGCCAAAACTAAAAAAAAAAAAAAACAGCACTAAAACTGTCTCACTTGGAATACGAGTACAACACGGATTCCCCAATGACTAGATTGTATCTACGTTGCGTCCAAACGACACGAGACACCACCAAAACGACAGATGGCCATCGAAACGCTGATGACAGTCTGCTGCTGTTCGTGTATGCTCGTACACTATTCGTCGAGTTTTGACATGACAAAAATTGTGGACGGTTGCAGGGTAGTGTGGCAATGATGATGATGATGACGACGTGTTTATTTATTTTACTTGTAGTCTCTCTCCAATTCTAAAACGGTTGCCCTTGCACTTTTGTGGTGCTCTAACCCCATCTGGCCGTGCTGATAGTTTTGTTCAGACGATCTGGGATTTTAATGACCCAAGACAGACCGCATGAGCGACCGGCAACACACCCGTTGCCGTTGACATAATGCCGGTTCATTAGAATCCGATCAAAGTGGTTGATGGTTGATGGTTGATGGTTAATGGCATGTTTGCCCTGAGGGTGGCATTGGTGGGAGATTCACTTGAATTGTAAACAAATCGCCGTGACGTTCGATGAATTTGGTTGGAATCACGGCTCTCATGCTGCATGAGAGATAAGAACGATGTAAATAGATCTGGCCGCACATTGTGATGGCCTTCATGCGAACTTGAAAGTATCGGTTGTCATAATCAAAATCGCAACAAGTAGGTACGACATATCTACACGATTGATTACTCATTTCAGTTGACTAGCGTGTTTACAGTTGACAACGGAAGAACACTTGTGTAAATGATCTTCCCTAACCTCTTTGGATTTAGATTAGTGACAGTGATAGAGATGTTATTTTTAGTCTACAGACCTCTAGACTTTGTATGAGAGAGACTGGCCTCGTTTCAAAAAGATTCGCGCTATATACATATGTGGGGGTATATATTCAACGATGATTCAGAGCCATTAGTGGCTATAATGATCGGACCAAGTCGGGTGCAGTGATACATATATCATTAAAAGTAATCCCAACTAGAGTATTCACAATGCTTCTATGAACGGTTGATCCTCTGTAATCGATTGCTTACTTCTTTCTGAAGTCTAAAAGGAACCAAAGTATGCTTTGCCTCATCCAAAAAAGAGGAGAACCTCTAAATTTCACTTATAGGATTCTATTTGCAACTTTATGTGAACACCTAAATCCGCTTGCCAACCAACAGCCATTTGCCTATTTTGAGCCTGCCTACGATAGGGTAGTTAAAGACGACTTTTAAAGAGCTACGCCTAGCCTCGGCATCTCAAAACTGTTCGTCTGTGCAAAATGACTATGGAAATCTCACCTTGCTTCGTTCCGTTACGGTTAGGTCGTTACACTTAGGCCTATTATGATGCCACGTAGATCTGTGATCCTCCTACTCCTGGAAGAGATGATGGGTAGCCAATTGCGGTTTTAGAATGTTGAGAGACTGAGTCCGGGGATTTGATAGCAGCCTGACTATCCGAAAAGATGCGTGTATTCCTTGCAGATAGCTTTACAGCGCTTTACTTCCAGACATGACAGAACTTCTTTATTCACCAAAATCTCCGCCTGAAACATGCAACGGTGATTTGAAAGGCGGAGTAAGACGCATGGGTTCAGCTTTTCTGAGAAAACACCGCCACCAACCCCGCTATCAGTCCTGAGCCCATGTGTATAGAAACGGACTGACTTGTCGTCTATGAAAGCGTCTTCTTCCCAAAAAGAACTCGAAGGGATGCTTACAGTCTTTTCAAACCCCTGTTGGGGCATAATGTAGTCGATGTTCTCTGGAGGTATTCCTAATGTATTAAGGATATTAGCGTGCCCAAATAGAGCTTAGGGCTCCGCTTATGCACAGACATACTGTTCTTTGGACTTTGCTAAGTTTGCTGCAGTTGGCCATCAGATAACCACCCCGTAGGTGAGTATCGGTCTTATAACCGAGCCGTATAGTCAGTGTGTAACGCGAGGTTGAAGGCTCCATTTGTTCCCAATGGATTTTTGCAAGATAATAAAGCGACTGTAGCTTTCCCTACTCTATCTTGAATATTAGGTTCCCAGTCAAGCTTCTTGTCGAAAATAAGACCCAGATACTTTGCTGTATTGGAAAAGACTACCGCTGATTGAGGAAGGGTCTATGTTTGGAATTTTGTATTTCCTGGAAAAGAGGACAAGATCAGTTTTATGGGGGTTTACTCCAAATCCATAGCAATCCGCCCAACGAGTTAATCTGGTAAGAAATGCTTTCCTGAGATGGCTATAACAACGTCATCTGCATAGGCAACCACCTTGTTACCACCTTGTTACCACTGGTTCATTGATGACTAAATTTTAGGGAAGAGGTGAAAAGACACCGCCTTGAGGCGTACCTCAGCTGACACATATTTTGGCAGAAGCCTCACTCAATTTGTAGTTGATTATCCTGCTATTTAGCATAAGACTGATCAACTCTCCAAGTGAGTCATCTACCTTCAGAATTGACAGCGCAGTCAAGATTGCGGATGTGGTGACATAGAAGGTATATTCCAAGTCCAGAATGTGTCCACTCTCTATAATGTAGGCATCGTTCAATGTGGCCAGTCAGTGAACGTAGACTCATTTCCACTGACATACCTTTACAGTAAGCATGTTGAGTTGTAAACAAAAGTCGTGGATCAATCTTAGATCGTACATATATGGATATCAATCAGTCTTTCTAGAGTTTTCAACAAGAAAGATAGACTTATAGGTCTGGGGTCGTTTGGAATAACATGAGAACATTTTCTGGCTTTTGAAATGAAACCTAAAATAGTTTCTTCCCATGTCAAGGGAACGTGGATAATTTCTACGCAGCTCCTAATGATATTCTCTAGCGGCCCTGCAGACTTGTATGGTTGCAAGCTATGCAGCGCCCAGAGCAGCTTGTTTGTTATAATCAGACTGTGAATTCTAGTCGCGGCAGCAGTAGTCCTTCTAAGACTGTAACCGGTCGTGAAAGTGGATGTCTAGTGGCAGGTTGAGGTCGTTCATGAGCCATCGCGTTTTTAAGTCAGCTAGGCATCGTAAGACAGGTAGAGTGGATTTTTCTTACCCGCGTTGCCTCGGGGGTTTCTGTTATTTTGCTATAGAATGACCTCCAGAATTCTCGCTTTACCTTTCTCAGTTCTTTTTTATACACTTTGTGGGATGCCTTAAATGAGTCTCAGTCTGTCACTTTTTTTATGCCTTTTGGCTTGGTTGAAAGGTTTCCTACTAAGCGGTCCTCGTAATCATGTCCACTAGCACGGCTTCTTCTTGCCACTGGTTATATAAGAGGACTGGAAGCAGCCATTGCGGTGAAATGGGGTGAAATCCTTGACTTTCATGTCAAGCTCATTGGTATTACATGGGGCACTCAATAATTCAGAGAAGAGTTGTTTTAAAAGTGTTGCGCTGTATCTTTTCCAAGCAGGTTTCTGATAATTCAGGAATGAAAGTTGGCAGGGAAGTCTTTCCGAGCATTTGTCCAGCCCGTCTCTAAAAAAGGCGAATCTTCTTCTCTCTCCTCCTACAGACCCATTGCACTCATGTCCCTTCTTTCCAAGGTCATGGAAATGCTGATAAACCATCAGCTAATGAAATATCTCGAAATACGAAAACTTCTTAATGACCGGCAGTACGGTTTTCGTAGCAACAGGTCCACTGGTGATGTGATGGCATATCTCACCGAAAAGTGTAATCAAAGCGTGCATCAATCTGGCGAAAGCAAGATAGTTGCACTTGATATTTTTAACGTATTTAACAGAGTTTGGCATCAGGCTCTTTTGTCGAAAACGCGGGCTTTTGGGATCGACGACTCTCTTCTTCAATGGATTAGAAATTATCTTTCGGAACGTTCAATCCAAGTTGTCTTGGATGGTTTCAAGTCTGATATTCACAAAATAAATGCTGGTGTGCCCCAGGGCTCAGTTCTGTCTCCAACACTCTTTTTAATTTCCATCAACGAGCTCGTGTCTGCTACTTCTAATCCAATTTATTTCTTTGCTGACGACGGACTCACGTCCCTGCTTTTCGGCTGTAGAACGGGAATGGCAGCGTATGTTTAGCTCAATAAATTCTGATATTAACAGCATAACTAATTGGGGAACCACCAGCAGAGTAGAATTTAATGCTTCCAAAGCACAATGTTGTCTGCTGTCGTTAAAGAGAAATTGAAACACCCAGCCATTATCCATGGATAGCACTTGCATCGTCGAAGCCAAAAAACTTTCCATTCCCCTTGAGCGCGCGCTTTATTTACAGACGCCGAGTTGGTTGGGAACATTTTACACTTGCGCGAGTTATAAATGCAGCAGCCGTCCACACATTCATGAGCACTAATTCTATACAGCATCTCCACATCATCAGAGGAGCAACTACTTGAACACGTGCAAAGTTTTATGTCCAATGCTTACATATATATCAGCAATAGTCCAGTTCGTGATATTAATACATCACAACAAACCACCCACGTAAGGAAACGGACACATTCAACAACTAGTTGTAAGAAACAGACATTGTAAACGTTCCCACCGCTATCTAAACATGCTACGTAATCAAAACTCTGCTAGTGAGTCATTATAACAGAGTCGAAGAGCGAAGCTCTACCCATAACTCGCTCTGCACCCGAACCCAGGTCCTCCTCCACAGTTCTGCCCGTCTTCGGTGAGTTCTTTGATTCTTCAAGTCAAGAAACTGTTGTTCATCCATTCTGCATGTCCCAGTCATTTAATTTGATTTGATTTTAGTGGAAGCGGAGGCCCCGAATTATTGTACAAGCTTACCCCATACACAATAACTTAAAAACTAGGACTAAAAATTAACAGAAAGACCTAAGAGCTAGGAATCAAGGGAATGATGGAGAAGATCTTGTTTGAGAGGAGGAATGCTCAGGTTCAAATCAAAGAGGGAGAAGTTTGAGTTGACCTTTCGGAGGATACGGGAGATTGGTTCGTTGGATCCATAAGACGTGCGGCGGACCGGTATATAGAAGAGTCGAGGACAATGTAGATTGCGTGGATTGGTATTAAAGGAAATGGAGTTGAAAAGGGATGCGCAGTCGATGGAACCTGAGAGCAGTCGATGAATGAAAGGAATGTCAGCAATATTCCTACATTCTTCTAATGAATTCATATTGAGAAGTTTGAGGCGGTCCTGATAGGGATGTAAGATTAAAGGGTCGTTCCAAGGCAGCAAATCGGAGGAATCGACGTTGCATACCCTCGATTCGAGAAACATGAACCCGGCGAAAGAGGGACCAAGCTTGACTGGCATACTCAAGCAGGGGGCGAATAAAGGTAATATAGAGAGATCCGGTTACATACGGATTGGAAAATTCCTTGGACCACCGGTTAAAAAATCCAAGTGATGAGTTGGCTTTGCGGGTCATCTTATCGATATGCGAACGGAAATTAAGCTCACAGTTGAATAATGTGGCAAGGTCTTGGAAAGACTGAACCAGGGGAATTGGTTGACCATGGAAAAAATAAAGTCGTGGAGAAGACGGGTTGCATTTACGTGAGAAGGTTATAGATTGACATTTGGATATATTAAGTTCTAGGCAGTTTTTGAGGCACCAGATTGAAAACCGACCAAGGTCTTCTTGAAGAAGGGCAGAGTCATGGGGAGAGGAAATAGATTTAAAAAATTTTGTGTCGTCAGCGTAAAGGGAGAGGGAGGAGTGCTTAATGACACTCTCAACATCGTTGATAGTAAGAATGAAGAGAAGAGGGCCAAGATGACTGCCTTGTGGAACTCCAGATGAGGCCAGGAGTGGAACAGAAAGAACGGATCTAAACCAAGCATTATAGTATCGGTTTACCAGGTAAGAGGAAATCCATTTTAATAAAAGAGGCTCAAAGCCGACAGCAGACAATTTGAAGAGGATCTTGTCAAACGTTTTAGTGAAATCGGTTGCGATAACATCGATGTTTTTGCATTTTCTAAGGCTGCGAGAGCAAAAGACACGAATTCAACTAGGTAGTCGATCTACCTTTTAGAAAACCACGTTGTAGGGGCGAAATAAAAAGCTTGCATTTGAAGTTTAAGGCTTCGTATAAAATGCTTTCAAAGAGTTTGGTTATATGAGAGAGTTTAACAATGGAACGACAATTGGAACCTTCATGCTTAGATCCCTTTTTGTGTATCGGGATTATAAAAGAGGTCTTCCAAATCTGGGGAAATCCTGCCTGTGCTAGAAAGGTAGGGAGAGGTTGGAAGAGCATTTTTTTAAGAAAAACAGCGGGAAGTCCATCTGTCAATCCCAAAAAAAGCACCATTGTTAAATTCTCCAAGAGAAGAAGGCGAGAAAGACTTAGAATTTCCACTCTCTTCGGTGAAACTATAGAGTTCTCAACGGAACTCATCACACTGGGTGAAAAACTTACGTCGAACACCCATCTTTCCAGGACTATTGACAAGGCTAGGACCTCACTATGAACCAGCAAAAATTTAGCTGGAGAAAATTGGGGACCTAACCCCAAAACTATACTACGGACCTACAGGACAATAACGAGAGCTATCATCACGTATGTAGCCGCCGTTTGGTGGCATAAGTCAACGCAGAGGTCAACACAGGCCAAACTCAACAAATTTTAGACTCTAGCCTGTGTCTGTGCAACTGGTGCAATGAAAACCCCACCAACAGCTGCCCTTGAAGTTATCCTGAACATCCCACCACTTCATCTAGAACTCATGAAAGAAGCAATGGTAAATGCCTACATGCTCATCACAGAAGATGAATCCAATTCCAAACTAGTTCATGCTGCACTTCTTCTAAATAGACAAATGTCTACCACGATATAACTTTCGGCACAACGTTCAGGATACATTTCCAGACCGTCTTAGCTGGGAACAGGAAAAACCAGGGACTCGCATTTTTTTTTTTTATAATTATCGCGCGGTTAAGGGGTTCAAGTAACCTTAAAATGTTTGCACACAGCTCCAGCGAAGGAAATCAGGGAGGATGGAAAGAGAGGTACCGGAGAACGTTGGTTTTAAATGTTTGAAGGTTATAATTACTAGGAAATAAAGAGCTAGGCAGGGCATTCCATAAGCGAGTTGTACGGGTATACTAATGAGCATTCATAGCGGGTATACCGATGAGCATTCATAGCGAGACGAGTGTTACGGTTGAAAGTTTGAATTCGCGGAATGCTACTGGCGATTTCTATGGAGCACTGGTGGTGGAAATAGCGATAAAACACAGTGAGACAGGAGACATTACGTCGGTGTTCGAGGGTGTCAATTGATTGACTGATATTAGTATCACCTATGAGTTTTATCGCACGGTTTTGAATCCTATCAAGCAAGTGCAAAGAGGTCTTAGGGGCACCTAATCAGATGTGGGCATTGTACTCCAATTTTGGGCGGATGAATGCCTTTTATATTGTGGCCTTATCAGAGGGGGTGAAGTATTTCTTACATCGCTTGAGGAAACCTAGACATTTCGCAGCATTTTTGACGACACCAAATACGTGGCCATCCCAAAGTAAGCTGTCATTGACACACATACCGAGAATGGAAAGTTTGTCCGTTTCGACGAAGAAAGTGCCATTCATGGATAATGGCTGGGTGTTCAAATTTCGCTTTAACAACAGCAGACAGCATTGAGTTTTGGAAGCATTAAATTCCACTCTGTTGATAGTTCCCCAATTGGTTATGCTGTTGATATCAGAATTTAATACGTTGCCCTTCCGGTTCTACAGCCGAAAAGCAGGGACGTGAGCCCGGGAACAAATATGAAAAGAAGAGCGTACTGTCGTCAGCAAAGGATCGTTGATGGAAATTAAAAAGAGTGTCGGAGACAGAACGAAGCCCTGGGGCACACCAGTACTTATTTTGTGAATATCAGACTTGAAACCGTCCATGACAACTTGAATCGAACGTTCCGAAATGTAATTTCTAATTCATTAAAAAAGAGAGTCGTTGATCCCAAAAGCCCGTATTTTCGACAAAAGAGCCTGATGCCAAACTCTGTCAAATGCCTTAGAAATATCAAGTGGAACTATCTTGCTTTCGACAGATTGGTGTACGCTTTTATTCCACTTTTCGGTAAGACATGCCATCATATCACCAGTGGACCTGTTACTATGAAAACCGTACTACCGGTCATTGAGAAGTTTTCGTATTTCGAGATATTTCATGAGCTGACGGTTTATCAGCGTTTCCATGACCTTGGAAAGAAGGGACGTAAGTGCAATGGGTCTGTAGGAGAAGAGAGAGGAAGATTCACTTTTCTAGGGACGACCTGGATAAATACTGTTTTCCACCTTCTCGGAAAGAGTCCTAAAGAGTAGAAGCTTACGCAGTGGTTTTGCCAGCAAGGAAGAGCACCTCTTCAAAAGGACGGAAGATATGCCATCTGGACCAGCGGATTTGTGAATGTTAAGATCTTTAAGAACTCTTGCTACAACACGAGTGCGAAAGTGGGTTTGTCCCATTAAAGATTCGATGCACTCAAGTGTAGGCGGAGACAAAGCACAATATGGGAGTGTTGAGCTAGCCGCAAAGTGTGCAGCAAGCAGATTGGCCTTGTCCAAAGAGCCAACAGCTGGAATGTCATTGCAAATGAGCGTTGGGATAGAGGGTAAGGTAGAATTTCTAATATTTTTGACGTGTATGGCACAAAGAGGGATCCAAAACAAATGAAGGAGTTGGAGCCGGAGTATACAAGCCAGTATGGACACAAGCAGCTCTGTATTTCAGGCTGAGTAGAGCTTTGCATTCGGAGAGAATCTAAACAGGCATACATATAACAAACAAAAACATTTATATTCTCTCCGACAGAAGAACAGCCCTACTTGCAATTAACGCCTTTGAAATACTCGTAAAATCAAACCTAGTCTGGGATTGCCTTCAACTCCTACAACTGCTGGCCACCACAAACAAAGTCCATCTGCTTTGGGTGCCAGAACATAGTGGATATGAAGGCAATGAAAAACTAGACGAACTAATGGTCAAGACCATTCTGTGGGCTATCAATTAACGCAACAAAAAGAAGTATTAAAACCTGGTTAGAGGAAAAGAAGCTTCATTTCTGGGGAGAAACCCAAGGAAACAGACAAACCAAAAACTTTATGCCAAGCAGCTGCCACAAAAAAACGAAACAGCTACTACAATTAAGTAGAAGCCAGATTCGAGTGACGACAGGTTTTCTCACAGAGCATTGCGTGCCAAAAAAACACCTAATGACCATGGGCATAGCACAAGACAATACGAGTTCATGCAGACTGGGCAATGAGGACGTGGAAACAGCAGAATACATATTTGTACTATGTGACTGCAATGGTTTAACCAAAGCACTTCAACGTTACCTAGGTAAATTCTACCTTGAAGCAGCGCACATAGCTGCC
This sequence comes from Volucella zonaria, assembly GCA_963966105.1. Lineage (NCBI taxonomy): Eukaryota > Metazoa > Arthropoda > Insecta > Diptera > Syrphidae > Volucella > Volucella zonaria. Next base: position 136,069,138 of record OZ014531.1, read on the forward strand.
AGCTCAGCTAAAGACGTAGTCGCCTTCCTAATAAATTGCCGCATCACGAATGAGCTCTAAATGGAAGCTATCACAATAGGCCTATCTGTGGCCCCAGTGATCTTGGATTCTTTATACTACCTCCCACAACAATCTATATCTAAATCTAAAATACACACGCTCTTGTCCTCAACATTAGGTCTACTGTTTGGCACGAAGTAACTGACCGATATTCATTACTAACAATCACCTTCTGGCTCCGTTTGGTGTGAATTCCTATCGCTGAGGAGGGTCACTTTATCTAGAGCTCCATATGTCTAATATTTGTGGATCGTTGGACAATTTTTCCGTTTAGACGTGTTGTCTTACAAGACGTCTCTTCGTATGATGATCTGCTCGATCGATGTTCTTAACTTGCATGTCATAACGGTCGGTCGCCCAGATGCGCATTTTGGGTAGAAAACTTAGTCGGAAGATTTGAAGAAGATTTAGCGACTTGGATTAAGAAAGTATTGACCTTATAGTAGCCCGTTAGCATGGTCTATTTGAAATATAATTGGGCCGACCAAGATATTGTGATGCAGTACTTACGAAAAGCCGAACGAAAGCAACCGATAGAGATCATTAGTCCATATTATCTCAAGCGCTCATCTCTGAGAGATTCTTCTTCAGTTATAATACCCTTTTCAATCACACAGGCCTTCCACGTATCTCTATGAGGACGAAGTAAATGATCGAGAAAGGGGTGAGACAACAAAGACCTGAATTCATTTTCATTCTTCAAAAATCCTTCTATTCCATTCGGATACGGACAAATTGTTAACATTTTCTATTACACGGTACAGCTAATTCCCGTTAATTTTAATTTCTCCCACGATTCACATTTCGACTACGTCACAAACGCCATCTCAACAGGAAGATGATAAATCATCATTACAGGTACTAGCAAAATGAGAACCGAGAACCGAAAAAACAAGCTTTTAACCAAATTTGAACATCCAGACACGACAACCGACCACCGTACGGTTAAAGGTATTATAAACCACAGACCCACCACCCGCACATGCTTTTAACTGCTTACAATTCAGATCACAAGTCGCCAGATTCGCACACCCTAATTTGGAGATTTCGCAAATCGCAATCAAACCCCAATAAATATCGCACCATAGACAGCTTAGCGTGACAAACGAGTCATTGTCTACTAATTTAGCTGCTCGAACATTAGTCCCGAACCCGATTCCCATCTTTGGTGGGACACTCTTAGAAATGCTAATCGCTGTATTTCCTACTCCTCCTCATTCGCTGGAGTAACATGGATGGTGTTACGAATACTCTGGGCACACAGCTCTATAGAGAGCTACTTTACAAAGCAATAAATCTGCAGAGGTGTCAACCCTCGCACAGGTGTTAATCTGTCTATTTTTAGACCAAAACGACGTCTAAATGCTGCTCCAAGTCTCAACACCTTCTAAGCAGCTGATGTTGGTATGAATCTATTCCATCTACACCATGCCAGGCATAGTCAGCCAACTGAAGACTACGCCATGTGAGTAAGGTACACGGAGTTACTCGCACTCGACTCCAGCAACCCGACTTTAACATCACCAGGTGGAATTCCTATGCCAATTTGTATTCATTTGCATAATTAGCCAGGCCATTTGCTTCTAAACAACGTGGTGCTGGATCCTTGGTTACTTGGTTACCACAAGTTACTCTGCCACCACTTGGCAGACAGTTTAGGAAATTTGACACCGCCTCTCTAGTTTACGGATAGGCAGTGGTTGCTGAGTACTCGTATGGATACGGACACATTAGGTGGTATGGAAAGAATTGTGTCCGTCGAGAGTTCAGTAATCGATATTCACCGCAACCCAAGTCAAAGATCAAAAGATGGCCGCGCTTAAGACCCATCACATCACAACCAACCGACCGACCGATCGACCAATCGACCAATCGACCGATCGACTAGTGACTTAGACGGTAGAGGACACTTTACGAAATCCAATTGACTCATCGCGGGGATATCAAATTTTATTGCGTCGCCGCTCCGTGGTTCTGGCAAAAAGTCAAACGGTGATTGCGAGCGGTGATTTTTTGTTAAAATTTTTATTTTTCTTTTGTTGGAGAAGACTCGCAATAAATTGTATCTACATAAATATCTTTGTATCTATTGGAAGCGTGCGGTTCACTTGAGACTACGTTTGACTATGTTTGACCTTAGGATGACCTAAATTTCCTTATTTCAACTTTGGAAATAGATGAGACGTCGTAAGGAGTCAAGCTCCAAAGCTGTGAATGGATGTCGATATATTTATTGCACGTCTTGGAGCGTTTTGGAAGCTGGCAATTGATAAAGTGACGGTTGATGGTGTCGCGGTTTGGTAAAGGAGTCAGGGGTGCCTCTCGTGATGTGAACCTTTTGCATACAATGGAGAATAAATCATCTTCGTGATTGGCTATGATGCAAAGATGGTTTTATACCACAAATGGCCCGATCAAATGGTTATTGCCTTCTCTGATGTATGAGCCTGCAGTTAGTGGCTTTTGGGTTTTTCGGTTTTGTTTTCGGTTTTGGTTTTGGTTTTGGTTTTTGGGGTATTCATGATTTTTCTTTATGTCGTACGTCAGTGGTACGTGAGAATTGCATCCATTAGCTAGCTGAGTATATGTCAAAGGCATTTATGAGAATATTTTTGTGTTTTCATGCAGACTAGGTAAAGGACACCCAGGTAGAAGTGTGAGAATAAGTGCAGAGTGAATGTGAATATAAGACAATTATGATCACTTAGCTATTAGCTTGACCGTTCCTTAAAAAGAAAAGACTCATCGATGGACTATTACAGCTTTACTTCAAGTTCATGACATCAGTACGATACTTCTTACGAGTACTTCATAAGGAACATTAATTGAGCTAAAGCTCTGCGGAAGCGAATTCAATGTGGATTTTCGCTTTATCATTTCATGAACAACGTTGGACAACTGTCAAATTTTCCAATTCTGAGAAGAAAGCAAGCTAAAGTGGAAAGGGCATGCCTGGCATTATTCTGGCCTAAACCGTCATAAGGTCCATAACCCTATACGGCAGAGATTAAAATATGTGACGACCCAACTAATGGCCTCGAATAAAAATTGAACTCGTTGTTGTCGGCCCTAGCAAACGTTTAAAAGAGAACGCCCGTCGGATTTGCACGTGGACTGTTTGGCCCCTTAACAGACCATGTCCAGCCGAACAATTGGGAGAGGCCCTTGACTGCTATCACGAAAATATCACCACCATCCAGTAAGTTGGATGGGATGAGCCGGACATAAAGAGGATGAAAAACTGTGATTATACTATGGTCATTGCTGTAGGGAAAAGAAACAGCGCTTGTGCGGATGCGGATTTGTCATATGCGGCAGACTTAGGCAAAAGGCTTTGAGCTTCCGGCACGGCACATGAGTCAGCATCTTATGACAATTTGCATCAAAGCAAAATTCGCTAACATAAGCCGAATATGCGCCCATGCCCGTACGGAAGACTAGAGGGACTCCACCAAAGAATGTTTCTATGAGATCCCCGACAAGACATATGAGCAATGCCCGAAGTATGACACATTAAGCAAATTTAACGTCAGGATAGGAAAGAGGGACATCTTTGCTTCAAAGCTGGTAAGGATAGCCTACACGACACCACGTCTGGCAACGGGCTTTTAGTCTTATTGACTGGCGGAACGAAATATTACTATAGGAGGCATACAGTTTCTTCATCGCAATGTACAAAAGAAGACATGGCGGTCTCCAGATCATCAAACGATAATTCAAATTGATCATTTTGCGTTATGCTACGAATTCTGCCAACAGCACGTTTGTAAAAATAAAACCAAGAATTACTCTTGCCAGTCACTGTTTCTTTGGGCAAAGATAGCAATTGAGCTGTAAGGCCCTATCCCAAAAAACTAAGGAGACTCCATAAAAGGCCTTGACTACCCCAGTCCTATTTTATGGCGCACAAGCATGGACCCTATCGTAGGCAGGTAAAGATATACTCAGTCGTTTCGAGAGAACAATCCTTTGAAAAACATTAGATCCGGTTAGCGTTAACAGGCCTTGGAGCAGAAGATTCAACGATGAACTATACGACATCGACCTAGCAGAAAACTACGCATGAGATGGCTAGAACATGTACTATAGAGTGAATAGAAACCAATGATCCGGGCCGAATCTAACTCGGAGGGACAACGCAGTAGAGGAAAACTTAACCTTAGATGCCGCACGCACAAATAGAAAGGGACCTCAACCGACTTGGAGTGCGCAACTGGAGGCAATTAGCTAAAAACCGAACTAACTGAAGAAGCTTATTAGTTTAGGCCCAGGTTCAACCCGAAATGTAGCGCCACCTATGTACTAGGTGGAGTGAAAAGTAACCTCCTTGGGAATTAAAATATTATTTTTTTTTTTAAATGTTTTTTTTTATATTATTCAATATAGTCCTCTTTTAGTTTGATACACTTCTTCCAGCGATTTTCCAACTTCTTGATTCCGTCCGAAAGGTAATTTTTCGGAAAGCCTGCAAAATACTCCTCCGTGGCGTCGATGATTTCCTCGCGTGAGCTGAATTTTTTATTGATGAGCCATCTTTTGAGGTTTGGGAAGAGATAATAGTCCGAGAGATCTAAATCCAGTTACCAATCGACTTGGCGTCGATTCCGTATCAGCAAGTCCAAACACTCTTTCGAAGTGCTCTCGCCTTCGTGTTTTTGGTCAGGAGTGAGCATGCGTGGCACACAGCGGCAGTATAACTTTTTCATATGCAGAATATTGCCCAAAACATGGCGTGTGCGCTCAGTACTAATCTTTGTGGTATCTGCTAGCTGGCGCACCTTCACTTTCCGGTCAGCCAACACCATTTCATGTATTTTTTTGACATTGTCCTCTGTAACCGCATCGGAGGGCCTGCCGCTGCGGACTTGATCGGTAGTGGAGTTGCGGCCACCACGAAACTCTCGAAACCAATATTTGACGGTGTAATCTGATGGAGCATTAGCCCTATAATATTTATCCAACTTTTCTTTTGTTTCCTTCGCCGTTTTGCCTCTCAAAAAATAATGTTTTATGAGAGAACGAAAATCGTTTTTGTCCATACTCAACATGATGCCAAACACGTCAACAACAATCAGCTGTCAAAGCAAAACTAAAGACAGTATCGCACTGAAATTTGGCATGTCTGCCTAAATATTAACGGACTTCAAGGCACCATAACCTTTTCTGTAGTTGCAGCGCATTCTGGCGGTCAAGGAGGTTACTTTACGTAAGAGAAGAAACCAGGTATTCGATCTTATTCCAACTCTCAATCATCGACCACAAGGAAGAATTAGAAGTAACTTTACCAAACCTGGGACATGATATATTTCAAATGGAATGTGGGGTACAACTTTTACTGGATTAGACTTAAAAAAAGTTAACAAATTGGGTCAAAACTCCACTAAAACATAGAAGAATGCAGATGGTGTCTGTGTAAGGCCAGGCCAATACAGACCAGATAGCTCAGCTATAACGTTAGATTCAAGAATATCCTACGCCCGTCGACCAAATCTAGGCGCTGTTGCCGGGCCTAACGCCCATCCAGTCGTAGTGGGTACAAACATGGCAGAACGAATTCTGAAGGTCGTTCCATTGAATGTAAATTCACTGATAGGGATCGAACGAAGAGCCACACCATACAAGTTCATCTGAGACCAAGCCTCTGATGTTATCTTGGTTAGCCAAACTAAGCTTACCAAAAGATACAAAATGAGGCATAAAAGACAGAAAATATTACGAAGAAACCGACCCAACTCCAATTAAGGAGGTGGTGTTACGATCTTTATAAGAAAAGGCTGTGATGTAACAGAGTGCGCGAGGAACACGGGACTGGAAATCACCCAACGAATTTTCCTCTCAAAGCAGCCAAGAGCACCCCCATCCATACCTCTATGCCGTAGAACAGGGCTAGGATTATTAAGGTCTTATATAGGGTCGGTTTTGCTGTTCAAGGGAGAGCTTTGTTAGTCAATTGTGTCAGTGTCGTTGTCTGAATTGATAGACAAAGTTCTTAACTACCTCAAAGTTATTTACGTCAAGGGTGATATTTGGCCCGAGACGTCGGTGTTGAGTTAAACACCGTTAAACCCATCTTCGCCGTCTCCGCCTCAATACTCGCCAAAAAAGCCACTCACATCACGCTACTCTCTTCCGTCTATGTCAATATCATTAGCATATGCGACTAACTGGGTGAACTTTTGAAAGATTGTACCTCTTGTGTTAACGTGTGAGTTTTGGACTATTCTTTTAACAATCCAATGGCACGCCATCGCTTTATCTAAATCGTTTTTTCACATCAAAGGTCTCGCTGAGTTCTTTACCGAGTTTGATCGATAAATAGGTGGTGTGTATCGATTTGGAGTTCATGGGTATTTTCCAAGATCTGTCGTAGTGTAAATATTTGGTCGATGGTGTACTTCCCTGGCCTAAAGCCACACTCATATGTATCAATCAGGTTGTTGACGAATGGCTCCGGCGTTGACACAACACACCAGTTAGGATCTAGTAGGCGATGTTGAAAAGACTGATGCCTCTATAGTTGACGCAGTTCAGAGAGTCTCCTTTCTTCGGACAAACAATGCTGAGGTTCCATTCATCGGTCACACTTTCGGCCGACCATATTTTACAGATGAGTTAGTGTGTGGTCCTTACCGAGTCTTCGCCTTCCACATTGAAAAGCTTGGCAGTTAGGCAGTCCGTTTCAGTAGCTCTGTTGGACTTAAGCTTATAAATAGCTACCTTCACTTCATCCAGGTCGAGTGAACGAAATTGTTGGTCTGCATCGCCCAGGTTGAAAGGGTCATTCTGCCTGAGAGCGGTATTTGGTTCGTCGTCACCCTTATTCAGCCTACAAAAATACTCTTTACAAATCCTCAGCATCGATAGCGACTCTTCTACTATGTTCCCTTGTTCCGCTCTACAGGCTTCGATTCGGAGTTTGTGTCCGTGGCATATTTTTTTTATTTTTTTGGTAAAACTTCCGAATCTCATTACTCAAGTAGCATCTCTCAACTTCATCGACTGTGCGTTTCTCATGAAAAACCGGTGTTCAACCCTCCTCTTCTGCTTGCAGAGCTCGTGAGCGATTCTAGTTCTTCTATGCTGCGTCGCTTTGTATGACTCGTCAAACTCGTCGTTGTGGTGGCCGAGTGAAACCCACCTCACCAGAGGCGGGATCTCTGATAGCTTTTTGGTTTTCATTACTTAATGCTGGCGGTATAGGATCTCTTAAGAGATTAAGGGAGACTCATCGGAAAAGGATTTAGCGATCTCTTGTGATCTCAGCCGTCCGGCGTCAAACTTCCTCACAGCATTAGCTTGTTTTTGCGATGTTCGAGATAACCGCAACCATACCTCAGCTATAACAATGTAATGGTCCGGGTCAATGTTGGCCCTCGGAATGGTCGGACATCCATAATACTGGTGGAGTGCCTTATGTCGATCGAAATATGGTCAATCTGGAGCTATCCAAGTTCCCTTGTGAATATCGAGATATGGGAACCGCAATGTTTCGTCACGCCGCAAAGTCGATTAGTCTGAATCCGTTATTAGAGGTGGTGTCATGCAGGCTATACCTTCCGACTTCACTACCAAAAATGCCCTCTATTCCTAGCTTCACATTAAAGTTGCCGAGAACAATTTTAATATCATAGCTAGGGCACTGCTCGTAAGTCTTGTCCAAGAGCTCGCAGAAGACATCTTTGGTGTCGTCATCTTTCTCCTCTATCTGGGCGTGCGCGTATATAAAGCGAATGTTGCCAAATTTAGTCTTAATGCAAATTGTTACGAGGCGCTCGTCTACATGACGAAAACTCAAGACTTCTTGCCTAAGTCTGCCTCTATCAACAAATCCGCATGCGAATAATCACTGCTTTTGGCGTCTATAAGAATTGCTGTAGTCGCAGTTTTTTATCCTCTTTTTTTCCGGTCCGTGCCATCGCATTTTTTGGATGGCGGTAACATCTACTTTGTAGCGCTCCAAGGCCTCGGCTAGTTGTTCGGCTGCTCGTGGCTTATTAACGGGTCTAATATACCACGTCCAAGTCTGAGGTTCGTTGTCCTTATTTCGTTTGCAGTTGTTGTCAACAGTAGATCTGTCCGTATCCGGGGCTTGTTGTTGCTTCGTAAGTTAACTTTCTTTTCCATGACCGGGCAGTTAGTTGAAGGGCCAGTTCCATTATAGATAGCCCTAGGACGGTCTAGCAATCCGACCGAAGCCAGTAATCCGTTCGGGGATGTAAGCGCTGCCGTTGGTTCATTAAGCTTTCATCCGCCACCATCTCTTTCGTATGACCGTAACCTAGTCTTAGAAATTCCTACCGAGCTTAGCCCCAAATATGTAGGAGTAGCCCGGATAAGGTCTCATTTGCTTCATTGCGGGACTTAACTTTAACGGGAATTCATTCGCTGTTCCATTTATAGCGCTGCTATTTTGTCTGCTGGTCCCTACTTTAAGCTGGTGCGTACTACAAGTCGATTCCGGATGGATATCGACCAGTACCCGATGGTTACCACTTGAAGCACATTTGACGTGTAGAAACAGTTAAAACAGTGGGTATCGCCCGGTTGACACCTCTCAGTGTTTATCCTATTTCTACAGCACCCAGCCTCTGCCTATAAACACCAGCAACCTGATTATTTTTCCGCAAATAAACGAGTTATTTCGGATGAAAGATCAAAATAACCTTCCGTGTCTAAATACAGCCCGAACGACGAGCAACTGTAGATGATGATAACTTCTTTATGATCGAAGGTCCGCAGGAGAAGGTAGATGCCATGGGAGCGACGTTCCCATGGATCGGGTCCTTTTACACAATTACTACCTTCTGGCAATTCGAGAGTTCAGACATCACTGAGAATAATGTCATCGCCGACGAGACGGAGCTACATATTGTCACTTCGAAGGAAGAGATCCAAACGATCTTCGGATCACTGACGAGCAAGTTATCAGTTGAAGCTATGGGTTACCGAACATTGTGCTTCGACATCTCCCACTAAAAGCGGTGGACATACACACCATACTGTTTAATAACGCAACGAATAACGCAGATTATCCAGCGCATTAGAGGACAGCGGTGATGCATTCGATTCCCAAAAAGGATAAAGACACGTCCAATCCGGCGAATCTTCCGTCGATAAGTTTCCTTCCGAATATTAGTAAAATATTCAAAAATGTGATCAATAAATAGAGTCCTAACTAAGTGGGTTGAGGACAAAAATATGGTTCCGGAGACCCAATTCGATTTTAATGGGAGGGCATGATATTTCACATGTCGCGTCTAAACTGGTATCCGCGGAACAAAAGCAAGAAACAATGCTCCACTGCCTGCCTTACTAACTTGGAAAAGGCATTCGACACAGTTTGGTTAGGAGGACTGAACAGCGTAGGCATAAGTAAACAGCTCCTACACGTTCTTTTTAATTCACTAGTAGTCAGTTCATTGTAAAGAATCGCGATATGACTTCTGCTGGAAAATCTGACATTAAAAACGGTCTGCAACAAGGTGCGGTTAATTCACCGATCCTATTCAACATCTCCACACGAATTATATTTATTAACGAATGGAGAAATGAAACTACACTGCTTTTGGTGTCGTCTCGATTAAGACTACTTATTTTCCTTTATTTGAACATATTACTTCATCTCATATCATAAACATAGATATAGTCAACGCATTCCGTTTCCGATGGCCTTCAGACAGCACCATTGACACCGGAATGTAATTGACACTTTTATTATTCGTTGCGAAGCAGCATAAATGTGCCGTCAGCAACTTTGCTGACTTGCATTTGTGTAACTTCACCCCCCCTTTGATAAACAATTCTCCTGAATTCTGTCTTAAATTGTTTTTATTTCTACCTTAAGTTTCTTATTATTTTTACATATTATTACAACTATAGTTATTACCACAAGTATGGCAATTAAAAGAGTAGAACTTATTATACAGTGGTTATTCCTATGATACTTCAGGTGTTCTAAATGTTTTAAATTTTGAATTTGAAAAATATTTAATTTATTCGAAAGGTTCATTCTTTCATATATTGTCACATTTTGATTACCTTCGTATGCAAAATTTTGGATAAACTCTATATTATTGGGTCTACAAGTAAGTTTCCAGCAATTTTTTGCAAAATTTGAAGTTTTGTTATGAAAACATAGTTACAATGCTTTATTCAAAGTGTCGTCCATCGGAAGCTACAACTTTCCCCCATCTTTCTGGCAATTTATTCCGGACCAAAAAAATTTCTCGTCTTTCGAGCCCAAGAACGTATTGAGCCAATTTTTGATTTCCTCTACTGAGCTGAAGTGTATTCCCGTAAGAGCGTTCTGCATCGAACGAAACAAGTGGTAGTCAGATGGTGCCAAGTCTGGACTGTAAGGCGGGTGTGGCAGAATTTCCCATCCACTATTTTCCAAATAGTTTTTCACCGAAACCGCAACATGTGGCCGAGCGTTGTCGTGATGAAAAATGACGGACTCATGCCTGGTCTCATATTCTGGCCGTTTTTCTTTCAATGCCCGCTTCAAACGAATTAGTTGGGTTCGATATAATGGTCCTTTGATGGTTTCACCACTCGGAAGCAGTTCGTAGTATACGACACCCTTTTGATCCTACCATATGCAGAGCATGACCTTATTCACGTGAATATTTCGATTGGGCGGGCTCGCCGGGCTTTGTATACGATTTTCTGCGTTTAAGATTATCATAATAAATCCATTTCTCATCACCAGTGACAATACGATGCAAAAATGATTTATTTTTATACCGCTGCAGTAACATTTCGGACATGCAAAATCGCCGTTCAACGTCTCTTGGCTTCAATTCGTACGGCACCCAGTTTCCAACCTTTTGAATGAGTCCCAGTGCTTTTAGGCGCAGGGAAACGGCTTGTTGCGTGACGCCCAATGATGCAGCAAGTTCTTCTTGAATCTGACACGGATCCTCATCCAGTAAAGCGTCCAATTCGTCGTCTTCAAAACTTTTCGGCTTTCCGGGGCGATCTTTGTCTTCAACTCCAAAATCACCACTTTTGAACCGTTTGAACCACTCGCGGCACGTCGATTCAACAATACATTCCGCCCCATAAGTTTCCGAAAGCAAACGATAGACCTCAGCCGCACTTTTCTTCATATTAAAGAATAAAAGCAGCGCTTCCCGCAAATGACGTTTATTTGGCTGGAAACTTGCCATGATTTTGATCGATAAAATGTACAACACCCATAGAACTGCTCAAATATAACGCTGCAAAGTTGTTGACAGATACAAAACCTACAAATAAAACACATGGGGTCTGACATTTCTGCCCGGGATCCACTGGTGGCGCCATCTCTGACAAACGCTGGAAACTTACTTGTAGACCCAATATAATTAGACATTATGGTATTTAGGACTTCAATGGAACAATTATTAACATTTACCATAAAGTTTCCACTTAAAGTAATATTTCTATCGTCACATTCGTTAACAATATGTTCCTTAACTAAGTTATTACAAATATATAAATGTTCATCGATAGTCACAATTTCGGTTTTATTATACAGTTATTAATTTTCTTTAGACTCTGTATATGTAAGTTATCGTCATTTCTGTTGTAGGAATTATCATCTTTAATGTTGTCTGAATGTAATCTTTAGGTAACTTAATTGCTAAGACAAGTTTCGTATTGTTTAATCGAATAGCTCCAATTTTGGCATGCTTTAGATTAAAGTAGTCTAATTCTACACTATCTAATAGTTCGTTTGTTACAATACTTGGGTGTAATAATCCCTGTTTGACAGATGCTACATTGTCTAAAATATTATTAATTTTTTCTTCGAGAATCTTTAACTTCAAAAGCTGGTCCGTTTGTAGTAACTTCAATGTAATATTTCTTTGACTATCTATGATGACATTATAAGCATCCCTTATATGTTGCCTATCTTCTAATACCATTGTCTTGATGTTATTTATATTATCCATGAATTTTTGATTTCTACCTATTTGTTTGTTCAAATTTTCTATAGCAGCATTGTCATTCGTTTCGACTATTTTAAGATGTTCAGCAATATCTATTCTATCTTGGTTATCCATTGTTCCGAATAGTCATTTCTGACCAGTTCCAATGAAATTCATAGGACTTCTTTTTTTTCCAAATTGGGAGTGTTAACGCCTTGACTTTTGCCTTAATATTTAAAATTTGCCTAAGCTACGGACCATTCTTCATTAAATTAAGTTTTTGAAGATTCATTTCAGCAGACTCTACTACAGCTACAATTTCCAAAGTATCTATTATATGTATAATCGTTTGGGAATTGTTTATTAATTCGACAGATCCTCAGTATAGGGTAACATAACCTTGCTCACTCTGGATCGGTGTTATTAGGAGGGATGATTGTGCTGCTATCACGGTTATCAACATGTTTAGTATTATTACAAGACAATTCTGTACCTGTAAATTTATTTGGTCTTTTAACTGTGGTGGGATGAACATTTACTAATTTATTTTTTCTATAATAAGGTTCATTCTTGTGCCTTAAATATTTGTAATTTCTAATAAAACCTTCATGCCTATTTTCTTCATAATCTTACCTGGTTACGCTCCTCTTATTTAAAATTGTATCTTTCTGTTTTGAAATTTTAGTAACTAATACTTCCGGGTCTACGTTCCTAGCTTGATTCGGACTCATTCCAATTGTAGAATGGTGGCCGTTATTGTAAGCAAAAACGGCTTTATGCACTTTCCGGACAGTTGTAAGTTCTTGGTCTTTAATTGTTAGTAGGATTTCTAGTAAAGTGGAATGGAAGCGTTCAATATCAAAGTTTCCAGTGTGAGAATTCGGTATGGTAAAATGAACTTCGATGTCATTTTCCTTGAAAAATTCTTTAATATTTTCAGATTTGAATTCATTATCGCAAATAATTTTTCTAGGTTTACCGAACTTTTTTAAATGGTCCTCAATTGCTTCTACGAGGGGCGTTCAACATATTCTCGATATCATGGTGAAGCTGTGGTTGTATATATAAATTGACTTATTTATCAAGTAATACTATTATATTAGTTCATTCATGTAAAATTTCATATAAATGTGATTATTAATTCGCGTTTTATCTCTAGTTAAACAGAATCATAATGGCAACTGAGACGATGATGGTGAAAATTGAGCATCGCGCTGTAATTAAATTTCTCACTAATCAAGGAAAAAGTCAAAAAACTATTCATGAAGAGATGGTTGCTGTTTACCAGGGTTCTGCACCTTCATTATCAACTGTGCAAAAGTGGTCAAGTGAGTTCAAGAGAGGCAGAGAGAGCATTGAAGACGACCCCGCTCCGGCGCCCCGGCTACTGCTTGTACGGGAGAAAGCATCAAAGAAGTCGAAAAACTTGTTCTTGAGGATGCCCGAATAAAGGTGAAAATGATGGCAGAGATCACCAAGCTTTCAATTGGTACCATTCACACCATTCTTCATGACCATCTTAACCTTTCAAAGGTCAGTGCGAGGTGGGTGCCACGAATGCTCACAGCGCCTCAGAAAAAGGTGAGAATCACATGCTGTAGAGAGCTTTTGGAGATGTGTAGTGAGAACGCGGACGGTGTTATGGATCGAATTGTTACTGGGTACGAAACATGGGTCCACCACTATGACCCTGAAAGCAAACAAGAGTCCATGCAGTGGCATAAAAAAGGAACAGACCCCCCGAAGAAGTTCAAAGTCACTCCGTCTGCCGGGAAGCTCATGGCCACAGTTTTTTGGGACTCAAAGGGAATCTTGCTCATTGAGTACAAAAAAAAGGTGAAACCATCAACGCCACATCCTACGCTTCCACTTTGCATAATTTGCGGGAGGAAATTAAAAAGAAAAGACGGGGTAAACTCGCAGCGGGTGTGTTGCTTCTTCATGACAACACTCCTGTTCACACGGCGCGAGTTTCCAAGGCTGCTGCGCGAGATTGTGGTTTCGAAGAAATCCAACACCCACCCTATAGTCCAGACCTTGCCCCTAGTGATTATTTCCTGTTTCCGGATTTGAAAAAATAACTTCGTGGAAAAAGATATTCGGATGATGAAGAACTCAAGTCGGCAATAAATGGGTATTTTGCAGAGAGGGTTTTTTGAGGGTTTAAAAAAGCTTATCTCAAGATGTAACAAATGCATTGATGTTAGGGGAGATTATATTGAAAAATAAAAACAATTTAAATTAAATTCGCATTTTCCTTCATACCGATACCAAGAATATATTGAACGCCCCTCGTATATACTTTACCAACCCAATTTTTACTGTTCAAACTGTATGCATATGCCTGCTTTGTTAGCTTATCAATGAAAGTAAGGAAGAAAAGCTTATTGAAATGATAAATGTCCATATGCAGAATTTCATTGGCTTTAGAAGGGGTTACTGATCTTTTAAATTTTATTTTGAGAGGTTTTCTATCGTACTTCACTTCCTGACATGTTTGGCAGTTTCCAATAACTTTCGAAATTTCTCTCATAAGTCCTGGGTAATACAATCTGTTTTTAAGTGTGTGATAAGTTTCCGAAATCCCTGAGTGATTACTTTTTCTTATATGATAAAGTGAAATCTGCTTACAAATTTCTGACTCAGTTCTGATTTCTTGAGCTCTTAACGTGTACTTAAAAAACGAGATATTTTTATTTCCTCCAAAAAGACTTATCAGACATTGTTAAACTTTATTGTACTCAGTGTACGGCAGTTCGGTATTTACAATGTTACAATTCCCTTTTGTAACACTCTCTTGAGAAGGTCTTCCCAATATGAGTTATTTTTGGTCATATCTAATTGAATAATTTTTCTACTATGGATTACCTCCTCCAGTGCCGAAACAGAATTTGTTAGAATTAATTGGGTTTTGCATTTATTAACAATATCTTCTTTTATAGGAAAATGATCTACTTGTTGTTCAGAGGCAGAATGAACTGTTGCCTGGTTCGATTTGGTTTCCTCATCTATTTGGTCGACATCTTTTATACGGCTTAAAAAATCCGCTACTTTATTTTCCTTTCCCCTGAGATATTCGATATCGTAATTGAACTCAGACAACTTAAAAAGCCACCGCTGATTTCTAGCGGTGATTTTTTGTTCAAATACTTTATGGGTTGATGGTCAGTAACGATTTTAAATTTATTTCCCCATAAATATGGCCTAAAATATGTTACTGACCAAACAATAGCTAAGAATTCCTTATCGGTAGGCGAGTAGTTCTGTTCATGATCATTTAACGACCTGGATGCATAGCAAATTGGCTGACCCTCTTGGGTAAGCACAGCACCCATTGCAAAGTTTGAGGCATCTGTGAACAACGTAAATGGTTTTCCGAAATTTGGAAACCTGAGTATGGGGTAGTTGATGATGTTTTGTTTTAACGTTGCAAAGGCCTGGATGTATTCAGGATCGCTAATTTCTATCTTTGCACCTTTTTCAAAAACCTAGTCATTGGATACGATATTTTCGAATAATTTTTTACAAATTTTCGATAAAACCCAGTGACTCCAAGGAACGCTTTTAGCTCTTTTTCCGGCGATGGCAATTTGTAATTTGCTATACATTTGACCTTTTCTGGATTCGGTTTCATGCCTTCTTCTGTTAATAAATGGCCTAAAAATTCCGTGTCCTTTTGAAGGAAAGAACATTTATCAAACTGCATCTTCAGCTTATGTTTAGCAAGGACATTGAAAATCGTAGTAATGGCTTGGAGATGTTCTTCGAAACTTGTGGAAAATATTAGAATATCGTCGAGATAGACGACACAGATCTGGTTTATATATTCCCTTAGTATTTCCTTCATCAGCCTCTGGAACGTCGCAGAAGCGTTCTTGAGGCCAAAAGGCATCCGTGTAAATTCATATAAGCAGTTTTATGAATATCCTTTGGATGCATCTTGATCTGATAGTATCCTTTGGCTAAGCCCAAAGTACTGAAATACTGAGCTCTCCCTAGCTTATCTAATATACTGTCGATATTAGATACAGGGTACTTGTCGTCGAACGTTATATCATTCAATCTTCTATAGTCTACACAAAGTCTGAATTTTTGTTCTCCTGTTTTACTTAACTTTTTTGCAACAATTACTATTGGGGAAGAATATCTACTATTCGACTTCCTAACAATGCCCTGCTTCTCCATTTCTGTAACCTGTCTCCGAATTTCTTCTTCATGTTTCGGAGGCAGTCTATAAAGCCTTGCATTCATTTGTTGATCAGTGGTCGTTCTGATCTCAAACAGAACAATTGGAAAAACTACCACTGCTATTAGATCACCCGTTAACAGTCATATACTCGTATGTATGTAGGTTACGCTTGTCTGGTTTCCGAACGTCAGTTTGTTATTTCCCCCATTCGGCTGTGAAATTCCTTGCTAATTAGCATAAGGAAAATCAAAGGCATTCCCTGTTTTAAGTGGCTGGTGGCATAACTAAGAACTGCTCATCAATCCATTTAACGCAAATCGACAGGTCATAATAAGAAGAAGTACGAGTATATCTCAAAAGAGCAAACCAATACTACTGATCCTATTTTTCCTCGATAAATAAGATTATCATCCGACTTAAAACTTACTTTTACGCAACAAATAGGAGTGAGAACTTTTGAGGTTACAAGTATTATCTGGCAAAACTGTTGGATTCTCTTCATCTCTGGTAACGTATATTTTAAAGTTTCAAGGGAGTTCCGTGTCGACCACCGCCGAGTGCACATACCCACCAGTGCACTCGTGAATCTTTCCGAGATCGCAGTATTAAAAAAAAAAACCAACAACTACTGCAGTGCAGCGAAGAAAAAAAATATTACACAGTGCGGGTATCCCCACCACTCCCGCTCCAGGTCGTAAGCAATGTTGCTTGCACTCAGTTATTGCCATTGCTGTATTTGTCATACGGCACCAGTGGCTGAGTGTAGGCAATACATGATGGATAGCAGGTTGCGTGACTGAGAATTTTGTTGGTCCACTGTTTTCTATTGCTGTAAGGGTATAACATCTACAACAATTGGATTCGGTAAACCAACGTCGGAATTTTCACTTCGCAGCCTTGCTTAATATCGTCCGTGTTTGTGTTTACTGTCTTTGTTTGTAATAATGACCAGAGAATTCATAGTGGACGTATCCAATATACGCGGGTTAAAATGTAATCAGTTTTCTGAGTACGTCCACGTCTGTAAGTACAGATCAGCTGTTTTGGCACTTAGAGAAACACAGGTAATTCCCCGCCCACACCTCTCAGATCACAAGGATCTGAAGCTACCTGGCTACGACCTAGTGCCACTAGTCTTTCCTCATCGCGGTCTCGCCATTTATGTGCGTAGTGACGTAGCTTACCAAATTCCACCACAATGTAGTCCCCGCTCCAATCCGGAATTCAATTTCATGTGGTTAAAATTCCATCTCCGTAAGAAAATTATCCACTACTGCTTTACTCCTATTTACAGAACCCTCAAGCTGGACAGCAACTCGAACTTTCACGAGTTTGATGCGTTGTCTGACTCCATACAAAGAATTGTTTCCTTTATCCCCATACTGAAATTATTATTACGGGCGATTTCAATATACACAATTCTGGGTGGCTTCGACATTCTGGACAGACAACACCCGACGGATGGTGTGTTGAGATCTTCGCTACGGAAAACAACTTAACGCAGCTTGTAAATGAGCCCACACGAATACCACACGCCAACACCCTGGACTTGTTTCTAACTTCTCACCCTGATAAGTACTGCGTTGATGTGCTTTCGTAGGCTCGTAAGACCATTGTGTCATATCAGCTAATTTCTTGTACACCCAGCACACAGTTTCCTAAAAGAACTGTATAGCAATACGAGAAAGCAAATTGGAGCGGACTTAACACCTTCTGTAGGAAATTGAACTGGTCGTTATGTTTCCTCGATAACGACGTGGATACCGCTGCTGATATGATCACTTACACTATTCTCTTCGGAATGAGATCCTTCATCCCTCATCGGATGGAGAGTATCAGACCAAACGAAAAGGCATGGTACGATTCGAAATATTTTTTCGGTCCTTCGGTTGGGTTGGTCTCAACAGAGGAAAATCGAAAAAAGTTTAAACGAGCCAGGAATGACTGCAACGTCTTTCTCAAGCGCGTGAAATTTTAATACGACTAACAACTGAGGCAAAAAATACTGCAATGCCCCAAAGGCAGTAAACATTTTTGGTCTTTCGTCAAAAATATTACAAATTCTGCCTTATCCTCCATCCCAACGCTCATTTATAATGACATTCCAGCTGTCAGTTCGTTGGACAAGGCCAATGTGCTTGTTGCAAACTTTGCGGCCAACTCGAAACTCCTAGATTGTGCTTTGTCCCCATCTACATTTGAGTGCGTCGAATTTTCAATGGCACGAACTCACTTTCGCACTCGTGTGGTAGCAAGAGTATTTAAAGATCTCAACATACTTAAATCCGCTGGTCCAGATGGTACGAGGGCGGATCAATAAATCCGTTATGGATTAAAACAGATTTTTTTTGATAAAAAAATAATTTTATTTTTCAACGTAGTCTCCCTTGAGCTCTATACACTTTGTCCAACGCTTCTCCAATTTTTTTATCCCTTCCAAAAAAAATGATTTGTCGAGGTCCTCAAAATAGGCCTTTGTTTGCGAGATGACTTCATCATTGGAGTCAAATCTTTTTCCACCAAGCCATTTCTTCAGGTTTGGGAACAAGAAGTAGTCTCTCGGAGCCAAATCTGGAGAATAGGGTGGATGAGGGAGCAATTCATAGCCCAATTCATGGATTTTTGCCATGGCAACTGCACATGTGTGCACCCTTGCATTGTCTTGGTGGAAAAGAACTTTTTTCTTGGCCAAATGAGGTCGTTTTTTTTTCAAATCGTCATTGAATCGGTCCAATAAGTTGGCATAATATTCCCCATTGATTGTTCTTCCCTTTTGAAGGTAGTCAATGTGGATTATCCCGCGTGCATCCCAAAAAACAGTCGCCATAACTTTATTGGCTGACAAACCCACCTTGGCCTTCTTTGGCGCCGATTCACCCTTAGAAACCCACTGTTTTGACTGTTGTTTGTTCTCTGGTGTGTTGTGATGGATCCATGTTTCGTCCACGGTTACAAAACGGCGCAAAAACTCCTCCATATTGCGATTAAACAACGCCAAACCTTCCTGTGAAGTTGTTACACGATTGCGTTTGTGGTCGACTGTGAGCAAACGCGGCACCCATCTTGCGGAAAGCTTTCTCATGCCCAAGTGATCATTCAAAATTGAAACCACTGAGCCATGCGAGATCCCTACGGCTTCCACAATCTCTCGCACTTTCAATCTTCGGTCGGCCAACACCATATCGTGAATTTTTTCGATTGTTTCGGGTGTAGAGACCTCAACTGGGCGTCCAGGACGTTCGGCATCTTCAGTGCTTGTACGGCCACAACGAAATTCAGTAAACCACTTTTTTACCATTGAAATCGATGGTGCAGAGTTCCCATAGTATTTATCAAGCTTAGCCTTGGTCTCGGTAATGGTTTTTTTTCGCAAGAAATAATGCTTAATAAGCACACGAAATTCACTGTTTTCCATTTTCTCCTCAAATTAGTGAGTAGTCTGATAAAAATAGCTGTCAAACACAAACTAACTGACGCAGCAAGTTTAAATTTTGACAGGAGTCAACTGACAAATGCCTGTTGACAGGAGCAGTGTTGCTGTTTCAGGTCAGAAATTCAAAAAGTCACGAACTTATTGACCCGCCCTTCGTTGTCAAAACCACTGCGTAAGCTTTTTCATCCAACCTACTCTTTAAGAGTCTTTCCGAGACGATGGAAAACAGCACTTGCCCAGCTCGTCCCTAAAAAAGGCGAATCTTCTTCTCTCTCCTCCCACAGACCCATTGCATTCATGTCCCTTCTCTCCAAGGTCATGGAAACGCTGATAAACCGTCAGCCCATGAAATATCTCGAAACACGAAAACTTTTTAATGACCGGCAGTATGGTTTTCGTAGCAACAGGTATACTGATGATCTGATGCATGTCTCACCGAAAAGTGGAACCAAAGCGTACATCAGTCTGGCGAAAGCAAGATAGTTGCACTTGATATTTCTAAGGCATTTGACAGGGTTTGGCATCAGGCTCTTTTGTCGAAAATGCGTGCTTTTGGGATCGACGACTCTCTTCTTCAATGGATTAGAAATTACCTTTCGGAACGTTCAATTCAAGTTGTCTTTGACGGTTTCACGTCTGATATCCACAAAATAAGTGTTGGTGTGCCCCAGGGCTCTGTTCTGTCTCCGACACTCTTTTCAATTTTCATCAACGATCTCTGGTCTGCTAGTTCTAATCCAATATATTCCTTTGCTGATTACAGCACTCTCTGCTTTTCATATTCGTTTCGAACTCATGTCCCTGCACTTCGGCTGCAGAACGGGAAGAGCAGCGTGTGTTAAGCTCATTAAATTCCGATATTAACAGCATAACCAATTGAGGAACCACTAGCAGAGTAGAAAAACTCAATGCTGTCTGCTGTCATTAAAGCGAAATTCAAATACCCAGCCATTATCCACTGATGGCATTTGCATCGTCGAAACCGAAAAACTTTCCACTCTCGGTATGTGTGTCAGTGACAACTTACGTTGGAAGGACCACATATTGGGTGTCGCCAGAAATGTTGCGAAATGTCTAGGTTTCCTCAAGCGATGTAAGAAATACTTTACCCCCTCTGATCTGGCCACAATATATAAGGTATTCATCCGTCCAAAATTGGAGTACAATGCCCACATCTGATCAGGTGCCCCTAAGACCTCTTTGCACTTGCTTGATAGGATTCAAAACCGTGCGATAAAACTCATAGGTGGTACTAATATCAGTCAATCAATTGACACCCTCGAACACCGACGTAATGTCTCCTGTCTCACTGTGTTTTATCGCTATTTCCACTACCAGTGCTCCATAGAAATCGCCAGTAGCATTCCGCCCATTCAAACTTTCAACCGTAACACTCGTCTCGCTATGAATGCTCATCGGTATACCCGCTATGAATGCTCATTAGTATACCCGTACAACTCGCTTATGGAATGTCCTGCCTAGCTCTTTATTTCCTAGTAATTATAACCTTCAAACATTTACAACCAACGTTCTCCGGTACCTCTCTTTCCATCCTCCCTGATTTCCTTCGCTCGCGCTGTGTGCAAACATTTTAAGGTTACTTGAACCCCTTAACCGCGCGATAATTATAAAAAAAAAAATGCGAGTCCCTGGTAAATATTGGTTTTTCCTGTTCCCAGTTAAGACGGTCTGGAAATGTACCCTGAACGTTGTGCCGAAAGTTATATCGTGGTAGACATTTGTCTATTTAGAAGAAGTGCAGCATGAACTAGTTTGGAATTGGATTCATCTTGTGTGATGAGCGTGTAGGCATTTACCATTGCTCCTTTCATTAGTTCTAGATGAAGTGGTTGGATGTTCAGGATAACTTCAAGGGCAGCTGTTGGTGGGGTTTTCATTGCACCAGTTGCACAGACACAGGCTAGAGTCTAAAATTTATTGAGTTTGGCCTGTGTTGACCTCTGCGTTGACTTATGCCACCAAACGGCGGCTGCATACGTGATGATAGGTCTCGTTATTGTCCTGTAGGTCCATAGTATAGTTTTGGGATAAGGTCCCCAATTTTCTCCAGCTAAATTTTTGCTGGTTCATAGTGAGGTCCTAGCCTTGTCAATAGTCCTGGAAAGATGAGTGTTCGACGTAAGTTTTTCACCCAGCGTGATGAGTTCCTTTGAGAACTCTATAGTTTCACCGAAGAGAGTGTAAATTCTAAGTCTTTCTCACTTTCTTATCTTGGAGAATTTAACAATGGTGATTTTTTTGGGATTGACTTTGAGGCGATTGGAGGCGATCCGAGAATGTGTCCTCGAATTTACCTCTGATTAGGATAGCAATGTCGTCTGCATATCCTTGGACATAGAAGCCATCATTGCTGAGTATAGTTTGTAGTTCATTAATTACGATGGACCATGGTAAGGGTGATAGCACTCCTCCCTGAGGGCATGCTTTCGTAGCTACCACACTGAGTTTATTGCTGCTTAATGAGGTTTTTTATTCATCCATTTATATGTGGTGTCGTCAGCTCCCATGTTTTGAATGCCTCTATATAACTTTGAGAACTCGGTGTTGTCAAATGCTCCTTCTACTGTATATGGAGGAAACAACCGACTGCTACCTCTTTATCTCTCTGAGATTTTTCAATCCGTGTGGTAAGACTTTGTGGTTGATTTTCTACATTAGTAGGCATATGTGAAGGGGGTTCATATCATCTCTGATATGTCTATCGAGGATTTTTTCCATAGTTTTGAGGAAAAAGGAAGTGAGGTTGATTGGTCTACCATATATGACTTTGGTAGTTCGGACGGTCTGCGTCCTACCTTAGGTATATATTTGACAGCAACCTCTTTCCACTTTTTTGGTAAATGTCCCCACACGTAGCTAGCTCTGAATAAGTTATTGTAATTAGTGTAGGTAGCAGTTGGGAATGCCCTTTTGCTGTAAAGCTGGGAATATTACATGCATACCAAGGGCTTTGAAGGGTTGAAAATAGTTGTTTGACCTAATTATTTTGCCTTTATGAAAAATTTCCTTTGCACTGTTCCAGTCCTCTCTGAGCGGTCTATGTATCCTCTGAGGTGGATTTTCTTTGGCTTCTGGAACTATTGTTGAGCCTGGGAAGTGTATTTTGGCTAAGATTTAAAGCGTCTGCATACCGTTTTCGTTGGCGTATGTGCCATCAGATTTTTTCATTGCACCGATAGGATTAGAATGCTGTTTAGAGAGTATTTTATGAATGCGGGCACAATTTCTGGTGTCATCGATTGTGTGACAGAAGTTTCTCCACGATTCCTTCTTAGCCCTTCAAATTTTTTGGTTGTAGATGGTGAGTGTTCTTTTCTATATTTGAAGAGCTTTCTATTGTAGCCTCTGTTCTGAGTTTGCCTAGTTTTTTTTTTGCGCCAGGGGTAAGTCGATTGCCTGTTTTTTCTTTTTCTGCGCAAGCTTGATGAAAGGCAGTTATGATTGCCATATTGAAATTATCACAAGTTAGCTTAATATTGCCTATGTCTTCGATGCTTGCGTTACATCTACCCAGGTTATCCTTGTACTCGTATTGGTGATACTATATGTCGCAGTCTGTGGATTTAGGTTGTCTGTATTTTTCAGATATAATGGTACCTAGTTCAAGGTCAAATGGGATGTGGCGTTGAGGCTTCGAATGAGACACGCCAATTCTTTATAAAATTAGTGCATAGAGTGAGATCTAGGACCTCTGTCCTGATGCTGTTTATAAAAGTGGGGTTGCTTCCCTGGTTTAGAATTTGTAAATTGTCTGAATTAGTGAATTCTAGTAGAGACTGACCTCGTCTGTTTATATTTGAGCTGCTCCAGACCGTGTGATCGGCGCGTGCGTCGCAGCCTACATTTGGTTGCAGGTTCTTCTTAGCATAGTAGTCTACCAGTCCCTTCAGTGGCAAGAAGTCCAAGGCGCTAGAGTTACCGGGCAGGAAAGCTGAGCATATAACGGCTTCTGTCCTATCTGTATTGGTATGTAGCTCAGCCTTTGCAGCTACCAGATGCAGATGTTGGTGTGTTCTGGAATTGGACAGAGTTTTGTATTATTATTAGTTAAGATGCATGCTCTGGGTCTTCCAGGGTTAATGGACTTACCTGAGAGTCCCTTTACCTGATTTTTAAGGATGTATGGTTCCTGGATAAAGGCGACGCCTAGGTGATCCTAGTTAAATCTATGGCTGAAGACTGCTAAGGCGGTCTTAACATTTTGCAGTTTAACTTGGATACACGTTAGTGCCATTTTAGTTATTGCTTGATGGTACTGGCAGAGTTGCCAGTATTTGGAGGCATCTCAGGTCTTGGGATGTCTTTTAATGTTCCGGGAGAATAGCGATTGCAAAGATGATATTGTATATAGAAAGTCTTGAAGTGTTGAAAGACCAATCACAAATGTATACAATAGGTGCACAGCCCTGGGAAAGGGGTTAAGAATGCAGCTCCAAAAAATATCCCGCCTAAAGCACAGAATACTCCTTGTTGATATCGGATACGAATCAACACAGGAAAACAAGAATCCCTTCACAAATGTATTAGATCACAGCGCGATGGTCTTACATTTAAATAAGCGTTTTGAAGTCACAAATTCATACCCACATCAGCACCGGTTCCATCAGAAATACAGAAACTGTTATGGCAATTTAGGGCAATCACAGACCAATCGGAATCACGTCAGACCATAGGTATATCGAAGCTATTCAGAACCTGTATGGTGCCTTCACCAAGTAATTTGAGCTGACATGTCCAGCTGCGAAATAGTCGCGCAGACCGCCAGTTCCATGATGAGGTGAAAATTTGCAGCGACTACATATTGAGTCTGGAATTTGTAAATTGTTGGAATAAAAAGGAATAGAAAAAGTTGATTCGGATTTCGAATGGCACCGATGGCATATGTCCAGCTATGCTACAAAAAGATATGGACCAGCTGATGACAATACTGAAGAAAATCTTCACTACTGAAACCCAAGCGACCTCTGAGAGTATACCGTAACACGGAAAATATAACCACGTCCTTTCCGAGAGCTTCAACCCTATCAGGCTGTACTGTCTATTGGATCAAGAGTCTGTCTGTTCTTAGGCGCAGGCAACCTTAGACGTGATCGATAATTAGTGAACTTAAAAGGGTTGTTCCTATTACAAGTAAGAGCAAGCTGACAGATTTAACATATCTAGTGTGTTAGGTACTCGAGTGTCATCCTGTATAACAAACTTCCTTCGACTAAATATATCACGTCAAAAATCTGTATGGCGCTGTTGGTCTTCTGGGAGCGTATTGGAAATGGGGCTTATCACCGAAAAAGGCCCTCTAGATTTACACGGCTGTGATAAGATCAAAAATATCCTATGCATCGGTTTTTTGATGGGATAAACTTTCACGAAAATACCGCATTGTTGTTTTCACCAGAATCCAAAACATGTCCCGTCTCTACTGCATGGAGCTTTCCGTAGCACAATCGGCTCTGCTCTAGACGCACTAATAAATCATTCTCGTCTTGATATTCAAATCATCGGCTGCACTCTCAAAGCCGTCTTCCATTTAAAGGGAAGTGATCTTTGGTAAAACACGCACTGGAGCTTTGATGACCTTGCGCGCCTGCTGTCTTATGGCTCTGGTTTCATGCAATGGCAACAGAACTCCTGCTGCGGAAATCGAAGTGCCCAGGAATGGTATCGGGCAGAATATGTGCCAGGAAAGGAATGTAGTTGGATCTTCACCGATGCCTCCAAAAACGATTTCGGTTGCGATGGTTTTGTCTTTCTCGAATACGATAACATTAGATTTCACTCCTCGTTAAGAAAACTTGCATCTGTCTTCCAATGCATAATGCTGATGGCAACGAACTGTATAGATATTGTGAAGAATCGGTAGGGTGGTTGGGTGCTGTAGAAATAGGGTAGGCTCTGAGAGATGTCAACCTGGCGATACCATGCATATTTTACCTCCAAGTTTTAACCATCGAGTACTGGTCGATGTCAGTCCGGACTCGACTAGCCAAACTTAAAAACGCGAGCGCTGACGAGCAGTCAAATATAGCGGCATTATAAGCGGGACAGTGGACAGTGGAGCTCAGGATTTCCGGCACTAAGTCAGGGTCTTGGAAAAAGGAGGGTTGCGGATGAGCCCTTAATGGACGGCAGCGTTCACCTCCCCGAACGGTTTACTGGCTTCGGCCTAACCGACACCACGTCCTTGGTGTTTCTATAAAGGAACTGACCCTCTAAGTTGGAGGGGCCAACATCGACTCGTGCCATTACCTTGTTGTAGCCAAAGTACGGTTGCGGATATCCCGAACATCACAAAAGCACGTTAATACTGTGATGAAGTTTGACGTCAGACGGCTATAATCGCAAGGAATCGCCAAATCGAGTCTCCATTAAACTTTTAAGAGATCTGTCTCCAGCATCAAGTATCAAAGACCAGTGGCAACATTGCCAAAAGCCACCACAGTGAAACCCCTGGTTTGACAACGAATGCCGGGAAGTACCTGCAGCTAAGCAAGGGGCATACAAAGCAGCGCTGCGTCGAACGATTAGAGAGCTCTACGAGTAGAAGAGGACAGACGAACAGCGGCTTTTCAGAAGTAAAAAGAAGGATCATGAGAAGCGCACAGTCGAGGAAATTGAGAGATTCTACTTCAGGAATGAGATTCGGAAGTTTAACCAAAAGTTAAAAAAATTTGCCATGGACACAAGACCCAGGAACCGAAACCTGTAGAGACGAACAAGGGAACATAGTGTTAGTAGATGTTGAAGATTTGAAAAGAGCATTTCTGTAGGCTATATAACGGCGATGACGACACAAATACTGTTGTCAGACAGAATAAACCCTTCAGCCTGGACGATCTAGGCCAACACTTCCGGCCACCCGACGTGGATGAAGTAATGATAGCCATAACTAAGCTTAAGTCCAACAAAGCTGCAAGAGCGGGCGGCCTGAGTGCCGAGCTGTTCAAAGCAACAGGCGATGACTTGATAACGAGCATACACCTCGTACACTCATCTGCAAAATATAGTCAGACGAAAGCATACCCGGTGAATGGAACCTCAGCATTTTTTAGCTGATCCTCAAGAAAGGAGACAGTCTGAATTGCCCCAACAACAGAGGCATCTTAATATCACCTACAAGATCCACTCTGCGGTATTGTGTTGACGTTTGAAGCCGCCCGAAAACATTAGTGTGGCTTTAGGCCATAAAAGTCTGCCATCGACCAAGTATTCACACTACGACAGATCTTGGAAAATAGCCATGAGCTCCAAATCGATGCACACCACCTATTCATCGGTCTATGACAGCATCTATAGAGACGAACTATTTGTACAATGTCTAGTTTTGTCATCTCTACCAAATTCGTCCGTTTGTGCAGGATGATGATGGAAATTCATACTACTTTATCAAAGTTGGTAGAGACCTCACCGAGGTCTTTAATGTCAAGAAAAGATTGAAACAAGGCGATGCGCTTGCATGCGATTTCTTTAACATCATTTTTGAAAGAAAAGTGCAAAACTGACGCGCCAACGCAAGAGGCACAATCTTTCATACGTCCGTCCAATTACTCGCCTAGGCCGATAATATTGAAATAATTGGAAGAAAGCGGCGTGATGTCAATGAGGTCAATGAGGTCAAGACCAGGTATATGCTGTCAACAAGAAAGGACATCCAACACCGAAGTCTCCGATAGAACGTCACCCACGACAGATATAAGTTTGAGGTAGTTAAAGTTCATTACAAATTCAAACGAAAAGTAACTCTTGCCAATAGCAGCTTCTTTGAGCTAAGATGGCAATTGACTAGCAAAGCCCTTTCTCGTACAATAAAAGTGACCTTAATATTCCTAGTCCTGCTCTATGGCGCAGAGGCATGGGCTTTATTAAAAATGGATAAGGGTCCTCTTGGCTATTTTGAGAGGAAAATTGTTCGGGTGATTTTCGGTCCCGCCCTCATAGACGATAAGTAGAGAAGGAGATACAGCGACGAATGTACGGGCTGTATAGCGACATTGATTTAGCCAGAAGATTGAAGAGTCATGGATCATGTGGAGCGGACGGACAGGTCCGATCCGAAAAGCCTTTGAATCCGTCACCGAGGGACAACGGAGTAGAGGATGACCGCGACCCAGGTGTCACACGCAAGTGGAAGGGGAGCTCAATCAACTTAGCGTGCGAAACTGGAGGCAGCTGTCTAAACATCGAGCTAGATGAAGACGCTTGCTGGTGGAGGCACAGGTCTGCCCACATCTACATCTGTTGCGACAGACAGTGTACGGTGGCTTAAGCATTGACCGGCAAATCGCGCACATCAATGAGTGCGTATGGCGGGTTAACGACGAACTCTTTGAGAGGAGCCATAGGGCGAATCAAAAAAGGGTAAATTGGTGGAACCGCTGTCTGACAGAGAAGCGAAGGGTGGTCAGAAACCTAAGGAAGCGATTCCAAAGGGCTAGGGCGGCTAACGCTGAGAACCTGGCTCAGCTGGGCATTGCCTTTCGGCAAGGGCTCGCTGAGTACAAGCGTCTCATTGTCAGCACAAAGGAATCTCACTGGAGAAACTTTGCCTCTAACAATAGAGATGATCCCTGGGGCAAACTCTATAAGATTTGCCGTAGCACTAGAAAGACTGCTGACATTGAAGGCATTCGTGTGGATAATACGGTTTTATCCACATGGAAAGATTGCCTTACTGCATTGCTTGGTCAGTTCTTCCCGAGAGAGGAGCGCTTTGAGGATTCTTCATATGAAGAGCCTCCGATCCCTCCGGAGTTAAGAACTGAAGAAGTCGACTATGGTGTTTCACTTCTTCGCTCCAGGAGATCTCCTGGAGCTGATGGAATGACCGGAGAGATGGTGAGAGCCATCTGGAAGGCCGTCCCAGAATACCTACTCGGACTGTACAGCAAATGTATTGCTTGTAGCTACTTCCCCAAGGATTGGAAGGTGGCAAGGGTGGTTGTGTTCCTGAAGTCCACCGATAAGAATAGGTCTGACCCTAAATCTTATCGGGGCATCAGCCTGCTTCCGGTACTGGGAAAAGTACTGGAAAGGGTTATGGTGGGAAGGGTTTCAGAGAGCATGGTGGAACCAATGTCCCCCTTCCAATTCGGCTTTACAAAAGGCAAGTGTGTCGAGGATGCATGGTTTTTCCTAAAAGACAGAGTCCTCAGAAGCAGGGCCAGTGTGGTTATAGGCATCTTTATTGATTTTAAAAGTGCCTTTGATAACCTGAACTGGCAGAAAATAGTAACCAGGTTGCAAGAATTGGGCTGTCGAGAAATTGGGCTTTGGGGACAGAAAAGCAAGTGTGGTAAGTACGCACGACAGCGTCTCAATCAATGTTGAGAGAGGTTGCCCCCAGGGGTCCATCTGATGATGGATCCACTCTTGCGGCGACTAAATGAGCTCTGTGGGTGCTGCGCCTACGCAGATGACCTGCTCCTCATCCTCGAGGGCCAGTCTAGGGCCGAAATCGAGGTATTAGGAGAAAGAGCTCTAGCAGTCGTTGCTGAATGGGGAGAGAGCGTTGGGGTAAGTGTGTCGCAGGATAAGACTGTTTCAATGAAGCTCAAGGGCAAATTGAATGTAAGACGTCGGGCTCCTGCGATACGTCTGAACGGCGTTGGCATTAGATGTGTGACTGAGGTCACCTATCTGGGCATAACGATGGGTGAGTGTATGAACTTCATGCCTCACCTAGTTCGAGCCAGACAACGCATGTTGAATGCCGTAGGCCAGATAAGGCGCATTTTGCGATCCGACTGGGGACTCAACAGGCGTTCTGTTCGTCTCATATACGATGGCCTTTTTGTTGCCTGTGCAACATATGGAGCATCGGTATGGTACGACAGAGTTATGACTGTTGATGGCCAAAGGCGAATCTTGGCTTGTCAAAGAGTCGCCTTGCTTGGCTGTTTACCGGTGTGCCACATTGTCTCCACAGAGGCAATGCAGGTCTTGCTGGGAGTGCCACCTCTGGATCTGGAAGTGATCCGTCGTGGTATTGCTTTCAAGATCAGAAAAGGTTTCCCTCTAAATGAGCGCGATTGGGTTTCCCCGGAGAAGTGGATGGCCTATCCCTGAAGCAACGTAAAACCTTGCTACACGCATGTGTTCTATCTAGATGGCAATCTAGATGGGATGCTAGCGAAAATGGTAGGGTTACTTACGGCTTCCTAAGGGATGTGCTAAACATGAGAATTTTTCCTGAACGGAATTTTAACCTCAGCCTGGGCTTTTTGTTGACCGGGCATGGCTCTCTCAATGCATTCTTGCATATGAGGGGGCTTAGCGAGGTTGCGAGCTGCTCATGTGGAGCTACCTATGAGGACTGGCTTCATGTCCTATGTGAGTGTCCCAATTACACTGACATAAGGAACTTGCAGGCTATGGGCATCACCTTTAATGGTGAGACCTACGATGTCAGTGGAATTATCACTGATACCGTACGGTTTGAAAGAACCCGTAGTTTTGCAAAAGATGTATTCAATAGAAGGCGCAGTAGGCAGCTAGCGGGTAGTTTGTAGACTTTCAAATGGTTACAAGGCCGCCAGTCCTGGGCAGTGAGGTGCCCAACTGGAAGTAACCTCAAGGTTGCGAAGCTCGACCGGAAGCTATATTCTGGTACCACGGGAGGTCAGGAGCCCCCGGAACTATGGTTCCG
The DNA here is from genome assembly GCA_963966105.1 of Volucella zonaria. Taxonomy (NCBI): domain Eukaryota; kingdom Metazoa; phylum Arthropoda; class Insecta; order Diptera; family Syrphidae; genus Volucella; species Volucella zonaria. The sequence goes on from OZ014531.1 coordinate 136,099,398, forward strand.
GCCTGACCCAGGAGTTGCCCCCCTTGTGTGAGTATCGTGGTGACTGTAGGTTTGTACCCAAAATCGAGGGGAGAATAGAACTAATGCTGCTTGGACATCTCATGGCTTAGCATATGTGTAGTGTACTACGACCTGTGCTAAACCATGGGATTGCTATGGAACCAATTGGTCTGCTGGATGTAGAGTTGCATTGCAACCGGGTGCCATGACCCACAGAATGGCTGAGGTATTAGATAGGCCTCCACCCTTCACCAAAGGGGAAGTTCGTGCCTTACACACGACTTCGAATCTGGTACTGGTGGTAGTACTTGTATTACCCGAAGGACGCTTATCAACGCATTATTTTGATATCTTGTTCGACGACGCACCGTAGGCTTAAGCCCTCACGGCAGGTACCTACGTAAAACACAAGAGACATCTGTTGCGACAGACAAGCTGCTTTAAATAGAACTCAAAGAATAGGAAGCCGTAGTTCTTTATATTTCGTGATTGGCTTGATCCAATCATTCTGCTAAAGGATCGGATCAATATTTAAAGAGACAAGCTGGTAAGCTGACAAGATTTCGTTGTATGGACCTATGTGCGAGTAGGTCCCCTAATTCTCGTATCACTCTCACCACCTGATCCCTATTAGCAGCTGCTGCTACAGCGTTCCAGACTTAAACCTTTGATTTGATTGCTCCTGCGCTTTCTTGTGGAAAATTCGAACGTTATTTTGATGGCAGGATTTATTTCTGGTTGAAAGAAGGCAGCGAACAGCAGAGGCCACGCCAAGAGGCCACCACCCGTATGCGGTGGTCTACCATCATTGATGAATGCGCACTTTGGCAATATCGGGCCACTGGCCCTACATATTATTGGTCTTATAGTTAGTGTAACTCAGTAGCATAGGTGTAGATACTCCAGAAATTCTGGCTACTCCATTTTTGCCAGGGAGACATCGAATTTCTATTTCAGCGTGATTGGCAGATTCTTCGTTTTGGGTTGTCGAGCCTGAGTTTTTCTGCTCCGTAACCATGATTATATTTGCGTTTGCTGCTCTGAATGCATCTTGAACTTGCGCGTAGATTAGTACCAATCAGCAGATAGTCCTTTTTGTTAAAAGTATACCGCATGGAGGTACCCAGGTAATTTTATGAATTGGTTGCCTAGGAAACCTAGTGCTACTTATACTGACCAATCGTTTCCTATCGGAAGTTTTATTGTGAGCCATTTCAGCCTTCAATTTCCAAATAGAATTTTGTGGCGGTACACTGAACGCTCCATCCAAAAGGTATCCAACCTACAGAGAGTTTAACACTTGGGCCGAACTACAATTGCCACAATTGTATACTGTACGAATGCATTGACTAAGCGAATAGAGGGCGTACAAAGAACTGGATAGAGTCTTCAGCCGGACAAAATTCTGTATAAATCCAACACCGACATGATGGCATGGTGAAATCTACCCAGATACATTTCTTCTAAATATGCTTGGATCTGGCCTGTCAGAGCTCCATAACAATTCGTATATGCACTCTCTGAATGTGTAAATGTGCTCCTGTTCCATAAACATACCTATACCCGATCATTGGCGTCCCTATTGCCCTGTTAATAGCATTTATTGTTCCATAAAACATCGCAAAGATGGGCCAGGAAAAAAATACGTTGGCCGCCCCAATTATGTTTGTTTAGTTTCATCTTTGACTTACTAGATGGTCGCGTTGACGGCCCTGACTCGGAGGAACTGCAAGAAACCATTCCCAACTGACATATTGCCAAATTAATGTTTCCAACGCTTTCAACATCAAAAAGATTTCCAATACACGGCAGTCTAAACTCAATAACGCTAACACGGATGATATACGGGTATGCGCCTACTACTCCTACTCTTACATAGATATGTTATGGTACACGCACTCCTGTCTCTATGAACATACAAAATGATACAAGTACGCTCCACTCTGCTGTTGTATATGTAAACATGCAAGCGAAATAAATCTCGTCGAGGGATGAGGCGGGAGCGGATTGGCTTTTCGATTAGATGGCATAATTAATCGACGCGTAAAGTGATCAAAACTATTAACGTGTTCAGCAGAGCGTTTTTACCTTAATAAATTTCCGGCCGGGTCTATGACGGGTGTAGTGACGGGTGTAGTGATGGGTGTATGCACGTTCTTCTGTATCGGCGATGGGGTTGAGATAGGGTGAATGGGCGTGTGTTTATTTAGTTTAGTGTTGTTGTTATTCTTTGTTGGCGCTGGAATTTAATGCTTTGGCGGGGTATTGCACTGATGATTAGTACGCCATCGGAGCTCTAAAGTAAGTGCCTTTGATGCTTCCGTATGTGGTGGGTGGTTCGAATTGGTTTGGTTAGGTTTCTTTTTTGGGATAGCAGTGAAAATGCGGATTTATACGCGGATATTTGATAGCTTCTTCAGAGATGGGCCAGAAAGTCATTGTCTTGTGTGGGAATTGAGTGGGGGTTTCAATTTAAATTGTTGCTACGTTTTGTGTTAAGTATGGCATGTTGCACCACAAGACAGAGAGTCGTCAGTTTTTAAGTTTTTTTTTTTTAAGAGGAAACAGAGGAAACCCGGCAGGTGGCTAAGGTGCTAAAAGGCAATCTAAAAAAAGCATCGAGTTTTTGTTAAAAGCTTCTGAAGTTTTTTGTCCTTGTAAGGGGTTGTAGCAATCACGTAGGCCCTTCGATCTACAATTTTGAAAAGTTTTTAGTAACAAGTCCGAGGCTTGGAAATCTTAATTTCTTTCATAGGAGTGCCACATCTTCGTCTCGGTCATCTAGCAGGAATATGTGAAATTGTGAGGGTGATCATGACAGAGATTGGGCTTGGGAGGTGCCCAAACCACAGTTAGGTGCAATTTAACAGAGCAAAGGGACTGCTTTTACTTATGTTCTATTCCTTTTATAGTTGCTTATCGCAGTCCACTTTAATAATTCGTTACAGAGTATTGCTTTAGAACGTCACACCCTAGAACATGTGATACAACTATGACACGTCCGTCTATAGAGCAGTATCTATGAAGTAGATTATCTTTCTTATGTGTAATGATCTAAGCTCAATGTTAGGATTGTTCTTGGGGTTTTAGGAGCTAACTGGCAGCATAGTTGGAAAAGAGAGCCCACATGACACGACACCTGCTCTGAAAATAGATGCAGGCTGTTTCATAAAATTGAAAACCCACAAAAGGACCTGGCAAACACCTGATGAAGAAACTATTTTGGAATCAACGTAAGACACAACTTTGGTATTTTGAATGTCGGAACGTTTTCAGGAGCTAAAATCGACTCAAATTACTACCGAACGCCTACAATCGCAAGAGACTGCTGATGCCTTTCTTGATTGAGTCTGGTTTGCCCAATTGGCTCAGCATCCGTGGAATTCTATCAGAGACGTAAAACTTCTTCCGGACAGTTCCACTGATTGACACGCGGTACGCTACAGAGGTGGAAAGTATCATCATCAGGCCGCCGCTACTCAGTGCTAAGAACAGCAATCATCACATGTTTTTTCCAAGTCAAAGGAAGCTAAAATTATCCAGCTCTTAGACGAAGAAAAATTAGGAGATCACCCCCATTCCAACACCTGCGTCATCTAAAGTATTTGGTGCCAGACATCGACGAAACAGTCCCGCTGAAACTCGCTGGCTATCCCAGTTACCAAAAGAGACAAGAGCCTTGCTTGCAATTCAAAAATCCGATACTCTCGCTGACCGACAAAGCCGACATTCTCTATGAGGTATATTCAGCACACTATTTGGCAGCAGTAACGACAAATAACGTCAGCCAGCAGATAGTCGACTTGACAAAACAAGTGACAGCACTTACGTCGACACTCTTCACCACACAAACATCACACTGCCGACTGACAGTAGATTATTAGTAGATCCTCGTCGCGAAGCAGACATGAGAATCGTACTCCACCAAATTCTAATTTCATCTGCCTTTATCACAAGAAGTTCAACAAGGACACTAAAAAGTGCACCTCTGAGTTCAAATTCCAGGAAAACTCAAACGACAACCACTAGCGGCAGTAAACGACTCTAGCTCTGCTTCCTGTCGTCTTTTTGTCACAGATACTAAAACCAAAAACAAATTTCTGACATCTGACGGGTCAGAGCCCCCCTAGGAAAAGATGCGCAGCTCTGTAATAGCTCTCAATTGCAATTTGGTTGCTTCAAATAGCTAATGGATAAACATTTTCGGCGCCGTTAACATCACACTCAATACTGGCCTGCGCAGGCCTATCACTTGATGCTTCATCGTAGTCGATATTTGCCCCCCATCTTTGGGGCCGACCTGCTGAGTTATTTCGGCTTACTCGTCCACCTCAAGAAGCAGCGGGTCATATACGGACCAACAGGGTGCTCAGAAAAAAGCAAAATATCTCTTACTCAAGCTTGTTTCATCCGGGATCCTCTACCAGTCACCGAAGATCTGTATGTAACACTTCTTAGCCAGTTTCGGCAGCACAATCTCATCAGTACTGAATGTTCACCACATTAAGACCAGACCACCAATTTCCAGCAAGGCCAGGCGATTCGCACCAGATCGTCTCAAAATAGTCAAGTGTAAGTTGGAAAAGATAGGTTCTCTTGGCATCACTAGCCGATCCAGCAGTCCATGGTCGTCTCCTCTTCATCTGCCGTCAAAAAAATCTGGTGAGTGGCGTCCCTGTGGGGATTATAGACGTTTAAATGATCTCATGATTCTCCACCATCGACTTGATCCGCTCATTCAATTAAATACCAGCCGCATCCGAAGGCATCCAAAAGACGGGGCGACCGTTCGGACTGTAGGAGTTCCCATTCATGATGTTCGGCTTTCGAAAACGTTTCAACATTTTACTGATGACACATATTTTCCAGTACCCAAGACAGTCAAACAGCTCCGTGCTTTTCTGGGTACTGTAAATTCTTACAGAAAATTCATAAAGAATGCGGCCCAGCTTCTCGGACTGCCCAACTACCAACTGACAGGGTCAAATGTGAACACCAGTTTGGAGGCATCATTTGTGAGCTGGAAGCAAGCCGCTGACAACTCTACGCTATTTGCACAGCCCGTCATCAACGCCGGATTGGCTGTCTCTACCGACGCATCGGAGCAAGCTATTGTTGGTGTCCTTCAACAGCGCTGTGGAACGACCTGGCAACCGCTGGTTTTCTAGGCCATCCGTCCAGAAGCAATCGATGTACGACAGAGAGCTGCATGTCAACTGTGAAGCTGTACAACATTTTCGGCATATCTTCGAGGGCCGGCATATTGCAATTAATACCGACCATAAGTCAAGTAAACGTGCATTAAATTGAGAGTTTCGGAGGTGGTAACTACCGGCTAATTTACAACAGACACCGACATGTCGCTGGTGGCGACAACATCGTCGCAGGCATACCGTGTCCCATTCAAATGTGCTCATTGAGATCCTGCAAAATTCCAGTTTAACGCTTCAAACTTAAGTTGTTTGTATGACGTCTCGATAGGAGCCATACGGCCTTTCATACCGGTGTGCCTCAGACGTCAGGTTTTTAACTCGCTGCACTCATTGGCACATCGTAGACAACGTGCTTCCCAGAAATTGGTAGCAGAATGTCGAACCGAGACTGTGCGGAATGGACAAATTGCTGAGTTCCCTTCCAAGCTAACAGAGTCACCCGCCATACGGTGTAACCCATAGCAAACTTTGAGCTTCCATGACCGTCTTGAGTATATCCACATCGACCTGCTAATGCTTAAATAATCTCAAGGTCATAATCAGTGCTAGAGCATCATTGACAGATACACCACGTATCCTGAAGCCGTCCCACTAGAGAATGGAACCACAGAAGTTGTTGTCCGAGCGCTGGTGTCTTCATGGATTTCGTACTTTGGAGTCCCTCTTCGAATAAAGTCAGATTTAGGCCGAAAATTCAAATCGGACCTTTTCAAAAACCTCTTGCAGATTCTTGGTTGTAAGCACCTACGAACTACACCATATCATCCGCAGTCGAATGGGCTTGGTTACTCTGCCATGGTACCGCGCTCTACCAGCCGTGCTCCTTGGTCTGCTTGGAATGAAGACTTGGGGCAACCCCAGGCGAACTCGTATATGGTGAGCCGATTCGTCTTCTAGGTGAATTTCTTCAACTTTTTACCAGGACCACTTCCGTACCGGAATTAGCGCGTGTGCTTCGTGATCACTTCAGACAGCTAGCACCACAACAGATGTCCTCTCATGGCTAGTGATCAACATTCCTTTTCAAAAATCTCGTAGAGGCTATACACGTCTTCGTAAGGCACGATCACATCGGCCAGTCGTTCTTAACACCCTACGATGCAACCTTTCTGGGTTGAGGAAACCCAAGAGAAGTATTTCATCGTCTGTTTCAAGCGCAACAACATTCAGATCTCAGTCGACCACTTGAAGCAGGCATACATTCTCTAAGACGTCATGATAGCTCGGTAAATCTCTCACAAACATGACATGATGCATATGACGACGGGATCTTAAGGATTTTATTCTTAGTGGCAGGCATATTGTCTTGTACCCCGGAGAAAGGTCCCAGTTCATTTTGTAAAACGCCTTCGAACCTTCTTAAGACAATCGGAATGGGCAAATCACATCAGCATATTCCAAGACAGATCGTACTAATGCCACATAAAGGCATAAAAGTTTGCAAAGTTTTCTTCATTGTGTTAGATAACAGTGTCCTTGAAGCAACAACCAAACCAATGTGAGAGAAAGAAAACACCCGTTTATTCGAATGACTTGGTTATCCTTTTTATTGTTATCTTCTCCAAGGATAACAGACGTATGCCTCACTGTGTATGTTAACAGTTCGGCCATCCGTAACATATCGTGTCCCCACGATCATATGGTAACGTCGTCATCATCACCATCCTTTTCACCGGTTCACAAGGTTCTACCTTACGAGACTCACCCGTCGCAACTGCTTCATACTCGACCAAATCGTCTACCTCATACCGCAACAACATAGCGTTGTTTCTGATATTCCTGACTCCTCTCGACCTCTCCCTGCTTCTGTGCATCTCCTCCGGCTCGACTGATTCAGCCTTTTGCAGCTCCAGTAATAATTTATTTCCCATGATGTCCCTCGATGCGTACATGAACAAAAGCCCGTGTGGGCTCCCTTTCATCATAGCATTCCTGGCTGTATCCAGCCCCCATTGGATCGTCCTCAAGTAGCTCGGCCAGTCCCTTTCCGGCGAAAGAGCGCATTTCATTGCCGCTTCAATGGTCCGGTTGCACCGTTCCACCTGGCCGTTCGCTCTCGGTGTTTTCATAGCGGTTTTAATCTGTTGCACTCCATGGTCTTCGCAGTACTGCTCGAACGCCTTTGAAGTGAAGGAGGACATTCCTAGCAGACCTCAAACTCGTACCTGGATCCCAGCCGAGCCCTCCTCCCAGAAGTCATTCTGGAATTCATCAGCCTCAGAAAGTCGACCCTTCCAACTCATGACTGGAAAGTCGCGAAACTGGAGGAACTAAGGGGTTCCTATAGATGCGCGTTGATCGTGACCAATAAGGAGTCCCTCTAACGCAGACAAAATGCATCATTCGGTTCGGATTCGAGTCAATTCACCTAAGGGTCTACAAAAAGGATGAGCTGGATGTTGGTAAGCAACATTCTCCTCCTTTAACGGAGACACCACAACACACAACCTCAGATCCTGGAGCGTCGATTCCTTTCCAGAAATGGATAGCGGCGACTCCATTCTATCCGAGGTGACAATCAAGCCGTCGGTCTCCTCTTCTGACACCCCGTCGGAAATGGAAACCGATGACGAAGCAAAACTAGGTCCTATACTATCAGAGGAAGAAGATGAGCTCTTGGGCACATCTTCAAAATCGGAGGATCTCAATAGCACCCTGGTGGAGGCTACACTGGGAAACTGTAGCAATGATACGGTTTCTCTAGATTAATCTAAATCAGTCAAAAAAGGCTACCGCCGCATTTATTCTGCGTCTCTCCAAAAACGCAGAAGACATTATCCTAATCCAGGAACCATGGATTGTTGAAGACGTGGTTGGTGGACTTAGGACACCCGTATACGCGCCGCCCTACACAAGAGGCAAAGGTAAGATCAGAACTTGTATATTAGTGAAACGTAGCCTTAATGCACTTCTACTTCCTAACCTCAATGACCCCGACTTAACCGTTGCCAGACTAGAGACTGCCAAAGGTTCCCACTGGCTGGCATCGGCATATCTTGGCCACGATCATGTGGGCCTTCTCACTGGTGATAACCTAGAAAGAGTGGTACTGGAAGCTGGAAGGCAAAGAACTGGCCTCATTATTGGATGCGACGCTAACGCGCATCACACGGTATGGGGCAGTACCGACATCAATGATAGAAGTGAGTCACTTTTTGACTATATTATAAGTACTAACCTCTTTATTAGCAACATTGGCAATGAGCCCACTTTTATAACAGGAAGTGCTAGTTATCAGTCTTGTCTCCGACAACATCACTCAAATGCTAACGAACTGGATGGTATCGTCAGAACACTCTTTTTCAGACCACATACACATCCAATTCAGCTTGAATCATGCTCCTCCCAGTCAACCATCATTTCGGAACTACCGGAAAACTGATTGGCCAAAATACAGAGAAATACTGTCAGAAACGCTATCCTCTGAACTATCAAGTCCCCCGCGTGACTCCAATGAGCTTGACATGGAAGTCATGGAATTCACTCTGGATCTCAATCAGGCTATGGCCGCTTCCTGCTGTCTTATTCAACCAAGGGGTAGGAAAAAGCCACATTGGTGAATACAGCACAGGGACTGCTCAGAAGCACTTGCAGAAAACTTTTCAACTTAGCAAAAAGCACAAGAAAAGTAACTGACTGGGACTCATACAAATAATCCCTCAAATTATACAAAAAAGAACTGAGGAAGGCAAAGCGACAATCCTGGAGGTCCTTCTGTGACCAAATCACGGAAACCTCTGAGGCATCACGGCTAAAAAAAATCCTCTCTACAAATCCTAAGTGGCGAATCACTCAACTTGCTACTGTACACCCACTTTCCAGGTGGCTCTCAATTCGCGGTCAGTAGCAACCCAAACAGGTCTACTGCAACCGGGACCAAAATTCATGAGACAAACTGCTATGGGCGCTGCATAACTTCAAACCATACAAGTCTGCTGGTCCGGACGGTAGAATACCTACCGAGCTACAAAGGTCCTCAGTTATCATTCTGCCTGCGCTAGAAAATATTATGAGGAGCTGTGTAGAACTAAACCACATTCCACTGCCATGGAGAGAAGTCAATGTAATTTTCATTCCAAAAGCCGGAAAATGTTATCGAGCAAAGATTGATCCAAGACTTTTGTTGTCAGCGGCTCAACATGCCTGCTGTAAAGGAAAGTCTGCATTCACCGACTAGCCACATCGAACGGTCCCTACAAAATAGAGAGTACACAATGGTCGCTTTCCTGGTGCCTTTAGCACCGTCAGCACATCCGCAATCACGACTGCGCTGTCAACTCTGCAGGTAGACGACTCGCTTGGGGAGTCGATCAGTCTTACGCTAAATACGAGTTGCAGAATAATAAACTCCAAAGTGGATGGGGCTTCTGCTAAAAGATGTGTCAGCAGAGGTACGCCGCTAGGCGGTGTCCTCTTTCCCCTTCTCTGAAACTTAGTGCTTAATGAACTGCAGATATACCTGGAAGCGGGTGGTAGCAGGGTGATTGCCTATGCGGATGACGTTGCTATATCCGTCTCAGGTAAGCATCTGCCGTTGGGCAGATCGCAGTGGATTGGGAATAAACCCCCACGAAACTGATCTTGTCCTCTTTTCCAGGAAATATAAAATTCCAACTATAGACCCTCCTTTAATAAACGGTACCAGTTTAGTGTTTTCCGATACAGCAAAATACCTGGGTCCCATTTTTGACAGAAAGCTAATCTGGAAACCTAACATTCAAGAAAGAGTCAATAAAGCTACAATAGCTTTATTCTCTTGCAAAAAAGCCATTGGAAATAAATGGGGCTTTCAACCTCGGATAACCCACTGGCTGTACAGCTCGGTCATAGGACCGATACTTACTTACGGGGTGGTACTCTGGTGGACGGCCTTAGAAAGAGCGGTTAACTGCATTAAACTAAGCAGAGTCCAGAGAACAGCATGTCTATGCATAAGCGGAGCATTGCGGTCTACCCCCTCTGCGGCATTAGACATTTTGTTTCATTTGATACCCCTCGATATTTTCAGCAGGCAAATAGCTGGGACTGCAGTGGATAAATAATCCATTTGGCCACGCCGGTATTCTTAATTCATTAGGAATCCTCACAGAGAACATCGATTACACCACGCCTGAACTTTGGTTTGACAAAAACTTCCTTGTAAACTTCCCCTCTAGATCCTTCTGGGAGGAAGATGCTTCCATGGAGGACAAGTCAATCCATCTCTACACAGATTGATCTAAAACCGATAGCGGAGTTGGTGGCGGTATATCTAAGCTTCTCTTTCCACTATCCAAATCACTGCAGGGTGTTCCAGGCGGAAATTTTGGCGATTAAAGAAGCTCTGTCCTGGCTGAAGAAAAACGTGATATCTGCAAAGTATATCCGCATCTTTTCGGATAGTTCCTGGAGTCGGTCTCACTAAATTCTAAATCCCCCCTTGAATGCCGATCCTCCCTTACGGAGATGGCAGAGCAGTTCAACCTCCACCTCTGTTGGATGCCGGGCCACAGAGACATTCCAGGGAACTCGCCAAAATTGGAGCCACTCTACCTATTCTACCGGAAAAGTGTGTCATACGTATACCAATCGCTGCGTGCAAACTAATATTAAAGCTGGATGCCAATAAAAGAACAGACCTTAGGTGGACTGTTGGACCAACATGTACAGCGATCAAACAGATCTGGTCAAAACTGGATCTGAATCGCTCTAAGTGTCCGATCCTTCTAAATAGGAAACATCTCATCGCCACCATAGGTGTCATCACTGGACACTGCCTTATAGGCAAGCATGCAACGATTTCTGTTGAAGCTGTACGAGTATGTGCGAGGAGGAGGAGGAGACAATCATCCACCTGCTCTGTACATGTCCAGCTCTCTCCCAGAGAAGAAAACTTCACTTAGAAGCTTTCTTCTACAACGACCTAATATATACGACAGACTGCTGACAGTAGCAGAGGAGAAGGGAGCCCTCTCAAACCACCAGTTTGGATTTCGAAAATCACGCTCCACGGTCGATGCTATCCAAACAATAGTCGACATTGCGTCTGCAACCATAGAAGGGCATTCTTGGAGGCGGGGCTCCAAAAAGTACTGTGTGGTGGCGACACTGTACGTCAAAAACGCGTTCAACACTGCCGACTGGTCCCAAATAAGGCGATCACTTGCAAGGATGGAAACACCCTACTACCTGCTAAAGGTAATCGTCAACTATTTCACGATCAGAAAGTTACGGTATGACACGGATGAAGGGGTTAAATACTACACCATCTCCGATGGGATACCGCAAGAATCAGTGCTAGATCCACTTCCGTGGAACCTAATGTACGACCACTTACGAGTGTTGCGACTAAGGCTGCCCGAAGGAGTCAGTATCAATCGCAGACGATATAGCTATCGTGATCATCCAAAACACACCCATGAAGTCGAGTCAACCACAAACGCAGCCATTGTTCAAATAAAGCAGTGGCTCGCATCTGCGGATCTCGAACTGGCGGAACAAAAAATAGAAATCGTTCTTTTTATGAGCAGGAAAACCGTGGAATATATCAATATTCAAGTCGGTAACCAGAACATACGATCGAAGGAAGTGATAAAGTACCTTGGACTGATGTTAGACAACCGGCTACGGTTCAAACAACATGTGGACTACGTGAGGAAAAAAGCGTCCGCGCTAAAAGCGCTACTCTCCAGAATACTGCCCTAATGTTGGCGGACCTGGATACGCAAAAAGGATCCTCCTAGCTAAAGTGGTCAGCGCGGTTATTCTATACGGGGCACCAGTCTGGGCAGATACGCTGAGAAGGAAAGAAACAGGCCGGAAACTGTCAGCGGTATACCGACTCGTTGCACTAAGGACAATAAGCGGCTATAGAACGATCTCGGACGAAGCCGCATTCGTCATCGCTGGAATGATTCCCATCGACATCCTCGCGGACAAGATGAGGAGAATTTACCGCAGGAAAACCTCAATGCCAACTGATGCCAAGGAGAATAAAAAAGGAAGAAAGGGTACGTTATATAGCCCTATGGCAATCTCAATGGGATAATACCACAAAGAGCAAGTGGACTCATACCTTGATTCCAAAAACCGATATATGGATGAACAGAGCCCAAGGAAACTGCAACTATCACCTTACGCAGTTCATCGCTGGTCATGGCGGATACCGAAAATATCTACAGATTTGGCCATGACAACACCCAATTTTGTCCCGAGTGTCCAAATCAGGAGGAGGACGTGAAGCACGCAATTTTCCTTTGTGGACGCTTCACGGAATTTAGAGAAAATCTACCAGACCCCCCAGAGGTAATTAAGAGAATGGTGGAGTCGGAAGAATACTGGCTAAATATCTGCGGATTTGTAAAAACTCTGCAGACCGAGCAACGGAGAATAGAAGCCGAAAGAAGAGCGGCAGAACCTGCCGAACAAATTGAAACACCGGAGTAGCATGAATTGCTTGCCAGCCCCGCGAAATAATACCTAGCAGCAGTTCCGCTGGGAGAGTGGTAGAAGGGTGCAGGGTGTGGTTTAGGACGTATACGCGAGGAAACAGGAGAATAATATCCCGTGAATCGTTCATGCTGGTAACACGGGTTATCAGTATCTTGAAGAAGATTCCATATCCATTGGCGCAAACCATAAAAAAAAAAAATTCACGGCAGTGCCTTGTGAGGAAACCTGTGGTCACTCGCGTCTGGCTTTTACTTAATTGTAGTAGCTGTTTCGTTTTTCGTAGCAGCTGCTTGGCATAAAGTTGCTGGCTTGTCTGTTTTCTAGGGTTTCTCTCCAGAAAAGGAGCTTCTTTTCATCTAACCAGGTTTAAATACTTCCTTTTGTGGTGTTTACTGATAGCCCATAGAAGGGTCTTCGTCTTTTTTCATTGTCTTTATATCCACTATGTCCTGGCACCCAAATCAGATGGACTTTGTTTGTGGTGGCCAGTAGTTGTAGGAGTTGAAGGCAATCCCAGACCAGGTTTGATTTTATTTTAAAGGCGTTAATTGCAAGTAGGGCTGCTCTGCTGTCGGAGAGAATAGATTCTCTCGAATGCAAAGCTCTATTGCATGGGTTTCACCCTGAAATACGGAGCAGCTTGTATCCATACTCGCATGTATGGATGTCTCTGTACGAGGACCGCATACTCCAGATCCAACTCCTTCATCTGTCTTAGATCCGTCTGTGTGAATCCTTGGCAAATGTTGGTTTTTCCTGTTCCCAGTTAAGACGGTCGGGAAATGTAATCTTAAAGTTGTGCCGAAAGCTATATCGTGGTAGACATTTGTCTATTTAGAAGAAATGCAGCATGAACTAGTTTGGAATTGGATTCATCTTCTGTGATGAGCATGTAGGTATTTACCATTGCTTCTTTCATGAGTTCTTGATGAAGTGAAAGGATGTTTAGGATAACTTCAAGCGCAGCTGTTGGTGGGGTTTTCATTGCACCACTTGCACAGACACAGGCTAGCCTTTGTAAATTGCTGAGTCTGGCCTGTCGCTTTATGCCACTAAACGGCGGCTGCATACGTGATGATAAGTTTCGTTATTGCCGTGTGCATCATTTTGGTATTAAGTTCCCAATCTTTTTCCAGCTAGACTCTTGCTGGTACATAGTGCGGTACTGGTATTGTCAATAGTCTTAGAAAGATGAGTGTTCCACGTAAGTTTTTCATCCGGTGTAATTCCTAGATATTTGACTTCCGTTGAGAACTATATTGTTTCACCGAAGTGGTGGCATTTCTGAGTGAAGCCACCTGTTACAACTATCTATGTATAAATCTTCGACGATAATTGGTCCCCAGTGTGGAGTTTCAGGACAAAGAAATGAGTGATGATCTATCTATTCACACAAGCATCCAACCAAGTACTAGATGGAGTGAAAAGTGACCTTCTTGGGAATTAAAAAAATATTTTTTTTTTAAATGCTTTTTTATATTATTCAATATAGTCCCCTTTTAGTTTGATACACTTATTCCAGCGATTTTCCAACTTCCTGATCCCGTCTGAAAAGTAATTTTCCGGGAGGTCTGCAAAATACTCCTCCGTGGCATCGATGATTTCCTCGCGTGAGCTGAATTTTTTATTGATCAGCCATCTTTTGAGGTTTGGGATGAGATAATAGTCCGAGGGATCTAAATTCAGTTACCAATCGACGCCAAAAGTCCGCCCGATTCCGCATCAGCAAGTCCAAACACTCTTTCGAAGTGCTCTCGCGTTCGTGTTTTTGGTCAGGAGTGAATATTCGCGGCACCCAGCGGCAGAATAACTTTTTCTTATGCAGAATATTGTCCAAAATATGACTAGCTCGCGCACCTTCACTTTTCGGTCAGCCAACACCATTTCATGTATTTTTTTGACATTGTCCTCTGTTGATCGGTAATGGAGTTGCGGCCACCACGGAACTCTCGAAACCAATATTTGACGGTGTAATCTGACGGAGCATTAGCCCCATAATATTTATCCAACTTTTCTTTGTTTACTTCGCCGTTTTGCCTCTCTAAAAATAAAGTTTTATGAGAGAACGAAAATCGTTTTTGTCCATACTCAACATGATGCCAAACACGTCAACAACAATCAGCTGTCACAACAAAACTAAAGACAGTATCGCACTGAAATTTGGCATGTCTGCCTAAATATGAACGGACTTCAAGGCACCGTAACCGTTTTTGCAGTAGCAGCGCATTCTGGCGGTCAAGGATGTCACTTTTCACTCCATCTACTATAAGACCTATAATAATGAGATGTTTTTTTTCCCATTTTTTTTTTATTGATTTATTATTGAATTATACAGCATTAGGATAGGGGGAATAGGGCTGCTCTGGTCGTTAAGGTTTTGTCATTTGTTTTGTTTCTGGAATGAAATAAAAATACACCCATGAGTGCTCTTAGCTCCTTCACCAAATACCAAATGAGAATACCAAATACTCATACTTAAAAGAAAACGTATATGCTTTGTACGCATATTGATAATACGAGTGGCGTTCAAGATATTCTCGGTATCGGGGTGAAGCTGTGGTTGCATATATAAATTGACTTATTTATCAAGTAACACTATTATTTTAGTGCATTCATGTAAAATTCCATATAAATGTGATTATTAATTCGCGTTTTATCTCTAGTTAAACAGAATCATAATGGCAACTGAGGCGATGATGGTGAAAATTGAGCATCGCGCTGTAATTAAATTTCTCACTAAGCAAGGAAAAAGTCAAAAAACTATTCATGAAGAGATGGTGGCTGTTTACCAGGGTTCCGCACCTTCATTATCAACTGTGCAAAAGTGGTCAAGTGAGTTCAAGAGAGGCAGAGAGAGCATTGAGGACGACCCCCGCTCCGGCGCCCCGGCTACTGCTTGTACGGGAGAAAACATCAAAGAAGTCGAAAAACTTGTTCTTGAGGATGCCCGAATAAAGGTGAAAATGATGGCAGAGATCACCAAGCTTTCAATTGGTACCATTCACACCATTCTTCATGACCATCTTAACCTTTCAAAGGTCAGTGCAAGGTGGGTGCCACGAATGCTCACAGCGCCTCAGATAAAAAGTGAGAATCGCATGCTGTAGAGAGCTTTTGGAGATGTGTAGTGAGAACGCGAACGGTGTTATGGATCGAATTGTTACTGGGGACGAAACATGGGTCCACCACTATGACCCTGAAAGCAAATAAGAGTCCATGCAGTGGCATAAAAAAGGAACAGACCCCCCGAAGAAGTTCAAAGTCACTCCGTCTGCCCGAAAGATCATGGCCACAGTTTTTTGGGACTCAAAGGGAATCTTGCTCATTGAGTACAAAAAAAAGGTGAAACCATCAACGCCACATCCTACGCTTCCACTTTGCATAATTTGCGGGAGGAAATTAAAAAGAAAAGACGGGGTAAACTCGCAGCGGGTGTGTTGCTTCTTCATGACAACGCTAATGTTCACACGGCGCGAGTTTCCAAGGCTGCTGCGCGAGATTGTGGTTTCGAAGAAATCCAACACCCACCCTATAGTCCAGACCTTGCCCCTAGTGATTATTTCCTGTTTCCGGATTTGAAAAAATGTCTTCGTGGAAAAAGATTTTCGGATGATGAAGAACTCAAGTCGGTATTTTGCAGAGAAAGAGGAAATTAATTTTTTTGAGGGTTTAAAAAAGCTTATCTCAAGATGTAACAAATGCATTGATGTTAGGGGAGATTATATTGAAAAATAAAAACAATTTAAATTGAATTCGCATTTTCCTTCATATCGATACCGAGAATATATTGAACGCCCCTCGTAAATAATTGGATTGGTTGATGGTTATACACATGTGCTCTGTTACAAATTTTCACATCAAAATGCTACGTTCAAGACTCGTGCGAATGGCGATCGCGATACTCTGAGCAGTTAAAACCACACACTGCCAGTATTTGAGAAAAAAGGATGACCAAACAGCTAGCATGTAAGTTCACCTAAATAAGAGTGTGCATGGAAGGGCACCACGTCTTGAGGAACGAAGAGAGTGGTATATCCTCGTTCCCCTATTCGCGCATCAAGAGTGGATCCAGTAACTCCATTTGGAACAAATACAAGTAAATTCACGCACTCTTGATCCATCATAACCATTTTGTGATTGTGATATTAACAATCAATATTTTACAACCTTACTTCGGGAGCGTATAAGACGAGGTGATCATGGATGTCGTACGACTGGCGATGGCGTACACTCGAAGCAGGAGAACGCACATCTCCGAGTGTTGAACCAACGAACGGACAAGCGCAAAACAACGACAAGTCCTTCCAACAAAATATGCGAATGTGAAGCACCGCCGACGTCTAGAGGAACGAAGAGAGTGCTATATCCTCGTTCCCCTATCCGCGCTACAAGAGTGGATCCTCGAACATCGAATGGAGAGGTTAGTCCCCGTTCCCCCATTCGCGCTACAAGTCTGGATCTTCTCACTCCATTACGCATAATTAAAAGAATTTTAAATATACGCACTTCTGTTCTCCATCATCTGAGAGCTCCGTCATATAAAATAATATTACCAAATGCTTTATACTATAATGAATAATATAAATATCGCAATACATGAATATATTATACCTACAAAAAGTAATCAATAAATTATTATAAAATATAAGACAAGTATAAATTAATACCTTAATATGTAAATAAAAACAAAAATTAATAAAAACCACAAATAAAATAGCTGGGAAACACTCAGTGATTAATTCACCAACTGTCCTTTATGTCCTCTCAGATTTTTATATTATTTTTTTATTTTTTTTTATTTCCACTGGCACCTATAAACTTTCCTGTCTGGAGTCTCACTACTAAGTGAAGGCGCTGGCATACCGTCCCCCACTCCATTTTTCTTTTGAAGAAAAGGGACAATGCTAACAAATCTATTGTACTATTCAATCCCTACGCAAATAACCAAAGAGAAAGAATTAAAACTTATCAAATGCAATTAAATGCGTAGTGATAACAGGAAAAAAGAGTGCAGTGGGTAAGTTAAATTTTCATTTATTCAAAAGTCATAAAAAAAAACTATTTTTATTTTACAGCTAAATGCCAACTTTATTAAATAAACGTTAACACTATTTGGAGACTTAATTACAACTCTGAATTCTTATTTCTAAACGCTCCTATTTATAGGGTGCGAAACCTGGTAGGCGGCCACAGGCCAAACCATTAAAGACTTAGGTTAATCGTTACATTGTAAAACATTTATTGAAAATAAAAGTCAACTAACTATTTATAAGATGCTAAATTCTGTTTGCTCAGGTGCAGACATAGCGTCAGCAATAATGCAGCTTGGGAAATATTCTGTGTGATGATACTAGGTGTCTGATAACGGCATGTGCAGTGCATCCGGCATCTGTATGATTTCTGTGGGAATGGAATTTGGCAACGTAAACTTGTAAGGTGATAACTTGTACCATAAAAAACAAAACAAAAGAATGAAGGCAATGCGTCAGTGGTGATATCATAAAATAATAACCCGAAAAGAAAAAGAAACAACCATCGAATCCTATGTATGTTTAGATAGGTCCGACAAAAAGATAAGAGGATGTAAATTAAACTTTTATTCAGTTTTTTTTTTTCTTAAAAAAAAATACAACTTTATTGCTTGAAAGTCAACTTAAAACTGTTTTACATTTTTCACTTAATTCTAACGTAAACTACACTTAGCCTATTGCATTAGCATCAGGTGTGACTCAACCTGTTGTCGATTCGCGATTCCACTGACCCAGACGCTGCGTTGACAGAAAACCGATGCTCGTGTACATTGTTCCCACGAATGCTTTTTGTGCTGATTAGGTATCGTTCCCATGGGAATATTATTTGTAAGTTTTTAGGTTTTAACTTACGTGTCGTTAACTTGTATGAAACACAAAATCATAAAAAAAAAGGATACTTGTTGGTCTGCCCATCAAGTACCACAGTGAAAGGGGTTGCAGTGAAGCACAACAACAATATTTTGCATTTTTATTTTAATTTTATTTTTTTAATCTGAACAGATTCATTGGTTGAGGTCAAATCCATCCCAGAGAGTGGGATCATTCAAACATGAATTGCCAAACAAAATACCTGAGCTTCCGGAATTTGCAAATGCCGCATGGTTGCGGATGGGTGCAAAATCTCGAAAGTGGCAATCTTATACAGAATGGAAAGGTGATAGTTTACAGAAATACATTGGACGAAAGTATAAAACCATCATAGCTGTACTATTGTATCTAAAATTCCCTAAATATTGAAAGGTAACTACTTTAACTTTGAATTCACATCTCAATATATGAAACCTTCACTTCCAATCTACTGTTTTACTCACACTCGTATCTTTCATCGGTGTTACGGGGATTTTTAGGGAATTGCAAATTTATTACAAGTTATTGCATAACATTCATCTGCTCAGCACCACGATATATGTATTTTTATATTTCTAAATAGAAATGAATCTGTTCAGAATATTAACCCAGCCAGCCGGTTTATTTGTTTACAAGAAAGGCGAATATTTATGGCTTTCATAGAGCCTTGAACATACTTCAATTTGAATACTTTATTCCCATACGTCATATCCCCATTTATGCTGGGAGCTTATCGAATTCGGTTTATTATCATTAACATACGTCAGAGGTATGTGCGAGTACGAGTATATCGAACTCGGCAAGTTCCTAAATAACCCTCGTATATCACTTTCCAGTTCTGTAATAAAAATTTATTTAATTTATTCTCTCTTTCTCTCTAGTTTATCTTTTTCTTTATTTTCTTTCTTTTTTTTTTGTAAAGAATTTAATTTCTTTGATCTTCCGCTTTATTAATATTTAATTTTATTTTGAAATGATAACTTATGTCGGTGTGTCTGGGCTTGCCTGGTGTTTGTTATGATGTTTTGCTATTATAAATGTGCCAAGAATATAGTTGAGGTTTACTCAAACTTATTAAGCATGAATCATGCGTATAAATTTGTGCTAAGGCGGCATCACTTGAGGACATTTAGATGGACCATGCTGAAATATGTTGATTGCAGGTGGAATTTCGAATAATCTTTCAGTGAGCCCTTAAAGGAAAAAGCTGTCATCTCAGCACCAATAACGTGCCTAATTTTGAACTCGATTTTTTGGCACTAAATGTCATTGCATCTGACCAACTTCTATGGACGTAATCCAGACCGATTTTTAATTTATACTCGTCTACGCAAAGAAACTTTCAATTCAATGTGAGAACTAGACTTCTAATAATTTCCGGCTGATGCCAATGTAACCTTTGAAGTGTTCCTCTTCAAACTACATTTACGTCTGAGAACAGTTCGCTTTCCTTCCACGAAGAATCGAATATTCGGCAGCACTTAGCAGAACCGGGGGGAGATTTTGGTTCATCCAGAAGATCAAAAATGTCTACCTCGACGGCGTAAGAATTCAACCTTCTTGCAAAGGAAGCGGAGATAAGTAATAGATATTAGTTCAAAATTGGTAATGTCACTTTGGATGTGAGTACCTTTAAAATGTTTGTACACAGTGCGACCGTGCCTAGTACGGGACATACACTAATTCTTTCGTCACTCTTATAACAAGATTCGGAGGAGATGATGTAGTTTATGCCGAACAAATAAGGATGCAAAAGTGGAGCTTACACTCGTGAAAGCAGTGAACAGTTCAGTTTAACAGCAACACCGCTGAGCTTCAACAAATGTCAAGAAGAAATCGTTGAGTCTGTCAGTTTTATTTCGCTGTTGCATGATTTTCAAAGGATGTATGGGTATATACGAAGTATCAGTGACGTGTTCTTGCAGTGAAGAAAATGCAAGATTATAAACCCTTCTAGGTTAGGTAAGGTTAAATAGGGGTATGATGGATATGCCAACACACAGACAACAGGCACCAAAATGGGGCCACCGCAATTCCTTATAAACCCTTCGAAGTATGAAAAGAAAGAAAAACTGCAATCTCACTATGGCTCACTATAAGGCCACGTGGATCTGTAATCCTCCTACTCTTGGAACCAATTTGAGCTTATGATGAAGCCCAGAAGGCTGTTAATATCTAACATATGTATACATATTCTTCAGATCGCTTGTAGAAGAAAGCTCTTGTAGAAGAAAGCTCTTAAGTAGAGTTTCCTACTTTGGAAAAGAGCTGGGCATATGCAGAGTAGGTGGACGATTGTCTCCTCCTCCTCCTCGCACATACTCGTACAGCTTCAACAGAAATCGTTGCATGCTTGCCTATAAGGCAGTGTCCAGTGATGACACCTATGGTGGCGATGAGATGTTTCCTATTTAGAAGGATCAAACTCTTAGAGCGATTCAGTTCCAGCTTTGGCCAGATCTGTTTGGTCGCTAGACATGTTGATCCAACAGACCACTTAAGGTCTGCTCTTTAATATTAGTTTGCACGTAGAAATTGGTATACCGATGCTACCCTTTTCCGGTAGAATAGGTAGAGTGGTTCCAATTTTGGAGAGTTCGTCGGCCGTACAATTCCCTGCAATATGTTCATGGCCCGGTACCGAACATAGGTGAAGGGTGAACTGCTGTACAAACTCCGAAAGAGATGATCGTTAGTCAATGGGGGTTCTAGAATTTAGTGAGACTGAGTCAAGGAATTTGATAGTGATCTGACTATCCAAAAAGATGCGGATATCCCTAACAGATATTACGTTTTTCTTCAGCTAGGACAGGACATTTCTAAACGCCGAAATTTCCAACTGGGACACGCCACAGTGATTTGAAACACAGAAGGAGAAGCTTAGATTAAGCTTATCTGAGAAAACACCACCACCAACCCCGCTATCAATCGTAGATTCATGTGTATAGAAGTTTATTGGCTTGTCATCCATGAAAGCATCTTTCTCACAGAAGGATCAGTTTGGTATGCTTACATGAAAGTCTTAGTGTAGATAGATATAGTATAAACGATGTTCGCTGTTAGGATTCCTAGTACATTCCTAGTACATAAATTGTTTGTCGCTCTAAGGCGAATTGCAGCTACTTGTCTGTTGGAGATATCGACGGGTGTCCAGTGAAATAGAATATCCAGTGCCGCAGAAGGAGTAATATGTAGGCCTCCGCATATGCACAGACATGTTGTTCTTTGAACTCTGCTTAGTTTGCTGCAGTTGACTGTATTGTCGAAGGCCGTCAGCCAGACAACTACCCCGTAGGTGAGTATCGGTCTTATAACGTAGCCAGTGAGTTACGCGAGGTTGAAGGGCCTATTGCTACAGTAGGTTTCTTGACTCTTTCTTGAATACTAGGTTTCCAGTTTAGTTTCCTGTTAAAAATGAGACCCAGATATTTTGCGGTATCGGAAAAGACTAAACTGTTACCGTTTAGGGAGGGTCTATGATTGGAATTTTATATTTCCTGGAAAATAGGACAAGAGCAATCCGTAGTGATACGCCTAACGAGTTAAACTGTTGGGAGATGTTGTCTTGAGACGGCTATGAAAACATCATAGGCATAGGCAACCATCTTGCTACTATCCGCTTTCAGGTATATCAGCAGTTCGTTCCTAAGTTACAAAGAAGGGCAGAAAGGACACCGCCTTGCGGCATACCTCTGCTGACACATCTTTTAGCAGAAGTCTCACCTAGCTTGGAGTTGATTATCCTGCTATTTAGCATAAGACTGCTTAACTCTCCAAATGAGTCGTTTATCTGCAGAATCAAAAGCGCAGGCGTGATTGCTGATGTCCTCTCGCTGATGTGTACTCTCTATATTGTAGAGATTGTTCGATGTGGCTAATAAGTGAATGCAGAGCCTTTACAATAGACATGGTAAGACGTTGACAAAAGTCATGGATCAAGTTTAGATCGTATATGGATATCAATCAGTCATTCTAGAGTTTTCAGGTGGAAAGATGATGATCTGAGGTCGTTTGGGGCAATATGAGAACATTTTCCGACTTTGGGAATGAAACTTAACTCTTAATGCCAAGGGAATGTGGATCAGTTCTACACAGCTTCTCATGATATTCTCTAGTGTAGGCAGGATAATATTCGAAGACCTTTGTAGCTCGGCGGGTAATATACCGTCCGGACCGGCAGACTTGTATGGTTTGAAGTTATGCAGCAGCCAAAGCAGCTTATAATTTGTAATCACACCATGAATTGTAGTCGTTGCTGCAGTAGTCATTCGTGAATAGCAGGTTCAATGATTCATCACTTGAGGTTGTTGAAGAGCCATCGGTTTTTTTTTCAAACAGTGAGGTATCATAGAATTTGTAGAGGAGATTTTTCTTAGCCGTAATTTTGTTACTTTATCACAGAATGACCTACAGCATTGTCGCTGTGCTTTCCGCAGTTCTTTTTTTATATATTTTGAGGGTTTCTTTGTATAAGTCCCGGTCAGTCGCTTTCTTGTGCTTTTTCCTAGATTGAAAATTTACCTGCAAACGTTTTTAAACGGTCCCAGTGCTGATGTCCATCAGTGCGGCTTTTTGCTGCTTCTAGGTTGAATAAGATGGCGGGAGAGCCAAGGCGAATTCCTTGATTTTAATTTCAAGCTCGTTGGTGTTACGGGGGGAACTTGAGAGCTCAGAGGATAGTTTTTCTGACAGAAAACCTCTGCCTTTTGGCCAATCAGTTTTCCGATAATTCCGGAATACTTGTTGGCTGGGAGGAGTATCACTCAGGCTGAATTAGACGATACCATCCAGTTTGTTAGCATTTGAGTAATGTTGTTGGAGACAAGTGTTGATTGCACCTTTCCATTACAAGAAAGGTTAGTTCCTTCGTTAAAGTAAACGAATAACCCCTGATTTGGATGCAATATCCCAGCAAATCCGAATGTAGATTGTCCTCTCTTTGGTGTTACTTATTTTATTCAGACAAAGCACAAGTCCAATATCTTTCGTAGGAAGTTGTGAAAGCGTTTCACTGACAAAGTGCCTATAGTACCAGCACCTACCACAGCTCCTAATAAAAGAAGCAGTGACGGGTTAAAGTCTGTTTTATCAGGTAGCCAACGCATAGAAGATAATTGGCTTGATCTTATACCTCGGAAACAAGTCCCATCTCTTGTAGAAAGCTCCTTTACGCCGACAGCGCCATGAAAGTTTAGAATAAGGAAGTTGGTTATCAGGGTGACACCCAAATACTAGGATTCATTTGAAAAACGGATGATTCCAAGCATTAGATGAGAGATGCCACTCAACTTCCTCCTTTTCGTAGAGAGTACTAAACCTTTTTGAAAGGATTGACTGAAAACCCATCGCCGATGAGATCTAGGGATAACTGTGCTTTCGAGTATATAGTCGCTAGGCATTGCATTTCCATCTTCTGAAGAATTTTCTTTTAAACGAATACTTCAATGAATCTGGAATGACTTATTTTTTCCATACAGTTCCACAGCCATAAACAACGACAGAGTATAATTTAATAATTAGATTAAGGCACTAAATGATGTAGGATCCTGCAAGACGTTCGTTCAAAAGACAAATATCATTCTTGCAATTTTCCCGAGTCCAAAAATTTGTATATTAATTAAAAAGGACGATGGACTTAGACTTAAAAGTTCAGAGAAATTGCGATCATTAGAAAAACTATGAAAAATAATACAAAAAAGAAGTTTTCAACCTCAAACTGGTCTTAAGCGCTGAATGACGCAGTGAAATAAATATGCAATATCCTAAATTTGGAGACACTTACCACTGTCCTATAGCAGCTAATTTAAATGGTCCAGTTTCCAATATCTCTATTTCTATAGAGTACCGTACCGATGATCGTAAGGTTTCGGTCTGGAAGAGAAACACTATGTTATCATCGAGGTACGAATATCCGAAGAGTGAGACATTGGCTGGTTGGTCAGGCATTTTTCTGGAGTCAACAAACATCGCAAGCATACTACCCTTAAATCCAGTATTAAAAGCAACATTTAAATATCATTAAACCTAGAAAACAGAATCATGTTAATATTAAGTCTAATCCTAATCAAATTCTAGAATAAAAAAAAACAACTCCTAATAAATAAACTCCTGATCCAAACTAGAGTTTTAGAGCTGAGACATTTCCTTTCATCGCTCCTTCTTCACACCTTTCTTTCAGTCTTTTATACACAAAACAATCTTCCACCTCATCCAACCCAATTCTCAAACGTGTATCTTTTAATTTTGATCAAACGTCTAGTCCTTTAAAAGACCTAACGACATCTCCTTATTCCACTCAAACAAAAACAGCTGACTCTAACTTTATTCGCTCCCATATTTTAAATCCTCTCCATGTTCCACGCCAAACTCCCATCCTAGTACGTGCTTTTTTAAACCCCATACTTTTTCCACAGGCAAAATCAGCCAAGCACCTTACGGATTCAGGGGAAGATGGCCTCGATTAGGAGACCGCAGATTATGTGATAATGTTCGTTAATATCTCGCTTATCTACATGACAAACCAGATGCTGTTTGTAGCGACGGTATAACGAAAACCAATGCAATGGTTTCCATTCTGCAAGAATGGATCATAGGGATCTGCGGCAAGTCCCCCAAATGTCTGTCGCTTTATTGTCAAAACGTAAGAGGATTGTGAACTAAGGCTTCTGCTATATATCTTAATTCCCAAATTCTGCCCTACGACATTTTAAAGAAACTAAACTCATCCCTAAGGAATAATGAATTATTTTCACAAGACTTTTCGACTTACACCATGGCGATGGTCTAGATAAAGCGGAGAATTTATATGGCCGTGGTATTCTTTTAGCTACACACTCTCATCTCGAGTCTAGAGATCGTCCACTGCATTTTTTGAATTTGTTTGTGGTAGAATTCTTATTTTAAGGGGCAATCTATGTATATATCTGCTGCTACTAAATTCACCCCTCTCAACCAATTCAAGGTTACCAGCTAGCTCTTGATGCAACCGATTGTATTTTTAATGCTGCTGATCCCAACGAAGTTGTTATTTTTTTAGGTGATTTTAATCTACCTAAGATTCTATGGGCCCAGACTGACCATACCTTCCTTACTGCAACAAATCCCATCTGTGATATAGAAAATCTTTTCATCGCCTACCTTACTGACTCTAGTCTGTATCAATTAAGTGGTGTGACCAATAACATTGGCAGACAACTCGACCTAGTCTGCGCCACTAAAGCAGATAACTGCGTGGTTTTAAAAAGAAGACATTTTCTCTCTTAGTTGGATAGTTACCATCCTCCCCTTACTTATAAGTTGTCCTATGACAATAGTCTTAATCTTGTTTAGTATGAGTATTTTCACAGTTTTAATTTCCATTGGACAAACTACGCCAAACTGAACCACTTCCTCAGTACGGCCAATTTTCTACGTTGATCCCAACTTTACGGTTAGCAATGCAATAGGATGCGAGGCCTTTTGTACTAAAATTTTCAAATGCTTCCCCCAATCTGTACCTGTACCAAACGGCATCCCCAATCTTCACCTCGCTGGTATAATAAAGAGCAGCGTTCTCTTCGTAACAAGGGAAATACGCTCACGTATTTCAGCCTGCTCAAATAAAATTCCTTATACTTTGTCAATCCTTCTATGACAACTCTTCAAACCCAATAGACCGCACACTCATTTCCGACCTCAAACGATTCTTTCAGTTCATCTATATTCAAAGTAAATCGGATAACTATCTCCGAATTTACTTGATAAGTCCTCAGGCGATCCCCAAATTATTGGATATTTCATCGTAATGTTTTTTAGCTAAGCGTTTGCCCATCCATACTTAAGAGCCCGAATACTCTTACTTTATGACTTAAATAGCTGCCCGCAAACAACTTTGGAATCAGTCTCTACAACTCTAGAGCAAGTTGAACATAAAATAATAAACCTCAAAGATCTGCTGGACCTGATAATCTTCCCCCTATCTTTTGAAAGAAATTATAATCAGTGCGCGCTCAAGGGATTTTGTACCCTGAAAATGATTCTACAAAGCGCGAGCGAAGGAAATTTAGGGAGGAAGAAAAGACAGGTACCCATGTACATTGTTTTTAAATGTTTGTAAGTTATAACGCCCAGGAAACACAGAGATCGGCAGGGAATCCCATAAGCTGTACAACTGTACGGCTTAGGAAAGAATCACGATATTTTAGAGTACGCCCGAAAATGGGCTTGAGGGTATATTGATGAGCCCTCATAGCGAGACGGCTGTTACGGTTGAAATTTTGAATGGGCGGAGTGTTACTGGCGATTTCAATGGAGCACTGATGGTGGAAATAGCGATAAAACAAAGTGAGACAGGAGACATTACGTCGGAGTTCGAGGGTGTCCAATGATTGACTGATATTAGTCTCACCAATGAGTTTTGTCACACGGTTTTGAATCCTATCTAGCAGGTGCAGAGATGTATTAGGAGCACCTGACCAGATGTGGGCATTGTACTCCAATTTTGGGCTCATGAATGCCTTATATATTGTGGCCAGATCAGAAGGGCGGAAATACTTCTTACATCGCTTGAGGAAACCTAGACATTTGGCAGCACTTTTGACGACATCGAATGGTTATTCCAACGTAAGGTGTCACTGATACACATACCGAGAATGGAAAGTTTTTCGGCTTCGACGATGCAAGTGCCATCCATTGATAATGGCTGGATGTTTAAATTTCGCTTTAACGACAGCGTTGTGTTCTGGAAGCATTGAATTCTACTCTGTTTGTGTTTCCATAATTAGTTATGCTGTTAATATCAGAATTTATTGAGCTAAACATACGCTGCCATTCCCGTTCTACAGCCGAAAAACAGGGACGTGAGTCCGGGAACTAATATGAAAATCAGAGAGTACTGTCAACATCAAAGGAATATATTGGATTAGAAGTAGCAGACAAGAGATCGTTGACGAAAATTAAAAAGAGTGTCGGAGATAGGACGGAGCCCTGGCTCACACCAGCATTTATTTTGTGAATATCAGACTTGAAACCATCCAACACGACTTGAATTGAACGTTCCGAAAGGTAATTTCTAATCCATTGAAGAAAAGAGTCATCGATCCCAAAAGCACGCATTTTCGACAAAAGAGCTTGAAGCCAAACTCTGTCAAATGCCTTAGAAATATCAAATGCAACTATTTTGCTTTCGCCAGATTGATGTACGCTTTGGTTACACTTTTCGGTGAGACATGCCATCAAATTAGCAGTGGACCTGTTGCTACGAAAACCATATTGCCGGTCATTGAGAAGTTTTCGTGTTTTGAGATATTTCATGAGCTGACGGTTTATCAGCGTTTGCATGACCTTG
This sequence comes from Volucella zonaria, assembly GCA_963966105.1. NCBI lineage: Eukaryota > Metazoa > Arthropoda > Insecta > Diptera > Syrphidae > Volucella > Volucella zonaria. Next base: position 136,127,246 of record OZ014531.1, read on the forward strand.
GAAAGAAGGGACATGAGTGCAATGGGTCTGTAGGAGGACGGGCTGGACAAATGCTGTTTCCATCTGCTCGGAAAGAGTCCTAAAGAGTAGGATTGATGAAAAAGCTTACTCAGTGGTTTTGCCAGCGAGGAAGAACACCTCTTCAGAAGAAGGGGAGTTATACCATCTGGACCTGCGGATTTAAGTATGTTGACATCCTTAAGTACTCTTGCTACTACACGAATCCGAAAGTAGATTCATCCCATTGAAAATTCGACGAACCCAAGTGTAGGCGAAGACAGAGCACAATCCGGGAGTGTTTAGCTGGCTGCAAAGTGTGCAGCAAGCAGATTGGCTTTGTCCCAAGAGCTGAAATGTCATTGTAAATGAGCGTTGGGATGGAGGATCAGGCAGAATTTCTAATATTTTTGACGAACGACCCAAAATTGTTACTGCCTTTGGGACATTGCGGTATTTTTTGCCTCAGTTTTTGGTGGTATTGGAATTTCACACGCTTGAGAAAGACGTTGCAGTCATGCTGTCAGATTGGTCTGGAAGGACCGAAAAAACATTTCTCTAACCCTGAAAGCCTCTTTACAGCTCGAGTCGTACCATGACTTTTCGTTTGGTCTTCATCCGATGAGGGATAAAGCATCTCATTCCGAAGAGAATAGTGTCTGTGACCATATCAGCAGCGGCATCCACGTCGTTATCGAGGAAACATAACGACCAGTTCAATTTCCTAAAGAAGGTGTTAAGTCCGCTCCAATTGGCTTTCTCGTATTGCCATACGGTTCTTTTGGGAATCTTTTATCCAACAGTGTGGTGGGTGTATGAGAAATTAGGTGATATGACACAATGGTCTGACGAGCCTAGAGGGGAGAGCACAACAACGGAGTACTTGTCAGGGTGAGAAGTTAAAAACAAGTCCAGAGTGTTGGCGTGTGGGCTCATTTATAAGCTGGGTTAAATTATTTTGCGCAGCGAAGATCTCAATACACCGTCCTTTGGGTGTTGTCTGTCCAGAATGTCGAAGCCAACCAGAATTGTGTATATTGAAATTGCCCGTAAACGTGATCTCAATATGAGGATACAGGGATAGAATTCTTTGTATGGAGTCAGACAGCGCATCAAGCTCGTGAAAGGTCGAGTTGTCGTCCAGTTGAGGCTTCTGTAAATAAAGCAGTAGTGGATAATTTGCTTACGGAGATGGAATTTTAACGGCATGAAACTCAATTACAAAACAATTAGACATAATTACAAAACAAACACAGTAAACACAAACACCGATGATACTCAGCAAGGCTGTTGACGCGATTGCCACCGATTTCAGGAATACCTATTATACGAGGGCGGGTCAATAAGTCCGTGACTTTTGGATTAAAACAGATTTTTTGATAAAAAAATAATTTTATTTTTCAACGTAGTCTCCCTTGAGCTCTATACACTTTGTCCAACGCTTCTCCAATTTTTTTATCCCTTCCAAAAAAAATTATTTGTCGAGGTCCTCAAAATAGGCCTTTGTTTGCGAGATGACTTCATCATTGGAGTCAAATCTTTTTCCACCAAGCCATTTCTTCAGGTTTGGGAACAAGAAGTAGTCGCTCGGAGCCAAATCTGGAGAATAGGGTGGATGAGGGAGCAATTCATAGCCCAATTCATGGATTTTTGCCATGGCAACTGCACATGTGTGCACCCTTGCATTGTCTTGGTGGAAAAGAACTTTTTTCTTGGCCAAATGAGGTCGTTTTTTTTTTCAAATCGTCATTGAATCGGTCCAATAAGTTGGCATAATATTCCCCATTGATTGTTCTTCCCTTTTGAAGGTAGTCAATGTGGATTATCCCGCGTGCATCCCAAAAAACAGTCGCCATAACTTTATTGGCTGACAAACCCACCTTGGCCTTCTTTGGCGCCGATTCACCCTTAGAAACCCACTGTTTTGACTGTTGTTTGTTCACTGGTGTGTTGTGATGGATCCATGTTTCGTCCACGGTTACAAAACGGCGCAAAAACTCCTCCATATTGCGATTAAACAACGCCAAACCTTCCTGTGAAGTTGTTACACGATTGCGTTTGTGGTCGATTGTGAGCAAACGCGGCACCCATCTTGCGGAAAGCTTTCTCATGCCCAAGTGATCATTCAAAATTGAAACCACTGAGCCATGCGAGATCCCTACGGCTTCCACAATCTCTCGCACTTTCAATCTTCGGTCGGCCAACACCATATCGTGAATTTTTTCGATTGTTTCGGGTGTAGAGACCTCAACTGGGCGTCCAGGACGTTCGGCATCTTCAGTGCTTGTACGGCCACAACGAAATTCAGTAAACCACTTTTTTACCATTGAAATCGATGGTGCAGAGTCCCCAGAGTATTTATCAAGCTTAGCCTTGGTCTCGGTAATGGTTTTTTTTCGCAAGAAATAATGCTTAATAAGCACACGAAATTCACTTTTTTCCATTTTCTCCTCAAATTAGTGAGTAGTCTGATAAAAATAGCTGTCAAACACAAACTAACTAACGCAGCAAGTTTAAATTTTGACAGAAGTCAACTGACAGATGCCTGTTGACAGGAGCAGTGTTGCTGTTTCAGTAAAGAGGTCAGAAATTCAAAAAGTCACGGAATTACTCGTAGAATTTCTCATTATTCAATACAATCCCTCTACAATTAAAGGTTCTTGGTATCCGAATAAGCTTTATACCGTAGGTTCAATCCTATGTAAACGAACGACATTACTATGTTCTATTTCATTTCTGACCTAATTAAAGCCTTCTCTGGTGTCCCTCAAGGTAGCCACTTTGGTCCCTCATTATTTATTCGGACTACCAATGATGTTGCTTGTATTATTGAAAATCCATGCATATCTGTTTACGCAGATGATATGAAAATCGTTAGACATATACTTGGTGCCAGTACTTATTAGCTTAACGTCAGTAAGTGTCAGGCTATAACTTATACCCGTAAGCGCCCTCCTACCTCACCACGTTGCTATCTGATCTTTAATCTGCCTGATCCCGTAGTGAATGAGTTGCGTGATTTAGGTGCTATCTGCGATAAAGAACTCAATTTCCATTCTCACACTGATAAAAAAGCTAACCCTACCCTTGGCTTCATCAAGCGTTGGTCTAAGGAGTTTTCCAATCCTTATGTTACCAAATCTCTGTATATAACCCTTGTTAGCATCTTCTTGAATATGCAAGCCAGAACTACTACAGAACTCACATCAACGGATTTTTTTACGATTTGATTTAAGTTGAATTCCCTGGTAGTCACTCGCATCAGCAAAGGCTAAGGCTCATACGTTGTCGAATAGGCATTTCATTTGATGGCAACCTAAGTTTGTCCTTTTCCACATTCATCACAAGACTAGTACGTCACTCCTCTTCTTAATTTTTTGTAAAACGTCTCTTTAACAGCAGGGTGAGAACGAGCGATGATATTGACGTCGTCTCCACATCCCAAAAGCTGGATGAAAGGAAAGTAGTGTTTTTTATGTTAATACATTCCTAGAGGAATTTTTGCCTCAGCAGCGCTAGAATGACAGCATATCTTCTTGCCGAAATCCGGAACAAGTTCAACCATTCGTAGTAGTCGCTCCCACATTGAACAGAACACCGCGGGAGTTCATTCATCTGAACGCATTTCAAGGAATCCGAAATTTGGCCATCGTCATATAGAGCTCATCCTGTGGTTTGAGACTCCAAAATTGTTAATCTCCATCGGTTGGTTCAGGCGAAAACAGATGGAGGGCAAAGCGAGGAGCTTCAATTCGACCCTTTTCTTAAAATCTGGTCCTGAAACGTTTCTCCAGGAACTTGTTTGCTCAATAATTGAGAGACTAAAGATAAAACCTGTCTCAGAATGATTAAAATGACTCTAACAACTTTCAAATTAAAAGTGAGCTTAACTACGCCCTTCTTCAAAAATACTTTACGGTAAGGACATGTATCTAGCTGTTCTGTAAATCTATTGTTGTTCTACTGTTTGTTGCCATACAAACATGTAAATGGACTCGATAGAGCTTTCGACAAGGCCTGGAAGATGTATAATGACATTCTCGTCGCCATATCAGTAGATAGTTTTTAGAACATTGGCACCATGCCTAAGCACAAGTTTAAACCAAGGACTTAGGGGCACTACACCAGAGAAAGAGGGAAGCTTAGCAGTTGTTGATGCCAAATGTGTACCATGGAAGGGGATAACATCTATCTAAAGCAAATTGTAACGAAACCATATCGATTCCCACTCTAGAAAATTCCACATCCTTCCGAATCTTGTGAATTCGTAAGCTAACGAAAAAAAAAAATAAAAAAAAAATCTCAACTTCCAAATATTGTGCAATTCCCTTCGACATTCCATACGAAGAAAGGGAAGAAAGAAACTATCTTTTGGGTTGTTTGGTTTTTTTGTTGTTTTTTTTGGTTTTTGGTTTTTGGTCTTCAACCTCCTGACCCTTCTTTTGTTCCACGAACAACATAAATAAAAACTCAAAGAATCCGAATTGGACAGGGGGCATTGTTCGATGATGTTTGGCCACAATTGCATTAAAATTCCGCTCCATTCTGTCTCTGCGGTTGGTCATTCACATATCACATCCCACCACCATCGCATCGCATCCATTCGGTTGGTTAAATAGAGATCTGGATACGAAACGTTTGCCGTTTGCATCTCGCGCACAGCCATCTCCTGGTTGAAAATAGCCAGCGGGCTACAAACAACGCTGGGATGATTGCTCCAATCATGATTTTCATGCATTGTCTTAAGATTCCACCGCTGATGATCCTTTGGGACCTGGATATCTCCGACTTCGACTTTGAATTCAACGTCGGCGTCGGCGTCGGTGTCGACGTCGGTGGCCCAAATGCTTCTTCTACTACATATTTCTTCTTCTTCGGTTTCTTCATCTTCTTCTCTTTCAGCATCCTTTGAAAGGGGGGAACAAATTAAAATTAAAAAAAGCAACTCGCGGCAGAACAATAAAGAAGTGGAATTCCATTCAACAACCCTTGTGCAGACAATACGACTTAACAGACGGATAACAAACAACAAGTCACGCCACTTTTGGATACATTTCCAGAGTAAGTAAACAGAGGGCTCCTTAGATTTCATCTCATACAACACAACACCCCAATCATGGTACCATCGGCCGATGAACTAACTAAAAGCTTAGAGTCGAATAGAAATGCGACACTGGAAGCCCTAATAGGGGAGACAGATGGTGGAAAGGACATGGCTCACTCACACTTTGTCGGATCCTGGTTCGATTTTGTTGACACGTCTACGGTTAACTCGTGTCTAGGCCAATTCAATCAGCAATTAGTAATCGTACACCAGTGCGTGATGTATAGAAGGCTGAAGGGTGAGAATGTTATTTAGCGGAATTCCCATTCTAACAGAGACACGAGTTCGCTCATCTGCTGAGTGCGGATGATGGTGATGCTTTTAACGGGCTATTTGATGTCAAAGATACCACAAAAGGGTGGCTAATTATCAATATCATTCATTGAACCCTAATGTCTTGAAGGATAGATTTTGACATAGTCAACGGTAAGCAAGGCAACAGAGATGGAGTCAATTGTGAGCAGCCTTGGACTAAGATGGAATGGCTATTGCTTTCCAATTTACAACATCTACTTATGTATGTACTCGTATATCACGTCAGGAGCATTTACTTACCGGCCTAACTTAAGGTGGCGCTACAGCTCGGAGTGTACCTGTGAATCAACCAACAGCTTCCACTGGTACTGTGGTACTGCGATGGCCGTTGGGTGGGCATTTTTTCAGTTATTTCTGCAAAGGTGGTAGTTCTGTTAAAGTCAGGAAAGTCAGTTGACGTGTTCAAACCAGAGGAATAATCCTGTCAGTATTTTTGCCACGCACAAGGTCAGAATGAAATCGTTCTGGAACCAGCAAAGCCCGCAGGACGAAATGAAATGTAGCAGGCAACAGGCTTACATATAACAAACTGGAAGAGCCTGTAATCACGATCGTCTCATTGACGCAGAGTGAAAATCTGAGGGGATCAACTATGGCAGCTAGATATTGCTTACACTGAAGTGGAGGGCTGCAACACGGAAAACAAGAAGGGCGAAGGTGAAGCAATCTTTCAATATTCCTTCCTTTCTTTGGCTGCTTTGTCATGGCAGGCACGGTCAAAGATCCTAAGGTTTCAGGTGAGACGTCGAAAAAAGCCCCAAAGACGTCCAAACTAGACGTAAAATGGTTAAAAGTATGCAGGTACTCGCAATAGCAACATCACAGCGGCCGTCGCACGAGTTCTGGAGGTCCCAACTAACATACTTTCAAAACCTCCCGTCGACTTATGCACTGACCCAGGAGTTGTGGGATCACTTGATTCCGATGACTCGTGGGCCTCTTTCTATGACACGTTCGGTAGTTTGAGCTAGAACGATGGAGAGAGTACCAGAGAGGCTTGTTACCTTTAAACTCCATCAGAATAAGCCAGTGATTGGTCAGAGTCTGTTTTCGACGGCTTGTCTCGGGAAACCGAAAAGGTGAGAAGAGGCCTAAGGGGCAGTTAAAGAGGGAAACGGAGACGTAGGACAAACTCACTCACCCAGCGGTGATGGAAAGCAAAATAGGTCTGTGGAAGTGACAGTCACTGAAACCGACCAACCATTCGGAACAGAAACGGCGCCCTGTTTGGGGACCCCGCCCAATTGTTAAGAATTCTTCCATCAATGACGTTGTCAAATAAAAAGCGGGGGCAGAGCAAAAACTGGTCTTATCGTAGGTTGCTACTATTTGACCAGTTACAATCTGCCGGTCATAGGTCTTGTTGGCGGTAGGGCTACCGTGGGAGTCAGAAATTCCTCCTGGATTCGGTCTAGGACTGACTTGGAGAGGTAGGCCCCCAGTCACGGTGGCTGTGGTTTAAATCCAAAATCGAAGGGTTTTCCAGTTAGTTTCGACCCGATGTAGAGTTGCAATAAGCACTGGATGCTGGATTTAGATCGGCTTCGACCCATACCAAGGGTGAAATTTGTGCCTCCAAAATAATTCCGAAGTCGTGTTCATAAGGCATGCAAGCGATGGCAAGGTGTATTCTTGCAGACATGTATGTATTGGCACCCCGTGAAATTAAGTCTTCACAGACAGTAAAACCCTGGAGAAATCTGTCCCCAACAAGCTTCGAAAATGAGATTTTCCGTCGAAGACGTCATAGGTAACTAGCTGGTGGAAATTATAGACTAGTTCAAGGTAGGACAGTAAGGCGCCTAATTGGAAGTGACCGCAAGAGTGCGAAGCTCGACCGGAAACTATGTATGGGTACCACGGGATGTTAGGGACCGCTTCCAACTTATGTTCCAGCCTGATTTAGGAGTTGTCCCGCTTGTGGGGGTATCGTGGTGGCTGTAGGTTATACCAAAAATTGCGACTGGCGCTTTGAGATCTCATGGTTCAGCATATGTTGTTGGTTATGGAACTGATCGGTCTGCTCGATGTGGAGTTACATTACAACCGAGTGCCATGACCCATAGAATGGCTGAGGTATTAGATAGGCCTTGACCCTTCACCAAAGGGTAAGTCCGGTGCCTTACCCACGACTTCGAATCTAGTACTGGCGGTGGTACTAGTAAATATTATCCAAAGGACGCTGATGTAAGCATTGTTTTGACATTTCGTACGAAGATGTGCCGTGGGATTGAGCCTTCCCGGCAGGTGGGCCCCCGCCCAATTATCAAGGCTTCGCCCATCAATGACGTTGTCTAATAAAAAGCGGGGGCAGAGCATATTACTGGTCTTATCGTAAACATCTTCAGATGACGCCACCGGTTACAAGTTGCCGGTCATAGGTCTTGTTGACGGCTGGACCACCGGTAGTCTATACCAGGACTTAAATCATGGTACCATGGGAGTCAGGAGCCCCCCGGATTTCGGTCCGGGCCTGACTTGTAGAGGTAGAGGTAGAGGTAGACCCCCTTGTGGGAGCGTCATGGTGGCTGTGGTTTAGACCCAAATCGCGGGAACGGGTCTAACCCATTGCAGAGTTGCAAAAAAGTACTGGGTGCTGTGACCCTAAGAACAGTAAGAGGTTTTAGGTCGGCCTCGACTCATACCAAGGGTGGAACTTGTGCCTCCAACACAGTTCCGAATTGGTATCAAAGAAATGACGGAGAGCGATGGCAAGGCGTATCCTTGCTCCCTATGGATGTATGGGCATCTCGTAAACATAAGGTCTTATGACAGGTGGTTTACGTTAAAAATCATGGAACGTTCTTCCCGGCAGGTACCTGGGTAAAACACTGTCCCGAACAGGGCCACTAGGAAGAAAGTTTCCGGCAGATCTTTCCGCTCACGATGCCAGGATGAAATCGATGCTGCAACCAACAAAGGCTGAAGTTCTAGTAGATGGAAATCGTATGAGGTGGTCAAACCCAGCGGTGGTTTCACATGTCCAGATAAAGCCAGTGCTGCAACCAGCAAGGGTCGTACTTCTGGTCGATGGAAGCCGGCTAATGCGGTGAAATCTGCGCTTCACAGCGTACAAGGCCGGAACGACAAAAGTGACGAGACCGGTGCACCTATAAGGATGCCACTATCTCCTCTGGTGCAATGACAACAGTCTGAACGATGCTGAGTGAAAACACTGTCCTGATCAACTAAGGAGCTAGCAAAGTCAGAGAATGATTGCTTTCAAGCAGAGGGCTACGATATGAGAAACGGAATTCTTAGAGTAAAGTGCTCCATGGAGCAAACTCTTGAATGGTTGAACAAGTCTGTGGCAAAAATCACACCCCTGGAAACTATTACTTTTGAGGATTTCAGACAAATTAAACTGATGCACGCCATCTTCTGTATTCCGGAGCAACTCAGGAAACCAGGTAACTGATGAGTCTTCATAACCACTCGACACTGAAATGTCAAAAATCTACTCTCACAAGAGAGAGAGAGAAAACAAGGACGGCTCTTCTCTTGCACCTTGGAAGCGTTAACTTCCACTTTGCTTCCAAATGCATCTCTATGTAGGAGAAGTTCCGTGTTGAATGCAAAGCCTCAGATAACATCCAAGCAGGGGCCATGACTGAATAAACGCATCTGAAGTTTAAGGGGTTTCACGCCACTATATCACTAGCGATCGGGAATCCTGTGATCTTATTTTCATCTGCGGAACTCACTCTCTCAGACTCGGACCCTCCGTACCATGTTTGAGACTCACTTCCCAGGTAACCTAATCAAAACCAGCTCACAAAAGGCTCCTATTAAGAAACCTGCTAATGAGATGAATGACACAACACCCAGTAGCTGGTATATGTCATGAGTTGTGGTGACGGATGAGGCCATTAAGTATGCTGTTGCTTCCTTTGATGGCTTCAAGGTACAGATTAGCTGCTGGTAACTCTGAAGAGAATCTTCACTGCTAGTCCAGCACTGGCACTGCTAGTGAAACCCTGGCGAACAGTGTGAGCAGCCTTTACACCGAAAATCGAAAAGAAGACTACACGCCAAGAGTTTCAAACCTATAAATCTGTCTTCATGCAGAGAATGATCGAAATCCAAGTGCGCGAAAACACCCTCTGCCGGCGATGCAATACGTGGAAGATCCTGCATGGAAGACCGCAGGCAGTGCGCTTCAAAATCTGGTAGGCAGGATTAAAGGCGTAATAAGGAATACGTGTTGGACGTTTTCATCGACATAGAGGGTGCTTTCGACGGCATGTGTAACTCGGCCGGACAACATGCGTAAACGAATCACTAGTTTTGTGGATAAAAGCAATGCTGGTGAATAAGACGTTGATGCAGATACTTACTGTTAGGTGATATGATGGCGGAGGTAAACAGCAATTGCCCACAAAGCGGTGTTCTGTCTCCACTGGTGGTGGTGTATCTTGGTCGACTCACTGCTCAATGCGCTCAAAAGTTCTGACGTATATCCACAAGCTTACGCAGATGATGTAGCTGTGCTCTTTGTTGGATCGTGTCTAGCGACTGCCGACGATTGGTGCACTAGAAATGAGCTTTCATTCAATCCTCTTAAGATTGAAGTTGTTTTCTTTACGAGAAGGAGGAACCTGACTGATCTGACTGATCCAGTGCTTAAAGGCATCACCATTCAATTCTCTAAAGAAGCTAAGTATTTCAGTTTCATCCTGGATAACAAACTTCTATGGATTAAACGTGTTACGTCGGAAGCTTCAAAGGAGCTGTCTGCCTTTTGGCAGGAGCTCTCGGCATGACATGGGGCCTATCACCGAGAAGGGTTTTCTGAACTACACGGCTATGATAAGGCCAATTATATCCACTGAGTCGGTTATCTGCTACAATAATATTTCACGAAAATACGTCATTGCTGCTTTTACCAGACTCCAAAAGAGGGACATTACCTAGTACTCCTGGCTTCGCTCTAGACGGATTGCTAAATCTCGCTCCCCTTGGAATTCATATCATGGGGTGCATTCTCAAAGCCATCATCTGCTTAAAAACAAGTGATAGTATAACACGCAAGGAGCTTTAATGACTTTGCACGCGGACTGTCTTATGACTCTGGTCATATGGACATGGCGTCTGATACAAAACACCAGAACTGCTGCTGTAGAAGAAAGACGAAATTAACTTTTCTTGTGCTCAAGACTCGTTTCGGCCTTTAGCTGAACCAGGCATCGAATGCAGTTGGGTTTCCAGGGATGGCGCCAAAACCGATATAGGATGCGGCATTGGTGCCTTTCTGGAGGAAGATGACTTTAGATTTCACACCTTGTTCCGAAAACTAGTGTCTGTCTTCCAAGCGGTGGTGTACGCAATCCTGATGGTAACGAACTAAATGTATTGTTGAGAACCGGTGGAGAGGCGAAGCATTTCCATCTGTAGCGACAGCTAAGCTGCGCTCAAATCCTCGCTAAATTATCTCACGATTTCCAAGCTAGTTCGAGAATTCAAGACATCGCTAAACGCAGTCGGAAGGCTAAATTCTTGTCTCGGTCCCAGGTCACACTGGGATTATGGGAAATGAAATCGTCGATGAATTTGCCAGGCAAGGTTTTTCAGGACCCAAACCTACAACGCGAGGTCTGCCTGCGTCCTCGGTTAAGACTTGTGTTGACAATTGGGTTTCATATGAACACAACTGCAAATGACATGGCTCCCCGGGTTGTAGGCAAATCAAACGAATGCTTCCCGACGTCTCTAAGAAGTCATCGACCCAGGTTGCTTACTGGCGTCGTGACGGTGAACTATACTTTTACTAAGCACTTAAATGTGCTGGGAATAAGTGATGCAACATCCTGCAACTCTTGCTCTGAAAGTAATGACAACACCGCGAAGCACTACAACTGTGAATGTCCGGCTTACGCTCGCATCAGGCTGTAGAAACTTGGCGTTGACGTAGTGTGTCATTGAAGCGCGTACTCATCTTTCTTCGAAAGACTGAAAAATTTCATTAAATGGAACATCGAAGGTGTTCGAAAGTTCTTTGTCTGAGTGCTCTGTTCCAACAAAAAAAAATCCTTCAACATTTAATTGGCATTGCGAGAGACACAGGATATATCTTAGAAAGGTGGAAGTGACCACAGGCACTTTTATAGAATGTCAGTCCATAAGTTCGAAGAAATTCTAACACTGGTAAACAGGCAAATTGTTTGTTCATTCTACTCGTAGATATTATTTCATACAGATTGAGCCATCAATTACAAGGCAGGACACTGATATGGTGGTATGCAGTTTGCTATCACACCGAGAGTATGGTTGCTCTTAACCTAAGATATGATGCATAGCCACTGGCGACTCACATATGTTGGTCATTCGTCAAGAATATCTAGGGAAACTATAAGCAAATTTATTCAGGATGTGCTCTTTATATACCATATACCATATGGATGCATATAACGAACAGACACCAATTGTAGAACAAACAATCAATTTTTCAGACTCCTCAAATGGCAAGTGCAAAACATTTTGACCTCCTTTGAGATTTACGTCATACTCATGCCATTCGGGCAATCGATGGCAAGCATATCCAGATAACAGCGCCAAAAAATTCTGGATCCGCCTTCTTTAATTATAATCGGCTTTGCCAGCCATCGTTGACGCGCATATGTAGGAGATTCCTTTACATTGATGTGGAAGACAATGGAAGAGAGTCCGATTTTTAAAAAACTGTAGCCTCTATCATGGACTCCATCAGGTCGTCTGAATATTCCTCTTCCAGATCCACTGAAGAGACAAAAGGTTCGAACGCCATAATTTTTCGTTGGCGACGATACTCGTACGAGTATATTTGGCCTCGACAAATATCTGATGAAAGACTTTAGTAGGAATGCAAAGCTATCTAAACTACAGGAAGTTTTTAACTGAGTCATTGTCGTCTAACGCCAGAGACAACATTTGGGCGATTGATGTCTCGCGACTCAGAGTTCACCATCGTCCAGTATATTTGACTTTTGAATCCTCCAACGCTTTGATAAAAGCCTGTTGCGTTCTTCACAACTTCCTGTGTACAGCTGACCACAGTTTAAATTCTTCTAGAGCGCCGAACATTCCATGTGCAGAGCTGAAGGTCGTTGTCCTTTAAAATATTGAAGGGTCGTCAACCGTGATCCCTTTATTATGCAAGGTAATAGTAGGTTCGTCACATAATTTTAAATTTATGAGCTTTATCACAGCGTAGGTCATTGCGATTTTATCCAGCATGAGTATGGATTTCCTCATTCAGTTGCCAGGAACTAACATTGGAGGGTAAGGTACTACGTTTCGAACTTGATTGTTGCGCTGCTGGCACAATTCAATTTATAGCACAACAAGCAGTTTCCCGATATCCTTCCAAGAAATTCTACATCACCGACCTAGATCAGAATAAATAAAATGAAAGTAGAATTTTCCAATAAAATCTCTCGCTTTAAACATTCTATTCAACATTTCCGAGAACATTTCTCATTCTGCCAACAAATCCCATAAAAATGACTAATGGGTTACTTTAAACCGATACGCTTAGGCAAACATGCAACCCATTTGCATCGAATCGAATCACATTAACTTATCCAGATATCCGCGCAATTAAGCCTAATGACCCACCTAAAGTGTCTTGACAAAATGTGTCTATGTTTATCCAGTCTCTGAGAGACTAGATACCATTTCCGGCACTCAATCTGAGGAGACAGAATAACACCGCACCACAGTTATGCCATGCTATGCAACTGACCCTGCGCCGGGATTTAAATTTTCTATCGAATGTAGGCGGCATGCGCAGACTGTAAGCGCACTTCTCTTATGAAATTCCAAATAGGCAAGCCTAAATGAGGGAACAATAGAACAGAGATTTTTTTTTTTTTTTTTCAAATTAATTAACCGCGAAATAGCACCATAAACAACCTAATTGCATCTGAAGTGCATTCTCAGAAGATAATTAAACGTCAGGCCGCAGTGGTGACTGTCGGTAGGCAACTATGTACAAGTCTAATACCTCCTGAGCACCAACCGCTCAGGTGCAGCGTGCAGCGCAGTACTCGCAAGACACGTTGACACTCCAATTAATTTAATGGATGCACATTAATAATGCGACAATCAATTGCCGCATAGTTTTCTCTTTCCGGCTGATGGATATTATTTTATTAAAACAAATCAGACAGATACGGCACGAGTAATGGCAAATTGCATTTGCAGCTACCATGTCGGAGATACATGTATCTAATGGGGGAGAGTCGTGGAATGAGCTACGGGGTAAGCTAATATCTGATGATTTATTGAGACGGCCTTGCCAATGCATTAGCATTAGATTTTGGCACCAACTTAAGCGACCCGGCCCCAGTCGACGACTCTCTCTGCCTCTACGGGCCGATGCGATGTGGCGACATCTGTTAAGTGCAACGTAATCATATTGTGATTGTGGATTTGTTCGTACGTACTCGTATTGTTTAGCGTGTGAACGTTTTGCATGATTCCTGTTATTAATGGTAAACACATGCTAAAGTAAACAAGGCAACGACAATGTGACTTAAAAGGTCAGGGTAGATTTATGGGAGTTGTGACTTTAGAACAAAAATCACTTAGGTGTTATACGTAGACAAGTGATTCATCTATTGCAAAATTATACGTCACCCATAAAAGTAGTCATCCAATGAGTCCTGGCTAAAAATTTTTGGAGGTACATAAACCGTATCCTCGAAAGGAATCGTCCATAAAACCGAACGACCTACGAGTACAAGAGTTGAAGTTGAGCGCCCTTTTTCCTTGAAACTGTAAGTATAATCAGTTTGAGCTATACAAACCGGGGCCTACAAGGTGGATAAAACCTGCAGTAAGAGCATATTATTGTATAGTCACGCTAGATAGATAGATAGTGACCATTTTTACCTGTAACGCACGCTAGAGGAAAATATCTATTTGGTTTGTCATCTTTCTCACGTTAGAGGTGCCAAGTACCTGTGACTAAAGGAAGGGTACCTAACCGCTTTGGGACGTCATTGGCGGCTGCAGAAAAAAGAAGGTGGAAAGTGGTCGCAATGGTGCCTCTGCCCGCCAAGCAACACGGGTGGAGGAATCTCGTATACGGGTCAACGAGAACTCTAGTCACTATAAGATACTTGGTGTACACTTTAAGCTACTTCGACGTATTCAAGACCCAGGTCTAAAGAGAGCTTCATGGTAGTGTCAGGACCCTGTGGTAGAGATAGGGACGAAGGAAACATGAATGATTGGACCCTTAACAAGCAACTCGCGTTGACCATGGACTGCTATAAAAAAACTCGGACATCAACCAGTAATTGCTACCGATGTACTCGTAGAATGACAGCTGTGACAATGCAAGACGATGCTTATTTAGATGACCGTTGACCGTTCGAAGAAGACTTAGGCAAAAGTGTTTGAATTTTCGGCATGAAAGCGAACGCCTTACAAAAACCCGAATTCGGAAATACTAGGCAGCGCAAAAGTCAGCAGCTTATCGGCTGCTATAGCCGCTATAATTTTTGCAAATGCCAATTCTACTTAGACATTTGTGAAGTAAACAGGCGCAAATTTCCCGGTCGTCCGACACCGACTGGGCAAACACTACGACGTATAGCCGGTCGTCTAGAACAGTATGGGACAACACGAAATGCTGCTAGGTCTGGTCGGCCCTGGAGCAGCCGTTCTGCTTAGAATATCGCAGCTGTGGCTTAAGCTGTTGCAGAGGACCACGAAGTATCAACGTGCCACGCAATTGGGCATCAATCGTCGGAATTTACAAAGAATTTTGATGAAAGACTGTAAGATGTTCCCTTACAAAGTACAGACAGTGCATCAGCTGTTAGCTTTTGACGGCCGAGCGCGTATAACCTACGCTCAAACCATCCTCAATCTCGACCACGAGAGAGACAACTTTTCATCGAAAATCAACATGACCGACGATCTCTGTGGATATGTGAATAAGCAAAATTATCGCTTCTGGGGCACCGAAAATCCACGTATAACCCACGAAGATCCATTACATCCGCTCAAAGTTTGTTTGGAGGCCTCATCTGGTCATGATTTGTCGAAAACGCTGCGGGTCAAACGACTATTGTAGACGGCGAGCGCTACAGAGTCATGCTTAACGACTTGTCCTTACTCAATTGGATGAATTGGGACTGGAGAATATGTGGTTCCAACAGGATGAAGCAACGGCGCATACTGCATTAGCCACAACCGAAATTGTGAGGGCTCCATTTCTGGGTTGCTTAATCTCTTCGCACTGGCCTGCAAGATCGCCTGATTTAACAATTCTAGACTTCTTTCTAAGGGGTTTTTTGAAGTCACAAGTCTATGTCGACAAGCCTCAGACTCTTGAAGCCCCCAAAGAGAATATCCGTCAAGAATACGAGGACCTATCGCCGGAAGTTCTGGCAAGAATGATGGAAAATGCCACAAATCGGGCCCGAATGGCCATCAATTCTGACGGCAGCCACTTAGCCGATATCATTTTCTCGACTTAATGGAAAAGAATTAAGACATCAAATAAACATAATCCAAAAGCAGAATCAAAGCTTTTACTCATAAAAATAATTACAGCCAAAGAACTTCGGGTGACAACTCTCGCGCCACCTTGTTGAAGCCTGATTTGTATGGAGGTATGGGTGACAGCATCAAAGGCGGATTTAATGACTTTCTAGACCTAAGGTATGCTGAGTGCCGCATGAACCATTCACAGTGGGCAAAGACGACAAAGAATTCCATTCTCCTGACCTAGACGAAGTTAAGGTAGCAATATTGAAGCTAAAGTCTAACAGACTGGCCGACTGCCGAGCTGAAGATGACCTGGTTGGAACCATGCACAAGCTTATGGCAAGAAGAACACATCGCCGAAGCGTGGATTCTCAGCATCGCTGGAAGATGTCCATTGTCTGAGTGATATTAGCATCACCTTAGTGTTTTATCGCACGGCTTTGAGTCCTATTTAGCAGAGATTTTATGCGCACCTGACCACTCCAATTTCGGGCCGATGAATTGCTTATATATTGAGGCCAGATCAGAAGGGCTGAAATACTTCTTACATCGCTTGAGAAAACCTAGACATTTGGCAGCATTTTTGACGACATCGAATGGTTATTCCAACGTAAGGTGTCACTGACACACATACCGAGAATGGAAAGTTCATCGGTTTCGACCATACAAGTGCAGTTAGTGGTTCCCCAATTAGTTATGCTGTTAGTATCAGAATTTAATGAACTTGAATGAACGTTCAACAGCCGAAGAGCAGGGACACGGGTTCGGGAACGAATATGAAAAGCTGCAAAGGAAGTAGTAGACAAGAGATAGTTGATGAAAATTAAAAAGAGTGTCGGAGACAGAACGGAGCCCTGGGGTACACCAGCATTTATTTTGTGAATATCAGACTTGAAACCGTCCAACACAACTTGAATTGAACGTTCCGAAAAGTAATTTCTAATCCATTGAAGAAGAAAGTCGTCGATCCTAAAAGCCCGCATTTTCGACAAAAGGGCCTGATGGCAAACTCTGTGAAATGGCTTAGAAATATCAAGTGCAACTATCTTGCTTTCGCGAGATTGATGTATGCTTTGGTTCCACTTTTCGGTGAGACATGCATCAGATCATCAGTGGACCTGTTGCTACAAAAACCATACTGCCGGTCATTAAGAAGTTTCCGTGTTTCGAGATATTTCATCAGCTAACAGTTTATCAGCGTTTCCATGACCTTGCAGAGAAGGGACGTAAGTGCAATGGGTCTGTAGGAGGAGCAGAGGGAAGCAGATTCGCCTTTTTTGGGGACGAGCTGGACAAAGGATATTTTCCATCTGCTCGGAAAGAGTTCTAAAGAGTAGGATTGATGAAAAAGCTTACGCAGTGGTTTTACCAGTGTGGAAGAACACCTCTTCAGAAGGAGGGGAGATATACCATCTGGAAGAGCGGATTTGTGAATGTTAAGATCTTTAAGAACTCTTGCTACTATACGAGTCCGAAAGTAGATTCGTCCTATTGAAGATTCGACGCACTCAAGTGTAGGCGGAGACAACGCACAATCAATAGAGCTGACAGCTGGAATGTCATTGTAAATGGCGGATGCGGCAGAATTTCTGATGTTTTTGACAAATGACCAAAAGCTTTTGCTGTTTTTGGGACATTGTAGTGGGATTGGTCTTGAAGGACCGAAAAAACATTTCTCTAACCCTGACAGCCTCTTTACAGCTCGAGTCGTACCATGACTTTTCTTTTGGTCTGATACTCTTCATTCGATGAGTGATGAAGGATCTCATTCCGAAGAGAATAGTGTCAGTGATCATATCAGCAGCGGCATCCACGTTGCTATCGAGGAAACATAACGACCAGTTAAAATTCCTAAAGAAGCTCTTAAGCCCGCTCCAATTGGCTTTCTTTTTTCTATTTGTGTGGTCCATATACAAATGAGAAATTAGCTGATATGGCATATTGGTCGGACGAGCCTAGAGAGAACAGCACATCAATAGTGTACTTATCAGGGCGAGAAGATAAGTGTTGGCGGTATGACTATCAATGTCTGGTATTCGCGTGGGCTCATTTACAAGCTGCGTTAAGTTGTTTTCCGTAGCGAAAATCTCAACACACCGTCCTTTGGGTGTTGTCTGTCCAGAATGTCGAAGCCACCCAGAATTGTGTATATTGAAATCGCCCGTAAACATGATCTCAGTATGAGGATACAGGGATAGAATTCTTTGAATGGAGTCAGACAGCGCATCAAGCTCGTGAAAGGTCGAGTTGCTGTCCAGTTTGGGGCTTCTGTAAATACGAGTAAAGCAGTAGCGGATAATTTCCTTACGGAGATGGAATTTTAACCATATGAAATTGAATTCCGGATTGGAACAGGGACTACGAGGGGTGTCTGAAAAGTTTCCGCCCGTACAATGATACAAGACATTTTTTGTCAAATTTTTTTTTTTATTTTTCTACATAGTTCCTTGTAATTCTACACACTTCTCCCAGCGATGCTCCTATCTCTCTAACGCGTCAAAATCGTACTTGGCGTTTCTCTTTGCAAAATAGTTGTTCACGAAGGTGAAGCGCAGTTTTTAGATGAGGGAACAAAAAGAAGTCGCTTGGGGCTAGATCTGGTGAATAAGGCGGATGGTGAAGCAGTTCAAACCGTAATTCATGGATGTTCGCAACGGCAACCGCTGAGGTGTGAGACGGCGCGTTGTCTTGGTGAAACAGGATTTCCTTTTTCTGCAAATGTGGCCGTTTTTCCGCAATTTCTGCCTTCAGCTTGGCAAGTAATGATGCGTAGTATGCTCCAGTAATGGTTTTTCCTTTTTGAAGATAATCGATTACGATAACTCCTTTACTATCCCAAAAAACAGTCGCCATCACTTTCCCAGCCGAAAAAACAGTTTATGCTTTTTTTTGGAGCCGGCTCGCCTTTTGCAGTCGACTGTTTTGTCCACTGAATTTTTGTTTCGGGCGTATAGTGGTGTATCCAAGTTTCAGCTACAGTAATTAATCGGCTCCAAAACTCGGATTTATTGCGCCTAAACTGCGCCAACAGAGCGTTGGAAATGTTCATTCGAACACGTTTTTGGTCTAACGTAAGCAAACGCGGCACTCAACGCGCGGACAGCTTTCTCATGCCTAAATCTTGATTTAATATGTAACAAACACGTTCTTTGGACATTTTCATAACCTCTACTATCTCTCTCACTTTAATTCGGCGGTCGTCTAACACCATTTGGTGAACTTTAGCAATGTTATCGTCACTCGTCAGTGGTTGCAGTTTTTGAACGTCCCAGGCTCTTACGGCCACGTTTAAATTCAGCTGGCCAAAATTTCACTGTGGTAAATGATGGTGCAGAGTCCCCGTACACAGAGTCCAACTCATTTTTGATTTGCGCAGGCGTATTGCCTTTCAAAAACAAGAACAGCTCGACACTCAATTTTTTCCATTTTCACAAAAAATACTCACATCGACTCACTCAAACGACTGTCAACTAAAAACTGCGCGTCCAAAATGACTGAAACTTCGGTAAGTAACTGCCAAAAGATGCAGAACTAGCATTCACTAGCTTTTATTGACTAGTGTCGTTATCTTTACGTTGCGGTCGGAAACTTTTCATTGTGTTGGAATTTGGTAAGCTACATCACTACGCACATAATCGGCGAGACCGCGATGATTAAAGAATAGTGGCACTAGTTCGTAGCCAGGAAGCTTCAGATCAGTGTGATCTGAGAGGTATGGGCGGGGATCTACCTGTGTTTCACTAAGTGCCAAAACAGCTGGCGTGAATTTACAGACGTGGACGTAAGCAGAAAAGTGATTACATTTAAGCCCGCGTATATTTGCCATGTCTACTCTAAATACCCGAGCCATTTAAAACAACAAACACCAAACACCCAAACGCCGACGATGCTAAGCAAGGCTGCGAAGTGAAAATTCTGACGGTATTGCCCTTACAGCAATAGAAAACAGTGCACCAACAAAATTCTCACTCAAACAACCCGCTATCCATCAGGTATTGCCTACACTCAGCCACTGCCCGTGCCGTATGACAAATACAGCAATGGCAGTGTCTGAGTGCTAGCAACATTGCTTACGACCAGGAGCGGGAGAGGTGGGATACCCGCACTGTGTGATATACACATGTTGATCTGCAGCACCAAAATGTTTAATGGTTGAGTGAAGGAGACCCGATTCCTCCGCCGTTTGCTTCAAGTCCGGGTTAGCCCAGTCAGAGGGCAAAATCGGCCATATTTTCCTTGCTATGTTTAGCAAATGGCCGACTTACATAGGTTAGGGTAGTTTCAAGCTATTTAAGGTTACCAACTTTTGCTTTACTTACAATTAGGTTAGGTTAGATTGTATAGTTAGGCTAAGCAGTTCAAGGTTTAGTATAAGTTGACATAAGTAGCTAGTTTAAGTAGTTTAAGTTGGATGTTTAAGTTTTAAATAAATACACAACAAATGTTCATTTACTAAGTTCTATGTTAGTGAACAATAATTATTTTTTAAAACGATAAATTAGACGTCGAAAGACATAGAATACGAATATAGTTTAGCTTAGAGCTCCCGTTTGGAGGGCCAGTAACTTAGAGTACGTTAATTAAGTTGCGTTAAGTTGGCTTTTAAGCATTTTTTCTGTTAGCATGTTGGCCTAGTAAATTTAAGAAGAATAAAATGAAATGCATTACAAAACAAAAAGCGTGCTTAGGATTGAAGAGGATGAGAAGCTACTGATAAGAATTCTACTTGGGTCGCGATCCTGCTCTTAAGTCCCGGCCGAATCGTGTGATATGAATTAGCAAAAATTGAATTTTTGGCAAAACGAAACTCTAGAGACCTTTCACTTTAGTCTCAGTAAAGTGACTTCGGTTTAGGGATTTTCATTTCTCTACTGGTTAAGTTTTGTAACTCGATCAGTTGCAGAAAAGGATGTAACACTACACTTGGTTAGTAACATATTTATCTATTTATCTTTCAAATAACTTCCTCCATAGAAAGTGAGTCTACAGGTACAGGTTGGTACATTTTCAAACTCATGAAAATTGATTAAATCAAATTAATTTCGTCAATGTCAAAGTCAAATGTTTCCTCTCGTAAATTCCCTGTATTGTAAAAATAATCACACGTTGCTGTTATGTAAGTCCTCTAACTTGTTACGACACTATTCTGTATTACATTGGCGAATGGTTTCCAAAGCTAAAGACCTCATTACAGTTTCCCTCTTAGTCCACTGTGACGCAATGTAAGACTCCCAGGATGTAACGTATCTTAGGTACAAGTCCGGTGGTGCACTTGAGAGTTCAAATCCTCTTTCTTTCCCAGCTGCAGCCACTGCGCCACTATTAATCTCTTGGATCCACCAAAGACCACTACAAGTGGCGAGTAATAATCATATCCACGTCGCTTCTGTAGCCCCGTCCTACAGTCCCGCATGGTCATGCAGCCTTACGCGCCTGTCATTATTCACCGCCATCCTCAGCATGATATGTTAATCGGATTGTTGCTCCAGTGACGCATTACGTGCTCCATTATCCCGCCATTAACTGTGCTTGTCCACCGAGGACAGATGCATACTTGCAAGCGGTGGTCTTTATGTCGCCTAATAATAAAATTACCCCACCAACCGATCACCCGCCCGACTGTGTTAGATAATTTTCCCATCAAACCATCGATGTTTACACTGCACCATCCTGCAAACAGAGTAAAAGAAAAGCAACCGACAACCGACATCAGAAACACTTTTAGGTAATCACTACCGTGGGGTGCTAAGCAAGCCCATTAATCTCCCTAAGCCGAATACTTTTCCTGTGCGCCATTTTGTTTATTATTTATGGCTCATCGTAGCCGGCAACATTTGAGGATGGCGATAAATTATAGCGAAACTATCCTAATGATAGCGATTAATTACAATAGATACGGCTAGAGGGAAGCGGTGCAACACACGGTGTGTGCCATACCTTGGCGCAGTACGCCCCTTTTGGACGTTGAAACAAAACGCCGGCTGTCATTAAACATGTTGACACAAACGCCTTCGGTGCAAGAATGGATGGTCTAAATAGCGTCAAGAGGCAGCGGCAGCAGCGACGATGGCGGTGCAGGCGATGGCAGCGTGATATTGCAATTGCACCCAGTGGCGCGTTAATTGCGATCTTTTGATTAATTGCTACCTATGCATGTTTAGATATTTTTATTTGCATTTGTGCGTTGGTTGTACTAATCGCTGACAACTGATCGTTGGACCTAAATTGTTAACAAAGAAAAATGGTGGTGTTTAGTCAATTTGTTTGGCAAATTGAATTAAATGTCCACTGCGTGGCGAATCGATATTATTGTCGGCTGAGGAGTCGTGATTCAGATCAGCTGCGTTTCAAGTTCCAATTGATATTCTAAATTTGAAAAACGGGGCTGAAGCTTTAAACTTGATTACCGAGGGATTAGTCATGTAAGAGGCTTACGCTGCTGTGCCTAATGAAGTTGGCAGTTCGACCACGTATTCATAACTAGCCAGGTGTTAGGTGTGGGAATGAGCTAAAAACCTGGATTTTACCACTTTAATCAGACCAAAACCATTTTGAAATAGACATTTCCAGCATCTTAAAATCCGTCAAATAAAAGAGTCCAAGAGTCCAGTTGGCATGAACTGTCAAATGAAGTAAGAATGTGACTGCTATGTCGTTGTGACTGTAGACTGTAGCGAATACAAATAACGACCCGCATGAGCCTTGCAGCGTCCTTAAGGGGGGAGGTACTCGTAGAGTCATATCCTTCAACGGCAGGTAAGAATAAATCAGCAGGGATGGACTGATAATCAGTTAGAATCAGAATCAGAAAAAAAAAACCTGCCAAGAACCCGAATTGGACTAAGCATTTTTTTCAGACTGTTGCAACTGCAACCTAAGCATTTCAGAATCCAATACGACCACAAACTGGGGCAAAAAAATACTACAGTGTTCCTTAAAGAAATCTTTCGTCCGGACGATCATGTATACTGATACGAAAATTCCAGCTGTCAAGTCTTTGGACTAGGCAAATCTACGAGTAACTCAACACTTTCAGATTTAGTCTGGAACACTTGAACGCGTCGCTTAAGCTTTTCGTCGGGTAAGCTTTTTCATCAAGTCTACGCTTTTGGACTCCTTCCGGCCAGATGCAAGGCAGCATTTTTCCAGCCCGTCCCTAAAAAAGGCGAATTTTTTTCTCTCTCTTCCTACAGACCCATTACCTCTACCCTGAGCATCGATCTTGGCGGGTTATAGAGGCTGAGTAGGGTTAATGAATTTCGAAAAGTTCTCCAGACGAATTCTGAAACTAAAACGTGCTCCTCCTACCCCACCTCCTTCCCAGCAACCATCCCAACCATTCCTTCTTCCCTTGGGCTGGACCTGTGTCGAGAATCAACCTGCTGAGGGCCCAGCATCTCCAAAAATAGCTCAGTCGCGAACGGAGTATCCGGATACCTGGCGACCTTCGGATTAGCTAGCCTTATCTGTATACACCGGATCTCTGTACAGACGGACCATTTTTTATCCGCTACTCGTGGGATCTAATAATGAATATACTCTCAAAAAAAAAACTCGCTGCCGGTACTGCACCGACTACCGACAAAGCGGTGTCGAGCGGAGGTAAAATTGAGGCAGATCATTGTGCACCATCTTCTAAAGGCAAACGCAACGAGCCTAAACTGTAGAAAGTCATGGTTCTATCACTTCCTCCAACCCTAGCAGCAGCAAGTTTGGGGCTGGCCACAGCAAGCATCAGCAAACTCCATCTTAGGCGCTCTATATAAGACGCTGAAATGCCTTACGCATTATCAAAACTTTTGGATCCATTCCGGAGGTTGATAGAAGTCCGTGCATAAAGAGCAAGATTGAGTGGGCTAACAATATCCTAAAAGCCGGATTACCCACTGCCCCCAAAATGCTAAAAGACTTCTCAAAGCGTCATAGATCATTGGAGCAAACCGTGCTGGTTCCCAAGAGATTCAAATCTTATAGAAGCAAAACCCCTAGGCCGATCTCGATCTTTTCATCAAAGCCATAGGTCGATTAAGAGAGATTTAGCCAGGTGCAAAACTCGAAGTCGTGCCTATGGAGGATATTCCTAGCAGATCTAGAACACGCACCTGGATCTCAGGCGAACACTCTTCCTCAGAAAGCGTAGTGGAGATCACCAGGCTCAACAGCCCGACTCTTCCGACTAATGACTCGAAAGAAGCGAAACTGTAAGAAGTAAGGTGCCCTTATAGATGCGCGTTGGTTGTGATCAATACGGAATCCCATAACCCTCTAGCGCAAATAAAGACATAATTCGATTCGGTTTCGAGTCAATTCACCTAAGGGTATATAAAAAGGATGACCTCTCCTCCTCCTTTAACTGAAACCGTAAATTTGACTTTGGATTTCGGAGTGTCGATATCCTTTCCAGAAATGGATAGCGGCGACTCCAATTTCAATTTATCCGAGGCGACAACTAAGCCGTCGGTCTCCTCTTCTGACACTCTGTCGGAAATGGAAGCCGATGACCAACTAAAAATAGATCCTTTACGATCAGAGGAAGAAGATGAGCTCTTTGGCACATCTTCAGCATCGGAGGACTCGAACAGCACCGTGATGGAGGCTAATCTGGTAAATTTCCATCAGTTAAAAAACGCTTCCGCCGCAATTATCCTGCGTCTCTCCAAAACTGCAGAAGACATTACCCCATTCCAGGAACCATCTATCATATAAGGCGTCTCCGTAGACTTGGGACACGTATACACGCTCCGCTCTATACAAGAGACAAAGGTAAGATTAGATCTTCTATATTAGTGAAACGTAGCCTTAATGCGTTTTTACTTCCTAAACTCAACGACCCCGACTTAACCGTTGCCAGACTAGAGATAGCCAAATGCTCCTACTGGCTGGCATATTTTGGCCGCGATCATGTGGGCCCTCTCCCTCATGATAATCTAGAAAGCGTGGTACTAGAACCTGGAAGGCAAAAAACTGGTCTCAGTATTGGATGCGACGCAACACCGACATCAACCATAGAGGTGAGTCACTATAAGTACCAACCTCATTGTTTGCAACATTGGCCATGAGCCCACTTTTATAACAGGAAGTGCTAGACATCACTCTTGTTTCCGGCAACATCACTCAAATGCTAACGAACTGGATGGTATCGTCTGAACACTCGTTTTCAAACCACAAATGCATCCAATTCAGCCTGAGTGATGCTCCAAATAGATTGGCCAAAATACAGAGCAATACTGTCAGAAACGCTATCCTCTTAACTCTCAAGTTCGCCGCGTGACACCAACGAGCAAGGAATTCACCCTGGCTCCAAATCAGGCTATGGGCGCTTCCTGCCCTCTTATTTAAACTAGAGGCAAGAAAAAGCCGCACTGGTGGCCATAAGCACTGGGACTGCTTAGAAATACTTGCAGAAAATTTTTCATCCTAGCACAAAGCACAACAAAAGTGACTGACTGGGACTCCTACAAAGAATTTCTCAAAATTTACCAAACAGAACTGAGAAAGACAAAGCGAAAGTCCTGGAGGTCCTTCTGTAATAAAATCACGGAAAACTCTGAGGCATCACGGCTAAAATCCTCTCAACAAATCCTATGATGTCTAGCTGAAAAAATGTGTTGGTTCTTGGACAACCTCAACTGATGAATCACTCAACCTGCTACTGGACACCCACTTTCCATATAGCTCGCAATTCGCGGCCCGTAGCAACCCAAACAGGTCTACTGCAACCGTGACCAAAATGCATGGCAAGACAAAAGACAAGCTGCTTCGGACGCTGGATAGCTTCAAACCATACAAGTCTGCTGATACGGACGGTATAATACCTGCCTACGTCAGAGAATATCATGTGTAGAACTGATCCACATTCCATTGTCATGGAGAGCAGTCAATGTAATTTTCATTCCCAAAGCTGGAAAATTTTCTCATGTTATCCCAACGGACCTCAGACCTATAAGTCTATCATCTTTCCTTCTGAAAACTCTAGACCGACTGATTGATATCTATATACGAGTTAAAATGGATCCTAGATTTCTGTAAACGGCTCAAAATGCCTACTGTAAAGGAAAGTCGGTGGAGGCGGATCTGTATTCACTGACTAGCTACATCGAACGAGCCCTACAATATAGAGAATACACAATGGTCGCTTTCCTGGACATAGATGGTGCCATTAACTACGTCAGCACATCCGCAATCACTGCTGCGCTGTCAACTCTGCAGGTAGACGATTCGTTTGGGGAGTTGATCAGCCTTACGCTAAATACGAGTTGCAGAATAATAAACTCCAAAGTGGATTGGGCTTCTGCTAAAAGATGTGTCAGCAGAGGTACGCTGCTAAGCGGTGTCCTCGTTCCCCTTCTCTGGAACTTAGTAGTAAATGAACTGCTGATATACCTGAAAGCGGGTGGTAGCAGGGCGATTACCAATGCGGTTGACATTGCTATAGCCCTCTCAGGTAAGCCTTAAATACCATAAAGAACTCCTTCAACTAAATCTTTGTAGATTAACTGCTGATATACCTGGAACCGGTAGCAGCAAGGTGGTTGCCTATGCCGATAATGTTGTCATAGCCGTCTCAGGAAACTATCTCCTAACAGATTTACTCGTTGGGCTAATCGCTACGGATTGGGAGTAAGCCCCCATAAAACTGATCTTGTCCTCTTTTCCAGGAAATACAAAATTCCAATTAGGGACACTCCTTCAATAAACGGTACCCGTTTAGACTTTTCCGATACAGCAAAATATCTGCGTCTCATTTTTGACAGGAAACTAAACTGGAAACCTAACATTCAAGAAGAGTCAAGAAGGCTATAGTAGCTTTATTATCTTGCAAAAAAGCCATTGGGAATAAATGGGGCCTTCAACCTCGCATAACCCACTGGCTGTACATCTCGGTCATAAGACCGATACTCACCTACGGGGTTGCTGTCTGCTGGATGGCCTTAGACAATGCAGTCAACTGCAGCAAACTAAGCCGAGTCCAAAGATCATCATGTCTGTGCATATTCGTAGCCTTACGTTCTACTCCCTACGCGGCATTAGATATTCTGTTTCTGGCTGGACAAATAATTCATTTGGCCATAAGAATCCTCACAGAGAACATCGATTACATTATACCTGAACTTTGCTTTGACAAAGGCTCCCCTCTAGATAATTCTAGGAGGTTTATGCTTTCATGGAGGACAAGTCAATCCACTTCTACACAGATGGATCTAAAACCGATAGCGGGGTTGGTGGCGGTGTTTTCTCACCGCATCACAATGGGACCATAGGCCTAAGTGGGTTGGTGTTTCCAACAGCAACTCATACCTACCTACCTCTCTTAACACCAACCCACGTAATCTTAGGTCTGGACCACTCTTTCGACTCAATCCTCATCGATCAAATTATGGATTCCTATAATGGATATTTAGGATGCTACGGTAAATTTGCTAAGGTGTCCACAGTTTCGACCTTAACGAAATTTCCCTAAGGATTTTCAGTTACTCTTCCCTTGCCTATCGACGAATCTTCCAACCCTTTAGTTTCAAGTCTAGTATTTAAGAGTTTCGTGCTCGTAATAAGCTTCAATAAATCCGTCCGCATTTAAGCAGGCCTCAAATCAAATCCTTGCAACAGGATGATACCTTATCCATATACTCACGGACACTCAAGCAGCATTAAAAGCGTTAAGCTCAAATCGGTGCTACTCGTACACTTCTTCAATACTCTTCAGGACCGCTATGAAAAAGAAACAACGTCAAGCTCTGGGTGATACAAGGGCTCACGGGTATTGAAAGAAATTAAAAAAAGTTCACCTGATCCATTCAATGGCCTTGAGTCTTTCTAAGGCATCCCATTTTCAGCAATGAAACGATGAAAAGTTAGGAGAACAAAGTGTATCTATCCTATTGGAAGATTATACAGGGTTTTCGACAGGCTAAACAGGTTATGATATCTGAAGACTCGACTTCCTTTTAACGGAAGACTGCCAGCTTCGATATCACTTGCACAGTATTTGTCAGGAAACTGAGTGTCGCCCTCCATGGGCGACGAAATCGTAAAACAAATACGACTGTCATGTGAATCAGACTAAGACTTACTCTAGCTACCTTGGGATTCACAGGTGATAAGAAATCCAGACCGCAGTCCAGTAGATTAAGCATATCAACATCGACAAACAGGCTTCAGCATTACCATGCTTTGGCCAACATTTGAAAAAAAAAAGAAAAAAAAAACCTTTAATTGTGCCGAGAACATCTGGAGAGATCCACTACAGGAGTTCCAGGCAAATAATTCTATTTCCATGTGGCTTGGAGGCCTTCTATATTTAATTCTCCGATATCGTGCTCCATTTCTACGAGTATTGTCGCGTTTACTATGCGCAGAATGTGCACAGAGCACATGAATACGAGCGAGGTAAACTTTGCTTAATTACGTTCGAATTGCTATCTAAGCGCACCGCAAATATTATTCCATCTTATGATGCATTTTCAAATGCCAAATGTATCTATTTACGTCGTCGATGTTTACCTTTGGCACATTTATTTTTAGCCCATCTATAGGAGGATCAGCGACACGTTAGCGTACTGCAAATATTTATTCAAGACACCCAGACCCGATGTCTATGTAGATCGTTTACATACGGATAGCTCTGTTTCCAGCTATGTTACCTTGGATAAAAACCCCCATAGCCGCACGTATTGGTCTAGATACTATATATTGTACATACATACTTCTTCAGATGACAATTTATACGATATAATCGTTGACAAAGGGGGAACCCCCTTGATCCGTGATAGAGTCATGTTTCAGTTTCTGGAATCCAAGGATCAGATCTCATCTCTGTCTGATGGGTAACCTGTCGCAATGAACAAGCGACAAGTAAACAAAAGCTTCAACGAGTATCTGAGTATTCGTAATCACTGGTTAGAACGTGTGCAATTATGGATGCCGGGACTAAGCTCGCCAGATCGTCTGTTCAGTTTCTACGGTTTCTTCAATTCAGCGGGACTAGCAACCACAACTTGGACCTCATTAGTCGATGGCATGCGATGTTAATTTCCAGAGAAGAAAAAAAAAAAAAGCAAAAATTCCAAAACAAGTGGCAGATGATGGTATTCGTAAACTGTGGCCGGTTGTTGTGGTTGGTGGTTGTTGCTGTGGTGCTGTTGTTGCTGTGGTTGCAGTTTCGGGATTGGAGTGAAATACAACATTACCAGGCCAGGCATACTGCCATGGTGGTGGCCAGCGATTCAATTCAGGTGGTAAAGGAATGTTGATTCGCGCGGTGGCGGCCGGTACTGCGGCGCGGTCCAATCACTGACCGCGAGTACATTGAAATCGTGCACCGATTTTGCTTAGCATGTCCGGCCGAATGACACACACGTCGTCGTTTTGGAGAATGAAATTCCAGGATGCAGAGGTCATTATTTTAATGGCCAAGGATGTGATTAAACATTTTGTTGGAGGTCTACTTGGATTGGCCAAATGAGTGGAGTATACCCGCTCCATCGTTCCCTCAGCGGCTAAGGGATTTTCGAGGCGATTAGGAAAAATAATTTTTGTGTGCCTTTCACAAGTAAACTCATCAAAGAGAGTCGGGAGGTAATTTAGTACGCGATTTTGGATTGTTAAGTGATTTCGAAATGACCATACTAATGGGGTTTATTTCAATGGGCTACAAAAATGCCGTATAAGACGGCAAAGGAATCTTGACGAAATTGCATTATATAGCAGAGGCAGATGTTTCACAGTTTCAATGAGGGTTGTACGAAGGCTAACAGAAATGGAAATGGAACTTATGTCGGCGATGGTAAGAACCAAGCTATGTCTCCCTGTTGAAAAATTAATGTAGAGGCGACAATCCCCTTTTATCGAAGCCAGTCAAACCTAAGCAATTCCTATGAAGATTGTTTACTAGAATGCCTAAATCTGGCCAACCTGGTAGCATGATTAGGTTGAAGTGGTATCCGTTTACATTTCATTGCACTTAGGTTTAAGAAGATTCATTGTGATGCCCAAGTGGAAGAATTGTGTTATTTAACATTTGGTTCTGATACAAGCGCTTGTATACTATTTAGTTCTTAGCCCTTCTATTGCATCCTCGAATCTGAGAAGATTAGAAAAGTCCCTGCTTAAGACTACGAATACTAACGCTGAGGTAAGAGCATAACAAACGGAGGAATGCTACCATTGACTCCCATAATGCCCGGATCCATCAGCTGCTTCAACCAACAAAGGCTGGTATTCCAGTGTACGAAAACCGGACAAAGCAGTCAAACTCATTGGCAAAAACGAAATCAGCGGTGGTTTTACCTGCACACAATACCCTTAAAGGGCTGGCGGTAAAACCAGCAAAGGTCGTAGTTCTGTTGGATTGAGGTGTTTTGATGCGGGCAAATCCACACCGAGAATCAACCCTAGTGATGGTCTTCCCCGTACATAAGTTCCAGCTGAAACTGGTGCTGCAACCAGCAAAGGTTGTAGTACGAATTGAAGGAATTTGAATGTCGCGAGAAAAAACCCACTTCCAAGATAACCACAAAATACCAAAGAGAGATTAGACCGTCTTACTTATAAGGATGTCGCTATCACCTTTCTTATATAAGGCTGGCAATAACAGCAGTCTGGACGACACGGAGTGCAAAAATTCTGATGATCAACTAAGAGCTGAACTCTAAGTTTTAAACTGCCCCATCCCACGTCCAAGGAACAAAGGCTTTTAATGTGTTCAGGCAATTCAAACTAACAAGCGTGATTTTCTAGATTCCGTGGCAACTCAGAGAAACGGAGGGAGAGAAAGAATTGAAAAAACATAGAAAGTACTTCCCTCATCGAAGTCTTTTGTCGAGACTATTAAATCTGAGTATGACTCGATCCACGTCCTTAACATATCTGCACTTTATTCCCCAATGAGAGCAAACAAAGACAAAGACTTTTGAAATCGAAGTTCGAATCACTCGGTAAAGCTAGTAAGCAATTCTAAGTCCGCAAAAAGAGGAATTAAGCCAGAATGAAATCACTCGAAAAATCTGATGACATCTACGCTAACCGAAGTCGAAAGCAGTGACTTTCTATCTCATGATTGAGACTCACTTCTTTGGTAACCTAATCAGAATCTGCACAGAGTCGGCTTCTTTAACCGAAGCTGCAAGTTAGCTAAGCAACACAACACGCCGTAGTTGGTATCTGTCATCGATTGTGGTTTGATGGCTTCAAGTCACCTGCTACCAATGGCTTATGTATATATCTAGTTTGCCACAAACAGCTGCTGGCATCTGTGAAAGGAATTTCCACTGCCAGCCTGGTACTAGCATATAAATCGAAACCTGGCGAACAATAAAAATTCTAGAACCTTGAATTCGGATACTGGCTGTTCCCAATATTTCATGATAGCTGTAAACAGGAATTGCTCGCAAAGCGGCGTCCTGTCCTGGTCAACTCACTGTTTAACACGTGATGGCAATACCGCCTTTCACTACATCTGTGAGTGCTCAGCCTACTCTCACATCATGCTGCATATTTTCACTGAAGCGTTTAGTCATCTAAAGGAACATACACAGAGTTCCTGTGCTCTGTTCCGACAGAAAAAAAACAAACAAAAAATCAGTCTAGAGTTGATAGACTTGTTCTGTATAGAATTAGTTTTGATGAACTTTGGTCATAATGGTCTAGTACTTTCACATGTGGCATGATTTTTCCACCTATCCTTAACTTTGTTTCATTTACAGTCTCAGATTGCGGGGTGGAGGATGAATATTTGATCTACCATTTCTAAGTCAATGGCAGATCGATTTAGCCCACAACTCCTTTGTGGTGAGGGGCTCAGCTGAGCTTAATATTACGACTTGGAAAACACTACTGTAGTCTAGAAGGCAGAATGGACAGATTACAATTCTGGTTCCGATCTTTATCTTCGAACCATTCGTGATGATAGATGTTGGGTCGTCTATCCCATGCCTCTTTGCTTTGGAAGATACAGAAAAATGGTGCTCAAGAGACGGTATGGAGCCTTCACGCAATTTATTCGATAGAATTGAGGTGCGGCCCTTCGATCTAATTCAGTCTTGAAAGTACTTTTAACTGTAGTTGCCTGCACGTAGAGATCAAAGGTCAACACTTCAAAGATAGTTTCCAGTCCTGCTGTTATCGTTGGTCTCATGGCACAAGATGTGCCAACTTAGCTTAAGGTAGCTGGATTTATTTGTGAATATTACGCTAAGGCAAGTTGAGATGGGTGAGACGTTAAGCATGGCGCATTAAGCATAAGCGTCTGCGATCGATGCCTTCTTTCTTCGTTGAGCTCCATTCCACTACGATATATAGGCATTGAACACATTATTAGATAGTTGAAAGGTTGTCACAGCTATAAAAGCGAATTGTTAATTTGCGTGTAAAAGGGACAAGGCCACATAACAGGCTCAGGGTCCTCAGAGTTCAGGATCCTATTAATTCTAAAGAGCAGCTTACCGGCCACCAAATAGATAGTGTTGTTATTATCTACAGATGCAGTGGCTTTAAGTACTGAAATCGCTGATCTTTGAGGGTGTTCCAAGAACAAGAGACCTTCAGTACTGTGTTACCTTGTTTTATGTTGTATTATCTGTTGTTGACTACACAGATTCAGATTTGTTAATGATACGCTGACCTACCCGTTTTCTAGGTTTCTTTGCAGTACGAAAATATTAGGTTCTAGAGGCCTCATTCACTCTAGAGGAAGGTAGCCACCGCCTTAGTAACTTTCTGCTAGGGAAGTTCTTGTATTCATCGGAAAACCGAAAACGAAAATTTTGTGATATCTTTACGTTTTAAAGTGTCTAATAAGGTTTGTCGACAGTTTTTAAGAAAATACCCTGATTGCTCGATTTCCGGAATAAGCCTTCGTATTAAATCTTAAGCTACACACTTCCTCCATTCTCCCCGCGGGACTGCCGCTAGGTATTACTTCGCGGGGCTGGTAAGCAATCCATGCTACAATATATCTTCTATATTTGCTGCATCAGCATGCCTCATTCTCTCGATCCTTCGCAGCCCCTTTTGCACGTTTTTTATAAATGTGCCGCACCATTTGATCAGTTATTGACAGTGGGTGTGTCTTCCTCCTGATTTGAGCTGTTTGGGCCGGAAGCCATCATGCCGGATATGGTGTAGATATTTTCGATACCCGCCGTAAACACATAGGAACTGTGTAAGAAGGTAGTTAATTTGTCACGCCTTCGGTTTGTCGAAACGTCTATGCATGGGATCAATCTGTAGGTATGTTTGCCATTGTAGTGGTGTTCCACTGGCTTGCCACCTGGTCATTGAAGTCGTCCTTTCTTCTTCCTTGATTATTTTGACAACTGTCCTCTCTTGATTACTGGAACTTCTCCTATCATAGACTCTATGTATCTCGTCCACAAGGATATTGATATCCCGGCTATAACAAAAGCTGCTTTGCCCGAAATCGTTCAAAAGCTACTGATTACCCTTAATGCTCTAAGTCGATATGTTGATGATAACTTTCACCTTGCTTCTTTTGTTTCTAGGGCCCCCAACCAAACTGGGGCAGCGTATAGCAGGACTGAGCTTACTAGCTTGGATATTAATATATCCGGGTCCTCCGATGTTTGGCAGTATTCCAGAAAGTGCTGCCTGGAGCTGTCTATAGTCAAGTATTACTCCTAGGTATTTTACAATAAGTAGTCTTTTGGTCTAATGATTTGACTTCCTACCCTTATGGCCACGTATTCCATATTCCACATTCCGGCTGGTTATTAAGACAGCTTCCGTTTTGTGTCTGCTCATTCTAGGCCCTGCGGATATTAGCCAGTGCTCGATGAGTTTCGTAGCTGACTCCACTGCCTTATTTGGGATGCCATCAGGTCCAGGCGCTTTGCTGATGTCTATCTTCTTGCAAGCGTTGAAAAGTACGTCTGGCATTATTATTGGAACTGTTTCTGTACTGGGTTCTCTGATTATATTGCACAGAGTCGATAGGTACTCTACAATAAACCTTAGCATTGGTGTGCTTAAAAAATTGTGGACATCTACAGCTCTTCAGCTTAGTCATTATCATAATATACGCCGTGCCCCGTGCTTGAGGCATCTTGCTTTACTTTCTTTTATTGTCTTTTTTAGGTCCGTTCTTACCAGTCGGAATATGCCTAGCTGTTCTTGAAAATCGACTCCCCTTCGAGAACGCTGATCTCTCTTCCGGGTTTGTAAGTAGTTTGCTCTGAGTACTCTACTAGCTCCACTAGTAGCACGGTGTTTCCCTTTTACTTCGTATCCGTCTGGGCATTGCTGGGTCACATGCTGTGGATACAGTACGAATGAGGTGTCGCGACAAATTTTCAGCTGTTTCGCTCTCGACAAGCTCGTTGATATTCATCATTTCGTCGAACATGTCCTTGTCGAAGAGTTTTTATTTCAATTTTGGGCCCTCTAGCTTAAGGCGTGGAAAATCGGGGTTGTCCCAAATTCCAATACAATACAAAAGAGTAAATCTGGCTCGGCAGCAGAAAGTGGAAGTTAAACGTCCACTCGTGCAGTCACAAACACCAGCCGTTATCTACGCCCAAATGGTGGCAGATAGGGGAACTACGGTAAAACAAACAAAGGTAGCTTCTCAGGCCACAGGCTCTCTATTCAGGGGCGAATGGCTCAGCTTAAGCGTCAAATACAGGAACAGGCTACGCGGGTAGATCAAATATACGCGCTGCTGCCGGGCCTAACGCACCTTCAGTCGTAATGGGTACGTACATGGCGGAGCAAACTCTGAAGGTCCTTGCAGTAAATGTTAATTCATTGATTAGGTTCGAACGACGAGCCGCACTATTTAAGTTGCTTAAAGACCAAGCCCCTGATGTGCTTTTGGTTAGCGAAACTAAGCTTACCAAAAGGCACAAAATGAGGCACAGAAGGTATGAAATATTACGAAGAAACCGACCCAATTCCATTCAAGGAGGAGGCGTTGCGATCTTTGTAAGAAAGGGACTGCATTTCAAAAGGGTATACAGTCGTGTGGTACGTAGATTTCAGGTGCTGGAAGCATGCGTCATGTACCTCTCCGTAGTGGAAAGCGGTTATACATGGTGTCTGTCTATGCACCTAAGCCTACTCAATCCACCTTATTCATCTCAGAGCTCGTGACACTTTTTCGATTCCTGAGGCTGGAATTGGAGGACAACCATTTTATTACCGGCGGAGATTTCAACGCCAAACATAGAGATTGGGGAAATAATACACCAAATACTAGATGGAACCTACCATTCAATTGGTGGGGTCAGCACAGTGTGATGTATCGATTAGGCCTCAAAGCGACGGATAATGCGTCGTTTCCCAGACACGGGTCCTATTTGGATCTCCTGCTGTTCGACTTATGAATACAACTGACGTGCACTAACCAACAAACTACAAACTGTCTACGCACTTTTGCGTATGACATTGACCATTGCGGTCTCAACACCGAAATAACTGTTCCTAAAGAAACTGCCGAATTGGAAGAGTTTGTGCAAAGGCATTCCTACCATTATAGTAGGGTGCGTTGGACACACTTCTCAAGAACACTGACGAGAGCACTCTCCTCGAATTCGCTCTACCCACCGTCCAATAGAAATCTGTCAAATGAGGAGATTGACAGATATCTAAGACTAATGGACGAGACAATCAAACGAACTATGGACAAAACGATACCACGGTATCAACACACTGACGACGAAGACTTATTCCGCAACGCAACTATTGACGCATTGCACCGACATAAAAGTAGACTGCTGTCAAGACTAAAAACCTTGTACAGACAGTTCACTCACAGACATAACCCGGAAATCATGACATTGAAGTCGTCGATTAAAAACCTCCAAACATTAATAAAGGAATATTACAGAAACTCTGTAAGTTTGTATTGGAACAACAAAATTCTGGCTGTAAACACCAGCAACCCGAATATGTTCCCGCAAATAAATAAAATATTTCGGAGAAATAATCAGAACGACCTTCCATGTCTTAGAATCGCCCGAACGACGAACAACGAACAAATACTTGTAGCAGCAGGCATTGATCCAAATGAGGCAGTTGATGATGACAACTTCTTTGTGATCGAGGATCCGCAGGAGAAGGTAGAGGCTATAGGAGCGACTTTCCAGGAGGTGTACAAGGCGAATGATATCATAGGCCCGAACCACAACCTAGAAAATCGAGTCCTTGTGCACAATTTCTGCCTTCGAAATGAAATTGCGAATTGGCGATTCGAGAGCTCGGGTTTCACCCAGTTCAGTGACGAGAATATGGCAAATAATGTCATCACCAACGAAAGGGTATTACCACCGTTCATTTCAAAGGAAGAGCTCGAAGCGATCTTCGAATCGCTTAGAAGTAAGAAATCAGTGGGAACCGATGAAATACCGAACATTGTGCTTCGACATCTCTCACTAGAAGCGGTGGACATTTATACCACCCTGTTTAATAATGCAATGAATAATGCACATTATCCAGCGCACTGGAAAACTGCGGTGGTACATCCCATTCCCAAAAGGAATAAAGATACTTCCAATCCGGCGAATCTCCGCTCGATCAGTCTTCTTCCAAACATCAGTAAGGTTTTCGAGAAGGTGATCAATAGAGTCCTGACTAAGTGGGTTGAGGACAAACATATCGTTCCGGATAATCAATTCGGTTTCAAGGCGGGGCATGATATCATTCATGCTGCGTCTAAACTGGTTTCTGATATCCAATGGAACAAAGGCAAGAAACAGTGCACTGGTGCCAGCCTGATTGACTTGGAAAAGGCCTTCGATACCGTATGGTTAGAGGGACTCATCTTCAAGCTAGGCATGTTGGGCATTAGTAAACCATTGCTGTATATTCTTTTTGATATGCTCTCCAGTAGACAGTTCATCGTGAAGAATGGTGATGTGACTTCTGCCGGAACATTTAACATTAAAAACGGTCTGCAACAAGGTGCGGTAAATTCGCCGATCCTATTCAACATTTACACAAGTGATCTGATAGGTTCACTTCACCATGCCATAGCGAACGCAGACGACTTAATCGCGCACAGATCAGGTCCAAAGATTGAGGTCATTAATACACTTTTGCAACGTGACTTCGACAAAATTAAACAATATTGCGATGACTGGAAGTTGAAAATCAACTTTCAGAAGTCGGAAACCATTCTGTTTAGGACGCCTTTGTCTGGGGCCTCTAGGGATACTAGAAAGAATTGGCGAAAGTTCTCTATCGTGGGACAACATGGACAGCCACTTGCCTGTCGAAATGCAGTCAGATACCTTGGGATCTGGCTAGATCAATATC
Source organism: Volucella zonaria (assembly GCA_963966105.1). Classification (NCBI taxonomy): domain Eukaryota; kingdom Metazoa; phylum Arthropoda; class Insecta; order Diptera; family Syrphidae; genus Volucella; species Volucella zonaria. The sequence goes on from OZ014531.1 coordinate 136,164,408, forward strand.
TGTATTTTAACAAACATATAGATGTTGCTCTGGCCAGAGCCAAAGGTGCTTTTGCCCTTACAAGGAGACTGTTTTGTAACAGCCAACTCGATGCGAGGGTGAATGTGATCTGCTACATGGCCCTTATCAGGCCTATGCTTGTATTTGGATGTCCCGTGTGGTTCAACGTGAGAGCAAGTTTATTAGAAAAGATTCGGGTGTTTGAGAGGGCCTGTCTTAGGACTTGTCTTCGCTTATACAGAACACCAGAGTCTGAGTACATACAATTCTATCCTAATAAGGTCTTGTACAATAGAACGAACCTAATAAGAGTGGATAATTTCATCATTAAGTTGACTCGAAGGCACATTGCAAGAGCAATAACCTCATCGAACAACCTGATCTCCGGGGCTTACTACCCCAATTATATGTATCACGACAGAGTTCGCTTTGACGGCTTTACTCCTCCAGAAGCGTTCCTTTACCTAGATAGTAAAGGTCTGATCCAGGACAGATTGGCGGTGCTGCTAATCTTCAACGTTGCGGGAACATCTGCGACTCAACTACGACAGAGATGTCGCACACGGCAGTGCGGAACGTCTCTAGTTCAGTAGGTCGGTAGAGAGTCGCGACATGAGGGATGTTGCTCAGCAGCACCAACAGTTTTGGTGGCTTTTTGAAGGAGAGGATTCGTGGTCGTCGAATTCCTCTAATACTTGGTAGCTTCATGTGAAGCAAAGAGGGCCAGCCTAATTTTTTTAGCCATGGGCGGCTTACATAGTTAGCGACTCAACTACGACAGAGATGTCGCACACGGCAGTGCGGAACGTCTCCAGTTCAGTAGGTCGGTAGAGAGTCGCGACATGAGGGATGTTGCTCAGCAGCACCAACAGTTTTGGTGGCTTTTTGAAGGAGAGGATTCGTGGTCTTCGAATTCCTCTAATACTTGGTAGCTTCATGTGAAGCAAAGAGGGCCAGCCTAATTTTTTTAGCCATGGGCGGCTTACATAGTTTTAAGTAAGAGTAAGTTAGATTTAAGAAAAAAACAAAAAACCAAATTAATAAAAATAAAAAATTAAAAAAAAAACATATATGTATATATACATACAGGGTGTCCGAAAAATCAACGTCAAGCCGAAAACGGGTGATAGGTCAAGTGGTGTCGATTATCACAAAATTATAAAAAAAAATCTAAGTGTCATGTACTTTTAAAATTATTGGCACTCAAAAAAAATCGAGAAATCTGACACCCTGTGACGATCTTTCAAGTACTGTGACCGCAAATCTTTACTTTTCTTCGATTTTTTCTGCCACGTAACACTGAGTAACTGTTCTGTAAATTACGGTCCAAAATTGAAACATAACTACCATATATCGCTATTAACTAAAATATTGCTTTGTTGTCCATCCATGTATCTGAAAATCATTGAACTGACTGTGCTGACAACAAAAATGTACTGTGCCTTTTGGCAAGTATTGTAACTTTAAAAGATGGCGTATTTAGTCTGGATTCCAAAATGGTATGGCACTTGCTAGACTAACGCTTAATTGAGGACAAACAAAATTGTTTGTTAAAGAAACCCGATTCATAGTTAATTCTTTTTAATAAATTAAAAAGAGTACCAAGTGTGAACCAGACAGACAGGTCCGCTGTGATTGAGACGGATAAATACTCCATTTCGACCAGTGCGAGTGAAACAGACCTATCACCCGTTTCCGGCTTGACGTTGATTTTTGGGACACTCTGTATATCTATATATTAGGTATATGGTATGCATATACCACCTTGATCAAAAAATTTTAGGAAATTATTCAGAAATTGGAAATACAAGCTTATTCATCTAAATCTATATTGTCCCCTTCAGAGTAATCCCCATCGACTGCAACACATTTCACACTTATGTCAGCGCTTGATCCAATCCTCGAAACATTTTTTATATACGGTTTTCAGTATGTTCATCAGGGCTTTCTGCGATTTTTCAATTACTTCTCTCGGCTGCTGTAACGCGTTCCCCGTAGTGGTTTTTTAACTCGATTGAAGAGAAAGAAGTCACAGGGAGCCAAATCAGGTGAATTCGGTTCGGTGGCTGTTGGATGGTATTTGTTGCATTTTTCGTTAAAAAATTACGAATAATGATGGCACTGTGCGACGGTGCGTTATCATGGTGCAAAATCCACAAGTTTTCTGCCCACAATTCTGGTCTCCTTCGGCAAATTGCTTCACGCAAACGTCTCATAACGCAGAAATATTTGTTTACTGTCTGGCCTTCTGGCAAAAATTCATGATGCACCACACCGTTGTAGTCCATGAAAACCGTGAGGATTGCCTTCTTTTTTGACTGAAAACAACGTGGGTTTTTTTGGTCTTGGCGCATTTGGTGAACGCCATTCACTTGCCTGACTTCTGGATTGCGTGTCGTACTCATAAACCCACGTCTCGTCTCCAGTAATGATCCTTTTGATGAACGTGGGATCGGATTCAGCCTCGCAAATCATCTCTTTTGCGACGTCAACACGGTCGGTTTCTTTTTTGCATGAAATTGAGGTCTTTTGGCACTAACTTTGCTGCTACATGACGCAAACCCAAATCATTTACCAAAATATCTTGGACCGATCCATAAGCAATGTTCAAGTCCTCCGCTATCTCTCTGATGGTAAATTTGCGGTTATTGACCAGCATTTCTTCTACTTCATCAATGTTTTCGCCGCGTTTCGTTTTCGGTGGCCTGCCACTGCGCTCATCATCTTCGATTGACTCACGACCACTTTTGAACCGCTCGTGCCACTTTAGAGAATTGTTGCCGAAACACTTTTCCAATATTTCCAACGTTCGCGCACCATTAAATGCATTTTTTAAGCAAAACTTTATACAAGTTCGTTGTTGCAAATTTAAATCCATTTCTAAAAATGGAAAAAATCGCCAACATACACAGAGATAGATGTACTCTTGGCTACGTAACTTTTGCAAATGCCAAGCTATAATGCTAAGATTTAGAGGGAATGTCAACAACAGATTTACCAACTTAACAAAAAAAAAAACGGAACTCAAATCGGAACAATGGGAACGCCACACAGTGGTGTGGTGCGGGAACATTTTGATCAAGCTGGTATTATGTATAATGTATTAGATGTAAGTAGGTTAAGTAGATTAAGATTTATTTTTAGGTAGTCTATAAGTTTTTAGTTTTAAGTTTTTATAATACTATTAAAAAAAAACAGTCCATTTACTAAGTTTTTACATGAAATTTATTTTCCCAGATTTAGTTTCAATGAATGTAAAAATAAATATGTAGACTGTAAGATACGTCGAAAGACTTAGTTTAAGTGTTAGGTTTAACTTAGAGTTCCCGCATGGGGCCAGTAAGTTAGTATAAACTTCATGCATATTAACTGAAACTGACTGAGGCATTCCTTAGTAGGAATGGGATTAGAATCGATGAAAGAAGATAGGCATTCAGATGGAGTCCACTTCAGCTGAGGCAGATTAAAATCGCCGAAGATAATGATATCATCAAGCCTTAGCAAGGCTTCATGCACACTCCTCACTGGATGTTAACTGAGGCTTTGACCAGTCCTACTAGCACATTCCTGCTTAGCCGGGAAGGACGTTTGTGCGGCTTCATTTGTCACATATGTATTATATCCTCCGAACGCCATGAAACCCACTGACAGACCGTATCCATCCGCAAGCACATTCCCCGATCTAATTACATTTTCCAAGTTAACTCATCGAAATGACTCATTCGCTAATGATCAATTGCTCTCATTACGCAAGGTCATTTCGTCGAATGTGACATTTTGTAGTTCACGATAAGAGTACTCGTACATGCGAGTACACTGTCAGTGCACACTGATATTCCGTGGAAATGCAAATTTCTGTTGCTCGTTGAACACACCAAACTAGCACCGATGATGACTCAATTAGAATACAAATTACAAATTGTCATTGGTTGCGTTGTCCCGCTTATTGTTTGTGTACCACACGTTGCTGGGTCAAGTCGATGTGTGCCGATATACAGATGTCTTCCGCGATGCCATTTCAGCACATCGGCATTTCCGATTTTGCCAGAATATACTCGCAATACTATCCATTCTCGGATGCTCGTAGGCACGCTAATAGATAGATACCGCATAACAGAGTTGGGGACTGCAAACAAAAAAAAATAAAAAAAGGCGGACGAAGCAAGCATACGGTGATGTACTATACGTACACATGTATGTTTGCTTTATGAGTACGACAGCGCCTGGGGTCTTGAGGAAGAAGCTCTGCGTCACTTGTGTCGTTGGAATGAGAACGCCAGAACTGAATGCCGAAGGAGTACCTTAGCTTCGTTTGACACTGCCCCGGCACGACGGGCACTCACACGGGGTGCGAAAACGTGATATTTTGGCGCCTCGTTAATTACTCGCTTAGGGCTAATGATTGAGCTGGTGTGAGCTCATGAATTGGTCTGGAATCTTCGGAATTTAAGGCGAAATCAAGCTAGTAATGCGGATCGGAGGTGTCTTATTATTGACACCGGGTATATTGCGATTCGTTATTCCATGCCACAAAGGGTGAGTTGATAACGATGGCAAAGAAATGGAATTTGGTGACGATGTACGAGTTCGAGTATGAATATGACAACAAGTTCGTAAGCGGAAGCAGATGGTTGACGTCAAATGGGATTCATCAGCTCTGAGGGTAGGCCGGCACTCATACGTACATACTGCATATGTGTGTGGGGGCGCTAAGGACATTAAGTCAATATTTTGAGTGCAATTGAAAACTATTTATTCTCAGATATTGGGCGAGGGGGTTAAGTGTTTTGAGTTCAAGTGGATTTTTATATGGAAAGAATTGAATGTCTGTGATTCTGATTAGATACCTAGGGCGGTATGACGTTAAATGGAATTTAACTGAAGTACCGATTGGGCCGTCATCGCTAGATACTCGTATTTGCAGATGTTTGTTTTTGTAGGGCACAACACTTGGCATTGTGTGGTTAGTTACGAAGTGTGATATTCTGCTAAAGTGAAAGACGTGGAAAGTGCCGCGCCGTAGTAAGCTGAAATTGCCAAGAATGCGTCATGTGGAATCGATGGAATGCTAACGTGGAGGGCAACTCATTCAGTCAACAGTTTAGTCATGCGAAGTGTGAATGAAATACTTAAATGGTGACAGTGTGAATGGTTCTGCGTATATTTGTAAATAAAAGTTAAGTCAACTGACATGGCCTAACCTAAATGGAGTGTTGGTGGTATGCAGGCCATTTGGAGAACGTACCCTTAAACAAATGTAGGTCAACAGAGTTAGTGCAGTTAGAAAGAAGTTTTGAGATTTCAGCCTGTCGGCGAACTCCTTGTTGCTAACACCATCAAGGCTGTATACATTTACATCAACGAATATGCCATCATACCACACCAAAATATCTTTTTACGAGTTTCTAGAGAAAACCCACGTGCAATATAATCGTACTACTATATTTATCTTTCCTACTAAAGGACAGCGGAAGAGTCGAACCATCTTAGAGATGACGGGAAGCGTTCATTTGGTCTACTGCCAACTTGAAGAGTCATGCTGTCTGTAGCTATGCTCATTTTCTTGAAAGACAGGCGAAAGTTTTCCCAACGAGAAGGGAAATCTAGCGTTGTCATCTTCCATAAAGACAACAGAGCCGCTTCCTAGATTGGCTTTGCAACACTCAAACATATTACGACATTCTGATTCAGATTCTGGCCGAAACCATTATTGGGTACAGTGTGAGTCGATTTCGTATTTTTGCAACAGGAGTTCTGATGTCATTGCAGTAGAGGGCAAGCCAAAAGATAGTCCGCTCGCAGATTCATCAATGCTCCAGTACTTGTGGCACCAAAGACCACTTCTCTTCGAACGGAAGATGGCTTTTAGAGTGCAGCCCATAATATGAATATCAAGGGGAGGGAAATTCATAAGTTCGGCTAGAGTAGACCCATGCACTCGAAACAGACCGTTTTTTGGAGTTTAGTAAAAGTAGCAGTGACTTTTTTCCTGAAAGCTTATTTCATCTGACAAACGGGGCATATAATTGGCCTGATCATAGCCGTCTAGATCCAGGTGACCCTCCTCGGTGACAAGTTCCATGTCTTGGAGAAAGCCCCTTTACACTGCCAGAGTACCGACAGCGCCAGAAAGACTGACGTGCCACGTTCAGTCTAAAGAAGTTTGTTATCCAGGATGACACCCAAATAGTTGGTTTCGTTGGTGGTGCTCTTAAGGACCAGATGAGTCAAAACAGTCAACTTCCTTCTTCTCATAAAAAGAAAGAGAATTGACCTAAAGATTATTTCTAGTGCAGCAATCGTCGATCACATTTTAGACTTCCTGTGCTGTAGAGCCTACAGTCACGAGGCATGATCCAGAAGACAGTGTAACTGAATGAACGTAAACCTTAGAACTATTAAGAGCGTAAGAGGTGAGTCCACCAAAATACACCATATTAGTGGAGACAAGACGTCGTATTGTGGGCTTCCCCTGTTTGTCCCCGCCACTACGTATTGAGGGCAGTCAACACCCTGTTTGGTCGACGTATATATAACATCAAAAGTTGCGTTGTCGTAAGCACCCTCAACATCGATGAGAATGCTCACCGCCTTCAATTCCGCTCGTCTCGCTGAGTAAACTGACATTGATGTGGAACGGAATTTTAATTTATTTAGGTGAAAGTGAAAGTTCCCTTCGTAAGACTTGAGGAGGGTCCTTCAGTTGAAATCGGTGAGGCTTAAGCTGATTTTCCACGGCATATGGGAGATTGATTAATTGGAGCCTTAAGAGGTATGAACGGTCGGATGAGACGAGGGTTAATGTTACGGGTAATGAGGTTATAAAAAGGCGCGCGATCTTATCTGACTCGTAGAGATGAAGAGGGAAACCTTGTAAAAGAATCACAGTCGGTGCTGAGAATATGGAAAAATTTCTCATGCAGACTGTATTATGACGGTGAACATCAACATCCCACTGTCAGGCATAATAGACCACTCAACGTATACGATGGTAGCCAAAACATCCGTTAACCTGACCAAAGCGAAGTATAGCAAGCTCAAGTCAAACAAAGCTGTTGGACTTGATGGCTTACCGGTCGAGGCATTCAAAACTGCTGAATGTGACTTTGTGGAGAGCATACGCCAGCTTATTTCTCAGATATTGTCAAGAGAGTATATGCCTGATAAGGGCCCCCGCCCAATTACCAAGGCTTCGCCCATCAATGACGTTGTCTAATAAAAAGCGGGGGCAGAGCATATTACTTGTCTTATCGTAAACATCTTCAGATGACGCCTCCGAAGGTTGCTACGATTTGACCAGTTACAAGTTGCCGGTTATAGGCCTTGTTGGCGGCAAGACCACCGATAGTCCCTACTAGGACTTAAATCACGGCACCATGGGAGTCAGGAGCCCCCCGGATTTCGGGCCGGGCCTGACTTGTTAGAGGTAGGCCCCCTTGTGGGAGCGTCATGGTGGCTGTGGTTTAAACCCAAATCGCGGGTATGAATTTCCTTTTTAGTTTAGCCCATTGTAGAGTTGCAAATAAAGTACTGGGTGCTGTGACCCTAAGAACAGCAAGAGGTTTTAGGTCGGCCTCGACTCATACCAAGGGCAGAACTTGTGCCTCCAACACAGTTCCGAATTGGTATCAACATTTTTGTGGCGAGCGATGGCAAGGCGTATCCTTGCTCCCTATGGATGTATGGGCATCTCGTAAATATAAGGTCTTATGACAGGTGGTTTACGTTAAAAATCCAGGTACGTTCTGACAACATTGCGAATACACTCTTTTGGATCTTAGGCCACCAACCAGACAGAGATTGAAGCGAAATGAAGAAAACATACTCGTAGCCGCCGTAGCGTCCAATATCGAAGAAGACCCAGCAATGTCGATTTGGCGCCGATCAGCTGAATTGGGCATTTCCAGAGGGTCAACCCGACTTATTTTGCGGTTGAATTTGGGCCTATATCCGCACAAGATTTGGCTGACACAAGACTTGCAGCCGGACGACTATATACAACACCGTGAGTTCGCTAATTGCGTCGGAGATCCGAATTTTGGCCAAAAATTCATCTTGTCGGACGAAGTCCATTTTTAGCTCAGCGGCTATGTCGACAAGCAGAATTGTCGATATTATTGCAAAGAACACAATTCACAAGTGCTCGGCCAAGCATCAATGCGATGCGGTTTATAGCATCGCGGCAGACACCGCGGAGACACCGTTACCGTCAAAGGTCTCAGGTATAGAGCGGTGTTAATCGACTTTCTGTGGTCAGAGCTCGACGAGATCGATATATCCGAGCTGTGGTTCAAACAAGACGGCGCTACATGCCATACAAGCGATGCAACGCTCGAAGTTCTGAAGGAGAAACTGGGCGACTGGGTCATCTCACGGCGAGCGTTCATCGCGATTATGCGATTTGACACCACTCGATTATTTTCTCTGTGGTAACGTCAAGTTCTTAGTCTACGCTAACAAGTTAACCAATATTGGACGAGCTCGAGTCCAACATTCGGCACGCTATCACACGAAATAACGCCGCACATATTGGACCGAGTCATCATAAATTGGACCCACCGCTTGAAACACTGCAAGCGAAGCCTAGGCGGCCTTTGGATGATGTGCTACTATACTTCATACATAATGGCATGAACATAGCTTCAAATAAAGTCAGAATGAATTTTAGATCTCACACCGTTGTTGTTTTACTTCTGTTCTTTCCTATCGTTCTTATCTGGTCACCATTCACAATCTCGAGAGGGCGCCAAATCCTTTTCGGTTCAAAGGTCCCTTAATCTCTTCAGAGATTCTATGCCGAAGGCATAAAGTATTGAAGATCATTAAAAAAAAATGCTAAAAAGCCACCATAACGAAACCCCTGGTTTGACGACGAGTGCCAATCAGCGAAAGCAGCTAAGCAAGAGGCATACAAACCGGCGCTGAGTAGAAGGAATAGAGCTGCTCACTAGCCTAAGACCCAAATCTTTCCAAGATTCACCTCGCTCCTACCCCCCTTTGCTACATCCAAAAAGAACACCAGAGTCGCTACACCAAATCCTCTCGCTCCCCTCACCAAATCTTTAAAGCCGCCTCAAAACAGAGTTTCATTTAACCTCGCTCCTGCGCCTTCTACCCAAGTTCCAACTAACGTTGCCCTATCAGTCAAATATCCTAATTTTATCAGCTCACATATACTAAACCCAACCACCTTCCTCATCTTCATCTACCAATCCCCCTGATCCCTCACTAGTCAAGATTCTAGTTCCGGGGTGCTTGAACAACATGTCCCTTCTTCATCCGCTCGTTCGCCTGCTCTCGATTCTTGCCCGAAATACCTTGACCCACTCCTTCCACCAACTGTCAAACTCACAAAAAAATTTTCTGATATGAATGATGACAGTCGTTACGTTGTATCTCGTTTGAGAGACCGCCGCATTTATGAAAATGTTCGGCTCTACCTTGCCTACTTGCACGACAAACCCAACTCCGTTTGCATTGATGGCATAACCAAAACCAACATTATGGTTTCGATTCAACGAGAAGGTCTTCCTATTAAGCCAGCTGAATTGATGCAAATTTTCGTTCGCTACCATGAGAGTTTCGACATCTCTTCCGATGAAGTTCATAATGATCTTTCGACGCTGTCTTTGCATGTCAGCTCTAAACGTCTCTCCCACTTGCAAAGAACTCGTTCAAATTTTAAAAACTATTACAGTTCCTAACAAACTAAATCCTGTATCCTCCAGTCCACAATGCCTGTCCATTTACTACCAAAATGTAAAAGGTTTGCGCTCTAAAATCTCCGTCGTATATCTCAATTCTCAAAAGTTACCCTATGACCTAATTGCTCTTACTGAAACAAATCTAATTCCGGACATTAATAACCTTGAGCTGTTTCCTCCAAATTTCAACGTTTTTCGAAAAGATGGACTCGAAAGAGCTGATAATCCCTATGGCCGAGGTGTTTTACTAGCAATCCGGAACTTTTTCCACGCAACTCCTGTTGATATTCCCCATACTGACAACTTTGAGTTAGTATGTGTCAACATTACGCTCCCCAAACGCTGTCTTTACGTACTTTGTTGTTACATTCACCCATCCCAACCAATTGAGTCTTATCGACCTGTAGTTCACGCAGTGGATTTTTTGACTGATAATGCACAACCTGAAGACTGTATTATTCTAGTAGGGGATTTCAACCTCCCTCAACTTAAATGGGAGCCTTCCGACGACACGTCTCATTTCGTCTCTCTTAATTCGTCCTCAGAAATAGAAATTTTGATGGTGGACTGCCTAACCAACTCAAGTCTATATCAGATTAGTGGAATACCTAACACAATGAACTGACAACTCGACCTTGTCTTCACATCCGATTCAGATAACTGTGTCGTTTATAGGAGTGATCATCTTCTTTCTACCCTAGACCGCCTTCATCCCCCCTTGTCAATTATATACTCATATGAAAATGGTAACACAAGTGTCGATGCGGAAAATGCATTTTCATTTAACTTCCGAAGAACCGACTTTAACAAACTTAAAAATCTCATCAGCAACATTAACTTTGACTTTATTGCTGAGACGACTAAGATTGATCTTGCCTTATCAACGTTCTATTCGTTAATTTTCTCCTGCTTTGCCCAATCGGTTCCATATACCTTCCGAAAGGACTGCATGTCAGCTCCTCCCTGGTACAACAAGGAGTTGCGCTCTCTCCGTAATTACAGAAACAAGTTGTGGCATAAATTCTTAAGGACTCGATCTGATTCCGACTACAGTAATTATCGATTGGTATATAATCGTTTTTCGGAACTTTGTGAGTCTCTTTACCTTGAGTACCTCTATCGCATGCAATTTAACTTAGTCTCAGACCCTAAACGCTTCTACCAGTTTGTTAATACCAAAAGAAAGTCAGACCGCTACCCATCTACTCTCAAATTTCTCAGTGAATCTTCTGCCGACCCGAAAACCATTGCAAATTTCTTTGCCTGTCATTTTAATAAATCCTTTTCTAAGAAAACAGCTGAACCCGATCCTAGTTACTTTAGCTATATGAGAAACTATCCTGAGACATCATCCGTTTCGCTAAATATAACAACATCTTTGGTGTCTGATAACATTACCAAACTTAAAGATGATTTTTCGTCCGGCCCTGATGGCCTTCCGGCTGTTGTAATAAAAGAGTGTATTAACCATCTCGGTCCTCCCCTTGCTGCCCTATTTAACTTGTCTGTCTCAACAGGTACTTTCCCTTTCCTATGGAAGGAATCTTACATCATCCCTATTCATAAAAAAGGAAGTAAGGCCGAAGTCGATAATTATAGGCCCATAGCAAAACTCTCTTGCATACCCAAACTTTTTGAAAGCATAGTCTATCAACAACTGCTTCCGTACTGTAGGCCAGCTATCTGTACAAATCAGCACGGTTTCATGAAAGGTAAATCAACGACCACTAACCTAACAGAGTTCGTCTCTAGGACGCTTCATGCTTTAGAAAACGGTCATGAAGTCGATTCAATTTCCACTGATTTCAGCAAGGCATTCGATAAAATTTCTCACCAACTTATCATTTTTAAACTAAAAAAACTTGGCTTTTCCCCTCATTTTGTGGCATGGACCAAATCCTATTTAGAAGACCGAGAATACAGGGTCATCTTCAGATCTTCAATATCCGACCCAATTAAAGCAACATCTGGTGTCCCTCAGGGTAGTCACCTTGGGCCAATCATCTTTATCCTGACGATTAACGACATAAATCTCATTTTAAAGAATTGTAATCTTTCTATTTTCGCTGATGACATGAGAATTTCCAAAGTCATTTCATTGCCTTCTGACTCCCATTGCCTGCAAGATGACTTAAATAAGTTTTCGGTATGGTGCAAGCAAAACTTTTTGGAGCTTAATGTCAGCAAATGCCAAGCGATAACCTATTCCCGTAAACGTTTACCTCCCCCTCCAAGAAACTACTTCATCTGCAATGAGCCTATTCCTTCCACTACCCAAGTACGGGATCTAGGAATAATTTGTGACAGAGAATTGAATTTCGACTCACATATTGACAGCATTATAAATAAAGCTAACTCTGCACTTGGTTTTATCAAACGCTGGTCGAAAGAATTTTCCAACCCTTACGTTACAAAGTCCCTGTACATTACTTTTGTAAGGCCTCTCCTCGAATATTGCAGCCAAGTTTGGTCACCCTATAAACTAACCCACATTCAAAGAATGGAAGCAGTCCAACGCAGGTTTATCCGTTTCGCACTTCGTGGTCTACCCTGGGCCGACCCATATGGATTACCCCCCTATGAAAATAGGGTGGAACTAATTAGCATGCATACCCTAAAAAAACACGTCGTGAAGTCGCTGATGTACTTTTTATCCACCAGTTACTGACTGGAAACATCGAGTGCTCGAGAATAACGCAAAATATTGCATTCACTCCCAATCCCCGTAATCTAAGATCTGTCCCACTCTTCCTGATCCGAACTCACCGTACCAACTACGGTCACTTTGAACCAATATCTAGAATGTTGCGTATAACGAACAACTACGCCGAAGTCTTTGACAAACACGAAATGAAAAAAGCACTGCTCAATGTGCCACTCCCTTAACATCTACCTCGTCCACCATTTCTCCTCGCCCCATATTAGGTTAAGAATATCTTTGTTAGTTTTAAGTCTAGATTTAAGTTTTTGCTTGTTAATAAGCTAAATAAAGTTGTCCGGGGTAGACCCGGGCTAATAATAATAATAATAATAGCTCTAGGAGCAGAAGAGAGAAGACGAGCACCAGCTTTTGAGGAGGAAAAGGAAGGGGCATGAGAAGCGTGCGATCGAGGAAATTGGGAGATGCTACTCCAGCAATGAAATTCGGAAATTTTACCAGGAGGTGAAACCGAACCGAGGCCTATAGAGACGAACCAGTGAACATAATAGTAGGGTTTATGTAGATTGTATAACGGCGATGACGAGCCTAATACCGCAGTCATCCAGAACGTACCTTTCCACCTGGACCATGTAGACCAACAATTCCGTCCATCCGACCTGGATGAAGTAAAGACAGCCGTAACTAAGCTTAAGTCAAAGAAATTTGCTGGACGATGACTTGGTAAGGAGCATATACCAACTCAGCTGTAAAATATGGCCGGGCGAAAGTATGTCCGATGTATGGAACCACAGCATTGTTTGTCCGATCTTCAAGAAATGAGATCCTCTGAACTTCGCCAACTAGAGAGACATCAGTCTTCCTAACATCGCCTCCAAGATCCTATCCGCTGTATTATGTGAATGCCTGAAGCCGTTCCTCAACAACCTGATTGGTCGATATCAGTATGGCATTATGCCAGGAAAGCCCACCATCGACCAAATATTCACGCTATGGCAGATCTTGGAAAAGACCCATGAGCTCCAAATCGTTGTACCTCACCTAAAGCCGGGTGTGACAGGTGGCTTAGTCATGTCGTGCGGATGGACACCAATGATGTGATCCGAATAATCTTTGAATCCGCCTCCGAAAGGCAGCGCAGTAGAGGGGGTAGCGCATACAAGTAAAAGTGGACCTCAGCCAACTTAATCTGGCCTAAGATCGAGCTGACTGGAGACGCTTGTTGGTTGAGGCTTAGGTCCACCCCGTACTGTAGCGCCACCTTAAGTAAGCAAGTAAGGACACGAATGAGGATCTACGCAAAAAGGCAGCCCACGACTTGTAGAAATTTGAGGTGATATTCTACAGTTCTAACGACAAATAGGGACAAGCAAGCATTATAACTGGTCGTGGAGAAAAAGCAATCGGCCCGATGGACAATGTAAAGAACATGATGCCATTAGCTGATTTAGACTAGCCATGATATTCGTAGTAGTTCGTATGCAATAGCTCATTCTCAAATTAAAATCTTTTTCTTCCCTCATATGAATACAGTCGAACATGTGAATCTGGAATACGGAATGATACTCGTATATTCACCACGGTATTGGGCCTCGATTTGGCATACGGCGCCGACGCATCATCCAGTGTACGGTCACCCTATTTTGATGTGTTTACATTGCTCGACGACGACGTGCTAATATTTTATGAGTCCTAAATAGACGAGTCGGCTGTTGAGTCGTACGTCTAGAAGAAAGGTAGTGTGATGGAGCCAGTAGTCGGCCATCTAACTTTTTTTTTATGTTTGACTGATCCTTAAAATTCAGTTGTTAGAGATTTGGATATACAATTTTGTTTATCTGATTATTTGGAATGTGTAAATTTTAAAATGCTTTTTTTTAGTGGACTTGCCATTAAAAATAAACTATTCTCAAAAATTGAATTGAAACCGTGAATTTGGCGAAGTCGGTCCCATAAACTCCAGAGTTCGGCCACATAAGTCTGCAGTAGTCGGCCCCAAATTTTAAATTCTATATTTTTAATTTCTTAACCAAGATAATTAAAACCATCATAAACAATTAAACATTTATTACAAAATTGATTGCAAGGTACATAGTATAGCACTTTCATATATATATAAAAAAAGTAATTAAAAAAAAAAACACAAAAAACCACAATGTTATGTATGTTTCGACATACAGGTACATAGGTATTAATTATAACTTATAAGTCAAAGTAAGAAAAAAACGTTAAACATCAAAAATAGATATACCTAGGTATTTACTTATCACATGTTTCACAGATGAATTGCGCCCGGAAAAATGTGTGCACCTTAAATGAAACCATTTAGAACAAGAATCACAGCCAACGTTCTTTAATTCATTTTCATCAACGTCTGAGATTAAATCTTCATCACAATAGGAACATGGTATTTTTTTGTTTTTGTCTTTGGTTTTTCTGGTAGTTTCTTTTTTTCCGCTTCCAAACGCTTTTCTTTTCGACAGCGTTTCCTTAGCTCCAACTGCTCTGTTTTTTAGCCTTATCCTGCGCTTTTTTGTCGAATGCTTTCGAGGTGGTGGTTTTTCGCGAGCAGGTTTGCTGGATTTGGGGATTGTTTCAGGATAATAAAGGTGCTTTCTAAAAGCAGGACTTACAGCAGAGGAAGTCGATGGTGAGCTCTGAACCATAATATTTTCCTTCTGGGCATTAATGTTCTACAGCAGTTCGTCTATCATTGCTAAGGACTTCGAGTTATGTCGTGTGCGTGATGGTCCAGCTAAGAAAATGAAACAAAATAAAATGAAATGAAATGAAATTTTTGTCAAGTCCTACCACTGTCAATTGTAAACTAGACTTCATCTGCTTCCTTTAGAAGTTCAGTTATAGAATTCTCTTCCTCGTTCCTTATATTCTAATGGAGTGGTGATGGAGTTGGTATGGTAACTGTCGCAGAAATTTTTTTAAGCTCTCCTGTATCATCTATAATGTAAGTTCCAGTTAAAGACTCATCAAGGAGTTTAACTGCGTAAATTTCATCTTCCATGTTGGCTTCATCTAACAATTCTTTAATTTCGGCTGTTCCACCTTCAATACTAGTATTGGGTTCATTTGGCTGATGTGCATTCTGAAGATTTTCTATAATTCGTATAACAGATGCAAAGTCGATTCCTTGTGTTTCAAAATGATCCTTTGCCAAAGCCAGAACTTTTTTTTATCTCATAGAAACTTGAAGTTGTTACTGTTTCCGGTGGAGTTTCGTGGAGTTTCTCAAGTGTATTCTGGACACATTTAGTATAGTCGACAGCGTCTGCATTGAATGGAAATATTCCACACTTTCGAAAAGCGATCTTAATGCTTTCCGTCCTGTCTGAGCTATCTAGTACCGTTTTTAGAAGTTCACAGAAATTGGTCTTCGTCACGGCTTTATTTGCATTTCCAGGAACACTCTGCCATTTGTGAATCGTTTTTTTATATTCACTCTTCAGTTCCTTAAATGCTCCCACAGCGGCTGGCTGAGTAATATGCGTTATATTTGGAAAAAGCGCATATAAAATTATCTCATTACTTCTACAGAAGTCGCTCAGTTCCATGGTAAGATGGGATTTATGACCATCGACCAGAAACAAAATTGGACGCTTAATATTATTTTCTGTAAGATAGTCAACGAAACTGTTGGCCGCATCCAGCCAGTCTCCGATCTTCCTAATACCCATTTGTCGGGCATGCTTTTTACCAAAGCTGGTGGAGGGCGCACATAAGGGAACACGACCAAAGGTGGTAGAGTTTGACCATCAGCGCTGAACAAAAATAGGACAGTTATTGTCTCCTTGTCATTTCCTGCATTAACCTTATACAGGTTTTTCCATCCCTTAGGAGCCTAAACTATAACAGTTTCTGGAGCCAAGCAAAATGACCTCTCATCTCCGTTAAAAATTCTAGAGGAATCTTCCAAAATATCTACAGCATTTATCTCTTGCAAATATTCCTGCAAATTTTGAAACTATTTTCTAACTGCTTCCTCTGTGACAATCGCTCGTCCTTTTGACAGTTCCTCTGGTGTTCTGAGGGACAATTGAGGATGCCGCTTTGAAAATTCATAGTATCAAGATTTTCTTGGAAGGTCGTCTGTAAATGGTGTTGATCTTTTTTCCTCTAATACAATTTTTTGTACTGCATTCAAAAAGTCAGATGGCTTTAGTGGAAATCAACATTTTGCGAGGTTGATTATCCAATCTACCAAGCTCTGTTCCTTATCTTTGTTTAAAACCGTGTCGGGACTTTATATTGTTGGCTTGCCTTTCGGATTGCCCATTTTTCTTCTCGAATTTTTTTTTAAGAGCTTCACTAAGGGCCTCTTCAGAATATTGATGAAAAACACGATTAGAACCCTTCATTTTATGTTTATGTTTAAACCTAAAATTTTTTGGAAATTCTTAATAAGAGCTTCTACATAAATTTTGTTCTTTTTCATCTAAAACATATACTGCCGATACTAGAAAACCATTCTTTTATAGTCTGCCTTCCAATTTATCATTACTAAAATAGGGGGCCGACTACTGAATTTAGGAAAAAAGACTCGAAAATTTTGTTAAAAATTAAGAGAAAATAAGGTATACGTTCGATTTTCATATGAAATTAGGCAAAACAAAAAAAATCATATTCTCCGGTAGTCGTCCAAGGCGGCCGACTTTAGAAGAACTGTGCAAAAACTGTCTCCTAAGGTCGGCCCCCTCTATTTGTTGAAAAATAAATATTTTTTTTTATATTTTCATGCAAAAAACGGCATAAATAAGAAACAAACAATATAAAAATAATAAACAAAATTACTTACCCTCAATATCTTATTAATTAAAACACTTTTTGAAGACCACACTCACTATTTTTTCCTTAACAAAATTTACTTGTACTCTTCCTGCAAGAACTTGAACACAAATGAGAATTTTTAACAAGAATACCAGCAGCTGCTTGGTCTCAATTTTTTTTTTAGGCCGTTAAAGAATCGTTTAGATTTTAAAAAATAAATGTTTTCCTATAAATTCTTTATATGTGTTCCCTATTAACCTTAAATATACGAGTTGGTGGCCGACTACTAGAGGTGGCCGACCTCGCATGCCATCACCGCGAAGAAAAAAAAATTCTACCAAAGGATATGCCATGAAAATCGTGCACCGTTCTGCTAGTTAATCAACTGTTACCAAATCCTATGACTCACTTGAGTGTATTGTTGTAAATCCCCAACGCACTCGTTGAATAAAAACTCAATCGGCTTAGAAGCACTCCAAATGTCAATCGTTGACTTGGTCACGCAATACTCCTATACGTAAGTACTCGCGTACATTTGTACCTGCGCCCAACGTATCAAATTGCCGTGACCCATTTTCACAAATCCGAACCGACTGTCAGTCACTTAAATCCAGTGCGCTGCAGCCGGCCGCAAAACGGTAATCTAATTGATTTGTTACAAATAAATTTCCCATAGACACTGATTGATTCGGCTGCGTTTGATGAAAAATTTGCAGCCGTCAGTCAATCTAAACAAATGGCGTAATATTGTCCTCTGACAGTCAATATTGGCGCTACCAATTCTCTCGTAAAACACGAAAAAACACTCGAAAACACCGACACTACTATACAACAAGTAGTCGTGCGTTTGAGTACTACAGCTCACTTTGAGTGCCACCAGGCATTACCAACTACCACTACCACCACCACACCCACTGCTAGTCGGAATCTTGCCCGCGTCCCGCATCCGATACTCAAATTAATGAGACATTAAATGGAAATTTGTCTCAAACGAATGTGGGAGACGCCACTGTCTCGCAGTCTCCGTCAGCTGAACCAATGTCGCGGCATGTAGTTCCCGCCGTCATGATTCACTCAAAACCGAATTCTGTTTTTCATCTATGACCGCGACGACAATTGTTCGGATTCGCACGATGAAACTCATCAAATTTTCGTCGAAATGATTCGAATTTGCAGCGATCTCGTCCCGACGATGGTTTTCTGTATCAGCGCCAACAAGCGTTAGTCATAGTCGCTTGTGATTTGAGCGGCGGTGTTGTCTGGGAAATGGCCACTTATCGTAGTTCATGCGTAATTTTCCAAAATTCTGTTTAAAAGTTGGCCGCGTCATTATGGGCCTCGAATATTTAAAAACAAAACAAGAGAACAACCCATTTGCGTCAGGGCGTACGTATGACGATCGAGATCAGGAGAATGATAAATGCTCGTCTATCGTCTAATGCCGCATGATTCATTGGCATAACCAGAACCAGACCAGACCCTCTTGGAACCATTCAAACGATCAATGAACGACAACACACGAGTAGTATTCGGGATACTCGTACCACCGGGATTGTTACGAACAGACAAAACAAAAAAAGCACATTGATTCTGGGAATCTGGGTGCTACAAATCAAGAGATGTGTGCCACTATTGCCACCACCTGGCCATTTGTATCCGTTCAGTATGCTGCGTGAGACTGAAATCGTTCACCAATGACCGCGGACACCCATTCACTGGCGGTATTGGGGCCATAAAAGATGTTCGACCTCCTCCTGCTTCTGCTCCTGCTCCTGTTCCCGTTCCTGATTCGTGCGGCGAAATCGCAAACTTGTCACTGACAATGGTTTCTCTGGAATGGGGCCCCACAGAATAACTTGTTTATTGGCTTACACTGCGTGATCGAGGATCAATGAAGGAGACGCGAACAGCAATGTTGAATTCCTTGACATAGGACAGAGGCGATGTTTGCTCTTGGTTGGTGTTGATCTTGGTCCAAAGGGTTGTTCTTTAGCTGGTAGAAGATAGGCAGTAATTGCCCGTTGCTATATTCTGTGGTTGTTGGCTATCACGCAACATCCCTTTGTCTTCGGTAGAATAAATTACAACGGAGGTATTGTTGGATCTGATCGTCGTGTTCAAATGGTGGTACTTGGAACAGCCACCTGTTGTTGTTTAGTCTCAGCGAGAAGACAAGTCATGGGACATTTATCTAGAATTGTTGTTCTTAATTGCCCGTTGAGGTATGTAGGTGCTTTCATGAGATACGTAACATTGAATGGAGATTGTTTTGCTGAAGTTGTTTATCTGAGTGGTGTTGCGGCGACAAGCAGTCTTACAGAAATCTCAGGCAATGGTATAGATTCAGCGAAGATTTGATTATAGTGCAACGACAGAGGACGCGGAGATGAGTTTTATTTTTATTATTGGGTGGTCGTTTCTAGAAGCAGCATCATCGTACCGTCTACTATATGGAACTGGTAATATCGAATAAAAATAGTGACTTAAGTATTTTCGATTATTCAGAAATAGTTTAAAATATTGTTAAAGACATCCTAGACATTGACAGTTAAAAAAATAAACTTGTGTAAACAACAAACAAATGTATACAAGCCCTAACGTAGTTCTTATCTTTGAAGTGTCAAACTTTTTTGATTTGTCAACTGCTTTAACTTCATTCATTCCCCCTTTTTTTATCTCTATCTCTGAACTTGGAAAAAATAAAAATTAAGTATATGGCCTAGTAGGCCATATTTAACACGTGAACTTCGTTGAAATTTATCGTTTTGTTTTTATTTTCTTTTGTCGAAAACATGGCTTCAAAGCACAAAACAAAACAAAACAACGACAAACGTGGGCCAAGAATGACAAGCAATCACTGCCGTAAACCTCAAAGAGATGGGCTTTTTAAAGGCAGCAAAAATGTTCAATGTCCTGAGAACCACACTGTTATAAAGGATTTTGCGGAAAGGGACTGGCTAGTTTTATTTCTAAAACGTCATCCATCGCTGTCATTCCGCCAGCCGACTGGAACGTCTTTAGCTCGTGCTTCTGGATTTTCAAAACAAAACGTGGCAATTTTTTTTTGACAGCCTAGAAATGCTCATGACCAAGTACCATTTTACCCTCTACACTATTTTTATTGTGGATGAGACGGGGATTTCAGTAGTTTCAGCCAAAATGCCAAAGGTATTGGCTTTAAAAGGTCGGAAAAAGGTGGGAGCATTAACATCTGCTGAAAGGGCATCACTTATTACGTCGATTTTGTGCATGAGTGCAGGAGGGTCATTTGTGCCTCCTATGGTCGTTTTTCCGCGAAAGAAAGACAATCCACGCCTCATGAAAGGTGCACCGCCAGTTTCAATATGTGCTAATCATCCATCAGGATGGGTGCAGACAAATTTGTTCACAAGGTGGTTCCAACACTTTTTAAGAACAATGAAACCAACGGCATCTTCACCAGTATTACTTATAATGGACAGGCATTCAAGCCACACCAGGAATATAGAACTTATAGACCTGGCTCGAACAAATAATGTTCATATTCCATCTATGTATACCTCCGCATCCAAGTCCCAAAATTCAACCCTTAGATAAGACTTTCATGGGACCTCTCAAAAAATATTTGACTGACGAAATTAGACGCTTTTTTTTTATAATCAGCGCGCGCTCAAAGGATTTAGGTACCCTGAAAATGCTTGCACACAGCGCTATCGAAGGAAGTCAGGGAGGATGGAAAGAGAGGTACCGGTGAACGGTGTTTTAAATGTTTGAAGGTTATAATGACTAGGAAATAAGGAGCTAGGCAGGTCATTCTATAAACGAGTTGTACGGCTTATGAATGAATCACGATATTTTAGAGTACGTCCGAAAGTGGGCTTGAAGGTATACTGATAAGTATTCATAGCGAGACGCGTGTTACGGTTAAAAGTTTGAATGGGTGGAATGCTACTGGCGATTTTAATGGAGGTGGTGGTGGAAATAGCAATAAAACAAAGTGAGACACGAGACATTATGTCGGTGTTCGAGAGTCTCAATTGATTGACTGATATTAGTGTCACCTATGAGTTTTAGCGCACGGTTTTGAATCCTATCTAGCAGGTGCAGAGATGTTTTAGGAGCACATGACCAGATGTGGACATTGTATTCCAATTTCGGGCGGATGAATGCCTTATAACACATGAGCTGAAAAGTCCGTGCCGTTTTATAGTAAAGCACAAAATTTTTGCAAAATTCAACTTTATTTATCGATACACTGAGTGAAACGATTTTTCAATCTTTCGATACCAGTTTTGTAGTACGATTTCGGTTTAGCCTCAAAATTGGCATCTGTTTCGGGGATTCGGTCTTAAATCTCTTTCCGGCGAGCATTCTTTTGAGGTCTCCGAACAGAAAATAGTCGCTGGGGGCCAAATCTGGAGAATACGATGGGTGGGGAAGCAATTTCTAGCCGAATTCATTAAATTTTGCCATCGTTTTCATCGACTTGTGACACGGTGCATTGTCTTGATGAAACAGCACTTTCTTTTTCTTCAAATGCGGCGCTTTTTCTTCGATTTCGTCCTTCAAACGCTCCAACAACGCAATGTAATAGTCGCTGTTGATAGTCTGCGCCTTTTGGAGATAGTCGATGAAAATTATTCCATGTGCATCCCAAAATACGGATGCCATAACCTTGCCAGCCGACTTTTGAGTTTTGGTTCGTCGCCTGCTCGCCACTCAGCTGACTGCCGACTTGACTCTGTGAAGTGATGGAGCCAAGTTTCATCCATTGTCACATACCGAAGCAAAAATTCGGCTTTATTGCGGTTGCACAGCTTTAAACACTCCTCTGAATCATCAGCACGTTGTTGTTTTTGGTCGGCTGTGAGCAAACGCGGCACCCACTTTGAACAGAGCTTTCGCATATCAAAAATTTTCGTGTATGACTTGTGGACTTTTTTGATGTTTTCATCTGAAACAGCCTCTTTTGGACGTCCACTGCGTGCATCATCTTCGGTGCTTGTAAAACCACTTTCAAATTTTTCAATCCACTTGCGAATGGTTCGTGCGCCTGGTGCAGAGTCCGGGTAAAACTTTTCAAGCCTTTTCTTTGTATCGGCTGCATTTTTTCCCCTCAAAAAGCGATGATAAATCAACACACGAAATTGCTTTGAATCCATTTTTTTCACAATAACAAAAGTTGTTTCACTCACAACGGTATATCTCGAGAACTAATCGTCCGACAGCTGTCAAATTTATACACGTATCTTTTGAAGGTTGGCACTAACTGGAAATGGTATGGATTTAATTCAAGTGGTGCCCTCTCTTAGAAACGGCTTTTCAGCCGACTTTTCAGCCCATGTGTTATATTGAGGCCAGATCAGAGGGGGTAAAATATTTCTTACATCGCTTGAGGAAACCTACACATTTGGCAGCATTTTTGACGACATCGAATATGTGGTTATTCCAACGTAAGTTGTTACTGACACACATACCGAGAATGGAAAGTTTATCGGTTTCGACGATGCAAGTGCCATTCATTTTTTTTATTTTTTTTTATAATTTACGTGCGCCAAAGGGGTTATGAATACCCTTACACTGTTGCCAAGGCGCGGGCGGAAAGGTAGAAGGAGGAGAAAGGAAAGTTTATGATGTAGTGGTTTGAAACTCAGGTGTGTTTGGTTTCGATATTGACTCTCCAGGGGTGGGAGTCCGAATAGGACGGAGAGATTTTCTTCACTCGGAATGGTGAGGTTGTGAATTTTAACGGTTGTTCTTGTGTTTGAAAACCCTACAACAGCCAAATCTACATGTCAGTGTTATGCCTTCACACGCAGATTTTTCTGACTGAGTTCCAATTACACAAATGAAAGCTTGTCGTGGCTAGGATTCGAACCTTGACCCTCCGAGTGAGAAGCGATTGCTAGTACCACTACACCACGGCCACCCCCCAAATTCATGGATAATGGCTGCGTATTTAAATTTCGCTTTGATGACAGCAGACAGCATTGAGTTTTGGAAGCATTAAATTCCACTCGGTTGATAGTTCCCCAATTCGTTATGCTGTTAATATCGGAATTTAATGAGCTTAACACACGCTGCTCTTCCCGATCTGCAGCCGAAGTGCAGGGACATGAGTTCGAAACGAATATGAAAAGCAGAGAGTGCTGTCATTAGCAAAGGAATATATTGGATTAGAAGTAGCAGACCAGAGATCATTGATGAAAATTGAAAAGAGTGTCGGAGACAGAACGGAGCCCTGGGGCACACCAGCATTAATTTTGTGAATATCAGACTTGAAACCATCCAAGACAGCTGGAATTGAACGTCCCGAAAGGTAATTTCTAATCCATTGAAGAAGAGAGTCGTCGATCCCAAAAGCACGCAAAAGAGCTTGAAGCCAAACTCTGTCAAATGCCTTAGAAATATCAAATGCAACTATTTTACTTTCGCCAGATTGATGTACGCTTTGGTCACACTTTTCGGTGAGACATGCCATCAAATTAGCAGTGGACCTGTTGCTACGAAAACCATATTGCCGGTCATTGAGAAGTTTTCGTGTTTCGAGATATTTCATGAGCTGACGGTTTATCAGCGTTTCCATGACCTTAGAGAGAAGGGACGTAAGTGCAATGGGTCTGTAGGAAAAGAGAGAGGAAGTTTCGCCTTTCTTAGTGACGGGCTGTATTCCATCTGCTCGGAAAGAGTCCTAAAGAGTAGGACGAAAGCTGTGTTCCATCTGCTCGGAAAGAGTCCTTAAGAGTAGGATTGATGAAAAAGCTTACGCAGTGGTTTTGCCAGGGAGGAAGAACACCTCTTCAGAAGGAGGAGAGATGTGCCATTTGGAACAGCGGATTTGTGAATGTTAAGATCTTTAAGAACTCTTGCTACTACACGAGTGCGAAAGTGGATTCATCCCATTGAAGATTCGACGCACTCAAGTGTAGGCGGAAACAAAGCACAATCTGGGAGTGTTGAGCTGGCCTCAAAGTGTGCAGCAAGCAGATTTGCCTTGTCCAACGAGCTGACAGCTGGAATGTCATTTTAAATGAGCGTTGGGATGGAGGATGAGGCAGAATTTCTAATGTTTTTGACCAACGACCAACAATTTTTACTTCTTTGGGACATTGCAGTATTTTTTGCCTCAGTTTTTGGTCGTATTGGGATTTTACATGGTTAAGAAAGGCGTTGCAGTCATTTCGGGCTCGTTTGAACTTTTTTCGATTTTCCTCAGTTGGGGTGGTCTTGAAGGACCGAAAAAACATTTCTCTAACCCTGACAGCTTCCTTACAGCTCGAGTTGTACCATGCCTTTTCGTTTGGTCTGATACTCTTCATCCGATGAGGGATAAAGTTTCTCATTTTGAAGAGAATAGTGTCTGTGATCATATCAGCAGCGGCATCTACGTCGTGATCGAGTAAACATAACGACCAGTTAAAATTCCTAAAGTCGTTGTTAAGACCGCTCCAACAACTATCAACGTCTGGTATTCGTGTGGGCTCATTTACAAGCTGGGTTAAATTATTTTCCGCAGCGAAGATCTCACCGCACCGTCCTTCGTGTGTTGTCTCTCCAAAATGTGGAAGCCAACCAGAATTTTGTATATTGAAATCGCCCGTAATAACAATTTCAGTATGAGGATACAGGGATACAATTCTTTGTATGGAGTCAGACAGCGCATCAAACTCGTGAAAGGTCGAGTTGCTGTCCAGCTTGAGGGTTCTGTAAATAGGAGTAAAGCAGTAGTGGATAATTTGCTTACGGAGATGGAATTTTAAACACATGAAATTGAATTCCGGATTGGAACAGGGACTACATTGTGGTGGAGTTTGGTAAGCTACATCACTACGCACATAGATGGCGAGACCGCGCTGATTAAAGAATAGTGGCACTAGTTCGTAGCCAGATAGCTTCAGATCAGAGTGATCTGAGAGGTGTGGACGGGGATCTACCTGTGTCTCACTAAGTGCCAAAACAGCTGGCCTGAGTTTACAGACGTGAACGTACGCAGGAAAGTGATTACTTTTTAGCCCGCGTATGTTCGCAACGTCCGCCCTAAATTTCCTAGTCATTATAAGAAAATAAAAACAAACACAAAAACACAAACACAAACACCGAGTCAATAGTTTGTTGCTGCTTCCAGTTTTCTGCTTTCAATTTTGCTATTTGCTCCAATAATCTGCGAAATACAATCAATGGTTGAAATTCTAATTACACTTAATTCGAATTACACTAATTTAATATGTCATCTACTTACTGAGATTATGTAGGGATGATTTCATCAGTTTGTGTACTGCAGTCTACCTTGGAAGCATCAGTTTGCTTAGAGCAATCACACTTGTTTGTTAGAAATAAATTTTCCGCGGGGACATCCAGATCTATGTTCTTCTTGTCATGCACAATTAGTGCAAAACCGAGTGTTATTAGTGTAAGTAACGGTTATAATCTGAGATCAAAAGTCTATTTTGAATCCGTAAATCCCGTGGGCACGTCACTTCTTCATCGTTTTGCAATGATAACAAAAGTGAAGGAACAGCATCTTCTTTAATTCTTGGTGTTTTCAGAACTATTACCATATTGCTCGTACAATGGATTAATGACAAAATCACTTTTTTTTAAAACGATTGCTACAAATTCGCGCCGTTTTTGTGTTTAACTTGCCTTTTCGACGGCACAAAAAAACGCACTGCTTTCACGTTTTACTTTGTTTTGGACACGAGTGATACGAAATCTCATCATTTCCAGTTGTATTTTTGCTTTTATAGTTGTTAACACAACACCAGTGCACAGCACAAGGCATTTTAACACCTTTAAACTTTGTTTAATCAGTTTTAAATCACAAATCGATCGCAAGGAAAATATTTTCGCCTTTGTCGTCACTGTGGTCGGCCATATTGCCAGAATTTGACAGATGCGCAGAACGAGGCTAAAATAATTGCGCCAAGTGTATTACCTTATTATATATAACTTAAATATAATCGGGGTGGTGAGCACTCGCAGCCTCTTGCACCGAGTGGTCACCATCCCGATTGCGATTTCGGGCGCCTGGCATTCGGCAAAATCGTGCGCAAGCTCAATGTCATAAAGGATCGGTCATTTCTCAGAGGCACTGTCTTATGTTAACGAATGTGTCTTTTCCACGAGATCCTCCTAACTAACCTTAATTGAACTTACAACTAGGAGGAGTGTGTTACCGGGATACCATCTCTGCTTTACATTAACCCTTTAACATCAATATGAAGAAATGCCTCTTGCTGGATAAAGCCCGAGAGAAGTGTATTCTCGTTGTATCTACATTTTATTGCCCTTGCAACGTGTCTTCGAATCAACTTAATCAGGAAATTGTCAATCCTATTCAGATTAGCCCCATCGTAAAGAACTTTGTTGGGATAATATTTTGTATACTCTGATTCTGGTGTTCTGTACAAGCTAAGACACTGCCTTTCAAACACCCGAATCCTTTCGGGACAACCATACCCGATGACTGGCCTGATTAGGCCACATAGCATATGACCTTCACCCGGAGACAGGTTGACTGCTCTGAAATAGCCTTTTAGGCCCCAGAAAGACAAGCATCTATGTGGGATTTCAATCCCAGTGAAAACACTATCGACTTCTTATTGCTATACTTTATATTTATTTAAAGGGAAAAGACAAAAAGCGACCGGCCAGCACAATGGTTCAAATAAGACTCAAATACTACTCTACTTGCTTGCTGGATTTTTAAAAAGGTAACGGTCGACTCTGGCTTGTTTGTCTCGATCTGTGTGTTTATTCGTTGGTCGCGGTGTCGTCGGTCTATCTGTCGTGTGCTTGCACAATGTATGTACCGTTCAGTCGGATGGTCTCTTGTGTTTTTTGTTGTATTTCGTGTGGTCTTCGTTCCGTTTGGCGACTTACTGTTCTGTCGTCTTTTGGGTATAAATTGTATGCGTCTTCTACGTAGTTATGTGTGTGTGTTATGTATAAGTTTGTGGTACATTCAGTACAGCATCTCCGCGCCGGTCTGGCTACCTATCCCACATTCGGCTATCCTGACGGCTCATTCGATCCGAATGAAGGGTTCCGCTTCATCATGTTCTCAGCTACAGAATTGGTCTTCGAAGGTCTTTCGCGATCGCCAACCTTTTCTACAGCGTATCTCCCGT
Organism: Volucella zonaria; assembly: GCA_963966105.1. NCBI lineage: Eukaryota > Metazoa > Arthropoda > Insecta > Diptera > Syrphidae > Volucella > Volucella zonaria. The sequence goes on from OZ014531.1 coordinate 136,191,662, forward strand.
GGTTGAACTTCGCCGTAACCTTGTAGGGTCCGAGGAACTTCGGGCGCAGCTTCATCCCGGTGCCGTACTGGGTGCGCTTGATGGCAACCAACTCCTGTTCCGGCTTTCGGTTTCTATCGATCTCGGCAATATTCTCGCGTGCCACATCGCACGTGACGCCGCGCTCATCGTCCAATTCTTGGATCGCTTCCTCTTCGAGCAACTCCCGCAAATCTGGATAGTCTGGAACACGCATCTCGAGCTCCGTGATAATGCGGAACGTGCTGAACTTCGTGCTTCTCGGCGGTGAATTATTGAGGACTTGTTGCACTTTATCCACATGCTTGTACCAGTCCTTCGGGCTTTCCAGACAACACTTCGTCAACATTGGTATGATGGCTTGGTGGATTCTTTCCACCTGCCCTTTACCTCGGGAAACGCCTGTTGCAATGGATGTTCTCCTCCGGCAATAGTCTGCAAACAGGTTGGACTTGAACGCAGGACCTCTGTCGGATATAATGCGTCGGGGGTTCCCGAAGACCCCGGCCTGCGCCCTCATTCGGTCTTTGACCTCTTCTACCCCGGTGCTCCTAGTCGGATACAGCCACACAAATTTGGCGAACGCGTCTATGATCACGAGCAGGTGATTATACCTTTTGGGGGTCTGCTCCATGGGTCCCACGTGGTCGACATGGTAAGTGCCACAGAGTCGGTCCTCCTTGTCGATGGGCCTGAGGTACCCCTCCTTCTTACCTGCATTAGATTCTGCCACGATCCACTTCACACATCCCTTGACGACTATCGTCGCCTTTCGGGCCAACTCGGGAATGAAGAAAGTTTTTTCCACCATGTCTTTGGTCTTCTTTGACGAGAAGTGTCCTTGGCGATGCGCGATCTCGATAATTTCATTCTCCATCAGCGTAGGCACTACCACTAGCTCCTTGTACAGCATTCCCGCCTTCAAGTAGAAGTCCTCGTATTCGAGGATCTTCCTCACCGCCTTGATCCAACTGTCCTCCGATTTTGGTGTCACGGCTGGGGCATAAAATATGTTCGGTCTGGGAGGGCATAAAATTTAATTTTGACGTTATTGTTCATATCCTCTGTATGGGCATGACGGAAGTCAGGCAGATTGTAATGAGGCGGGCGGAATGCTGAAAACTTTTTGCCTAGGTCTGCCTCAAATAGCAAGTCGCTGTACTAGATTTCGTAGTTTTTTATACACTTTTTGCCGGGCACATATCGGCAGAGCTTACGCGAATTGCTCGGAAGCACGTTGTCTGTTAAGGATGCTAACATTTAGTCTACATAGCCGAAATTCATTGTTCTGAAAAAGTTCCGAGGCTATCGGTTGTCTCTGAACTCTTTTTTTGTATTGCCCCACTCGCAATCCAATCAGAGGGCAAGGTTAAGTAGTAGATAGTAAAATCCCTGGACAAAGGGTAAGGCTTAGCAATCCTCTGCCAGTGGCTATTCCCTGACTATAAAAACCGTATACTACCCATCCAAACTGACGACCGGAGTTTGTTATGATTCGCCCTATGCGGGGTTCCTACGGAGTGACTACTACATCCTGTTCTCCTATGCGGATCGACTCAAACTTTTCAGGCGTCTTCTTTGGAAATATGTCGTCGACATCGATAGTCCCTAGGCCGACCACCGAAAGCCTACTCAGAATGATCAAAAGAACTTTCAAATTCGATGACCCACGACCGTTGTCGTTTCAGAGCTATTCGCAATCATAGATGTGCAGGCTTTCTTCCCAAATGTTGTTAATGTCGCAACTATGTTTTTGGATTTAATAGACATTGATGGACATATAATAGGAGCTTTTGAGGTCGCACAAACTGGCTGATATGTAAAGAAAGCAATTCTGCCCATCTATCTGAAATTTGGCAAATTTTTACTTACTTCAGCCAAAAAAGTGAGTGAGCATTTCTGTAGCCTGTTACCGCGTTAGCAGCTATCTGGCTAATTGTTGACTTTGGCTACATGCAACAAAGTAGAGGAAAAATCGACAGATTCAATGCGGCATCTGTAAAAGGCTTAAAATCACTTCCATTACTCAACACTCAACCCTGCCACAAAGCGATTTTATTATGTTGACATACATACCCGTACATAGTTCGCTGCAACGTATTCGCAGAGACAGAATCTTCTTTGTTGTTTACCCGTCGCAAAACAGCACATCGCACTTTAGTGCAAAAACAGATAGAAATAGAAAACCCCTTCATGGATCCAGTCGGGTAGTACTCGCTCGTACTTCTGTTGAAATCTAAAAATCAGCAGCATTGCGGCCAACGTCATCGAAACGCGCAGCGCGTACCTGTTTACGAAACATTAACAGCAATAAACAATTTCAATTATTTTATCGATTATTTAATTAACAAATCAATCGCCGCCACTGTAGCGTCTGGCATGCCAGTTTCTTGCGATAGACCTGACGCTGGGTCTGATATTAAATCTGCGACTGAGGCTAAGGCTCGTGGCCTCCTCCCTGTCTTTTTCTGTTTTTTTTTTTTTTTGTTTAGCTTTGTCAGAGATCTGTCATTTGAACGATGCAACATGTTTGCGTAACCTAAAAGCTAAAAGTTGCTCAACACAGCATGCGGTCCGCGTAGTACGCGACTTCAAGTTGTTAAGTGTTTTTCCAGGACAGACAGACAGCCTGCAGATGCTGTGGTCTACCCGCATACGCAGCTCCACAGTTCGGCATCCCCAGCTACTGCATATGATCAAGTGCCGCGATGATGTTTATCGAAAGTTAGCTTCCGAATTAGAAGCGGCCTATCGACCGAACGACGCAGATACTTGTACATTTCGTACATACGCACGACTTCAGAATGCAATTCACCATAGAAAACAATGGTCGCAGATAAATTCGCTGGTGTTGTCATTGGTGGCCGCGGCAGTGGACTGGTCGTTGCCATTTTTCTTCGTCGTTCTGGGGTGCTGTCAGTGTCACCGGTTTCGGTTTTGTCGTTTGTCGTCGGGTGATTTACATGATTTACATCGCCTAATTAGTCGTTGACAAGAAAATTAATTCAAAGATTGTACGAATACGATGTGACACAGCGACTTTTTGGTGGCGCTGGGAATGGCAAATTTTGTGAGTGTGGGATGAAATCGATTATGGATACGTGCCGCAACCTTGAAGTTGAGCTTAGATATTATCTAATTTGTGTTGCGCAAACAGAAACGCTGCTCTAGATTGTCAGCACGGGTAATGTGATTTGACAGCGAGTGGGTTGTGTGCGGCTGAGTATAATATTCTAATTTTGATTCGAAACGATTATGCCGGCGACTTCTTTGGTTCAATTTAATGATCTTGGACTTGAGCTGTATCTCGTAATTAAAATCACTCAGAGAATTGGCAGTTATTCGAATTGCAGTCTGAAAAAAATATTGAAATGATCACATCACAAGGAGTGAAATGAAATCGGATTGTTTGGAATATTCTCGTCAGCGTCAAAAATGTATGAGACACCATTTGGTACAAAACCGCGTTTGTGATGTATCGATGACGTGTTCTCAAAATCCTTTAACGGTGAAACGGTAGAGCAGTGTATAGGTGAATACTGATATCTGAGATCTTGCTACACCGAAATTAGGTCTGGAACTAGGACTTAGGTTTCCTGGTCGTTCAGGAATGTCGATTCCACATAAAAGAAGGAAGTTCGAAATTTGCACTATGCGTATGAAACCCTGAGTGCTACACACAAGTGATTTAATCTTGTTTAAGTACAGCTACTCTTCCAGTAGGTACTTGTAGCAGTTTATTATGTTTGCACACAACGCTGGCGAAGGAAAATTAGATAGGAAATAAAGAGAAATCCTGCTATGCGTTGGTTTTGAATGTTCGAAGGTTATAATGGCTAGAAAATTAAAGAGTCCAACAAAGTATTTCATGAGCAAGTTGTGAGGCCTCGGAAATAATTACGATATTTCAAGAGGATTTGAGGGAAAGCAGAATGCTACTGACAATTTCGATGGATCACTGTTGGTGAAACTAGCGATAGAAGAAGGTAAGTCAGAAGACATTACATGAGTGTTCAAGGCTGTCAATTGACTGTCCAATATTAGCATCACTTATGAGTTTTATCCCACGGTTTTGACCTCAGCTACCGGGTGCAAATTGGTCTGATCCACCTGATCAGATGTGGGCGTTGTACTTCCATTTTGGACGGATAATTGTCTAATCATATACTCGTATATCTGTTTGACTTATGTGCCAAGGTTTAACATCCCAACCTCCTTGAAGTGTACTTGCCACTTCAATCTTCTAGTGGCAATGGACAAAATTTGGCTACAGCTCGCTTGAATATGCCTTCTTGAGTCTTGACATCTGCAACTCGATGGACACCATCCCGGCCTGGATATGTACGAAGCACTCGGCCCAGTGCCCATTTGTATGGTGGGAGATGATCATCTTGAATGACAACGACAGTGTTCGGGTTTAAATTATTATGTTTGCTTACCCATTTGTAGAGCTGTTGTAGCAGATGAAGGTAGTCGCTTGACCACCGTTTCCAGAGCACTTGCTGAAGCTACTTGAGACGACGAAATCTTGAAAGTCTATTTATTGGCACATCCGAAATATCTGGTTCAGGAAACAAAGTTAATGAACAACCGATCAAAAAGTGCCCTGGAGAAAGGGCTTCCATATCACAAGGATCAGAGGACAATGGTGTGATGGGTCTGGAGTTTAATACTGCTTCTATTTGTGTATTCAAAGTGTATCACTCTTCGAACGTCGGAAGAAGGTTTGCTGTTACTCGCAGAAGATGGTATTTTGCCGTTTTCACGGCAGCCTCCCAAAGGCTGACAAAACTGATGAATTTTCTCTTGATGTGATTCGGCTTGAAATAGTTGATATAGCTCCGTTAGCTCGTTCTTTGCGCCTACAAAATTGGTCAAGTTTTCACGAAAGATAGTCTTGCATATTACTCTCCTTGCTACGAACCTACGAAGTGCAGCAATAAAGTCTTCCGTGGATAAATCACTAGCCACTTCGATATGAATTGCCTTTGTTGTAGAGCAGATCAAAATGCAGAGGTATGCCTGGATTGGTGCTCTGCCACGAATTCTTGAACTGATTCGAACAGGGCGGCAGAAATCGATTCCGGTTGTTAGAAAATGTCGGCCGTGCTGGACACGTTCTGGTGGTAAACTTCCCATATGCACAATATTGCGACACAAACTCTTTCCGTTTATAGGCCAATAGCGCTGACGAAGTATAGCCAATAATGATTGGGGCCCAGCATGTAAATTCATGAAATGAAAGAAAGTGATTAGTAATTTAGTCATGTCATGATTGGGAAGAATTATTTGATGTTTAGAATTATGAATCAAGAGGGAATTTTGGAGGCGTCCCCCAATCTCGTATAGTCCATTATGGTCTAGAAAGGGTCTGAGGCTCTTAAGATGGCTTGAATTTTCGACGTCCTTGTGATCTAACAGTCGCCGATAGTCCAAATAGAGAGCTTTGCGCTGAATGTTGCGTATAATTTCGTTTTGTGCTGCTTCGAACTCAGGTAATGTAAAGCATCCTAGGTTTCGTGTAGATTCCTTGCTCTTGGCATTAGCTGCAAATCTAAGACAATAAGCCACAACTGTCTGATAGTTGCAAATAGTTCTTGATATTTTGTAGAGCGAAGTGCTGATTTAATTTGTCGTTGGTCAGGAATATTAATGATGTCTTTGGAAGGTTGAAGTGGTATCCATGTAGATGATGAATGTTGCAGGAATTTCGGTCCCTTGAACCACAAAGGAGACAAAATATCTGGGGGATTGTTCTTAGTATTTACATATCGCTATTCGTCCACTGTCGATAGCTCTTGAATTCTTGCCACACGATTCGCCAGAAACGTTTGGCAAGTGTAAGTTGGGCGTTCAATCCACGCTAACACGATTTTCGAATCAGTGTAATAAAAACGTTGTTGTACCTTGACCAGCAAGCTGGGTTGGACTCTATCGACTAACTCTGTCATCAGCAGCGCAGCACACAATTCCAACCTGGGCAGTGTTACGGACTTCGATGGAGCTACCCTGGACTTTGAACAAATCAGCCTTACCTTAATGTTGCCTTCTTCATCTTCGGAGCGCGAATAGCAACATGCTCCATAAGCTGATCCACTGCTATCCGAGAAAGTATGAATCTGAATAGTACTAGGATGCAGGTCATTTAGTAAATGTCGGGGAATATTAAATGATTGAAGCAAGCGCAACTGTTGAGTGTACCGAATCCATGTATCTAGGTAAGGTTTCGGGAGCTCAAGGTCCCAAGTTTGGTTCAGTTTCCATAGGTCATGCAGAAATATTTTTGCAAGGGCTTTTACCGGTCGGATTAGACCCAACGGGTCAAAGATTTTTCCAAGGTCTGATAAGACACTGCGTTTCGTGATAACGTTACGCTGGTAAATGTCAAGATAAAAAACGAAGGCATCAAGTGTAGGCTTCCAAGCTAAACCGAGCGTCTTCACTACGTTATTTTGTCCAATTTTGAGCAGTGGTTCCCTATATGGAACTCCTCAGGAGCAGCATTTAAAAGTGCTTGATGATTAGCACAGAACTTCCGTACTTCAAGCCCACCTTTCGACAACATTTTTATGATGTCTGCTTGAAGGGACTTAGCATCGTCTAAAGTATGAACTCCTGTCACTATATTGTCGACATGTGCTTCCTTCAGCAAGGAGCTTGACGCAGCTGGAAAATTGGTTGCTTCGCCCATGGCGAGTTGATTTAGGCAACGTGTCGCTAAATAAGGCGATAATGTTACGAAGTAAATTACAGTGCTCAATTCAAAGTATTCTACAGGATAGGTCGAATTTTTTCGCCACACTATCATCTGATATTGCCTGTCCGCGGGATCAAACTCAGCTTTACTTCAGTTGTAAAGACCCAATGATAGCAACGAAATTTTATTAGGACTGCGATTAAGTCTGACTGCACTGTAGGCCCTGTCATCAAAATTTCGTTTAGGGAAATATTCTTTGACGTCTTTGCTGAGTCGTCAAAAATAACACGTATTTTGGTAGATGAGCTGTCATACTTGATGATTCAATGATGGGTTAGGAAATAATTCTCCTGTGGTATACATTTAACCCTTCTCATGTGACCAAGAGATTCGTATTCGATGAGAACTGAACGTAGTGTTTTTGGAGCTCTAGTTGTCCTTTAAACTTCCTTTGAAGAGAATAGAGGCTTTTAATTGCTGCATCGAGCGACTTTCCTATTAGGGATGGGTGATGCCGAAAAGGTAAACGAACCACAAAGCGACCGCTTGGCGATCTTCGAAATGTTGATCGAAAATGTGACTCACAAAGACCTTGCTCCTCAGAAACTATGTTGTTACGAGTTTTATGGCCTTCGAGCTCCCGTATAATTCTTTCCAAAGACAAGAGTATATGATCTTGACTACTTGAGTAGGAGTTACTAAACCTCTAACAATATATCCGAACTGGGTGCTCTGGAGTACTGCATTTTGATGTTGAATGCGTATGTCGTAGAAAATTTCGGCTCCAATCTAGGTAGAAGGTCTACTGAAGTTGGAATCAGCTAATTTAACATCCGAAGCTATGTTCCAACTGGATGTGCTAAAGTCAAAGTTAGGCATGTGATCGCTAATTCGTGAAAGGATATGGAAGCAAAGTTCCGCTGAATAAGCTGTAACCCGTGACTGAATACGTGTACTTAAAGAATGACGAGCTGATGTTAATGTTTGTTCTACTCCGCATATGGGTGTTACTGACTTACAACGTTGAAGGCCAAACTGAAGCGCAAAATTGTCCGTCATGAGATTGACTTAAGATCCTGAATCTAATATTGCACTTGCAACGTAAACATAGCTATGGCGTCCAATCACATTAGCAAGAGCTATTCGATCTCATTGTGGCTAAGCTAGCTAAAGTCGATGGTGAGGCATTAGTATTTAGAGAGATTGACGCTTGATCTGAGAACGAACAATGATTTGGCTTCTAACTGGCTTGGCTAACACCTAATGTCGATGAACCTTCATGAAGGAGTGTATGATGGTTACTGTGGCATATTATCAGATTCACAATCTTCATAACCATGCCCTCTTTTGAGGCAGTTCTTACATAGATTCCCCTTCTATACGGTAACAAAACGCTCCTTCGGCGTTAGCATGAGAAATTTTTGACATCTGCATATGGTATGATTTATTTTTGCACAATGCGTACATACCTTTTGCGTTGTCCCAAACGATGCTCTCGGTATAGGTGGGCGGCTAACAAAGTAAGCCTTTGAGATTGGACGCAGGAAGGATGGATAATTGTGATTGCTGTTGTGTTGGTTACATGAGCCCGCCCATGGTAGTCGCCGTAGCCCTTGTTATAACAGGATAACTCAGAATTCCTTTTACATGCTCCTCTACAATGACTGATGTCTTGACATATCTATCCTGGAGTAGTTTAAGGGCTTCACTGTAGTTCTTGTTGGTTACTTCAATTGACTAAATACACCGGATAGCGAGGAACATAAATAATGGAATTTCGTCACCCCATCGAGACTGTCATTACTGTCAACCAATGAAGAATATGCTTCGAAAAAGGACATCCATTTAGTGTAGTCTCCAGAAAATGAAGGAAGAGTTACCTTAGGCAGTCGCAGTGCTGATTCACCGACGGTTGTATTGAGAATTGTGTTGTCGCTTACCTGGTTTCCTACATTCCGTTTAAGGTCACCTGCAGCCGTTACCAACGCAGGTTGAAGAGAGAAGTAGAGTTCTGCGAAACATGCACGAGTTGTTGTTTCACATTCAGATGGATCTAATTCCTCAATTAATGATTGGGCGGTCTGAAATTCGTTGTAGTATTTGTCAAGCGCATTTAGTCGAACATCCAATTCGCTGATTGTGGCTTCATTTAATTGTTTTTCTACGAATTCCTTGCCGTTTGATCTTGGCGCAAGCTAACCTTTTCTTACTGTTGCAAACCTATGTACGTGCACTTTCAGATGTGAGGTATGAAATACGACCCTTTGCTGGAGATACCGCTATGGGTATGGAGCTATGTGCTGCTAATCACTTTACCACTGTAACTGTTCTCCTCGGGTCCTGTCACTAAGTATACATGTATCTGTTTGACTTATGTGTCAAGGTTTAACAGTCATGGTTTTAATATCGAATTTAACTATATATACTTGCGTTCCTTTTCTATAGCCGAGAAGCGGCGACGTGAGTACGGGAACGAATATGAAAAGCAGGGATTACTATCGTCACCAACGGAGTATGTTATACTGGATTAGAAATTTTATATTTATAATAATTAGAAAGATTATCGGAGACGGAACGGAGCCTTGGGGCACACCAGCATTTATTTTGTGAATATCAGATTTGAAGCCATCCAAGACAACTTGAATTGAACGTTCCGCAAGGTAATTTCTAATCCATTGAAGAAGAGAATCATCGATCCCAAAAGCACGCATTTTCGACAAAAGAGCCTGATGCCAAACTCTGTCAAATGCATTAGAAATATCAAGAGTAACTATCTTGCATTCGCCAGATTGATGCTCGCTTTGGTTCCACTTTTCAGCGAGACATGCCATCCGTGCCGAGCTGACCATTGACAAGTGCACACGCACAAGCGCACTGTGTAATTCGCTCCTCGCGTGGAGTACAAAAAAAAAAACAACACAACAGTGTAACCGAAATCTACAGTGCGGGCATCACAACCTTCCTGCCCCTGGTCAAACTGTTGCTTGCACTCGGTCACTGCCGTTGCTGTATTACATTGTCATACAGCGCGTGCCTTGACTGAGTGTATGCAACAACCGACGGATAGCGGGGTGTGGGTATGAATTTTGTAGGTGTGCTGTTTCGTATTGTTGTAAGGGCATAACGCCTACAACAATTTGATTCGGTAAAGCAACTCTGACTTTGTACTTCACATCTGCGCTTAGCAACGTCGGTATTTGTGTTTTTTGCGTTTGGTTTCCTTTATAATGACTCAGAGAATTCAGAGTGGATGTTGCCAATGTACGCGGGCTAAAAAGTAATCACTTTTCAGCGTATGTCCACGTCTGTAAGTACAGACCAGCTGTTTTGGCACTTAGAGAAACACAGGTAATTCCCCGCCCACACCTATCAGATCACACGGATCTGAAGCTACCTGGCTACGACCTAGTGCCACTAGTCTTTCCTCACCGCGGTCTCGCCATCTATGTGCGTAGTGATGTAGCTTACCAAATTCCACCACAATGTAGTCCCTGTTCCAATCCGGAATTCAATTTCATTTGGTTAAAATTTCATCTCCATGAAGAAATCATCCACTACTGCTTTATTTACAGAAGCCCCAAACTGGACAGCAACTCGACCTTTCACGAGTTTGATGCGCTGTCTGATTCCATACAAAGAATTGTATCCCCATATCCTCATACTGAAATTGTTATTACGGGCGATTTCAATATACAAAATTCTGGTTGGCTTCCACATTCTGGAGAGACAGCACACGAAGGACGGTGCGGTGAGATCTTCACTGCGGAAAATAATTTAACCCTGCTTGTAAATGAGCTCACACGAATACCAGACGGTGATAGTGATACGGCCAACACCCTGGACTTGTTTTTAACTTCTCATCCTGATAAGTACGCCGTTGATGTGCTCTCCCCTCTAGGCTCGTCGGACCATTGTGTCATATCAGCTAATTTCTCGTACACCGACCACACAGTTAGAGGAAAGATTCCAAAAAAAACCGTATGGCAATACGAGAAAGCCAATCGGATCGATCTTAACAACGAATTCAGGAATTTTAACTGGTAGTTATGTTTCCTCGATAACGACGTAGATGCCGCTGCTGATATCATCACAGACACTATTCTCTTCAAAATGAGAAACTTTATCCCTCATCGGATGAAGAGTATCAGACCAAACGAAAAGGCATGGCACGACTCGAGCTGTAAGGAAGCTGTCAGGGTTAGAGAAATGTTTTTTCGTTCCTTCAAGACCACCCCAACTGAGGAAAATCGAAAAAAGTTCAAACGAGCCCGAAATGACTGCAACGCCTTTCTTAACCATGTAAAATCCCAATACGACCAAAAACTGAGGCAAAAAATACTGCAATGTCCCAAAGCAGTAAAAATTTTTGGTCGTTGGTCAAAAACATTAGAAATTCTGCCTCATCCTCCATCCCAACGCTCATTTAAAATGACATTCCAGCTGTCAGCTGTTCGGAGAGCGCCAATCTGCTTGCTGCACATTTTGCGGACAGCTCAACACTCCCAGATTGTGCTTTGTCTCCGCCTACACTTGAGTGCGTCGAATTTTCTATGGGACAAATCCACTTTCGCACTCGTGTAGTAGCAAGAGTTCTTAAAGATCTTAACATTCACAAATCCGCTGTTCTAGATGGTATATCTCCCCTCCTTCTGAAGAGGTGTTCTTCTTCGCTGGCAAAACCACTGCGTAAGCTTTTTCATCAATCCTACTCTTTAGGACTCTTCCCGAGCAGATGGAAAACAGCATTTGCCCAGCCCGTCCCAGACCCATTGCACTCAGGTCCCTTCTCTCCAAGGTCATGGAAACGCTGATAAACCGTCAGCTCATGAAATATCTCGAAACACGAAAACTTCTCAATGACCGGCAATATGGTTTTCGTAGCAACAGGTCCACTGCTAATTTGATGGCATGTCTCACCGAAAAGTGTAACCAAAGCGTACATCAATCTGGCGAAAGCAAAATAGTTGCATTTGATATTTCTAAGGCATTTGACAGAGTTTGGCTTCAAGCTCTTTTGTCGAAAATGCGTGCTTTTGGGATCGATGACTCTCTTCTTCAATGGATTAGAAATTACCTTTCGGAACGTTCAATTCAAGTCGTGTTGGATGGTTTCAAGTCTGATATTCACAAAATAAATGCTGGTGTGCCCCAGGGCTCCGTTCTGTCTCCGACACTCTTTTTAATTTTCATTAATGATCTCTTGTCTGCTACTTCTAATCCAATATATTCCTCTCTGCTTTTCATATTCGTTTCCGGACTCACGTCCATGCCCTTCGGCTGTAGTACGAAAACGGCAGCGTATGTTAAGCTCATTAAATTCCGATATTAACAGCTTAACCAATTGGGGAACTATCAACCGAGTGGAATTTAATGCTTCCAAAACACAATGCTGTCTGCTGTCATCAAAGCGAAATTTAAACACCCAGCCATTATCCATGAATGGCACTTGCATCGTCGAAACCGATAAACTTTCCATTCTCGGTAAGTGTGCCAATGACAACTTACGTTGGAGTGACCACATATTCGGTGTCGTCAAAAATGCTGCGAAATGTCTTGGTTTTCTCAAGCGATGTAAGAAATACTTTACCCCCTCTGATCTGGCCTCAATATACAATATAAGGCATTCATCCGCCCAAAATTGGAGTACAATGCCCACACCTGGCCAGGTGCTCCTCAAACGTCTCTGCACCTGTTAGATAGGATCTAAAACCGTGTGATAAAACTCATAGGTGATACTAATATCAGTCAATCAATTGACACCCTCGAACACCAACGTAATGTGTCCTGTCTCACTTTGTTTTATCGCTATTTCCACCATCAGTGCTCCTCCGAAATTGCCAGTAGCATTCCGCTCCTTCGAACTTTTAACCGTAATACCCGTCTCGCTATGAATGCTCCTTAGTATACCCTTACAACTCGCTTATGGAATGCCCTGCCTAGCTCTTTATTTCCTAGTCATTATAATCTTCAAACATTTAAAACCAACGTTCACCGGTGCCTCTCTTTCCATCCTCCCTGATTTTCCTTCGACCGCGCTGTGTGCAAACGTTTTAAGCGTACCTAAATCCTTTGAGCGCGCGCTGATTATAAAAAAAAAAACAGTAGACCTGTTGCTACGAAAACCGTACTATCGGTCATGGAGATGCTATCGCGTTTCGAGATGAGATGAGCTGAGGGCTTATCAGCGTTTCCTTGACCGTGGAAAGAACAGCCGTAAGTGCAACGGGTCTGTAGGAGGATAAAGAAGAAGATTCGCCGTTTTGTAGGGCCGGGCTGGACAAATATGGTTTTCCATAGGTAAGTGTCTTAAAGAGTAGGATTGGTGAACAAGTTTTCGCATTGGTTTTACAAGAGTGGAGAAACACCTCTTCGGAAGAAGGGGACCAGCGAATTTGTGTATAGTAAGATCTACCACTAAAGGAGTGTGTAGCAAGCAGATTTACCTTGTCCAAGCAGCTTACAGCTGCAATGCTATTATAAATGAGGTTTGGGATGGGAGATGAAGCAGCATTTCAAATGTTTTTGATGAATAATCTGCTCATGGAATATTCAGATATTGAACAGTCCGCAAACAAGCTATCGGAGGATCAAGACTTTAATGAACACGTCATAATGTGGAATGGGTCGGTGAAAAGGAGAATGTGAACGGCACTGAATTCTTCAGCCTGATTTTGTGTACGCCTCAGAGACCAAATAAAAGATGCTATGGCATAAGTACATAAATATGACCACCTTCGGCGGTTTAATTGGGAAGCAAAGGCTACAAGATACCAAGCCTGGAAATGGACTAAAGCTAATTGGCTTTGCTGTGGGAGGGATAAGCTAGCGTACAGTTTCTGCACTGCAATATTCACAACGAGACATGTCATCCAGTTGTTTATTAAACTGCCATCCAAATTTATCATGTTGCGAATGATGCAATGATGACCATTCCGAGCGGACTGGTTGCAATCAAGGCACGTCTGCGGATATCTCAGACGCCACAACTACGGATAAATAAATTAAATTAACGGTGAAAGTCTTCAATACTAATAAAGTGCTAGAGCTTTGGCTGTCGCTCAATCATTCGACAAGTTCATTTAAAAAGTTCAACTGATATCAATGACAATAGACCGTCAGAACGGCTTTGACTGATGTGTTCCCAAAACAATACGTCTACGAAGCAGCGTTCCATAGAATAACCCGAGGGAGTCATGCGCCTTAGAATGAAAAAAAGGTCAATCATCAATCCAAAGTGAAAAGAACTCAATTGATGAAATAGAAAGGTGCTACTGCCGGAATAATGTTCGTGAATTTTACCAAAAAGTAAAAATTGTCAACGTAGCTAAATTCAAATAGAGACCTACAGTGGTCATCATCATAAATGAATAGTAGAATCATAGTCGGTGTATGCTTACTTACGTAAGGTGGCGCTGCAGTCCGGGATGGACCTGGGCTTCGACCAACATGCTCCAGCTAGCTCGATCTTTAGCTAGCTGCCTCCAGTATCGCACATTAAATTGGCTAAGGTTTCCTTCCACTTACGTGTGCCACCTGAGTCGCTGTCCTTCGGTGGCGGATTCGAAGATTTTTCGCACCGGAGCATTGGTGTACATTCGCTCTACAGGACCCACCCATCTGAGTCGTTGGAGCTTTACACTTCTGGCCAAGTCGTACAGTTAATCCATTTATCTCCTCCACCACTCACCATCTATCCAGATGAAAATCACCCGAAGAATTTCCGTCTCAAATCAGCCAAGAGCCACTCATCCATTTTTGATAAAGTCCATGTCTCTGTGCCATAGAACAGGACCGGGATTATTAAGGTCTTATATAGGGCTATTCTTGTTGTTCGAGAAAGGGCTTTGCTAGTCAATTGCTTTGCCTCAGGGCTGGTGTCACTGTCTGAATTGATAGCGGAGGCTAACTACCTCAAAGTTGTATCTGTCGAGGGTGACGTTCTATCCGAGATGTCGCTGTTGGATGTCCTGTCTTCTTGACAGCATATACTTGGTCTTACCCTCATTGACCGCTAAACCAATCAATTCAGCCTCATAATGATAACAGCGCATCGCGTTGTCCAAATCCTAAAGGTCTCGCTGAATTCTTTATCGACTTGGACAGAACAGCGTCCATTCCTCATAGCCATCCTACGCCAATGGACGATTTTGGGATCGATCCCAAAACTAGCTAGTTGTGTAGCTCGTTTCAATAGATGCCGTCATTCGCGACTTTAAAATTGATGAGGAGCTGGGGTGTATCGATTTGGAGCTCCTGGGTCTTTTCCAAGATCTGTTGTGTATTATTGCCACATTGATATGAAGCAATCAGGTTGTTGACCAAAGGTTTCAGACGTTCACAAGCAGATAGGATCTAGAAGGCCATGTTAAGAAGACTGATGCCTCTGTAGTTGGCGCAGTTCAGAGGATCTCGTTTCTTGAGAATCGGACAAACAATGCTGAGGTTCCATCCATCGGGCACACTTTCGTCCGACCATATTTAACAGATGAGTTGGTGTATACCAAGTCATCGCCTACCGCTTTGAAGAGCTCGGCAGTCAGGCTGTCCGCTCCAGCATCTTTGTTATGGTTATCTTTACTTCATCCAGGTCGGGTGGACGGGTTGATGACCAGATTGAAAGGCTCATTCTGCCCCGTAACGGTATTTGGTTCGTTATCGCCCTTATAGAGTCTACAGATCTTTGCAAATCCTAGGCATCGACTGCAACTCTACTACTATGTTTGCTTGTTCGCTTCTACAGGTTTTACCTTTTGGTAAGATTTCCATATCTCATTCCTGAAGTAGCATCTCTTAATTTCCTCGACCCCGCACTTTTCATGCCGTTGTTTTCCTTTCCTCTTCTGCTCGCAGAACTCGTAAGCAGCTCTACTTCTTCTATACAGCGCCGCATTGTATGCCTATTGCTTAGCTGCATGTGCTTCTCGACACTCGTCGTCAAACCAGGAGTTTTGTTGTGGTGGCTTTTTGGCAATTTTGCCACTTGCCTTCAATACATGATGCTGGCGGCATAGAATTTCTAAAGAGGTTAAGGGATCTTTGAACGCAAAAGGATTTGGCGGTCTCTTCCGATTGCAGTCGTCCAGCATCAAATTTCCTGCAACCGCACCTTGACTACAACAAGGTAATGGTCCAAGTCGATGTTGGCTCCCCGGAGCAATTGGACATCCATAATACTAGAGGATTGCCCTGAATCGATGGCAATGTGTTCAATCGCCCTTATGAGTATGAACCGCGTGCTAGCTATGGCCTCCTGCAAAACCGATTAGCCTGAAACCACTATCAGAGGCGATGTCGTGCAGGCTATACTTTCCGAAAGTACTACCAAAGATGGCGTCTCTTCCCAGCTTTGCATTAAAATCGCCGAGGACAATTCTAAAGCTAAGACACTGTTTGTAAGTCTTGTTCAAGAGCTCGTAGAAGCCATCTTTGGTATCGTCATCATTCTCCTCTGTGGGGACGTGCACACAAATAAAGCTAATGTTGACAAATTTTGACTAAATACGGATTGTGACGAGCGTCCCATTAACATGCCGGAAACGCAAGACTTCTTACTTAAGTTTGCGGGCCCCCGCCCAATGAAATGGTCTAATAAAACACAAGGGTAGAGCAAATGACTGGTCTTATCATAACGGTTTTCAGACGACGCCACCGAATGAAGAAATAATAGAAATCGATGTGTCGTCTAAAAGCCACATTCCTAATTTGTTACCCCATGTAAGGTGTAATAAGATCTGTCCTTTTCATTTGGCGCTGATTGAAGTATAATAGGACGGAATAAAACTAAAAATTTTAAAGCTATCTAACTTAGCTGTGTTTTCTGTTCTTCTCTTTAACTTCGAGGAACTGAACCATTAAGCCATTAGTTGTGGCGAACCATTAAAGTCCTTCTTCCAGCCGCCCAAAATTTAAGTAAATTGCTTGCTTGAACGGCCTAGCTGTGGAGCTATGTAAAGCAGCAGGAAATGACTTTTGAGGAAGCATTAACGAACTCATTTCCAAGATATGGGCAGAGTTTTTGAGGACTCATCTTTTTTTGGTAAAAATATGTCAAACCAATCGGTCTGTGTTCTTCTGTAGATTTGCGTGAAAATTAATCTCTCTTTGTTTTTTTTTTTCTTATAATTTGCGCGCGCTCAAGGGATTAAGCACCCTTAAAATATTTGCACACAGCGCGGGCGAAGGACAATCGGGGAGGATGCAAAGAGAGGTACCGGTGAACGTTGGTTTTAAATGTTTGAAGGTTATAATGACTTATGAATGGATCACGATATTTTAGAGTGCGTCCGAAAGTGGGCACTAACCTAATCGACATACCAGCTGAAAGGCCAAGTATTAAGTAACATGTCAATGCGCGAGGCAGACTCTGTTATATCATATAATTCCAAGCATGGTTTAAATGGAGATTCCAATGGTTCGGAACTAGGGGTGACTTCGAGGCGATTCCCCGCCGAGGGATAGGCATCCATCCAGGAATTTAAGTGTCTATCATCAGATTAAGAAAATTTCCTTCTATCTTCATACCAGAATAGGACATCCAGCTCAAAAGTAACCTCGTTGACTTAGTTCAATTAAAATTTAATTTTCTTTTGAGTTCTTCTCTTTTTTAAAGGATTTGCCTCAACGTATATGATTCGGTAAAGGCTGAGTCAAGTTTTGAGTCTCATGCTGAGTTTAACGTAAAAAATTGTGTTGTGCACGCCCTTGACATTGTAGGGTGTATACGAGGCGAATAACTTTTCCCTCCATGCATTTCAACATGACGGAAGTCAGTCTTATTAGTATGCAGCGCTTTTCGGTCGGATCATATACCAGGCAGCAGACATACGGTTCGTACTGGTTTTGGATAGACGATAGGTGTAAAGATAAGTTAAATGAATATGAAGAACCCACTTTTGAAACTATGCCTTGACTGGTAGTAAGGGGCAGCTATTTAGGGGGTCATTCTAGCAGGCAGACCAGCTGGAGAATGAAATCACGTATACTTCAACGCACCGCCTCCGAGTATCCAAAAAAGGGTCGTGTAGTCACATTCACGTCATTCCAACAGTGATGTGTTTTTCGCTTGTCATACCTGATACAACTCTCGTGCTTTTTCTCTGCTGAGACCCTTACAATTTGAGGACAAGACATAATATACTCATCGATCCGTTGCTTAGTATCCATTGAAGGCCATATTATGTCTCAGGCTATCTGGGCATCTGGCTACGTATTTTCTCTTTGTGATTCAGAAAACTTGCGATTTGCGTTCTTCCAGCACTTTTCGGCCGCCCGCGTCGTGGCGTTTTGCCGTGAACACGCATTTGCGTTGCTTTGTTGAGTAACTAGCTATCTTCGGACAAAACTAGACTGTGGTTATTGTTATGAATATACAAATTAGGCAGTGTATATGTCACCGAATGTTTATACAGTTTTTTTTTGTATGTTGTAAGGCCAAACACATATTTAATATTCCGGAACCTCTGATGGCAAAAATAAATGTGAAATTCTCTTGCAAACCAACGACTAGAGCCTCTTGAAACATCACATCATCTAACAAAGTCAACAGAAACAAAGACAACACTGCAAATATTGTTTCTGCCAATGCATTCCTTAAATACCTGACCCTCCTATTCATAACAACTGTCAATCTTTTAACGTTTATTCGATGAATTCTGCAAAATAAAAATGATTTTAAATCCGAACAGCTACAGTTCTAAGCACGTACGGGTGCCCAAAAGTCAAAGCCTAATGGGAATCCCAAACCCAGCTTAGGCCTGACACTGCTTACGGCATTAGAACTGTCAAGCCCACCATGTTGATCCAACTTAATCATAAAACCAAATGCGCAGCACACCTTTATTAATTGGACATTCCCGATCGACATGTGGCCAGAGGACGGATACACTGGAATACGGGTACTCCATACTCTTTATGCTGCTGCTGATGATTTGTTTGTTTGGATTTGTACTTTGCATTGCGCAAAGTGCGAAATCCCATTTGCCACTTGTCAGGCAGTCGTGTCAACAGATTTGTTAATTGTCAAACAGAGGCAGAAAGTGTCGTCTCATGTTATTGTCTTGTCTGTATGTTATGGTTGCCAATGCCGCACACTCGTGGTGTTAATAATTCTTCAAGCCCTTTTAAGTACACCACTTCCAAGACGCGAGTTCGAGTGCGAGTACAATTTACAATGACAAAACAATGTAACAATCTGTCATCTGTCATTGTGCTACAATGTTCTCACAATCTAAGTTATGTTGACGTGTAAATGGGGCTCAAGAGTTATTATTTTTTTTTTTTTTTTATTACGGGTTAAATTACAATCTACTGCCCTGCTAATGATAGCTTCTTGTGACTCGTAATGTATATGTACATAGCGACAATATCGTTTGCACATATTTCGTTGGTTACGAGGATACCATTAATGGGTGTGTCTGGCTGGCCCAGACATTGCATGTTTTGACAATAAAGGGTTCAAAAGCACAAAATATAACAGGGACACGATGGCAAGGGTAAAAGGCCGAAAAAGCAGTCGGCACAAAATTATTCCAGTTAAATGAAAAGGATATTCTAATTACACGGCTCAATTAGCTTGGAAGATAGAACGATATGATCCGACTTGTCGACGGTAGAGAACATATATTTTTGATAGAAATTCCCTTTAGGCTGGCTGGTATTTTGCCTTGATGCATATATCACAGACTCGCAGAGATGAAGAAAGGAAAACTTCTCGCGACAGAATTTTCTTTTTTTAAGTATTTACGAGTAGAAGGATATCTTAATTTGAGAGACGCTAAGGCTAAGTATAATAGACCCGCGCCAAGGCGCCTAAGAGAGCTCGGTTCGTGGTTGGTTTGATACCCAACCTTCGGCATGGTTTACTATACGCGCACACCACCACTGGGATCATGTTTGGCCGTTTTTAGTTTTCCACTCCTCAGCCGACCGTAGTCGGTTGAGTCTTTGCGACTTAAGCGACTGAAGGTGAGGCTCCCATCAAGGGAAGTATCTACCATACTATTTTTGTTTTGCATACTTTTTCTATGTTTTGATGTGAGTTAGCAAACGAAACGAAACTAAGAAGATGCTAGAGTATTCAGAATTTGGATCAGAGAAACGTTGCTTCTATTCCGAATGCCTGGAACCATCCATGTCTCACTTACATACAATCTCCAGATTTTTCAAAATGTCTGCTTTTTGAACTTCTAAAATATCCTTTTGAGCATCTAGTAAGGTTAGACTCTAATTAAGCAAAGCTTGCAATTTGCAATTTAATTTCAGCAACAGGATCTGTGATGTGTTCTTTAGAATAGTAACACTCCTTCTTAGCAAGTCGGATTTTTTTCTAATATGGAAACCTTGATTTATCATTTGCTCTTATAACATTGCATTGGTGTCTGGTGAGTTTAGCTTCCACGAACATAAAAAGTGCTTATCTCCCAGTCAGTTACCTCTTTTTAGCTACTCTAAAACGTTTGTATGCTGTTCCATATCTAGCAGCTCTTACGGGTGAATTTGTAGTAACGTCTTTCAGAACTTTCGCTGGTTCTAACTGACCAGAAGATAGTTAGCTCATTCAGGCAGCAAATATTACCTCTTCAGTCGAGTGATTTTTTCTCAAAGACTCAGGCTTGTTGAGCTTTCTTCTTTGCGAAGGATCAACAAAATCTTTTCTAGGACTACCAGCCTATTAACAAGAAGCCTATCTTCTTTTCTGATTACAACATCTTATTCACCTATTCTTAAAATCTGCCAAAAAAAAGAATTAAACCTGCTTACTAAATTCAGGTTTTAAGTGCTCGACACATTTATTTTAGCAATGTTCAAGAGGTCTGAAGAGTTGTACAGAGTCAAATAGGCAAATTATATTGGAGACGGAGATACAAAAACTTTTTGTTAGACATAAACTCCTCCGTTGACGTTTTTCGTCTAACGTCTATATAAACGAGATACTAAAAAAAATATGCGCAACAAAAACAAAAATTGGTGACAACATCAAGACCAAAAAATTGACAAATAAATTATTGCAAGAGCTGTCTACGTATTTTGGTTTAACAGTTCGTCGACATCCGGATTCAGTTGAAGATACATGGGCGGAGTTCCACGGTAAAGTCTCGACGGATGAAAATTCGTAACACTTATACTGTCCCATAGGCCCCGAATTTTGGTGTAAAATTCGGAAAAGAAGCTGAAGGTACTTTGAATACCTTTGAGCATCCACCTGCTCTAGATGATGTCGCGTAAGAAGTATTAAGGCCGATTTACGAGGAATTGACTGCAGACAATTTATTAGAAAGATGTCTCTGCAGTAACACTCAAAACAATAACGAACGTTTTAGTTCTTGTGTATGGCAACTTGCTCCAAAGCATCAGTTTTTCGGCAAAAAAGTTGTCGTCATCGTTACATGTTGTGCTGCTTGTACATCCAATGAAGGTTTTCAGTTATTTTGAACTAGAACAACTTGCCCGAGAACATGACGCGCGGCGAGTATATAAAGCCGACCATCAGAGCACGAGTGACTGTAAAGAAGCCCGAATTGGTCGAAAAAAAGCAAGATCCGAACAAGCAGAGGAATATGAGCGTAACGTTTGCAAATGTCAAGCTATGACGCTAAGATTTAGAGGGAATGTCAACAACAGATTTACCAACGTAACAAAAAAAACAGAAATCAAATCGGAATAATGGGAGCGCCACACGGTGGTCATTTTGGTGTTTGGAACTTTTTGATCAAGGTAGATAACAGTTTTTTATTTTTTTTAGGGTGTCATCTTCAGCGCCATTTTTTTAAATTTAAATTTTTTTTTATTATAAATATGTTTTTGTATGTACATATATTAAGTATTATAATAAACCTTGCCTTAGGCGGCGCTACATCCGGGCCTCAACCAATAAGCCTCTCCAGTTAGCGCGGTCTTTGGCTAACTGTCTCCAGCTACGCACTCCAAGTTGATTGAGGTCCCCTTCAAATTGCGCGCACCACCTATAGGTAGGCCTTCCTCTACTGCGTTGTCCCTCCGGAGTAGAGTCGAAGATTCTGCGGGCTGGAGCATTGGTATTCATTCGCTCTACAGTTTTTGACCAGGTCCATGTCGCTGTACAGCTCGTAGAGTTCATCGTTGAATCGCCTCCAACAACCGTCAACGCATTCGGACCATATATCTTACGAAGAATTTTTCTCTCAAAACGACCAAGGATATCTTCATCCGCTTTAGAAAGGGTCCATGCTTCGGAACCATAGAGTTTTCTTCTTGGTTCTTCGGGAGAGGGCCTTACTACACAGTTGTCTTCTCAACCCGAAAAAACAGCAGTCGATGTAGACAAAGTCCCTTACTACCTCAAAGTAATAGCTGCCGATTGTGACATTCTGGCCGATTCATCGATGTTGGGTGTCCCTCTTTTTTGACAGCATATACTTTGTTTTGCTCTCGTTTACCGCTGGACCCATTTTTTCCGTTTCTGTTACTATAGTCGCAAACGCACCAGTGACAGCTCGCTGTGCTCTACCAATAATGTCAATATCGTCGGTGTATACAAGCAATTAAACTGACTTTTGAAAGATCGTACCTCGTGTGTTGGCTTGTGAGTTTTGCACAATTCTTTCAAGTATGATGTTGAAGAAGTCACATGATAGCGCGTCATCTTACCGAAATCCTTTTTTGACATCATAGGTGTCGGTTAGGTCGTTACCGACCTTTCTCTATTGTCATCCTGCACAAGCGGACGAATTTGACAGGGATGTCGAAACTAGGCATGGCTCTGTATAGCTCGTCTCTATAGATGCGGTCATATGCGGCTTTCAAATCGATAAAAAGGTGGTGAGTATCGATCTGAACTTCTTT
Organism: Volucella zonaria; assembly: GCA_963966105.1. Classification (NCBI taxonomy): domain Eukaryota; kingdom Metazoa; phylum Arthropoda; class Insecta; order Diptera; family Syrphidae; genus Volucella; species Volucella zonaria. The sequence continues at coordinate 136,214,196 of OZ014531.1, forward strand.
GGTTTTCTCCAGGATTAGCCATGTATAAATGTTTGGTTAATTGTGGACCTACCGGGCCTAAAACCGCACTGATAGGCCCAATCAAATCGTTGACAAATGGTTTCAGGCTCTCGCACAATACCACAGGCAGTTGGCGCAGTTTAGAGTGTCTACTTTCTTGTGAACCGGGCAAACATTCATCAGGCATATATTCATCGACCAAATCTTGGAAATAAGTTGGTGTATGCTCTCCACCAAGTTATCTCCTGCTGCCTTAAATAGTTCGGTGGGTAGACCATCCGGCCCGCACCCTTGTTCGACTTCAGTCTAGATATTGCTATCCTCACTTCATTTTGGTCGGGTGGACGGAATTCTTGACTTGCATCGTCAATATTGAATGGTTCGCTCGCCCGTATCGTCTTCGCCGTTTAGCAGTCTGCAGAAATGGTTTATCCATATCCTCAGCACCGACTGTGACTCTACTACAAGGTTTCCTATTGTAGTTCATCTCTACAGGTATCCGTTCGAGTCTTATTACTCTGACACGTTTTTAACTTTTGGTAAAACTTCCGAACATTATTCCTAGAATAGCACGTCTCTATTTCCTCGATCGTGTGTTTCTCATGCTCTTTCTTTTTTCTCCGGAGAAGTCAATGTTCTTCTCTTCTCTTTTGCTCGTAGAGTTCACGAGCCACTCTCGTCTTTTTACGCAGTGCCACTTTGTAGGCATGTTGTTTTGCTCCATATGCTTCTCGGCACTCTTTATCAGACCAGGGCTTTCGTGGCGGTGCGCCACATCAATTACGGAAATTCTGATGACTTCTCGGCATCTAAGCCACTGGTCTTCAACACTTGATGCTGGCTACAAACGATTTCTCGACAGGTTGAGGGATACGCGATCGGCAAAGGTTCTGGCAGCTTGTTGTTAAATCTCCTCATAGTATTTCCGCGTTGTTGTGGCGTCTGAGAATATCCGTAGACGTTCCTTGGCTGCAAACAGGTAGTGGTCCGAGTCTATATTGGCCGCTCGGACATGTAAAATACTTGCCTTACGTCGATCGCAACATGATCAACCTGGTTGACCGTTTACTGATCTGGTGTCTGCCATGTTCCCTTGGGAATATTGAGGTGAGGAAACCGTGTGCTTGCTATAGTAACGTTACGTCCCGCAGCGAATTTTTTTAGGCTAAGTCCTTGTCCAGACGTGATGTCGTGTAGGCTATGTCTTCCGATTGTGCTACCAAAGATGTCCTTCTTTCCAATCGAACATTGCTCGTAGGCTTTGTCGAGGAGCTCGTAGAAACTTTCTTTGATAGCATCATCCTTTTCTTCTATTAAGATGATCAGCACATATAAGGCTGATGTTAGCGAATTTACCTTTGATACGGATTGTTATAAGGAGTTCATTCACGTGTCGAAAGCTCAAGACTTCTTGTCTACGTCTGTCGTTTACAACAAATCCGCATCCAAATAATCGCTGCTTACGTTCCCTATAGCAACCACCGTAGTAAACATCACAGTTTTTCATAATTTTTTGCCCGGTCCATCCCACCGCACTTCTTGGATGGCGGTGATATCTGCCTTACAGCTGTGTAGGGCCTCCGCGGCCTGTTCAAGGTCCGAACATTCCACGTGCAGATCCGAAAGTCGTTGCCCTTTGTTCGTTTTTGCAGGGTCGTTAACAGAAAATCCGCCATTATCCGAGGCAATTGGACGCTTCGTAACAATTATTTTTTTTACGTCGTTGGGCAGTTAACCCTACGCAGTTTAATTATCGTTGTTCATTACTTTCACATTAAAAAAAAAAATCTAAAAATTCCTTAAATTTATGGGCGCTAGACCACCGGGTCCCCTCAAGTTGCTACTATATCGTACACCGTTTTGTTTATCTGCAGTACGAGTGAAGCCTGTGAGGCCGTTCCAATCTGTCCAATCTTGCATTAATGTTAGAGCTTCGCTATTCCTAGTGATGGTCATTAGCGTCGCATCCGAAAAATCAGGGGACTTAGAGAACTGCTTCCTCCAGCAACTTTGTGCGCAAATGATTACCAGACAGCAACAGCATCTTCTTTTAGTTCCTTTCGAGGGTTGCCATTATCACATCTCTATTTCGTTCTCTCAGGAAAAATCCAGACGTCGTTGTTGTGTCCGCATACGGGTTTGCAGGCTCGAAAGAAGAAGTCGCCATGATGATAAGTTAGGTGAAGACGGAGATTTTTATTATGATCTAATGGAGGTTGAATTGCAGAGCCATCATCATTGCTGTTACAAGGTTTGCGACGCTCCCGTCCCGTCTTACTACCTGCCCTTGTAGTAGCGATAGCTTTAAGATGTTGTCATTGTATTTATCTAATCCCAGCCAGTAATTCCTTAACCGATTTTGCGCTTAGGGAAGGTGTGACCGACTAACCATCGATAAATGTCTCTATCATTCTGATGACGAGCCAGTTTTCCATAGGGATGTTATCCCAATTCTGTGCTTTAAGCATGTCGATCATGCGTGATAAGAAGATCACTCTGCTGGGTATCAATTTGAGCTCCTTTTCACACTGGTTGTAGGCCAAGCGAAAGTCCCTTCGTTCCCTTATGCCAAAACTCTAAAACCATCTCTCCCAACGACGGAATGTTAACCCTTACTGTGAAGAAAGATCTCGCCAAACTAACTCGTTTAGAAAAAGCTCTTAATATTGTAATACTCGAATCACGTTTAGTTGTCCCTTATATTTCCAGTGTCCAATAACCACTGAGCAACCCCTTAATTCTGCCTTTAATAATCCCCTGTAACCGATATTAAATATTACCGTTGCGACATTGAAATCCCAATCAAAACACAATCATCTTCTTCAACATTTGGGGCAAAGTACAAGCTCCAGACAGTGGCCACAAAAGAAAACGCCATGTCAATACGGAAACAATAAAGAATTCCAAATGTCCCTGACTTACATACTCGTACATAAAACCTCCCACACACTCGTACATCTCACAAGGCAATTCCAGCACTCAAGTAGCATTCTGTTGAACCAACATCGATAGTTTATCACTAATTATCGTTTCTCAATAAAAAATGCATCTCACATTTATTCCAACTACCCAACAATGTATAGTAAGTTGCGTCTGTTCGCCCAAAAGACCGACTGAAACCGAAAACGAAATCACAAATGGAAAAGACCACAAAACAGCCAACAGAGAGTCCACAGAGAGTCCACACGGAGCAGGATCATCAAACTGATTGACATCAATAATTGACAATCATCATCGGTACACCCGGACAGTTAATACCATTTTATTGTCAATTTCGAGCAATTTATGGTGATCTAATCGGTATTTATGGAGGCGATGAGGATCAGACGAGTAGAACGTGCATACCGGCAGCCCCGAGATACCCGAAAATACAGGGAGCTGCCATGTAACAGACATATGTACATATGCATAGCGGCTGTTGCTGCCGCTGCCGCTGCCGTTGCCGCCGTTGTCGTGCCCGAATATCAAGCGAATACTGATTGCCAAACAGCACGGCTACCACGCCGCCGAAGTACTCGTACATTTCCAAGAGTACGGATACGTGCGTAGCCAGGGTGGTGTATGGCATTTGGCAGTAGCCACTCGACAATAAGGTGGGGCTTTTGACAACGGACATATGTAGGTGCCCATAATTTGCAGGTGATCGATTGGGATTGATCGATTTATTGCGAAGCGGGAGAAATTTGTTTCGAGTCGCGGACAATATGAACGAGACCAGTTGCAGGGAATTCAAGACCACGGATGAGATATTTGGCCTAGAAAGCCTGACTTACGACCATTCAATGGAATAAACCTAAAAGACAAAATATATGAGTGCACGAGTGTGTGCATTAACTCTGCGGTAGTACTCAATTCATTACAAGTACATTAAGCGGACATGTTGCAAGTCTTTTGAGGAGAAAGGCACACGCCTTCTAATTCAAGAAATAGTAACAACGTGTGCGAGAGGAAGTTATGGCGCAATATTACCCTACTTTTGGTTAGGTATGTTGGCAACTATTGACTCTCCTAACCAGGAAACAAACGAGGTCTTCTTCCACTGCATTATCCCTCCGGAAAAGAACCGAAGACTCTTCAGTGTCCATTTGCTCGATATCTATCTCACCTCGTTATATCTACTCCTCAAAAGGTCCTCGAAATCAGAATCTATCGTGATTTTGAAAAATCTGGCGAGCTTGGCAGGGATGCTGCTTTAAAATTGAGTGGGGGTGTCGATATGGACTTGTAAAGTCCATATCATACTCTTATGATAAGAGCGAAAGGAGCCGTTGGAAATTGTCTCAGGCGTCATTCAATGCAGTAGACAAGGCTTTGTACGTGATGTTAAAGAAACAGATGCTTCTTTATTTGTGCAGCTTAGAAGGTATCTGCTCAAACAAATAACAAACAGTTTTGAGATTAAGCAACCCTGGCGCTAGATCAAGGCTTCTGGCGTCCGCGATTACTTTAAACCGGAGGTTCAGTCTTTTTTCTTCGTGAACTAGGTGACTAGGATTCGAAATTTCTCTTAGCTGGAGCATTCTTACCTATTCGCGCGATGTGGCCGAGCCAGTTTCGATTTTTTCCTTCCGGATTACATCCACATCTTTATACAGCTCGTAGAGTTCGCGGTTATATCATCTTCTCCATTCGCCCTCCTCGCAGACAGGATCGAGAAATTCTATTCGACCTAGAATTTTCCTTTCGAAGGACCCCAAGATATGCCCCGCTGTCTTGCTTATCGTCCAGCATTCAGCTCCATAAAGCAAATATCTGGCAAGATCAGGGTTTTATAGCGTATGATTTTGGACCTAGGAATTTGCACCCTAGTTGTTTGGATAAACCGAAGTAGTAGCCATGGCCAAAGGTTATTCTTCATCGAATCTCCACTAGGGTGTAATTTGTGGAGTTTTTATTTGCCCCGAGGTAGATAAACTCCTTCACTACTTCAAAATTGTAGCGGTCGATTGTTAGGCTCTGTTCTAGATGGTGTTCGATGGATCGGTTTATGGTCGACAGCATGTACTTTGTTTTATCTTCATTCATCATGAGACCAACTCGTTTGGCTTGTTCTTCTATAGCAGTGAAAGCCTCAACGATGGGAACGAGCGTTGATGTCGATATCGTCTGCATAACCCAGCAGCTGGATGGATTTGTTAAATACGAGTATAGTGCCCTCTGTGTTCACGCCGGCCTTACGCACTGTCTGTTCGAGCACAAGATTAAAGAAATAACACGGAAGCGCGTCTTCTTGCAGGAATCCGGTGCATGTTTGGAATAATCCGAAAGTTTTGCTCCCAAGATCCACGGTGAATTGCGAGTAACGCCACACAACCGGATCAATTTTCTCGGGATCCTGAATTCGCACATCGCGTTAAATAATTCATAGTGATGAATGCTGTCGTATGCGGCTTTGAAGTCGATGAAAATATGGTGAGTATCGACTTGGAACTCGTTGGTCTTCTCCAGGATTTGCGGCAGTGTGAAGATTTTGTCTATCGTCGATTTGCCGGGCCGGAAGCCACACTGGTAGATGTCGATGAGTATGTTGCAAAACGGCTTTAGTCGTTCACACAGTATGTTGTGGGATATGACATAGAATTGCCTTTCTTAAAGATGGAGCAGATATAGTTGATAGTCCTGTCGTCGGGCATGCTTTCGTCCGCCCATACTTTGCAGATGATGTTTACCAAAACACCGCCACCAGCTTTGAAGAGCTCTGATGGCAATCCGTCCGAGCCTGCAGCCTTCTTGTTCTTCAACTTTTTAATGGCTGTGCCGACTTCGTCTAGGCTGGGTGAGAGAACTACTTCATCGACTGGAGTTGAGTTTTCCTCACACCCTATTACTCTCTCCTGTGTTTCATAGGGCCGATGTTCCTGGTCTGCAGCATGCAGCCTGCAGCCGGGCTTTTAGCTTTTTTATAAAAGTTTCGCATCTTGTTACTACTCCTGCACTCTTCGACATCCTTGAGGTGGGACAGGCTCTTTTCCTTTTTCGCAGTTACTCTTTCTCCTCCTTCCTTCTGGCTGTGTACCCATCCCATGTTGCCCGGGTTGTTCTTTGCAACGTCTTCTTATATGCTTCATCTATTGCCTTCTTCTTCTGCATGCACGTCATCATACCATGGGTTTCTTGTCTGGGGTGGCTGATAGCTGGTGCAGCATTGTCATCACATGTTGTAGGCGTTTGTGGTAGGCAATGTCATATTGCAGAGTTTTTCGTGCAGTTACTCTCTGCAGTCTCTGGCTATCCCCGGTGTGCTCAGGGATCCAATGTTAGACCGACTTTTTGTTGTTTGGCGAAACTTTCATTCATTTGATAGTCGAGTACTGAGTCGGGCTGCAACTTAATAGACTCAGAGTCGATATCTGCCCCTGTAAATGTGTTGCGTCAATCATCACGTGATCAATTTGGTTTGTGTTTCTACCGTCCGGAGTTAGCCAGGTTGCTATGTGAATTCTCTTATGAGGCGATTTTACGCTACTTATCACCATATTACTAGCTCCCGCAAAGTCAGTTAGTCGGAAGCCATTATCTGTTGTAATTTCATGGAGGCTGTGTGTTCCGATAAAGATGCCCTTCTTACCAATTTTGGCACTGAAGTCCCCCGAGAACGGAGCTCCGTAGGCTCCTTCAAAGAGGGTCTTTGATAGGGTCCTCAGCTTCATTGGTAGGAGCGTGTGCACATATGACCCTGATGTTGTAGAATTTCCCTTGAATGCGGATGATAGCCAGCCGATCACTAATTGGTTTGGAATCGATGAACTTCGATCTCAGCCGCTTTCCCACGCCGAATCCGCATCCTAATATGTGCAACCTTTTGTGGCAGCCTTAATATATATCATTTCATCATTCCTGATCCTATCTAGCGCACTTCCTGGATCGCAGTAATGTCCGTCTTATAGTCTTTCAAGTTTTTAGGTAGCCCCTGGAGCGTATAATGTTCTAATGTTCCAGGAGCATACTCTTAAATTATTGTCCTTTTTCGCGCCATTTCGTCATTTTAAATCGGATCCGTTTGCTTCCGAGGCAGTTTCTCTGGTAAGGATGAGTTTTTTTTACGTGGTTGGGCCGTTAACCCCACGCACAACCGTCGGAGTGGAAGAACTATTCAGCGGCTGCTGAGATACCTATCCCGGGTCGCCACATGGAGGCTGTGTGTCAACTTGAACTGTACAGTGTCAGGGGTCGTATCTGGCATCTCCTAGTTGAGCGCGTTCAGAACTTTACCCTGTATGTACATTTCCATGCCAATGGGGAAGTTTAATCCATCAAACCACCTTAGGTGGCCCGATTCCGTTCATTAGGCATACTTTTTTCGGCCAAATCATGGAAATAAGTCGTGTTGTACAATATAATACTCGTACTTAGGATATTACTATCTCTGGTAAGATGACCAAAAGTCTTGATCTTTACAAGAAAAATGAATGGTCTTGTTCTCGAGTCACCTTTCTTTTCCTACCGTGGGAGGCTATGTTTTTGCGCCATCTTTTACTTGCAGAGCTAACTTTCCTACATGGGGCCAGTACATAAGATGTGGCGCATCTGATATCTTCTTGACGTCCATACGAGCGGTCTTCAAAAATTGATGCAGGCTACATAATACTTGTCATCCGGTTAAGGGATAGGCATACGAAAAAGGTGAAGGCAGGTTGCTGCGATTGCGGCTATGCAATTAATAGAGAAAGCAATTTTGTTATCAAGTCACAGTTACAAGAGTTAAGTCAAGGTTACACGAAATCATATTTTTCAAAGAAAAAATAAATGACAAACAAATCTTTGATCGATCAGAGCAATACAGAACTTCAGGGTATAAGAATGATCAAAAAAAAAGTAACATATTTTGTCTCCACCTTCCTGCGGTGAAATACCCAAAGCAGGTTCAACGCCGACCTCGGAGGCACCAGACCGCTACAAAGCGTGTATCGCTTCCATCCAAAAGGTGTAAAAGAAGTAAGTAAAGACTATGACTTTGTCTATACAAATAAGCTGATCGAAAAGTTAAGGTAACTGAAGATCATTTCGTGCCACTTAACCTCTGCCAAAATTCTCAAGAAACGTTCCAAAATCGTCCACGGTTACATGTGTGAAAGGGTTTAAGTAGAAGGCTAGACATTCTTCAGGAAATTGTCCCACTATCCGTTTTACTAGATACACCTTACGCAGCTTACACATGCTGCATCTGGACCTTATTCATTTCGACGCTACTCGTATGCATATGATCCAAACGCTCGCTCGAATATCGTGTAAATCGACTATAAAATGACTCTTGAGCAGAATTGCTGGATTGCGTGCTTCATATGACGACATTGCTTTTTGTCTCCTTGGATTGATTCAAAGTGTGCCCTCCTCGGAATGGTGGAAAGCTAACAATTTTTCTTGAAGCTGAGATTCCTCGATTCATTTACAGAGGAGCTATCCATTTAAATTTCAATTTAAATTCTCGGAGTAATGAGAGGCTTATTGGCATGCCTCATGAACCGCAACAGAAATGCGATTGCTCTGATGGAAGGAGACCATCCAGTGCAAAAAGTAGCTCTGAGCTCATCTTTAATGTTGTAGGAACCATATGTATTCTTACTGCGGAACCAAGCTGTTATCGGCTCTAAACCCTCGATTCTCAGCGGATCAACTGAGCTCTGACACAAGCGAAACATCTTACTATGACCGTAGAAAATTAGGCTCTTTGAACCACTTTTTTTTGTATATAATGAACGCGCGCTCAAGGGGTTTTTGCACCCTTAAAATATTTGTACACAGCGCGGGCGAAGGAAATTTAGGGAGGGAGAAAGGACAGGTACCCATGTACATTGTTTTTAAACGTTTGTAAGTTATAACGACCAGGAAACACAGAAATCGGCAGTGCATTCCATAAGCGAGTTTTACGGCTTAGGAAAGAATCACGATTTTTAGATTACGTCCGAAAATGGGCTTCATAGCGAGACGGGTGTTACGGTTGAAGTTTGGGCGGAATGCTACTGGCGATTTCAATGGTGCACTGGTGGTGGAAATAGTGATAAACCACAGTGAGACAGGGGACATTACTTCGGTGTTCGAGGGTGTCCATTGTCTGAATGATATTAGTATCACCTATGAGTTTTATCGCACGGTTTTGAATCCTATCTAGCAGGTGCAGAAATGTTTGAGGAGCACCTGACCAGATGTGGGCATTGTACTCCAATTTTGGGCGGATAAATGCCTTAGACCTATATTGAGGCCAGATCAGAGGGGGTAAAGTATTTCTTACATTGCTTGAGTAAACCTAGACATTTCGCAGCATTTTTGGCGACACCCAATATGTGGTCATTCCAACATAAGTTGACATTCACACACATACCGAGAGTGGAAAGTTTATCGGCTTCGACGATGCAAATGCCATTCATGGATAATGGCTGGGAGTTTAAATTTCGCTTTGATGACAGCAGACAGCATTGAGTTTTTCTACTCTGCTAGTGGTTCCCCACTCGGTTATGCTGTTAATATCGGAATTTAATGAGCTTAACATACGCTGCCGTTCCCGTTCTACAGCCGAAGAGCAGGGGCGTGAGTCAGGGAACGAATATAGAAAGCAGAGAGTGCTGTCATCAGCAAAGGAATAAATTGGATTTGAAGTCGCAGAAAAGAGATCATTAATGAAAATTAAAAAGAGTTTCGGAGACAGTAGGGAGCCCTGGGGCACAACAGCATATATATCAGACTTGAAACCGTCCAAGACAACTTGGTAATTTCTAATCCATTGCAGAAGAGAGTCATCGAGCCTGATGCCAAACTCTGTCAAATGCCTCCGAAATATCAAGTGCAACTATTTTACTTTCGCCAGATTGATGTACGCTTTGGTTCCACTTTTCGGTGATACATGCCATCAGATCACCAGTTTACCTGTTGCTACGAAAACCGTACTACCGGTCATTGAGAAGTTTTCGTGTTTCGAGATATTTCATGAGCTGACGGTTTATCAGCGTTTCCATGACCTTGGGAGAAGGGACGTAAGTGTAATGGGTCTGGAGGAGGAGAGGGAAGCAGATTCGCCTTTTTTGGGGACGAGCTAGACAAAGGATGTTTTCCATCTGCTCGGAAAGAGTTCTAAGCAGTCGGATTGATAAAAAAGCTTAAGCAGTGGTTTTGCCAGTGAGGAAGAACACCTCTTCAGAAGGAGGGGAGATATACCATCTGGAACAGCGGATTTGTGAATGTTAAGATCTTTAAGAACTCTTGCTACTACACGAGTGCGAAAGTGGATTTGTTCCATTGAAAATTCGACGCACTTAAGTGTAGGCGGAGGCAAAGCACAATCTAGCTGGCCGCAAAGCAGATTGGCCTTGTCCAAAGAGCTGACAGCTGGAACATCATTGTAAATGAGCGTTGGGATGGAGGATGCGGCAGAATTTCTGATGTTTTTGACAAATGGCCATAATTTTGTACTGCCATTGGGACATTGCAGTATTTTTTGCCTCAGTTTTTAGTCGTATTGGAATTTCACACGCTTGAGAAAGACGTTGCAGTCATTTCTGACTCGTTTGAACTTTTTTCGATTTTCCTCTGTCGGGTTGGTCTTATAGCACCGAAAAAACATTTTTCTAATCCTGACAGCCCGTTTACAACTCAAGTCGTACCATGCCTTTTCCTTTGGTCTGATAGTCTTCATCCGATAAAGGATAAAGTTTCTCATTCCAAAGAGAATGGTGTCAGTGATCATATCAGCAGCGGCATCCACGTCGTTGTCGAGGAAACTTAACGACCAGTTAAAATTCCTAAAGAAGTTGTTAAGACCGCTCCAGTTGGCTTTCTCGTTTTGGGAATCTTTTCTCTAACTGTGTGGTCTGTGTACGCGAAATTAGCTGATATGACACAATGGTCCGACGAGCCTAGAGGGGAGAGCACATCAACGCAGTACTTATCAGGGTGAGAAGTTAGAAAGATGTTCAGGGTGTTGGCGGTATCACTATCAACGTCTAGTATTCGTGTGGGCTCATTTACAAGCTGGGTTAAATTATTTTCCGCAGCGAAGATCTCAACGCACCGTCCTTCGGGTGTTGTCCGTCCAGAATGTTGAAGCTAGCCAGAAGTGTGTATATTGAAATTGCCCGTAATAATAATTTCAGTATGGGGACACAGGGATACAATTCCTTGTATGGAGTCGGACACCGCATCAAACTGGTGAGAGGTCAAGTTGCTGTCCAGTTTGAGGCAGTAGTGGATAATTTGCTTACGGATATGGAATTTTAACCACATGAAATTGAATTCCGGACAGGGACTATATTGTGGTGGAATTTGGTAAGCTACGTCACTACGCACATAAATGGCGAGACCGCGATGAGGAAAGAATTGTGGCACTAATTCGTAGCCAGGTAGCTTCAGATCAGAGTGATCTGAGATGTGTGGGTGGGGAAATACCTGTTTTTCGCTAAGTACCGAAACAGCTGGTCTTTACTTACAGACATGGACGTACGCAGCTCGCGCATATTGGCTACTTCCACCCTGAATTCCCTAGTCATAACTACAAACAAACACAGTAAACACAAACACCGACGATACTAAGCGAAGCTGCGAGGTGAAAATTCAGACGTTGGTTTACCGAATCAAATTGCTGTAGGTGCAGGAGCGGGAGAGGTGGGATACCCGCACTGCACTATATCTTTTTTCCACCTGAACTTCCACCGATGTTGCGTCGTCAGCAACTTTATCTCCAGTTCTAACATGAAGCCGTTGACCTAGTTCAGAGGAAGACTCCAGGATTTCCCGCAACGACTGACGGAAATTTAAATTTTGTCCGAGAGTCCGAGAAAAACATGGTTACGTCTAAATGGATTATGTCTGAATAGTGTTGCTACTAAAGGCACACCGAGAACAGCCGATTGTAGCTTCACCCTTGATATTGATAATTTTTTCACTGACGTCACTTTAACTTTATTCAGCACTTGGGAAACAGCGACCCCCTTTCCGACGCGTTAACTAATATTATCAAAGTACATGAGTACAAGCTGTTTACGACACGATCAGAAGCGCAGCGTCTTTGGAACATCATCGAAAGATAACTTGTAAGTGAAGTAACCGGAGAAGGTTGCCGAAACGTTTTTAGGAGCTTGGATACGAGGTAAACGGATCTGGTCGAAATGGCATCTCGAGATCTGCCGCAGAAACTTGTTAGTATTACAAGATCCAAGTTCATTCATTTGCAAATTTTAATTGAGGCACGGAGACTGTTTTCACCACCGTATCATGGCTGTTGAAACAATGCCTTGTCAATGCATATACTGCTTCCGAGCAATCCTCTCATAACAATTTCGTATCGTAATTTTGGACGAACTGATAGCACTTAGGGATACATCTTGGGCCGAAATTCGTTGACACTGCTGATCCTTTTCAATAAACCGTTTCCAATAAAATAATTTCTTGACATCCCTGCTGATTACTACTGAAAGCACATCGTGGAAGGGACCAGATTGCCTGGACCTTTTAAAAGATACATGTTGGGAGAACTGCCGCTGACTTTGGCCACTGTCTCAGAACTTCTCTGTTAACGCGATTCTCGCTTATCCCTTTCATCCTCAGTCAACAAACTCTAACACTGTATCACGTCAATACTAGGACCTGAAGATATACACATCAGCCGAATATTTAGATCAGAATGCCTGGCCCATCTATAAGACATGGCCGTACTAAAGCACCGATCACTGCTTACTCAGAAAAAATTCCAATAGACTTGTAACCAGATTAAAGAAGACTTAAGATATCAACAGCAACACTGTAAGAATCCTTTCAAACAAGTGCGTTTTGTGCTGTGGAGACATGAGACTCTCATCTTGTCTGTAAGACTACTTTGTTGCGTTCCCAACAAACATTTCCGTTCTTTCCTTAAATGGATCACGATTTATGAACTAATGGTCAAATCAAATTAACTAGCACATACCTGGATTCGCCCTACCGCAGTTGGTCGGCACTCAGTGGCCTTCCCTACGTACAATGAAGAAATCCAGTAAATTCAAAGCCATGATTCATAAGACCAATTGAATTTTCATTAACTTTACCAGTAAACAAAAAAAAAATACGAAATAATCCTCAAACAATTTTGATGCCTTAATTTGTAGGTAAAAATTTAGTTATCCGCTTCCTTCATCAATCATTTCGTAATCGACTTCCTCTGGCTCTGACGTTGATGCTAACCTTACTCCGGGCGTAATTAAATGAAACTATCCACAAAGAACTTCAATATATTCTGCCAACAAATCCTCAGCCGGTCGGGCGAGGGGATCCTCGCTAATTACGGTATTCCATAAGACAATCGAACAAAGAAACTCTCAAATTATCAAAACTCCAGGGTATCCTTTATATGTGTCTTTGCCTCTGCCTTCGCCAGCCATCATGCCACAACAGGAATTCAGAAAAGAATTTTTTTATTTTTAAACCCCCAATAACCGATTACGAAAATTCCAGTCTCATAGTCGTACGAAGCCTCCGTTCGCAACCCTTGTGGAATAAACGAATAAACCTGATCGGCGTTAAGCAGCCGATGATGGATGGTTTCGCCAATAAATTTGGCCAAACGAATTGATCAATCATTCGAGGTGGAAGCGTTCTGGAGGCGCTTCTCCAGTTCCATTGAAGCTAACGAGCGTGAAATTAGTCTTAAGATGAAACTCACATTTGGTGTTGATAAAGGCGATCATTTTCGGTTAGAAAATGACAGCAATCCTGACCACAGTTGGGCGACGTTTTTGCCATGGGTCCCTGGTTGTCTGTGAAGTTGGGCTGTGAATCGTGATCGGATTTTTTTCTGCTTCAATCGGTTGACCATTATTTTTGATTGGTTTGCGATAAATTCAACAAAGTTTTGCAGTTTGTCTGTTGAAATTTTGTGATGCAATATGCGATAGCATAAATGTGAGAACATGGACTCTGGGCACTTGTCATGAATTAAGATAGTTCCAGTGATTCATTGCAATCGAAAGGAGTCGCCATGTGTGATTGACCCATTAAGAGTGGCGTGGGAACCAGTTGTGCATTGCTGGCATAGTTTTGGAAGTTGGAAGTTGGAAATTGTGTTTGACACCTGTTTACTAGCGTCGATAAATAGCTGATAGTAGCTATAATATGAGTTCCGGAAAATTAGCGGCGCAGGTGCGCTCCGTGCCATATCTACGGTAGCATTGGACACCTTTCTGTACCTAACACCGCTTGATTTACAGATCAAAAGACGTGTGTGCTTGTTCCTTAGGACTAACACATCCCCTATTACCTAACCTAAGCCTAAGCAGGAATGTCAGTACTCACCGCCTTGCTCTTCTTAATAGCAGATGTAATCTGCTCGCTCATCTTTCTTTAAAAAATGGCGACATTCAATATCGAAAAGGAACCTTTAAGTCTTTCTACGTTGTTTAAAGGTACATATGTACCTCGGTAGCACCTTGGTAGTAAGTTAAACGGCCCATTGTCGCTCCAAATTGTTGCAAGTTTGTCATCTGCGGCTAAAACGTAAATGTCCTTATGCTTTTCACATCTTGCCTTAGTGTATCATTAATATAGCACCGCAACCGCAGAGGCACTGTCTCATTATTCAACCGCCGGAAGATGCTACGTCTACGAGGTTTTATACATTCATTATCAGTGTGGCTCCTCACCAGTAATACTGGTGATATGCTTTGCGGCGTTAGCAAGGTTATCTCGTGTATTTATATGTGTGTTGCGTGTTGTACATTCACTGAATGCCCATACATTCATGGGGGCAAGGATACGCTTGCCATCGGTCTCCGTCTTTTATTTGATACCTTAACACAGTTCTGCTTTCAGTTCATTTCATTAGTGCATGCTGCAATTTATCAACCGTAAGCGAGTAGTCTTTCCACTTGGAAGCTTAAATTCCTTGGCATTCCAATCACTGTTTGATGGATCGATTTCTGATCGACAGCATTTATTTTGTGTTTCCAAAATTCATTACATTTTGATCCCTACCCTTCAAATTTCCACCACTCAACTTACACGCACTTCCCTAATTTCGACCTCAGAACCGGAGCTAAATATCCTGACTTTGACAGTTCTCACATTTTAAGCCCCACTTCTGACATTATATCTGTTGCGCCATCAAACCCCTCTTCTTTAACGACTACCTCATCTATTGAACCCCTTTCGTCGCTAACTGCTAAAGTAACGCAGCAAACTAGCGATACCACTGAATGCCGCTATGCGCTCTCTAGGCTTACGGATATAGAAGAATATACAAAGTGGCGCAAAATTAATCACCCTATCGGAAGATGGTATAATTTTTGCAAATGGCGTCGTACGTCAATCATATTTGACATTTGTGAACTAGACAGCTGCAGTATACAAACCGGCAAGCAATGGAGCGCTATACTCCACAAGAGCGTGGAATAATTGTGTCGATGTTTTTGACCAATAATCGGTCAGTGGTGTTAGCGCAGCGTGAATGTGAATTTCGACGTCGATTTCCTAATCGTGTCGGGCCAACTCGACTCGAACAGAGTGGAACCACAGCAGACCATGCAGGGCGTGGCCGCCACTGGGCTGGTCCTTCGGCGAGAATATCGCGGCTGTGGCTGCCGAAGAAACATCAACGAAACGACGGGCCACGCAATTGGGTATCACCAGACGGACCCTATAGCGAATTTTAGTGAAAGACTTACGCATGTTCCCATACAAAGTGCAAACAGTGCATCAATTAATGCCTCCTGACCGTCAGTCGCGAGTGAATTACTGTAAAGCCATCCTCAATCTCAACAATGAAGAGGACGATTTTGTTTCGAAAGTCATCATGAGCGACGAGGCGCATTTCCACTTAGCGGTTACGTCAATAAGCAAAATCTTCGTTTCTGTGGCACTGAAAATCCGCGTGTGATGCACGAAGAGCCATTATAGCCACTCAAAGCCACTGTATGGTGCGGCGTTCACGCGTGAGGAGTGATTGGGCCGTATTTTTTTGATGACGCTATCAGCAATACGGTCACTGCTACTGGCGAACGCTACAGGGCCATGATAAACGACTTCTTACTGCCAGGATAAGCGGGGCTTGGTGAACATGTGGTTTCAACCGCACATACAGCACGAGCCACAATGGATATTGTGAAGGAAGCGTTTCCTGGTCCCGTAATCTCCCGTTTTGGCGATTTGGCACGGCCAGCAAGATCACCCGATTTAACCATCCCAGACTTCTTTCTTTGGGTCTACTTGAAGTCGCGGGTTTATGCCAACAACCCTTGGCAGCCCTTAAAGAGAATATTCGGCAGGAATACGAACAATTATCACCGGAAAACTTGCGGAAAGTCATGGAAAATGCAATAAAACGGGCACAAATGTATATCAACACTGGCGGCAGCCACTTGGCTGATATCATCTTTTCCACTAAACCAAAACAATTGTAAAATTGTAAAGATCCAAATAAAGATTTCCATCACTCCAAATCATTTTTTTTTATTTAGTAAAAAAGTATTGTAATTCAAAAACAAAATTTGGATTATTAATTTTCCGCCACCTTGTACATCTATATCTCAGCTGTCCGCACTATAAATCTGACTCGGTGAAATAAAAACAAGCGTCATGGTTTCCATCCAGCAGAAAAGCTTCCCTACTTTTGTTATCAGTCCCATGGAACCTTATATAAAGTATCACGAGACTTTCAATACTCCTTAAAAAGTTGTAGATGATCTTGCTGATCCTTGCAACTATGTACACTCTAAAAGAATCTCACACCTCCAACGCAATCGACTTGACCACGATCAATTATTTCGAACCTAAAAAGTCTGCAAAAACCTTCCCCTCACTTTCTATTACCAGGACGTAAGAGGAGTTTTGCGTCAATTTCACGCTTTTCCATTTGATATCTACGCTACTCTGACTTGAACTAATCTCATCCCCAACATAAAAAAAACAGGAGCTATAAGTACCCTCTTTCTTTCCATATTTTTCGGGATGATGATCGTACGCCAGTTTTGGATAACTCTCCTTGTGGAGATGTCCTACTGGTCATTCACAACAGTTTTGACTCCTCTCTCGTTGCCACTTTGTCTTCTTCCAACCTCGATTTTATGTCAGTTAAAATAACACTTACGCGTAGATCTTTGTACGTACTGTGTTGCTACATTCTTCCGGCAGAACCTATCGAATCCTACCAATTTTCTATTGACGCAATTGACAAACTGATTGACTTATCGGAATCCATCTGAAGACGTATCGTTTTTGATCGCTTCGAATCCCATTTCTACTAAGGAATGTCTCTCCTTAGATCGGGTAACGTACTCTAGCCTATGTCTGTCAAGTTAGAGGCGTTGCCATTGTTTGCACCATTGGCAATGAGCCCACTTTTATAACAAAAAACTGACAAAAAGTGCTAGATAGCACTCTTGTCTCCGACGACGACAAGACAAAAAGGCTAACGAATACGCATTTTCAGACCACAGATACATCCAATTCAACCTGAGTGATGCTCCTCCCAGCCAACCAGCATTACTGGAATACTGTCAGAAACACTGTCCTCTGAACTTTTAAGTCTTTCGCGTAACGCCAACCCGATTAACAGGAAAGTCAAGGATTTCAGCCTGACTCTCAATCAGACAACGACTGCTTCTTGCCCTCTTACTTAACCTAGAGGTCACACTGGTGGACATCAGCACTGGGACCGCTTAGAAACGTTTGTAGATAACTTTTCAACCTAAACCTGCTAAAAGCACAAGAAAAGCAACTGACTGGGACTCATACAAACAATCCTTCAAAATATATAAAAAAAAGAACAGAAGAAGGAAAAGCGAGAATCCTGGAGGATATTCTGTGACAAAATAACAGAAACCTTTCAGTCATCGCATCTAAGGAAAATCCTCTCTACAAATCCCATGATGCCTAGCTATTTGAAAAAAAAAACGATGTCTCTTGAACAACCTCAAGTGATAAATCACTCAACTTCCTACTAAACACCCACATTCCAGATAGCTCCGGCCAGTAACAACCTTATAAGGCCTGTTGCATGCAAATCACGCCCCAAAAATCCTCCACTCCCTTTTCCATCTGTTGTTTGTTGACCTCTTCTTTTCTCCTCCCCCTTCTTGTGTTGTCCTTTCTTTTCTTTCTTCCCGTCATGCTCTGGATGCCACGGTATAGGTGGGATTCACTGGATCTTCAGAATTCAGTTCCCTCCCCCGGCCTAGCGCTCCGGAGATGACCACATAGGTACTCCTGATAGAGCCAGGCAGACGGGCTGGAGATTCTAGCGAACGGACGGTCCGCCCCTTGATGCCCCCAGAGGTCAACACAATTGGCAATGGCTGCGAGCCCACTGTACCTGATATTGTTTGCCCCAGGATTATAAATTTGTATAACCCCCCTACCCCAACAAAAATAACTAAAAACGAAATTGTAAAGAAAAGCCCACAATTCCCCGCGGTCGATACTCGGTTCCCTATGTCTGCAAGAAGGTTTACTGACCCCCCCCCCATTGTACCACTGGTAAAACAAGTTTTCCTCCCTATCCGGCGGTCACAATTAAAGCTCTCAACCTTAGCTTTGGTTTCGGGTCAGAGGGCTGGCTTTGAACCAAAGCAATCACTTGGATGACAAAACAAACAGAACGAACAAACATAGAATATCGACTAGTGTGATTGGCTGGGGATTCAGTGGGAAGCTGTTGGAGCTCTGGATGTGATTCCCTTTGCTCTAACAGCTGAATTGACGGAACCCCATGTGTGTGTGTGTGCATATGAGTGGCGGCGATAGCCAAAAAGGCGGATAAGGTCGTTCGATAACTTATCGTCTTAAGGGCAAGAGCCAACAAAAAAAAGGAGCGAATACCAAAAACAAAAACGACAAAAACACAAAAAAAAAAACACAACAAAAAAAAAACAGAAGAGAAAACAAAGGAACAAGAACGAGAACGAGAACAACAAAATAAAACAGCGGATACGACCGGACGGAAGTCGGTGATTGTGGCGGAGACGGCTCACCCTCCTCCACCAGCAGAAACCCAGATAGAAAGCGGCCCCGCATAGGCAGAAAACCCCATAAAACCAGATAAGTAGCCCCTTTTTGAATAACACATATTTGTGCCATTAAAATAGACCATACTTGCGATAAACCCGCGTCCGTTAGCACCGTTATTGTCAAACCGTTCGTAAGACGGTTAGATTACTTAATTGCGCGACCCGCTAGCTGTACCGGTACGACAACGCGGAACTGTGGGCCTTCCGTTAACCGACCCGAAAATTAAAATTAACTTAAAATTTTTAAGCCACCTTTTTTTCTGATAAAACTTTCGGCATACCCTGTAAGGTCCTCAGATATTATCCTGCCTACGGTAGATAATATCATGAGGAGCTGTGTAGAACTGATCCACATTCCATTGGAATGGTTTTCATTCCCAAGGCCGGAAAATGTCTCATGTTGTCCCAAAGGACCTCAGACCCATAAGTCTATCATCTTCCCTTCTGAAAACCCTAGAACGACTGATTGATATCCATATACGATCTAAACTTGATCCACGACTTTTGTCGACGTCTCACTTTGCCTACTGTAAGGGAAAGTCGGTGGAAACGGCTCTACATTCACTGACTAGCCACGTCGAACAATCTCTACAATATAGAGAGTACACAATGGTCGCTTTCCTGGTACCTTTACCACCGTCAGCACATCCGCAATCACGACTGCGCTGTCAACTCTGCAGGTAGACTACTCGCTTTATTTAGCCTTATGCTAAATAGTAGGATAATCAATTACAAGGTGGGGCTTCTGCTAAAAGATGTGTCAACAGAGGTATGCCGCAAGGCGGTGTCCTTTCTCCCCTTCTTTGTAACTTAGTCGTGAACGAACTGCTGATATACCTGGAACCGCATACTAGCAAGGTGGTTGCCTATGCCGATAATGTTATCATAGCCGTCTCAGGACAGCATCTCCTAACAGATTAACTCGTTGGGCGTATCGCAACAGATTGGCAGTAAACCCCCGTAAAACTGATCTTGTCCTATTTTCTAGGAAATATAAAATTCCAATCATAGACCCTCCCTCAAAAAACGGCATCGGTTTAGTCTTTTCCGATACAACAAAATATCTGGATCTCATTTTTGACAGGGAACTGAACTGGAAACCTAACATTCAAGAAGAGTCAAGAAGGCTACAGCAGCTACTCATCTACGAGGTTGTTATCTAGTGGATGGCCTTAGACAATGCAGTCAACTGCAGCAAACTAAGCCGAGTCCAGAGAACACCATGTCTGTTCGTAAGCGGAGCTCTACGTTCTACTCTCTCTGTGATATTAGATATTCTGCTTCACTTGACACCCCTCCACCAGGCAAGGAGCTGTGACTTCAGCTATTCGGATTATAGCGACTACACAGTGGACAAATAATTTATTTGGTCACGCTAATATTCTTAATCCTCACAAAGAATATCGATTACACTATGCCCGAACTCTGGTTTGACGAAGACTTTCATATAAACTTCCCCTCTAGATCCTTCTGGGAGGAAGATGCTTTTATGGAGGACAAGTCAATCCACTTTAACACAGACCGATCTAAAACTAAAAGCGGGGTTGGTGGCGGTGTTTTCTCAGATAAGCTAAATCTAAGCCTCTCTTTCGGACTTCCAAATCACTGTAGCGTGTTCCAGGCGGAAATTTGGACGATTAAAGAAGCTTGGTCCTATCTGAAGAAAAACGTGATATCTACGAAGGATATCCCCATCTTTTCTGATAGTCAGACCGCTGTCAAACCCCTGGACTCAGTCAGTCTCACTAAAATCTAGAACCATCCTTGACTGCCGATCAACACTTAGGGAGATGGCAGAGCAGTTCAACCTTCACCAATGTTGGGTGCCGGGCCACAGAGACATCCCAGGGAATTGTAAGGCCGACGAACTCGCCAAAATTGGAACTACTCTACCTATTCTACCGGAATAGGGTGTCATAGGTATACCAATCGTTGTGTGCAAACTAACATTAAAGCTGTTGTTGCATCTACATGTCTAGCGACTAAACAGATTTGGCCAAAGTTGGATCTGAATCGCTCTAAGAGTTTGATCCTTTTAAATAGGTAACATCTCAGCGCCATCATAGGTATCATCACTGGACACTGCCTTTTGGACAGCTCTCTCCTAAAGTGAGCTCCACTTAGGAGCTTTCTTCTGCAATGACTTAAGGGATCTGGAGAATGTAAAAGTTACCAGTCTCCTACACTTCATCTAAGCTCAAATTGGTTGGTAGGAGGATCACAGGTCCACGTGGCATCACAATGGGCCAATAGGCCTCAGTGAGTTGGTCTTTCCAACAGGCACTACCTATCTACTATCTACTCTTCGTCTTAAACAAGATCTCCTCCACCATTCCCATAGCTCCTAGCTCTTAAGTCTTTCTATTAGTTTTTAGTCATAAAAAATTACAAAACCAACTCGTTTGACTTCATCTTCAATCGCCGTATAAGTTTCAACATTGCCACGCTGGGGATAAGCGATGTCGTGTGCGTACTCCTAGTGATATATGTACAAATACACCCCGAATGACTCGAACTGCAACCAACTTCAGACTGCTATCATTTCCAAACCGTTCATGACAGTGAGCTCAAATTTTGACACATGACAGATAATTTTATTGTTTACAAGCCTTTGAAACGATTTGCGTCTCAGTTGTGTTGAAAAATTTTTACTCGAGATGGAATTCAAACGTGATAGTGTGATTGCTTTATATTTGGCTGGAAAACCACAAGTAGCTATCGTTAGAGCCCTCCAGCAACTCATCGTGAATAAATCATAGCTCGTTACCGCGATACTGGCAGCATTGCACAACGCCATGGAGGTGGTCATAAAAAAACAGCAACATCGGCAGAAATGGTTCGGAAAGTGAAGGCTCGAATTGAGCGAAATCCGCGTCGAAGTGGAAGAAAAATGGCTCGTGAGCTCAACATATCGTTGGACCAGATGCAACACATACTGAAAAATGAGCTTGGGCTCAAGCCATTGAGGCTCCAAAAAGCACACGATCTTACACGCAACAGAAAAAAGTTAGAGTCGAAAGAGTGAAGGAGTTGCTACGCTTGCACGAAAGTGGTGAGTTGCCGAATTTGGTTTTTTCCGATGAGTCGCCATATGTCAACAAACAAAATGAACGAGTTTACTTGCCAGAGAGGTCCTTCGAAAATGTACACCTTCGGACTCCCACCAGAAAGCAGTCAGCACCGATGGTGATGGTTTGGGCCGCCATAACCGCCGATGTTCGCTCTCCGCTCGTATTTTTGGACCGTGGCGTCAAATTTAATGCGATCATATACCGTGAAACTATCTTAGAGGCAGTATTGAAGCCTTGGGCAAACAATCATTTCGGTCAGAGACCATGGACATTTCAAGAAGACTCGGCACCGTCTCACAAAGCGCGCGTCAACCAAGATTGGTTAAAAAACAATGTTCCACACTTCATTTCTTCGACACAATGGATTGCAAAATGCAAATTCTCCGGATGCAAGTCCGTTGGATTTCTCTGTCTGGAGTATTTTGAAGGCGAAAGTTGGCACTAAAAAATACCAAAGTTTGGACCACCTAAAACAAGCACTTCGCCGGGCCAAAATACCGCAGAGCTACTTGCGTGCAGCAAGCGATGCTTTCTTCGACCGTCTCAAGGCTATTATTCGCACCAAAGGTAGACATATTGAAAACTACTGATAAATTTGAAAATTGATGTATTTTCCAACATTTTTTGCCTTGGCACAATAAAATTTATCAAAAAATAAAAAAATTCTAGCATTTTAAAAAGTTGGAGTTCGGGTAAGTCACAGTGTATATTGTGACTTAGAGATTATGTCGGCGTTTCATACTATCAACTGCAGCATTTAGATTAAAGAAGTCGCACGATAGCACGTCTCCTTGCCAAAATAAGCGCAGTGGGCTCCGACCGGACAAGTTTTCACAAAATTTAAACATCGCATTACGAGGGTTGTCTGAAAAGTTTCCGCAAGGTTAAGATAGCGGCACTCGTCAATAAAAGCTGGTAAATGCTAGTTGTGCATCTTTTGACAGTTACTTACCGAAGTTTCAATAATTTTGGACGCGCAGTTTTTAGTTGACAGTCGTTTGAGTGAGTCGATGTGAGTGTTTTTTGTGAAAATGGAAAAAATTGAGTGTCGAGCTGTTGAGTTCTTGTTTTTGAAAGGCAATACGGCTACGCAACTCTGCACCATCATTTACCACAGTGAAATTTTGGGCAGCTGAATTTAAACGTGGCCGTAAGAGCTTGGGAGATGATGAACGTTCGGAACGTCCAAAACCTGCAACCACTGACGATAACATTGCTAAAGTTCACCAAATGGTGTTAGACGACCGCCGAATTAAAGTGAGTGAGTGAGGTTATGAAAATGTCCGAAGAACATGTTTGCTATATATTAAATCAAGATTTAGACATGAGAAAGCTGTCCGCGCGTTACTTACTGATTATCTTCAAAAAGGAAAAACCATTACAGGAGCATACTACTCATCATTACTTGCCAAGCTGTAACAATGTAACAAAAAATTTAAATATTCATACAGATTAATTTTTTAAACCAAGCATATCGGAAAATTTAACATGTTTAATTCTTGATAAATTTTTCGTTAGTATATCAGCAATCATATTTTCGGTTGAAGTTAATACAATTTTTACTAAAAACCTCTCCTACGTAATGTGCTCGTATATCTATATGTTTGCTGCGACTATGGTAGACTGGATTTTTGACCAGTGCATGCGAACTAAGATTGTCTCCGTGCAACTCGGTGGGTCCGTTCACCAGCTCGGGAAACCCCAGTTCTGTGATAAATGCACGTAAGTAAATAGCTTCTCTCGACGCCGCGGATAGTGCCATTTACTCCGCCTCTGTGCTGCTTAGCGCCACCGAAGACTGTTTTTTCGACTCCCAAGTAATTGCAGCGTTGTCGTCGCCGATGAAGAAAACAAATCCTGTGTAGGATCTTCTGTCTTCGTTATTGCTGGCCCAATCTGCGTCTGCGAACCCTTTTAAATGTCCACTGGTTTTCCTGTAAAGAAGTTTAATGTTTTGTGTATTATTTATATACCTGACTATGTGTTTTGCGCCAGCAAAATGCTCAGGATGTGGATTGACGTTGAACTGCGAGAGTTTGATAACGGAGTGTAGAATGTCCGGCCGTGTGGACATAGTAAAGTAGAGCAATGATCCAATAAGCGACTGGTATGCTGTTTTGTCCACCTTTCCACATTCAGAGCAACCACCGCACTTTAAAAATCTCTGGCCTGGATCCAAAGGAGTGCTGCACTTGTGAGATTGCACCATATTTTGGTTCTCACAAAGATTACGAATAAATTGCTTATGTGAGATGCTTATATCTCCGTTGTTCTCTCTCGTAATCTCCATTCCAAGGAAATGGTCAGCAGGTCCTTTGTTCACGACGTCAAACTCCTCACAAATTCGCTGCTCGATGTCCATCAAGGTACGATGTACGCAAGTAGGATGTCGTCGACATAAACAGCGATGATGTTGGTCTCGTTGTTTTTGTTCAATGTATACACGCACGAGTCTGCATTGCATTGCACGAAACCCATAATCTTCAACGTCCTGTCCAACTTCACATTCCACTCCCGTCCTTCCTGTTTAAGCCCGTACACCTTCTTCAGCTTGCACACCTTGCCTTCATTGCCTTTGACCACGAACTGCTCTAGCTGGCTCATGAAAATTTCCTCTTTTAGCTCTCCATTTAGATAGGCTGCGGTCACATCCATTTGGTGAACGATAAGAGTAAACTTAGCAGCGATTGCTAATATCAGCCTGAGTGAGGAGAAACGCACAACGGGTGAAAAAGTGTCGGTGTAGTCAATGCCAAATTTTTGGCTGCATCCTTTCGCAACTAATCGGCTTTTATAGCGCTCCACGTTTCCACTCCGGTCTCTCTTAATGTTGAAAACCCATCTGCATTTAATGATCTGCCTGTTTTCTGGTGGGTCCACAAGCTCCTACGTCTCATTCGCTAGAAGAGACTCATATTCGCTATTCATCGCTTCTAACCATAGTCGGCCATCACCCCGGCTTAGCGCTTCGGTAACTGTTAACGGATTAGAATAGTTATCATTTAAATTACTCACGTGTATGTTTAATTTCTGATGTGACCGGAGTGGGTATCGTGTTTGTTTCTCATTACCAGCATCCACAACATCGCCTACTTGCTTATCGATCCTTGTCTGAGAACCGCAACCAGGAGCCTCTTCATTTGATAAGTCATCACCATCAACATCCGTGAAACTGTCTTCATACGCAGTATCAATAGTATGATATTTAACTTCAGGTGTAGTATCCATCTTCACAATCGGAACATTTTCCTTCTTGGGAGTAACAGTAGCAGCAGCAGCAGCTTCGTTTTCCTTCTCCGATAGACTATTGGATTCTTTCAGGTCTGTGACGACATAGTCATTGGATTCCACGAGTGATGAGTTCTCTTCGCTATTCTCCAAAAATTTTACATCGCGGCTCTGGAAAATACTCTTAAACTTCGCGTCATATAGCCTGTAGGCCTTAGACTCAAAAGCATACCCAATCATAAAGCAACTCATACCTTTGGCACTGAATTTCGACTTACCAGGCTTTTTGTCTAGCATCACACCTTTGGATCCGAAGATTCGGAGATGCTGCATGGATGGTTTCTTGCCACACCAGGCCTCATACGGTGTCCTCATGTCAAGGGCTCTTGTATACGCCCGATTTCGGAGATATACGGACGTTTTTACAGCTTCTCCCCACAGCATCTCAGGAAGACAGGAATCAAGCAACCGTTCGATTAGCCCGTTCGGCGACACCATTTTGTTGTGGTGTATAGCTTGTAGTGAGCTGATGAAGAATACCTTCCGAATCTAAAAAATTCGAAAACTCTTTGCTGAGATATTCACGCCCATTGTCAGTTCGAAGTGACTTTATCTTTTTAGACGTTTCACGTTCTACCCGAGATTTGAATAATTTAAATATTGGGTCTACAAGTAAGTTTCCAGCGTTTGTCAGAGATGGCGCCACCAGTGGATCCCGGGCAGAAATGTCAGACCCCATGTGTTTTATTTGTAGGTTTTGTATCTGTCAACAACTTTGCAGCGTTATATTTGAGCAGTTCTATCGGTGTCGTATATTTTATCGAGCAAAGTCATGACAAGTTTCCAGCCAAATAAACGTCATTTGCGAGAAGCGCTGCTTTTATTCTTTAATATGGAGAAAAGTGCAGCTGAGGCCTATCGTTTGCTTTCGGAAACTTATGGGGCGGAATGTATTGGTGAATCGACGTGCCGCGAGTGGTTCAAATGGTTCAAAAGTGCTGATTTTGGAGTTGAAGACAAAGATCGCCCCGGAAAGCCGAAAAGTTTTGAAGACGAGAAATTGGACGCTTTACTGGATGAGGATCCGTGTCATATTCAAGAAGAACTTGCTGCATCATTGGGCGTTACGCAACAAGCCATTTCCCTGCGCCTAAAAGCATTGGGATTCATTCAAAAGGTTGAAAACTGGGTGCCGTACGAATTGAAGCCAAGAGACGTCGAACTGCGATTTTGCATGTCCGAAATGTTACTGCAGCGGTATAAAAATAAATCATTTTTGCATCGTATTGTCATTGGTGATGAGAAATGGATTTATTATGATAATCCTAAACGCAGAAAATCGTATACAAAGCCCGGCGAGCCCGCCCAATCGACGCCGAAACGAAATATTCACGTGAATAAGGTCATGCTCTGCAATTGGTGGGATCAAAAGGGTGTCGTATACTACGAACTGCTTCCGAGTGGTGAAACCATCAAAAGACCATTATATCGAACCCAACTAATTCGTTTGAAGCGGGCATTAAAAGAAAAACGGCCAGAACATGAGACCAGGCATGAGTCCGTCATTTTTCATCACGACAACGTTCGGCCACATGTTGCGGTTTCGGTGAAAAACTATTTGGAAAATAGTGGATGAGAATTCTGACTCATCCACCTTACAGTCCAGACTTGGCACCATCTGACTACCACTTGTTTCGTTCGATGCAGAACGCTCTTACGGGAATACGCTTCAGCTCAGTAGAGGAAATCAAAAATTGGCTCGATACGTTCTTGGGCTCGAAAGACGAGAAATTTTTTTGGTCCGGAATTCATAAATTGCCAGAAAGATGGGGGAAAGTTGTAGCTTCCGATGGACGATACTTTGAATAAAGCATTGTAACTATGTTTTCATAATAAAACTTCAAATTTTGGAAAAAAAAAACGCTGGAAACTTACTTGTAGACCCAATACATTAAAGGCATCGCTTTTGTTCTTTAGTAGATATATGAACGATTTTCTACTATAATCGTCAATAAAGAGGCAAAAATATCTGAAACCGCCAGGGGTACACACTCTCATCGGACCGCAAATGTCACTGTGGATCAAATCAAGCACGCCGCTGCTTCTATACTTGTACTACCTCTACTAGTAAAGGGTAAGTTGCAGATTTTTGCTCTTAAACAAGTTTTAGAGTTCAATGACATTCCACTACTGATAGAGTCCATTCTGTACACCATATCACGGGAGTAAAGTAACTTTAAATCTTTTTCATTAAGGTGACCTAACCTCTGATGCCAGCGCATCAAACTGTCATTAGACGTTCGCGAATAGAGAAACTGTTTCTTTTCGAAAATAAACAAATTACCGCTCTTCGTAGCTTTCATAATTATTTTGCCATCATTTGACTTAATAACCGCACAAGATTTCTCAAAAACCACCGTATGACCGTTTTCCGTAGCTTTGCTTATCGAAATGAAGTTAGTTTCAAGCAATGGGACAAATAAAACTTTATGCAAATGCATGCGCACCGATCCCGCCTCAATCACAACGTCACCTATCCCGTCCGATTGTATTTGATGATTTGCTGCTAATTCGATTATTTTTTATGTGGTGTGAGGGAAATGAACATACCTTTGTCACCACACATATGACTCATAGTGCCGCTATCCAAAACCCATGTACTTCTTGTTAGCAGTAAGTGAGTGTTTGTGCTATTTACTGCACTGAATGCTGCGAAATGAGCCGTAGACCTTGATGTGGTAGAAGAGCGACAAGCCGATGCATAGTGTCCCCTCTTGTTACACTTATAGCACTTTCCCTTCTTCGGAGTATGCTGTTGCTGTGTTTGCCCTTGGTTTTTTGACCTTATCTGTTTAGAAAAAAACACAAACTCACCACCTTCACCACCTTCACCTCCATTCACTGATGTCTCTCCTTCACGCCGTCGCCCTTTCTCTAGAAGCTTTGTTTTAAGCTTTTGAGTTGTAGGTAGATCGTCTCTTGATTCAATAGCAACCACGATATTCTCGAAACTTTTTGGTAAGCTTAACACTCTTTTCTCTGAATAATCGTGATCAAATCATCCTGCATCTTAATGTCGGCCTCTTTTAGTTTTTCAAACACATCGAAAAAACTATTTACATGACTGACTATGGATGAGTTTTCCGCCATTTTCAAATTAATGAGCTGCTTGAACAGAGTTACCTTCCTTCCTGGTGCTTGTGGAGCGTGTACTTCCTCCAACCTCTCCCATGCAGATTTCGACGTTTCACAGTTTTTGATGTGTAATACCTGTGAGGTTTTAATAGACAACAACATCATTGCCAGTGCCTTACCATCCCTCAACTTCTATTCCGCCGTAGCAGATGCTGTAGCCGCTGATGCTGTTGGTGTGGAAGTTTCTCCAGATACGTATCCCCAGAGCTCGCTATGGAACAGCACCGACCGCATTTGTACTTTCCAGCTGTTCCAGTTTTCATCGTCCAGCTTCTCGATGTTGTACAATTTTTTTTTCACAAATAAGGGACTGGGCCCATAACCTTTGTTGCGGTAAAAAAAAACTCAGGCGACTTTTCGTTTAGAAGGAATGAAACGTTTTATTAAATGTACTCGTACTTACCAAGCTATCGTCACTACCTGTGAAAGCCTGCCAAATTTTTTTAAATTTAGTGAAAGAAATATGAAACTGTGGTTTTATTCGTACCATTCCGAGGCTTCCGGTCTGTAGCTTGAGGCCAGGCCTTAAGGCCTTATGCTTCCTTCTTGATTCTCTGATACCCTTGAGCTGGAAGACTCCGATGGTTTTTTTTTGGGGGGCAATAGCTTTCTACCATTCTTCTATGCATTTTCCTTTCGCACACACTCTTCATCTTACCACGGACAATTATAATAATTGGTGCGCACTCAAGGGATTACACACAGCACAGGCGAAAGAAAGTTAGGGGGAAAAGAAAGAGAGGTACCGATGCACGTTGGTTTTAAATGTTTACAAGTTATAATGAGAGATCAGAGTATGTCCGAAAATGGGCTTGAGGGTAGACTGATGCGCATTCATAGCGAGATGGGTGTTATGGTTGGCACATAATTGCCATTTGCGGTAGGTGGTTGTTCTCTGTGATCTTTGGATAGTTCCAATGTGCTCAGTGATCGAATGTCGACACAAATTTCATCACTGGATAGCCGAGTTCTGAATCGAGCTCCAACTAAATGTTGATTAGGGAAGACATTTGTCGTTGAAAAATTCTTTTATCCTGTCGATCTGATTGGCAAATCGACAACCCGAAGTTCATATTACTGAGTGTATTATCTTGTGAATAAATCTAGTGTTCCGTACGTATCACAGTATTACTCGCTGCCGGGAAGCCCGACTAAAAATTCTCACTGATTCGGTCCACAGTCTTATTGATTGCTATAAGTACAACTATTAGACTTACTTGTATATTGTAGAAATTTTGTTTTATGTGGATAATAGCTAGACGATCGGCAATCGGTTTAAAATCGATGATCTTCAACTAAAGCCTCAAACCCACGATGAATCCATACACAAACATGTGAAACTTTTTATGAAAACTGTAAAACTTTTTGCATTGTTCCTAATGCCATTTAATCCTTTTTGGATCACACCAAGGTTCTCATTTTCTAAGTATCCCTGGGAACAAATAATGATCTAATATTCCAGGACCATACTCCCATATTGATGTCATCGTCCTATATTGGGTCCGTTTATTTCCTCAGCCAATAA
Source organism: Volucella zonaria (assembly GCA_963966105.1). Lineage (NCBI taxonomy): Eukaryota > Metazoa > Arthropoda > Insecta > Diptera > Syrphidae > Volucella > Volucella zonaria. Next base: position 136,244,174 of record OZ014531.1, read on the forward strand.
GAGTTCTTTCTAGGTGCAACTGAATATCCGGTTGGCATGGAAAGCGCGTCCTCTTGTCTACAATAATCCTGTATACATAAGTTTACTATTCAGCATTCGACGAGGCAGCTATCTGACATTTCGAGCAATTAGAACTTTAACCCACATATGTATGCAGTTTTGTGTCATTTAATAGTTAAGCCTAAAAGTCTTTCAGGACACCAAAAATTAAGGGAACATATATTTCACAGAGAGGTTAAAGGCATAGCGTCTCTGCTCATCTGAAGCATTCGATACAATGCAATTTCTCCTGAGTAAAGGGCATTGCCGAAAGGAGGTAAACTTGGCTTTCTGTGGGCATCTAAAAGCTTACTTGCAATTTCCTCTAGCCTTTCAAATGTAGGCCTTATGGAGTTAGTTTTGACTCATTAAACCCTTCACGCTAAAGTCCACTAATTTTAATTTTTATTTAACAACAAAATTAAGAGCCTACCTAACGCGTTATCTTAAGAATTAGAAAACCATAAACTATGCCAACACCCCGCTCTGACTATTTATGGGAAAATATTCTCATATAAATCAAAGCAAAATAAATATCAAATCAATAACTGCAACAACTAGCAATCACTGTATCTACATGGTGAAAATTACAAAATCATTTGAAGGCACTAAACTGCAGTATCTCGATCCCGAGTAAGCATACTACACTAACCCACTAGCTATCTGAACACAGTTTTGAGCGTTCCGTTTTGATGATGGCAGAGCGACAACATCTGGAGACCTCAATTATCAATTAAATCATCTCACGATTCTCCATTCAATTACAATGCATCTATCTGTCCATCACACGGGATTGCATAGAATCATAGTACAACACAATCCGCATAGTTACGAGTACCCTCGTACTATCATGCAATTGTACAGCCGTATTTTTCCGCACTCCCGTACACTACTCGTAGCAGCGTTTCGTTTTGTCCGGCATTTTTTGTGTGATTTAAATATTAAAGAGCAGTTCGTGTGCTACCGCGGGAATACCGCCACCAGAACTAACTACTACGGGTAAATAGATCGTTTCAACTGAGTCTGAACAAATTTTGTGACTAGTCATCATCTCAGTAGAAGAGTGGTGGCCTCAAACTCTACCCCTAAGGTGGCCCAACTGTTTCAATGTACTCGTATCTTTGTATCTATTGTTGGTCTCTGTTCAAATATCATTATGCATGGACTTTTGTGTATCTCGTTAAGATCTCAAAGATTGCAAGAATTGCTGTGGATGAAGAGTAGACAATAAAACAAAACAATAAAACAACAAAACAACAAAAACTACGTCAAATTTCAAACAACAACGATGAAGATCTGAAGATCTGAAGATCTGAAGATCTGAAGATGAGGCCAAGTCCGTCGCACGTACGAATACACTCGGTGTGCAACAATCAATGGGGACCGTGTTGTAGTTCAAATCTACAGATCGTTAGTTAGTCCGACAGTAAGTCAGTCAATCAGTCCTTGGCATTAATACAATATAAAATAAAATAACAACAACGACAACACCAACCAGTAACAGCAATGCCGCAAAAAAATACCCAATCGCTTCTGTTGCTGCTGCTGTTGTTGACTTTTGAATGGGAGCCTTGTTGTTGCTGTTGTTGTCTTCATTTTTTTTTTTCTTTTTTTCTAAAATAGCTCTTTGTTGGCCGGCATAGTGATCTTGTGATTGCTTACAGTGATCTCCTCGGGTGCTGTGCTAAGATTACTTAAGAGATTTTCTACATCTTTTGGATCTTTAGGATGCAGATAGTGTTCGGATTGGGATTCAGATTTGGACTCGGATTCGGAGTACGAATTGTTGCTTTTAGGCATGGCAATTGTTCACAGCCATTCACACAGCTTTGGATGTTCATGTTCCGTTCAAAAAAGCCATTCATTGAGGCTTAGTTGTTATTGGCGCTTTTTTTTTCAGTTTGTTTGTTGTTTTGTTTCGTGATTGTTGCCATGAATGTGACTCAATGACAGCGTGGGCTTTGTCTACCACATGAGAATCAATCGAACGATGTGGCAACTGACGTGAGATGACAATGTTTTGACAGCTTTGAGATCGCGTGCTGATTGATGATAGTTAAATTGCGGAACGTGTACAAGAGTGTCACAGTCACTGGGAAACACAATTCCTCCTATCCGGATACTGAGGATTAAGTTGAACAATGCTAAGCAATCAGTGTGACAAATGAGCTGCTTAGCTCTAGTGGTTGTGGTGATTGATTTTATTCTCGCAAAGGGCACGATGTTGAGGAGTAATGCAAAACAAATTTACTGAAGTGAGGGCACAGAAAGTGTAGGCCTTATGGGTGTGTGAATGGGTTCTTATTTTAGCTGAAATTGTTCTTAGATCAAAAGTATAATTCGTATGTAATTCGAATTAACTTTTCGGCATATTGAACTTTGGCACAGGAACTAAGTGTAGGCTTACTTACACTGAGAATGCTTCCAGCCGTTTCCTTCTAGAAAACAAAACGATCGAAATTTCCAGTACAGTCCTAGTGCCATCCCCAGTTTAGTAAACTGCACAGTAACGTAAAGTATATAAGACTGAACTCTGCTTATGCTCTGATCATCGCTCTCTTGATAGATAAGAAAGTACAGGAAGTGAGCCGCTTTCTAATTTCGAGTCGATGCCACCGATCTAATAAAGGCTCCTCCATTATATCTAAGCCAACATCCAAAGTAGTTCGAAAAATTTTAGAAAACGGCCACGGTGTCTCTACACCTCAGGGTCTTTCCGAGGAAACATACTCCGATGCGGGGTGCACCTGGACCATAACTAATAAAGCTTTTCAATCAGCGCAGTCTTTGGCTAACTGCCTTTAGTTGCACACTCCAAGTTGGCTGAGGTCCCTTTCTACTTGCGCGTTCCACCTAAGGCGAGGCCTTCCTCGGATTAGAGTCGAAAATTCTGCGGGCTGGAGCGTTGGTGTTCCATCGCTCTACATGTCCCAGTTATCTCAAACTCCAAATACGCTCGCAGAGTGAATCGTTAAATCATCTCCACCGGAACCCGTCAACGCATACGGATCCAAATATCTTACGAACAATTTTTCTCTCAAAACGACCAAGGATCTTACAATCCGCTTTAGAAAGGGTCCATGCTTCGAAACCATACAGCCGGACTGGGATTATAAGGGTCTTATACAGAGTTTCCTTGGTTGTTTGGGAGAGAGCCTTCCTACATAGTTGCCTACTCAGCCCAAAGAAACAGCGACTGTCAAGCTTTATTCTTCTTTTGATTTCTGAAGGGATTTCGTTTCCAAAGGTGATAGCAGAGCCGAGGTAGAAAAAGTCCTTTACAACCTCAAAGTTATAACTGCCGACTGTGACATTGTGACTGATTCGTCGATGTTAGGTGTCCCTTCTTTTTGACAGCATATACTTTGTTTTGCCTTCGTTTACCGCTGGACCCATTTTTTCCGTTTCTGTTCCTATAGTCGCAAACGCACCAGTGACAGCTCGCTGTGCTCTACCAATAATGTCAATATCGTCGGTGTATACAAGTAATTAAACTGACTTTTGAAAGATCGTACCTCGTGTGTTGGCTTGTGAGTTTTGTACAATTATTTCAAGTATGATGTTGAAGAAGTCAGATGACAACGCATCACCTTACCTAAATCCTTTTTTGACATCAAAGGCCTCGGTGAGGTCTTCTCTATTTCCTCGATCGCGCGTTTCTCATGCTCTTTCTTTTTTCTCCGGAGAAGCCAATGTTCTTCTCTTCTCTTCTCTTTTGCTCGTAGAGCTCACGAGCCGCTCTCGTCTTTTTACGCAGCGCCACTTTGTAGGCATGTTGTTTTGCTCCATATGCTTCTCGACACTCTTTATCAGACCAGGGCTTTCGTGGCGGTGCGCCACATCAATTACGGAAATTGTGATGGCTTCTCGGCATCTAAGCCACTGGTCTTCAATACTTGATGCTAGCTGCAAAGGACTTCTCGAAAGGTTGAGGGATACGCGATCGGCAAAGGTTCTGGCAGCTTGTTGTTAAATCCCCTCATAGTATTTCCGCGTTGTTGTGGCGTCTGAGAATATCCGTAGACGTTCCTTGGCTGCAACCAGGTAGTGGTCCGAGTCTATATTGGCCGCTCGGACATCTAAAATACTTGCCTAACGTCGATCGCAACATGATCAACCTGGTTGACCGTTTACTGATCTGGTGTCTGCCGTGTTCCCTTGTGAATATTTGAGGTGAGGAAACCGTGTGCTTGCTATAGTAACGTTACGTCCCGCAGCGAATTTGGTTAGGCTAAGTCTTTGTCCAGACGTGATGTCGTGTAGGCTATGTCTTCCGATTGTGCTACCAAAGATGTCCTTCTTTCCAATCGAACATTGCTCGTAGGCTTTGTCGAGGAGCTCGTAGAAACTTTCTTTGATAGCATCATCCTTTTCTTCTGTTAAGATGATCAGCGCATATAAGGCTGATGTTAGCGAATTTGCCTTTGATACGGATTGTTATAAGGCGTTCATTCACGTGTCGAAAGCTCAAGACTTCTTGTCTAAGTCTGCCGTTTACAACAAATCTGCATCCAAATAGTCGCTGCCAAATAGCAATCACCGTAGTAAACATCACAGTTTTTCATAATTTTTTGCCCGGTCCATCCCACCGCACTTCTTGGATGGCGGTGATATCTGCCTTATAGCTGTATAGGGCCTCCGCGGCCTGTTCAAGGTCCGAACATTCCACGTGCAGATCCGAAAGTCGCTGCCTTTGTTCGTTTTGACGACCATGCAACAGTAAATCCGAGGCAATTGGTCGCTTCGTAACTATTAATTTTTTACGTTGCTGGGCAGTTAACCCCGCAGACAACCCCCAATCTGGAGGGCTAGGCCCTTTTCGGGACACCTAGGACAAAAGGGGGCGGACCAAATTCCGGACCCAGTAACCCGCATCGAGGATGTGAGTGCTGCCGTTGGCCCTTATTTACGGCACATCCTCAACCGACTCTTTTCCAAACATCGTCATGAGCTTCCCATAAATAAGTATAGTTGGCCACGTAAGGTGGTTGTGGCCAATCTAATCATGAATAGTGAATAGCCGCGTCTGCTAATCCGTTTGTCAGTGCATGCACGTCAGTTGGATTGGCGTTGTACGATACAGTGAAAGGATTTTACTCTTTCCTTATCCGAGATGGTGAGGTCATAGCACTTTAGACGACGAAACCTGTTGGAGTTCTTTAAAATGGTTTATTCTGGATGTGGTGTAAGCAGATAGTAAACTGTTCCCGATGATGCTAGAGTGAGCTGCGCAGAAGATGTGTATAGCTTCATCCAAGCATGGCATCCCTTGGTTGGCTACTCCTTTCCGTCCGTTCAAAATGATAAATCAATAAATAAAATAAATGGCAATCCTGGTCCAGGAGAAGATGGAGTTGAGTAGTTAAGTTTTCGTTGTCACCCACTTTCTTCCTGGTAACTGGAAAGAATAGAAGCTTTTAACTGCAACTGGTGAGAAGTTTGGCAAAACGCTTATGAGCGACAGCGTAATTGAACAGGCTGATGGCACTGGGGGTAAGATATCGGTCGATCAACTGCTCAGCCAGTAGATAGGTAGGAAGGTAGGTAGAGTAGCACTAGAATGGTTGATGATGTGTGTTGTTGAGTATGTGAGATACTAGTTGCCTAGAACTAGAAGTCGTATCCCTTTAGCCGATAGGTTGACCTTAAGGTTGGGAATGGGAGAGAGTTTCCTCCTCAATTACGCTCCTGCCACTGAAGCAGCTTGGCCGCATGGCTACATCTGGGCGGGTTCTGTTTAGTCTTTTGTTCTATTGTACTCTTGTCGTAGGTCAACCATATCATCGTTGATATGTTGCAGTTGGTTAACGCCCTCTAATGGAGGTTGGCCTTCCGCAGGAAGTGTGATTAAATTTGTCCTCTAACCGCACCTGGCGGGATGTGGACCCTTGCCGCGAGTGAGCGGTACAAAGCTCTGTCTGGCCAGTTTATCGTTTCCTTTTATGTCACTGCGCCCTGGAACCCAGAGCAGTGTGACATTGAAACGTTCGTTCAAGTAGGCAAGCTCGTTCCGGCACTCCTGCACCAGTTTGCAGGATATGGTAGCCGAATCAATAGCTTTTAGAGCGGCTTGGCAATCTATGATTGCCAGTAGTTCCGGCTGCAAGACGCTGGCAAAATCCTGCAAGCGGTATAATATTAATATTTTCAGTAATTCTGAGTAGACACCGGCCCCCACACCACAGTTTATCTTTGATCCGTCGGTGTGGATGACCCTGTCGAAGTCCTTTACTACTTCGTCTTTCTTCCACTGAGCTCTGGTGGGAGATCCCACGTGAAAGTTCTTCTTCAAGTTTAGTTTGGGAGTGATGTAGTCGATTGGAAACGTGACCGTGCCGTTTGGTAACAAGTCCAGGATATTGCTGTGGCCGTAAGACCTTGCAGTCCAGCACCCATATAGTTTGAGTCGGGCTGAGCTACATAGTGTGGTATTTTTTGTGTGTAGGTTGAGAGGCAGAAGATTCTGGAGCACAGTAAAGGCATCCGTTGGAACCGATATTAATACGTACGTGGTGCACCATAATAGTGACTCGTAGGTGAGAATTGGGCGCGCTACGGCTGTTTACATCCACAGGGTTATCTTTGGTTGAAGTCCTCACTTCTTTCCAAAGGTTACTCTCTGTTCAACGTTTCGCTTCCAATTGAGTTTTGGGTCAAGCATGATACCTAGATACCTAGCGCCATAGTTGACCATTAAGCCAGGAAAGGGTGTATTTTAGTTTTGGTAGTGAATTGCATCAATTCAGTTTTGCTCGGGCTGACACCAAGGCCATAACTTTCAGTCTTGTCAAGAGCAGCCTCCATGATTTCAGTTTTCACGGGGCGACACTTCTCTGACGCTGGTATCACCTGGTTATCGGCATACGCGGCCACTTTGACCCCTTCTTTGTCTAGTCTTACAAGAATTTTGTTCATAACCATTAGCCAGAGTAGGGGAGAAATAACGCCGCCCTAAGGCGTTCCTCTATGGACGAAGTTAGTTAAGTGACTGTTACCTAGTGCTGACTGAATAATTCTTGTTCTGAGCGCAGAGACTATCTATTGACTAATAAATTCCTCTATCCCCAGCTCGATTAGAGATGCGTGAATAGCTTCAGTTTGTACATTATTAAGGGCTTTCTCTATATCTAGGAAGGCAGCTAGAGTAAATTCTTTGTATTGCATGGGTTTTTCGATTGTTCGAAGTACTTCGTGGAGAGCCGTTTCCTTGGATCTTCTGTTGAGGTAGGCGTGCTGATGAGAGGTACTCGTATGTTGTTTGGTTCGCAAACTCCACTTTGACAACTGTTATATCGTTTGAGCTAAGATTGGGACATAAAAAAGCTTTAATCTGTTTCTTAGCGAGTATGCATGTTCTGGGCTCACCGATAGCCTGATGTTTGTAGAACAGATCGTGTTGTTTGGCTTAAAGTCCATTTATGTCGGAGTTTCTCACCCAGGGCTCCTGGATAATCCCGATGTCAATATTTTTCTCCTTTAGGAAAACTAGCAGATTATCGGAGGCACACCTAGAGTTCCTCAGATAAGCCTGTATGAATTTCAGCATTATCCATTTTGTCCAGGTCATCAAACAACTTGTCGGTTTTGACGATGTCCACATCGTTCTCAGGACGCCTTAAGCATTTTACAAACCTTAAGCTTAGCATACCATAAACTAAGGTCTGCTTTCTCTAGTGCTGTCAGGTGCTCGTTATTTATGAGGAGAAGGAAGGATTTACATAGTAGTATTCTTATGGGGTTCCTCTGCCTTAATTCCACTTGAACTACCGGGTTGTAAAGTTATGAGCTCTAGCTTCAAGCCAACCCAGGTGTCGCTAACCTTAGCTACGCATTCCCTTGAAGAATTGGTGCTCGCGTTTCATCACCCGATATCCTCTAACCACCTCGGCGGAATCAAAGGAGGCCGGAAATTTGTCCTCTGACGAGGTGACAACCTCTGACAGCCTCAGCTGGTCTTTTGCTATATTTCTTTTTATGATCTCTTTAAAAGTGGGGTTTTGATTTGTATTTGCTCCCAACCAATTGAGTGACTGTAGTCACTGGAGTGGTCTTGCAGCCAGACCTCTGTTGCTTATGCCTCCCACATATCTCGTCGGCTTATTATAACCCCTTCCGCCCTGACAAGGCGGCAACCCAACGGAAGAGCAAACAGCAGCTAAAAAAAGGAGCAAAAGCTGCGAGTGTGAAGTAGAATGCCACGTCTTATGCAGTCAAAATAAAGACAAATGTCGCTGAAAAGAAGAGCGGCTGCAGCACCCAATTGGGGTGAAGAGGAACCACCCTATGATGAGAAATGTTGCAGATTAACAAAATAAGGCAGTATCGGCCTGTTTGGTGGAGTATAACCTCGGACAAGAAATCAGAACCGTACTTACACGAATTCCTGGATCAATAAAAACAGCACAATCCAGGATCTCAAATTAAGGGAATACTGTTTATTCTCTACAAACCCCAAGGTAAAATTGAAGTTTGTAGTAGTGCAGGACTACAAGTTTCAGCCACTTGACACACAGGTAATCTGTGGAAAACCGATATGTCTCACCTCAGACTTTCTTCCCTATGTTGCGGATGATACGAGTATTATCTCGGCAAATTAAAGAACTTGGCTGGTCAAAATTCGATGCAAATACTGGGTTGTGATGTGAGTGCCCATCATATGCATAGGGGAAGAATTGGCACCAATTGTAACACACGTCAAAGTTAGCCATCAACGTCTAATGGTAGCTTAAGAACGCGTTCGCAGTGCAGGACCTAGTGCAATGAAAGGTATCTGTAAACGGCTGAGAAGTCAGCACCCCTTAACTATCAGCTGAATCCTAGAAATAGATCGATGGACGTATTTCACCCAAAGTTCATTTTGCAGGAATCCCAGTCCGAGTTAACACATCAATGCATTAGCTCCACACGTCAAAGATGCCGCAAGCCAGTACTGACACCTCCTTGTCAATATGAAATGAGGATTGGCTTAGGAAATTCAAAGAGTACTTTACGATGATGTCACCGTTTTAACAGGGAATCCTGAATTGAGCCCTGTTAGTGATGCAAAGATTGCCACCGCTACTAAGAGTCTCAACAGGAACAAAGCGATAGATGAGAACTGTGATCAGAACTGATATTATTGGCGCTGTACTATCACAGGAAGCAGAGAAGTTCAATATACAACGAAGTCTAAGACTTAAAATCTTTCAATAATATTGACTATATTTACTTGCTTACTTATGTATTATGAATCTCTTGCAATCTTTCGTGGGGAGCAGAGCAAATCGTAGGAACTTTACATTCCTGGGCAGGAGATTGACAAGTCGGAACGCTTCTTTATCTAGAAATCATAATCTCGCCTTGGTGGTGCAGAAGAATCGGAAAGGAAAGTGCCACTTTCGGTATCCTATACAAAGTTTCAAGTACTAAACCAATCACTCGGAAATAGATTCATATCGCAATGTCACGCGTGTACAAAGCGATATTTACTCATATCCCTTTCCAGGACGACTTGATCTAACCCTTTTCATTCTTTTTTGTAATTTATTCTGTTTTGGTCAATACTATCCGTTCCTTTATTCTAATCACTTTGTTCCATTCTGTTATTGGTCGTTATATAGCCCTGAGGACTCGGGGTGGACCTGGCCCTCAGCTAATAATCCTCTTAGCGCGGTCTTCAGCCAACTGTCCCCAGTTGTGCACCCTAAAATGTTCTAGTTCCCATTCCGGCGTTAATATTTATTGGCTCTATATGTCCTAGCAGTCTAGGGCGACTGACACGCATAGTTCTAACCAGGTCAACATAGCTCGTAGAGTTCGCTGCTATATCTCACACGGGTTCATCGGAGTGTGGATCGATTTACGACTCACATTCGGCGAGCACACTAGGAGGGCGGCTGATAAAGTCAGAAAGGTGGCAGTTGCGCTCTCTGGGCTGACGCTCAATATTGGCGGCTCAAGAAGGCTTCGGCGGCGTTTGCGCTGTCGAAACGGGGTCCCCGAAAGAATCTTACCTTGACGCAATGCGCCGGATCCCTCCGGATTACGTGCGCTTACCGCAAGTCAAAAAAGATAGCCACAAGCGGGATACTCGTATATCGCCGGTGTACCCGCAGCAGTAATGAGATGAGCTGGTTGTTGGCAGGTGGGTACTTCTACAATTCATGGCGCTGCATGCTGAAAGCACCATATATATACACCCTGAATGACTCGAACTGCAACCAACTTCAGACTGCTATCATTTCCAAACCGTTCATGAAAATGAGCTCAAATTTTGACATATGACACATAATTTTATTATTTATAAGCCTTTGAAACGATTTGCGTCTCAGTTGTGTTGAAAAATTTTTATCCGCGATGGAATTCAAACGTGATAGTGTGATTGCTTTATATTTGGCTGGAAAACCACAAGTAGCTATCGTTAGAGCCCTCCAGCAACTCATCGTGAATAAATCATAGCTCGTTACCGTGATACTGACAGCGTTGCACAACGCCATGGTGGTGGTCATAGAAAAACAGCAACATCGGCAGAAATGGTTCGGAAAGTGAAGGCTCGAATTGAGCGAAATCCGCGTCGAAGTGGAAGAAAAATGGCTCGTGAACTCAACATATCGTTGGAACGGATGCAACAAATACTGAAAAATGAGCTTGGGCTCAAGCCATTGAAGTTCCAAAAAGCACACGATCCTACACCGCAACAGAAAAAAATTAGAGTCGAAAAGGAGTTGCTACGCTTGCACAAAAGTGGTGAGTTGCCGAATTTGGTTTTTTCCGATGAGTCGCCATTTGTTATCGAGCAATATGTCAACAAACAAAATGACCGAGTTTACTTGCCAGAGAGGTCCTTCGAAAATTTACAGCTTCGGACGGCCACCAGAAAGCAGGCAGCACCGATGGTGATGGTTTGGGCTGCCATAACCGCTGATGGTCGCTCTCCGCTCGTGTTTTTGGACCGTGGCGTCAAAACTAATGCGATCGTATACCGTAAGTCACCCTGTATATAGTCATCCACATAGTGACAATCGATTACGGCCTTAACAGCGCGCGAATGAGTACCTTCTAACTTACTGGCATTTAAATTCTTTATATATTATTCTGAGCATGGTGAACTCTTTGATCCGAATATCATAGCACTCATCACATACGTCTCCGGCTGATCTACCTTTTTTATATTAACACGAAGAAACATTTCACGGATGTCTCCGCATACTCCTATCTGTCTTTGCCGGAATCCGAACAGAATTATTAATAATGACTTCGATTGGTATTTCTCAGGACCCTTTAACAACATTGAGATGTGAAAGATACCATGCATGGTAAGTATTAGGGATTTCTTCTGGCAATAACTTTCTAGCATAATTCTTTATTAAATACTCTCTAATTTTAGATTTACGAGTATACCATTCAGCAAATTCAAAATTCTTAACATTTTACGCTCCACAGTTTCAAGTCGCTTTAATGCCATGCTGTAGCTATCGTTAAAATTGATGACTTCACTTTTCCACAGGGGCCCCGTTTCATACTGGCTATGCACTTTTCTAGTTGTCTCTTTCAAAATAGTCTCGGCCATTCTGTCATCGTCAGATAATACTGGCTTAAGTATCCTAGTTTCAAAATTTTCTAATGCGAAGTATTCTGCTACCTGCCGATGCAAATCTGATAATTGATTTCCTTCAAGACCGATCTAGTTCACAACGACGTCCAAATGGCTGTCCTCGTTTAACCCAAACAGAATCCATCCCAGTTTTGTTTTGTGGACTGCGAACCCACTGACTATATTTATATGAGGGATACCAATTAATATCTGCGGCATAGCGTCGACATAATCGTCAATAAACACTTTATTTAACTCGGCATATTGTTTTCGAAATTCTGGTCCGAACATCTCTCATGTGGTGTTTAATGGCATTGCTATGAACATCTGAAATTTCAAGGTTGACGTACTCGGATATTTCACTAGTTGTTTGGTCATCGAACCACCTGAGTGACACCTTTGACCCTTCATCAATAAATGCAGGAACAACACAAGTGCCTAGCGGACCGCTTAACTTAACAGGCAAAAATTTAAAGAGTGTTTTTTTATTCCTATACGCCATTTCACAAATATTTTCAACGCACGAAGATTCCGCCAAGCAACATCTTTATTTTTCAATTTTACATTGTGTCCCCATAAAAAAATTGATGAAGGAAACAGATGCCACGTGTACTTTTATATAGCAGCCATACTTTCCCCTGGCTTAGAAACTATGTATACGAGTTCAGTGGATATTCGTTAGGCGTGTTCATGCGGGCAACAAATTGGTATAACAATTCATCTAGTACAACTATGTCGATAACAAACCCACTACCCGGCGGTTAAGTAAAATTAGCACAATTGATTTGTTACAGCTCTGAGCATCGGAAAGCTGACACCTCCCAGTGCCTACTCTAATCACTCAGCCCCAGCCAGTCAACAGCTTTCTACACATAATGCAATGTTACCTCCAGTCACGCACATCAACTTGATACACCATTCAAGGCATTGTCCCTCGGGGATATATTCGAAGATATTCCAGGCCGGTGCATTGGTTTTGATACGCTCTACATGTCCTAGCTATATAATATCTGGCAAAGCCATCGTCGTAACGTACCTTCTCCTCCAAATTCCGTTTATGCAAGCCGATCTAATCGATTATTATTCAACGAAAGAACTATGTATCAATAAAGTTCCTACTTCTGCACCATATGGGACGATGGAAAGCTTATATAGCGTTTTCTGTATGATTCGTGAGGAAACTTGTTTTTCAATTGCCTTCTTAGTCCATAGAAAAAGTGGTTGCCAAAAGTGATTCATCGCCTTATCTTCATTGGCCTCACGAACTCTTGTACTGTCAGTCCAGCATGTTTACAACACCCCCAATTTCTTGCCTCCGAAAGACCCATTTGTTTTGCGTGAGCTCAACATTTAGTGTCACAAGTTAGGCCTAATTTGAGTAAAAAACAGGCAGAGATTTCCAAGTTCTACTGTTCAAGTGCACCCGAAGACTAAGCCTCGCATGAAAAGAAGCTGATCTATGGTATGGGATGTATAAAGCGTTTCCGGCCTCATCACGCAGCCTTTCAGTAGGTACTGGGGACATGTGATTTGACGTGACATAGTCCTCCATAAAGTTGTTTGACAAATTTCTTATAGATCTTGCTTTGTTCCCATCGTCTTTCCTGCCCGATATAGAATTTGATTGCATTGCGATAGGAATTTCCTGGTGCGTCAACTTTCGAAGAGATGCAGACGATATAGCGGCCGTCTTTGGTGCGAGAGTGTTTTTCGATGAATAGGTTTTCGCTGTTTGAGCTCTCGACTTTACCGATAACATCTCCGGTAACGGCTAGGTCCCAGAAATTTTGCCATTTGCTTGGTCTCCAAACATGATCCACCCATCCTTTTTTTCCAGACCTAGACCTTAGAATATACTGGGCCACCCAATAATAGAGAATTGTGGGCTGGTTTGTTGTAGTGTGGATCTGCAAGTGGCTTATCCAAGGAGGATTTCCGAGCGATGTGACTGGGCATATTTGGGAGTGATCTGGTAACTCATTTGACTACCAGTGAGTGATCCAGCTTCAGCTTTATGTTGGCAGTGGAACGACCAATTTTCCCTCCTACTCCGATGACTTTGACAAGTGTCCGTTTTTTTATTTGGCAATCGCAGCTTTTAGACCTAATCTTCAGATATGTAGTTAGCTTGGCTGCCCTGATCTAATAAACAGCCGACCGGAACATTGTCAGTATTAACTACGAGCGTTGCAATAGCCATAGGCAGAAGCACACCAGAAGACGCATCGGACTCGTTTTGGCATATGTAAGTGCTGATAGTTGATGAAGGTGATAAGTCATGGTCGGAGTGAATTCAGGGTGCATTTTTTTCCGTAAGGAACCTCGAAAGGAAAACGATAGTCGAACCGATACGCAATGGATACAGACCTTGTGATCACGTAGTACGGCTTCTCGTTTCGGTACACTCAGGAATTTTGGACACTTCTTTGTCATTTCTGCTCCTGCTTTGTTACATTGGGTTGGAGAGTAACATGTACTCTGGTTTGCGGGATGCTGGAAACTTTTTTAGACATTCTCTGAGTAAATCGAAGGTTGGCGTCTTGATCTAGATGGTGCTGATACTCCGTGAACAGAAAATCTTATATCTCCTCTAAGGTGGGAAATCTGGTCTTACAGTTTACAAAATCGTCCATTCTGCCCCGTGTGACAGGATCAAAGCCTCGAAGGACTAAATAGGCCATGATGTGTTCTCCATGCATCTGTTAGCATGCCTGCTATTATAGACTCTGCATTCCCTGGGATTATTGGTCGTTGAGGTAGAGCTAACATATCCTCTAGTCCTAATTTAACTTGATGCCTTGGATTGCCAAACGTTTGGTCCAATATTGACCAGGCAATTAGATAGTTGTCTCCAGTTAAATCTAAGTCACTAATTGTTTCCAATGCTTTCCCAGTTAGCTTCGACTTGAGCAGAGCGAAGCGATCGATGTTGGACGTTCGGCGTCTTTGCACCAGTGAATCGAACAGCTCTTTGAATTTACTGTACTTCGTAATATCACCACTATATTCTGTTAAGTTGACTTCTAGAATTTTGATACCAGTTCCTTCCGCCCACGTCCCTGTGGCATGTGACGCGTTCTCGAACCGAAGTGCTTCGGTTGTGTTCTTGTTGTTCTGTTGAATTAACTGGGGCGCCTGTGGCTGCCGTGGGGGACTGATGTTGTATCCCAGATTAGACATCCCTCCTGCGGGGTTTTGCTAAACATACCCAACTCCTTGGACGTATGTAAATATCTGCTGAGGCACGCCGTAATTTTGAGCAGGTCCCTGGGAATCAATTCGTTGGGCTTGGGGCTGTTGCTCGTAACCGTCAGCTGTGATAAGCTGCGCATTACAGTTATCGCCACAGGCGAGAGAATCGGCTGTCTGGGATTTATGCGATGGCGCCAGATGGGAATGCTCTGGTGCATTGAGCATACTAAGTTGTTCCGGTTTCACACCTGTGGGCGTCGGTGTTTCGTAAACATGGATCGTGCCCTGATCAGTTGGTTCAGATGTAACCTCGGGATTTTCAGCATTCCTAGTATCCTCGTGTAAGAGCTTCGGAGCGTTCTTCTTGATGAACTCCTTAATTTTGGAAAAAATTGTTTTTCCAACTTCGTAATTTGGCAGGAATTCGGCGGCAGTTTTGTCTCTCTATTGGCTTAGATCGATGCTAGACCACATATAACGTGGCATATAGCTCCTACCGTCTTCGTCTTCTTCTTTTCTGTCGAATCTTCGGAAAATTTCTCGATGGCGAGGAGTAAGTCCATCACAGACGAAGAAATTCCAACAGCTACCTGGTACGGTCCAGTGTTCGAGCAATGTTTTAAGAAGGAATATTCAAATACTCAGTCAAAAAATTCCTATTTCAAATCGAATGGATTAGAATACAATGTCCATTGTTGCTCGCTTCTATCAATTCGCTAAATGAGGTGAGGCAATGCTACCACCCACTCATTATTAGTCAACGTTTAGTATTAAACATATTCCCATTGGAAGTTCAAAGGGCATCTTTTCAATGCAAAAAGCCAAGTGCATTATAAGTTTGCCTAGAAGCTCAATTAATCTATGCAATTTAACGAGAATTCAATTCGATATCGCAACACCCCAGGTGTACCCGTACTTGTATCTGAGCGAATTAAATGCGCCCAACAAAACAATCTAGCGCCTCATTCGCGTCAGTTACACCCGTAGAATGTAAAGTAATATCAAAACGCCAAGTGTTGCAAATTAGACACGCCTTGTTACTTAGCCACAATGATGAAGCAATTATTATTAATGTCAGAACTCACAATCAGATGGTATCCGTATCGGCGGGACTACATTATTCACCCCGGACCAACCCGGGTTGCTTGGTACCTCGTATCGTAGTAGCAATTATTTTCCTGCTCATATCTGTTCTTTTTTTTTTTTTTAACAAACAAATTGAATGACTCGCAACATGTTGCAACTTAGATTGGCTTATTATCTTTTCCTTTTTATTAAATTTCTACAACCACGGATTATCGTGTTTTAGTTTTTTTTTTTTTTAATTAAATCTATGAGATGGGTCATAGGTGAATCTTTGTAGGAGCCTTAACAACTGTCGTGCTAAATGCCGCACTTGATGGTTAACAAGTTAACAAGACAATCCGGCAACTCCAGACTCTGAGAAAGCAATTTACAAGCGATTTTGGGTCGCTCACGATGATAAAACATTTTATATTTGCATTTGCATCCAGGAAGGGGCAACACTGCTGTTGTTGAGGTGGTGGTGTGCGGACGGCAACACCATCTAGTAGATGTTTTTTGGAAGGAAATACCGAATTGTACACTGTAGGAATACTTTACATTAGTGTGTCAAAGTGAAAAATTTCATAACACATCTCGTTAATTACAGTACTTAGTGGCACGACTTGCCGCATAATCTTGTGCCGCGAATAAATTATCAGATTTTTCGTTTGGCATTAAGGCTTTGCCTGCATTGGTATACCATGTGTATGTATGTGTATGGGAATGAAACCCTATATGTACGTGCAGTGGATGGGTTTTCCTGTGAAACGTGCGCCTGCGCGTGTACACGGTGACCAAGTTTACATGCACTCTTTAAGATAGGGTAAATGGGACATTGTTTGTGAATATACAAAATATCCTGAACTTTCTTCTTTGATGAAGATCCGGTGTAACTTTCTAACTAAATAATAAAATTAGGGTGACGTATAGAAGATTGTTTATTCACTCAAGCAAGAAGATTTGTTTGTTCGCTGTTGACTACAATTTTTTTTTTTATAATGAGCGCACGCTCAATGTTCGTACACAGCGCGGGCGAAGGAAATTTAGGGAGGAAGAAAAGACAGGTACCGATGTACATTGTTTTTGAATGTTTGTAAATTATAACGACCAGGAAATACAGAGATCGGCAGAGCATTCCATAATCATGATATTTTAGAGCACGTCCGAAAATGGGCTTGAGGGTATACTGATGAGCATTCATAGCGAGGCAGGTGTTACGGTTGGAAGTTTGAATGGGCGGAATGCTACAGGCGATTTCAATGGAGCACTGGTGGTGGAAATAGCGATAAAACAAAGTGAGACACGAGACATTACGTCGGTGTTCGAGAGTGTCAATTGATTGACTGATATTAGTGTCACCTATGAGTTTTATCGCACGGTTTTGAATCCTATCTAGCAAGTGCAAAGAGGTCTTAGGGGTACCTGATAAGTTGTGGGCATTGTACTCCAATTTTGGACGGAAGAATACCTTATATATTGTGTCCGCATCAGAGGGGGTAAAGTATTTCTTACATCGCTTGACGAAACCTAGACATTTGGCAGCATTTTTGACGACACCGAATATGTGGTCACTCTAACGTAAGTTGTCACTGGAACATATACCGAGAATGGAAAATTTATCGGTTTCGACGATGCAAGTGCCATTAAATTTCGCTTTGATGACAGCAGACAGCGTTGTGTTTTGGAAGCATTAAATTCCACTCGGTTGATAGTTCCCCAATTGGTTATGCTGTTAATACCCGAATTTAATGAGCTTAACATACGCTGCCGTTCCCATTCTACAGCCGAAGAGGTGGGACATGAGTTCGGTAACGAATATGAAAAGCAGAGAGGAATATATTGGATTAGAAGTAGCAGACAAGAGACTATTGATGAAAATTAAAAAGAGTGTCGGAGACAGAACGGAGTCCTGGGGCACACCAGCATTTATTTTGTGAATATCAGACTTGAAACCATCCAAGACAACTCGAATGGAACGTTCCGAAAGGTAATTTCTAATCCATTGAACAAGAGAATCATCGATCCCAAAAGCACGCATTTTCGACAAAAGCACCTGAAGCCAAACTCGGTCAAGTGCCTTAGAGATATCAAGTGCAACTATCTTGCTTTCGCCTGATTGGTCCGTCCCACTTTCGGTGAGACCTGTTGCTACGGAAACTAAACTGCCGGTCATTGAGAAGTTTTCGCTTTTCGAGGTTTGCATGAGCTGACTGTGTATCAGCGTTTCCATGACCATGGAAAGAAGTGCAATTGGTCTATAGGAAGAGAGAGAAGAAGATTCGCGTTTTTTTAGGGACGGGCTGGACAAATGCTGTTTTCCATCTGCTCAGAAAGAGTCCTAAAAAGTAGGATTGATGAAAAAGCTTACGCCAGCCAGAACGAACATCTCTTCAGAAGAAGGGGAGTTTAAGATCTTTAAGTACACTTCCTACTACACGAGTGCGATCCTGTTGAAGATTCGACACACTCAAGTATAGGCGGAGACAAAGCACAATCTGGAAGTGTTGAACTGGCCGCAAAGTGTGCAGCAAGGAGATTGGCTTTATCCAATGAGCTGACACCTGGAATGTCATTGTAAATGAGAACTGGGATGGAGGATGAGGCAGAAGTTCTAATGTTTTTGACGAACGACAAAAAATTATGACATTGCAGTATTTTTTGCCTCAGATTTTGGTCGTATTGGAATTACATAAATTTAAGAAAGCGGTGCAGTCAGTCCTGGCTCGTTTAAAAGTTTTTCGGTGTTCCTCTGTCGGGTTGGTCTTGAAGGACCGAAAAAACATTTCTCTAATCCTGATACAACTCAAGTCGTACCAAGCCTTTTCTTTTGATTTGATACTCTTCATCCGATGAGGGATAAAGGATCTCGTCCCAAAGAGAATAGTGTCTATTATTATGTCAGAAGCGGCATCTACGTCGTTATCGAGGAAACACAACGGCTAGTTAAAATTCCTAATGAAGCTGTTAAGTCCGCTCTAACTCTTTCTCGTATTACCATTCGGTTCCCTTAGGAATTTTTTATCTAACTGTGTGGGTAGGTGTACGAGAAATTAGCTGATATGACGCAGTGGTCCGACGAGCCTAGAGGGGAGAGCACATCAATAGTGTACTTATCAGGGCGAGAAATTAAGTGTTGGCGGTATGACTCTCAATGTCTGGTAGTCGTGTGAGCTCATTTAGAACCTGAGTTAAGTTATTTTCCGCAGCGAAGATATCAACACACCATCCTTCGGGTGTTGTATGTCCAGAATGTCGAAGCCAACCAA
This sequence comes from Volucella zonaria, assembly GCA_963966105.1. Taxonomy (NCBI): domain Eukaryota; kingdom Metazoa; phylum Arthropoda; class Insecta; order Diptera; family Syrphidae; genus Volucella; species Volucella zonaria. Next base: position 136,263,308 of record OZ014531.1, read on the forward strand.
AATTGTGTATACTGTAACATGATACGAAAATACGATTCTTTGTATGGAGTCAAACAGCGCATGAAACTCGTTAAGGGTTGAATTGCTGTCCAGTTTAGAGCTCCTGTAAATAAAGCAGTAGTGGATAATTTGGTTAAGGAGCTGGAATTTTAACCACACGAAATTGAATTCTGGATTTGGACAGGAGTTTGATAAGTTACGCATAGAAATGGCTAGACCACGGTGAGAAACGAATAATGGCACTAGTTCATAACCAGATGGATTCAGATCAGAGTGATCTGAGAGTTGTGGGCGGGGACCTAAATGTGTTTCACTAAGTGTAAAAACAGCAGAAAAGTGATCTTTTTAGTCCGCGCATATTTGCTAGGTCCACCCTGAATTCCCTAGTCATAATCACAAACAACACAAAAAACACAATCACGCTAAGCAAGGTTGCGAAATGAGAATGGCTGAGATGCGAAAGCAAATATCCCAGACAACAGAACACTGAAGATATTTGACTCCGAACGACTACTGATACAATGGCAAGAAACTGGTACAACTTTTTTGACAGAGTCTCCCAGAAATTTTCTAGAAGTTATATGCTAGCAGCATCTATCGCATAAGACCGGTGACTACTTACACCGACAACCCCCAAAATGAAACCTCTGCTTTGACGAAGGGTATTGGCAAGAGCATGCTGTTCATGAACTCTGTGATCAAAAAGAAGGAAAAGCTCCCCCAAATGAAAAAAAAAAAACAGAGAAGCGACCGATCCGGTGATGAAGGGGTGTTGGGATGCATGCATAAATAAGGATCGGAGCAATATGATCACATACTGTTCTGAAAACTTGATAGCATTGCTTCCACAGCCTAGCAAAGATGACCAACTTACACCTGGCATTCAGAATAAGAAAACAACTTCGACTAAAAGAGTCTGATAGCGATATCTAAACTAAAGGCCAATAAATTTAAAGCTCCGGCCATTGATTTAGTAAGAAGCATATATCGCACACCAACTCATCAGTAGAACATGCTAAGATGAAAATATGTCCAGTGAATATACAGCCCCAGTATACTATCTCAACACTTCATAAAATTAATTTAATGTTGTAGTTCTCTATTAATGTGCCTAGTAAGACCAGATGTACTACGGCGGATGTTGTAAAAAACCCATAAACTTTAAATTGATACCACCCATGTAAAATGTTGAGATCCCTGCTAAGCCTGTCCTTCTTGATGGAAAATGCTCGCTTCTATAAAAATTGGTAATGACAACGAAGCAAGGATTTCGACAATCTCTTGAAGGAATTGTGCGAAACTCACAGGCCAATGCCATAGGCATGGTATTTCAAAAGTCCGTCCACCTGCTACCGTATGTTGGCGGCATTGATATATATTACTTTTTTTTTTAAATTAGCGCTCGCTCAAGGGGTTGAGATACCCTTAAAATGTTTGCACAGCGCGGGCGAAGTGGTAGGTAATCAGCGAGCTGTCACTGAAGTGTTTGAGGTTATTGAACAGGGAGTTGCGAAGTGGCGTTTACTGGTGACTAAGTGTAAAACAAAGAATATGATGCCAAGGACTCAAACAGTACGCCATAACTGTGAACTATAACTTTGAGTTGGTAAGAGACTTTATTTATCTAGGCCCCGTTGTAAATACAAACAATGACACCAAGCCTCTTTTACGAGCAACAAAGCAATAATAAGACCCTTATCGTGCCAGTTTTAGTGTATGACTCGGCAGCATGGACTTTATAGAAAGCCAATGAAAGGAACCTCAGCCAATTTGGTGTTGGAAAAAATGATTTTCTTCTGAAGAAACGAATCGGTGAATCCAACACGACTTTTCTTTTATACGTCCACAGCAGCAATATCCGATATGACGACGTAAAAGCCCTTCAGGCACTTCCCTAGGCACTAAACGTACAAATGCAAAATATCTGAAAAGCTGCTTTGCCGAACTCGTAAGCTTAACTCACTGGATCTTTGATCTTGCGCCCCGAAGTAGGAACACTATAAATCCTTGGGTTCAGTCGTAAACAGTCAGAGAAATTGCGATGATGAAATCGCCATAGATCGCGGAAACTCAAACCGAGAAATAACGCTTGAGCTCATCGGCTTGCTTTGCACTAAAATCATGTGTGCGGCTATAACATACGAATTGCAGTGTTGGCGTGACGTGACCTAATTAGTGTTCTTTTGGAGCATGTCTACACTTATGTAGTGTAGTCCCAAATAGTTAAAGGAGTAAGTCTTTCTCTATGGAATTTTAAAATGAAATCTCACATGTACGAATGAAGTTCTTCTGAGTCGTAATGAATGGAAAACTCTTCCTAAAATATTCAGTCATATTTGCCTGACAGCTTTTTCCGAAAGACGGTTAAATCACATATTGTAGGTTAAACTGAGAGAATTGAACTGTTCACAGACCCGGCTTTTGATAACACAAACATCCAAGGCTTGACACATTTCTAGCCGCCACCACAGCTGCTTCATCCAGTGAATACAAAACAAAAAAGGGTAAATCACATTCCACTACAAACCGTGTTTAGCGTCCCATGTGAACCTTAAATTTCTATCAAAATTTTGAAAAGGAAGCCCCCCAGACCATAGTCTTCCTGCTAAAGACAGACGCCTCTAGTACGAATATTTAAGGCTTGTTGCATTGAATCGTGGATATGTCTTGATAGATTTTCCACGAAAAACCAATGTTCGGAGCTTGTAGTGAAATGAAAATCCAACAAAAATGCAGTTGTAGCGAATGAATGTGCAAATGATAGTCGCCTCCTGGGTTTGACATTATAAATAAATTCAAATCCCCCTGCAGCCGTTTCTGCCACACGTCAGTCGCACACTGTCAGTGAGTGTGTCGTGCAAACTGACGTTTGATTCAGGAAAGTGGTTAATTTGTAATTCAGCAGATGTGGAAAATGGAAAACCGATGAAATTATCGCTCACTAAGAAATGGCATTTTGCTCGTAATGCCGTTTCCGCATTGAAAGCCTTTCCATTGAAACAAGTTGCTGACCGTCAATTGGTAAAGGCCGATTGACTGCAATTTTTTTTTTTTATTTTCGTTTGCTTGTCTCTTTTTTTGTCGTGGCATTAGCACTTCATTTAAATTTCTTTTTTCTCGGTGGAAAACACTTTTGTGAGTTAAATTTTTTAATCGAAAACGGGAGTGGTGGTGGTGGTCGGAAATGAAACAAAGTCAAAGGATTGGTGTCAATCAGTGACACGACTAATGCAATTTGGACATTGAGTTTTACCACTGACTATTCTAGATCCAGCGAGACAAAGAAAAATTTTGTAGTGCCGTCCTCATTTTCATAGTTACTTAGATGGTGCTACAGCACTGGGTGGACCCGGCACCAACAAATAAATCACTTCAATAAGCGCCATCTTTGGCTATCTGTTATGCACTCCAGATTGATTGAGGACAAAGTGTCCGCATCACCTAAGGCGAAGTCTTTCTCCGGATAGATATTGCAGACTCTCAGATCCAGAACGTTATAGACCGGGAAGCAGCATTCCAAGTGAAAACATCATTCCATAATATTTAATTTATAGTACAAATGTTCCTTCTCGAGCAGTCGTTTAAGGTTCTATTGGAGTTCGCCCCGTGACAATTAGTCTTGAAAATCTGAAGGACTTGTGTTTAAGTTAATCTACAAGAAATTAATGAGCTAATAAAGCATACAGACTAGCGAAATCTACTGCAAGAAAATTACCTGGAGGCACTATTCAATAATTTCGTAATAAAAATGAATAAAATATACCCTGAAGCATGCAAAACGAGCACAACCCAAAGAAGACGGAAACAGAAGCCATGGATCATGCGCGAAATAATCCCAATGTACAAAAAAAAGGGATGAAGATGAAGAGGTAGAAAAATAGCCCGAGGTGTATAATATCTGAAAGTGAATACAAGAAGATTCGAAAGGCAGTTAATAAGAACACCCAACTTATACAAGACAAATGCTCAAAATGACGCAAGGAAAACGTGGAGTATCGTCAATGAACTTCTGCCATTTTCCAGAAACTGACGGAGGCTTGAAAAACATAGTTCAAAAATTCCCGGAGCAATTTTCGAACCAAGCGGCAAATATTATTCATGCCTGCGACACAGAACTTCAAACCATGAGAACTGGCAAGTTCAACAAAGCATCCATTGTACTTAGAGGGAGCAATGGAACCTAAAGTCTATAAGATACCTACTCTGTAATCGCTGTTTTATCGCTATTTCCACCACCAGTGCTCCATAGAAATCGCCAGTCTCGCTATGAATGCTCATAAGTATATCCTCAAGCCCACATTCGGGCGTTCTCTTAAATATCGTGATTCCCTGCCCTGCCTAGCTCTTTATTTCCTAGTCATTATAAGCTTCAAACATTTAAAAGCAAGGTCCACCGGTACCTCTCTTTCTATCCTCCCTGACTTTTCTTCGTCTGCGCTTGTGCAAACATTTTAAGGGTACTTGAATCCCTTGAGCGCGCGCATATTATAAAAAAAAAAATAACAAAAATTTTGCTAGAGCTCACAATATTAGATCAGTTGATCTCAAAATTAATGCTCTATATCTTTCTCTGGTAACCACTAAAATAATGAACCGTAGTATGTGTCAGTGCTATGTGCCAAAGCTGATGAAAATGTCTATAATTCGCCCCATTTACAGGGGAAGGATAAAAAACGACACAGAAAATTATAGGCCGATTGCAATTCAATCAGCTGTTGAAAAATGCCTGAAAGAGATAGTTGGTAATTGGATTAACTGTTTGATGTCGAAGCACAAAGTACTTCACCTAAACCAGTACGGGTTTCGAAAACGCAAGAGCACTCAATCGTTATTGGGAGAATTAACTAATGCGGTTAATGCGGGACGAAATAAAAACCATCACGTATTGGTCGTATTCATCGATTTCAGCAAGGCATTCGATACCTTGACACACGATAAACTTGTGGAAAGTGTCAGCAGACTAGGATTAAGAGGAGTCGTGGCAAACTAGCTCAAAAGCTATCTGGCTGATGGAACAAATCTAACTAAGGTGTCTAACAAAATAAGCAAAGCAAAAGCAAACAAATAGGTATGGTGTGCCACTAGGTTCCAAATTGGATCCCATATTGTTCATTCTTTTCACAAACGAACTGTTGAGTTCATTTAAAAAATGTAACGTCTATCCCTACGCCGATGACATCGCAATTGTGGTAAAACACAAACACTAGCATTTAGCTGTTAAGATATCGCAAGACGAATTCAACTCTGTATCAGAATGGTGTCATGATAACGGACTGGTCATGGTCATGTTAACTGGGCATGAAATGTCTGATTTTTCTCAGTCGGAAATAAGAAGTTCTCGAGTGAACATCTGTGCCAGAACGTTAAATTTTCTTTTTTTATAAAATAAAGTGGTACGCGTGCTTGAGGTGTGAGAATTTTAGGGTTCGTTGCAAGTACGGTTAATTTTTTTCTAGAAATTATTTACCATGCTGTCGGCAGTTCAATATCGAATACTCTTCTTTTACGAATTTAAGATGGGACATAATGCGTCACTGGCAATGAAAAATATTAATGAAGAACATTAATAACAGCAACGGTGGATGCGGACTCAACGAAATCGGTGCGGGAGATTGCGCAAAGCATGGGAGTATCCCCAATGACAATAAGTCGACACCTTTCTCTCATAGGAAAGGTACAGAAACTCGATAAATGGGTACCCCATGAACTGAACGAATCCCAAAAACTACGGCGTCTGGAAATCCGCGCATCGCTTGCATTATGAAACCAAACTGAATCGTTTTTGGACCGGATAGTCACCTCTGATGAAAAGTGGAAAAGATCTGAGAGGTGGTTGGATGCAGATGAAAGACGAAAACACACCCCCAAGCCCGATCTTCATTGAATAAAAATTTACGGAAAAATAATATTGACTTTTACATGTTTACTATAAAATCGGACATTTCACGTGGTAGAACCCAATACAACCAAAACGAAGGTGATGCACATTCAGACTCTTTCCAAGCCAATGGAAACAATTCAAATCGTTCACTACCAACAAATAGCATCACAATTGAGGTAGTCAAAAACATTAAATACCTCAGAGCAACCATTGACGAGCAGTTTCTGCGGCATGAACATATCAGTGTCCTGCGCCTTCGGTTAAAGAGCGTTATTTTTTTGCAATGGAATATCTAAAATGATACTCACATCTAGAAGTGCCAAAGCAGGTGTATTACTCGTTGACAGAGTCGTGCATTAGCATTAGGATTTTGGCCCGGGTAAATGCAGCAAAATTCCATCTCGATAAAATCTCTAATCTACAACATCGTCTTGTAAAATTTATTAAACCTACTAGCTCGATTTTTAAAGTTTTAGATGTTAAAGCAATCTTCCAGATGACCCCATTGCTACATTAGAAGAGTGATCAACGATTTCTGCAACGACATACAATAAATACAAGTAGGCAACTCTTATATGGTGATCGGGAACTACAATCCACTGTCCCTAAATTAATAAATTCACTTGCACAGTTTTTAAAAGTCATTTCAAATTATAAAAAAAGCAAAAAACGAGTTAAAAAACATCTTATTCTATCACATTCCGTTTATTAGAGAATGTAATTTATAAATAATGATTTCACTGAAATAATCTTAGACTTTAACCAATTATTTGAATTAATGTAAACTAAAATGTTTTAATTTAAAGTTACTTCATACATAGTTGAATAAATGTAATACAACCATCTCCAGGTAAGCACTCTGATTTGCAGGTAAAACAATGTATGGACATACTACCTGCTGCAAAATGTTCCCGACCACACCCACCGTGTGGCGCTCCCATTATTGTTCCGATTTGAGTTCTGTTTATTTTGTTAAGTTCGTAAATCTGTTGTTGACATCCCCTCTAAAACTTAGGGTCATAGCTTGACATTTGGAAAAGTTACGTAGCCAAGAGTACATCTATCTGTGCGTGTGTTGGCGATTTTTTACAATTTTTGAAATGGATTTCAATTTGCAACAACGAATTTGTACTCGTATTAAATTTAAAAAACGGATTTAATGGTGAGCGAACGTTCGAAATATTGGAAAAGTGTTTCTGCAACGATTCTGTAAAGAAAACGGTCGTTTACCACACGAGCGGTTGAAAAGTGGTCGTGAGTCAATTGAAGACGATGAACGCAGTGGCAGACCATCGACATCGAAAACCGACGAAAGCATTGATGAAGTAGAAGAAACTTTTTTTTAACCGCTCCCACCCTTTAGTTTTTATCTTAAGTTTTAAGTGAAAATTGTTAGTTTCAAGAATACTTGAACAAAAAGTTCCCGTTCAGAAAATTTAAAATACAATTTTATTCATCGAAATTTATATTGTCCCCTTCAGAGTAATCTCCATCAACTGCAACACACTTATGCCAGCGCTTGATCCAATCCTCGAAACATATTTCCTCTCGGCTGCTGAAACGCGTTTCCCGTAGTAGTTTCTTAACTCGATTGAACAGAGAGAAGTCACAGGGAGACAAATCAGATGAATTCGGTTCAGTGGCTATTGGATGGTATTTGTTGCATTTTTCGTCAAAAAATTACGAATAATGATGGCACTGTGCAACGGTGAGTCATCATGGTACAAAATCTACGAGTTTTCTGCCCACAATTCTGGTCTCTTTCGGCGAATTGCTTCACGCAAGCGTCTCATAACGCCCAAATAATACTCGTACTCTTTGTTTACTGTCTGGCCTTCTGGAAAAAATTTATGAAGCACTACATCGTTGTAATCTATGAAAACCGTGATCATTGCCTTCCTTTTTAACTGAAAACGACGGGGTTTTTTTGGTCTCGGCTCATTTGGTGAACGCCATTCACTTGCCTGATGTTTGGATTGCGTGTCATCGTCGTACTCATAAACCCACAGCTCATCTCCAGTAATGACCCTTTTGATGAATGTTATTATTCTTATACATCTATTTAAACTAAGAAAATAAGTATTTAGAAAAAACTTGGTGAACGAACAATTTTTTTTTGTATTTATATAAAACTTATATTTTAACCTTAAACTACTTAGCCTAACTATACAATCTAACCTAGCCTAATTGTTAGCAAACTTAAAGTTGTTAATCTGATCATTAGCTAACCCAAGGCTGCTAACTTTAAACACTTAAAACTACCCTAACCTATGTAAGTCGGCCATTCCAAAAGGAAAAATAAAGAAAAAATAAATAAAAATAAAAATAAAAACAAAATGGCCCACTTTGCCTTTTGACTAGGCTAACTCGGACTTGAAGGAAACGACGCAGGAATCAGATCTTCTTCACTCAACCACCAAATATTTTGGTGCTGCAAAAAAACATCTTTTTTGTCGCGGCTTGATCTGATACCGCCCTACTAAACCTGAGACGATCGATACTGCTGTGTGCGACGTCTTTGTTGTAGTTGAGTCGCCCCTCACCCACAGCACGAGCTACGTGGAAGATTAGCGGCACCGCAAAGTCATCCTGTATAAGCCCTTTCATGTCAAGATAGAGGAACGCTTCAGGGGGGACGAAGCCCTTCAAGCGCACACTCTCATGATATAAGTAGTTGGGGTAGTAGGCCCCAGATATCAGGTTATTGGACGAGGTCATTGCTCTTGCAATATGCCTTCGAGTCAACTTAATAGCGAAGTTGTCCACTCTATTTTGATTCGCCCTGTTGTAAAGGACCTCATTGGAATAGAATTTCATGTACTCCGATTCTGGCGTTCTGTAAAGGCGAAAGCAGACCCTAAGGCAAGCCCTCTCAAACACCCTAATCTTTCCATTAAGCTTGCTCTCACATTAAACCACACAGGACACCCATATACCAGCATGGGCCGGATGATCAGTCGTTGACATATCTCCGTGGAGAATACACGTGTTTCGGCTTGGATAACAGTGATAACAATAAGAAATTAACATAACATTTGAGGAAATTGCTATAGGCTCCAATTAGCAGAGTGGCAGTGTGCTCGGCCGGCATATCACAGGTCGTGGGTTCGAATCTCAGTGGACTCTACACATTTTTTTTTTTTTTTTGTTATTTTCATTCAAAATAAATTTAAAAACAAGTGGTACTAAGTGTTGTCCATCACGTGATGGATTGTGAGGAGCGGTCCGCTATGCTAATAGCGGGATCTGCTAAAATATCAGGTGAGGCTTCGAGCAGTTCGAGCCAAACCCCAAAAACAAAGAGAAGGAGGAAGCTTAGTCCACCTTCTAACTTAGAAAAATGTCCCACCCTACCAACGGCCACTGTAAAGCTGCTTGGCGGGGTGAGGGAAGGGAACAACTTCGCTTCATTGGCAGCAAGTGAATCCGATGATGAAGAGGAAGAGATGGAGGCGATTAGTAGTAGCATCAAAATGCTACAACAAAGAGTGCTGGCCATAAAAGAAAAGCAAATGGTCAGAAGAAAGAGGGAAGAGCAGGAGCAATCCCAACAACATCAGCATGCTCAAAAGCAGGCACAACAACAACACCAAACAAATAAAATAGCACAAGTGCTACAACAACAAAAGGTTAATAAATACCAGCAACAACAACAAGAGCAGTCACAAAAACGGCAACAGCAAAAACAGCAGCAGCAGCAGCAACAACAACAACAACAACAACAGCAGCATCAGCAGAAGAAGAAGGAGAAGGTGCCTCCTATCAACACCTATAAACTAGAGGTAAATGCTACCAAGGACCTTTGTAAGTTGGTCATTGGTAATAATTTTAACATAAAGAGATTGGGGAACGATAGTCATGCCATCCACTGTAATACAGTGGAGGGCTACGCGAAAGTCAAAGAGCTCCTAAAGGAAACGACGACGGAGCACTTCTCTTTCACACCGAAGTGTGAAAAGCGGCAATCGATGCTGCTGAAGGGGTTGGAACCGTCTTCTGATCCTGAGGAGATCCTGGCACTGCTCAAAGAGAAGGAGTGCGAAGGACTCAAGTTTGTGGGGGTAAAGCCATTTACCACAGCTAGAGCCAGGCGGGAGAAACGGAGTCTGCCGTTCTTCCTGGTGCAGCTCAGTCCCGAAAGCCGTCTGGATAGTCTAAGGAGTATCAATGTCCTAGACTACCAGGTGGTTCATTGGGAAAAATTAAAAAGGAGCGAAGGTGTTATACAATGCGTTCGCTGCCAGAGGTTCGGGCACGCCGCGTCGAACTGCCAAATGCAGCCTCGATGCGTGAAGTGCGCAAAGAACCACAGTTCCGAGGAGTGTTCTCTGGGTAGGGACGGAGTATCCGATAGGGCGCAGCTCTCGTGCGTGTTATGTGGGAACGTGGGACACACCGCAAACTATCGGGGTTGTCCTAAGTTCGCTGACATTAAAAAATCAAAACTGGCTCAGCAGCAGAAGGTGGAGGTCAAACGTTCACCTGTTAGGTTTCAAACACCAACCGTCACGCCCCAAATTTCCTACGCCCAAATGGCGGCAGGTAGGGGGGCTACGGTACAGCAAGCCACTGTTGCTTCTCCGGCGCCAATGCCGAGAACAACGGAAGCTGCACCTAACATGCTGGCCATCTTGCTCGCAATCCAAGGGCAGATGGCTCAGCTGCAAAAGCAGGTGCAAGAACAGGCCAAGCGGGTGGACCAGATCTACGCGCTGCTGCCGGGCCTAACGCAACACATGTCGTAATGGGTACGCACATGGTGGAGCAAACTTTGAAGGTCCTTGCGGTGAATGTTAATTCACTGATTAGGATCGAACGAAGAGCCGCGATGTTTAAATTGCTACAAGACCAATCTCCTGATGTGCTTTTCGCTAGCGAAACCAAGCTAACCGATAAGCACAAACTGGAGTACAATAATTATATTGTTAGAAGGAGAAACAGGCCCGGATCCGAACGTGGAGGCGGTGTCGCGATCTTCATTAAACAAGGTATAAAATTTCACAGAGTGTACAAGGGAGCGTTGCGTAGGTTCCGGGTGTTGGAGGCAGTCGTCATTTACATCCCGCTCCGCAGTGGAAAGCGTCTGTACTTGGCCTCTGTCTATGCGCCTGAGGCTTCACAATCCACTTTATTCATTACAGAGCTCGACACGCTTTTTCGACTCCTGAGACTGGAATCGGGGGAGAATTATTTTATAATCGGCGGGGACTTCAACGCTAGACACAGAGATTGGGGAAATAATTTGCCGAATACTAGAGGGAACCTACTACTTGATTGGTGGGGTCAGCACGATGTCATGTACAGACTCGGTCTTAAAGCGACGGATAACCCGTCGTTTCCCAGAGGCGGGTCATATTTGGATCTACTGCTGTACGACGAACGTATACGACTGACAGGTACGAATTTACAAACGCTAAACTGTCTGCGCACATTTGTGTATGAGAGTGACCATTGCGGTTTTAGCACCGAAATTACAGTTCCCAACGAAATTGCGGAATTGGAGGAGTTTGTCCAAAGATATTCTTACAACTACAGTAAGACTCGATGGACACGCTTCTCCGCAACCTTGACAAGAGCACTCGCTTCGAACACGCTCCATCCACCGGCCAATAGAAATTTGTCAAACGAGGAGATCGACAATTACCTAAAACAAATGGACGAGACAATTAAACAAACTATGGACGCTACAATACCACAATATCGACATACGACTAACGAAGACTTGTTCCGCAATCCTACTATTGACGCACTGCACCGACAGAAAAGTAGACTTCTGACAAGACTCAAAAACTTGTACAGACAGTTTACTGACAGACAAGACCCGGATATTAGGACACTGAAGGCGTCGATTAAAAATATTCAAACGTTAATAAAAGAGAATTACAGAATTTCTGTAAGTTCGTATTGGAACAACAGGATTCGGTCTGTAAACACCAGCAATCCGAATATGTTCCCTCAAATAAACAAACTATTTCGAAGAAAAAATCAAAACGACTTTCAGTGTCTTAAAATTGCGCGGACAACAGACAACGAACGGTTACTGACAATAGCAGGTATTGATCCAAGTGAGGCCGCTGATGATGACGACTTCTTTGTGATCGAGGATCCACAGGAGAAGGTTGAGGCCATAGGGGCGACTTTCCAGGAAATATACAAGGCCACCGATACCATTGGCCCTAATTATGACCTGGACAGTCGCGTCTTGGTGAAAAACTTCTACATTCGAAATGAAATAGAGAACTGGAGATCCGAGGGCTCTGGTTTTACTCGGTTCAGCGAAGAAAATATGGCAAACAATGTCATTACCAGAGAGGGTGACCTACCCCCGTTCATTTCGAAGGAAGAGCTCCATGAGATCTTCGACACAATCAGGGCTAAGAAATCAGTGGGGACCGATGGTATTCCGAACATCGTGCTTCGACATCTTCCTCTAGAAGCGGTGGACATTTACACCACCCTGTTTAATAATGCAATGAATAATGCACATTATCCAGCGCATTGGAAAACGGCAGTGGTGCAACCTATCCCCAAAAAGGGAAAGGATATATCCAATCCGGCGAATCTCCGTTCGATAAGTCTCCTTCCGAATATCAGTAAGGTGTTTGAAAGAGTAATCAATACAGCTCTGTCTAGGTGGGTTGAGGACAAACATATAGTTCCGGATAATCAATTCGGTTTTAAGGCGGGACATGATATCTCACATGCCGCGTCTAAACTGGTGTCCGATATCCAATGGAATAAAGGCAAAAACCAATGCACTGGTGCCTGCCTTGTTGACTTGGAGAAGGCCTTCGACACCGTATGGTTAGAGGGTCTTTTCTATAAGCTGACTAGGCTGGGGATCAGTAAACCACTCTTGTACATTCTTTATAATATGCTAACCAACAGACAGTTCATCGTGAAAAATGGCGATGTGACTTCTGTTGAAATATTTCAAATTAAAAATGGTCTTCAGCAAGGCGCGGTCAATTCGCCCATCCTATTCAACATTTATACAAGCGACTTGATAGGTTCACTTCCCAATACTATTGCGTACGCAGACGATTTGATAGCGTACAGAACAGGTCCAAAAGTCGAGGTCATTAATACTCTCTTGACGCCGTTGTCTGGAGCCTCTAGGGATACCAGAAAAAATTGGCGAATATTCTCGATCATTGGACAACACGGACAGCCTCTTGCCTGTAGAAATGTAGTCAGATACCTTGGGATCTGGCTAGATCAGTTTCTGTATTTTGACAAAAATGTAGATGCTGCTCTGGCCAGAGCTAAAGGCGCTTTTGCTCTTACAAAGAGACTGTTTTATAGCAGCCAACTCGATGCGAGGGTAAAGGTAATCTGCTACATGGCCCTTATCAGGCCCATGCTGGTATTCGGGTGCCCCGTGTGGTTCAATGTACGAGCAAGCTTAATGGAAAAGATTCGGGTGTTTGAGAAGGCTTGCCTTAGGGCTTGTCTTCGCTGTACAGAACACCAGAGTCGGAGTACACAAATTTTTATCGTAATGAGGTCCTTTACAACAGGGCGAACCTAATACGAGTGGACAACTTCGTAATTAAGCTGACTCGAAGGCACATTGCAAGAGCAATGAACTCGACGAATAACCTGATATATGGGGCTTACTACCCCAACTACCTTTACCACGAGAGAGTGCGCTCTGACGGCTACGTTCCACCGGAAGCATTCCTCTACCTAGATCAGATAGGGTTGATCCAGGATAGATCAGCGGTCCCGTTAATCTTCCATGTCGCTCGGAAAGCTGGGGATAGGCGACTCAACTACAACAGAGACGTCGCACACGGCAGTGTGGATCGTCTCAGGTTCAGTAGGGCGGTGGGGAATCGCGATAAGAGGGATGTCGTTCAGCAGCACCAGCATTTCTGGTGGTTGAATGATGGAGAAGATGTTATGTCGTCGTTTCCGTCAATTACAGACCAGCCTCACTAATGAGGCAGAGCTGACCAGTCTATTTGTTCTGTAAATAGCGATGGCCAGCTTGCATAGGTTTAGGTTAGCATTTAAGGAATACATATATATATTAGTATATATAAAGGTATATACTGGTATATGTATGTATTGTGTATAATGTCTATATGTGTGTATTGTGTAGATAGGTTAGGTAGACTAAGGTTTATTTTAAGTTAGATATTAAGTTTTTATAAGAAATAAAAAATTATGTCCATATGCTAAGTTTTTTGTTAAATTTTTTCTTAGCCTTAAGCATAGAAAATAAGTATTAATAAATAAAATGTAAACAAAGTCGAAAGACATATATATAAGAGTTTAGAGTAGCTTAGAGTGCCTGTGTGGGGCCAGTAAGTTAGTATAAGTTTGTTAAGTAATTTTAAGCTAGCATTTAAGCATTTTTTGTTAGTATGTAAGAGTTAATGATTTAGAAAATAAAAATGCATTTAAAACTAACTAAACTATGGGCCGGATGAGGGCCATGTAGCAGATAACTTTCACCCTCGCATCGAGTTGGCTGCTATAAAACAGTCTCTTTGTAAGGGCAAAAGCACCTTTGGCTCTGGCCAGAGCAGCATCTACATTCTTGTTAAAATATAGATATTGGTCTAGCCAGATCTCAAGGTATCTAACTACATTTCGACAAGCAAGTGGCTGGCCGTGTTGTCCAATGATCGAGAATTTTCGCCATTTTCGCCCTAGAGGCACCAGACAATGGCGTCCTAAACAGAATGGTTTCCGACTTCTGAAAGTTGATTTTCAACTTCCAGTCATCGCAAAACCGCCTTATTTGTTCGACGTCACGTTGCAAAAGCATATTAATGACTTCGACTTTTGGACCTGATTTGTACGCTATCAGATCGTCTGCGTACGCTATGCTATGGGGAAGTGAACATATCAGATCACTTGTGCAAATGTTGAATAAGATCGGCGAGTTAACCGCACCTTGTTGCAGACCGTTTTTAATGTGAAATGTTCCAGCAGAAGTTGCATCGCCATTTTTCACGATGAACTGTCTGTGGTTAAGCATTGGGCCCCCGCCCAATTATCAAGGCTTCGCCCATCAATGACGTTGTCTAATAAAAAGCGGGGGTAGATTATTCTATAACTGGTCTTATCGTAAACATCTTCAGATTACAACCTCTGAATGGTTGCTACGATTTGACCAGTTACAAGTTGCCGGTCATAAGTCTTGTTGGCGGCTTGACCACCGGTAGTCCATACCAGGACTTAAATCACGGTACCATGGGAGTCAGGAGCCCCCCGGATTTCGGTCCGGGCCTGACTTGTTAGAGGTAGGCCCCCTTGTGGGAGCGTCATGATGGCTGTGGTTTAAACCCAAATCGCGGGTAGGGTTTTCCTTGGTTTTGCCCATTGTAGAGTTGCAAATAAAGTACTGGGTGCTGCGACCCTAAGAGCAGCAAGAGGTTTTAGGTCCACCTCGACTCATACCAAGGGTGGAACTTGTGCCTCCAACACAGTTCCGAATTGGTATCAAAATTTTTGTGGCGAGCGATGGCAAGGCGTATCCTTGCTCCCTATGGGTGTATGGGCACCTCGTAAACATTAAGCCTTACGGCAGGAGGTTTACGTTAAAAATCCGGGTACGTTCTGTGGTTAAGCATATTATGAAGAATATACAAGAGTGGCTTACTGATGCCCAGTCTGGTCAGCTTATAGAAAAGTCGCTCTAACCATACGGTGTCGAAGGCCTTTTCCAGGTCAACCAGACAGGCTCCAGTGCACTGGTTTTTGCTTTTATTCCATTGGATATCTGACACCAGTTTAGACGCGGCATGTACGACATCATGCCCCGACTTAAAACCAAATTGATTATCCGGAACTATATTTTTGTCCTCAACCCACTTAGTCAGGACTCTATTGATTACCCTTTCGAACACCTTACTGATATTCGGAAGGAGACTTATCGATCGGAGATTCGCCGGATTGAATGTATCTTTACCCCTTTTGAGGATGGGATAAATCACCGCAGTTTTCCAATGCGCTGGATAATACGCATTCTTCATTACATTGTTAAACAAGGTGGTGTAAATGTCTACCGCTTCTAGAGGGAAATGTCGAAGCACAATGTTCGGTGTTCCATCAATTCCCGCTGATTTTTTACTTCTTATTGTGTCGAAGATCTCATGGAGTGCCTCCTTTGAAATGAACGGGGGTAGGTCCCCTTCATTGGCGATGACATTATTTGCCATATTCTCGTCACTGAACTGGGTGAAACCCGAGCTCTCGAATTGTCAGTTCTGTATGTCATTTCGCAGGTAAAAATTTTGCAGAAGGACTCGATTCTCTACGTCGTGATTTGAACCAATGACGTCATTGGACTTAAACAACTTCCTGAAAAGTCGCTCCTAAGGCCTCAACCTTCTCCTGAGGATCCTCGATCACAAAGAAATTATCATCATCTGCGGCTTCACTTGGATCTATGCCTGCCGTAGTCAGTATTCGTTCGTTGTCCATCGTTCGAGGAATTTTAAGACACTGATGGTCGTATTGATTTTTTCTCCGAAATATTTTGTTTATTTGGGGGAACATACTCGGGCTGCGAAAATTTACAGCCCGAATTCTGTTGTTCCAGTACAAGCTGGAGGTTTTTAATTGATGACTTCAGTGTCCTAATCTCTACGTTATGTCTGTCAGTAAAAACCCAAATCATTAACCAAAATGTCTTGGACGGATCCATAGGCAATGTTCAAGACCTCCGTTATCTAGCTACGTAACTTTTGTAAATGTCAAACTATGACGCTAAGATTTAGAGAGAATGTCAACAGCAAATTTACCAACTTAACAAAATAAACACAACTCAAATCGGGATAATGGGAGCGCCTCACGGTGGTTATTCCGGGAACTGTTTTTGGTGGTATGCTCAGATTCTAAAATCAGTGTCCAAAACAAGGTACATGCCGTCAAGGTCTTCCTTCCCCCAGCGATCTTCACGCACCTTTAAATCGCATTGTTTGGATCATCCAAAATCAATTCTTTGCCAAGGAAATTGCTCGCATTAAATCCAAGCAGAATCTTCAAGGATCCATCAAGTGGCTTACTCCGTTTTTGGACAACTCAACGGGATTTCAGCAAAAGCATCCTCTACTCTTGCCAAAAAACTGCATCTTCGTTAATTATATGGTGAGGTATCTACATTTGTCTAACTATCATGCGGGTCCGAAGATGTTAGTGGTTTTAACTGGCAGACAGTTTTGGATGGTCAACGCTAGGGAAGTAGCCCGTCGGATAGTGAGGAATTGAGTGCTCTGTATAAGATATAAGCCGAAGCTTCTAGAACAAATAATGGGAAACCTGCCAGCAAAATGAATAAAGACATCGCGTCCATTATCACGGATATGTGTAAATTTTTGCGGCCCAGTTATGACGCATTACAACATTCGTGGGAAAAAACGGTACAAAACGTACACTTTTATGCTTTTCTTCTAAGGCAGTCCATTTAGAACCGATGTCAGATTTGTCATCTGAAGCATTTATAGCTGCGTTAAAGAGAATGATAGGTCGTCGGGGACTCCCATGACGTTTGAGGAACTCGCTACTTCACTCGTTGAAATAGAGGGCAGCATGAACTCCAGACCAATCACACCTCTATCCTGTGATCGAAATGACTACGAAGCCCTAACACCAGCTCATCTGCTGATTGGGACCTAATTAAAGGCGATTCCTGAACCTGTAGAAGACTCCAATATCAGTTTTATCAAAAAGTGGAGGCGAATCAGTGCTGCTAAGGCGCAGTTTTAGAAGATTTGGTCTGGAGAATATCTCGTCGAGCTACAACAACGCAACAAGTGGTCAACAGATAAGCCAAATCTGCAAGTCAGCGATATGGTTTTAATCCATGAAGACAACAAACCACCGCAAAAATGGCTAATGGGAAGAGTTCTTCAGGTCTTCTCCGGAAACGATGGAAAGGTCAGAGTTGCAGAAATTCGAGCATCAAGAGGAATACTGAAGCGGCCGTTTAGAAAATTAGCACTACTTCCGATGTTGAAAGAAGAGTCCTTTGTTATGCAACTTTAACTATCGCATTGGCAACATTTCGCGCCATTATACTAAGATGTTCCGTATTTTTAAGTCTCCAAAAGGAACTGTAGCTTACAATCGAATCATAAAACCGATGTGTTACTTGAAAGAAATTATTAAAAAGTTTGTCACTTCTCGTTGAACTATCGACCTGCAACGTGTTTTATTATATCGCTCTCGCTATCGCTATTTTCTCGTTCCTCCTCACAACTCGTTGTTGCACAAGAATACACTCGGTATTCTTCGAAGTATTGAGGATATTAAGCAAAGGGCAAATATCTACAACACGTGGTGAGAAAAATCTCTCGCCATTTACAGCAACTGAGGCATGGTAAAACTTGAGTAAAGTGTACACCAGTACCAGAACTGGTTCGCCCGATTCCGTAATGCTCATTTTTCAGTTGAAGGCGCTCATCACTCCGGTAGGCCTGCGAAGTGTTCATGGACATTTGGAATCGCTTGGCTTTGTAAAAAAACTCGATATTTGGGTATCACATGAGTTGAAAGAAATTTATCTGACAAAGCGCACCAAACGCGAAGAAAATGATCCATTTTTGAAGCGTCGATTGGATTGGATTGTTTGCAATAATGTCAGCTGGAAAAAAAAGGCAGCGATTAGAGTACATTCGGCAAAAGAATGTGATACTATTAATATGGTGGGATTGGAAAGGACAAGTTTTCTACGAGCTGCTTCCAAAGAACAAAACGATTAATTCCCATGGCTACTGTGAGCAGCTACAGAAGTTAAGTGATGCTGATTAATCGTAAGGGTGTGATGTGTCGCGACACCACACTCGAGTTTGGTCACTCGGCAAAAATTGTTACAGCTTGTTGCCACATCCCTCGTATAGCTCAAATCTTGCGTCATCAGACTTCCTCTTATTTCCCTCCTTCCAAAACCCCTTGAACGGTTTGCTTTTGAATGCCTCATCAAACAGCGCCTTAGCAAGTAGCAGAGAAAGGTAGGAATTCCTATGAACGCAGTATTATGAGCAATAAAATGACTAACAACCTCATAAGTTCTCACAAGGCCGAAATCGAGCTATTCGGTCTTACGCGATTTTTTTGCAGCGACAGCAATAGACCAGTTGTGATGTAGTTGGATCTACTGTTTACAGGCAGATTTCTACCTGAGAGCTGGGGGTCCAAGTACCTGCTTTCGGCCTATTTTCTGCTGTTTTCCTTGATAAAACTAGGAAGAGCGTCTTTTCTTTAGCAACATTTTGCAAAGGCCTAGCTGGTCCCTGAATCTGCAACCTCCCAGGTGGGCACTCATTAATAAAACAATTTGGATGGCCATCTGTCAGCCCCCTTTGTTCTGTGACTTAATATATCACAATATGGGTCAAAAAGTCACCACTTTACCCCAACAAATTGCTGCTACACCCATCATATCTCTATCTAGCCACTTTATTACTGCCGGAACTATCAACTTGACATCCAACAGATGCAACACCCCAGTGACGAATGCGTCTCTCTGAAATTTACATTAATACGTTCCATCGAATAAGCACTCCACCTACACTAGCCATTGCTCTGGAAGGATCCATAACATTTGCAATCGTTCACAGTTCACAAAGTACACACAATTACGTGCCACAAAGCACTTGAAACCGGGAAATACCCGGAGGCCAGCCCGTACATATCCGTAATTGGTGTTCTCTACCCAAATCTGGGTCATACTTCATAGTCGATGTCAGGCAATTAAATGTGCATTGTCTGTTACATCATACTGGTAGACTACTGTACGACTGAACGACTGAACAACTGAACGACTAAATGGGTGCATTTGTGCAAAGATGATTAATCCACTTCTCATTCAACGAAGACCTGCTGCGACACTATCCTTGGAATGTTGCCCCACTACCAAGTGTCCCACTGCGAACATGAAGTCATACGGAAGCAAATTTCGAATCAGTGGATCTTGATTTATGATGGAATGCATCTGAGCTTTGGCAGGATGACAACATCCCAGGCCGGAAGGGGGGAGACTGTAATGGAAGCCCAGTAATAGTTAACTTATCGGGTGCCATTCGAATCTGAACACGTTAAATATTATGTTGAGGGAAATTTATCCCCAGCCAATCTACATACAAACGAGCATGTACTTACATATGTACGTAGATACAAAGTCGGATTAAGTGAACCGGTTCTTGGAAAGACGCCCAAAAACGACAGCGTTCATAATAGATAGCTGTACGTGACACCAGTTTTATTGGTTTTTGAGACTTTATTACACTAAATGAACTTTGAATTTGTATAAGGGCTTAAATTGGACGTCTCTACATACTCGTACGTATTCATATAATTTTGTAGGCTTCTTAAAAGGATTTACTCAGTCAAAAGGTTATAAAGGCTACTGATTCACCAGATCATGGGACTGTTGACCTACCAGATCTCGGTTGACGAATGCTTAACTTGAAATACCAAATAATTTAATGGGCTCCAACTACGGACGCATTATGGTAGGACTCTATCAAAAGAACATCATCGCATCATCTTGGGCAATAAAAAACATAAGTTATACGACCCTTGTAAAGTGAAATCTTAAACTATGCCCTTAGAGTCCATGGAGACTAGACCAAGCTCTGTGGGCTGGGAATCAACGCGCAAAAATCGGAGCTTGTTCTTTTCACACATAAAAGGATAATGCCAAAATTTGACCTTCCTTCCATGGATGGGACAACCCTCGGACTATTCAATAGTGCTAAATACCTAGATAGTAAGCCGAGTTGGAAACTCTACACTTGCAGCCTTATATTTGGGAGAAATTGGGGACCTAAGCCCAAGACTATTCTAAGGACGTACACTGATATCTGTATGGTGGCAATCCACAAATAACACCAGCCACCGTAGGATAGTGGCAAAAGTACAGACGATTGCATGTGTAGGCACGACTCATGCCATGAGAATGGTAGAACTAGAAAATATATTTAGCTTCCTCTCCCTAGATCCATGCGTCAAGAGATTGCAGCGAAAAGTACTTTAAGATTGAGTCAGCTTAACGGGTGGAAACCAAACCCGAAAAATAGCGCCTCGATCCTTACAGGGAAACTGGGTTTATGTTCCAATACGCTCTACATAATACCCCATCACTACTTCGAAACACCATTCGGCTGCATTTTCCCAAGCGGAAAGGAATGGGATGGGTCAAAGATGGACACAGGAACCGGCGCCAAGATCAATTTCACTTACGATGCCTGCCGGGATACAGCATTGTATTCAAGGCTGAGATATTGGCTGTAGCAGAAGCAGCCAAACTTGGCCATGTGAACATGGCCATCACGGCAGCTGAAATCAAATGGAGGTTTGAGAAGCGCTGTCGCGAAGAGCTTAAAGATCTTTGCGTTCAGTATAAGGCTACGTTATGCAAGGTCTCTGCCCAGAAAGGAGTGGCAGGTAATGAGCATGCAGACGAGCTAGCTCGAGGAGGATCTTCCCTAGAAAGGGAACTGGCAGATCAAAGTATCAAATCTCCTCCCTGCACTCTGAAAATGCAAGTGGAGGGAAAGATATAAATAAAAGCCAATGAAAGGTGGAAAAACCTTACAACCTGCGAGACCTTAAGACAATATGACCGTAATTCAGCGAATCCAGGACAAGTAAGATTCTCTTGAAAACTAGAGCTGAACTATCTACGCTTGTTGTACTGCACACAGGCCATAATCTTCTGGAGGCGAACGCAATAAAGCTGCGCCTTACCAACGACGACTATAGGGACACAGGAGGATAACTCCACCTTTTGTGCCACTGTCCCAGCTTCAGTAATTTGAAGCAAAGAACTTCAAGATGTTATTACTCCCACGACCTCTCAGAACTATAGTATCTGCAGCTTCACTTCCATCTCCTTTTAGATTCGCATATACAACAAGATGGCTTAGACCCGCTCAGGGTCAAAACGACAACCAACGCGAGACGGAAAGCAGAAAGCAGAAACCAGAACTAGGAACCACAATCAAATCCCTATCTCTGTCCAATTCCCTCACCCGTGTCTACACAGACCTAAGTGTGATGAGGTACAGAATGGACTCGGCTCTAGATACCTCATCTACCCGCCAACCTAAGCTAGCCTTACCTACCTCATCAGTTAGTCGAGTGAGCAGCCCTAGGCAGACATGGAGATTCCAGTCGAGGAGATATCCAGATTTTTGGGATTGACTCGGAGGCAAACTAAGTGCGTTGCCGAACTCCGAACATGAGGGCGCGCTTGCGCTGACCTAACTTAGATAGCCTGCCTCTGTCTCTGTTCGCAATTCTTTTGAATGTTCTCGCTCTGTAATCGCAGTTTCGCCGGTCTTTATTGGGTGACCGTGGCTCAAGTGGTAGTGTGTTGACTTCCAAATCGGACGGTTCGGCATTCAATTCCAACCGCGCCCGAAAAACATTCTTTTTCCAACATCAACGAAATCTTACGAAAGAGTTTGTCTGTCATAAGAAATCTTAAGATCGACTTAATCGTTGTGTGTATTGTCTTGGTATAATTGGGTCTCCCCCAAAATCTGACGCAGATTGAACATTTGTTCGATTTTGGATATACCAAGTCTAAGAGCTCATTGTTCATCAGATTATTTCCTCTAGCCTTGAAAAGAGCAGCGGCTAGGTCACTGGCTCCTGCGAATTTGTTAGATTTCAGTTCGGATATCGCTATCGTCACTTCGATTTAGACGGTAGACATCGGGCTTCGTACGGCCTAAATGGCGAGCCTTTTCTGACAACAATATGTTTGTCGTATTCGCTATTTTTTAAGTAACAACCGCGTCTTTACTATGATTTGTCTCGTGGTCCTCCTAGCAGACTTCGGTTTGCGTTTTGTTGAGCTGACGCATCCGTTTTATATTCTAATCAAATTCACCAAGTGAACAAACCTCATTTATACAGAAGTAAAATCCTGCTTCGGGTTTTTTCTCTGCTCTGGAACATGTCAGCAGCAGCTTTCATCCCAGCCCTCGTCTTCGCATGAAATGTTGCATGATGCGCCTACTGTTTGCCCCCCTATTTACTAAACCGTTGAACAATGAGTTTTTTCCTTTTTTCCTTTTTTCCTTATAGTCGCCTTGCAAAGCCAAGGACATCAATGGCGGAATTTCTGAGGGCCCCTCAGTTAACACTAATAGTCAAGAATCATGAGGGAGGTTGAGGAAATCTGAGTCTGGGACTCTCCTTGCACTGTCCGTCGCCAAACCTTTTTCCGGCGAATCAGAAGATCGATGAGCACAATATACTTTTCCAGCCTTCACATTTCCGAACACGCTGCTCTCAGTTGGCAAGTTGAAACTTTCCTATACGATCGTTTTTTTTTTTTAAGAATTCAAAGAGTACCATAGCGCATTCACTTGATTTGACTGAGACAATTGAGCTACTTAAGACACGACGAGGAGGACCAACTTTGACTTCATCTAGACTCAGGTTGTCAGTAGCAGCAGTTTCCTAGCATAAACTTTAGTCAATGCGATCTATGGCGGAATAATTTTTGATCATTTTAACTTAATCTTAGACGACTACGCCCGCTGGGGAATCGTATAACCAAATATTTTCCTTTCCCATGAGTCTGTCCTAATGTAGAACCTTCAAAGCACTTCGCTTTAACATATTTAGTACTCCCTCGCCCAGTAAATTCCATGTTTTAACACTGCAAGCTTGACCTATGCCTCCTTACAAGTTTTAAGACACAATTAATGTCACTGTCCCAGACACTCCTAACCTCCAAGCACCTGTACCTGTCTAATCGTTTCAATTTTGTAGGCGTAAAGTTCACTGATTGCCCATGTCGAAAATGTTTACCCAAAACAAAACAAGTGTCAAGTTGCCAAACTCCTCCAGAGGTACCCCAGTCTTGCATTCAAGTTTGAAATTTATATCCAACAAGCAGCCGCAGCTATATTTATTGTATGTCGGGTTGGACATTGTGCGGCATACTTGTACATACATTCAGCTTAGAGCTATCTAAAACCATGTCAAATGCCGCTGTTGGACCATTTGCAACCTGTTGGTAGGTAGCTAGCCAGCCATTTATACCATGGCTTTGGGGGTCTTGGCGGTCTGCCTCCTCGGTGACATTTACCAGCAGTTTAACTAGAAATATATCTGCTGTTGAACAAATGGAAAGATACAGGAGATGAATGAATGAATGGTGGTGACTCTAACCCGTACTATGCCATGGCGGGTTGGAAATCTGTCAATTAATGCTCGGATGGCATAAATAAGCTGGGAAAACAAATTAATTATCCCAGAAGTATAAATCAAATCGAATTGCAATCGCCCTAAACAATGCCAAGTCCGAGTTTGAATTCGAATTGGAATTGGAATTGTAAATGCGCTGGAGTAATAGATACACGCTGATTGAATTATGGTTATGGGATGCAAGGGTGAGCTACACTTGCGGTCTTTACTTAACCTTTGCTACGAATTTTATGGAACTCCGCATGACACAGCAGTGAATTGTTTTCGTACAGAGCAATATGGGTCCGAAAGAGGTTAATTGAATTAACATTGAAGAGGTTTCAGTGGCCGAAATTTATTTGAATGCCTGATGAAACAAGCTCATAAAAATTGCAGTAAGATGTCAAGTGTCCGAAATCCTTCAAGGCAATGTGGAAATTTGTGCGGAATTGTGAACATGCGTTCGATTGAAGTAAGCTGGATTAATGAACTATTAAATCGAATCGCAACGTGAGCGACCTAGAAACGTAATGTGCAATTCTATCTCTGTTCCGTCAAACTAGGAAAACCTCGTAGCAAGATACATTGGAAAGGATATTCAACTAACCAAGAGAGAAGTGGTCATCTTTTTTGCTCTAGTACCTATACAGAATCGTTTTCGTAAGATTATTTGAAATATAATAGTTAAAAGTAGAAGCCCGTAGAGAGCATAGATGGTATCTAAAAGCTTAGATCTCGAACAAATTCGTTACAGCGGTGTCAAAAGTGGCATTCCGGAGGTGACATGACCGAAAAATTGAACAGAGTGTTCGACCAGCTAACCTTACTAACTGAAAGTCCATCCAAATCATCCAAAAGCGATCTTCAATGTCAAATTGAGGACTTACGAACGATGGGAAATACCACTTTTGCTAAAGCCTCAGGCTTAATGAAAAGACTTAAAAGCTAGTAATGACGAGGAAATCAAGTTTGAAGTAAGGAGTGCTCAGTTTGAAATCAAAAAAGGAGAGGTTTGAGTTGACCTTTCGGAGCATACGGGAGTTTGGTTCATTGGAGCCATAAGAGATGTGGACCGGTAAATAGAAGAGATGAGGACAACGTAAACTACGTGGATTGGTGTTGAAGCAAATGGAGTTGTAAAGGGATGCGTAGTCGATGGAATCTGAAAGCAGTCGTTAGTCCCCTCACCCAACAGGCGTTTCCAGCCAGCTCGATCTTAAGCTAGCTCCCTCCAGTTTCTCACGCTAAGCTGGTTGAGATCCCCTTACACTTGCGTGTGTCACCTGAGTCGCGGACTTCATCCAGTGCGCTGACCCTCTTGAGCGGATTCGAATAATTTTCGGACCGGAGCACTGATGCTCATCCGCTCTACATAGCCCAGCCATCTCAGTGATTGGATCTTCACTCTTCTAGTTAAGTCGACGTCGCTGTACAGTCCGTACAGTTTGTCGTTGTATCTCCTCCGTCTAAGCAGAAGGGACCATAAATCACCCGAAGAATTTTCCTCTCAAAGCAGCCAGAAGTACACTCATCCATTTTTGACAAAATTCATTCATCGAGCAGGACTGGGATTATTAAGGTCACCATTGTCACCATTGTGTCACCATTGTGTCACCATTGTGCAGCGATTGGCAAAAGTTGTTCTTCGTCTGATTTGAACACTGGTGTCGTTGTCTGAATTAATAGCAAAGCCTAGCAGAGCCTAAGTAGACGAAGTCCTCAACTACCTCAAAGTTATATCTGTCGAGGGTGACGTCCTGTCCAAGACGTCGGTGTTGAGTGTCTTTCTGATTGACAGCATATACTACAATAAGTATTGCACTATTTGACCCATCTTCGCCGATTCCACCTCAATACTCACGAAAGCGCCACTGACATCACGCTGCTTTCATCCGTTTATGTCAATATCATCAGCGTATGCGAGTAATTGGGCGGACTTTCGAAAGAGTATGCCTCTTTCAAGAATGACATCAACGAAATCACGTCGGCTTGTCTAAGCCCCCTTGTGATATCAAAGATCCCGTGAGTTCTTCACCCAACCTTGATGGAACAGCGTGCATTCTTCATCGTCATCCTACAAAAACGGACGAGTTTGGCAGGGATGCCAAACATTGCTCTGCATAGCTCGTCTCTATAGAAGCTCACATACGCGGCCTTAAAGTCGATGAATAGGTGGGATGTATCGATTTGGAACTCATGGGTTTTATGCAAGATCTGCAGTATGAATATTTGCTATGAACCAATCAGGTTGTTAACGAACAGCTTCAGGTTTTCACATAATACGGCAGATTCTCAGAGAGTCTCCTTTCTTAAGGATCGGACAAATAATACTGAGGTCAATTCATTGGGAATACTTTCCTCCAACGTTATTTTACAGATGAGTTGGTGTATGCTCCTTACCAAGTCATTGCCTGCAGTTCTGAAGAGCTCGGCAGTCAGGCCGTCCGCTCCAGCAGCTTTTGTTGAACTTAAGCTTAAGCTATCTTCACTTTATCCAGGTTGGGTGGACGGAATTATTGATCTATTGTAAATCGTCCAGGTTGAAAAGTTTATTCTGCCTGTCACAGGTATTTGGTTCGTCATCGCCCTTATACTTGTACAATCTATAGAAATATTCTTTATAAATCCTCAGCATTGACTGCAACTCTACTACTATGTTCCCTTGTTCGTCTCTACAGGCTTGGATTCGTGATTTGTATCCGTGGCATGTGTCTTTTACCTTTTGGTAAAACTTCCGAATTTTATTTCCTGAGTAGCATCTCTCAATTTCCTCGACTGCGCACTTCTCATTCTCCTTCTTTTTCTCCCTTAGAAGCCGGCATTCGTCTCTTCACTTCTGCTCGTAAGCAGCTCTAGTCCTTCCGTGCAGCATCGCTTTGTATGCATCTTGCTTACCTGCATGTGCTTGCCGATACTCGTCGTCAAACCAAGGGTTTCGTCGAGTGGAAACCAGCACATTAAAGGCGGTATCTGTGAAAGCTTTTTGGCAATGTTACCACTGGTTTTCATTACTTGATGCTGGCGCATTACGAGTAGAACCTCTGAAGAGATTAAGGGAGACTCGATCCAAAAAGGATTTTGGCGATCTCTTGCGATTGTTAGCCGTCCGACATGGAACTTCCTGACTATATTTGCTTGTCCTTGTGATGTTCGGGATATCCGCAACTGTACCTTGGCCACAACAAGGTAACGTTTCGAGTTGATGTTGGCCCCTCGGAACGTTTGCATATCCATAACACAGGAAGAGTGCCTTGCGTCGATTGCAATATGGTTAATTCGGTCGACGGTAGATTGATTTGGAGTTCTCCAAGTCCCCTTATGGATATCGAAATGCTATGAACCACGTACTAGCTATACCGATGCTTCGCCCCGCCGCAGAGTCGATTAGCCTGAATCCGTTATCGGATGCTTTCCGAGAGTACTACCAAATATGCCCTCTCTTTCAAGCTTTACATTAAAATCGCCGAGAACAATTTTAATGTTATAGCTAGGGTACTGCTCGTAAGTCTTGTCCAAGAGCTCGTAGAAGTCATGTTTGGTATCGTCGTCTTTCTCCTCTGTAGTTGATATGGATTTACATGTCAAAAACTCAAGACTTCTTGCCAAAATCTGCCTCTAACACTGAATTCGTATCCAAATAAGGGCTGGTTTTGCCGTCGATAACAATAGCCGTAGTAGTTGTCACGGTTCTTAATCCTCTTTTCGTCGGGCCCATCCCATCGCATTTGATGAATGACGGTAGCATCTGCTTTGCAGCAGTACATGACCTGCGATAGTTGTTCGGCTACACGTGGCACATTTCATGCGCAGATCCGAAGTTTGTTGTCCTTATTTCGTTTGCAGGCGTTGTCAACAACATTTTTCCATGGCAGAGAAGTTACCCTGGAGGGCCAGTTCAATTATAATACCCGCAGAACGAGGGGTCGGTTAGACCGAAGCCAGTAACACGTTCGAGGTTGTGAGCGCTGTCATTGTTCCATTAAGAGCTCATCTCTTTTCCAAGATTCTGACATTTTCTCGGAAATCCTTACCGGGCTGAGGTCCAAATATGTTGGAGTAGCCCGGTCTCATTTACTTTATTCCGGGATTTTATTTAACCGGTGATTCCATTTGGGGAATTCATCTGCTGCCCCGTTTTTAGTGCTTTTATTTTTGTCTGCTGGTCGGCACTTACACTTATAACTTTGGCAAGTCGAGTCCGGATGGACAACAAACAATGCCAGAGGTAAAATAAGCACAATTGCCAGATTGACACCCCTACTCCACAGCGCCCAACCATCCGAATAATAAGCCAAGGTCTTGAAAAGATTGAACCAGCGGAATAGGTTGACCATAGAGAAAATGATGTCTGGGAGGAGACGGATTATATTTACGTGAGAAGGCATTTTGTTCTAAGTAGTTTTTGAGGCACCAGATTGAAAACCGATCAAGGTCTTCATGAATAAGGGCGGGATTTGTGTGTGTCGTGTATTTAATGACGCTCTCAAGATCGTTAATAGTAAGAATGAAGAGAAGAGGACCAACATGGTTGCCTTGTGGAACCCCAGAGGAGGCCAGGAAAGGGGCTGGAAAGGCGGATCTAAACCGAACACTATAATATCGGTTTACCAGGTAAGAAAATATTCATTTTAATAAAAGAGCTTCAAAGCCGAAAGCAGACGAGATTTTTTATCAAAGGCCAAATCTGTAGCAATAACATCGATTGCTTTGCCATTTTCTAAGGCCGCGAGACCAAAACACACGAATTCAACTAGGTCTGTGGTAGTTAATCTGCCTTTTAGAAAACCATGTTGTTTGGGCGAAATAAAGGGCTTGCATTTGAAGCTAAAGGCTTCGTATAAAATGCTTTCAAAGGGTTTGGGTATATGAGAGAGGACGATAATTGGTAACTTCATGCTTAAATCCCTCGTTTTTAAGAAAAACGGCGGAGAGACCATCTGGGACAGGTAGAAATTCATTCTTAAGTTTTTGTAACTTTTCTTCATTTTCATTTCATTTCTTTGAAAGTATGAGTGAGAAAGTCATTGAAGTAAGTGGGATCTGGTACGATGGAGGTAGTGGAAAATGATTGTTTGAAAAAAGTTGGCGATGGTAAAAGGATCACTGTGCATTTTTTATTTATTTTCTCAGCAATTATTTTTGTGTCCTTTTTGTTTTCTGGTCTTCGCCATGTCTTCTCGTGGATTGACCGACAGCTCCATTAACGAGAATAATGCTGACTTTGTCGCCTGTAAAGGGATCTGCGGTATAATATTCCAAGTTATTTATGAAAATCTGCTGTCCATATGTGACAAGTACATTAGTATCTCTTTCTAACATGTGCTCCTTGCAATCAAGTGCCTCAGTGACTCTAACGAATCGAATCATAACTCACTCGTGAGACTGAAAACGGATAAACTATCAATCTTTGAACAAACTGTAAGATGTGCGGAAGACTTTGATCATAGCATTGAAAAACAAATTGCGCATTTAACTACATTAGAAAGTTCAAGATCCAGAAATGAAGAAACATTCAAACGCCCCCTTGATACTGTGTTAAGTGAATTTATATCAATCGGTTCCGCAATGACGAATTCCAACAAGAAAACATGTAATTCCGTCAACTCTCTCCGGGAAGACTTAGATTTAGATATCTCGAATCTGTAACAAGCAATCATCAGCTCTCAAAGCATTACGAGTCCATGCTTGACGTTATATTCGACAAAACTAATGAACTCACTATAACATAAATAGATCAGTGCCGAATGATTTGGAAAATCTCATTGAAACAGTATGTCACAAAATCGATAGTCTTCCAACTCATCCCCCGCCGCACAACAGTTACAATACTTCAATTTTGACTGAATTGTTACAAACCCAAGCCGATAACCGAACCTCCAAATCCTCGCACCAGCCCATCGATCCAAAAATCGAATGGTGAACCGCTCCAACGTCAACTCCTCCTGTCGCCGCCCCACGGAAACTTGTTACACAATTTAACACGACGTGGACACCTTCAGAGTGGTAAAGCAGGCTAGACCGACTCCGCAGAATGAATCAGATGTTCACCACCCTACTTGTCAAAGGTGTCCCCTATTACCCAGATGTTGCTTGGTTTTCTGGATTTGTCAAAAAGAGGTATGGCATCACTATCAGCCAATGCAAAATATTTCCAACATCTCACCACAAAAACAAACGTAAATTTAAGATCAACTTATCGGCTAGATATGAATGGTTAATGGTTAACCCATCCTAAACCAACCTCATCCTCGGAAAGCTGCGGGTCTGCAAATGGAAGGGTCAACCAATCAATAAAAACATTGAACAAAACGAAGCAACGTTTCATCTAAAGTTAATAATTATAAATCGCCCAGAACCATACCCCATCCACATCCTAGACACCAACTGGAGCCTTAAAACCAAAATTTTCACTGTCTATATCCCAAAGCAACCCCCTTCACATCTCCCCACAGAAGCACCAAATGCCACTCTTCCATCCAAGCCTCAACGCGTTTCTTTTAATATAACCCCTGAACCTGATACCGTGACTGCTCAACCGCCCACACCTCCTCCTACGAATACCAACAACTGCTTTCCCAATTTCGCACATAGATACCACGGGATGACATTATGCGCTCTCTAGATTAAGGGATAAAAGGATATACGAAAATATACGCTTCTTTCTCGCATATCTTAACGATAAATCCGATTCAGTTTCCGTTGAAGGAAAAACCAAAACAAAAGTCATAGTTTCCACTGAACAGAAAGGCCTACCTACTGATATAACTAGTCTCAGGAAACTTTAAAACAAGTACCACGAAATTTTCACCACACTTCCCCAAAATGTTGCGAATGATCCTGCCCTCCCTATAGTTGATTCTCCATACCGAGGTGTCCTACTTGCTATTCACAATAGCCTCAACTCTTCTCTCATCGCTATCTCTTCTTCTGTCAAACTTAACTCTGTTTCAATTAAAATAGCACTTCCCAATAGGTCCATGTACGTTAAGAATTGCTACATTCTCCCAGCCCAATCTATCGAATCCTACATCCTTGCTATTAAAGCAATTGACCAACTTATTGACGTAAGTGATTCCATCGACGATATCCCTATCTTTGGTGACTCTAATCTGCCTCTGCTGAAGTGGATTCCATTGGATGATCACTTCTTTTTTACCACGTCAAACGCTAGTTCAGCCAAGGAATGCATATTCATTGATCGTATAGCAGACTGAAGCCTATGCCAAGTAAGTGGCGTCCCTAACTCCATCGGTAGGCAACTATACCTTATTTTCACTAGCGATCCCATTAACTCCACAGTAACGTTTTGTCCCTTAACTCTATCAACTATTAACAACTTTCGCGCCCCTGTTGTTGCAATTTGATTTTTCCACCGGTCTGCCGGCAGGAATCAAACTTCAAAATAAAAGCAACACAGCGGTCGCGAACCACACAGGTGGTGGTTATTTCGGTAATGGCGGACTGCAACGCCAACAACGAAAAAAAAACAAAAAAGGGAAATTTGCCACAAGCAGCAGGTTGAGTGCTGCCACTTTCGACTGCTCAGCTGAGGGTGGGTTTGTGGTTAAAAAAAAAAAAACCGAAATAAAAATATACGAAAGTGGCAGATCTCAAAAAAAAAAAAAAAATACACAAATGTGCCCGTAGGCGCCACGCAATCTTTTTAGGAAGGAATTGCGAAACCTTAAAACGATGGAAAAAAACAACAAAAGTCGAAAGTCACGTTATAATGGGTACTTTATTGATCGGACTTTTTTTTTTGAACAAAGGAATTGAGCGGTAGAAACGGTCTACAGAACAAGACAAGCGGCAGTTAAAACTACCATAATAGAAACCGCTTAAGAGTGGGCCGCTATCGTCCGCCTTCCCCAACGATTGAAACTAATTTTTTTTTTCTTTGTACGGAGTAATAATTTATTTTTTTTTCACATTGGCGAAAGCCTACCGGAATCCCACTATACACTGTTACTACACAATACTTAGCTTTACGTGGTATCCTTCTTTCCTCGTCTTCCCAGTTCTCCCCGTGGTTCTTTGATCCTGTCCTCTTTTCCTTTGACTTTGCACTTAAATGTTTTTTTTTTGTTTTGTTGTTTAAATTTTCCTTTCTTTGTCACTGGGACCTAGATCTCTTTATTTTATTTTTTTGCAAAACCTCTATACCGTGTTGCGGTCAACCAAGAAGTGGCTGCCCTGATTCGACTTATGTCCACTCAGACCATTGGTCACTCACCCACACATTCGTGCATTACCTCTACTCGGTTAGCGGGCCCAATGTCTGGTATATGTGTACAGCGCTCCGCTACCTAGCTGGAGCGTGTAACCAGACCGCTCTTTCATACACTCAAGTGTGCCACTTTGACTACCCAGATCCTCGGGGAAATTTCCGAATACTAGGGATTTCCTTTGGACTGAGTGAACATTTCCCCTGAGTTGTCTTGGGTTCAAAAAACCCCTTCTTTCCGCGAATTTGATCCCTGAAGTAAGTGGAAGTGACAAAGAAAATTCCTTTTCTATTCATTTGCGATTTCGAATGGGGAACTAAGTCAGGATCTAGGGATCTTAGGTTAGACTTTTGAAAAGTGACGGAGGTAGAAGGAAACTTTTCTCGAATTAATTCCCTAATGAAAGGTGGACCCGATGGGCTTCCGTGCAGATTTTTGAGGGGGAGAAAAGGGAATATCAGATAGCGTCCCACTCTTTACATTAATTGTGTTTTATTTTTCATTGTACAATTTGTTGTTCGTTTTTTTTTTTTGTTTCTGGCTTCTGTTTCGTTTGCTGTGTTTATTTTTTTTTTTTTTTTTTATGGCCTGGCTCTAGGCAACGGGTGCGGGTTGTAGATGTTTCATTTACACAGAGGGTTCCAGGCCGCCCATCTGGCTCTAGGTGTGTAGTCCAAATAAAATAATATGGCTGTCCGCCATATGTTCAGATTGTTCCAGGCCGTCCGCCTTGCTCTGTCTTTCCCGGGTGGACCTACTGGTTGTCACTTTCGAGGAGCGTAAAGGCAGAAGTCCGGGATTGGAAGAATCCACAGGTACCATTCGCAAATACGTTCCTCCAAAGCGACAACGGACATAACAGACAATGCGGGTCAAAAGGTGAAGGGGTTGGGAACTGGAAGGATGGAGCGGATGCCTTAGCTCTACTTAAGGCTGGAGACTACCTATTGGGAGAGACAAAACAACATTTGGGACAAGGGTCGGCTATTTCGTGTTGGATCCTTGCACAAAAACCAAAACCTATAGCGCTTTCCTTGCGCTATTGTAGCAAACCGTCAGCTTGCTCTGCGAGGTTCTTCCTCGAGTTTTATATTTTTTTTTTGACCGTCCGTTGTACCTATTTATGTTGTCCTTCCAAGATGCTGAGAAAGTGCACCGATGGCTGATGCGCCCATGGCTGCGCTTCACTCACTCAAAATTTTGGACGAACAACTGTTACAAAGGGAAAGGTTCGAAGGAGTGAAGCGAAGGTTTCAAGGAAAAGAGTCCAGCTTGTTGTGGTAAATTTTACAGCAACACTGTTCTTCTCTCACTTTCCCATAGCTCTCCACTGTGGACTGGAGTCCACTTCTTCCCCTAGTATCTCCTCTTACACCTTCCATTAAGCTAATTTTCGCAAAATCAATATCCATCTTAGCAGATCTTCTTTTGATATTACCAACCTATCCTTATCTGATGTTGTCTCCATTTTTTACAGGGAAATACCATATTTAATTGCATTTCTCTTTACGTCCCATTTTGTCGGTATAAAACATCATCTATTTCCCCTCCCTGGTATAACAGAAGACTTTGCTCTTTGCGAAACAAATGAAACAAATTATGGGCAGTTTTTCTTCGCACCAATTTTTATTCTGACCACTCTAACTGCCTCTATCAGCAGTATCTCGACACAGGCAGACCAACTTTATCAACGATCCTAAGACATTTTATTAATTCAGAAAATCAGACAGTTATCGCCCCTCTCCACTGTACTGCGTGATACGTTTAAATTTTTTGCGATAAAATGGTTTGGACGCGAAGTATTTTCGAGCCATTTGCCGATGATTTTGTTGGCCTCTCTTTCACTCTCAATTTTTTGATCTTACCCTTATCTCAATGATGAATTTTTAACGGTCTCCCAGCAATATTTCCCAACAAGTGTGCCTCCAGTCTATCGCACCCACTTTCCTCCCTACGAGTATTTCATCTATTCCCAACAGAATTGGAATTCCCCCAAGATTGGAAGACCTCTTTCATAATCCCGGTCCACAAAAAGGGATCAAAGAATAAAATAACTAGCTACCGTACCATTGCTAAGCTTTCTCACATACCTAAAATGCTCGAAAGTTGTTCAGTGCAAGTCGCTTACATCACCCAGTCAGCACGGATTTCTAAAAGGTATATCAACTACTACAATACAAATTTAGCTGAATTCGCATCCTTAGCGCTTTCAGCCCTAGAAAAATTGATCCTTTTCAAATTGTCTTCCCTCGGTTTCGACCCCATATTGTTAAAATGGATACATTCTTATCTGGAGAACCGTTATTATAGCGTTCGTTTCATGCCAGCCTTCTTAACCCCGTTCTTAGCCACATCTGGTGTCCAACAAGGCAGCCATCTAGGTCCACTCTTTTTCAGTTTGACTATAAACGATATTGAGAGGATTATTAAATACTGCCACCTATCCATTTACGCCGACGACACTAAGTTCTCCAAAACTATTTCTTCACCCCAAGACTCTACTCTCCTTCAAGAAGACCTCGATAGGTTTTCCACTTGGTGTCTAAAAAACTGCTTAGAGCTAAATGTCTTCAAATGTCAATCTATGACTTTGTCACGTAAGTCCAATCAATCTCCCTTTTGACTTTATTTTCTGCATGGCCAATCTACACCCCAGGTTCAATCCCTTCGTGACCTTGGAATATTATACTTCGGTTGTCTTGTGTAGACTAGAGTGGTGCCCATAACGGCATTCATCGACCAATCAAACAGTTCTAGTAGAACATGGGTGTGGATAATGTAGCTCAAGACATCTTCGGCAAAGATGGTTAGTTCTTACTGCTCTCCCCTTCTCGAGTCTACTTAAATTTCGAAAGATATCACAACTTTCCACGTTGGGGTAGCTACGTCCTAGGGCGCCTCAATATAAGCGCTGAGCGTTCCTCGCCGACGGGTTTTAAGCAAATTTTCGGAGCATAAAACGTTCTTTTTGCCGTCGGCTAGTTGAAGCAAGCAGTTGCTAAAATGTTCCAATGTGGATGATGTAAGGCTGATCTGATATATAGTATTCCCCAGAATGGACCCAAGAGCCCAGGGAGTTTGCTGAATAGTAGTTGCTTAAGTTCCGGATTGTTTAGGTGATGAAGCATTCCCGATACTTTCACCGTCGCACATACGAGTACGAGTATGTTCTGCACTTCGATGGTTAAGTCAACGATGGTTTCAGGACGACTTTCTTTGAGTTGGGGCATTTCTCTAATCTGTCCAAGTAGTACGTCTACGATGAGTTCTGGCCGGCAAATTTCATGCATAAAGTTGGTATTATTTGTATGACGCAGGAGGCGTGTAATAATATTTTTTTCACGGCATTTCTTGCGGGGGCAACCAGAGTCCGCTTAAGATGTATCAGATTTTCAAAGTTGGAGTAACTGGAGGCGAATAAAGGCCACTCTGCGGCATTGCCTACAAATTTGGGAAGTTCTTTGGATATGGCACTGCGGGCCGCCAGCTGGTTTGAAGTAACACGATGGGAGCAAATCTGCTTTTCGTGGCCAGCGGTGGGGTAAACTCTTCCCTCTTAGCAGGATGAGTTAAATGCGTTGGAAACTTGTTCGGCAGCCATTCCGATAAAGATGTATTGTCGAACTTTGGTGTATACTTCAGTCACAGTTTCTCCATAATTTGCCGACGAAGTGGGTCCAGCTGTTCTACTCTAGATCTACAAGCGATTCCATTCGCGGCTGAAGTATGAAGAGCATACATAGCGTTCGTTGGACAACCTTCATTTAACCATTTCTCCACTTAGGCACGGTTTCCATCCGAGACACTGTCCATCTCCTCCTATTTGCTTTCGTAACAATGACTCTTTCTGCTATACCAGATCGTCCTTTCGTTTCAAAATTAGTTGTCGTTCACGGATAAAATGCAGGAAGCTTTTGAGCCCTGTCGGCACGTGGGCCTTGTAACATCTCTGGAGGCTTGGTTAGCCGAAGATGTTGACTGACAAATGGGAAGAGCGGGCTCCCGTAAAGCCGTGTTGGCAGACGCAGATTATCTCCTTGTTACATGCAAGGCAGCTGTATTCCTTTGGCTGGATTCCAATTTTGGTGGCTTTGTGAACTTTTCGCGGCATTTTCGCTTAAAGAATTTTTAACATTGTTGAGAGAAGAAATTTGGGATTTTCTCTCTCGATTAAGAGCCACGATTCAAGAAGTTCAGGTTTATTTCACTTAAAAATCCCTGCAATATCCTCGTACATACTATGGTGATCAGATAAGAACAGTAGGGAACATAATTTAAATAAGAAGACAACGGTTTGAGATCTAAAATTGATTCTGGCTTTATTTTGAAGCTACATTCATGCCATTATGTGTAGAATAGCACATCATTCAAATGGCCGTCTCGTCTTCGCTGGCAGTGCTTCAAGCTGTCGATCCAGTTTTTGATGACTCTGAGCGGCATTATTCCGGCAATAGCGTGTCGAATGTAGGCCTTGAGATCGTCTGGTTGGCTTGTTAGCGTAGACTAAGGACCTGACGTAGCTCCAGGGAAGATAATCGAGTGGTGTAAAATCGCATGATTCCGGTGGCCAATTGATGAACGTTCGCAGTGAGATGACCAGTCGCCAAATTTCTCCTTCACAACTTCGAGGGTTGCGTCGCTTGTATCTCATGTAGCGCCATCTTGTTAGAACCACAGCCCGGATGTGATGTTGTCGAGTTCTCACCGCAGACGGCAATTTTGAAAGAAATACGGGCCGATAATGCCGCCATGCTATAAACCAAGCAGGCAATCTTTGTAGATGGGTTGATGCTTAGCCGAAAAGTTGTGAATTCTGTTCGCTCCAATTACGGCAATTTTGCTTGTTAATACAGCCGCTGACCCAAAAATGCGCCTCGTCCGAGAAGATGATTTTTTGCCCAAAATCCGGATCTCCAGCCAACATTTCAAGCACCCAGTAAGCGAAGTCACGGCGCACAATCTTATACGGATGTAGGCCCGCATGATATGGCAAATCTTACTGATTATTTTGACAGCTGGATGTCATTGATAACTTTGACAGCTGCTAGAACATAACAATTGGAGAAACTGTCATTGCTATCTGGTCACATATGTCAGTAAAATTTAATTAAATTGTATTTTCTTACTTTAGTGTTCACTGCTAAACCCTCTTTTTGAAATGTGAATAGAAGCGCTCGTTAGAGGCATTGTCAGATCTGTCATCGTATACCCTATTGTTTTATGTACATAGAAAAGTTCCTACGGCTATAAGCACCGCAGCAGTAGTGTTTACGCTCGCTGATTTCCAATCTGAAAGCTGTTGTTTATTCGTTTCAATGAATTTGTCTACAGTTTATCACCCCTTCTGATGTTTTTCCCCTTTCTTGACCGGTAAAACTCACTGCTTTTTTTGGTGCCATTTATGTTCGCAGGCTGCTATCCTCAGGTCGTTGTTTTTGTGTTTATTTGGAATGGTCGCCAAAAGTAGGATAGTCTATACCAAACGTTTTTTTTCCCGCTGCACAACGTACTAGGTGGGGTCCTCTTTTAGTTTGATACACTTATTCTAGCGATTTTCCAACTTCTTGACCCCGTCCGAAAAGTAATTTTCCGGAAGGTCTGCAAAATACTCCTCCGTGGCGTCGATGATTTCCTCGCGTGAGCTGAATTTTTTATTGATGAGCCATCTTTTGAGGTTTGGGAAGAGATAATAGTCCGGGGGAGCCAAATCGGGCGAATAGTGGATGCGACAGCCGTAAGTCATTGATCTTAGCCGTGATTGCGATGCTCTTGTACGCCGGCGCATTGTCTTGCAAAAACAAAATTTTTTTTCGCTTCATGTGAGGCCGTTTTGCAGCGATTTCGGCCTTAAATCGCTCCAATAATGCACACTAATACTCGCTGTCGATGATTTTTCCTTTTTCGAGGTAGTCCACGAAGAGTATGCCATGACAATCCCAGAAAACCGACGCGATAACCTTTCCGACCCATCGAGGATCCCTAGGCCGCTTCGGAGCACTCGTGCCGGCTTCAGTCCATTGCCGGGCACTCATTCTGTTCTCTGGTGTGTAATAGTGGATCCAAGTTTCATCAACAGTTACCAATCGACGCCAAAAGTAGGCCCGATTCCGCATCAGCAAGTCCAAACACTCTTTCGAAGCGCTCTCGCGTTCGTGTTTTTGGTCAGGAGTGAGCATACGCGGCACC
Organism: Volucella zonaria; assembly: GCA_963966105.1. Classification (NCBI taxonomy): domain Eukaryota; kingdom Metazoa; phylum Arthropoda; class Insecta; order Diptera; family Syrphidae; genus Volucella; species Volucella zonaria. Next base: position 136,301,765 of record OZ014531.1, read on the forward strand.
CAGCGGCAGGATAACTTTTTCACATGCAGAATATTGCCCAAAGTATGGCGTGTGCGCTCAATATTAATCTTTGTGGTATCTACTAGCTGGCGCACCTTCACTTTCAGGTCTCTGTAACCGCATCGGAGGGCCTGCCGCTGCGGACTTGATCGGTAGTGGAGTTGCGGCCACCACGAAACTCTCGAAACCAATATTTGACGGTGTAATCTGATGGAGCATTAGCCCCATAATATTTATCCAACTTTTCTTTTGTTTCCTTCGCCGTTTTGCCTCTCAAAAAATAATGTTTTATGAGAGAACGAAAATCGTTTTTGTCCATACTCAACATGATGCCAAACACGTCAACAACAATCAGCTGTCAAAACAAAACTAGAGATAATATCGCACTGAAATTTGACATGTCTGCTTAAATATGAACGGACTTCAGGGCAGCGCATTCTGGCGGTCAAGGAGGTTACTTTTTACCCCACCTAGTATAGCATTTTATATAAAATACAAAATAATAAATATTAGAAACTAACTCAGATTGCGCAGAGTTCCGCTTATAAAGACTCTTGTCAAGAGATCGAAACACTCACACTCACACAATCAGAAAATCTGGTAGCATCTGCACCGAATCTCTGTTTTATACTTAAGTTTCACTTCCCAGGTAACTAAATGAGAACCAGCTCAGAAGCAGCTCCCATTAAAAAAGCTGCATGTGAGCTGAGTAACCCAACACGACGTAGTTGGTATCTGTCCTCGGTCGTGGTAACGGATGGGGCCACCAAATATGCTGACGCTTCGTTTCATGGCTTCAAGTTGCCTGACACCGATGGCATATGTACATATATCCAGCTATGCTACAAAAAGGTATAGACCTTATGGCAAGACTGCAGAAATGAGAAGAGAAACCCTGCCGAATAGTGAGAGTAGCCTCGATAGATAACTACACTCTCGCCAACAGCTTCAATCCTCTCAGTCTGACGTCGCTCGTGTTCAAGCATCGAAATGCATGTTCGCAACACTGCCTTACGAATGCACGAGAGTGCGCTTCAAATCTGGGGGGCAGAATTAAAAAAGACACTTCAAGGGAAGTAGTGTGTGTAGATCACTTGTAGGCTCTTTCGACAACGCAACTCTTGATCGTATGTGTAACACGACCAGACAACACGAGGTAGGCGTATAACTAGTTTTGTGGATAAACTCAATGCTGGTGAATAGGACCCTGATAGGCGATGCTGACTGCGGGCAATATGCAATGACGGGGATAAACAGGGGTTGCCTGCAAGGCGAGGTCCTGTCTCAATTGCTATGGTTCCTGTTCGCCGCCTCAGTATACTTAGGCATATGTACATAGATGATGTAGCTGTACTGTCTGTTGGATCTTGCCCAGCCACTGTCTGCTCTTAAACACAGGAAGCTCTAGGTGTGATCGATGATTGATGTACTAGAAATCGGCTTTCACTCCATCCTCTAAAAACTGAGGTTATTTTCGGCTTCCAGGCAGTGTAAGAGGGCTTCCGAAAAGACATGGCGTTTGGTTGTCTGAAAGTATGAACTTTTACGAAAATACGTCAGCTCTTCTCTAGATTCGTTGATGAATCTTGCTCTCCTTGACGCTTATATCATTATTTACACTCTCAAAGCCATCTTCCATTTAAAAAGATGTGGTCTTTAGTACAATACGCACTGATGTGTCTGGGGGCTAATGGACATACAGTGCGATGCAATGACATCAAAACTCCTATTGCTGGGAAAATATGAAAATGACTTCCCCTGTGCCCAGGAACAGTTTTGGTCCGAATCTAAACCAAGAAAGAATGTAGTCGGATCATCACGGAATACTTCAGGATGAGGATACGGCGACAGCGTAGATTTCATTTGCTTGTTATCAAAATGTCCGTCTCTCTTGCAAGTCGAGATATAATAATTTTGTAAAATATCGATGGAGATAGAGAAGTGTCAGTGTTTGCTCGTATAGCGCAAGATGTGCTCGAAATTTTGCTAGGCGAACCGCCTAGTGAGACCCACTACTATTCCAGCGTGCAAAGCTTCTCTAAACGCAGTCGGTAGGTTGAATTCACTGAGTCATGTTTGGATCATAAGTCACAATGGGATTAAGTAAAATGAGATCGCTGATGAACTTGCTAGGAAAGGGGCAGAGGAGAATTTTCAAGACCCGAACCTCCGTTGGGACTGCCTATGATCTTGTTTAAGGTCTCATCAGCAGTTGTGTTTCATGTAACTTTCTAGTACTAATGCCAAATCTTCCGGAAGGGCTTTCCTGCTGTCCGTCAGTTGGTAGTCGTTCAGTAGGCTGTCTACTGGTGTAGTTACGAGACACCATGCTTTTGCTTAACCCTCTGCGATTGACGTGCGCTAGTTTTCACAATTCAACTGATGTGGTAGTACACCAGACACCATTTAGACAGCTTGTATTTTCAAAATTCTTTTTATATTCTCACTTTTTGTTATTATATTTTAAAGTTAAGAGTGTCCACTATTATTTTAAATAGTAATTTACATAAAATTAAAAATTCATATAAAGTTCAACAGCATTTATTGATATAACATAAATAATTTTTTACAAAACTCACACATATAGAAAAGGTTAAAACAAAAATCAAACATAAATATTTTCTTCATTTACTTACTTATTTATTAAAGCTTATACTTATGGTAATTAGACTTAAAAAAACATTGGTTCAATTAAAGGATTTTTAACCTCAAAATCACAACTTTTTTTGGCGGTCTTCACAAAGTGGCTTAGGGCATTGAAGACAAATTGGCTTCAAACAATCACGGCAACAATATCTCGTTAATCTTTTAAGTTTTGTTGGACAAATAGAGCATAGTTTTCTTCCACCTGGAGGAATCGATTGAGTTCTTGGAGGTGGAGGGGGAACATCTTTACCCAAAACTCAACTGACATTTATCCACAGTTCTCTGGGCAATCTTTTATTGTATACGCGGCCACGACGAGTTTTGCGGCTTCAAGAATATATTGAACACTGCTTGTCGACATCGTCAATTCCTCCTTTAGTGTAATTGTAGTCTGCAATCATAACTGGCTTTCTTGTATCAGTATCTATATCTTGATTGTGGTGGGAAGTAGAGATCAATGGAACGGCTTTGTTTTTTTTTTCGGTACATATGATAACAATGTATAGTCTTTCGTGAAACCATACAGGGAACTTTCCGATTCTCTATTGTTGTTCGGCAAGAAGCATGGTGGTATTTCAGCTTTATTCTTCTTCAGCGCACCTAAGTAGGTCAGTCCCCTTTTCAGCAATGTTTCCATAAGTCGAATCGAACTGAACCAATTGTCAGCCGTAATGTTGCGGTTTGAGTTTTCGACAACTTTCGCAAGTCTCAGAACAGATTGAGTTGGTATTGCCATTTTTCTTTCTTGTTCAGTCAAGCCTATGCCATCTGAATTTTTGCCATGGTAAATAAATGTAGTATGTGCGAGCATCTACCAATAACAGTATTTTGATGCCATACTTTACTGGTTTCTGGGGCATGTAAATAATAAATTTGCAACGACCTCTAAATGGCAGCAACATTTCATCGATGCAAAGGTATGGTCCAGGGGTATATTAAAACTGGCTATTTAAGATGAACTTGTTGAACATGTCCGATATTGGGGCAAGTGGATCTTCTTTCAGACGTTCCTCTCTGGTAGTGGAATCATAAAATCGGAGGCAGTTGACCAAACAAGAAAAACGCCATTTGGACATTACACAGCGGAATATTTCGTGGCCAGTTCCATCGGTGGCAAATATTATGCGAAGATCAGCGTCATTACACTTAAATACTGACGAGTAGTACATTAGGCCTATAAATGCTTTCATTTCAGTAACTGGGCGGAACTGGGCTCGGTAGTTATAGAGTTTTTGACTCGTAAATGTCACCAAACATTCCAACATTGAATGGTCAAAAAGCTTGGACCAAAGTTCAAAATTAGAAGTATGCAAACGGCCAGATAATCTTATTATGTTGTGGGCTGCAGTTCGTGATGTCCTGGGACACTCTTGTCGATTCCAAATGAATCCTTTATTACCTTTGTAATATTCAGATGGCTCTCTTGACGTTTCTTGATGCACATTTTCAGTGGCGGTTACATGTGGTATTTCTTCAATTGGTTCTTGAGACTCTTCTTCGCCTGAAACTTCGTCGGCTTCCAAGAATTCGATTTCTGGCTGAAAATTTGGGTCATCATCTTCATCGTTAAAATCGCTGAACTCGTGTTCGTTTTCTTCCAGTCGACGTTCTTTTAGATCTATAAGACCCTTGGTTAGTATTTGAGTAAAGCATTTAAGAAACAAACAACCAATTGCACTTAACAAAACAATTTTACTGACATGTTGCTTAGGGGACACTATGAAAATATAACTATTACACTGAGGTGGTTGTTTATTAGTCGCATACCTTGACACTGACATGGTTGACTTGTAGACACTCTCCTTGGTACAAGAAAGCATGTGCACACCACGACTGCTCGCATTACACTAACGCACGGCACAACACAAGTTCTTCCATTTTCTGGTGTCTATCATACTACCACGTCAGTTGCTGAGGGTTAAAACGTAAGTGTACTACTCATAAGTGACACAACTTGTTGCGATGGTTGCTGGGAGTATGGTGATGACACTGCGGAGCCTACTTAGTACTCGCACAATGGGCTAGTTCTCAGACAATTTTACGTCAGACCAAGTTATCAAAGATGCTAGCAAAATTAATCGAGCACGTCACACCAATTACAACTATGTATGAACCATGTAAACTAATCTCACACACAGAAGAGACTTAGGATCGGGTCACAGATCCTTGACGATCAGCAAGAAAGCAGAGTAAATACTGGGCAGGAGGAGAAGATACTCCTCAAACTTCTTTATTTCTTATACTACCATGTGGATGTGGTGCGAAGATATTATGCAGACTCAAACAAATCGAGAAAATGAGCAACAAAATTCCATATCGGCGAAGGCCAAAGCAAACCTTACGTAGCATAACACATGAGACCGGAAAAGCGAGAAGCGGCAGTGTACAAGTATTAGCGACACTCTTTCAGTCTTTATATATATATAACTTGCGCGCGCTCAAGGGATTATTTTTTTTAGTGCCCTTAAAATGTTTGCACACAGCGCGGGCGAAGGAAAATCAGGGAGGATGGAAAGAGAAGTACCGGTGAACGTTGGTTTTAAATGTTTGAAGGTTATAATGACTAGGAAATAAAGAGCTAGGCAGGGCATTCCATAAGCGAGTTGTACAGCTTATAAACGAATCACGATATTTTAGAGTAAATAGCTAAAGAAGCATGCCTCTCACCAGATGCCAGTGTTCGCCCTTGAATCGCAGTTAAACTGCCAAGTGAAAATGTGCATTCATTAAAAGGCAAATTATTGCAAAACCTATAATTAATGAATGAATTATCGACTGGCATTGTGTTGGATTTGTTTGCATCAGGTATTTGTTGCCTCTGTTTGTCAATGCGATTTATTCACTGTAAATCACTGGACATGTAGTGAAGTCCTAGATTGTGTCCCTTCCCCTTCTATCATGGACATGGAAAATTTCAATTTAACTTCAATTGATCACGCTGAACTTGAGATACGTTCTCTGCATCAATCTCAAACGTACAAGTAAATCGTATCCGTAATTAACAGCCGTCTACGGTGTCTACGAATGTAGACGGGGTAAGTGGGATGAGAACCTACAATAGTTTCAGCAGCACATTAACGATCAGTTACATGTGTCAAATCCCTAAGAGAAGTAGGGAATCTCCACAGAGTTATGTATGAGTAGCTGCGGCCGGTGAAACAACTTAGAATGGCAAACGTCGTAACTTACCTGCTACCGCAATGTCGAAACCGTTGATAGGCTGTCAATCGAAATGTCAATCGATTTGTTCGCCCCCCGATTGTTGTTAATTAAATGCCGAGCTTATGGATAGTTTTTGAGCATAGCACACTTGTCTTACATGGTATGTCCGATCGGGACTTGGAGTTCGAGTTGACATTGTTTAGTGCAGTCTTTCCGATGCATGTCATGTTGACACTGATGTTTGTTGTTTGTTGTTTGTTGTTTGTTTTTTTTTTTTCAGAAAAAGACAAGAAAAAAACAAAATACTCTAACTCCAGGGGATGTCTATCGAAGAGACATACATAGGTACAAACGCTGGTCGTTTGAGAAAGTGTATTGATGGTTTTGGTCTATACAGAACTGCCCTGGTGAGGCGTAGCCCATAATTTAGCAGTCGGCAGGCAGTCAATCATACGCTGAATATTCATGAGGCGTCCGCATTTATAAACGTAGGCCAAGGCGTGTCAATGCGTACCTTAGCTTTTCCGTTGACAGTTCGTCCTACTGTCAAACCCAACGACGACGACGACGACGACAACGGCAACGACAACGGCAATGACAGTGGTGATGATGGAGAATAGGTAAAGATACTACAACTACGAGTAAGGCATTGTACCATGAACCAAGCTGACAGTAGCCACTTGGTCTACTGGGGAGCGAAATCGATTTGCAATATTATGACGTCGACTCCTCGACGGTGTGTTGTCAGTCATCAATTACGAGAGCACCTACGACTCTGAACGACACCACGAACGTGTATTGCAACGTTCCTCTCTCGACTTGGTCTTGGAAGTGAGTTTTAATTATTCGCCATTCCGTTCAGCTCAATTCAGCGCTCCATTTGGATTTGAAATTCAAATTTTTATTTAATTCGGTTCCATGCTGATTGGAAGTGGGTGGAGTTCATCAAATGAGGAAAAGCCCGAACCACCGCACCACCGCACCACCACCGTCCACCCTCTTGGGTGCCACGAGAGTATAATCCCAGCCCAGCATGGTCATGTGGGCGGAATACTTCATTGGCTTATCTGAGGCTTTTCAATGAACACGAGCACACGGCCATCAATTTAATTAACCACGGGCATCGTGTGAAAAATTATTAGAATCAGGTATCTAATTGCAGTGATAATGTTGTTTACGAGGTGTGCCGTATGGCAGAAATTAAATTGGTTAATTAATTTGATTGGAGAAAAGAACAGTGATTTGCATGTGAGTCGAACGATTTGTAATGGCTTGCCAGATGCATGTGGTAGAAAATATATTGTAGATACAGATACATGATTGTAGGTGCTGGTGGTGCAAGTGGAGGTGAATAATTGTAATGTCACCACGCACCACGCAACTGTGGTGGGATATTAATGACCTCCATTACTAGAATCAATGTCAATGCATTGGATTATTAAAAACTCTGATTGATTGTGAATGGAATGGCATGGAGCACTCGTACTGTACTGGGTGTACTGCGGTGTTACCGAATCGATGTGGAATTTGCTGTCTTTGTATCCGTAGAATGTGTAATAAGGTTGACAATTTATGGAGCAATTTTGTTTTCCTTGTAAATACATAATATTCTTTTTTTAGTATACGAGTACATATGATAGTTTCATTACTGAGTAGTAGGCGTTAGATAGAGGGAGTCAATTTATCGCCCGGACACTACATTGTTGCAGAGTGGGATATGCAAAGTGCGGAAGCCAATTTGCTGGCAGTAAGCGATTAAGTCTGGATTTATTGACTTGGAGAGGACACTTGGCGTGACCGTTGCAGGTAACTAGAAAGACGCTGATCAAAAGAATTCAAATAGCAAGAAGCCTCCTGACAGAAGGGAATCCCTAAATGAGCTATGTAAGCCCGGTTTTGATTTTTTTTTGTTTCACTTGCTAATGAAAGTTACCCTGCAGACACTCATGGGTTGTTTTGTAAAGGAAACTTATAATTGTGTTGGCTTCTAAAGTTGTCTTTTGCGGAACGGACATTTTGAGACTATCATTTGGCAAAAATAAGGAATCGTATGTCATTTTTTGTGTCTATGGATTGCAAAATTTTAGTGTTTCCGTATTTTTGGATGAATTTTCTTCCCTTTTGGATAATTTTTGTTATCCTAAATTTTTTTTTTTTAAATTTGGTGGGGGCTGACGCCCTCAATTTATTTCGCTTAATACAAGCTTAGACTAACTTAAAAATTAACAACAGTTAAAGGTTAGGAAGTAAGGGAATGGTGAAGGAGATGAAGCTTAAGACGGGAAGTGCTCAGGTTAAAATCGAAAAGGAGGAGGTTCGAGTTGACCTTACGAAGCATGCGGGAGATTGGTTGGTTAGAACCATAAGGGGTGCGGTGGGTTGGAATATAGCGTAAATTATGTTAAAGGAAATACAATTGTAAAGGGCAGCGTAATTCACAAAACCAGAGAGCAGTCGATGAATGAAGAGAATGCCAGCTTCGTCTCTGCGTGTTTCCAGGGTATTCAGGCTAAAAAGTTTGTGGCGGTCACGATAGGGAGGTAAGATAAGGGGGTCTCCTCCCAGGGTAGTCCATGAAGGGCAAATTGTAAGCAAACATCTTGATCAGATTTATTTATTTATTCAGAAAATTAAAAATACAAGTGTATTCATCTAAATCTATATTGTCCCCTTCAAAGTAATCCCCATCGACTGCAACACACTTCACACTTATGCCAGCGCTTGATCCAATCCTCGAAACATTTTTTATATTCGGTTTTCTGTATGTCCATCAGTGCTTCCTGCGATTTTTCCATTACTTCCTCTTGGCTGCTGAAACGCGTTCCCCGTACTCGTTTCTTAACTCGATTGAACAGAAAGAAGTCACAGGGAGACAAATCAGATGAATTCGGTTCAGTGGCTGTTGGATGGTATTTGTAGCATTTTTCGTCAAAAACTTACTAATAATGATGGTACTGTGCGATGGTGCGTTATCATGGTGCGAAATCCACGAGTTTTCTGCCCACAATTCTGGACGTCTCATAACGCCCAAATAATACTCGTACTCTTTGTTTACTGTCTGGCCTTCTGGAAAAAATCCATGATGCACTACACCTTTTTTGCCTTCTTTTTTGACTGAAAACGACGTGGTTTTTTTGGTCTCGGCTCATTTGGTGAACGCCATTCACTTGCCTGATGTCTGGATTGCGTGTCGTACTCATAAACCCACGTCTCGTCTGGGATCGGATTCAGCCTCGCAAATCATCTCTTTTGCGACGTCAACACGGTCTCTTTTTTGCATGAAATTGAGGTCTTTTGACACCAACTTTGCTGCTACACGACTGAAACCCAAATCATTAACCAAAATGTCTTGGACGGATCCATAGGCAATGTTCAAGTCCTCCGCTATCTCTCTGATGGATAATTTGCGGTTATTGACCAGCATTTCTTTTATTTCATCAATGTTTTCATCGGTTTTCGATGTCGATGATCTGCCACTGCTTTCATCATCTTCGATTGACTCACAACCACTTTTGAACCGCTCGTGCCACTGGTAAACGACCGTTTTCTTTAGAGAATCTTTGCCGAAACACTTTTCCAACATTTTCAACGTTCGCGCACCATTAAATCCGTTTTTTACGTAAAATTTAATACTCGTACAAGTTCGTTGTTGCAAATTTCAATCCATTTCTAAAATTCTAAAAAATCGCCAACCAACACAGAGTTAGATGTACTCTTCGCTACGTAACTTTTGTAAATGTTAAGCTTTGATGCTAAGATTTAGAGGGAATGTCTACAAAAAACTTACCAACTTAACAAAAAAAACACGACTCAAATCGGAACAATGGGACCGTCACACGGTGGTGTCCCCCGGGAACTTTTTGATCAAGGTGGTAAGAACTCGTTGTAAGGGGGACCACACTTGACTGTCATATTCGAGAAGGGGCCGGACAAGGGTAATGTAAAGTGATCTTGTCACATAAGGGTTGCAATATTCTTTAGACCATCGTTTGATAAAACCGAGAGATGAGTTAGCTTTAAAGATTATCTCATCAATATGCGAACGGAAGTTTAACTCTCTATCGTATAATATTCCAAGGTCGCGAAGCCATTTAACCTGGGGAGATTGATTGGACTTAAGAGACAAAGTCATAATTTGGCATTTGCAGACATAAAGCGCAAAGCAATTTTTTAAACACAAACCCCTTCGGGTTAGGGGCAAGAATATACCCGAGGTAGGCATGCCTGTCGTAAGAGATGACTAAAATCCACTGGTGTTAAGCGACTCGTGCCACAATCGGCCAAATTGGGGGCCCAGTATAAAAAATATCCCAATCTATAACGGAGCATCCGGATACTTGGCGAACTCCGTATCAGCCAGTCTTAACTGTCTAATGCGGATTTCTGGAAAGACGGACTACCCTTTCTCCGCTACTCGTAGAACTAAAATAAATTCTGCAAACCCTCGTATAATACAACACAATACAAATATAAACCAGGACACCTTCAAAAAAAAACTCAAGGATTACGAGATCTCCAACACGCGGATCGCTGCAAAAATCGTGCGGAGGCAAAGACCAAGCACAGTCGGTAGCTTTGGAAGATAATATTACACCGAATAAACTACAAAATCTCGAACGCGAAAATTCTGATCTCCACGCCAGACTCCAATATATGGAATTGCTCTGCGCCGAACTTAAAAAGGAATTAGATGCCATTAAGACACAATCTAAAACCGAGTCTGATTCGCGACTTGACAGCTCTGAAAACTCGAGTTTTCACACGGACGAAGAAGAGCTAGTCCGATCCGAGGAACAGACTGGATACTTAAAAAAAGACCAAGTAAGAAACTTGTTTAGCGATGTTTAGCCCACTTTGCATATCGCTTCTATTTTGTTTAAATTATTAACTTGAACGCACTCATCTTATAAGTTGGTCTAAATTTAAATTGTAATAGAATAAATGTCACATGTTAAATAGGATGTGAGGCTCATGACAATGACCTCCCATCTTTCTTTTTCTTTATATCCGTTTTTGCTTTTGGTTTGTACTCTCCTGCCGTGCAGATTATCTAATAATACCAACGTAATAAATTTCATCTGAGAATCATTTGTTTAATTTTTCTTTTCTTTTGTTTTCTACAAACAAGTAAAGGCCGTGCCATTACTTTCTATAATAGTCCAAAAACGCTTGGATTAAAAACATTGGTGACCCCGACGTGATATTTTTTTTCGCCTTTTTTTTCATTTAAATCGTTTCACTTGGAATCGCATTTTTGATTTATCATGGCGCCTCCAGAAAACGCAAACCAAAGACCTGAACTAAAGGTTTCAAGGACGTTGATGTCGGCGCGAAATCGTCGTATGGTTGCAATATCGCAAATTGAAAGAGCTACGGAATTTGAACATCGTGTGTCTCCCGACGCTTCAATAACATCTTTGGAGGAACTTCACATTCGTATTGAAGCACTTGAGGAATCCTTCACATGCTTTAAAGCTGAACAATCCAAAATTGAGGATTTGGATCCGGACGAAATCCAACAAATTGAAAGAGCTAAGTATGAGGAAATGTATTATCAGACGTTATCTTCTTTAAAAACCATATATGCAACTTTGAAATACCCGAATGAATCATCTAATGACATTACACACAGCACCAAGTATGACCCTATTCGCCTCCCTGACATTGAAATGCCTATATTTTCAGGTGATGTAACCACGTGGGTTTCATGGTATCAAACATTCTGTTCCATAATTGACAGCAATCCTAATTTGTCAACACTTTCTAAATTTCATCACTTAATCACGAAATTGAGCCCAGCTGCGAAAGCCCCCATCGCTGGATTAAAAATTGAAGCTGAAAATTACAATGATGCGCTTAAAATGCTGAAGGAGAGGTACGAAAATAAGAAAGTCATAGCACAGGAGCACATTCTTCGCATTTTCAACCAACCAAAGATTAGCAAGCCTTCTGCCCTGGAAATTCGAGCTCTCATGGACAACATCAACAACCAGCTAAGCTGCCTCCGTAACCTTCAAAGACCGGTGAACCACTGGGATGATTTACTTATCACCATTGTGTTGCTCAAATTGGATTCATCAACGCTCTCAGGATGGAATGATGTGGCTCCAGTGGATCGACTGCCAGCACTTTCGGAACTATTTGACTTTCTCAAGAAAAAGTGTTTAAAAATTGAAGGTAATGTACCAATTTTAAATAATAATTTGCATGACATCACTAGTAAAGTTCATTCAAAATCTCATAACAAGAGTGTATTGGCGATAACAAAAGATAATTTTAAATGTCTGTTTTGTTCCCGAGATGGTCACTCCATATACAAATGTTTTAAATTCACGAACCTATCAATTAGTAATCGAAAAAAGAGAGTACAATCATTAGAGCTTTGTTCAAACTGTCTGAAAGGAAAGCATGAATTATCCCAATGCTTGTCAGTCACTTCATGTCGTATTTGTGGACAAAAACACCACAGCCTTTTGCACGATGATAGAGCTACTACTGCGGCTATTAATTTTGTAAATCATACTGATGTTATGTTAGATCAAGATAACAATACTTCCAATGTAAGCACCGTAAATATGTCTTCACATGTTCTGCAAGCTTCAGAAGTATATTCCAATAGCAAATATACCGTTCTCGCCACTGCTGTGGTATATGTTCTCAACAAATACAAGGTTCAAGTCCCTTGCAGAATTCTCCTCGACTCCGGCGCGCAGATAAATTTAATAACGGAGAGATTTGTTCACTCATTGGGGCTTAGTCGGGAATCTAGTTCATCTTGTCTTTCTGGAATTGGGAACTCAAAGACTCTAAGCAGAGGTAAAACGTCGCTTATTATAACTTCACAATTCAATGACTTTTCTGCTTCGATTGAAGCTAATATTATTCCTGACATTACTGGATTATTACCACATGAAAAAATTGACATTGGAAATTGGAAAATCCCAAAGAACATCAAGCTGTCTGATCCTCTCTTCAATCGTCCACAAAAAATAGATCTGCTATTAGGCGCTGAATTATTCTTTAGCATCCTATGCGTTGGACAAATCAAGTTATCGGACGCTCTTCCAACAATACAGAATACACTATTAGGATGGGTAGTTTCTGGCACGTTTCGCTTTGATATTGGAAAGTCATCTCCAAACTCATCACATGGCGTGTGTACCACCTGCAATAGCTGTAGTGAGAATCTCAATGCTACATTAAAAATGTTTTGGGATATTGAAAATCATGAGAGTACTTCGTCTTCACTATTGACAAAAGAAGAACAATTATGTGAGAAACACTTTACAAATAATCACTCTCGAATAGACTCAGGCAGATATCAAGTCAAATTACCGTTTAAAGTTGAAACTAGTTTGTTAGGTAAATCATATGAAACAGCTTTGCGTCGATTCTTATCATTGGAGCGCAAACTTTATAAACATCCAGAGATTTTTAATCAGTATTCATCATTCATCAACGAATATCTTAGATTACAGCACATGGAAGCTGTTGTTCATTTGGACCAATCAAAGCCGCATTATTTTATGCCCCATCATTGCGTTCTTAAACCAAGCAGTTCAACCACAAGGTTAAGAGTGGTCTTTGATGCGTCCACAAAGACGAGTTCAGGGTATTCGCTCAATGACTTGCTCATGGTAGGACCAGTTGTCCAGCCTGATTTATTCGCGATAGCATTAAAGTTTCGCGTTCACAACTTCGTTTTCACAGCTGACATTACTAAAATGTACCGGCAAATATTGATTGCTCCAGAAGATCGCAATTACCAATGCATATTATGGCGGTCTGAGCACAATAAAAGGGTTATGATTTACCGTCTTTGCACTGCCACATACGGAACCGCCTCAGCTTCCTTCTTGGCGACCAGGGTATTAAATCAATTAGCATATGATGACGGAAATCATTTTCCTCTTGCGGCAAAGCAGATCACATCAGCATTTTATGTAGACGATATTCTGACAGGCGCTCAAACCCTTGAGGAAGCTAAACAATTGCAAACGGAACTCGTATCATTGCTAGCAAAGGGTGGTTTCGAGTTAAGAAAATGGTGTGCAAATGATCCAGGTTTATTAGAAAATATACCACCAGAACATCAGGAAAAATTATATCGTATAAAGGACAGCGACGCCATAAAGACCCTAGGAATAACATGGATCCCGGAAACTGACCAATTTCTCTACGAAGTCATGCCACAAACTAATAACAGCGTTACAAAAAGAATAATTTTGTCAGAGATATCCAAATTATTTGACCCACTTGGCCTTATAAATCCAATTATTGTTCTAGGAAAACTCTTCATGCAACACTTGTGGCAACTAAAATTCGAATGGGATCAATCTCTTCCATTGGAGTTACATAATCGTTGGTTTAGGTTTAGAAAGGAACTTCAGCATGTTAATAACGTCGCTATTCACAGAAAGGCTTTCTTTGGGGACCCGACAGATTATCAGTTGCATGCCTTTTCCGATAGTTCCGAACGGGCATATGGAGCTTGCTTGTACGTTCGCAGCGTGGATGAATTCGGATTTATCAGGGTTAGACTTCTTTGTTCAAAATCAAAAGTTGCGAAAAGAGGGTTATCTTTACCCCGGTTAGAGCTTTGCGCCGCCACACTGATGGTCCAACTAGTACAGCGTGTAATAAATTCACTTGGTTTCAATATGAGTACGTTTTTTTGGACTGACTCGACAGTAGTTCTAAATTGGCTCTCAGAAGAACCTTCGGCATGGCAAACGTTTGTTGCCAATAGAGTTGCCACAATCCAGGAATTTTCTAAAAGAAGTATGTGGTTTCATATACCTACAAGGTTAAATCCGGCCGATATAATATCCCGTGGGGAATATCCAAAGGCTCTTATAGACTCGGAATTGTGGTTTGACGGTCCAAGGTTTTTGCGAAGTCTTACTGAAAACTGGCCTACTGAAATAGGAGCAACGAAACAAAATGAAAGCGAAAGTGAGAGAAGGAAGGTAAAGATGGTGATGTCAACATTTGAAAACGACAATTTTCTAGCCAATATAAAATATCATTTGAACTTTGATAGCCTTATGCGGATTGTTGCATATATAATTAGATTCAAAAACAATTGTCTTGCGAGGAAATTAGGAGTGTCTAAAACATGTGGAATATTACTTACCCCAAATGAATTAGTACAATCACGTAATGTGATAGTAAGGATTATTCAACGGACATCATTTCAGCAGGAATTGGAATCACTCATGAAAGGGAAGGCACTGAGTCCACGAAATCATATACGTTCTCTATGCCCGTTTATTGACTCGGAGGGTCTGATTCGAGTTGGTGGACGGTTGACAAATGCAACGCTAGATTTTGATGCCAAGCATCCCATTCTGTTACCCAAAAGGCACTTTTTTACTGACTTAGTCTTGCGACATTTCCATGAAAAACATTTTCACGCTGGGCCGCAAGCACTTTTAAGTATGGTTCGTCAAACGTTTTGGATCATTCATGGTAGAGCTATTGCTAGCAGGATATTTCGAACCTGCGTGCACTGTTTTAAGGCCAGACCAACTGCATGCGAGCAGTTAATGGGCGACTTACCACCATTACGGGTGCAGCAGTCTAGGCCATTCAACACAGTTGGAGTTGACTTTTGCGGACCATTTCTAGTTCACTTTCGTCGAAGGGGCACATCTCCAGTCAAGGTATATATTTCTCTTTTCATCTGCTTCACAACTAAAGCTGTCCACATGGAGCTGGTAGAAGATCTTACTAGTGCTGCATTTATAGCCGCTCTAAGAAGATTTGTTGGGCGTCGCGGACTATGTTCGGTCATCTACAGCGACAACGCTACGAATTTTATTGGTGCAAAAAATGATCTGCGGGAGCTTCGTTACATGTTTGAAAAAAGGGAAAGCAGGGAACATATAATTCGAGAGCTAGCATCAGATGGAATAACTTGGAAAACAATTCCAGCCAGATCGCCCCACTTCGGAGGGTTGTGGGAATCCGCGGTAAAGTCTGCCAAGTATCATTTAAAGCGCATACTAAATCAAACATCTCTAACATTTTTCGAACTTAATACAATAATCATTCAGGTAGAGGCGATTTTAAACTCGCGTCCTATCTGTCCTTTGCAAAATAATCCTAATAATTTTCCAGCTTTAACTCCTGGACATTTCATTATAGGCACACCATTGGTGGCAATAGTGGGACCAAATTTAAGAGATGTCAAGAACGTAAGCCGATTAGACCGATGGCAGCAATTACAGTGGCATATACAGCACTTTTGGGACCGGTGGTCCAAGGAGTACTTGCAATCCTTACAACAGCGGACGAAGTGGACAGGCCCGAGCAATCCTTTCCAAATCGGCGATATCGCACTAATTCACGACGAAAATCTTCCTCCTATGAAGTGGAAACTTGGGCGAATCATTAATCTTCATCCTGGCAAGGACGGCGTTGTTAGAGTTGTGACTCTGAAGACAAGCAACGGGACGATTCAGAGAGCGGTATGTAAGATCAGAAGACTACCACTGGACTTTGAAGGTACTTCATCCCTTCAAGGTAGGGAGGATGTTTAGCGATGTTTAGCCCACTTTGCATATCGCTTCTATTTTGTTTAAATTATTAACTTGAACGCACTCATCTTATAAGTTGGTCTAAATTTAAATTGTAATAGAATAAATGTCACATGTTAAATAGGATGTGAGGCTCATGACAATGACCTCCCATCTTTCTTTTTCTTTATATCCGTTTTTGCTTTTGGTTTGTACTCTCCTGCCGTGCAGATTATCTAATAATACCAACGTAATAAATTTCATCTGAGAATCATTTGTTTAATTTTTCTTTTCTTTTGTTTTCTACAAACAAGTAAAGGCCGTGCCATTACTTTCTATAATAGTCCAAAAACGCTTGGATTAAAAACAAAACTCAAAGCTGATTCCTCGCCTGAAACTGTACAAAAAGAGACGCCATCCAGCTCTAATACTAAAAAGCTTTAATAAAGAAAAAAACATTTCCGAATAGAAGTTGTCGAAAATATTGAGTTAAAAGTACCGCTCAAAACGCTGTACCAACTTGAAAAAGAAGTTGAACGGTTTTCTGAAGTCATACAGCAAGCGGTCTGGAATAACACTCCACACGAATCGAAAAAAGTGCCGTGAAACTCGGTCTCAACAAGATAAAACGTCCTTTAATAGGCTTTGCAACTTGTTGAAAAAATCGATCCAGGACTTCAATAACCGAGGTATTAATAACTACCTAGAAGCCTCACAGCAACAAAAGATACCAATTACTCCATGTGGAGAGCCGTTAAGAGTCTTCGAAAGCCTTAAATACACGTGACGCCAATAAGAAGGAACCAGGATGACTGAGCGAAAGAAGATAAGGAAAAAGCTAATGTTTTCGCCGACCATCTTGCAGAAACGTTTGTCAATACGCTATACGTGACGACAAACTTTCCAGTAGAAAAGGCTACACTTAGGGAACTTAGGCAAGTTATAGACACGCTTAAGCCCAATAAAGCCCCGGATATGACTTAATAAAGCGTTGTCGAAAAAAGGTTTGCTAATGCTGCTCTATCTTATAAATGCCAGCATTAGATTAGAGCATGTACCGCACCAGCGGAAAGTGGCCGAAGTTATTATGGTTCCGAAACCCGGTAAACCGCTGACTGAAGTCAAGTCATACAGACCAATATCGCTCCTCCCGATTATATCGAAAGTCATCGAGCGAATCTTACTCAATCGTCTTAAACCGACTATTGACACAAATCGCCTCTTGCCCGATCATCAATTTGACGAGCAATTGAATGTACTCGTAAGTCAGTCTGTTCAAGCGCATTCCTTGATGTTCCGCAAACTTTTGATAAGGTATGGCACGAGGGCCTGAAATACATATAAACTTCGACAAGTCCTACCCGAGCAATTGTTTCATATTTTAAGTTCATACCTAGATGACCGACCCTTCCGTGTCAGACACGGAAACGAATATTTCAATTTTAAGACAATAAAGGCGGGGGTGCCACAAGAAAGTGTACTTGGCCCTCTGCTATATTTGCTTTTTACCCGCGACACACCGCAAACGGACGATACAGTGCTAGCCACATTTGCTGATGACGCTGCCAGTTTGGCAACAGCTAAAATCGTCGAAGAAGCAACTGCTAAGTTGCAACGTACCCTTACACGGATTAACAATTGGACAAAGACTTGGCGAATCGCACTGAATGAAAACAAGCCTGTTCACTCTCAAGAAAACTGACAATCTACCTGTGCCTATCAACGCAGTACAAATTCCTTTCGCGAATGAGGCCAAATATCTTGGTATGACACTCGACGCTAAACTTAAATGGACAGCACACGTTAAGAAAAAACGTGAAGAGCAAGCTTAAGTATAGAGACATGTACTGACTTCTTGGAAAGTATTCCAAGCTCAGCTTAGAAAACAAATTGCTGCTATACAAGCGAGTTCTAGAACCGGTCTGGACATATGGTATACAGCTTTGGGGCTGTACCAAAATTAGTAACATTAACGTCTTACAGACATTCCAAAACAAAGTTATTCGAGGGTTTGTTAATGCACCGTGGTACATTAGAAACGATGATATCCACAGAGACCTAGGAGTCGAAAACGTTCAGAACGAAATTAAAATGTTTGCGCGAAAACACAAAAATCGACTACAAGGACATACGAATATTTCTGTTCAACAGATCTTTGACGAGACAAATTTATTGCGCCGTCTGAAAAGAACTAAGCCTCTCCATCTAGCGCGGTGATCAGCAGCCCTGATGGAATGGAAAATCGCCTGCAAAATATCTCATTAAATCAAAATAAAACGCGAAAGAAGAACTGCTTGTTGAGTGTGAACTCAGTCGTAGTCTGTATAAGGGATGTGTTTTTTAGTGAGTCAGAATCTCACACTATAAGCCCAACGCTTATAGTGTCTATGAAGGTTTCTTACCTACCCACGGAGCAAAAAGAAAAACAAAAACTGTAAAATCTATCGAGGTCTTCTGGAAGGAGAATATGTAGATTCTTGGGCTGAAGACATAGTCTTGGAGAACACAGTGTTGTCGGCGTAAATGGATAGAGGTCAGTATTTAATAATCCTGTCAAGATCGTTTATAGTTGAAATAAAAAATACGGGACCTAGATGGCTGCCTTGTGGGACACCAGAAGAGGCTAAAAACGGGGTTGAGAATGCTGACCTAAAGTGAACGCTATAATAACTGTTCTCCATATAAGAAACCGAGGGAACACTATTTGAAAAGGATCAATTGATGAGATATTTTATCGAAGGCCTTAACGAAATCTGTAGCAATAACATCGATTTCATGGCATTTTCTAGGGCTGAAAGCGCAAAGGGTGCGCTGACCTACCCTACAGAAATCCGTGCTGACTGGGTGATATAAGTGGCTTGCACTGAAAGCTTATAACTTCATATAAAAAACTTTCGAACATTTTAGCAATGGGTAGTTGGTTACTTCATTCTTTGATCCCTTTTTGTGAACCCGGGGTTATGAAAGAGGTCTTCCAAACTTAGGGAAATTCCAATTGGGTGAGAGATAGATGAAATAGGGAGGAAAGTGGGTGCGATAGACTGGAGGCACACTTTTTGGGAAATATTGCTGGGAGCCCTTCTGGCCCGGTTAAAAATTCATCATTGAGATTTTGTAACTTTTCTTCGATAAGGGTAAGAACAAAAGATTGAGAGTGAAAAAGAGGTCAATGGAAAAATTGGGAAGGTACTTGAAATATATGGGCAACTATCTTCCCCTTGACTACGATATGACCAGCTAGGCCCATGGGATCGAAAACACTAGCAAGTTCTGAAAGAACGACCCGTTTAGTTATTACTGGAGATTGTTCTAATTTAGTGCTAAACTGTGAAATATCGTTCTCTGGTTGCCAAACTACATACGAATATAGGGCAGGAGGTTTGATAGCATCATGTTGTCTTACGTGGAGAAGTTTCTGCTGGTGTTCAGTTGGAATGTTTTGAAAAAGGACTGGGTGACTAGACCAAAATCTTCCTACTTCGAAATGCCACTTTTTTAACACATCAAATCTGTCTTTTATTTAATATTCTTGCTGCCCGAGGACATGTCAATTCGGATTCAGGTGCGAGCTAGACAACACATCTAGTAGGTAGGTGACATAACTGACTGTATTCGAGTTAAGTCGCTAATGTATACGTTGATATTCTCGATCGTCAGGATGTAAGAGGGCTTGTATATACATTTTACTGATATCACAGGTGAAGACATATAAATTGGTTGTGTCAGAGGTCCTACCGTGAGTAGGGGCTAACATAGTCTTAGGTAATTTGTCGAAAGCTATGTACTCGCAGCTTGGAGGTGCACCTTGATGTGGCAAGAAAAACTGCGAATCGGGGATCCGATGTGCAGTGCTGCAGTGTCTCATTTTCTAACATGAAGTCTCTATATAAGGAGTAGATTTCTTTATTTTCTTTCGACATAATAAAATCGACGAGTGGTCCTACCCATAGATTAATTTTGCCGGACTCGGCCGAAATGTTAATCTTACCACAAATTGTCGGTCGATGGCGGTGGAAGTTACCCAGGAAGTGACGCTCGCAGAGGCTTTCTTCGACTACCAAACGTTCCAGCGTTGGCAGGGATGTCGATTTAGTGGCAACACCGCAACACGCCCTTCGCCTAGAAGTTCAAAGCACTTTGTCAGTGTCTATCCATCCTAGTACTATGTCCTGCAATATGGAAAATCTATTTAAATGAATTCGATTTCCTAATAAGAGATTATAAGACAATTCGGCCTCTATCAGTAAATCGACTGTGGAAGGTTGAAAGAAATTGGGTGTCTTCCAACTCGATAAGTCCATCCATACTGTGGATTGGGGATCACCAATTTGAGGCAGCACAAACGTTCCGATGTTTGCAGTGTATTCATTTAGCCTTGATTTGATAGTAATCCTTTTGATTGAATTGAAGTTTTTGCGCCCAACATTCCGGTATAAAACTGTGTATGCTGCGAGCACGAACGAAGTAAGGCCTGCATAGAATTAGCTTACCACAACGATCAGCGACATGCATTATAGAAGTTGCCAGGAGAACTTGGAAGTGTTGCTGATTTCCATGCAAGGCATTGACTGATGATCTAGATGAAGCACCTGAGAGAGGTACCGATGATTTACGTTGGTTTTAAATGTTTGAAGGTTATAATCACTAGGAAAAAATCAGCTCGGCAGGGCTTTCCATCAGCGAGTTGCACGGTTTAGGAAACTATATTTCAGAGTACGTCCGAAAGTGGGCTTGGGGGTGAAACTGTTGAGCATTCGTAGCGAGATGAGTGTTACGGTTGAAGGTTTGAACGGGCGGGATGCTTCTGTCAACTTCATTAGAGCATTAGAGAAAATAACGAGAGAACAAGGTAAGGTAGGACACATTAGGGACAGGCTGGGCAAATGCTGTTTTCCACCTGCTCGGAAAGAGTCCTAAAGAGTAGAGTAGGATTGACGAAAAAGCTTACGCAGCGATTTTGCCAGCATGATAGAACACCACTTTAGAAGAAGGAAAGATTTACCATCTGGACCAGCGGAATATTAAGATCTTTAAGTACTCTTACTACTACACGAGTGCGAAAATGGATTCATCCTATTGAAGATTTGACGGAATCATATGCAGGCAGAGACAAAGCACAACCAGGAGGTGTTGAGCTGGTCACAAAGTATGCAATAATCAGGTTGGCCTTGTCCAAAGAGCTGAGAGCTGGACTGACGTTGCACTATTTTTTGACTTAGGTTTTAGTCGTATCGAAATTTCAGACGCTAAAGAAAGGCGTTGTAATCATTCCTGGATCGTTTCGGTATTCCTCTTTTAGGTTGGTCTTGAAGGACCAAAAAAACTCTAACCCTGCCAGCCTCTTTACAGCCCAAGTCGTACCATGCCTTTTCTTTTGATTTGATGCTCTACATCCTATGAGGGATAACGTATTCATTTGAAAGAGACTAGTGTCTGTGTAATGTTGTCAATAAGTAACCCAAATAAAAATAAAAAAAAAAAAAACAATGGAAAAGCGCTGTGCTAGTGTTTTGTGCTTAATTGTTGACCCCAACGCGGAATGGGTAGCCTGCAATGGTCTCTGTGGAAAATCATTCCATGCCATATGCATCGGACTTACCCGGAGATCCATTACCTACCTCAAGGAGTATTGCAGTCTCTTCAATTTTTACTGCGACGAGTTCAAAGAGATCACCCTGGCTCACGTTATGCTCCCAATTAAATGCAATAACGAGTCTATCAATGCGATGCTAACCGAGAACAATCATATTAGCAGAATTATTCTCGACAGAATAGAGAAGATTGAAGACTCAGTAAACTGCATTGACAGTAATGTGGAATTGTACAAGTCTACAGGAAGAATGATTGAAAAACTGACAGCGATCCACAATCTGTCCAAAAATCAATCTCATCACGACAATGGGAGCGAAGTGATCAAATATCACTTGGATGGATTAAAAGCATTTCTCAAAACAAATTTTGCCAACCTCCTTAAATCCAACGTACTCACACACATAAACGACTCTATCAATCTTCTCCGTACTGATCTCGACTTGCTTTTTCAATCCTCCTCCAAAACAATACATCCCACCCCGCATCCATCAGACTCTACGCTCGATGACCTAACCCTAAAAATAATAGACGTCAGCGAGGAACTCATAGCAACTCGGTTGACCGTTGCCGAAATCGGTAAAGAAGTGAGATTGGCTTCCCACAAAATCGATGGAATCCCCGATCAAATTCAATTTCAAGCTAGTTCCGCGTACAATGTCTCAATTCATAATGAATTAGTAGACACGGAGTCATTTTCAAATACTCCTCCCGCCGCCCTAACAACGGAAACCGAAGCCGCGCTGCCTATCCCGCCCGCCCCCGCCCCACGCAAACTGCTCAAACAATTCGGAACTTCATGGACCCCCTCCGAATGGAAAAGCCGACTCGAAAAGTTGAAAGAGGGAAACCATACAGCATTCTACTTTGAAGGGGCTCCTCAACACGCTGATGTTAGTTGGGTGCGGAATTTCTTTCACCGAAATTATGCCATCACCATTAGCGAGTGCGAGATGATTTCCCCTGCTGACTCCAATAGTTCCTGCAGCTTCAAAATCAGCATCCCGACCAAATATTCATGGTTGTTCCCCACTTCCCCTGGTGAGGCCACTAAACCTGGGAAGATAAGTATCACCAAATGCTCTGAGGAACGAGAAAATCCACGTGTCGACGACAACCAAAATTTTAAAAATAAACGTAACGATAAGCTTAAAAAAATACGCTCCCAAACCCACTTCCAACTAAAAAGCACGCTAACAAAAAAAGAAGCTCTAATCCCGATCCCAACTGGAGATTCAAAACGACCTTGTTCCCCAATTTTAGCCCCCCCTCCTCACTTATCCGACACAAAGCCCTTACACACCAATCCTCTAATCCGCTAATTCCCAATGTTCCACCCAAGCCCCCGCGCCAACGCGTCTCTTTCAACTTCCAACCACCCATATTATCCCTTCTCAATCTTCTACGCCACTAACTTCGACCTACAAACTGGAGCTAAGTACCCTAATTTTATTAACTGCCATACCCTAAACCCAACATCTCATCCGACGCCCAACTCCATATCCAACCACGAATCTCCATCTCCCTCCTCCACTGCCCCTATTCTTGATCCTCTTTTTCCCCCCACAGTTAAACTAACCCAGCAAACCAATGGAACTACAGAAAGTCGTTATGCACTCTCTAGGCTTAGAGAGAGAAAGATATATGAAAACATTCGTCTCTTTCTCGCCTATCTACACGACAAATCGGACTAGGTCTGCTACGAAGGGAAGACCAAAACCAGCGTCATGGTATCCATCCAGCAGGAAGGCCTCCCTACCGACCCTATCAGTCTCAGGAAACTTTATGTCAGGTACCACGAGATTTTTAGCATGTCCCCTCAGAAAGTAGCAGACGACCTTGCTGCATTCGGCCACTACGTTTACTCTCACACCTACAGCGAAGCCGAGCTGACCACGATAAATTTTTTCGTCCATAACGTGTCTTCCTCGTCAGTACTTAAACCATCCCGCCATACATCTCCACCCCACAACATCCCTCTTACATTCTGGTAGTAGAATGCTCTAGGTCTTCGCTCTAAAACCAATGCTGTCCTATGTCAATTGCATTCTCTTCCCTTTGATATTTACGCCTTGATTGAAACCAATTTGATTCCCGACATAAAGAACCAGGAATTATTCCCCCCTACTTTTAATGTTTTTCGCGACGACGATCCTACCCGCCCACATGATGATTCCCCTTCTCGAGGCGTCCTACTGGCGATCCACAACAGCCTTAACTCTTCTCCCATTACCATCTCTTCATCCTCTAAAGTCGACTTTGTCGCTATAAAAATATCACTCCCCTTCAAGTCCCTTTACGTTTTATGTTGCTACATTTCACCGAACTTTACGATTCCCTTTACCAGCGTTACCTTAATAATGCGCAAGTCAACCTTATAAATGGCCCTAAGTCCTTTTACCAACTTGTTAACTACAAAAGAAAGTCCTATGGTTACCCTCCTTCCCTCTCTTTTAACAACAAGTCATCAACCGATCCACTCACCATTGCCAACCTGTTTGCCAGCTTCTTTAAACAATCCTTTACCAACGACTCCTTTGTACCAGATCCATCCTATTTTCGTTACCTACTGAACTTCTCCAACGGCCCACTTCTCTCTCACATCTTGGACCCCTCCTATATCGAATATAAATTACACCAACTCAATGACGAATTTACACCCGTTCCAAATGGCCTCCCTGCCATATTTATTAAAAAATGTTCTTCGTCTCTTTCCCCTGCCCTTTCTGATCTCTTTCGTCTATCCCTTTCACAAGGAAAATTTCCTCAGGTTTGTAAAACCTCCTTTATAACCCCGATCCACAAAAAGGGATCAAAGAACGAAATAACAAACTATCGTCCAATCGCTAAACTCTCCCATATACCCAAACTCCTCGAAAGTATTTTGTATGAAGCTCTAAGTTTCCAATGCAAATCACTTATTTCCCCTAGACAACATGGCTTCCTAAAGGGTAGGTCAACCACCACAAATCTCGTTGAATTCGTATCCTTTGCCATCTCTGCGCTAGAGAACGGCAACGAAGTCAATGTAGTTGCAACCGATTTTAGCAAAGCCTTCGATAACATCTCTCATCGATTAATACTCTTCAAATTGTCTGCCCTCGGCTTTGAACCCATACTGTTAAAATGGATATCCTCTTACCTCGAAAACCGTTTTTACAGTGTTCGTTTCAGGTCAGCCCACTCCGCTCCATTTTTGGCCACCTCTGGAGTTCCTCAAGGTAGCCATCTCGGTACCCTTCTCTTTATATTAATCATAAATGATCTCGATAGGATCATCAAATACTCGTCCGTCTCCCTTTACGCCGACGATACCAAATTTTTCAAAACCATTTCCTCTCCCCATGACTCCTTCCTTCTTCAACAAGACCTTGATAGTTTTTCGATCTGGTGCCTCAAAAATTGTTTGGAACTTAATATCACCAAATGCCAATCCATCACCTTTTCACATAAGCGGAACAAATCTCCTCCACGACTCTACCTTCTCCACAACCAACCTAACTCCTCCGTTGAATTTCTTCGCTACCTCGGCATTTTGTGTGATAGGGAGCTCAACTTCCGTTTGCATATGGATGGGATAATCCTAAAATGATGGTCCAAAGAATTCACCAACCCATACCAGACCAGGTCCCTCTATATTACCTTTGTTCGTCCCCTCCTAGAGTACGCCAGTCAAGTATGGTCCCCATATCATCGCGTTCATATCTCGAGAATCGAAAGCATCCAGCGCAGTTTTCTTCGATTTACTCTTCGAAGTTTGCCCTGGAATGATCCTTTTACTCTGCCCCCCTATCAAAACCGTCTCAACCTTATTAACCTAAATACCCTTGAGGAACGCAGAGATGCAGCCGACTTTCTCTTAATTCATCGACTTCCTTCAAGTCAGGTTGAATGCGCGTCCCTTCACAACTCTATTTTCCTCAACACTAACCCTCGTAATCTACGTACCCCTCGTCTCTTCTATCTCCCAACCCACCACACCACCTATGGCGCGAACGAACCAATCTCCCGTATGCTACAAAAAATTAATTCAAACCCTAGCGCCTTTGACTTCCACCGCACCACTTCCTACCTCAAATCCGTTCTCCTTCACCACTCTAACCAACCTTAGTTTTAAGTTTTTAGTTTAAGTTTAATTTTAAGTTATAGCTTGTATTAAGCCGAATAAATGGGGGCTTACGCCCCCACCACAAATTAAAATTGTTCGACGATAAAGGATATTGGAAACTAGATGGTTCCGATGAAGATGGAGGATGGGCGAAGGTAAATTTTTCTCAAAATGAAGAGGTGAGTTGCGCTGTTGTCCACATTTGTTGCAATTGGTAGACTAACAAACCACCACCGAATGCGTTGGTTTTAAACATCTGAGACACCTGGTTTGGGTTGCGGTTAAGAAATTTAGGACAATAGAAAATGTTGCGAGTAAAGCTGAAACGAATAGTATACTCGTAGTTATCTTCCGAATTTATAGCTAAATGTGAACTGTATCGAGTAACAGTGGAGCTGTTGCGTTTTGCATTACTTGTATTTGATCCGAATTGCGTCTTAAGATCTGTACGACTTTCCATAGAGCGGCATGGTTTCTCAGGATATTTTAGACTCGTTTTAGATGTACCTGCGCTATGATTTTCTTTTCAGTTACATCAAGACCTCACCGATGTTTTAATGCCCTTACTGCATGCCTAAAGCGGAAAAAGATATTCCTGAGATTTTGAAAGAAGGGTAATTTGATCGATTCTATGTATTTAAGCAAACGAAATGTAAAGAAGGATATTCAACAAGAAACTATGCGAATTCAACCGCAACATCTTTGAGGTAAAACTAAGACATCTAAGGGCATCAACGCTCTCTCTTCAATCTCTTTGATTTCAACAAGGACGGGTCTGTGGAAAAGATCTTGATTCTGTCAACAATGTCACGTAGAAAAAAGCTCAACCCAACTTCAGGTGCAAGCCCCCATCCTGGGACTACAATTTTGACCTGTGGCCCATTTTAGAAATGTAGTCATTTAGGGTTGATAATTAATGGAAAGATTAAACTCATTCTCAATAGGTAATAAATCAATGTGTTCAATCCATATTCATGGTCGAAAGACAAATGGCTGAAAGATTTATATCTATCTCCAGCTGAAACCCCCTCTGGCCAATGCATAAAAGAATGCATATCTCATGATTAAGTCATATAAAAATAAGGGTACTTAATTGCAAGACAAATTGAAACATTTTCGTTGACAGAAAGAATTTTCCATAGTCCAGCCTCCAGCATCCACAGTGTAATGGGTGAGGTGGGGTTTTGAATTGTAAATTTTCCACCACAAGTTAACATTGACCCCCCGGTGTCCTGCGGCTGACTGCATTCATAACAATTTTATTTACAATATGTGCGAGTATCTATTTTATTATTTATTTTTGTCATATTGCGAGCCCAGTTGGAGCCCTGTAATGAGAGCATTTGCATAAATCACAAATTACATTGAATTACGAATGCAAATTGTAAATACCGGCAGCCTGCTGTCAGTTGGCAAGTTAACGACTTGAAGCCTTGTCTTGAACGCTGCACATATGGCAATGAAAGTTTTCCATTTCATTGATTTTGTCTGGGCTGTCGAGACGGATGTAAAACGTTTTTTTTTTTTTTATTACACACATTGTGTAATAAAGTTCAAGAGCCTGTCATAAGTTAGCAGGATTTGATGGATTTCCTAGGGAGTGATTTTAACAGGGTTATTTGCATGTGAATTGACGCAAGGCCGGGAGAAAAGCTATTCGTATGTGCTTAAACGTTTCCAAAGGGTTTTTGGATGGGACCATTACAAAAGAGTATGACTATGCAATTGTATACGAATAGCATTTAACATCATTTCATCATTTATTTTTCAATACTTGGGTTTGTCTGCTGGAAATCGTTAAGGGGGTTAGGCAGGGTACTTTAAACAAACACTTTCCAGGATCCAGCTTTTTAAATTAGTTCTATTGGAGCAGATACATTTTTCACTGTATCTTGTGGTATTTTTTAAACATTACATCGAGGATTGTTCACTGGACAGAGAGTATCTTTGCGTTCCTCAGTGTTACTAAGGTGATAACCTGACAACTATTTCCTTACACTTGTTTGTCGACAAAATTGCGTAGAGTACCCTCACAAAGACCGCACGTTTGTTGGTGTCTATAGCCTTAGGATGAAATAACTAGCGTCAACCTGACGAGACCGTGTGCTGTAACTATGGCCACAGATCAATTAACGTGTTTGAATACCTCATAATAACTAAGCGCTAATGTTGGCCAGAAGAAAATAGCAACCCTGAGTTGAATTCGCATGACTTAATTAACAGTGGCGTCAAAATTCAACACGGCGGACTCTTTTTATGAGCTACAATATTTTAACGTATTTGGAGCTAAGGTCAATAAAAATCGTTCAGGATAAGTCTGAGTTCTGAAGAAGAGATGATGGTCTATGAATTCCCAATGGGTCAGCATCAGCTTTCTTATCCTTGGTTGCTAATCCCACCGGGTTGGGGCGTTATGCGTGAAGCTAGCAACTCTGGCAAGCAAACACTCGCTATCGCAAAGTAACCAGGATCCTCGAATAAGAACATATTCAAATGAAAATGTAAAATTGTAGCACATACATATATAGATACTACCTTGATAGCCACAGAGAACTGAAGCGGCATCCTCTTGAGTTCGGATTTTTTCTTAGCATACCATTTAGGCAAGAAAAACTGAGCTTTCTGCCTAGAAAAGAACGCCCGGTTTAATATCCGCCCATGGTCCAAGAGAAAAACTTAAAGATATGCCACCGAAAGCGGACTTGGAGGGTATCGGAGCAGAATTGCACTTGCCACAACAAAAAAACATGTTGCTCCAAGGCCAACTTGAAGTCCCGCTGCATCTCACTCGAACGGCAAGTGGAATGGTTGTCCAGCAATTCAAGTGAAAAAAACATTATTCTTCATCTGCCGACAGAAAATGGTGCAGATGCAGCCGATAGAGCAAAGGAACTCGTGCTAAATCTTTTGGAGACGCATAACGCGGAAATAACAACATCTGCGAGTCCAATTAAGTCCACCAAAAACCGCACCAAAAATGTCATCGTGAAACTCAAATCTAGAAAAGACGTTGAGAGAATTCTACAGGCAGGAACAAAGCTTAGAGGCACAGGAATCTCGTTGCACAGAGATTACCCGATCGCGGCGTGCGAAAGAAAAAGACATGCTTTGAAACTTAAAGAACAGATAATCACAAAACATCGAAAAATTAGCATACAATTGCGAGGAGACAAGCTGAAAATTGAAAACCACACATTTGACGAGTACTTCGATGTAAACAAGAACTTGGCATGTGACGAAACAGTCGGAATGGCATTTCTCGATGGCTTACTACGCGGTGGTGAAATGTCAAATGCTTTTTACTTTACTTTTAAATTTATTTTTATTATTTCTTTCATTATTACTTACATTCTAGACAAAAATGATTAAATCTAATTTAACAATGATTTTTACTTATTCTAGCTTACTGGCTTTTACCGAACGCTCTAAACTTAAAAATCTCTTTCAAAGTTTGCCTTTCGGCCTTAAAAACTATCTTACGATTAATCTTATCTATCAGTTATAAATATGTATAAAACTTAAAACTACGGCCCTATTCTACTTAACCTACCTAAGCTGCTTAACCTACCTTAACTATAATCGGGGTGGCGAGCACTCGTAGCCTCTCGCACCGAGTGGTCACCATACCAATTGCGATTTCGGGCGCCTGGCATTCGTCAAAATCGTGCACAAGCATCCCCGAGATTTAACCAATGCCATAAAGCATCGGTCACTTCTCAGCGGCGCCGCCTTATGTTAACGAACGTAGCCTCTCCACGAGATCCCCCTAGCTATCCTTAATCTAACTTACAACTAAGAGGAGTGTGTTACCTTAGTAACGTACCGACCTAAGAAAGCGAGCCCACCCTCTCCCCTTCTAAAAGCCACTAGAAGCCACCAGAATTCGGTGTACTGTTTCTCGGCATCGATCCGATCCCTGTCCGCAATCGCGGGACTAAAACGGAGGAGCGCCTGAGCATTGGCGACATACCCGTCGTAGATGAGCCACTAATCCCTCGCACCGCGGTGGCGGTGGTATATTACCGGGATATCATCCCTGCTTTGCATTAACAGTTTATTGTCAATATGAAGAAATGCCTCTGGCGGGATAAAGCCTGATAGAAGGGTGCTCTCGTGGTACATTTCGTTGGGGTAAAGCCCCAAAGATCAGGCTATTATCGTTAGTCATTGCTCGTGCAACGTGTCTTCGCATCACCTTAATCAGGAAATTGTCAATCCTATTCAGTTTAGCCCCATCGTAAAGGACTTTGTTGGGATAATATTTTTTGTACTCAGATTCTGGTGTTCTGTACAAGCCGAGACAGGTCCTAAGATACTGCCTTTCAAACACCCGAATCCTTTCCATCTGATACGGCGCTACATTGAACCACACGGGACAACCATACGCGATGACTGGCCACGTAGCATATAACCTTCACCCTGGAGACAAGTTGACTGCTGTGAAATAGCAGCAAGACAGGCATCTATATGTTTGTCAAAATACAAATACTTATCGAGCCAGATACCAAGATATCTCACTACGCTTCTCACCGCTAATGGCAGTCTGTGCTGTCCAATAATGGCCAAATTTCGCCAGTTATATCTGGTATCCCTAGAAACCCATCTCAATGGAGTTCTAAACAAGATTGTTCCGACTTTTGAAAATTGATTTTCAATTTCCAATCGTCGCAATACGCCTTAATATGATTGAAGTCACGTTGCAAAAGGGTGTTAATGACTTCGATTTTTGGACCTGATCTGTACGTCACTAAATCGTCTGCGTACGCTATGGAATGATTGAGGGAACCTACTAGATCACTTGTGTAAATGTTAAACAGTATCGGAGAAATCATCGCCCCCTGTTGTAAGCCGTTTTTAAAGTCAAAGGTCTTGCTCGAAACAACATTGTTACATTTAACAACGAACTTCTTTCCCATAAGCAGCCATACGGTGTTGAAGGCCTTCTCAAAGTCAACGAGGCAGACACCCGTACACTGGTTCTTGCCTTTATTCCTTTGTATGTCGGAGACCAGCTTTGACGCAGCATGAATAGTGTCATGCCTCGCCCTAAAACCAAACTGGTTTTCCGGAATTATATTATTTTCCTCAACCCACTTTAACAGCGCTCTATTTACCACTTTCTCGAATACGTAGCTAATATTCGGAAGCAAACTAATTGACCGAAGATTAGCAGGGTTAGTTCTAACTTTATCCCTTTTCGGGATTGGGTGTACCACAGCTGTTTTCCAATGCGTCGGATAATAAGCATTATTCAGCGCATTGTTGAATAGCGTAGTAAATATATCCACTGCTTCCAAGGGCAGGTGTCTCACTACGACGTTTGGAATACCGTCTACTCAGGACGACTTTTTGTTTTTCAGAGACTCAAAGATGCGCAGGGGTTCATCTTTTCGCACGAACAAATGCAAGGACGCTCGTTCATCGGCGACGATGACGTTTGCCGCGTTTTCTTCATTGAATACGGTGAAACCGTGATTCTCGGATCGCCAATTTTGAAGTTCGTTACGCAGATAATAGTGACTTACGTAGGCCCTATTGTCAATGTCGTGATTACAGTGAACTGGATTGTTCACCGTATACACGGCCTCGAAAAAAGCTCCCAGCAAATCCACTTTCTCCTGTGGGTTGCCTGAGTCGGCACTCTGTGGACTTATGCCAACGGTCAGTAGTGTCTGTCTGTTTTCTGTTGTTTGTGGAATTCGGACACACTGAATGTCATTGTGATCTTTCCTCCTGAACAATTTATTTATCTGCGGGAACATATTCGGACTACTGGATTCTATAGCCCGAATCTTACTGCCCCAGTACAGACTTACAGACTTACTGTAATTTTCTTTAATTAATTGTTTTAGGTTTTTGATCAGTGACTTTAGTGTTCTCATTTCCGGGTCGTTTCTGTCAGTGAACTGTCTGTACAGCTGCCTAAGCCTAGATTAGTCTATTATTAGATTAGAGCGTACAATGCGTTGATTGTTGGAGTTCTGTACTTTTCAACCTGGCTTTCGTCGGAGTATTCTATCCGAGGGATAGTCTGCTCCATAGTCCGTTTGATAACGTCTTGCATCGTCAGTAAATTACGGTCGATTTCTTCGTTTGTCAAGTTTCTGTTAGTCGGGGGATCAATTCCACTCAAACGTAAATTACGCTTTAAGATTTTGGAGAAGCACGACCACCGTATCTACGGTATGTATGTATGAGTACACTTGATCATACTGCTCCAGATGCGTTTGCTCGTTTGGAATCCGTATTATGGCGGCAAGTCCGTAGTGCTCACTATCGTACTCGAACGCTCGCAAACAGTTCCTTGCTCCTGTCAAATGCTCTAGATGTTGCGGTAGCCGGTGGCTCTCAAACTATGAGAAATGAGCGAATACAGCGCTTTTAATTGTAATGCCGTCAGCCGTTCAAATAGTTTAGCTAATTTAAGCAATGTTTCTTTTAATATTCTTTCGTTTAACATAGCAGGTCTCGGTAATAAATTGCTACTACGATATATTTTTACTTTTTGAAACGTTCGTGGACAAAAATATGGAAGTAAGAACTTCTATACATGGCAGGCCCAGCGGCGAATGCTTATTCGGAATATAAAAAGGTTTAGGAACAAAGATCGGATGCTGCTTTATAAAAAAGTTCGACAGACTTTTAGTAAAGGTTGAAGCTTTACCTAAACCTAAAATTGTATATTATTCCAACTTACATCAATCGCAACAATTGGATGAACGATTTCACGAGTTTGTACAATTTTCTGCTGGAAATGGGCGAGACATGTATTCTGGTCATTGGAGACTTCAATGGAAGAGTGGAGAATGATCAAATACTAAATGTTGGACTAGAGCTGCTGCAAGGATCGTTGAGAGGAGTGAGAAAGTCAACAGATGCAGTTACCGATGCAAACGGGAAAAAAATCATTGAAATGTGCGAAACTCTAGGCCTCTCCTTACTTAATGGACGAACCAATAGTGATCAACAAGGAAATTTAACTTTATTAAGAGGAACCGCGTGCTCAACAATTGATTACTGTCTGTTGCAGGGGAATGGGCTTAAGTATGCAACAGACCTAGAAGTTTCCGAATCAACATACTCAGACCACCTACCAATATCCGTCAAAGTAGAGTTAAATTTGCGACAAACCAATACCGAAGTTCAGCAGAATTGCCTTCTTCCAAAACTACGCTGGAAAGTCGGAATCTTAGAAAGGTACAAAGCGAATCTTGCTCTGGAAAACAATAATGTAGAAAATAACGAACTTCTATCTGCTAGAGGTACGGAAATCCTCACGAATTGCATCTTGAACGCAGCTAAACCCTTGCAAACAGAAACAAAAAGACCAGGAAGGCAGCCCTGGTATGATTGGGAATGTGAAAAAGCCAGAAAAAAAATCATTCGCCTACCTTCGTCTGCTAAGACGCATAGGCATCGACCATATAAAACGTATGTGCCAGCAAGCAAACAGAAGCTTTAAAATCATATATAATTTGTCGCTAAAAATTGCGCACACCAAAGACAGCAAGTCCTTTTGGAAATTGTATAAAGCATTGAATGGTACGTTATTTGCTTGAAGCGACTACTATGGCGGAATACTTCGAAAAATTGCTGAATCCACCAGTGGACCCGGAATGAAATACAATTTGCACTGCCGTATTCCGAAGTAAGCTCCTTAGACTCCCCCATAACCCTACAGGAAGTTGAAAAAGTTATAGATAGGTGCCGCCTGAATAAGTCTCCAGGGGAAGATCGTATTGCTTATGAGCTCTTCAAAAATGCAGCTGACCACTTCCTGCAGAAGCTCACGGGGAAACATACAATTATATATTTACAACCGGCGAAGTTCCAGAAGCTTTCAAGAAAAGTATAATTTTTCTGATTCTGAAGAAAGCAGATCCAAATGATCCATCCAATTATAGAGGGATTTCGTTTCTAAATGCTGTTATCAAAATTTTTTCAGGAGTCATCGTGGAGCGCTTAACAACCTGGATATGTGAAAACGACCTGCTAAGCGAGTTTTAAGCCGGGTTCCGTAACGAGTACTCCACGATTGACAACATATTTACTCTAACAAACTTCGCTCGGATTTACTTGGACCGAGGAAAAAAACTATACGCTTTCTTTGTAGACTTTAAGGTGGCTTTTGACTCCATCGATAGAAGATCACTATTTCTTAAACTCAGCAACATACGAGTCTCAACAAAAGTTCTAAAGGTTCTGCAACAATTTTACGAAGGCAATACAGCGGCGGTGTGGGACGGGAATATCTTGTCTAATCGGTTCCAAACAAACTCTGGAGTAAAGCAAGGATGTCTTTTGAGTCCTCTTTTGTTTTCAATATTTTTGGATGATCTAGTTGAATTTCTTCCGGGCGGGTTGCCTCTTGAAGGATTTCCTATAAAACTCTTACTCTACGCTGACGACATCGTAATTTTCGCAGAAACCCTAAGCATGCTCCAAATTATGATTAACAAGCTGCAACAGTATTGCCGTATGTGGAACCTGTAAGTTAATACCAGCAAATCCAAAGTCTTGATTTTTCGAAATGGTTGGGGGCATCACACAAGGAATGAAAAATGGACCTGGCAGAACGTGGAACTGGATATAGTTAAGGAATCCAAATGCCTCCGAGTTCTGGTCACCTCAGAGGCATCCTTGAAAAAAACACCTGCTAGAGAAACTGAAAGAATCTAGATCTGCCATTGCCATTGCAACTGGAAAGGAATTCTGGGGAAAAGGAATGTTGCACCATGTGTAAAGTACAAGATTTTCGAGGCGGTAATGAGGTCAATAATGTGCTATGCAGCACAACTGTGGCGGTAGAAAAACTCCAAAAATACTTCCTTAAGAAACTGTTTAGGCTGCCTGAAAATACACCAACTTACATGTTAGATCTGGAAACTGGACTACCAACGCTACATATCTTCACGCTTAGACTGCACTTCAGAAAAGTTTTTGCTCAATCAAGTCATCGTCTTCCCCACAAGGTTGCTATGTATCTTAAAAACCGAAACCTTAATTTCTTTGCGGAATGGGCAAGGCTCAGCCAAGAACACAATGTGCCCTTGCACGAACTAATCGGAAATGAAACAAACTGAGAGAGCACACTGAACGAAATACTTAAAAAAATCCACTGTGGAGACACGGGAGCTTTTCGAGACACAAAGTCAACAAAGCCAATCAAGATCCACGTACAGAATACTACAGCATGAACTTGGGGAAGACAGCTACTTTAATGACCGGAACAGCGTAGAGTCCATCTCAACAATATTCAATGCCAGAGCGAACTTTTGCACCTGAACTATATGCCATACAGAAACAACGAAGGAGACGAATGTACACGGTGCAATCTTGGAACGTATCCAATATTAAATTCAATCAGGAGATCCTTTTAGGGAAAAAATGCCTTATCACTAAATGAGATCACAAACATCCTATACGGCGCAAACTGGAACACTTCACAGACTTTCTAAAATGTGCATTGAATTATAAATGAAGCTTTTTAGTAATTACAAATTTATTAATTTCTTTCTCTTGGCTGACGGCAATAGCCAACGCTTATTTTTGTTATTTTTTTTAAACTTGTAAATATTGTAACGGAATACACAAATATTACTACTATTACTGGTCCAAGAGAAAAAATTAACAATACCGTTTTATGCGAGTAGGTACGATTTGTAATACGACGTGTGTTCACAAAACAATGGGAATTTTTAAATTTCGCGGGTTTGGAGAGTTTGATTGTCAAAATTTTTCTTTATTATGTTGGTATACATGGTCCTGAAGTATGATAAAATTTTCAGCTGTATTCATGTCTTACTTTGTCTTTGACAGCCGATAAGGTTAGACGTGTTTCTATGAGCTAGGCGATTTTCGTTTGTTAAAAGAAATGGATCTCTATGGCTTCCTCTGGCCGTACCCCTTGCTGGTTCCACAACCACCCTATCCACACAAAGAGTCACTTCTCCGATGATACGTTAAATGTAATGCAGCGTGACATTGTAAGCCATTTAAGTATGACACACAGCTGTCGATAGACTTGGGCAGTGAACATTGTAATATTTATGTTCTAATTCTTTCTGCCTGTCTTCTTATGTTGTCAGCACTTTGGCGTGTGCCGTGTGCTGTTGAAATGTGTATTGTACAATGTGTAAGAAGTACGAGGGGCGTTCAATATATTCTCGGTATCGATATGAAGGAAAATGCGAATTCAATTTAAATTGTTTTTATTTTTCAATATGATCTCCCCTAACATCAATGCATTTGTTACATCTTGAGATAAGCTTTTTTAAACCCTCAAAATAATAAATTTCCTCTTTCTCTGCAAAATACCGACTTGAGTTCTTCATCATCCGAAAATCTTTTTCCACGAAGACATTTTTTCAAATCCGGAAACAGGAAATAATCACTAGGGGCAAGGTCTGGACTATAGGGTGGGTGTTGGATTTCTTCGAAACCACAATCTCGCGCAGCAGCCTTGGAAACTCGCGCCGTGTGAACAGGAGTGTTGTCATGAAGAAGCAACACACCCGCTGCGAGTTTACCCCGTCTTTTCTTTTTAATTTTCTCCCGCAAATTATGCAAAGTGGAAGCGTAGGATGTGGCGTTGATGGTTTCACCTTTTTTTTTGTACTCAATGAGCAAGATTCCCTTTGAGTCCCAAAAAACTGTGGCCACGAGCTTCCCGGCAGACGGAGTGACTTTGAACTTCTTCGGGGGGTCTGTTCCTTTTTTATGCCACTGCATGGACTCTTGTTTGCTTTCGTCCCCAGTAACAATTCGATCCATAACACCGTCCGCGTTCTCACTACACATCTCCAAAAGCTCTCTACAGCATGCGATTCTCACTTTTTTCTGAGGCGCTGTGAGCATTCGTGGCACCCACCTTGCACTGACCTTTGAAAGGTTAAGATGGTCATGAAGAATGGTGTGAATGGTACCAATTGAAAGCTTGGTGATCTCTGCCATCATTTTCACCTTTATTCGGGCATCCTCAAGAACAAGTTTTTCGACTTCTTTGATGCTTTCTCCCGTACAAGCAGTAGCCGGGGCGCCGGAGCGGGGGTCGTCCTCAATGCTCTCTCTGCCTCTCTTGAACTCACTTGACCACTTTTGCACAGTTGATAATGAAGGTGCGGAACCCTGGTAAACAGCCACCATCTCTTCATGAATAGTTTTTTGACTTTTTCCTTGCTTAGTGAGAAATTTAATTACAGCGCGATGCTCAATTTTCACCATCATCGCCTCAGTTGCCATTATGATTCTGTTTAACTAGAGATAAAACGCGAATTAATAATCACATTTATATGAAATTTTACATGAATGCACTAAAATAATAGTGTTACTTGATAAATAAGTCAATTTATATATGCAACCACAGCTTCACCCCGATACCGAGAATATCTTGAACGCCCCTCGTATGTTCTTTTGTTTTGGTGGGTACACTACACCCTGCCGATTCGAATGAAATCGCTGTTAAAACACCTATGAGTTACTTTGCGAAGTATTTTCTGGTGAATGAGATTCTTGCTCGCTAAAAAAACACCTCCATTATACAGACTACAACCGAGTTCACACTCAACAAGCAGTTCTTTTTTCGCGTTTTATTTTGATTTAATGAGATATTTTGCAGGCGATTTTCCATTGCATCAGCGCTGCTGATCACGGCACTACATCGAGAGACTTAGTCCTTTTCAGACGGCGCAATAAACATGAACATTTTCGTCTCCTAGGTCTCTGTGGATATCATCGTTTCTAATGTATCACGGTGCATTAACAAACCCTCGAATAACTTTGTTTTGGAATGTCTGTAAGACGTTAACGTTACTAATTGTGGTACAGCCCCAAAGCTGTATACCATATGTCCAGACCGGTTCTAGAACTCGCTTGTATAGCAGCAATTTGTTTTCTAAGCTGAGCTTGGAATACTTTCCAAGAAGCCAGTACAAGTCTCTATACTTAATCTTGGTTAAGCTTGCTCTTCACGTTTTGTCTTAACGTGTGCTGTTTAGAGTCGAGTGTCATATCAAGATATTTGGCCTCATTCGCGAAAGGAATTTGTACTGCGTTGATAAGTACAGGTAGATTGTCAGTTTTCTTGAGAGTGAACAGGCTTGTTTTCATTCAGCGCGATTCGCCAAGTCTTTGTAAAATTGTTAATTCCTGTAAGGGTACGTTGCAACCTTGCAGTTGCTTTTTCGACGGTTTTAGCTGTTGCCAAACTGACAGTGTCATCAACAAATATGGGTAGCACTGTATCGTCCGTTTGAGGTGTGTCGCGGGTAAATGGCAAATATAGCAGAGCGCCAAGTACACTTCCTTGTGGCACCCCCGCCTTTATTGTCTTAAAATTGAAATATTCGTTTCCGTGTCGGACACGGAAGGGTCGGTCATCTAGGTATGAACTTAAAATATGAAACAATTGCTCGGGTAGGACTTGTCGAAGTTTATATGTATTTCAGGCCCTCGTGCCATACCTTATCAAAAGCTTGCGAAACATCAAGTGCGCTTGAACAGACTGACTTACATTCAATTGCTCGTTCAATTACATCGATTATTCGATGCACTTGGTCAACAGTAGAGTGTTGTCTTCGAAAGTCAAATTGATGATCGGGCAAAAGGCGATTTGTGTCAATAGTCGGTTTAAGGCGATTGAGTAAGATTCGCTCGATGACCTTCGATATAATCGGGAGGAGCGATATTGGTCTGTATGACTTGACTTCAGTCAGCGGTTTACCGGGTTTTGGCACCATAATAACTTCGGCAACTTTCCACTAATGCGATACATACTCTAATCTTATGGTGGCATTTATAAGATAGAGCAGCTTTCCAAACCCTTTTTCGGCAGCGCTTTAAGTATCTCTCCCGTAATTAAGTCATATCCGGAGATTTTGTTGGGCTTAAGCGTGTCTAAAATTTGTCTATGTTCCCTTAGTGTAGCCTTTTCCATTGGAAGGTTCGTTTCCACGTCTAGCGTATTGACATTCTCTGGAAGCACTTCCCCGTCGAATGGTTTGAACGCTTCTGCAAGATGGTCGGCGAAAACGTTAGCTTTTTCTTTATCTTCTTTCGTCCAGTCATCCTGGTTCCTTCTTATTGGCGTCACGTGTATTTAAGGCTTTCGAAGACTCTTAACGGCTCTCCACATGGAGTAATTGGTATCTTTTGCTGCTGTGAGGCTTTCTAGGTAGTTACTAATACCTCGGTTATTGAAGTCCTTGATCGATTTTTTCAACAAGTTGCAAAGCCTATTGAAGGACGTTTTATCTTGTTGAGCCCGAGTTTCACGCCACTTGTTCCGCGCTCTTCGTTTCTTCCTTATCATTTACCTGATTTCCGGCGGGTATCTTATGCCGATACTGACAAATTTGTTCGATTCGCGTGGAGTGTTATTCCAGGCCGCTTGCTGTATGACTTCAACAAACCGTTCAACTTCTTTTTCACTTTGATTCGGCGTTCTGAGCGGTACTTTTAACTCTGTATTTTCGACAATCTCTATTCGGAAATCTTCCCACTGAGTTCTTTTGTTGGATAATCTGGGTGGTCTTTGTTTCTTAACCAAGGATTCGCACAATGAAAGGATATGTAAAAGCAAAGGCATAAAAATAATCGACTCCGTTAATATACTTGCGCAAAAACAGCGCAGTGTTGAAGGCGAGAGGACGACCTCAAGACGTGGTCTCCTCCTTTTTAGGGGGACTTTGGGACTTGTGAAAGTTGAACCTCCGCGAAAAAATTCGATACTGATTTCCCAATGTACACGTTGTCAGAGATTCAGCCATACTCAGGTCTACTGCCTGAAGCAGCCTCGCTGTGTGAAATACGTCGGAAAACACCTGACGCGAGAGTGCAGAGCCGCGAAAGAGTCCCCAGCGATATGCATCAACTACTGGGGAAAACATCCAGCTAACTATCGAGTCGCGAAGGCGTTGCAAAACCTACGGAATCAATCCAAAACGATGCCTTCTAAAAACACAGGGCCAGCGAGTACGAGAAATCATAACAGCGGTACAACCCCAAAACCTTTAAAGAAGGCAAAGATAGCAAACGCCGTGATGGCCGCTAAAATCACCAATAACAACAACGTTAAAAATAACAATGCGCAAGTGAAAAGTGGAAAAACGTACGCGCAAATAGCGGCGCGAGCGAATACGCCCAACTGTGAATCACCTGATCCTGCCTCAAATGTTTTCTCAGTAATTCTTGAGAGACTAGACGAACTGACTGAAACAAATAAGGCAATAGTCGAACGGCTTCTCAACCTTGAAGCAGATCTGCGCAACTAATCATGACAAAGAAGCTCAATATTCTTGCGTGGAATGTCAACGGCTTAAAGAAATGGCTTGTTGAACTAAAGATCTTTATTCAGGAAAAAGCAGTTGATATATGGTACGTTTAATTTTTGAAACTCACCTGACGACACAATCGCGCGTCGAACTAAAAGGTTACCGCGACTTCCACGCTCATCATCCATCAGAAGACGCAAGAGGCGGGTCATCCCTATTTATAAAAGACTGCATTGAACGCTCTCTGGAATAACAAATTGAACTTGACATATTT
This sequence comes from Volucella zonaria, assembly GCA_963966105.1. NCBI lineage: Eukaryota > Metazoa > Arthropoda > Insecta > Diptera > Syrphidae > Volucella > Volucella zonaria. The sequence goes on from OZ014531.1 coordinate 136,342,334, forward strand.
CAAACGACCACAGGACGCGCTAAAAACAAAAATTATTCTTTTAGTATATCCTCATTTAGTACTCGTATACATATTCCCAATTAACTCTCTTGAACCAATCTTTATTGTTGGTGGCGACCTTGTTGCACAATTTCCCCGATATTATGGAGATAGTTTCAATTGCCGGGCTGCCGGCGAAACCAAAAAAACAAGAAAAAAAGCGAAAGACGAATACCCGCCACAACAAAAAACCGAACCACACGGTTGGTGGCTAAGATCTGCGTGACGATCTGTCACTTGGGTATCGAAGGAAAAACAAATGCCCTGGAGGTGAAATTTGCAACGGCAGCAAATCGTTTGCTGAACCAAGTGGCTGCTCAGCTGGGGTGAGTTCAGGGAAGAAGATATGTATTTCCAAGAAACACTTAATGGTACAGGGACTAATAAAGGTTAGGCGCCATGCACTTTTTGCTTTGGAAGTGCAAAACCGTATGCGGCAAACAAATCGCAAAGGGGTTACCGCACAATATTCTATTGAAAAAAGATTATAAACTTCTGGTCACTTTATAAACGCACGATTTATTTGCGGATAGATAGTGATACAATAGATAGTGAAAGCGGGAAGGCGGCAACCACAAACTGTGCTTTATACGGTGGTACTGAAGGTACCACTAAGATTGGACCGCTAGTTGGGGACCCGATACCGATACAGTCGCAAAATTTGTTCTCTTTTCACTTTTTTTTTGATAATAGGATTCGCCCGGGGTGAAGTTTTCTCGAATAAATAATGCTACTGATCTGGCTTTCTCCTAGAATTCCTGTGCTTCTGCCTGTCCCGTCAGTCCTGACTTCGTCCGTGTTTCCTCCGTGTTGGTATGTCCTATCCTTATGTCAAAGCCTCTCGTATTTTTTCCTTTTTTTTTCTTCCTTTTTTTGCTATTCTTTTGTTAACCAAGAAGGGATTAACCCTATCCCACCGATATTAGGTCGAACCGTAGGTCTCACCTATATACACATTCCTACATTCGTTCAGACAAGTGCAACTGGCCGATTTTGGTCTTTGTGTGCAGCGCTCCGCAAATTTGTTGAAGTGTGCCACCGTGCATTGGACCTCCGTTGTTTCCACTCTCTCACACCACCACACATTCCTGTTTCTTTCTTATTTCCCAAATCTGGGGAAATTTCCTCCAAGATTGGGATTTCCCTTTGAACCGATCTAATATTTCCCTTTACGGTCGTTCATTGGGGTTGCATTCAGTCTGAATCAAGATTTAGGTATGAGAAAGCTGTCCGCGCGTTGGGTGCCGTGTTTGCTTACGTTAGACTAAAAACGTTTTCGAATGAACATTTCCAACGCTCTGTTGGCGCAGTTTAGGCGCAATAAATCCAAGTTTTGGCGCCAATTAATTACTGTAGATGAAACTTGGATACACCATTGTACGCCCGAAACAAAAATTCAGTAAAACAGTTCACTGCAAAGGACGAGCCGGCTCCAAAAAAAAACCAAAAACTGTTTTTTCGGCTAGGAAAGTGATGGCGTCTGTTTTTTGGGATAGTAAAGGAGTTATCTTAATGGATTATCTTCAAAAAGGAAAAACCATTACAGGAGCATACTACGCATCATTACTTGCCAAGCTGAAGGCAGAAATTGCGGAAAAACGGCCACATTTGCAGAAAACGAAAATCCTGTTTCACCAAGACAACGCGCCGTCTCACACCTCAGCGGTTGCCATGGCGAAAATCCATGAATTACGGTTTGAACTGCTTGACCATCCACCTTGTTCACCAGATCTAGCCCAAACGCAACTTCTTTTTGTTCCCTCATCTAAAAACTGCGCTCGGAGGACAGAGATTTTCGTCAAATGAGGAGGCAATCACCTTCGTGAACAATTACTTTGCAGAGAAAAACGCCAAGTACTATTTGGACGGGTTAGAGAGATGGTAGCATCCCTGGGAGAAGTGTGTAGAGTTACAAGAAAAAATATCTTGTATCATTGTACGGTCGGAAACTTTTCAGGCAACCCTCGTATAAGACTTACTCGCATTATATGTACATCCTAATCATTATCCGTTTTTGATAATGTTGTGGCGTACAGTGAGGGCGAAACAAGGAACTAACCATGAGACGGGCACAGAAGGAGGAATTCAACATCTGGAGTGCTGCTCGATGAAAAACTATACGAAAACATCCCGGCGAATCCTCTTGTCAAAAATTAATTAAATGAGGGGCGCGCAACTAATGGTCCATTCTTTACAACAACTTTTTTTTTATTACAATTTCATTTTATTTTATTTTTATTTTTATTTTTTCAAGGTGGTGGCCGTCCGTCACCGAATAGAGCGTCTGTGGCAGTCCGTTCTATGGCTTTATTTATTTATTATACGCAGAGGGTTCCAGACCGTCCATCTGGCTCTAGACGTACAGCGTTGGACTTAACGTGACCTTCTCTTCTTCTCGTGGATCTATTGGTTCTCCCCTCCGACAAGCATAAGAGCAGAAAAACAGAGTTCAAGAACCCGTCGATTCTTTCCGCTAATATACTCCACCAAGGAGACAACGGACATAAAGTGAACGGGTGGGGCGAAAAGCGATAGGAAAGACAACACAACACAAGGGCAAGAGCCGACGACTTTGTGAATGGCTCTTGTTCACTACGACGTTGGACGCTGGTCTTGCGCCGTCCTCCAAATAATTATTTCAACGGACCGTCCGTCCTACCTGCTGTGGTTGATCCTTCAAGATACTAGGAGGGTGCACGAATGACTGATGGACCCATGGCTGCCCACCACCCTTCTAGGATTTTGAAGAACCACGGAAAAGAATATGGATGAGTGGGACCGAGAGGAGAGGGAAAGAGTAGGACTTGTTGTGGTAAATTTTACCGCAACAACCTTAATGCGAAGCATAGCTTTGGGGGCTCAAGATGTATCTCACAAAAAGGCAAAACTCTCTACAGGGCTGGTATGAAATGTGGTTGCCAATTTTTCTCAACAGGCAGACCACCGTACTGGCCCTTGGATGTCGCCAAAATACCCGATCTGATAGACTTCCTTATCGGAAAAGGAGTAAACGCTTGTTACGTCAAAGTTGAAGAAAGACTCGATCTTTCCTCCGATCATTCTCCAATTTCATTTCAAACACATGACAATATTTTACTCATTAAAAGCTCACATATCAAAAAATTATATGGCGACCAAATGCTTATGGGGTGCAAGAGTATGGATGCATTGGGCCGAAGTATATGCTATTAAAATTATTCGGAACTCATTGTCCCGATATTTGTTTTCTATACTTAAGAATTAAATCAGCATTTTTTGACACTAACCAACAATCTGTCGCAAACAAATTGTGTTCTGCCGGAGCTTTGAGCGCAATCGCATCGATGCAGAAAACTTGCCCTTTCTCTAAGTGTTTCTTAAATCCCGTCAAAATATGTAAACGCGAGAGATCGCCAAATTCTGAAGACAACTTACTGTACTGAGATAAAAACCCTAAATCGGTGCCTAAAATGGTTTTGACCAAGAAAAACTCCAATTATTGGAGTCCGCAGCAATGCTTGCCAGACAACAACAACTTCTAGAAAGCTTGAGAGCACGTTTATGGGACTTCGTTATCCCTTTTTCGTCTTTAAAGTTGGCTGGCGACGAAGCTGATGTGGTGGTTGTATTGAACGGATGAATCGAGGTCAGTGATTTTGAGGTACTTTGCTCAGAGATCTGTTCTTCTTCATGTGGGAGAAATGCTGGCTTCAGCCTCTCAGTAGAAACGATAATTTCTTTTTCGTTTGATAAAATCTTGTAATTTTTAGGACTGATGGGCCCAATTACCTTATGCGGACCTGTGTATGGTGCAGTTACCGATTTTCGGATGGTGTCATCTCGCAAGAAAATGTGCAATGGTGAGTTGTTAATACTGGCCTTAACTCACGTATGTATTCGTATCTTCTTAGGTGATTCAGGAAGATTTCCGTGTCATCAGCAACTGGTCCATCGACAAAAAGCTCTCCTGGTACGCGAAGGGTGGGACCATAAACCATATCAGCACATGAAGCCTGAAGATCGTCTTTGAAACAACTTCGCAATCCTAGCATGACTACTGGCAAGATGTTGACCCACTCCGTATTCTTTTCGTGACACATTATTGCGGCTTTGAGTGTACGGTGCCACTGTTCTATAAGGCCGTTCGCTGCTGGATGGTACGGTGATCTCCTTATGCGTTCATGGTCCACAAATCGCAACAGCCTGTTGTAAATTGGGAACCTTGGTCTCTCGTGATTCTCCTGAGGGCACCAAATCGCACAATCCAATTTGCAAAGAATACGTTCGCGACTTCTTCTGCTGTTTGGCTAACTAGTGGAATCGCCTCAGGCTATCTGGGAAAACGATCAATCATGGTTAAACAATATCTGTATCCGGAAGAGTTAGGTTAAGGGCCAACTAAGTCCGGGTGTACTTGCTCGAAGAGGTTGTGAAGAACAGGGATCTTCTCCGGATGGTGTTTCGTATGCCGGTGGATTTTGGCTTTTTGGCATGGTATGCAGGTTCGCGCCCGCTGATGAATGTCTTTTTGCATGTAGGGCCAAACGTATTTTTTGGCGATCTGCTTTGCTGTTGCTCGACCACTTGGGTGCGATAAGTGATGAAACATATCGAAGATCCTAGAAGAAATTTTCGATGGCATCGTGAGTGACGCTATGTGTGACAATGTGTCTGCCACCGTGTTGTCTTCATCGCGAGCATGGACTACATCTGTGGAGAACTGAGCTATGAAATCCAGTTGGTTGGCACGACGAGGGGGCATTTTCTCGGATCGTTGAGAGAAGGCGTAGATCAAAGGCTTGTGATCCGTTTTGATGGTAAAGGTTGTTCCTTCCAGCAGATGTTGAAATTTCTTTATGCCACAAATGATTGCCAATAACGCACGTTTTTTTCGGTTGAACTAAGGCGACAAAGAAAGAAAGCCAGTGGTAACAGTTGGTTTCCTTGAAGCTGCGCGAGGACTGCGCCTATGGCGCAATCCGATGCATCCGTTGTAAGAAAAAGGATTGCGTTTGGCTGATAATGCGTTAAAATTGCTGCATCTGCCAAACATTTTGCTTCTTCTGACGCCGTCGCTAGTTTCCGCTGTCCACGGTATTTCCTTGTTTTCACTTTTAGGCCCGCACAAGAATTGGTTTAACGGAGCTTGAATAACAGCTATGTCTCGAAGAAAGCGTCGGTAGTAGTTGATCATTCTGAGGTATCTACGGAGCTCTTTTGCTGTTTTCGGTTTCGAAAAGGACGAACACAGTGGTGAGATGTTTTGTGTGTTCGGCTTGGTTTTCTGATGCTATGAAGATGTCGTCCAGATAGCATGAGCAAAAACTCTCCAGTCCGGATAGCACTTGGTCCGTAAACCTTTCGAAAGTTTGGGCAGCATTTTTCATACCAAATGTCATGAACAAAAATTCAAAGAGGCCGAAAGGTGTAATTACGGCTGTCTTCGGGATATCTTCCTCTGACATCGGTATTTGGTTATAAGCGCGCACTAAATCGATTTTGGAAAACACATTTCTCCCTTTCATGGTCGGTAAAGCATCATGGATGCGCCTCATCGAGTATCTATCCGGCTGGGTGACAGCGTTTAGGCGGCGGTAGTCACTGCATGGTCTCCACGATCCGTCCTTCTTGGGTTCCAAGTGTAACGGACTTGCCCATGGGCTGTCTGATGGGCGGCAGTTTGCGGGCTATCAACAGTTTTTCTGGGGAAAGTCTTCGGGCTCGTTCGGCTACAGGTGGTCCTTTTGTGACGATGTAGTGACACACATTGTGCTTTAAGTTTTTCTTGACCAACGATGAGCGAGTATTCAGTAAGGCTCCGCTTATGTGTAGACATGCTGTTCTTTGGACTCTGCTTAGTTCACTGCAGTTCACTGCAGTTTACTGCATCGTCTAAGGCTGTCCGCGGGACGACAAACCCAGTGGGTTATGCGGGGTTGAAGGGCCCATTTATTCCCAATGTCTTTTTTGCAAGAGAATAAATCTACTCTAGCTTTCTAGCTTCTAGCGAAGGCAGAATAATGTCTAAGCACCTCTATAGCTCGGCAGCTATTAAACCGTCCAGACTAGCAGACTCGTATGGTTTTAAGCTATGCAGCGCCCAGAGCAGTTTGTCTCTTGTGATCAGACCATGAATTTTGGTCTCGCTTGCAGTAGGTCTGTTTGGGTTGCTACTAACCGCGAATTGAGAGCTACGTTGAAAGTGGGTGCCCAGTAGTTGGTTGAGTGATTCATCACTTGAGGTTGTCCAAGAGCCATCAGTTTTTTTTTCAAATAGCTAGGCATCATTGGATTTGTAGAGAGGATTTTTCTTAAACGCGATGCCTCAGCGGTTTCCGTGATTTTGTCACAGAATGACCTCCAGGATTGTCGCTTTGCATTCGTCAGTTATTTTTTGTGTAATTTGACGGATTCTTTGTGTATGTCCCAGCCCGCCACTTTTCCTGAGCTTTTTGCTAAGTTGAAAAGTTTTCCGCAAGTGTTTCTAAGCAGTCTCAGTGCTGATGTGCGCCTTTTTCATGCCTCTCGGTTGAATAAGAGGGCAGGAAGCGGCCATGACCTGATTGAGAGCCAGGGTGAATTGCTTGACTTCCATGTCAAGCTCATTGGTGTCACGCGGGGGACTTGGGAGTTCAGAGGATATTACATATTTCTGACAGTATTCCTCTGTAGTTTGACCAATCAGTTTTCCGATAATTCCGGAATCCTGGTTGCCTGGGAGGAACATCACTCAGGCTGATTTGGATGTATCTGTGGTCTAAAGAAGAGTGTTCAGACGATGCCATGCAGTACGTTGGCATTTGAGTGATGTCTGCCTGCTTCTTGTTACAATATAATCAAAAAGTGACTCACCTCTATCGTTGATGTCGGTACTGCCCGTGTGATGAGCGTTAGCGTCGCATCCGGTGATGCGGCCAGTTTTTTGGCTTTCAGCTTCCAGGTTATCACCAGGGAGAGGGTCCACATGGTCGTGGCCAAGGTATGCCGATGCCAGCCAGTTGGAGCCTTTGGCAGTCTCTAGTCTGGCAACGGTATATTACTTTCACTGATATACAAGTTATAGTCTTACCTTTGTCTCTGTATAGAGTGTATACAGGTGTCCTAAGTCCACGAACCACGCCTTCTACAATCCATGGTTCCTGGATTAGGATAAAGCCTTCTGCGTTTTTCGAGAGACCCAGAATGAGTGCGGCCGAAACCTTTTTTGAGTGATGGAGATTAATCTGGAGAGACAGTATCATTACTACTGTTTCCCAGTGTAGCCTCCACCAAGGTGCTATTGAGATCCTCCGATTTTGAAGATGTGCCCAAGAGCTCATCTTCTTCCTCTGATTGTATAGGACCTAGTTTTGCTTCGTCATCGGTTTCCATTTCCGACGGGGTGTTGGAAAAGGAGACCGACGGCTTGATTGTCATCTCGGATAGATTGGAGTCGCCGCTATCCATTTCTGGAAAGGAATCAACGCTCAAGGATCTGAGGTTGTGTGTGATGGTGTCTCCGTTACAGGAGGAGGAGGTTGCTTATCAACATCCAGCTTATCCTTTTTGTAGACCCTTAGGCGAATTGACTCGAATCCGAACCGAATCATGCCTTTTGTCTGCGCTAGAGCGTTAAGGGACTCCTTATTGATCACGATCAACGCGCATCTATAAGAGCCCCTTAGTTCCTCCAACTTCGCGACTTTCCAGTCATGAGTTGGAAGGGTCGACTTTCTGAGCCAGAATGCTTTCTGGGGAGGAAGGTTCGGCAGAAATCCAGGTCGAGGTCTGCTAGGGATCTCCTCTTTCGACATGACCTTGAGTTTTTCACCTGGCCAAATCTCACCGAAATCAAATATAGTTTTAGTGAAGAGATCAAGAGATCTCTGGTTCCCACATGCGATAAGCTTGACGTGGCCTTGGTGCCAGCCAGCGTCGCTTGTGATGTTAGGTGGTCCAGGGTTTTCCCGTATGATGGCCAAGAAGTTGCTCGAAAGCTTTAGCTTGACCAACTGCCACCGTTCGGGTGTTATTGATTCGTCGGTGTCGTTCCTGTCGATTACCACGATCATTATTGCGTCATTCAGGACTTCGCTGAAAGATCTCAGAGATATGCTGTTGGATGGCCCAGGGTTTTGGTGTTGTAAGTTTTGGGGGGCCTCTTGGGAACCGCCACGGTTTCCTCCAACGATCTCTGGCTCTTGGAAGGTTCTTTTGTTGTTTTGGGAGCAGTGGAAGCAGTAAGTAATCCGTCTTTTAGGGTGTTGTTAGCCCACTCAATCTTGCTCTTTATATCCGCACTTCTCTCAACCTCCGGAATGGATCCGAAGGTTTTGCTGATGCGTAAAGCATTTCGACGTCTTAGATAGAGCGCCTTAGATGGAGCTTGCCGATGCAGCTGAGCCCCAGATTCCTCTTTAGGGCGAGGAGCTGCCACAAACTTGCTGCTGCTAGGGGTGAAGGAATAGGCTCGTTGCGCTTACCTTTAGAGGATGGTGCACCATGGCCTGCCTCAGTTTTACCTAAAGGTTTATTTTAGTGAAATGTCGAGTCTGGTAGAGCTCCAAGAAAATATTAGTGTCGCTTCAGAAGAGATGAAAATAATTTTGATGACCGTTTATCTGCCATCCGAAATGGTAAAATGCGCCCGAAAGTATATTCAAATGGAAGCAAGGCATTTCGAACAATTGCTATAAACATTCCATAAACTGTTCCAAAAAGGACCTTTTCACCACATAAAAATATCTAAGCGATTTTATGAGTAATTCAATAGGTACACTTCATTTTGGCCATTTTTGTTTGATTAAAAATGGCTTTTACTACAAAATCTATTGATCGTACGTAAAAAAGTTTCTAAACATAATTTTTAGGAAATTTTGCAGGGACAAAAATTTCATAAAATTTCAGAAAATTTATTAAGTAAAAATTTTAATAAAAATACATTTTAAGTAAAAACATGGAACGGCAAATTTTCATAATTTTTAGTTTAACGAGCCATAACTTTTTTGTTACTGAACAGGTGTACCCAAAGTATTTAAGACTTGTATGCACAACTAAATTATCTTTCCAAAATGTCCAAAACTATTTTTGTACCTGTACTATTTTAGAAATTATGGCGTTTAAAGTGGTTACACCCCCAAATTAGAGGTCACCCAATTTGATGGGCTCTAACTTGAAATGGAGTGAGAATAGACCCCCTCCTGCCATACAATTTCTTGTTCGGCGGAACTTCGAGAATATGCCCTTAAAGGATTATAATGCTAAACTGGGACACTATGTATTTCTTCGTATGCAAGCTTTTGATCCTAAATAACGAACTTGACGGGGCTTTAGCCCGCCTTCCACAATCCGCCAAAACGTGGGGCTGATGGAGGAATAAATTTCCATGCTTGAAACATTTCATTTAAATTCCGCTTAGCTCCATGAAAGTTTGAGCTATTATCGCTCCAAATGTCTGCAGGTTTGCCGCAAACCTTTCAATTGCGGCAAGGAATTCGGAAGTTGAAAGGCTACTCACCAATTCTACAAGGTGGCGCAAAAGTTATCATCCGATGTTCTTTAGCAGTAATTGTTTTAATGAATGAAAAACTTTAGTCCTGATTTTGGGTTAGTTTAGTTGATGTCTTAAATTTTATTTTAGTTAAGTCGGGAAAATGGTATCAGCCAAGTGACCGAAGCCAGAATTAATGACCATTCGGGCCCGATTTGTGGCATTTTCCATCACTCTTGCCAGAAGTTCCGGCGATAGGTTCTCGCATTCTTGACGGGTATTCACTTTAATAGCTTCAAGAGTCTGAGGCCTATTGACATTGACTCGTGATTTCAAAACACCCCTCAAAAAGAAGTCTGAAACGGTTAAATCAGGCGATATTCCCGGCCAGTGCATATTACCAAAAACGAGAGGTTAGGCGACCCAGAAATGCTACAGTCAGAATTTCGGTAGTGGCTCGTGCAGTATGCGCCGTTGCTTCATCCTGTTGGAACCACAAGTTCTCTAGTCCCAATTCATCCAATTGAGGAAGGAGGAGGTCTTTGAGCATGACTTTGTAGCGCCCGCCGGCCACAGTAGCCGTTTGACCCGCGGCGTTTTCGAAAAAATAAGGCCCGATGATGCCTTCAGCGTAAACAGCACATCATGCAGTAACTTTGATCAGGTTTAATGGCTCTTGGTGGGTTACACGCGGATTTTCGTTGTACCAGAAGAGATAATTTTGCTTATTCACATATCCACAGATATGAAAATGAGCCTAGTCGGTCATGATGATTTTCGATGAAAAGTTGTCTCCCTCCTGGTTGAGATTCGGAATGGTTTGAGCATTGGTGACAGGCGCTTGGTCTTCAAAAGCTAATAGCTGATGTACTGTCTGCACTTTGTAAGGGATCATCTTACAGACTTTCACCAAAATTCTCCGTAAAGACCAATATTGCGTGGCACGTTGTCTGGTCGATACTCCGAGGTACTCTGCGACATCTTCAACCTCAGCAGAACAGCTGCTCCGGGGCCGACTAGACCGTGTTGTCCCATACTCTTCTAGGCGAGCGGCTAAACGTCGTAGTGTTTGACGGATTGGTATCGGACGACCGGGAAATCTGCGCTGAAATTCAAGCTGCGCCAATAACACCGACGAATTATTCCGCAAAAAAATCGTAACAATTATTCCGTGTTCTTGTTGACGTGTATTGTGCATCAGTTTAGTTCACAAATATCAAAGTAGAATTGATATTTGCTGCCATTTGCAAAAATTATAGCATCTTCTGCCAGGGTGATGACCTTTGCGCCACCTTGTACATGGCCTTTGTCGTGAAACATATTGAGAATACGAATAGAGAAATGTTGCCCTTTACTAACTTTGGATTACATGTAATGTTAGTAGCCCCGCATAGTCTACTCCAACTTTTCTAACGGGCGCGCGAAGCGGACACGCTCGGAAGGAAAGTTACCCATAAATTGTTCTACTAAAATCTACGATGAAGCAAGCATGATACACATTCGTGGACGATATTGCGTATAAGACTACAAACTCCGACTATGTAAAACTATTATCGAAGAAATGCAAACATCTGAGATACACCCGGGTGTAAATCCCTTTTGTGGATGTACTCGACGATGGCGAGCCGGCTGTCCTTGTTAATTATTATCGGATGTTTTGTTCCAAAATTAACTTCCGATTCTGCAATACGACCACCAACGCACAACACTTCATGTTCATCCGAAAACAAGTTAAGGCATGCTAGTCTACTTCCTTTTCTTAGCACTTTTGACATTTTAATTGTTCGAATTTCAAAAACAAAAGGCAATCGATTGATACAACTTAATTAGTTTTACCTTTGCCTTATACAGCTCTTCTGATGAAAGTGAATTAATTTGCCTTGAACTGCGGTTATGACGCGAATTATAATAATCAAATGACGTAAGCAAGAACACGAATGGATTTCATATAACAAGACGAGTTGTTGACAACGATTCCAAAAATGTTCGCGACTTGAGTCTGTGAAACCAAAACCTGACCTGGCTTCGCTTTACTTTCTTCAAATTCAACACAAGAAATATCTGCTAAATCATAAGTTGAAATAGGCCTATTTGTGTTCTCGTCCTTAATCCATAATGGTCCCGACCACTGACATTTCATTTTTTATCGATTGAGAAGGTAGAAGGATGCACAATCAGCCGGATTGTTTTGCGATCGCACATGACACCAATGCTTTCTAGGAATTAGAGATAACATTTCTGACGTGCGATTGGCAATAAAAGCCGACCACCTTTGCGTTAATGCCGAGAGCCAATGAAGGATAATCGCAGATTCAGTGTAGGTACTCATTTTTATATCTTCGAATTGTATAGAGATTTTAAGTTTACTTACTAGACGAGATAGCAGAACCGCTCCGCAAAACTCAAGACGGAGAAGAGGTACGCCCTTGATAGAGGCCGCCTCGCTTTTGGCAGCTGCGATAATGCTGATAATGTTTCCAGTAAAATCTGCAGTAGACGACGGCTGCATACGATTCAAATAATACATCGACAAACCAGACGTTATGCTTAGATGTGCAGAGGATTCGTGGAATATTTAATTCTTGAAGCAAAGGAAGCTGTTCTCGAATAGATTGCCATTTATTTTAAAGTTCCTGAAAGAGAATTCTAATAGAAATTATGACTGGAGTTAGAAACCCGATTGGATCAAAAATTCCGTCCCCGGACGATTCACTCCGGCATTATAACACACGGGCTGAAAAGCCGTTTCTAAGAGAGAGCACCACTTGAATTAAATCCATACCATATTCAGTCAGTACCAACCTTCGGACAACTAGTTCTCGAGATATAGCGTTGTGAGTGAAGCAACTTTTGTTATTGTGAAAAAAATGGATTCAAAGCAATTTCGTGTGTTGATTTATCATTGCTTTTTGATGGGAAAAAATGCAGCCGATGCAAAGAAAAGGCTTGATAAGTGTTACCAGGACTCTGCACCAGGCGAACGAACCATTCGCAAGTTGATTGAAAAATTTAAAAGTGGTCATACAAGCACCGAAGATGATGCCCGCAGTGGACGTCCGAAAGAGGCTGTTCCAGATGAAAATATCAAAAAAGTCCACAAAATGATTACGAATGACCGTAAAGTGAAGTTGATCGAGATAGCTGAGGATCGGAAGATATCAAAAGAGCGTGTTGGATATATCATACACGAATATTTGGACATGCGAAAGCTCTGTTCAAAGTGGGTGCCGCGTTTGCTCACAGTCGACCAAAAACAACAACGTGTTGATGATTCAGAGGAGTGTTTAAAGCTGTTCAACCGCAATAAAGCCGATTTTTTGCGTCGGTATGTGACAATGGATGAAACTTGGCTCCATCACTTCACAGAGTCAAGTCGGCAGTCAGCTGAGTGGCGAGCAGGCGACAAACCTCGTCCAAAACGACCAAAAACTCAACAGTCGGCTGGCAAGGTTATGGCATCCGTATTTTGGGATGCACATGGAATAATTTTCATCGACTATCTCCAAAAGGGGCAGACTATCAACAGCGACTATTACATCTAATCGCAGAAAAACGGCCGAATTATAAGAAAAAGAAAGTGCTGTTTCATCAAGACAATGCACCGTGTCACAAGTCGATGAAGGCGATGGCAAAATTGAAAGAATTCGGCTACGAATTGCTTCCCCACCCACCGTATTCTCCAGATATGGCCCCCAGCGACTATTTTCTGTTCGCAGACCTCAAAAGAATGCTCGCCGGAAAGAGATTTAAGACCGAATCCCCGAAACAGATGCCAATTTTGAGGCTAAACCGAAATCGTACTACAAAACTGGTATCGAAAGATTGAAAAATCGTTTCAATCAGTGTATCGCCCTCGAAGGCAACTATATTGATAAATAAAGTTGAATTTTGCAAAAATTTTGTGTTTTATTGGGTCTACAAGTAAGTTTTCAGCGTTTTTTTTTCCAAAATTTGAAGTTTTATTATGAAAACATAGTTACAATGCTTTATTTAAAGTATCGTCCATCGGAAGTTACAACTTTCCCCCATCTTTCTGGCAATTTATGAATTCCGGACCAAAAAAATTTCTCGTCTTTCGAGCCCAAGAACGTATCGAGCCAATTTTTGATTTCCTCTACTGAGCTGAAGCGTATTCCCGTAAGAGCGTTCTGCATCGAACGAAACAGGTGGTAGTCAGATGGTGCCAAGTCTGGACTGTAAGGCGGGTGAGGCAGAATTTCCCATCCACTATTGTCCAAATAGTTTTTCACCGAAACCGCAACATGTGGCCGAGCGTTGTCGTGATGAAAAATGACGGACTCATGCCTGGTCTCATATTCTGAGCGTTTTTCTTTTAATGCCCTCTTCAAACGAATTAGTTGGGTTCGATATAATGGTCCTTTGATGGTTTCACCACTCGGAAGCAGTTCGTAGTATACGACACCCTTTTGATCCCACCATATGCAGAGCATGACCTTATTCACGTGAATATTTCGTTTCGGCGTCGATTGGGCGGGCTCGCCGGGCTTTGTATAGGATTTTCTGCGTTTAGGATTATCATAATAAATCCCTTTCTCATCACCAGTGACAATACGATGCAAAAATGATTTATTTTTATACCGCTGCAGTAACATTTCGGACATGCAAAATCGCAGTTCGACGTCTCTTGGCTTCAATTCGTACAGCATCCAATTTCCAACCTTTTGAATGAATCCCAATGCTTTTAGGCGCAGGGAAACGGCTTGTTGCGTGACGCCCAATGATGCAGCAAGTTCTTCTTGAATGTGACACGGATCCTCATCCAGTAAAGCGTCCAATTTCTCGTCTTCAAAACTTTTCGGCTTTCCGGGGCGATCTTTGTCTTCAACTCCAAAATCAGCACTTTTGAACCATTTAAACCACTCGCGGCACGTCGATTCACCAATACATTCCGCCCCATAAGTTTCCGAAAGGAAACGATAGGCCTCAGCCGCACTTTTCTTCATATTAAAGAATAAAAGCAGCGCTTCCCGCAAATGACGTTTATTTGGCTGGAAACTTGTCATGATTTTGCTCGATAAAATATACGACACCGATAGAACTGCTCAAATATAACCCTGCAAAGTTGTTGACAGATACAAAACCTACAAATAAAACACATGGGGTCTGACATTTCTGCCTGCGATCCACTGGTGGCGCCATCTCTGACAAACGCTGGAAACTTACTTGTAGACCCAATACTATAAAACAGCCCATGTGTTATGTGACGTTTTGTAAAAGACGAATTTACACTTGCTAACTTTGTAAGAAAAGGAATCCTTTGCAGGATTCCTTTAGTAAAGGCCAGCAATTAGTAGTCCATTTGCCGAGATTAAATCCACCTGAACGTAATAAGTTTATAAGTTCCAAATGTAGGAAAATGATTTCGTCAATAGAAAATAGAAAAAGTCATTAAGCAAAACCTTAGACGCGAGCGGAAAAATGTTAATCGGCCCTTGAGCCAACTAGTATACGAGTATACTCTCTCGCACTATCATGCTATAGCTATGTCATCAACCTTTAAATCTTTAAATGGCACTATGAAAAGAATGTGCCGAGCCAACACGAGCTTGACAGAAACCTGTAGCGATGATCATGGAAATTTCGTAATAGAATCCCAGTCGGTACTGAGGATATGGTAAAACTACTTCTCTTTACGG
The DNA here is from genome assembly GCA_963966105.1 of Volucella zonaria. Classification (NCBI taxonomy): domain Eukaryota; kingdom Metazoa; phylum Arthropoda; class Insecta; order Diptera; family Syrphidae; genus Volucella; species Volucella zonaria. The sequence goes on from OZ014531.1 coordinate 136,357,478, forward strand.
AGAGTATGACCTGAATTCCGCT